>OY755040.1:108794377-110264246 GCA_963576565.1 Aspidapion aeneum
CAGACAGACATACAGACAGACATACAGACAGACATACAGACAGACATACAGACAGACATACAGACAGACATACAGACAGACATACAGACAGACATACAGACAGACATACAGACAGACATACAGACAAAATACAGACAGACATACAGACAGACAGACATACAGACAGACAGACAGACAGACAGACAGACAGACAGACAGACAGACAGACATACAGACAGACATACAGACAGACATACAGACAGACAGACATACAGACAGACATACAGACAGACATACAGACAGACATACAGACAGACATACAGACAGACAGACATACAGACAGACAGACATACAGACAGACAGACATACAGACAGACATACAGACAGACATACAGACAGACATACAGACAGACATACAGACAGACATACAGACAGACAGACATACAGACAGACATACAGACAGACATACAGACAGACATACATACAGACAGACATACAGACAGACATACAGACAGACATACAGACAGACATATAGACAGACAGACATACAGACAGACAGACATACAGACAGACATACAGACAGACATACAGACAGACATACAGACAGACAGACATACAGGCAGACATACAGACAGACATACAGACAGACATACAGACAGACAGACATACAGACAGACATACAGACAGACATACAGACAGACATACAGACAGACATACAGACAGACATACAGACAGACATACAGACAGACATACAGACAGACATACAGACAGACATACAGACATACAGACAGACATACAGACAGACATACAGACAGACATACAGACAGACATACAGACAGACATACAGACAGACATACAGACAGACATACAGACAGACATACAGACAGACATACAGACAGACATACAGACAGACATACAGACAGACATACAGACAGACATACAGACAGACATACAGACAGACATACAGACAGCCATACAGACAGACATACAGACAGACATACAGACAGACATACAGACAGACATACAGACAGACATACAGACAGACATACAGACAGACATACAGACAGACATACAGACAGACATACAGACAGACATACAGACAGACATACAGACAGACATACAGACAGACATACAGACAGACATACAGACAGACATACAGACAGACATACAGACAGACATACAGACAGACATACAGACAGACATACAGACAGACATACAGACAGACATACAGACAGACATACAGACAGACATACAGACAGACATACAGACAGACAGACAGACATACAGACAGACATACAGACAGACATACAGACAGACATACAGACAGACATACAGACAGACATACAGACAGACATACAGACAGACATACAGACAGACATACAGACAGACATACAGACAGAAGACAAACAGGACAGACATACAGACAGACATACAGACAGACAGACATACAGACAGACATACAGACAGACAGACATACAGACAGACATACAGACAGACATACAGACAGACATACAGACAGACATACAGACAGACATACAGACAGACATACAGACAGACATACAGACAGACATACAGACAGACATACAGACAGACATACAGACAGACATACAGACAGACATACAGACAGACATACAGACAGACATACAGACAGACATACAGACAGACATACAGACAGACATACAGACAGACATACAGACAGACATACAGACAGACATACAGACAGACATACAGACAGACATACAGACAGACATACAGACAGACATACAGACAGACATACAGACAGACATACAGACAGACATACAGACAGACATACAGACAGACATACAGACAGACATACAGACAGACATACAGACAGACATACAGACAGACATACAGACAGACATACAGACAGACATACAGACAGACATACAGACAGACATACAGACAGACATACAGACAGACATACAGACAGACATACAGACAGACATACAGACAGACATACAGACAGACATACAGACAGACATACAGACAGACAGACATACAGACAGACATACAGACAGACATACAGACAGACAGACATACAGACAGACAGACAGACAGACAGACAGACAGACAGACATACAGACAGACATACAGACAGATATACAGACAGACATACAGACAGACAGACATACAGACAGACATACAGACAGACATACAGACAGACATACAGACAGACATACAGACAGACATACAGACAGACATACAGACAGACATACAGACAGACAGACATACAGACAGACATACAGACAGACATACAGACAGACATACAGACAGACATACAGACAGACATACAGACAGACATACAGACAGACATACAGACAGACATACAGACAGACATACAGACAGACATACAGACAGACATACAGACAGACATACATACAGACAGACATACAGACAGACATACAGACAGACATACAGACAGACATATAGACAGACAGACATACAGACAGACATACAGACAGACATACAGACAGACATACAGACAGACAGACATACAGACAGACATACAGACAGACATACAGACAGACATACAGACAGACATACAGACAGACATACAGACAGACATACAGACAGACATACAGACAGACATACAGACAGACATACAGACAGACATACAGACAGACATACAGACATACAGACAGACATACAGACAGACATACAGACAGACATACAGACAGACATACAGACAGACATACAGACAGACATACAGACAGACATACAGACAGACATACAGACAGACATACAGACAGACATACAGACAGACATACAGACAGACATACAGACAGACATACAGACAGACATACAGACAGACATACAGACAGACATACAGACAGACATACAGACAGACATACAGACAGACATACAGACAGACATACAGACAGACATACAGACAGACATACAGTCAGCCATACAGACAGACATACAGACAGACATACAGACAGACATACAGACAGACATACAGACAGACATACAGACAGACATACAGACAGACATACAGACAGACATACAGACAGACATACAGACAGACATACAGACAGACATACAGACAGACATACAGACAGACATACAGACAGACATACAGACAGACATACAGACAGACATACAGACAGACATACAGACAGACATACAGACAGACATACAGACAGACATACAGACAGACATACAGACAGACATACAGACAGACATACAGACAGACATACAGACAGACATACAGACAGACATACAGACAGACATACAGACAGACATACAGACAGACAGACATACAGACAGACATACAGACAGACATACAGACATACAGACAGACATACAGACAGACATACAGACAGACATACAGACAGACATACAGACAGACATACAGACAGACATACAGACAGACATACAGACAGACAGACATACAGACAGACATACAGACAGACATACAGACAGACATACAGACAGACATACAGACAGACATACAGACAGACATACAGACAGACATACAGACAGACATACAGACAGACATACAGACAGACATACAGACAGACATACAGACAGACATACAGACAGACATACAGACAGACATACAGACAGACATACAGACAGACATACAGACAGACATACAGACAGACATACAGACAGACATACAGACAGACATACAGACAGACATACAGACAGACATACAGACAGACATACAGACAGACATACAGACAGACATACAGACAGACATACAGACAGACATACAGACAGACATACAGACAGACATACAGACAGACATACAGACAGACATACAGACAGACATACAGACAGACATACAGACAGACATACAGACAGACATACAGACAGACATACAGACAGACATACAGACAGACATACAGACAGACATACAGACAGACATACAGACAGACATACAGACAGACATACAGACAGACATACAGACAGACATACAGACATACAGACATACAGACAGACATACAGACAGACATACAGACAGACATACAGACAGACATACAGACAGACATACAGACAGACATACAGACAGACATACAGACAGACATACAGACAGACATACAGACAGACATACAGACAGACAGACATACAGACAGACAGACATACAGACAGACATACAGACAGACATACAGACAGACATATAGACAGACATACAGACAGACATACAGACAGACATACAGACAGACATACAGACAGACATACAGACAGACATACAGACAGACATACAGACAGACATACAGACAGACATACAGACAGACATACAGACAGACATACAGACAGACATACAGACAGACATACAGACAGACATACAGACAGACATACAGACAGACATACAGACAGACATACAGACAGACATACAGACAGACATACAGACAGACATACAGACAGACATACAGACAGACATACAGACAGACATACAGACAGACATACAGACAGACATACAGACAGACATACAGACAGACATACAGACAGACAGACATACAGACAGACATACAGACAGACATACAGACAGACATACAGACAGACATACAGACAGACATACAGACAGACATACAGACAGACATACAGACAGACATACAGACAGACATACAGACAGACATTCAGACAGACAGACAGACATACAGACAGACATACAGACAGACATACAGACAGACATACAGACAGACATACAGACAGACATACAGACAGAATACAGACAGACAGACCATACAGACAGACATACAGACAGACATACAGACAGACATACAGACAGACATACAGACAGACATACAGACAGACATACAGACAGACATACAGACAGACATACAGACAGACATACAGACAGACATACAGACAGACATACAGACAGACATACAGACAGACATACAGACAGACATACAGACAGACATACAGACAGACATACAGACGGACATACAGACGGACATACAGACGGACATACAGACGGACATACAGACGGACATACAGACAGACATACAGACAGACATACAGACAGACATACAGACAGACATACAGACAGATATACAGACAGACATACAGACAGACATACAGACAGACATACAGACAGACATACAGACAGACATACAGACAGACATACAGACAGACATACAGACAGACATACAGACAGACATACAGACAGACATACAGACAGACATACAGACAGACATACAGACAGACATACAGACAGACATACAGACAGACATACAGACAGACATACAGACAGACATACAGACAGACATACAGACAGACATACAGACAGACATACAGACAGACATACAGACAGACATACAGACAGACATACAGACAGACATACAGACAGACATACAGACAGACATACAGACAGACATACAGACAGACATACAGACAGACATACAGACAGACATACAGACAGACATACAGACAGACAGACATACAGACAGACATACAGACAGACATACAGACAGACATACAGACAGACATACAGACAGACATACAGACAGACATACAGACAGACATACAGACAGACATACAGACAGACATACAGACAGACATACAGACAGACATACAGACAGACATACAGACAGACATACAGACAGACATACAGACAGACATACAGACAGACATACAGACAGACATACAGACAGACATACAGACAGACATACAGACAGACATACAGACAGACATACAGACAGACATACAGACAGACATACAGACAGACATACAGACAGACATACAGACAGACATACAGACAGACATACAGACAGACATACAGACAGACATACAGACAGACATACAGACAGACATACAGACAGACATACAGACAGACATACAGACAGACATACAGACAGACATACAGACAGACATACAGACATACAGACAGACATACAGACAGACATACAGACAGACATACAGACAGACATACAGACAGACATACAGACAGACATACAGACAGACATACAGACAGACATACAGACAGACATACAGACAGACATACAGACAGACATACAGACAGACATACAGACAGACATACAGACAGACATACAGACAGACATACAGACAGACATACAGACAGACATACAGACAGACATACAGACAGACATACAGACAGACATACAGACAGACATACAGACAGACATACAGACAGACATACAGACAGACATACAGACAGACATACAGACAGACATACAGACAGACATACAGACAGACATACAGACAGACATACAGACAGACATACAGACAGACATACAGACAGACATACAGACAGACATACAGACAGACATACAGACAGACATACAGACAGACATACAGACAGACATACAGACAGACATACAGACATACAGACAGACATACAGACAGACATACAGACAGACATACAGACAGACATACAGACAGACATACAGACAGACATACAGACAGACATACAGACAGACATACAGACAGACATACAGACAGACATACAGACAGACATACAGACAGACATACAGACAGACATACAGACAGACATACAGACAGACATACAGACAGACATACAGACAGACATACAGACAGACATACAGACAGACATACAGACAGACATACAGACAGACATACAGACAGACATACAGACAGACAGACATACAGACAGACATACAGACAGACATACAGACAGACATACAGACAGACATACAGACAGACATACAGACAGACAGACAGACAGACAGACATACAGACAGACATACAGACAGACATACAGACAGACATACAGACAGACATACAGACAGACATACAGACATACAGACATACAGACAGACATACAGACAGACATACAGACAGACATACAGACAGACATACAGACAGACATACAGACAGACATACAGACAGACATACAGACAGACATACAGACAGACATACAGACAGACATACAGACAGACATACAGACAGACATACAGACAGACATACAGACAGACATACAGACAGACATACAGACAGACATACAGACAGACATACAGACAGACATACAGACAGACAGACATACAGACAGACAGACAGACATACAGACAGACAGACATACAGACAGACATACAGACAGACATACAGACAGACATACAGACAGACATACAGACAGACATACACACAGACAGACAGACATACAGACAGACATACAGACAGACATACAGACAGACAGACAGACATACAGACAGACATACAGACAGACATACAGACAGACATACAGACAGACATACAGACAGACATACAGACAGACATACAGACAGACAGACATACAGACAGACATACAGACAGACATACAGACAGACATACAGACAGACATACAGACAGACATACAGACAGACATACAGACAGACATACAGACAGACAGACAGACATACAGACAGACATACAGACAGACATACAGACAGACATACAGACAGACAGACATACAGACAGACATACAGACAGACATACAGACAGACATACAGACAGACATACAGACAGACATACAGACAGACATACAGACAGACATACAGACAGACATACAGACAGACATACAGACAGACATACAGACAGACAGACATACAGACAGACATACAGACAGACATACAGACAGACATACAGTCAGACATACAGACAGACATACAGACAGACATACAGACAGACATACAGACAGACATACAGACAGACATACAGACAGACATACAGACAGACATACAGACAGACATACAGACAGACATACAGACAGACATACAGACAGACATACAGACAGACATACAGACAGACATACAGACAGACATACAGACAGACATACAGACAGACATACAGACAGACATACAGACAGACATACAGACAGACATACAGACAGACATACAGACAGACATACAGACAGACATACAGACAGACATACAGACAGACATACAGACAGACATACAGACAGACATACAGACAGACATACAGACAGACATACAGACAGACATACAGACAGACATACAGACAGACATACAGACAGACATACAGACAGACATACAGACAGACATACAGACAGACATACAGACAGACATACAGACAGACATACAGACAGACATACAGACAGACATACAGACAGACATACAGACAGACATACAGACAGACATACAGACAGACATACAGACAGACATACAGACAGACATACAGACAGACATACAGACAGACATACAGACAGACATACAGACAGACATACAGACAGACATACAGACAGACATACAGACAGACATACAGACAGACATACAGACAGACATACAGACAGACATACAGACAGACATACAGACAGACATACAGACAGACATACAGACAGACATACAGACAGACATACAGACAGACATACAGACAGACATACAGACAGACATACAGACAGACATACAGACAGACATACAGACAGACATACAGACAGACAGACAGACATACAGACAGACATACAGACAGACATACAGACAGACATACAGACAGACATACAGACAGACATACAGACAGACATACAGACAGACATACAGACAGACATACAGACAGACATACAGACAGACATACAGACAGACATACAGACAGACATACAGACAGACATACAGACAGACATACAGACAGACATACAGACAGACATACAGACAGACATTCAGACAGACATACAGACAGACATACAGACAGACATACAGACAGACATACAGACAGACATACAGACAGACATACAGACAGACATACAGACAGACATACAGACAGACGGCGCGACAAAAAAGTTTTAAAATCATCTGAAACGCAAAGATATATAAAGATTTTTGAAATCGGAGCAACTTTTTTTTTCGAGAAAAATTAGGATCACCATAGCTCACACTATTATAGTATAGTAGAAATGTGAGCTAAAAATATATCGATGGCCTAACTGCAATATCTAACATTTTGATAATTTTAAAATTATTTGTGATTTAGGCAAAATGAGCTGGCTACTTTCATGGTGCATAATGATATAAGACATATATGCGTGGGAAATCACAAATATAGCAAATATATTTTTTTATACCCCATAACCCTATATGTGTTACCTAAACTGTTTTTCGCTTCCCCTGTAAAGTTGCATTTGTTCAGATACGGGATATTGCAGTTAGGCCATCGATATACTGCGCTTTAGCGTAATCAGCCTTCACAACGTTGACTCAACCAAAAAATTATTCACCAAACTGGTGTAAAAGAAGGTCACGTTTGAGGAAAACTCGATGTTGTGACGCAGTTGTGTTAGTTTTTATTAAAAAATACTCGATAGGAATTAATAGAAATAGTTTTGAAAACATTAATTAATAGTTTGTCTAAAATTACATAAAATAATGGACGCAAGAGTTTTTTGGGTCCAAAATATCCATATTTGTCAATAAACTTCTCTCCGTTGTTTTGGTAATTTACTTTTTAAAAACAAAACATGACATGGGGTCATAAACTCTATTACAAAACTTTTTAAGTGGAAGTGCAAAGTTTTACTGTTGGTTTTACAAGGTATTTCTTTCGGTGTGAAGTAGACTCACGATTAAATGTCGCATAGTTGTAAATTTGCCAAGAGCCCAGAATGTGGTTGGGCCTCTCTGCAGTTGCATACAGTTTTAGCCGAGACGAGCCAACAACGTTTTACTATAACAGACCGACGCCGACGGTGATACAGGGCTTAAAAATTTGGCAACTCGAAATATTTTTGCGAACACCTTTAATGCCCTAGAAAAACTAGACGCAGCCAAGCGTAAATTTTCTTTTCGATAAAATGCGTAGATAAAAATCACAAAATAATGTACAGAAATAAAGTCCCTTAAACAATTTTCTTGAGATTTGGCTGTGTCATTAACGTAATACGTTAATGAGCTGTTAACACTAAGTCGATTAGTGCCAATATTTGAAAAAATGTGTAAAATACTTTTAAAATATTTAAAATAAAAAAAAATGGATCCATAATGGATCTGATACTTTCCTAGTCCATGAACGATATCATTTTGGGGAGTAGATTTATTGCTTTTTTTGATATTTAAATTTTTTGCAACTGCAATTTGTAATTTGCTTTGTCAATAATGTTTGTAAAAAATTTGGACAATAAACCTTAGTTGAATTGTGTTGAGTACCTAGGAATTATTTCTGCATTTGTTATAAAAATATCAGTGGCGCACCCAGGAATGTGTCTTGGGGGGGCCCCGACAGCTACAAAGCGCGCCCTCAAAAAAGTGGCGGCCAAAAAAAAAAAAAAAAAAAACAAAAAAAAAAAAAGGTCGTCATGTCTTTTCGCAACTACGCCACAGCTTGGGCTTGAGAGGGGCCCGAAGCCTCCTGATGTCAAATTTTAAGGTATTTTTCATGTTTTATCATCAAATATGTGGAAAATATATTAAAAATCTAAGGCTTGGGGGGGGGGGGCCCGGGCCCCGGGCCCCCCCCCTGGGTGCGCCCTTGAAAATATGAACACAATATATATATCACCTCAAGGCACTAATATTATTCAGTAATATATTTTAATAAGAACTCCAGAAACATTTACAAAACATCAAGTTTATAAATTACTGCGGTAGAGCAGATATAAGGACAACGACTTCTATTATTATGTGTTTGAAATTAAAGATTTTATTGAGAAAGTTAGGCTGCAATAAGACAATACATATATACAATACAAAAAATTAAGAAACATTGATTTAAAAACTAATTGTAATAAATAATTAAGAATTAAAAAACTAATAAGTGATTGAAACAAAGCCCTTAGGCACAAAATATAAAACTTCTTAGGTTTAATCAATTTTAAAGATATTTTATGTCAAATTCAAAGTTATTCAAATATTTAGCGCTATTTTTCTTTTGTTTTAGGCCATATCATCCAATCGGCGAAGGGCAGTCGAAGCAACCTAACCAATTGCGATCTCTTGCAGTTGGTCCGCCGGCTGTCTTCGCCCAAACTCGTCGCCACAGCCGAGGACGATAATGACGCCGCGAAGCGACACGAACGAGAGCCAAACAGCAACGAACAAACTCGAGCGGAGAAACGAATTGGGCCGGAATCTGTTACAGCCGAAGAACAACCGAAATCTTCAGCAGCAGAGTCCGATAGTGGGGCTGTTGAACGCGACTTAAAAGATCCTCGTAAGTGTTAAAAGGGTTATAAAAAAGTTAAAGTTTGAAATCCTGCCATGCAGATTATTAAAATTTATTGAAATGGGATAATTTCTAAGATTATGTGCAATGCAAGTGAATACCTATTCAGAAATAAAAAGTGTGAACTTACTAACACTAGTTACCCTTGGCACTGTAACAAAACAGCGCATTTCAAAACAGCGTGCTCATTTAAGCGCGTATTTAAAATAGCCCTCATAAAAACAGCACGTGTCAAAATAGGGCATGTCCCAATTGGCGCGTCTTTAAAATACCGCGCATCAAAAAAGTGTTATAAATTAGATCATAACAAAAACATTTCATGTAAAAAAAAGCCAAGTACGCGAAAATGGCATTCCGTAAAAAGAATTGAGATAAAAGTAAAGCCAAGTTCTCCAATACAACTTACTTAGTTTGGAAATGTTTTTTAAACTTTGCTATTATAGCCAAACTTCTTTATGTTCAGTTTAGCACTGTGCCTAAGAGTCATTTACAGCCGTAATAGCCAAGTTTAGAAAAATATTTCCAAACTAGTAAGAACCTTTCATTTTGAAATTTGTATTGGAGAACTTGGCTTTACTTTTATCTCAATTATTTTTACGGAATGCCATTTTCGCGTACTTGGCTTTTTTTACATGAAATGTTTTTGTTATGATTTTACTTCTTTTTTAAAGGAATTGGATAATACTTAATTTTTTGAAGTAGTAAAATATGCGGAATATTGTTCAAAACTTTTGCAATGCCTTACTTAAATTTTTGACGTTTTTTAATTTTTTTTCCATGGTTTTATCGTAGTTCTTATAGCTCAGCTCTCTAGCGTTTCTGAAAGTGCACAATGTTGCTTTTACATAACTTTACATGTATAGGGAAGGGAAATAAATTAAAATTGTCATGTTTTTAAATGTTGTCCTATAGTTTTATCATAGTTCCTATCAGTTTTCCAATGCTCAGCTCTCTAGCGTTTCTGGAAGTGGGTAATGTTCCTTATACATAACTTTACATTTATAGGGGAGGAGAGTAAATGAAAATATTGGACTTTTTAATTTTTTCCCATGGTTTTATCATAATTTCTATCACCATTCCAATGCTCAGCTCTCTAGCGTTTCTGGAAGTGGGCAATGTGAGTTTTATATAAATTTACATTTATATGAGAGGGAAGTAAATTAAAATGTTGGTGTTTTTAAATTTTTTCATATAGTTTTCTCATATTGTCTTTCAATCTTAAAAAGTTCAGCTCTCTAGCGTTTCTGGAAGTGGGCATTGTTACTTTTACATAAATTTACATTTATAGGGGAAGGAAGTAAATTAGAATTTTGGGGTGTTTTAATTTTTTTCTATAATTTTATCATAGTTACTATCGGTCTTCCAAAGCTCAGCCCTCTAGCATGTCTGGAAGCAGGCAATGAGACTTTTATTTAACTTTACATTTATAGGGGAGGGAATAATTCAGAATTTTGGGGTGTTTTAATTTTTTCCTATAGTTTTATCATAGTTCCTATCAGTCTGCCAAAACTCAACTCTCTAGCATTTCTGGAAGTGGGCAATGCTACTTTTACATAACTTTAAATGTATAAAGGAGGAGAGTAATTTAAAATTTTGGGGTTTTTTGATTTTTCCTATAGTTTTGTCATAGTTCCTATCAGTCTGCCAAAGTTCAACTCTCTAGCATTTCTGAAAGTGGGCGATGCTACTTTTACATAAATTTAAATGTATAGGGGAGGGGAGTAAATTAAAATTTTGGGGTTTTTTTCCAGGGGTTTGGTCATAATTTCTATCAGTCTGCCAAATTTCAGCTTTGTAGCATGACTGGAAGTACAGTAGAATATTGATGATCTATACATGAGTGAGTGAGTGAGTGGCAATTTCGACGTTTTTTGAAAACTACTACTTTACTACTTTATGGACTTGGACTTGGAGGGGTTGTTAACTCGATGGAGATCTACGACTGTGCAAAGTTTGAGATTCGTAGCGCATTCCGAAGTAGAGTTTTAGGTAGGTCAAATATCGGCTGAAATGTTTCAAGAAAAGATGGTTACGGCGCGCGAACTTGGCGAGGCACTGCCGTGCCCTCAGATTAGTACGGTCGCCCACTTTTTTAATGTCATGTTAAAATTGATCGTCTTAAAAACCCGGAAATTTAGCGAACTCTAAAAACTGCTTAGAAAAATCGTTTAATAAATCATCATGATTATTTTAAACCATACGCTATTGCCAAACAACGCACTGTTCCTTTGTATGCTACAAAAATAAGAGGACAGGCGAGTGTACATCTGACCTTACATGGTTGGGTTACTATATCGGGGCAGACCTGGTTAGGTTGGAATACCTACCTAATCTAACTTGATAATATAAGTGAACCTAACCTAATCTGAGAGGACAGGAGAGCTAGACAACTTACCTAACCAGTTTAGGTTACTATATTAATCTTCTAAGTAGATTGTACGGTAGTATTCTTAGAGATCTAATAGAGAAGATAATGATTTTCATGAACAAGAACAAGAAGGGCAAAGTAGGTTTAGTGCAGGCAGTAATTGAGAAAAGGAGTGCCAAAAATATAGAGACTCATGTTACCTTTGTGGACGTACAAAGAGTATATGATACCGTTCCTGTAGAGAAATTATGGACAGTGTTAGAACAAACTAATATTAATCAAACGTATACAAAAGCGATAAAAAGGGAATAGAACTTAACGACCGATTTACCATATACACACTACAGTTTGCTGACGAGCAAGTAATTATAGCTATGGATAAAGATGACATGGAGTATATGATGAGAATGTTAACGAAAGAATACCAAAACTGGGGGTTATCCGTGAACGTGGACAAGATACAGTACTAATGTATTGGAGACGAATTAAGTGAGTTAGAGCTACACAACATTGGACAAACAATATCTCTAAGCAATGAGTATGTATACTTGGGTGTCATAATTAATAAGACAGGAACAGACTGTAAAGAACTGGAAAACAGAATAGTAAAAGCAAAGAAGGTTATTGAATGTCTTAACAGTATTTTATGAAGCAGAGAGATAAAAAAGTACAATTTAACATATACGAAACAATGGCAAGCACGCTGTTGTATGGAATAGAGACTTGCCGCGTAACATAAAAATACAAATCAAAAATGGAAAGTGTGGATGCAGTAGGAAGATCAAATAAGAATATCCAGAATAGATCATACAAGAAATGAGATCATAAAAGAAAGAATGGGAGTTGAGGGAGGCATAACGGATGACATCACTAGGGCGCAGAAAAAGAGGGCGTCCTTAACCGGAATGGCAACAGTCAATCCAACGATCAATGAGTCAAAAAAAACCTGACCGAAGATGATTGTCAGAATCGAAGGGGGTGGAGAATAGGCGTCGGACAACTTAGAAAAACCGACATAGCACTAGTATTAACCTAACCAGGATAGTTTCGTCAGTCTTTAATAACGCACTGTTTGTGTTTGTGTGCTATTTTGAACATGTGCTATTTTAAACATCCGCTACTTTATTACAAAGCCATCATCAAACGCCACGTGACGTATCCAACTCTAATTTATTATACATTTGCTAAAATTTTAATAGGCAGTTCATCTGTTTTTGAAATTTTGCTCTAATTGTTTCGGTCTGCAAAATAGTCTTAGAATTCTAATAAATAATTAAGTAATATTATAGGCAATAATTATAATTTTTAAAAATACTTTTTATTAATTTAGAAGATATGGGCTCGAACGTCAGTCGGCACTCAAACAAAGGTCTCTCAGGTCGAAGATCACAATCAAGTGGAAGCATTTGCAATGGAAAAAGTGACAGTCGACAAAATGGAGATGGAAAGGGCTCTGGAGGTAGTTTGCCAAGTTTTCTTGATGACGACGAATCAGTTTATAACAATAATCATAGCGACAGTGATGAGAGGGGAGGGTTAAGAGAGGTACGTAGGTCACACTTTTTATTTATGCAAATAAGAATTTAAAAGAATCAAACAAATGAAGACTTGCTCCACTAAATTTATAATACCTGACTAAATAAGCAGTCATCTTCAGGGTTGAATTAATGAATTCGAATGAAGTGAAATTTAGTTGGGACGAACATTCTTCCTGAGTCATTCATTGTTGAACCAAATATACAGTCTAGTTAGTCTGCTTCTAAGATGATTCTTTTTAGACTCACGGACTAAGGAAACTCAAACAAAGTACTTAATATGGGCTACCTCTTCAAATTGCCAAGTGCTAGCCAAGCTTCCCTAGTCTGTGAGTACAAAATGAACTATACCTTATAATGAAACTAACCACCCTGAGTTTTTGGTGCCTTGGGAAGAATCTTCGTTTCAACTACATTTCACTTCTTTCAAATAATTCGTTGCCATGGACAGAAGGTCGATTTGCAGTACATTTGCAAACATGTCGGTTGGAGAATTATGTGAATGAAGTGAAATATAATTGGAACAAACATTCTTTCTGAGTGATTCATAGTTAAACCAAATATTTAGTGTGGTTAGTTTGCTTTGAAAATGATTCTTTTTCTACTCATGGACTAAAGAAGCCAGACAATCATTGGAGAAATAGTTTATATATTTTCGCTAAATCAAACAAGGTATTTATTACAGCAAACAAGCCTCTCAGGCTTTAAGATGCAGAGGAATATTTATTTGACACTCTTTCCAAAGGCGATATAGATTTAAGAAAAAATTGTAAATATACAGGTAAAGAACTGTAAATAAATATTATTTGAATTTGAATTTGAATTCAAAACAACCATTATGTTTCGACTAGATAAGCTGTCATCTTTAGGGTTGCACACGTACCGTAAATTGCCCTCCTGGTTGTGGCTGATGAATTATTCGCATAAAGCAAAATGTAGTTGAGACGAAGGTTCTTGCTGAGAGATTCATGATGCAAGCAAGTATCTAGGGTGGTTAGTCTTCCTCTGAGGTGATTCCTTTTGTACACACGGACTAAGGAAACTTAGCATTTTGAAAACGAAAGAAATAGTTCTTATTGGATGGATAGCCAAATCAAATAATGTTATTAATATGGACTACTTCTTCAATTTGCAAACTGCTAGCCGAGCTTCCCTAGTCTATGAGTACAAAAAGAATCACCTTAGAATAAGACTAACCACGCTAGATATTTGGTTCAACAATGCATGCCTCGGGCAGAATCTTCAATCCAACTACATTTCTCTTCATTTTAATAATTTGTTAGCCTCGAAAAGAAGGCGATTTACGTGAGGATATGTGCTCATGCAGTGGAAACATGTCGGTTGTTTTAAATAGATACATGTAGAGAAGAAAGACCTACCCTGTTTGATTTAACCACCCAGGTACCAAGGTCACGTTTTTTAAACGTCAAAAACAGGTAATTTTTAATGACCATTGACGTCTCTAACCTGACGTGTAAATGACCTTTAAATGACGTTCAAAAGACACATCCAAAATGTGGAAAGCATTTGCAATGGAAAAAGTGACAGTCGACAAAATGGAGATGGAAAGGGCTCTGGAGGTAGTTTGCCAAGTTTTCTTGATGACGACGAATCAGTTTATAACAATAATCATAGCGACAGTGAGGAGAGGGGAGGGTTAAGAGAGGTACGTAGGTCACACTTTTTATTTATGCAAATAAGAATTTAAAAGAATCAAACAAATGAAGACTTGCTCCACTAAATTTATAATACCTGACTAAATAAGCAGTCATCTTCAGGGTTGAATTAATGAATTCGAATGAAGTGAAATTTAGTTGGGACGAACATTCTTCCTGAGTCATTCATTGTTGAACCAAATATACAGTCTAGTTAGTCTGCTTCTAAGATGATTCTTTTTAGACTCACGGACTAAGGAAACTCAAACAAAGTACTTAATATGGGCTACCTCTTCAAATTGCCAAGTGCTAGCCAAGCTTCCCTAGTCTGTGAGTACAAAATGAACTATACCTTATAATGAAACTAACCACCCTGAGTTTTTGGTGCCTTGGGAAGAATCTTCGTTTCAACTACATTTCACTTCTTTCAAATAATTCGTTGCCATGGACAGAAGGTCGATTTGCAGTACATTTGCAAACATGTCGGTTGGAGAATTATGTGAATGAAGTGAAATATAATTGGAACAAACATTCTTTCTGAGTGATTCATAGTTAAACCAAATATTTAGTGTGGTTAGTTTGCTTTGAAAATGATTCTTTTTCTACTCATGGACTAAAGAAGCCAGACAATCATTGGAGAAATAGTTTATATATTTTCGCTAAATCAAACAAGGTATTTATTACAGCAAACAAGCCTCTCAGGCTTTAAGATGCAGAGGAATATTTATTTGACACTCTTTCCAAAGGCGATATAGATTTAAGAAAAAATTGTAAATATACAGGTAAAGAACTGTAAATAAATATTATTTGAATTTGAATTTGAATTCAAAACAACCATTATGTTTCGACTAGATAAGCTGTCATCTTTAGGGTTGCACACGTACCGTAAATTGCCCTCCTGGTTGTGGCTGATGAATTATTCGCATAAAGCAAAATGTAGTTGAGACGAAGGTTCTTGCTGAGAGATTCATGATGCAAGCAAGTATCTAGGGTGGTTAGTCTTCCTCTGAGGTGATTCCTTTTGTACACACGGACTAAGGAAACTTAGCATTTTGAAAACGAAAGAAATAGTTCTTATTGGATGGATAGCCAAATCAAATAATGTTATTAATATGGACTACTTCTTCAATTTGCAAACTGCTAGCCGAGCTTCCCTAGTCTATGAGTACAAAAAGAATCACCTTAGAATAAGACTAACCACGCTAGATATTTGGTTCAACAATGCATGCCTCGGGCAGAATCTTCAATCCAACTACATTTCTCTTCATTTTAATAATTTGTTAGCCTCGAAAAGAAGGCGATTTACGTGAGGATATGTGCTCATGCAGTGGAAACATGTCGGTTGTTTTAAATAGATACATGTAGAGAAGAAAGACCTACCCTGTTTGATTTAACCACCCAGGTACCAAGGTCACGTTTTTTAAACGTCAAAAACAGGTAATTTTTAATGACCATTGACGTCTCTAACCTGACGTGTAAATGACCTTTAAATGACGTTCAAAAGACACATCCAAAATGACGTCATTTTTAGACGTCATAAAGACGTCAGCAATATGACGTATTTGGGACCAAATCAGAACATCAGGCACAGACACAAACCTATTTATGACTTTTTTTAAACTCGTCTAAATACATGAAATATTCCCTGCAGTTGAGAACACTGCAGGAAACTTAGACACAGAAGGTGACTCTTCTGTGACTTAGACCTGAAAGTACTGGAACAGGTACAGTGGTGTTCTGTGAGGTACAGATCAAAATATACCTAAACCTAGACTTACACATTTCCACCTTGAAGCGACAGAAGCCTCGAGGTTTGTCTAGATTTAATATTTAATTTATTTTACATACGTACCCCCACATTCCGTATAAATCCGGTCAAGTACTGACTGGGGCACCATCTATGTAAGTATGAGTGTATGTCCCTTGGACAAAGTGTGCACTGTGGGTAGTGACCAATATATGACGTGTTTCAGACGTCAAAAACTACACTACGAAAAGACGTCTAATAACTGACGCCTTAAAGACAACATTTTTGGTAGATGACCTGCTGGTCATGCAAATGACCACTTTTCGACGAAAAAAAGACGTCATTTGATGACCCCTTGCTACCTGGGCATCAATTCCACTCAATTGGAATTGGAAAGAGTCTTTATTTAGTAAGGATTTTATGATAAATAAAATCTTTAAGTTTAATCTCAAGTTGGTAACCTGGCAGCTATTTCTTGTTCTAATTTTATTTGCCATAAAGTAGACTGTGAACTTTCTGTAGCCTGGACTCTACTTCGAAACTTGCATCTCTGGAGACCATTAAATTTTGCTTTATTTGGAAATGTACCGATGAAATTCGCGCACTCAAACTATAACAACGGTAAATTTTGGTTATTAAGATGTATGTGTAATCTAAACTTGAGTGCCGTCTATAAACCAAGCCAAACTTAATTTTAACACAACTTTGACCCATTGTACTTTGCTTCCACCTATAATATCTATAACATTGCTAAAACGACATTTTAACATAAATATTTACTAAAAAGCTTTAAGTCTGAGTTTACTTTGCACTACAAAATTATATTCTACTTAAAATCCAGGGCTTTTCAGTAGTGGATCCGGGATTGCCGGAGAAGAGGGGCCGAGAAAGCAGCAAAAACCAATATATACATATTTTATTTTTATTTAAAAAAGTGACGTTGTAGATAATTGTGTAAGAAAATATTACCTGGGTAAATTCACGGAATAGAACGGTCCTCGGATATTATATATTAATGACGAATTTTCACGTCACTGGTGGTCCAGCTGATTTTTGTATACAAAAAATAGATATGATATGAACAACTAATATTTTTTAAATTTTTTGAAAACTAAGGCAATTTTCCTACTGTTTTTTAGTACATCCTTATAAAATGTAATCTTTTAGACGTATTGTCATTATTTTTTCTTAGCCCCTTTATTTTTTATTACACAAAACCTAAAATACAAGTCAAACTGAATGTGATCGTTTACCATCAAAATTAAACCGAGGACTTGGAAAGTGAACAAAAATGTAGGATTACTTTTAAAGCTGAAACGAACACATTATTTTTTTTCAAATTGTAATTTTTGTGTAAAGAACAATGAAGCGGGTTTTTAAAATGTAATGACTGGTATGTCTCAAAAATATTTTTTTATAAGAATATACTAAAAAGCAGTAGGAAAATTGCCTTAGTTTTTAAAAAATTCCAAAAATATTAGTTGTTCATATCATATCTAACTTTTGTTTACAAAAATTAGCGAATCACCAGTGACGTGAAAAATTCGACATTTATATGGATGATTCTCAAAATTTGGGACAATTTGATGTAACCATCCAATATTATTAAAACAAGAATACTTTTTATTAATCTATAATTTTTAGGTAATAATATAAAATGCCTTTTGTTAGGAACTTTTATTAAATTATTTGTTTTTAGTTTAAAAATATTTTTAAAAACAGCCCAAAGGCATCAAAATTCCGCTCCATGGACTGTAACCATCACGTTTTGCCTAAAATATTGCTTTATTTAAAAAAAACAATTTTTTTTCGGGTCATAACAGGCATTTACATCAAAAGATTAAATGTCAATAATTATTATAAAAATATGCGTTTAGTTGACCATTTCTTGGCATTTTAATCTTATGCGCCAATTAGTACAGCTTTTTTTGTTTCGCGAATATATAACTATTTTTTTCCAAAAAAATTCTACTCCATGGACTTCTGCTCCATGGACATTTATAAGTCCATGGAGTAGATTGGTGTCTATGGAGTAGAAATAATAAGTGTTTTTTAACCTTAGAAGACGCTTTAATTTAAATTAATTGCTAGTATTTGTTAATTACTTGTACTGGGGTTGAAGAGTCATCTCCTAGGGTGGGTTAATATTTAGCTATATGACTTTGTATTTATTTAAAAGAACAGCAAAAATAAACTTTAAAAAAGTATACATTTTTGCATTAAATACAGGGTTGTTCTTGTTTTCGTGCTTGTGAGAAAATCAACAAATAATTTACTCATGCTGCATTCTGATTTTAGACTATAATAGCAAACCGGTCATAAAAATTAATTATTTTTACATAGATTTTTGTTTTAGCAAAAATATGGCGAAACCAAAGGTGGACTTAGAAAAGCGAAGACAGCAAAAAAAAGATTGTCAGCAATATGAAATGGCAAAGCAGGAGAAAAGTCAAAGATATTACAAGCGGCAAAAACAATGCAAAATTAGGCTTATTAAAGAAGTATCGAGAAGAGAAAAAAAAGATTTAGAGAAATTGGAAAGAATACTAACGAAATCATAGTGCAAGTAAAAAACTAGTGCTAGAGAGTTAAAGGAAATTGTCTCAGGTCTAGAAGAAACACACTGTAAGAAAATTGAAAGCATTATAGAAAAAAGTCGAGATGGACAAAAAATTAATGCAGCGGTACAAAACAAGACTACATAGAATAATAATAATTATAATAGAAAAATTCCCCATTAACAAACACCAAAAATTTGTTATAAGAGCAAACCGTTTTTCGGAAGTCAGAAGTTTTAAGAAAACAACTATTTACCAATTTTATGTATATGAACAAAAGCTATAAGGCTAAAAGACAATTTATAAAATGCACATCCAGGTAAAAACGATGTAATTACCTCCAAAAGTAAGAAACAAAAGTGATACTTAACAGACATAGACTAAATCTCGAAAAACTGATCAGCAACAACGTAAAGAAGATAACTCAAAATATGATATAGTAGTTAGCCCCCAACAGCAAATCTAAACATAATACTAATCTTGAATGGATTCAATGCCTAAATTATCTTAAATGGATCTGTAGCAAGTGCAATAACGGGGAGCCAGAACGCTTTTTTCACTTGTTCTGTATGCGACGACAGCGACGACGGTTATGCATGCAAAATTATTAAAATAAATTATCCTCTGTTTAGCGTTTTTTTATGTATTTCATACATTTTTAAACTAAGTTATTTAAAACCTGTTTATTTTTAAAATACGAGTTTATTGTTTCTTTGTTTATATACTAAAACAGAAAACCTTTCTTTTCTTTAAAAAAGTAAGCTTACCACCCATGTGTTATTTTCTCTCTCCTTAATACAGCATTTTTAGTAACATATACCATGCGAAAATTTTAGTTTTAGAATTTTTTTAATATTAAATTAATTCTAAACTACATGAAATTTCAACTCCGTGGAGAAACCATTCTACTCCGTGGACACGAATTTTTATTTTTTATCAATAATATTTCAAATTTTGACATAGATTTTTGGCCACACACCTAAACATTATCAGAAAGCGATATCCCATGCAAGTAAATTAAAAAGAGTGTTAATATTCATAACTTAGGTCGATTACACTTTTACCCCTCATATTGTCCCAAATTTTTAGAATGACCCATATATAAGATCCGAAGACCGGTCTAATTCTAGGGACCGTGTGGTAAATCAACGGTACACGATGCTAGCTGCAAGTAAGTTATAGTGTAATTATAATGAGTGCAGCACTAGTGCACAACTAAGTCAGTCTTTTTATGCAATTGACATGCACTTTGTCGGTTTTGCCACCGGATCTGAGTACTCATGCCGCACCGAAAGTTTAATTTTTAATTTTAAACGCGAAAATGACTAGAAATGATTAAGTTGTGGAAAATTTTTTGAAATTTTCTTCCCTACTGCATAGCCGCAGCGATGAAGATTAACAAAATCAAATTAACACAATTTAACACCATTTCAAGGAAAATTTCATTATATAAAAACACGGCACACAAAAAAGTTTATTCAAAGAGTGGCTACCGCACAGCCACCCAAACTCTTTCTACCACGTCTTTAAACAGTCGAATGTACACTATATTTAACCTTAGCCGGTTTATTTACGTTCAATATAGATTACTGTTTTTCAGACTTCAAAAAGCCCTTTTGCCATCGTTTTTCAACCTCAACAGCGGGTTTTCCAGTAAATCACACTAAATCGTACACAAGGAACGTTATGCAAAATAATTAAAATAAAAATCGAATCAGAACCGAATGTAAACAATACGCCGGTAACCGGACACTATTTCAATTTTGAACGCAGGTGCAACATCTGATTCTTTGCCCTACAAAAGCATGCGATGTTGTCATGATAATTCACTTATTTTCTTAATGTAATACGCTATTAAAATTTGACCATTCGCGTTCCCGTATCAAAATGTGTGGCGGGGCATTGACGTCGCGGGTGCTCAGCTGTTTATATATACGGATTACAATTAGAGGTAACAAAATTTTAATCTTCGCATTGCTACAGCCAAGGCACACACGGTTTGATTGGTCAGAAGACAACAAGAAGAAAACTTCAAAATGTTTATAGACAAGGCGGTTCTCAAGGCAAGTGTGTAATAAAAAAAGTCGATAAGTGGACCAGATGTGAACGCCTTGTTTTGATTTCCTTGTTTATTGTTTTACACTGATGAAATTAATAACGTGTGGTCAATATGTATCTTTAGTGCTTTTCAAAAGTACCTTCCTGGTAGAGTTCGCTACGAGCCGCCACTACCTACTGGTAACTGGAGAGGTTTTTAAAAGTTTTCTTAGTTTGCGAGTTGCTTTGGATCATCCTATATATTTCTAGAGTGCGTAATTAAAATTTAATTTTTTATTGGCGTTGTCGTCAGAACTTTTCTAAAACTTTTTAATTTCTCTCCTTATTTTGAAGTTACTGCCTCCTTTACCAAAGTGTAACAGATCTCGAACAAAGTTTTAAAAAATGAAAAAATAGCCAAGGAGGGTAGAGAAACAAAAGGTTCCACAGCTTTCTTGTATTGATTTGAAATTTGTTTTTAATGAAAAAGTATTTGACATTATTAAAAAGACAAATTTAGAATTTTAAGTTAATTTTTTAGCAACGGTGGTTCTCCTTGACATGCCTGCATTGTCTGCATTGATATAATTTTATTGTGTCTATGAAGTAACTGTCTTGCTTAAAAAAACAAACATGACTGCAGCACGGGTAGTACACTGACTCGGTGCTGTGACCGAGTGCAGTTTCAATTGAACACGCGGAAAAGGCCAAAAGCCTCATTTTTTTTTGGGTTTAAACAATGGAAAATAGTTTATAATTCTTAAACAGCGCACCCAGGAATATGTCTTGCGGGAGGGTAAGACTCCTGAAATCTTCCTTGAAATGGTGTTAACTTAATTTAATCTTTATAGCTACTGCTACTCAGCAGTGAAAATATTTTGAAAAAAATTTCTCACAACTTATTTATTTTAAACACGACGTTTCGGTTAGTAAGTATTTAAAAGAGTTTACACTTGCAAGCAGTTGGAGACATTTATTAACCAAAAAGTTTGGTTTAAAATACTAAAGACAATACAATACAATATTCAAATGTTAAAATCTTCAATATTTAGCATTCCTTGTTTTGAATTCAAATTACCCGCCATGTTCTGCATGCCAACTGTTATATTTGACATGTATTTGACTTTGTCACCTGTGTTTGTCACATTCGCTTCTGCTTAAATTAGGTTTTGTGTGAGCTATAAACGGCTCTGAAAAATTAAGGATTACTATACATTTAAAAAAATTGTTGTGCAACAATATAGTATAGTACCGTCATTCCAACTTCAATATTTGAAAGATAATCAGCTGTGTCGTGACGTGACCATCAAAAAAAAATCAGCCCACGATGTGACGTCAAC
The DNA here is from genome assembly GCA_963576565.1 of Aspidapion aeneum. NCBI lineage: Eukaryota > Metazoa > Arthropoda > Insecta > Coleoptera > Brentidae > Aspidapion > Aspidapion aeneum. Next base: position 108,818,691 of record OY755040.1, read on the forward strand.
AAATTGGAGGATCGTGGGCCGTCCGTTTTGATATCCCTGTATCACTAGTTGTCACTTGCGTTTAAATTAAATAATTTTTTTTCAGGATCGTATCCCTCCTCTTGGTGACGGCGCTCCCCTTCACTGGAAATTTTCCGATACCCAGACAACCCTTTCCTGCCAAGATCAAGGTTACGGATCCGAACGCTCCCCCGAAGAGGAATACCCTCCACCCCTACCCGATCACAACCTGGAACAATGCCACCGCCATCTAGAAGCACATACCTGTTATCCTTTTATTACACCAGGTAAGAAAATGTATTTCATTTTGTTTTGTTTCATTTTATTTATTCATTTCATTCCACTTGAAGAAGTTTACTGTTTTTAGGGATTAATGAATCCGCCCTCATTGTTTTTATTTTTATTTTGTTAGTACGTTATGACTAATTTTTTTTAATAAACGCGGTTGTAGCATTGTCATAAAAACTACTGCTGCGTATTAGGTCTTGTGTAGGTTTTTCTCTAGGGATATTATGGACAAGTTGCAAAGTCTTGCTTAAATATATATGAATTCGTCCCGAAAAAGAACGTTCTAATTCTACCAATGCGGTACTAGCTGGAATTTTCACTATACTTAAATCTTGACTGACTGATCGTTTGTTTGTTTTTGCAGCGTTTGTTAAGTTTTTCAAATACTGCGTAGCCTGTGTGCCTGTATGTATCCAGACTTTCTTATCTTTTTAAAACAGTAAACAGGGACAGCACAGGAGTTTGCTTATATGCTTACACCCTGTAATCCATTTATAAGTCTCATAAATGTTTGAGTTGAAATGCCTACAAAAGTTTTTTGCATTCTTTTGATCGATCGATATATACAGCACGGAAAAATATGAGAGAAGCAAAAACTTCTTTTTACCCGATTACCCGATTGCACAAACACGAAAACTTGTTTTATTCTTAAACTCACGGGTACTAAAATTCACGTTTGTTGGTATTATTTGGCCTACAAATGATCGACGCTCGCGTCTGATGGTCGCTAGAGAAGAGCTGTCGTAGTTCACGGATGGTTTATTTTTCTTTGCAATCGATCTTTTGATCGATCGATATATACAGCAGTTTCTTCTCGACTGCTCTTGTTCTAGTTTCTCTCGTATCTCGGTAGATGGCGCTTCTTGCGAGAGTTTTCTCACTGTTGACAAAGGATTAGAGACAAAACCGACTAATTAACACATTGACCAAGCAGTGTTCTAAGGAGTCCCATAAGGACGAAACACTTAACTGTCAACACTTGTTCAGTGTTCATTAGATCTTGGACCCCCGTGAGGTTAAGCTTTCAAGCTACACACGGAAAAATATGAGAGAAAAAATACTTTTTTTTACCCGATTAGTCACGAAAACTTTTAATTTTTAAATTTACGGGTACTAAATTTCACGTTTATTGGGTAAGAAATGCGCGAAAACGCAGTATATGCAATTAATCGAAATATGTCTTTAGCAACTAGAATAATAAAAAATGCTTATTATAAATATTTTTGTTGAATATTTTATGAAGTAAATTATTTATAATGTAATATTATGAAAAAAAAAATGTTTTGGATTTTATCTGGAGTAGGCAACACTATTCCGCCTATATTGTATGCACGCCACTGATATCGCTTTTTTATTTTAAGATTCCCATAGAGATGCATTGCAAAAATAAATAACATAATAACGAGTTGATTTTGAAGATATTCTGATGAATAATACAAATTAAATTGAATAGGTACGTCTAAACTATAAACGAAGAAACATAAAAAATAGCTTTGCGTAAGAGATGACAGAAATCCTAATCCAATAATGCACTCAGGAATGTGTCTTGGGAGGGGCCGATGGTCTTGTGGGGGGCTGAGACCCTATAATGCCGAACTTTATGCTATTTTAAATTTTTATTCATGAAATATGTCAAAAATATTTAAACATAATAAGCCTTAGGGGAGGGTTCCCCCACCTCCTGGTTGTGCCCACGCCCAATCAAATGAAGCTAGTTTGATACATAAATGTGTATACCTTATTAGTTTTAAGAAAAAATTAGCTAGTTCAATTTAAAATCATCAGATTACTCAAAGACCTCGACCTAATTAATTAATATTCTTGACTGATTTCAAATCCCTTTAAACGGATTTTGGGTATTTCCATCCGTGATTTCAAAACAAGGCGAATGCTTTGCGATTTAGACAGGGTTACTCTTTAACCCTGGCTCCCGGCATCGGCATTGCCAGACATATTGGGATTGCGGTCTGAAACAGTTATGAACTTAAAATGTAATGACGTTTTCCTTAAATTATCATAATTCACTGCCAAGAGAGAACAAACCATTTTTTTCTAGTATACTACAGGGCGTTTCTACGTAAGTGCAAAAAAACGGGATTTGAATGTAAATGGTATTTTTGCCTTTTCAGGGCTAGTTAAGATTAAGAACAAGTAAAATTTATGGCAACGCAGCGACTTGTTTTTAGGCATATTTTCAGGATCGCTGTATTTTAATAAAAGTTATATTCGGCTAATATTTTCATCAAAATAATTTAAATTTGGTAACTAGAAACAAACTAAACAAGTTATTTTCAATTTTTAAAAAACACACTAGGAAATTTTGATTTGTAACGGCTTTCTAAGTCGACCCATCTCCGGCTGACGCTGGTGTTTTGTCTCTCTGTCTGGAGCGCTTAAAGAATAGTCTATCTCTTTCGTTGGGAAGCGCTTTAGCATTAAGATTCAAACCAATTAACGGCAAGTGGAGAGTACAAGCAGGGTGGTTTACACTGAAACAAAAAAAAAGCCTTTAGAAAGAGCATTCTTTAGTGGGCTTCCGTTCACTTCACTTTATTTTTTTAAGAGGGGTTTTTTCATTTAGGAAAATTTTGTCAATTATTTTAACCTAATGTATAATGTAAAATCGGCATTTTTAATCAATATAAAATTCCAAACTTAACAGCATTATTCAATAAAAACAGTTTATTGAATTTAATTTTATTCAATCATAAAAAGTTGTTAAATAAATATATATTCACAATAGATAGAAAGGTTCCTAAAGTCTAAAAGCTTGAAGATTTTTAAATTCTTGCAAAATAGCAAAAGAGTTTATTAACAACAAAATTAAATATTTATTAAGAAGTGAATATGTCAAGTTTCAAAGAAGAAAATTGAACAACTATGCTTGATTTTCCTACATTGTTTACATTATTGAGAAAAACACTTATAGTGGTACTTCCTCCATGAACCGCCAAATTCCCTTTCGATATCGTAATAAACAATAAATTTAATGACGTTTAGTATTTTTATCAGTCATTTAAATTGCTGCACAAATTGATAGCTTGCAAGATTCAAGCCTTGGACACTCGACTTGGCAGTACCACTGTCAAAGAGTCACCTGCTACAGGAGAAATAATTAGGAACTATCCTTAATTTTCTTGATGCGATTTTTATTGTCAACTTAAATATGATAATAAGTGTACATTGGAATTTCCAAATGGTAGTAGCGAAAAAATCAGTTTATCATTTAAAGTTTTTAATGTGATTATGATCACTTTTTGGTTTTGTATGAATGTGACTTATCTTATATTTAAGCACTAAAAAAGTATTAAAAATTACCGCGGATTAATCTAGTGGATATTACTAGCAAACCGAAATATAATGCAAGTTTAATTTACGGTTATTGAGCTTAGAGCATTGCCTTACTCCAATGTAAATGCTAATAGATTTTGTAAGCTTAATATCAGAGTTACTATTCGTTAAAATTATAAGGATAAATGACGCGTCTATGGTTTTCAAATCAAAACTGAAATTCAAAAATTGCACATGTTCAAGCAAACGTTGTAATAGGTGGCCCACCTATAGTAAGTGTTATGAGCAGGATGAGCTACTATTATATAAAATAATATTCGTGTTGTTAAAATATGATCATGATTTTTCCATGCGTAATTTTTTTTGAAACTTTTATAAATTTTTTCTTTAGGTTTTGTACAGATCTGAAAATTTCGACGAACATTGAGCCGTGCAGCTAAATGGCGAATAAAATACAAGTTTGGATGTTGTTAATTCCATAAACCGTTCGCCAATTAGTAGCTCCGTCCAAGCTGGTATTTGGTTCTCTGTTCGGGTCGTTGCACGGTTTAGTGCTCGTCGAAATTGGTGGCTCTTCTTTGGCTTTACGTTATCAATTAGTACGCCTTGCTGTCAGGTCTGTCAGCTTTTCTGCTAAAATTACTGCGTAATTAGCATACCATAGAACAGCTACAGAAATATAATTTGTCTTTATTCCTGCAATTTTATTTTTTATGTATATATTTTTTTCAAAATAGGCGTTGATTAATAGAGGAAAAAATATAACCTCTCTTGATTTTAGTGGTACATATTTGATATGTCTTGGTCCACTCTGATGTTGAATTTTGATTATAGTAAATATTTGAAATGATCTGAAAGTTATAAATTGGAAAATTTCTATTAGCTGATAATGCCAAACTTTACGTTTTGGGTAACATCTAAACTTACATTTATGTGATTAGTGTTTTTTTGTTCCTAATTTTTAACAAAAATCAAAGTGGCTGAAACTTATGTCCGAATAGAAATAATGACTGATAATGCCATGGCCGCTGGGCCATTTTGCGTTTGACTTTTTCGAAAAGTTGGAAAATTGATTAATATTTTACGCAATAGAAATAGTAACATCAGGATCTTTAAAACTTACGTGGTTAAGTCTAAAATTGCACGGGGAATAGCGCTTACCTTATTTATGAGTCCCGCAGCAACTCTGGTTTACATATTCCAGAGTTAAAAGGCTCCACGGGGGCAAGGGCTTCTCTCTATACGACGTTGGTGAAGGTCTTCTCATGAAAACTTTAACCACAATTGTGGAAGTGTAGTTAAATGAAAGCAAAACCAAAAAAAGCGATGTTTGTTTATTTAGTCATAAATAAAAGATAAAATCCGGTGATTATCAAGCATATTGAGCCTAAAATAACACAATATCTCAAATCTTTATTTAAAAAAATTCTTAATTTGTTTCTTTTAAATTGTCAACGTTGCCCTAATGGTGAACTGTCCTAAGCCTAAGCTTTTCTTAAACTGTTAAAAGAAGGCCAAAACATTATGTTTTATTTTCTGTTTACAGTTTTAGACTAAAAATACATGATTTTAATAATGAGAATGTTTTTTAAACCGCGCTCAATTCTTCTTTTAGGTAGGTTAGAAAAGTTTACTGCTAACGAAATATTCTTTTAATCTTGCAATATTTTCAAAAATAAGAAGGCTGCAATGTAAAAACGTAAATTAAGTAACAAGTTTGAAATAGGTATATTCTATTATGTTCCGCCAATTAGGCTAGTTCAGCAAGGAATTCCTGCACTAGCTTTGAGATAACCTTCGGGCGCTTGAGCATATTGATATGGTTTGACCGAAATGTTCCATTTTCTTGTTCTCTCTTGCGCATTCTAGGATGGCAAAGATTTCCGTTTCAAAGACTGACGGGTAATATCTCAGAGAGAAGTGCAGATTTCTCCTAAGCCTTTCCCCGAACACTCCTGCTACCTTCGTGAGTTTTTAATCCATCTGTACCAGATCAGTCCTTCCTGTGACAGCGGCTTGTTTGGTCTAGACCATGCCACTTTCTCCTAAATAACTACTTCGAGAGTTGCTTCATATAGGTACTTTGGGGACATTTGGTCTGATTTCATGTGTAGGATTGGTATCTCCAGAAACCTGTATCTGCATAATGTTCTAAAGACGATAGAGTCCGATCTGTATCACTAAGTGAAGCGGGGAAGGTCTTAGAGCACCTACATTGCAGTTGTCGGAGTAGATCTCATTGCATCTGTAATGCTGAGTCAAGCAATTCTTTGCACCTTTCTTAGCTGAGCAGCACAGTCTGTTGAGCTACTTTTGGCCATAAAACCAGAGATGTGTACTTAATGGATAACCTCACCACAGTCTTGTACAGCAAGTGTACCATGTATAGCCTGAATCCCCACTCTTTCCTATGTAGGCGTCTAATGTTTTCGTCCAACCCTAGACAGCTGAACTTTCTCGTTTCCCAGAGTTAGAGGTCCCGGTACCCTTGAATAAGGCCGTTAGTTTTTAGTGCGGGCTTCAAAGTTGTACTAAGGGGGTTCAGATCTTTTAAAACATAATAATAGAACCAGAATAGCTAGCAAAACGCAGTTACAAAGTCTGATATAAAAATTATATTCTCAACAAACGTCAAAGTTCGTCGATGTCCAGTTTTTGAGACACAGAAAAAAAGTTTAAAAAATCATAAAACCCAAAGTAGCTGGACTGAAATTTATATTTTCAACAATATTTGTCATAGCGTCAGAGTTTTCCAGTCACAATTTTTAAGAAAGGAAAATTCTCTCCATATATGTCAAAACTTATATTCTTTACACAAGGTCTTTATACTTTTACACAGGTTGCCTACAGAATTTGACCGGCTGAACTTAGCTGGACGACTGTAGCTGCATCATCGGGTTTTTTCTGTAGGTAACCTGTGTAAAAGTATACGGATCTTGGTTTTCTCAAATTGATTAAAATTTTGATTTTTAACACAACTAAAGCGACATGCATGAACATCCAAAACGATAAGGTCTTATGGATGACTGTGGATGACTGTACTTGTCTGTTGTAGCCAATTTTTTTGCTCCGTTATTTCAGTTTAATGGATTTTTACTTTGATTATTTTTTTAAAAGCTATCAACTTACCCAAATGCAAGTTTACTTCCGTAAAACTATTTTAATAAGAATTAAAGTTTGCTGAAAGTTTGCTTACAAACTTTTTAGTTTTCCTGGGCCTTGCAAATCTACGTTCTCGTAAAATAACTTTTCCATAAAAGTGTCACTTAAATGCCGCGAAAACACGAATTATTTTGATATTATTTTTACTAGTAGATTCAAATATTAAAATAAATTTCACTCAAATACGAATTTGAAGTTTAAGGAAATTATAAAAAGAACATGTCAACTGAGAGTTTTAGTGGAACACAGTCAAATGCGGACCTGATTCAAAATGTAGGGGGGAAGGGGGTAATAGTGGATGAAATTTTTTTTTGTAATATAGTTTTCTTTTTCTTGGGGAGGGAGTCATTTTTCTTATTGTCCTTTAATTGTTAACAAAAAGTGCAATAAATGCAGATATTTTTTCAAGGGGGGGGGGTAAATACCATATTAGTAAAAACAATACCTTTGGTAGGCAGGCAGATAAAACCATACAATACTTTTGTTTCCTAAATTACCTACCCCTTGTAAAACATTTCCTTTAAAAAATCAATCAATTTAGCAACTAGGTATTTTTAAAAGGTTTGCATTTAGGAAGAGGGCGTATACCTTTTTTATTTATGAAATGTCACTTTGGTCCTCTTTTATATTTCTTTTAATAAAAAATCTAACTGTCAAATTCAACTTTATTTGTCATTTTTATTTTTGAAATATTACTAACAGAAGAATGTGTATTTTTGTATGGATTGGCCCCTTTATTTTTTTTATATATTTTGTATTTTTATAAGTATTATTCGTTTTTATTTTATATTTTAAATTGTTGACTAGATTTTAAATATTTCAAAGTAACCAAATTAAGAAATTAATAAAAAATAAAAAGGTAATTCAAAAATAAAATATTAAATGTTTTATGAACGTCATTTTCTACAAATTTCACGCTGATGTCAAAAATCGAATAAACAGGGTCATTTTATATGTAAAATAATAACTTTAAAATGTGAGATTTCAAAAGCTAAAACTGACAGATAAAATTAAATGTAGCAGTTGGATTCTTAAAAAAAAAAACATTTTTTTGGACTTTATTTAGTTTAAATATTTTTGTTGAATTTTTTATAAGTATTTGTTTTTATTTTATATTTTAATTTATTTACTGGATTTAAAATAGTATAAAGTAAAGCTGACAGATGAAATTCAATTTGACAGCTGGAATATTTATTTATAAAAAACTATGAAAAGGCAATATATTGCCCAGTAGAAAAATTCATTATTTTAAATATTTTATAAAAAGTTATACGTTTTATTGAACCCTGGGTTGTTACGTATCAAAAGTGGTGATGCAGCAGTTTTACCATGTCAATGACTTACCCACGCCTGTATGCGTAAATTGGTAGAATCGCTGTATCGGCGGATTTACCGAAATCGTGGCAGTGGCGGATCTAGGAACTTTATTTGGAGGGAGGGAAATCTCATAATAAATATTGCACAAAGCTATTTTGCATAGTGACCAAGAGGTGTATTCTGTGTGTAAAAACTAAATATAGTTTGAGATTGGGGGGGGCTAACTAAGGGGAATTATTCGTGCTCGTGATTACTGTAGAATCGAGTTGCGAGCTTTTAACAGAAAGATGTAAGAAAATTTCACAAATCACCAACCCCGATGGTTGAAGCCAAACAAATTTAGAATGTAAGTAAGTACCTTTAGATTTATTTTGATACATTTTTAATCTTATTATATTTATATTTCGTGTCCCTTTTGTCACAATGTAGCAAGAATAAGTGGTAAAAAGATCACAAAACATAACCTTAAAAAAATATATTCCTCAACATTTTAAACTGTCAATAATATTTTATCCTCTAAAAGGATGGCAGAGCTATTGAGACGGAGAATTTTTGATCCATAAAGCCGTTTTAAAAATATCGCGAAATAACTTTAATTTTCCCATAAGATCAGATGCAAAATTGGCACCGGGAAATCTATTGATTGTTTCATTACTATATTTTCTTGTCGGCAATTAATAATAAAACAAATTTATATATGAACGAAACTGCAAACACATAAAAAATATATATACTTATAAACAATACAACATTTCACAGACCAATCGTTTTATATGGTTATTATGGTTAATAATTTATGTTATAAATTGTCAATTGCCAGTGACCCTCTGTATATTGCGCTGTGGTAGCAGTCTTATTATTGAGAAGACTGCCTCGACCACGGCATTCTGTATTGTGGGTTCGAGGTCCACCTTTTGGCATGGTTGTTTTGTAGCCTCCTTAACATGTGCTTTCTAGGCAAAAACTCGGGATAAATACTCTGCGGTTGATAGATTGATAGAAATTCCAGTATGAAAAAAAGATTACATAGATCTTGTCGTTTAATTGTTTTTTAGATACTAAGCATTACATTTTTAATTTTTTTATCAAATTCATTATGAGAACTTACTCATCTTTGGACGTTATATTATATCCATTTACGATGCCTATTTTTATTTAATAAACCTTGCAACATCATAATTTAACTTCCGATGTTTACGTTCCATTATTAAATTTTACACAGGCGGTTTAATACAGAATTTATGATGGTATACAATTTTCGGAACTTTACTGGTCTTCTTTTATACGTCACTTTATTTCGGTTATACATTAAAACTAAAGTCAAAATGGCAAACAACTCAGTTTGAATCTCCTATACTCCGTGTTCCACTATAACACAACAAGCCTTCTGAAATGCCAAACATTGTTTTGAAATATTTGTTGTGTATTAGCCATAACTTTGTTTTACTTTTTTAATAAGATCAATTAGCGAAAAGCTGCATTTGTTAAAAACGCTTACCGCTTTCTAATTTTCTACTTCTATTAGGACAAAGATTTGGGCAAAAAATGGCATATCAGTTTTGCCAGATGGTAAGTTTTTGGGCTAAGTTTGCCTTCTCAATAAACGTATTTAATCACAAGGACACGGATAAATTATGAATAATAACAGTTAATAGATGGCACAAACATCGTGAGATTTTTCAAAAGTAGAAGATAAGCTTAGTTGGGTTTGACAGAGAGAGGATGAGACAAGTACACCAAGAAAAATAATGAACTTGAGACCTGCAGGAACGAACCGAACCGAACCTGCAGGACGTAGATTAAGAGGGAGGCGACAGAAAAGATGGATAGACGATGTTGAAGATGACATCAAGAATATCGAAATAAGAAGGTGCCATAAATAAAAAAATATGTTAATATAGCAATTTGATTTGAACTACGACACCAATTTAAACCCCTGGTCTTGTTTGTATTTTTGTCCGTACTGTGGTAGAAAATAAAAAAGTTTGTGTGAATTTTTGAAAATTTTCAATGCCAAAATTTAAATTAAAACTTTTTTTTCCTGTTCATTAACATAATTTTTCCACAAAGATGACATAAAATGTTTTAATTTAATTTTAACATTGACAAGTTTCAGAAATTTACATAAACTTTTTTATTATTTACATAAGTAGTTACTTGCATATTTTTTTTAATGTTTTTTTTAAAAACCGTCCTCTGTTACGAAAATAAACCCTTAAAAGCTAAACGTATAGAAGGCTGGGACACCATATACTTTGTCACATTTAACTAAGTTAGCTTTCGATGTTTTGCGATATGTAAGTGACAGTGATTTAAAGGATGTTTACTGCTTCAAGGAAACGAAAACTTTTTGCTTGATGCAAGCAAACAAACTTACGTAGGTTAAAAGTTATATACGAATATAAAAGGTAAGGAAAACTTTTCAGTTTTCTTTCTTCTTGTTCAAGGAATTTTACAGGAATTTTCAAGGCAGAATTGTTTTTGCTGTTCTGTTTTAAACATGTCAAAAGAGCAACTTTTTAGATTCTCATCATAAATGGAACATTAAGTTTCCTCAACGGTCAACACTAAATTTCATTAAAGCATTTTACTTGAATATTGTAACTATAGGAGGATAGCTAAATTTTATAGAAAATAATAATATTATCTAGCACTACATTTAATAACAACTTTTTGTTTAACAAAGTATAAAATGCAACTTCTGAGGGGTTAAGTCAACCACGGACACCGGTGTTTCGTAAGCAGGCATTTCCATCCACAACGTGGCTTGCCTGACCACAGTCAATCAAACTGACTACAAGATACAAGGTAAATCAAAAAGAATGTAAAAATATTTATTCATGAAACGAGTGAAACGACAGCGAACCAAGGAATTGAATCTAATCTTGTTTTACCTTGAATCTTGTAGTCAGTTCGATTGACTGTAGTTAGGCAAGGCGAAACACCGGTGTCCGTGGTTGACTTGACCCTTTTAAAATTGCCTTTTATACTTTGTTAACGCATTGTTTTCGGTTCCGACGCCGTGGAGACGGTGATAGTATGGTCTGGTTGAACTGTGACGAAATGTATTTCTTCCTCATAGACCGGTGGACGTTTTCATCCCGCCATGGACTTAGTTTCATTGGTTCGCTGTCGTTTCACAGGTTGAATGAATAAATATATTTCACCTATTTTTTTCATACTTTTTGATTCATCTTTTTATTAAAAAAAAGAATTATGGTAACAATTTAAAGAATTTTTTAAATTAATTTTAACACTTGATTACCTTCGTTGTAATTTATAATGCATAACCACAAAATTTTTAAATGTCTGTTATAATAATTACTAAACAAGTTGTAACAAACATCTTAAAAATGCAAATAGGTTTGAAGCAAAATGTAATGCGATTTTAAAAATTTTTTTGACCTTTTCTACCACTTCTTAAAGTTTGGTTCATTATATAAGAATATTAATTGGATTTTGTCACGTAACTTGGAAATGAAATGGGATTAAGTATTCAGATATTCGAAGCTGTATTGCTACTTAGATATATTATACAAACATGGGAATCGTCTGTCATCAACCAGTCCCGTAGCACAATAAAGTTTAGCAGCACGAATACTAAGGCCATATTGACAGCTCCATAAGCTGATATCAGCGTACAGATAAATCTATATACGCTGACATTAAAGGGCAAATTCAACAAAAAATTGTCTTTTGCAAAAATAAAGATAACTAAAGCTTTTAGCTTGTAATTCAGGTCCTACAGATTCAGATATTGGAGTTATAGTATTATTATTATAATATTATACCCCAGTTAAAGGAGCTTGGAATGGATAGACTATAGTGCCCTAAGTAATTTGACAGTTCTTATATTGAAATGTAAGAACTGTCAAATTATTTAGGGACACTAGGAATAGTAGGATAGATCAAGGCCAACACAAAAATAGAGGCCACGACCCTGAAAAAATCAGCTGTTCTCCCGGGGCTGAATTTTACATTGGGTCTTATGGGAGGTCAGACGTTTTTTTATGATATTTTCAAAATAGCACTACAGATTTCCGCAAAATTTCAGTGAAATATTCTCAGACACCATCCCGATATTCCACCAAAGGTTTGTAAGGAAGCAACATGATTAAAAGGTTAAAATCTTCAAGATTTAGCATTCCTTATTTTGAATTCAAATTACCCGCCATGTACCACATGCCAACTGTTATATTTGACATGTATTTGACTTTGTCATATGTGATTGTCACATGCGCTTCTGCTTTAAACTTCATTTTTGTGTGAGCTAATGAAGCGGCTATGAAAAATTAGGACTTACTATACATTTAAAAAAAATTGTTCTGCCAGAATAAAGTAAAAACAATCTCAAAAACGGCTTTAGTTAACAAAAAATCAAATATACATGAACCGTCATTCCAACTTCAAAATTTTAAAGACAATCAGCTGTGTCTTAACGTGACCATCAAAAAAAAATCAGCCCCGGATGTGACGTCAACAAATAGGAGATATGAGGTGGTTTCCCCCCCTCTCAGATATGCTTTTTCACACTTTTCTGCTAATTAGCTTAGAGGTACTAGAAAAATGTTGTAACTTTTTTAATAATAATAAAAATAATTTAGATAAAATTTGCCTCTTAGATATGTACCTGCCCTGCCAAAAAACCGCTTGTAAACTGTTAAAAACTCTTCAAATCTTTACCAGATTTTACGAGATTCAATTGACTTGACAAGTATTGACCAGGCAACAATGTTTGCCATATGAAAACTGGCGAGATCTGATTAGGCTTTATAAATCTTAATTCTGCCGTTGAAAACTCAAAAGAATTCAAGAGATCTTAAGAGAAGAATTTTTTTTTTCTACATGAAGCATATATTTTAAGCACATTTCGGTAGGTTTATAATCGGCAGGCATTTCTATATGATTTTACGAGACTGTACAAGAATTGAGTTGAAAAAAAATCTATAAGTTTTGCCGAGATATGACAAAATTTTATGAGTATTTCACCATTTGAATAGTGACCAGTTTTGAGCAGTTTTTGAAAAATTTAACTAACAATTTTTTTTCTATTTGTATTTAAAAGATTTTATGATTATAATGTTCAAAAAGTTTTGGCCAGCAAATGTTTCCAGTTTTTTATAATAACTTAAACCATCTAATGAGAATTAGAGAACAAAATATTAACCTGTTTTGGTAAGTTTTTACAAGCATGTTTTGCTATAAGAATATAAAAGATTTTATGAGTATCTAGTTTTAAGAAGATTTGACTAGTAATTTTTTTATGTTTTCTATGAGATTTTAAAAGTATGAGTTTCTGTTTTAAAAAGTTTTTAACAACAAATTTTTCCTAATACCCTTGTTTTCACCAATGCATGCTTACCCCGATTCAAAAAAAGCATCAGGTGACACTGCAATTAAAATCGGTGCAAATCCATGGGCCATCACGTGATGCGTTTTTTGAATCGGGGTGGGTATGCATTGGTGGAAACAGGGTATTAGAGTTTAAGATTTTAATGAAAATACAAAAGGAAAATAATGAGCCATTTTGGTGAGTTTGTACCAACGAACAACTTTTTCTATAAGATTTTAACAGATTTTATGGACAGACACGCATGAAAGTTTGCGAGACATGATACGGATTTGACGCGAATCATAAGACCAATTTCTAGTACATACAGGTATTCCAGACCTAGGTACTTAAATTTAATATTTTTAAGAAAAAAAAATGTATTAGAATAATAATTATTGTAAAAATTTTTGTAAAAAATTTGGTTAATTTGGTTAATAAATACTAAAATTTCTGATGAAACTTTCGACAGAGTTGACGCGGATATGCCCATAATAATATGCTGACAAAAACTCGTGAAGGTTCATAAGATCTCGTAAGTATTTTCTGCCGATTATGAGACACCTCTGTGTAATATCAAAAACTTTCAGCAGTTTAAATATATATATGTGACTCGTGAAAGTTCGCGAGGTTTGCTAGGGATTTGACGCGGATCATAAGTCCAATTTCTTGTGAAATCTCTTCAACTTTCGACAGATTTAACGCGGATGTGCCCGTGATAATATGCTAACAAAAACTCGTGAAAGTTCATGAGATCTCGTAGTATTTTCAATAGTTTATATACTCGTATATTTATTTTAAACTGGTGAAGTAGAAGAAAGTACTGTTTCATAATCCGCAGAAAATACCTACGAGATCTCATTAACTTTCAAGAGTTTTTTTTAACGAGATTTGATGTGGCATTTTTGACAAGGTGGGGGCAATTCTTCACAATTTGAAAAAATCCGACACAATTTGACATGCCAGATTTTAACCTTAAATCTTGACAACATTGCATCAATTTTCTAAGGATAAATACGATACAATGCAATGTAGAATTGACCCCGGTGTACGATATTTTTCCTATGAACCCTGTCTAATTTTTGTAAAAATTGGTCGTTAATTTTGTACAAATTAAATGGAAGTGCTTTTCCGCACACGTGTGGAAAAATACTTTGCAACACATTGCGGAAATGTATGGTGACAGTTAACGCCATCGTACACTTTTTCATACATGTGTAGAAAAGTAATTTTCCACACATGTGCGGAAAAATTTCTGCACGTAAAATTTTACGTTTTCTGAGCATGCAAATCGTGTGAAATCCATTACTTTCATATAAGGTCGTAGGAAAATATATTTTATCTTGTCCCACGTTGTAGGTAGGTATACATAGTACTTTATTGCACTTTCAAAAACCGGCAGAAATTGATTATGGGTACATGAATTGATGTACATCCACCCCCATTGAAGGCGAATCCAATTTAAAAAGGTGTCACGAAACGGCGCTCGTCGAATAAGAAAGGTGACACTGGCCAACACTTTTTTCACTGACATATTTTTAAAACTGAAAACTGCTCTTTTCAAAAAAAAAATCAGTGGCCCTTTGTAGTTGTCCTCGAGAAGAGCTGTTTACTAAATATTCCTAATCGAGTTGTTTTTAAACAACTACTAGGTACAGTAGGGCAGAGGCTTAAAGTTATATATAAAAAAAACGGCTATTATACGTACCAACATGGAATTTGGCACACATATTAAGATTTTTTTTTAAATTTAATTCAGATAAAGTTATTTAAGGTCAAATGAATTTAAAAATATGTTATTTAAAATACTTTCTTTTGAATTATATAGAGACCAGTATAATCATGATTTGTTATAAGAATTCAAAATTTTCATAATTTTTTAACCGATATTTTGAAACAAAAGTAACAGAGACCAATTCTTAATTGAAGGCAAAAGTCTAAGACTAAACTGGTAAAAAGTTTGCTCCGGTCAAATAACAGATTTCATGCCTCTAGGAGAGTCTGGCATTTTCGACGAAGATTTTATTCACATAAGCCAGTTATATTAGGGTATGACATTCAAACTACAAATTGCAGATTGAAAAAATTTCTGGATGGTTTATGGGGACCTCGTCCTTTGTCAAAAAATATAATTCAGGTTTCTAGTTAACAATTTTTTATGTGGCATTAATTAAAAAAAACACAAACAAAAAGTTAAAATAAACAATTCTAAATTTGAAAAAGTGTTTTAAGGTCATACAAGGTCAGAGCTTAAGAAAACATTTTTTTCCTACTATAACTTGTTAAAAATAAATTAAGTACTAAGTTTAAGTAATTTTATTTCAAATAAAATTTAGACAATATCTTGTGAACTAAATTAGTTTTTCCTCGTATTCTTGGACTAGACTGTCTTATTATTAGTAACGATTATCTTTTCTCCAAGAGTAGATTAGTAGCCTTGACCAGAATGCTATTTTCGTGGTATATAATTTTTACTGTGGTATTTTTAAGGGTCCTAACCGAACCGAACCGAACCGAACAATAGTTTAAGTCATATTGCTTCTACCAAATCTTGAATTGCTGTAATTTTTTAAAGTAAGAAAGCCAATAATCGTGTTTTGCATAATAAATCTGGTATTTTTAAATTCATTTAAAGTCTGATGACCTTTAAAGTATAATTTTTAAAAATTGAAATTTAGAAACGAGTAAATTCATGACCTGATAGTTAAAGTTCTTATTTTTATGATTTTTCGGCCGCCCTTTTGATAAAATCACCGCCACGGTAAAAGCGGCAAATCGAATATGGGGCCATTTTAACCATTAACATTTTATTCTCTGGTTTAGAAATCTTAGGTACTTGTCAATCGCTGTTTTTGTTTATTTGTGTTTTTGCTAGTTTTTTCAATTAAATTTGGAATAAATCTTACTGTCAAAAACTGTTTAGGGTCTTAAAACATTACTGTTTCCACTAGAGTAGGAGAAGTCTAAGATTTACTTTATTTTCCAACAAATAAAAACATTTTGACAAGGCCGCGATAAGATGAAAGTGTGGTTAGACAACCTAAACCAATTATCCGCTTTTTCAAAGGAAATGTCAAGTGCATGGTGTACCCACTCTTTTATTTTGGTTGGTTGTGAAATCCAAACTCTAGCTGCTCTATATCTCTGCTTTACAAGCGCTTGTAAGACGAGTCGTTAAATACCGAGATGAATTCCAAGACGTGCGCAAGCGTTGATCTGTCACTTCTGCCGACCAATCAACAGAGATATTTCAGTATGGTTTTACACAGCAAAACTTTAATAATTTCCGGTTCTTTTTGATGAAAATTCGTCGTTTTTGTGCTGTTAAAATGCCGGTGACGTGCAAGTTGTGTGACAAATTATTTAGTGCCCAATTTAATTTGAATAAACACTGTCAAAGTAAACATGGCATACAAAAACAAAGGTATTCCTATGCAGAAAGTGTTTTTATGTTTAGATGCCTAGAATGTAAATGCTACTTCTCAAAAAACTCGGATCTGTGTGATGATTTGAAATACACAATCAAGAAATACTTGAAGAAACATTGGAGTTGAGAGTCAATACTCCCATGGCAAAACAAAATAAACGTGAAATGCATAAGATCACATAGAAGAATGAATGAATAAATCTTTATTAGCAAATTATGCTTCTTCATAATATAAACATTATTATAAAAAAATACATTTAAATGTTAATGTTAATAAAACATAATAATTCCAAACATAAGACTAATAACTATTTACTTATTATGTAGGTATATTTATAAACTAGGCATAATACCGTGAAAAATCTAAAAATAAACAAGCATTCCTTTTATTCTGAACAGAACTAAATATACCTACCTACTAAAAGAATGATAGCAACACACAGTTTCATCAGGTACTAACACTGTGTACTTTAAAATACAATTTAATCTTAGCCTAAGAAAATAACAATACTAGACTAAAACACACCAAAAATAATATGTAGACTAAAATAATATAATATAATATATGGTACCAAGGGTTTACCTAAATAATCAGGCTTACAAACTGACTAGGCAACAAGTAATTTTTAAGTGTTTTCTTAAACATATTATTTGATTTACAATTTTTTATGTATAAGGGTAATTTGTTATACAATCTGATTCCTTTATAAAACAATGATTTATATCCTAACTCAGTATTTATACTATTTAAATAAAAATTGCAGTTATTCCTTGTTGCAGAAATACTGCATATACCTCAAAAAATATTAATCGCAGCACGTAGATATTGTATATTTTTGAAATCAGAAAGAAAAGACGAATCTTAAAATGCAAAAATTTACAGGGTGTTCCCTCTCAAAAAATATTGCATAAAGTTGTTATTTTTCTTACAGAATCACTCTTTTTGTATTCGATTTTTGAAATCAGCTTAAAATTTCCTTTAAAATGATGTATCACACTCAATATTTTATTTTTTTATTGTTTTCTTTATTTTTATTTTTGAATCACCTCTTTATTATTTTTTTATTTTTATAATTTTATATATATATATATATATATATATATATATATATATATATATATATATATATATATATATATATATATATATATATATATATATATATTTATCGGTTTCACAACGTTCTACGTCTTCCGATACCCAATCTCCACTCGTTTCTGTGTGCCCATAATTCATCATCTAGGCCTCTTATTCTTATTTCACTATCTATTCCTTCTCTCCAGCTTCTCCTCGGCCTTCCTCGTTTTCTTCGGCCAGTTGGTTTCCATTGTAATATTTGTTTAGGTAGTCTTCCATCATCCATTCTTTGTACATGTCCGTACCACACCAGTTGTTTTGTTCTTATATCATCCACTAGAGTACGTTCACCCACTGTCATAATTTCTCCTATTCTTTGATTGGTAACTCTTTCTCTTTTTGATGTCCCTGCTGCTCTTCTCCATCTCTCATCTCCGTAGCGGAAAGCATTTTTTCTGTTCTATCTTTGATTGGCCATACTTCTGAGCCGTATGTAATAATACTTTTAACAATGGTGTTATATATAAGCTTTTTGTTATGTTTTGATATACTCTGGTCCCAAATTATTCCATTTAATAAAGTTATTGCTTTTCTTCCTTGTACGTTTCTATCTTTTATAGCTTTGTCTAGTGTTCCGTCAGCTGTAATTTTTAGACCCAAGTACCTATTTATACTCATCACAGGACTGAATTCGCTGCCCAGTATTTAAGATTAGATCCTGTTTCGTGGCACCAATACACATATACTCTGTCTTATTGATATTAACCTCTAGTCCCCACTTATTGTACTCTTCTATTAGTTTTCGTGTCATATATTCGAGGTCGTCATAATCCTGAGCCACCACTATCTGATCATCGGCGAAACATAAAGTAAACAAGGTGGTTTCATCCAACGGAATTCCCATGTTTTGGCATTTTCTCTTCCAGACTATAAGGGCCTGTTCCAAATATATCTTGAAGAGCATAGCGAGATACAGCAACCTTGTTTAAGACCTTTATTTACTTGAAAGCCTTTGGTTAGTTTTGCTTTTATTTTAACTTTTGCCTTACTATTGCGGTATAACTCTTTGTTGGCCTTAATTAGTTGTACGCTTATGTTTGTCTTTTCCAACGCTTTCCAAAGTAGATTTAGTGGTATACTATCATATGCCTTCTGCAAATCTACGTAAAGCAGATGGAGCTGTTGTCCGTATGCCATTTTCTTTTCAATAACTTGGGTTATACAAAAGAGATGATCTGAAGTCGATCTACCCGCCCTGAAACCAGCTTGTTCTTCTGCCTCCATATCTTTATATTCGCTCTCCACTTTATTTCTTATTATTTTGCCATATATTCTGCTTAGCGTACTAGTTACAGATATACCTCTTTAATTGTCACATATATCTTTCCTTCCTTTTTTGTGTATTGTGGATATATATGACGTTTTCCACTTAGTTGGTACTACAGCTCCATTTAAATATCTTTGGAAAAGATTCCGTAATCTCCAAAACAATTCTTCAGTGCCATATTTAATAAGTTCAGCTGGGATATTTCCGGGTCCGGCAGATTTACCGCTTTTTAAGGTTTTGCACACGTTTTTGACCTCAGATATTGTGAGGGGTACTGGTTCTAATGATATTGTCTCTTTCGTCTTCCTTGAATTCTGCTCTATCTTCAGTAAAAAGTTTTTTAAAATGCTCATCCCATTCTTTGTCTGGTATTGGTGAAATAATATCTCTGCATGTTTCTTTTTTGATCGATCTTATAGTTTTCCAGCTTTCGGTACTTCTCCTACCTCCTAAGTAAGAATCTATTTTCTGGCACTTTTGCATCCATGATTGATTTTTCTTATCACTGATCATTCTTCTCGCCTTTGATTGCGCGATTTTGTATTCTTCTCTGGTTCTATCTGTCTTTTAGGATAAGTATGTGTGTTATAATTTCCTTTTTTCCTCTATTTCACTTTCAATCTCAGCCTCCCACCAGTATGGTTTTGTTCTTTTAGGAGTTTATTCCACTAATCCTAGTGCTTCTTTTGCAGCTTGATGGATGCTTAATGTGATACATTCGTATTCCTCATCTGGGGTTTCACCTGAACTTGAATTAAGTTTTTCGTTCAGTCTCTTTTTGTATAAGTTTTTTACGCTGTCATGTTCTAGGCTTAGTAGATTATATTGACAGTGATCAATTTCCTCATTCACTGTATCATCAAGATTTTGTTGATGGAGGCTTCGGCCTTGATAAGGAAAGAGAATTTTGGTCTCCAGAAAATAGTGATCACTTCCGCATGTTGATCCACGCTTTGTTCTGACATCTTGAATTTTTAGTTTTGTCTTTTGTTTATTTGTTTTTATAATTTTATAATATTAAAATATTTTAAACCCATTACGCAAACTAAAATATGTGGTAAACATAAAAAAATACAAAAATATAAAGAAATAAAGGGATCCTCCCATAAAGAAAAATTAATTTTATGTGATATCTCAAAAACTAAACGTGTCAAATGAAATTTAATTTAACAGTTGAATTCCTCTCCTCGCACCAATCACGGTATTCGCGCCAATAATTTAAATTAGACATTTTGACGTTAATTTTGGCGCATGCTCCTTTGATGGAATTCATCTCGGTATTTAACGACTCGTCTTGTAAGGCGTGCATGTGCCCTAACCTGTCAGTAAAGAGAGGTAAGCTAAGGTCAGATTGTGTCAGGTCAATGTGATGATCTAATTTAATCCGTGCTTAGGAAGGTTTAGTTTTAAAATTGGCAGGAAACAGATTGACGTGTAATTCAAGCAAATATAAAGTTTATATAAAAGAAAAACTTTAAAGTCTGACATTTTTATAAATTTATCTTTTATCTGAGGGCTCGGCAGTGCCTCGCCCAGTTCGCGCGCCGTAACCATCTTTTCTTGAAACATTTTAGCCGATATTTGACCTACCTAAAACTCTACTTCGGAATGAGGTACGAATCTCAAACTTTGCACAGTCGTAGATCTCCATGGAGTTAACAACTCCTTCAAGTTTCATGGAATTCCATAAAGTAGTAAAGGAGTTACGAAATTTCAAAAAACGTCAAAATTGCCACTCACTCACTCACTCACTCCTGTATAGATCATCAATATTCTACTGTACTTCCAGACATGCTACAAAGCTGAAATTTGGCAGACTGATAGAAATTATGACCAAACCCCTGGAAAAAATCAAAAAACCCCAAAATTGTAATTTACTCCTCTCCCCTATACATTTAAAGTTATGTAAAAGTAGCATTGCCCACTTCCAGAAATGCTAGAGAGTTGAGCTTTGGCAGACTGATAGGAACTATGATAAAACTATAGGAAAAAATCAAAACACCTCAAAATTCTA
The DNA here is from genome assembly GCA_963576565.1 of Aspidapion aeneum. Classification (NCBI taxonomy): domain Eukaryota; kingdom Metazoa; phylum Arthropoda; class Insecta; order Coleoptera; family Brentidae; genus Aspidapion; species Aspidapion aeneum. The sequence continues at coordinate 108,839,924 of OY755040.1, forward strand.
ATTTACTTCCCTCCCCTATAAATGTAAATTTAAATAAAAGTAACATTGCCTACTTCCAGACATGCTAGAGAGCTGAGCTTTGGAAGACCGATAGTAACTATGATAAAGTTATAGAAAAAAAGTAAAACACCCCAAAATTCTAATTTACTTCCTTCCCCTATAAATGTAAAGATATGTAAAAGTAACACTGCCCACTTCCAGAAACGCTAGAGAGCTGAACTTTTTAAGACTGAAAGACAATATGATAAAACTATATGAAAAAATTTTAAAACACCAACATTTTAATTTACTTCCCTCTCCTATAAATGTAAATTTATATAAAACCAACATTGCCCAATTCCAGAAACGCTAGAGAGCTGAGCATTGGAATGCTGATAGAAATTATGATAAAACCATGGGAAAAAATTTAGAAAGTCCAATATTTTCATTTACTCTCCTTCCCTATACATATAAAGTTATGTAAAATTAACATTACCCACTTCCAGAAACGCTAGAGAGCTGGATAGGAACTATGATAAAACTATAGGACAAAATTGAAAATCACGACAATTTTAATTTATTTCCCTCCCCTATACATGTAAAGTTATGTAAAAGTAACATTGTGCACTTTCAGAAACGCTAGAGAGCTGAGCTTTGGAAGGCTGATAGGAACTACGATAAAACCATGGAAAAAAATAAAAAACCTCAAAAATTTAAGTAGGGCATTGCAAAAGTTTTGAACAATATTCCGCATATTTTACTACTTTAAAAATTAAGTATTATCCAATTCCTTTAAGAAAGAAGTGAAATCATAACAAAACATTTCATGTAAAAAAAAGCCAAGTACGCGAAAATGGCATTCCGTAAAAAGAATTGAGATAAAAGTAAAGCCAAGTTCTCTAATACAAATTTCAAAATGAAAGGTTCTTACTAGTTTGGAAATATTTTTCTAAACTTGGCTATTACGGCTGTAAATGACTCTTCGGCCAGTGCTAAATTGAACATAAAGAAGTTTGGCTGTAATAGCAAAGTTTAAAAAAACATTTCCAAACTATTAAGAACCTTTCATTTTGAAATTTGTATTAGAGAACTTGGCTTTACTTTTATCTCAATTCTTTTTACGGAATGCCATTTTCGCGTACTTGGCTTTTTTTACATGAAATGTTTTTGTTACGATATTTCCTTCAGTAAACTACAAAAAAGTCTTTTGTCTGTTCGCAGCCTTATTAAAATACGGCATTGTTACTGGTTACATAAAAGACCTCGAAGGTTGAAACCTCTTTAAAAGCCTTGATGTGATGGAGGTTTGACATTTTTACCTTTTCTCCTTCCACTTTAAGCCCACCCAATTCTCTTTTATTTTAATGGAGAATCAATATCTTAATTCGCAGATCAGCATACGCCGCGCTGCACGCATATTTGTATACAACACCCAGGATCGCCAGTCGGCTTTCGCCCGAACATGTCTGGTAAATAGCAGACGATATGGTAAATCGCTTGGGTAACTAACACCCGTGATCGCAAAAATGTTCGTTAAAAATCAGTCTGGAACAATCTTTCTTAAGAAAGAATTCGTAAATTTTTAATATACATATATTTTTTTAAAACATACTCTCCTGACCTCTTTCCTGGGATCCTAGAGAATGTGAAACCTAAGCGTTTTCAATCGATGGCCAACGTAACCGAACCGTGTCAATGTAGAATAGGGCTTTATTGACACGGTTACGGCAGCGTTCGGGCTACAACCGAACCGCAATCATGGACGTCGTTTACAAATATGCGCGATGCACACCCGTAAAAATCGCTAGTTAGCGGAACAATCTTGAATATTGCAACTATTTTTACTCAACTACAGCACGGCGAAAGGAAGGGTAATGTTTTTATCTTGGGACATGTATGTAAATATGTATGTTTGTGTCGCGCTAGAAGCTTAACCGCTAAACCGATATTGGCAAAAATGTTGTCGTTGGATTGTTACTGATCCCGAAGATGCTATAGGCTATATTTTTTTAAACAGCAATTACCATGGCGATCACTAGACGCCATCTTGTCACATGATGTAGGCTTTAAGGCATGCAAATTATTTAAATTTCAGGCGTTTTTAATTAAATTCCTTTCATCACCCGTTGCAAATGTCCTCTAGTTTGCTGTAATTACTTTGTAGTCCTCCCTGCTCCCACCCATCTCTCTTTTTTCATTTCCCCACCCTCTTCAAAAACCATATTCGCATAATTTTATCAATTATAGGGCGATTTAAAAATCTTCTTCGACAGTCAAGCAGCCTTAAGAGCACTTAATTCCTATACGGTCACATCAAGAACCGCGAGGAGCTGCAGGGATTCGCTGAATGCACTTGGTAGCGCTAACAATGTGTCATTAAGTATAGGTACATTTGGGCACGAGGAAAATGAGACCAAGCAGCGAGAGAAGCGGCGCGGCATCTGCCGCATTTTATGGAAGATAGATAGAGGATGGATAGAGAAGAGCTTCGAACAATACTGAATAAATATACCAGAACTGGCTCACTCTAAAAAGTTGATAAAAGGACCCTGTAGAAGAAGAGCCCAGTACATCATTGGATTTACCAGACAGGAGATCCGTATAGTGATGGGACTTTTTACGGGTCACTGTCGACCAAAAATTACCCATTCACAGAATGGTACTCACAGAAGAGACCGAATGTAGACTCTATATGAAGGATTAGAAACAGTTAGAAATGCACTGTGCGAATGTCCGGCTATTGCACGTTTACGTTAGAACATTTTGGGTAGACCTCAGATTGATTCAGAGAATCTGAACAGTGTCTCACCCAAACTGATAGCCAACTTTTTTAGAGGATTGCGCATACAGTGTGAGAAACTACTCAATAGTAAGCCACAATAGACCCACTGGTGTTCGAAGTGGAATGGCTGCAAGGCCAATTTACATATGAATCATCAAACTGTCAAGAGAACATTTCTGCGAGTAGTTTCATGTGGAAACGTACCATTTAGAAAAATAGCAGGTTATAATAGTAATTAATATTTACATAAATTCTAAAATTTAATAGCACAAGAATATGAATGAAAAATATTTTATACCTGTTTTGCCATCATTTAAACCACTTTTCTTTTTCCACCTCCTAATTTTTTCTTTTGTGCGAAATACGGAAATCGCCAGCCCACTTATCTCATTTTATCCCATTTTCAAGCGGAGAATTTCAAAAGAAACAAAAACAAATATAATTTCCTCGCCTCGTAATAGGCACTAATTTTATCTTTTTGTTTTTAATCCTCCCGCTCGCTAAATTGGGAGAAAAAAATTCCCATTTTAAAGTTACCAAATAAAGGAGGAACAGATAAAAGATAGGCACGAGAACTGAAATTAGAATCATCTATTAACTTTAATTTAGAGCTCTTAGTTGTATCCTGGTTTTAGCTATTCTTCTGCATTTTGATATTTTTTTAATTAATTTTTGGAATTTTAGCCAAGTTAATTGTATACATTTATTGTCGAGAATCAGGTCTTCTAGTTGGTTAGGATTTACCTTATATTTCTTGTCAGGGCGGTTTCACTAATCGGCGACTCGAAACACAAACCAATTTTTTTAAACTATGAGGTATTCAGTTTCTTCAAAGTCGATTACAATCATCCTTGTATGGAACACGTACTGGCAAGCTGTAGGCATAATCATACAGGCCAATCCACGTCCAGTTTTGGCCTTATTGGACCATCTTCAGGTGGATATGCATCCGCAGGCGATATCTCCGTGTAGAGCATAAGCTGTGTAAAACCAACAGAAATAACTACTCCGAGTAGTTTTTTTTGTCCAAAATCGATCACAAGAATATGAATTATCCTTGTTTGGAACATCCTTACAAGCTGCAAGCAGAGTGATACTAAACTTGCCAATTCACGACAGGTTTCGGCCTTTTTGGTTATCCTCAAGTGGCTGCAGGCTATAGCTTCATGTAGAGCATAAGCTGTGTGAAACCAATAGAAGCAACTACTCCGAAGGAAAATTTCCCCACCGGTACTAAATTATACCTTTCTTTATTTTCTCCAACATAAATCACAAGAATATGAATCATCCTTTTTTCGGGTCATCGTCAGATGCATGCAGGTAATAGCTCCACGTAGAGCATAAGCAACAGAAACAATTACTCCGATAGAACATACCCCTACCGGTATTGGATTATGCTGATATTTGGGGTGCTGATGCGAAATTGTTAAAACGATGTGGTCTTCACTTTACTCAACGTCGATCAAAAGAATATGAATCAAGAGAAACCAAAATATTTCGTCTTACAGATATGTAACAATTATTAATTTTTGTTACAGTAAGGATTTTTAAAACTGTTGTATGTTACTGTCTTAAATGTCTGCATGGCTATGCAGCTACGGTGCTCGTCGCTAATTTGTGCACTGCTGTTTAATTGCGAGAAAAGGGTTTTCGAGGTTTTAACTTAAAATTGTTTTAGACATATCTCTCCTCTCTACTTGGATGAGGTCACAGCACCTCAAATGTTAAAACGTAAGTTAGTTATTTAAAATTGATATTAATAAACAAATAATTGCTTGGAAGTAATAATATTCCAATTAGCCTGAGGGACGGGAACTAAAAATCTTTTCAATATAATTAAATTTTTTAACCCATCATAAAAATGGATGGGAATCTGAATGCATGTAGTTATTTTTTTGTTGGCCAACTTTATGTTTAATTCCTATCGCCTTAGCAGATAACACTTTAAAATAGTGTAACTTTCCCTAAGTAAACGCATTATTGGTGCGAGTTTCACTAACCACACAAACGTCTCATTTTTAAAAACCGAATGTTTCCACTCGTCACCATGTAACATAACCCCGAAAATATCGAGTAAAAAAGCTTTTTTTGTAAATTTATCTTTATGGCCCAACCATATAAGTAATAATGGAAAATAAAGGTTGAAACCTAAACTAACCTTGGCTTCATGCTACACGAGCCCTTATAAAACCGGTATTTGATAAAGAATCGATGTCATTTTAACCATTTTGTTTGTGTTATTTTGCAATTTATGATCAAAACCTTTAAAAGCAAACTTATAACGCATTGGATTAGCTACCAGATTGGCACAGATTTGAATAAAATGGGGAGAACAAATTACCTGCCCTCGCAATAGTATTTTATATTCGAGGCCAGCTTTGAGAATTTACCTTTACTTATAAACTTAGGTTTAAAGATATGATAGAATACCAAGGAAGTTTTGGTAAGGACTGAACGGCCCAGACAGGAATAAGGTACTATTTTGCCATGCCTTAAGAGAACCTTGTATCTAGATAAAGATTTCTATGTAGATACGGCGTTTTCATTTAGCACAGCATGCAGTATTGAATTTTAAAGATAATAAAATAGAAACAAAAATGTATAAGTAGTTACACAAAGCTGCACATTTTAAATTTACATATTAATGTAAACTAAGCCTTTCCGGTATAATTTAAATGTTAAATGGATTTGAAAAAAGAAATTTCTAGGACAGACTTAGGGCAGATTTTAATTGTGGAATAGCACCGGACTAAAAACCGTGGAAGTAGCAAAATATTTATTGTTGTATATTTATATGAATAAATATGTAAACATTTTGTCTTATTTTGAAATGACCAAAACCCTTAAAAGTAAATTGGCAAAGCATTAATTTAGATGTGGAAAGTTAATTGCCTCGAGCCCTCTCAATATTATTTTACAAATATTATTTTAATTAAGATTTGGCTTTTAGAATTTACCTTTACTAATAAAATTCCTGCGTGTTTAAAGATACGGGCAGTAATAAGAGTGCTATTAAGTCGTGCTTAAAAAAATGTCATATCTATATAGATATTTCTATATAGATACGGCGTTTTCATTTATCACGGCAGTATTGAATTTTCAAGATAATAAAATAGAAGCAAAAAATGCGTTGATTGGCTTACCTGGGTTTGCTGTTCTCTACTGATGACGTGAAACACACAGAAACGTACGTCTAGAGATGCAACCTTGTGTAAGTAGGAAAACAACCAAAATCAACTCTTCCTTCTCCTTCTGACACTCGCAAGTTAGGCACACATACCTTTGTGCGAAGTAAAACATTCGTTTTGATTTTTATATTTCTTAAATTTCATCAAGCAAACTATTTTTTATTGTCTAAATCCAAATATAAAGACGAAAAATAGAATCATGAAAAAGCCTGTGTTCATATCTTTCTTATTTTAAAACACTCCATAGCCGAAAAAGTATTGCAGGATTGTACATAAGCGAAAATCTTCCCGGATATATCAAGTTGTAAGAATTGCACTAAGTGGTGTACTAGTGAACTACCCGTGCCCTTAAACTATATGTATACGTCAATCTATAGGACGTACTGACTCTGAATTTCTACCATATACCTTACCCACTAATAGTATAATGGGCGAGAGCTCTCTACAATCTGTTAGGCAAATCAGCATCGAGCTGAAAGCAGACCTATGTAGCTGCCTGGCGCTATCCGAAGCTGGCTTTTCTATTTAAATTTAATTTGTTACGGTTGTAAGAGTTCGAAATATAATTAAATGTTTCAGTGTCCACTAGTTTTCACGTATACCCAGGGGCAATGTACTGCTTATACGTAATTTCAATAAATAGACGAGGCAAAAATTTAGGATTTCCAAATAATTGTACCTCTTTACCAAATTTTGTACACATATACAGTGCCCTGTAGACTTCCAAAAACCGAACCGAATCTACGAGATTCATACAAACATAAGTATCTTATTTTTATATATTTCTTTACAACCGGAACCACCCTCTATCTATTGCTTAAAAATTTTAGATCTCCCTGTATCATTTAAAAACTTTAATTTAAGAAAAATATTTTAAAGTTTAAAAGAAATTCATGAAGGTGTAAAGTTAAACGACTAATCAAAAGTTTAACGGGCAAATAATCCTTAACTGGGAGACTCTGCGTTTCTGATTTTTATGGCTTTGTTCTTATTTTATTAAGTTCGGTATTTGCCTACATTGTACTATTTAAAAAAAACGTCAATTTTGGCATCTTTACAAGAAGAAATGGCGATAATTTGACATGAGTGCGTAGGCAGTTTGTACAAATCTCGTTTATTAGCAAATCGTCTCTGCATCACAGGGAAGTTAACTAGAAACTTAACGAAATAGATTCTTGGAAATGTAGAAGGGCTGTATATGTATACAGAATTTGGTAAATAGGTACAATTGTTTGGAAATCCTAAATTTTTGCCTGATCTAAAACCATAATATATTTTAATCTATAAAACATTTTTATAGTAATATTTTTAAGGAAAAAAGTGACGCTGTGACATTTTTCGCATAACGTGTAATTTTTAACATATCACTAAAGGCTAAATAGTTTTTATCAAAAAAACAATTTTTAGAAAATGTTGGATTTTTAAAATAACTTTCCAATTCTTAATCAACTTTGGAAGATGGCACTTTTAAATGACATTTACCATTCCTCATTTGTTGTATAAAAGTAAATTTATATCAAGTTAAGACATGCCCTTGTAAAATATATTGTGCTGAGAAGTACGTTGGGGTAAAATTGAATCCAACATTGCGGACCGCATGTGGCAGTCATTTTTAAGGGTGCGTGCACAAGTGAGTTAAATTTCAGAGAAGTTCCTTTGACGCTCTCCTGAGAGGTCCTAAAAGTAGTTTTGGTATCAACAGTTACTCTCAAAAATTTTCGGTTCGGTTCTTCCCCTAAAAGAACTTTTCTTGTACAGATATAAGGAAAAGGCGAGAAAGAGCACATATTTATAGTAGAAAATCGCTTGTAAAAAATAATAAATAAAAAAACAAAAATGTTTTACAAAACTATCCTTTCTATAATAGTTACAGAAACACGTAAAAAAAACTTTAAACTAAAAAACATAAGACAAATTAAAAGACGCTGTTACTGCGTACTCTGAGACGACTGGCCAGCTATGAGTTTCCGGAAAGGCGTCTAGAAGTACGCAATAATCTAGCTTTAAAATATACTATATATATATATATATATATATATAATTTATTTAAAACATATTTGTTATATTATATTTAATCCACACTCAGACGATCAATGTGCAGTTCTCTTTGGCGGATCAGGATCCTAAAAAATTGCGGGGAGCAAAAATAAATTTAAATTATTTATGTTTTACTGGATCGTCGGTATATGGGATAAAAAAAACTGGATATTTCAAGCTAAGCCAACGTTTCGATGTTTATTAACACCTTTATCAAGGCTAAAATGACAAAAAAATACACGTTAAAACTGATCTCTAAGCATTAATTAAGAAATATTTGAAAATTGATAGGTTTTTTAGTTAATAAATTTTTTACAAAAATAGTTTTTTAAAGGTACATTACAACCAGAAATAAAATACGCAACACACAAATGAACAATTAAAATCAAAGAATATACAGAATAAAAAGGGGCGTGATGAGCACACTTACCTAACTTGATGCAATCCTAGAGTTGTTAAGTATAATCACCTTCGTACTATATGATATATATAACCACATCACAAATGACAAATTTGAACTGTTAGAGTAGGTATATGTCGAAACGTTATTAAAAAATATAATTTTGAAAACGAATTTTACTTGTTTTCTTGTCAAATGGAGCTGTGCAATAAGATAAAATATACCAAACTCTGGTTAAAAACTGTTTTGTATGGAAAACAAAGAAAATTAACAAGAATTTCGCGTTAGACGGTCAGTGACACAGAATTGGTAGTCTTTAAAATTTTATGAAACTTTTAATTATGTTATTGTAAACAGAACTTAAATTGTCAGTGTCCGTCTTTTTGTTGACTGTATTATCATGTGATTGGATGCACACCATCTCACTGATCAACCTTTTTTGATAGTTACTTTCTTTGTCAAGTATCTTGACTTCGTTGAAATTAAATTGGTGGTTAACAGTGAAATGGTGTGCAGCCAAAGCAGTTTGTTCTTTTTTATTTCTGTATTTTTCCTCGCAAGACCGTTTATGTTCAGCTACTCTATTTTTTAGTAGTTGCTTCGTTTGCCCAACATAGATCTTACCACATTCATACTCGCACGGGATGCTGTATATAACGTTAGATTCATAATCTTTATTTAGTTGGTCTTTTAATAAAGAGTATAAATTTCTTGCAGTTTTTTTATGATAAAAGACAATTCTATGGGAATCATTGTTTAACAATTGTTTTAATTTTTGGGACAGCCCATTCACGAAGGGAACCTTAAAGTACTTGGTAGGTAGACTATTATTAACAATTCGTGTATTTTCAGCGGAATTTTGATTCAAAACAATGTTACAGATATTTTCAGGATATGCGTTTAGTTTCATTTTTTGTTTAAATTTTTGAAGATTATCATTTAGAAATTGACTATCGCTAAGTTTTACGATTTTATTTCTTAAGGATTTCAAAATAGCTAATTTTTGATGCAAAGGGTGTTTTGAATAAAAGTTTAATACTCTACTTGAGCTGACCTCCTTTTCATACCACGTTGTAATTACTTTTTGCTCTGTGGTTCTTATAACCAAAGTGTCTAGGAATGGTACTTTGTTCTCAGTCTCGTTTTCAAGTGTAAATTGTATATTATGGTGGTAACTATTAAAGTAACTCAAAATGTTATTAACTTCCGACTTAGGTATCGCCATAATTGTGTCATCTACATAAATTTTGAGCAGAGGTACTGTAAAGTTTACCTTATTTAAAACGGCTTCTATTAGGTTTTCCATTACGATATTAGACAATATGGGGCTTGCAGGATTGCCCATTGCTGTGCCGAATTTTTGCTTATAAAAAATGTTATCCAACACAAAATAACTCGTATCAAAGCACAGATTAACCATTTCAAGGAAAATTGACAAGGGGAAGGGGCAAAAAGACTGAATTTTAGGCCAAATTTCATTAATATTACTGAGAACCAGATCTTTGGACACATTTGTGAAAAGGCTCACAACATCAAGACTGACTAGTATGTAATTAGGCGGCAAAGTAAGATCTTTTATCGATTCGACAAACTCTATCGCAACTCTATCTGCAAGAAATTTATACTCTTTATTAAAAGACCAACTAAATAAAGATTATGAATCTAACGTTATATACAGCATCCCGTGCGAGTATGAATGTGGTAAGATCTATGTTGGGCAAACGAAGCAACTACTAAAAAATAGAGTAGCTGAACATAGACGGTCTTGCGAGGAAAAACACAGAAATAAAAAAGAACAAACTGCTTTGGCTGCACACCATTTCACTGTTAACCACCAATTTAATTTCAACGAAGTCAAGATACTTGACAAAGAAAGTAACTATCAAAAAAGGTTGATCAGTGAGATGGTGTGCATCCAATCACATGATAATACAGTCAACAAAAAGACGGACACTGACAATTTAAGTTCTGTTTACAATAACATAATTAAAAGTTTCATAAAATTTTAAAGACTACCAATTCTGTGTCACTGACCGTCTAACGCGAAATTCTTGTTAATTTTCTTTGTTTTCCATACAAAACAGTTTTTTAACCAGAGTTTGGTATATTTTATCTTATTGCACAGCTCCATTTGACAAGAAAACAAGTAAAATTCGTTTTCAAAATTATATTTTTTAATAACGTTTCGACATATACCTACTCTAACAGTTCAAATTTGTCATTTGTGATGTGGTTATATATATCATATAGTACGAAGGTGATTATACTTAACAACTCTAGGATTGCATCAAGTTAGGTAAGTGTGCTCATCACCCCCCCTTTTATTCTGTATATTCTTTAATTTTAATTGTTCATTTGTGTGTTGCGTATTTTATTTCTGGTTGTAATGTACCTTTAAAAAACTATTTTTGTAAAAAATTTATTAACTAAAAAACCTATCAATTTTCAAATATTTCTTAATTAATGCTTAGAGATCAGTTTTAACGTGTGTTTTTTTTGTCATTTTAGCCTTGATAAAGGTGTTAATAAACATCGAAACGTTGGCTTAGCTTGAAATATCCAGTTTTATTTTATCCCATATACCGACGATCCAGTAAAACATAAATAATTCCAAGGGATACGAATTGCATTTAATTAAAATCTATCGGTTATCTGACGTTCTACATCATCAACATGGGTTTCTACAATGACATGAGAACACAGTTTGGAGCTGAGTATGAGAAATATTTCAAAGATTGGGCTACGACTCTGAAAAAATTGGCGTCAATTAATAACAGGATTATTTTTCTTTTACAATGTCGTTACAATTATATTATTCCTAATCACATAACGCATAATTTTAATAACCTGTTTTCACTGTTAGATGGTGAGCACCCTTACCACAACGAGATAGCTAAACTTATTGAGGATTTCCAAAAAAACACTCCTCAAAAAGACATAAAAATTGCATTTTGGTATCAAAACTTTTACAACAACAGAATCACATTAATAAAATCAAACCTCAGTGTAAAGGTTCCGAGACACACAATTGATGAGTTCCAAAAAAGACAAACAAAATCGTATGAAGTAATATTTTCCCGCACAAAAAACAGACAGATTAAAAAGTTTAACGAACTCTTAGATAAACAAAAAACTTTTGCTTTGAGTACTAATCAAAAAGCATGTTAATTTAACAGACATTGAGATTCCGTATGATGTTCGATGTTTGTTAAGTTTGGGCCCAAAGTTTAGTGTTGATTATAGTAGCAAAAAGGAATTACCTTTACTGGATGTAATAAAAGATGTAGAATTTTGTATTCAAAACAATAGTGACCCAGCCGTTAGTAAGAATTTGATGAGATGTCAAGCAACAAATATAATTACAAATTTTTTGCAAACTCCATTAAAACTAGATTACCAAAGTAAATTCCTTATTGATACATACAAACAAACCTCTTATTTTTTAAAAGATAATCCAGATATTTTTGTCACAACATCTGATAAGGGTGGTCTGACTGTCGTAATGAATAAAAATGAATATAAACAAAAAATGTTGGAATTAGTATCTGATACGAGCACGTATGAACAACTTAAAAATGACCCAACCAAAAAATATCAAACAATGTGTAATAATTTAATAAACAAACTCAAGGATTATCAACTTATTGATGAAATACAGTATAAGTCTCTAAAATGTTATAATGCACAACCTCCTAGAATTTATGGACTTATAAAAGTTCACAAAAACAGCAAATTAAGACCAGTGGTACCCTGTATTCGCTCTCCATCTTACACTTTATCAAAATTAATAGCTCAAACATTGTCACCATTGATTCCAACTTTCAAACATTCAGTAAAAAGTTCGATAGAGTTTGTCGAATCGATAAAAGATCTTACTTTGCCGCCTAATTACATACTAGTCAGTCTTGATGTTGTGAGCCTTTTCACAAATGTGTCCAAAGATCTGGTTCTCAGTAATATTAATGAAATTTGGCCTAAAATTCAGTCTTTTTGCCCCTTCCCCTTGTCAATTTTCCTTGAAATGGTTAATCTGTGCTTTGATACGAGTTATTTTGTGTTCGATAACATTTTTTATAAGCAAAAATTCGGCACAGCAATGGGCAATCCTGCAAGCCCCATACTGTCTAATATCGTAATGGAAAACCTAATAGAAGCCGTTTTAAATAAGGTAAACTTTACAGTACCTCTGCTCAAAATTTATGTAGATGACACAATTATGGCCATACCTAAGTCGGAAGTTAATAACATTTTGAGTTACTTTAATAGTTACCACCATAATACACAATTTACACTTGAAAACGACACTGAGAACAAAGTACCATTCCTAGACACTTTGGTTATAAGAACCACAGAGCAAAAAGTAATTACAACGTGGTATGAAAAGGAGATCAGCTCAAGTAGAGTATTAAACTTTTATTCAAGACACCCTTTGCATCAAAAATTAGCTATTTTGAAATCCTTAAAAAATAAAATCGTAAAACTTAGCGATAGTCAATTTCTAAATGATAATCTTCAAAAATTTAAACAAAAAATGAAACTAAACGCATATCCTGAAAATATCTGTAACATTGTTTTGAATCAAAATTCCGCTGAAAATACACGAATTGTTAATAATAGTGTACCTACCAAGTATTTTAAGGTTCCCTTCGTGAATGGGCTGTCCCAAAAATTAAAACAATTGTTAAACAATGATTCCCATAGAATTGTCTTTTATCATAAAAAAACTGCAAGAAATTTATACTCTTTATTAAAAGACCAACTAAATAAAGATTATGAATCTAACGTTATATACAGCATCCCGTGCGAGTATGAATGTGGTAAGATCTATGTTAAGCAAACGAAGCAACTACTAAAAAATAGAGTAGCTGAACATAGACGGTCTTGCGAGGAAAAACACAGAAATAAAAAAGAACAAACTGCTTTGGCTGCACACCATTTCACTGTTAACCACCAATTTAATTTCAACGAAGTCAAGATACTTGACAAAGAAAGTAACTATCAAAAAAGGTTGATCAGTGAGATGGTGTGCATCCAATCACATGATAATACAGTCAACAAAAAGACGGACACTGACAATTTAAGTTCTGTTTACAATAACATAATTAAAAGTTTCATAAAATTTTAAAGACTACCAATTCTGTGTCACTGACCGTCTAACGCGAAATTCTTGTTAATTTTCTTTGTTTTCCATACAAAACAGTTTTTTAACCAGAGTTTGGTATATTTTATCTTATTGCACAGCTCCATTTGACAAGAAAACAAGTAAAATTCGTTTTCAAAATTATATTTTTTAATAACGTTTCGACATATACCTACTCTAACAGTTCAAATTTGTCATTTGTGATGTGGTTATATATATCATATAGTACGAAGGTGATTATACTTAACAACTCTAGGATTGCATCAAGTTAGGTAAGTGTGCTCATCACCCCCCTTTTTATTCTGTATATTCTTTAATTTTAATTGTTCATTTGTGTGTTGCGTATTTTATTTCTGGTTGTAATGTACCTTTAAAAAACTATTTTTGTAAAAAATTTATTAACTAAAAAACCTATCAATTTTCAAATATTTCTTAATTAATGCTTAGAGATCAGTTTTAACGTGTATTTTTTTGTCATTTTAGCCTTGATAAAGGTGTTAATAAACATCGAAACGTTGGCTTAGCTTGAAATATCCAGTTTTATTTTATCCCATATACCGACGATCCAGTAAAACATAAATAATTCCAAGGGATACGAATTGCATTTAATTTAAATTATGATTTTTTTTTTAACAGCTAATCCATGAGCACATCATCAATATCAAAGTTGACTCCCCGTAGATCCGCAACTAATGGTTTCTCGCACCAAAATGTCATTTGGTACATACATTGGATTTCTTAATCCTTTGGTTTTATTGTAAACCATTAGTTGCGACTCTCTGCCAACACGTTCTTTTAAAACAATTTTCAAAAAATAAAGTGTTTTTGAAAATGTACACAAAGCTTTTTTACATGCTAATTCCTAACGGTTAAAAATTACATTAAGAACGTCAAGTCAAAAGGAAATCCTGTAAAAAAATTTGTTTATTTCCTGTGTAAAACTGATAAATTTAAAAAGTTTTTTTAATTCTGTAGAAAATTGCGTGTTTAAAAAAGTTTTCTTGTGTTTTTATGGAACCCCATTTTTTCCAGGAAGTCGAAAAATTATAAATTCAACCCGCACAAAAGGCTCGCAGGTGTCCTTTCGTGAATGTTAATTTGGGGCCTTTAAATCGTTTTTTAAAGATTACATTCCCAAAAATTGGAAAGGTTTTTCTTATATTTGGCCTTTTACATAAGTAGACATACAGGGTGTTTTCCCATTAATATCACTCACATTTTTGCCCTTATGGTGAATCACATTCCCCTTTATATCAAGCCTGATTCTACTTTCATTGGCAACAGTTCCGAAGGCTGACAGATCTAAAATTTTGACTCTCCATCACCACCATTGACTTCTATACCCTACGTTTAGACCCGGCATGGGCCTAAATTGCCATTATATCAAGCTTTTCTCGCAATTGATCAAATACAAGTAAGAATTTAATGAGCAAGATAAGGATGAAAATAGAATTTCGGTTTGGTGAGTCCGGACACATGCAACATCGCAAAAATATTCTATTTGCTTGTCTTGGATAAAAAAGGGCAGTGGCGGCGCAAAATAAAAATTTTGAATTTCACTAGAATTTTTTTATCAACAATTTTCTGTTTGAATAATAAATAATTCACGAGTACCTACTTGTGTATACTGTGTTTACAAAATTCTATTCAGTAAAAAAAAAAGAGTAAAAAGAATTTCTAAGCATGCCAAGTGCAGTGGATGTATTAAAATTATTGTTTTCATCTTAGAACTTTACAAATGTTGTACCTTCCAGGTAAAATATTTTCTTTTTTGAACAAGGGTCTTCTTCAACTCTTCTCTTCTTGGGTGGACTACAAGTTATGCTCGAGTCGTTTGCATAAATAAGAAAGTCCGCCACTTTGGATCCGCCATTTTAATTTTTTTAAGTTTGTTTTTCATCTGCACATTTTATTAAGAAAAAATATTTTAGTCCGGCGCCCAGTTGGCTCGGCGTCCAGTTAACCCGGCGCCCAATTGGCCTGCCGCCCAGTTGGTGGCGCCGAGAAGGAGGCGCCCAGTTGTCCTAGACTGCAACACATTTCAGGGGTCTGGTACGTTTTACCACCTTTCTTAAAACTACGAAGTTTTTTGAAAAATGATAATTTTAGACCATTTTATAGTGATTTCTAAAAAAAAAATTGCGGAAAATCGTTGATTTTGTTAAAAAAAATTTAAATTGAAAAATTCTTAAAACCCCATTAAAACCCATACAAATTGCTACAAAAGAAGCATTTTCTCATTTCAAACTGAAACAAAACGGTCCCTGACGTCTATCAGCTGTTAACAGAAACTTGAAATAACTAAGGTCACTGATCGAAATCGGGTCATTTTTTTTGGTCCTTTTATGAAAATGCACAATTTTTAAAAAAGCTTGAAATTCAAAACAAAATCAAGAAAATTATGATTCCTACATTTTTACAATTAAAAATTAGTTTAATTGAACATTATATCAATTTTTATTCCTTAAA
This sequence comes from Aspidapion aeneum, assembly GCA_963576565.1. Lineage (NCBI taxonomy): Eukaryota > Metazoa > Arthropoda > Insecta > Coleoptera > Brentidae > Aspidapion > Aspidapion aeneum. Next base: position 108,855,919 of record OY755040.1, read on the forward strand.
ACACTAAAAATTAATAATTATTAACTTTTTTTAAATTTATCGAAGGTCTAACCGAACAAAACCAAACTGAACCGATCCGTATTGAAATGAACCAAATCAAACCGAATCAAACAATTCGGTTTGGTTCGGTTCGATTTGGTTAAACTAAACCGTACCTAACTGAATGTAGCTAAACCTAACCGAAACAAACTGAACCTAGCGGAACCTAACCAAACATAATCAAACTGAACCAAACCTAGCCGAAGAAAACTGAACCTAACCGAACCGATTCGAAACGAACCGAACCAAACCAGACCGAATCTGGCTGAACCTAACCAAAACAAATTAAACCTAGCCGAACCTAACCAAACATAATCAAACTGAACCAAACCTACTCGAACCGAACCGAGTCAAACCAACCAAACCAAACCGAACCGTTAGATTCGGTTTGGTTCGGTTCGATTTGGTTAAACTAAACCGAACCTAACCGAATATAGCTAAACCTAACCTAAACAATCCTAGGGGAACCTAACCGAACATAATCAAACTGAACTAACCTAACCCAACCTAACCCAACCTAACCCAACCTAACCCAACCTAACCCAACCTAACCCAACCTAACCCAACCTAACCCAACCTAACCCAACCTAACTCAACCTAACCCAACCTAACCCAACCTAACCCAACCTAACCCAACCTAACCCAACCTAACCCAACCTAACCCAACCTAACCCAACCTAACCCAACCTAACCCAACCTAACCCAACCTAACCCAACCTAACCCAACCTAACCCAACCTAACCCAACCTAACCCAACCTAACCCAACCTAACCCAACCTAACCCAACCTAACCCAACCTAACCCAACCTAACCCAACCTAACCCAACCTAACCCAACCTAACCCAACCTAACCCAACCTAACCCAACCTAACCCAACCTAACCCAACCTAACCCAACCTAACCCAACCTAACCCAACCTAACCCAACCTAACCCAACCTAACCCAACCTAACCCAACCTAACCCAACCTAACCCAACCTAACCCAACCTAACCCAACCTAACCCAACCTAACCCAACCTAACCCAACCTAACCCAACCTAACCCAACCTAACCCAACCTAACCCAACCTAACCCAACCTAACCCAACCTAACCCAACCTAACCCAACCTAACCCAACCTAACCCAACCTAACCCAACCTAACCCAACCTAACCCAACCTAACCCAACCTAACCCAACCTAACCCAACCTAACCCAACCTAACCCAACCTAACCCAACCTAACCCAACCTAACCCAACCTAACCCAACCTAACCCAACCTAACCAACCTAACCCAACCTAACCCAACCTAACCCAACCTAACCCAACCTAACCCAACCTAACCCAACCTAACCCACCTAACCCAACCTAACCCAACCTAACCCAACCTAACCCAACCTAACCCAACCTAACCCAACCTAACCCAACCTAACCCAACCTAACCCAACCTAACCCAACCTAACCCAACCTAACCCAACCTAACCCAACCTAACCCAACCTAACCCAACCCAACCTAACCCAACCTAACCCAACCTAACCCAACCTAACCCAACCTAACCCAACCTAACCCAACCTAACCCAACCTAACCCAACCTAACCCAACCTAACCCAACCTAACCCAACCTAACCCAACCTAACCCAACCTAACCCAACCTAACCCAACCTAACCCAACCTAACCCAACCTAACCCAACCTAACCCAACCTAACCCAACCTAACCCAACCTAACCCAACCTAACCCAACCTAACCCAACCTAACCCAACCTAACCCAACCTAACCCAACCTAACCCAACCTAACCCAACCTAACCCAACCTAACCCAACCTAACCCAACCTAACCCAACCTAACCCAACCTAACCCAACCTAACCCAACCTAACCCAACCTAACCCAACCTAACCCAACCTAACCCAACCTAACCCAACCTAACCCAACCTAACCCAACCTAACCCAACCTAACCCAACCTAACCCAACCTAACCCAACCTAACCCAACCTAACCCAACCTAACCCAACCTAACCCAACCTAACCCAACCTAACCCAACCTAACCCAACCTAACCCAACCTAACCCAACCTAACCCAACCTAACCCAACCTAACCCAACCTAACCCAACCTAACCCAACCTAACCCAACCTAACCCAACCTAACCCAACCTAACCCAACCTAACCCAACCTAACCCAACCTAACCCAACCTAACCCAACCTAACCCAACCTAACCCAACCTAACCCAACCTAACCCAACCTAACCCAACCTAACCCAACCTAACCCAACCTAACCCAACCTAACCCAACCTAACCCAACCTAACCCAACCTAACCCAACCTAACCCAACCTAACCCAACCTAACCCAACCTAACCCAACCTAACCCAACCTAACCCAACCTAACCCAACCTAACCCAACCTAACCCAACCTAACCCAACCTAACCCAACCTAACCCAACCTAACCCAACCTAACCCAACCTAACCCAACCTAACCCAACCTAACCCAACCTAACCCAACCTAACCCAACCTAACCCAACCTAACCCAACCTAACCCAACCTAACCCAACCTAACCCAACCTAACCCAACCTAACCCAACCTAACCCAACCTAACCCAACCTAACCCAACCTAACCCAACCTAACCCAACCTAACCCAACCTAACCCAACCTAACCCAACCTAACCCAACCTAACCCAACCTAACCCAACCTAACCCAACCTAACCCAACCTAACCCAACCTAACCCAACCTAACCCAACCTAACCCAACCTAACCCAACCTAACCCAACCTAACCCAACCTAACCCAACCTAACCCAACCTAACCCAACCTAACCCAACCTAACCCAACCTAACCCAACCTAACCCAACCTAACCCAACCTAACCCAACCTAACCCAACCTAACCCAACCTAACCCAACCTAACCCAACCTAACCCAACCTAACCCAACCTAACCCAACCTAACCCAACCTAACCCAACCTAACCCAACCTAACCCAACCTAACCCAACCTAACCCAACCTAACCCAACCTAACCCAACCTAACCCAACCTAACCCAACCTAACCCAACCTAACCCAACCTAACCCAACCTAACCCAACCTAACCCAACCTAACCCAACCTAACCCAACCTAACCCAACCTAACCCAACCTAACCCAACCTAACCCAACCTAACCCAACCTAACCCAACCTAACCCAACCTAACCCAACCTAACCCAACCTAACCCAACCTAACCCAACCTAACCCAACCTAACCCAACCTAACCCAACCTAACCCAACCTAACCCAACCTAACCCAACCTAACCCAACCTAACCCAACCTAACCCAACCTAACCCAACCTAACCCAACCTAACCCAACCTAACCCAACCTAACCCAACCTAACCCAACCTAACCCAACCTAACCCAACCTAACCCAACCTAACCCAACCTAACCCAACCTAACCCAACCTAACCCAACCTAACCCAACCTAACCCAACCTAACCCAACCTAACCCAACCTAACCCAACCTAACCCAACCTAACCCAACCTAACCCAACCTAACCCAACCTAACCCAACCTAACCCAACCTAACCCAACCTAACCCAACCTAACCCAACCTAACCCAACCTAACCCAACCTAACCCAACCTAACCCAACCTAACCCAACCTAACCCAACCTAACCCAACCTAACCCAACCTAACCCAACCTAACCCAACCTAACCCAACCTAACCCAACCTAACCCAACCTAACCCAACCTAACCCAACCTAACCCAACCTAACCCAACCTAACCCAACCTAACCCAACCTAACCCAACCTAACCCAACCTAACCCAACCTAACCCAACCTAACCCAACCTAACCCAACCTAACCCAACCTAACCCAACCTAACCCAACCTAACCCAACCTAACCCAACCTAACCCAACCTAACCCAACCTAACCCAACCTAACCCAACCTAACCCAACCTAACCCAACCTAACCCAACCTAACCCAACCTAACCCAACCTAACCCAACCTAACCCAACCTAACCCAACCAAACCCAACCAAACCCAACCAAACCCAACCTAACCCAACCTAACCCAACCTAACCCAACCTAACCCAACCTAACCCAACCTAACCCAACCTAACCCAACCTAACCCAACCTAACCCAACCTAAGCCAACCTAACCCAACCTAACCCAACCTAACCCAACCTAACCCAACCTAACCCAACCTAACCCAACCTAACCCAACCTAACCCAACCTAACCCAACCTAACCCAACCTAACCCAACCTAACCCAACCTAACCCAACCTAACCCAACCTAACCCAACCTAACCCAACCTAACCCAACCTAACCCAACCTAACCCAACCTAACCCAACCTAACCCAACCTAACCCAACCTAACCCAACCTAACCCAACCTAACCCAACCTAACCCAACCTAACCCAACCTAACCCAACCTAACCCAACCTAACCCAACCTAACCCAACCTAACCCAACCTAACCCAACCTAACCCAACCTAACCTAACCCAACCTAACCCAACCTAACCCAACCTAACCCAACCTAACCCAACCTAACCCAACCTAACCCAACCTAACCCAACCTAACCCAACCTACCCCAACCTAACCCAACCTAACCCAACCTAACCCAACCTAACCTAACCCAACCTAACCCAACCCAACCTAACCCAACCTAACGCAACCTAACCTAACCCATATATATAAATATAATAAAAGTTGTTAGGTTTATGTCCAGGGGGTAACCATTGTCCATAATCGTCGGAAATCGAGTTAGGATTAGTGTATGCGACCGTAAACATTGAGTGGCGCGTGAGTGTTTGGTCTTCAAATTTTTTTAGGGAAATTTTTCAAAATCTTTTTTTTCGCACTCTGGGCACCCTAATAAACCGTAATCTGGTCACCCTAATCCATCGCAATCAAAGAAAATCGGTAATCGAAGTGTCACAAATTTTTTGTTGGTTTCTATTCTTCTTTTATATCATGTAGGACAAAATTATTAATTAAACTAAGTGACCTTATTAAGTAAGACAGCATGATGGTCAAATGACATTAGAAGGACATACACATAAGATACCGGCATGTAGACCGGTCGCGGTGGTCATCTAATAATAAATATATACTTTCGCGATGAAAGACCAAAATTTAACTTAAAATCCGCAAAAAACATTAAATTTATCGAAATTTATAAAAACATAGATCAGGGTGTGTAACAATTCATCAAGATGTATGAAACTCGACCGTGACTTGTCAAAAGTTTGGTTCGAAAAAACAAAAACAACTGGATAAAAATCGGTATGTAAGCATTTTAAAAAAAATCATTTTTAAGAAAATCAAATACTTTTTGTTAATTTTCATGCAATGCAAAAAAAAGTGCGGGGAAGTGACACTTTCTGAATCAAAATGTGTGAGAGTAAAATCGCACGGTCGCAGAAAAAACTATCTATCGTGACGCTACTGAACTTTCTCGTGTTTTAGCAAAAACTATCCGTCAAGACGACTTACCCATAAAATGTTGTTTTTTTATGGATTTTTTTTCTTCTTTTGCACAAAAAACAATTTCGGACCATGTTTGAACTCAAATAGTTACTTCTAAACTTGTTTTTAAACGTTTTAAGATTTCTTTTTGTAATATTTCCGCACAAAATTCAAAAAAATTCATTTCCGTACGTATTTCAGTTTTCCCTGTATAAACCGACTAGCAGGTAGAATCACTTAAAATACGGCAGGTGGATTAATGGTAGCCAGCTGCTTTTCTGTCGCACTTATGCCGTGAGTGTGAAAGAGATAAAAGTACCCATATATTATCTAGGGTATTATTAGCATGCAAAATCACCCTATCCTTGTCCGTTTCACATGTTCAATAATGTCTATCTCTGTTTTTATTGTAAAAGAAATACCCGCCCATAGGAACCAAATTGGATAGGATCAATAAAAAATGCCTTGTCTTTCCGTCTTTCAGGGCGTTATAGAACTCAATGATCACCACAGTTCGTGGTGTTTGACTATTTTGAAAACAAAAAAAAATATAGGCTGAAAAGAAAATAATGGAGATTTCAGCCCTCGACAGTGTTGTATTTCAAAGAAGGATCGAAGTGACATAAGGCGCCACGCGGCACATAAAATGCATACGCCGATTTAACGTGGCAAAATTTAGACTCTACATTTCACTACCCTTATTAATGAAATATTATATTATTTGCCAAAACATGACATTCTCGGTTCTTGTTTGAAGTTTTTCAAAATGCCTCCACAAATTTCCGAGTTTGGTAAAGCTCAAATTTTGGCCATTGCATCGGTGCGTCGAGTAGCCGCTCACTATGAACGAAACACGTCGACGATTGTGAGAATCGAAAGAAAAAATTGGAAGGAAATGTTCGGTAAAAGCAACTAATAGAATTTTTAGAAGAACATCCTTTTTCCAACGCCTGTGAAGCAAGATTTGCCTCTAATTTTTCTGGTTCACTTACAACTAGTCGCAGGCGAATAAGGCGTGCCAGATTAAGATTTCGTGTGGCAACAAAAAAATTATTTTAAATGCAGAATAAAAAACAAGCCCGCCTAATTTTTGCTGTAAACTTTTTCTGGAAAATTAAGATTTTGGCAACGTGTGGTCACAGATGAAAAATATTTCAATCACACAGTGATCGAAAACAAATTTTAGTTTATCGGCCACCAAGAACGCGATACCAAGAAAGATATATTTCGGGAAACAAAGACTTAGCCGGAAGATTTTCTGTGATTATTTGGGGGTGGATTTCGGCAAGAGGACATGGGGCTCTTTTTAGAATCCCTGGTAGCTTCGATGCTCATGTTTAGGAAGTCAGGATTCTTTACCCATATGGTTTTGTATACCAGCAAGACAACTACCCTGTCCACACAGCCCAAATTTCACGACAGTGGTTTCAAGAGAACAAACTCTAACCACCTTATGGAACTTATTATACAAGCATATGAAGACTTCATTCAGGCAAACCCAAACTTGTTTTAAAATTTAGCAAATTCAATGCCTAGAAGCCTGGCAAGTATTATCCAGGCCGATGGTGCAATGACAAGTTATTAAATATCGTTTTTTTTTCTATATTTCTTTAATTTGCTTATAATATGACTGGAGCGCATTGATTTTGGTCAAGTCAGTGCCTTGTTTTCGCCGAACAGCGAGCGATTGCTCGGCGCACCAACCAACCGGCGCCGGCGTCTGATTTAACCAATTTTTTATATTTTGTTGTAATAAGAAGATAAAAAATATATTTTTTTAATTATTTGCCCAAATTTTCTATTAGTACTTAACATTAATTAGTGGCCTTATAGAACCGTTAGACACGCAGATAACTATAGGAGAGGTCTCCTTATAAGTTTATTTATTTGTCAAAAAAATTAACCTTTTTTGCAAAAATCAGTCAGTTACAGTAAGCCCTGCAAACAGGAAATTTTCAAAAACTGTGGCTATCTTCTGCTTTATGCATTTTATGTGGCGTTATCTGAGTTACACTATATACAAAAAAAATTTTGAACCACCAGAAAACCGAACCATACAATTTTTTATACGGAAGGTGTTACTTCATATACTGGTCATTTTGAAAAAACTGTTTTTTCACAACAGGGACTGGTACAGAACCAAAAGATCGAAAAATCTATTTGGGATTGAATTTATTTCACAATAAAAATATCAAACTTAGCAAAATAAACACAGTTTAAAACCTGCCAAATAGAAGTCATGACTGCCTCGGCTATGTCATGAAAGCCCGAGTGACAAAACCGCCAGTAACAAAAGCGCGATGTAACAAAACCCCGAGTAAAAAAACCGCGAATGTGAATAACTGGCGATACGTTTATTTCGATTTATTTATTTAGTTAATAGTGCAAGATATCTTTCCCGGGAACTTAGAGGTGTGAATCCGAGCCTAACCAAACCGAACCGAACTGAACCGAACCAAACCGAATTTGGTTCGGTTCAGTTCGGTTTGGATTCACACCCTCTAGGATACCAAGAAATTAATCAAGAAAGTTTTTTTTAAATATGCTGGTTCTTTTCCGTTCGGATTTACACCCTCTAGGATCCTGGGAAAGAAGGCATGCGCTATTAACTATGGAAATAAACATATAGCCAGTTATACACATTCGCGCTTTTGTTACTCGCGCTTTTGTTATATTGTGCTTTTGTTACTTTGTTACGGCGCTTTTGGTACTCGCGCATTTGTTACTTGCCGTTTTGTTAGGTCGCGGTTTTGTTTGGATTTACACCCTCTAGGATCCTGGGAAAGAAGGCATGCGCTATTTACTATGGAAATAAACATATCGCCAGTTATACACATTCGCGCTTTTGTCACTCGCAGTTTTGTTACCGCGGTTTTGTTCCTCGCGATTTTTTCACTCGCGCTTTCATTACAGAGCCGACTAACTCGACAGAAAGAGGGACCGTAAAAATAGAATTTCCGATCTCTTGGCTTCATTTCTGTTCCTTGTTTAGACCTGAAAATTTTCCGAAAGGATTTGCCTGTGAGTGAGTGACCATTTAAGTACAAAAAAATTTGCGAAAAGTATTTGTTTTGCGGTCCACATAATTTTTTTTTATCAACAAACCCTGTTCATAATGGAAGTTTTATTACGCAGTGTAAAGAATGTTACTCATTTTTTAGAGCTTTTAGTCACTTCACCATTGGGGGAAAACATGGTAAATATTTTTTCCAACACCGGTAAAAAGAAAATCTCCTTTTCATCTTGAAATTGCCGCAAAAGAAAAGTTTCTCCATCTCCCTTAAATTTACGAGATTTTCTTTCCTGTGCTTCTGATCTGATTACTAATGATAGAAGGAAGGCGAAAAAATGTGGTTAAAAAAAGATAAGAGTTAATGATAATAGAGCAAAAAAGGGCCAAAAATGATGTAAAAGCTATATTTGCTGCGTTGATTGTGTGGAGTAATTTTGTTAGATATAAATAATTGTTAGTGACCTTATAGTCTTTAGGCAACATTACGGTAATTATAGGTTTTACTTCAATTCAATATCTGAAACTGCTGAACACTAAGAGGAGTTGCAAATACTATAAACATAAACACACATAGCTCCGTGAGTATTAAACCGATTTTATAACTTTTTATTTTTTTGATTAGAGAATCAAAATACCTTTTAAACACTGTATCACACGACCCCTCTTCTCATTTAAGAATTTAAAGTTGTTAGTGACCTTATGGTCTTACGCTTGCACGACAGTTCAAAGCAATACGTCAGAAAGTAGTAAATTTGCTACCATTTAACATGCTTTTCGTTTTGAGTTGATATCATAGACGAATGACAGAGATAGACCAGACACTTACATGGTGGGAGTTTTATTACTCAATTGGCGCAGTATACCGGGGTGCCGTGGAAAAACCAGCGCCTCTCTAACTTCGTATTCCGTACTAAACATTTACAGGGGGATTTGAAACAATATAACGCTTGCGCAGATTGTCTCTAAGCTACAGGGTGGCTTTTCAATTTATTGTATACCGGATGCTCATAGCCATCAATGCAATCGTTCTCCAATCAAGCTACATCTTATAATATGGTGTTTTGAAAAGTTTTTATCAAGTTGAATTTTAACACCAAAAAATCCATTCTACTCGTCAATTAAATACATAGTGTTAAATTTAAACTTTGCGCGCTGATAAGAATGAGTTTTTTTGTGTCAACGCTCAATGTGCCTAAAAACACTCTATAAACACCAATTAGTAAGGATGCTCAATCAAAGAATAAAAAGGAAAGTTGAATTTTTTAAAATTAAATCTAAGCTTTAGAAGTTTGTTTTCCATTGATATAGGTACATAAATTTCCTTGAGAGGATAATTTTCTAGTAAAAAAAGGCTCTTTGACGAATATTCTGCAGAAAATTCCTTTTTATTAGTGCATAGAATACATTAACTTAATTATTACAATGCTTTACACATAATATAATGCAAATATAGTATTTTTCTATCAACGGAAACTTTTTTAATTGTTTTTTAATGAAAAATATAAACTTATGCAATGCACTTATGATTTCCGTACTCCGTCAAACTTCACGAAATTTTGGTTTGTTGTAGACTGAACCTTTCTTATCAAAAGTTCTCAGGGGCCCAACTCAAATTAATGACCAGTTTTTGAAATACAGGGTGTTGAAAGTGATAATGTCCAAGAAGCATAATGGCTCTTTAGACGGCTTTGCCAAACATATGCGCAATGTAACTATTTCATGTATTTACGATTTATTAATTTCTTTTAATCTATATCTTTAAAACCGTATAGGGTGTTTAAGTAAATATTATTCGAAAGTGTTAATGAGAAACAAGCTTTATTGTGTTTTAGGTTGAACCTTTTGTATCAAAAGTTCTTATGGGCCCAACCTAAATTAATTACCAGTTTTTAAAATACAAGGTGTTGAAAGTGATAATGTCCAAGAAGCATTATAGCTTTTTAGAAGTGTTTTGCAAATATATACGCAATGTTACTATTACACACATTTACGATTTATTCTTTATTTTTATCTGTACCCGTAAAACATTATATACAGGGTGTTTAAGTAAATATTACTCGAAGGTTTTATTGAGAAACAAGCTTTAGTATGTTGTAGACTGAAACTTGATGGTCAGATGTTCTTATGATGGGCCCACGTAAATTAATTTCCAGTTTTTGAAATACAGAGTGTTGAGTAATAATGTTCAAAAAGCATAATAGCTCTTTAGATGGAGTTTCCAAACATATACGAAATGTTACTATTACATATAGAGATAGTAGTTATTAGTTTTTTAATGGTTCTTGACTTATTATGTATTTAATACAGGGTGTTTCGGCAAATGTAATTTAAATAATATTAAAAAATATTTAAGCGTTTTGTACATCTGTACCGTGCCCTGTAAAAAGCTATAATGCTTGTTTCTCAGTAAAAATTTTGACTAATATTTATTAAAACACCCTGTGGATAATGTTTTATTGGTACAGATTAAAAATAATAAATAAATCGTAAATATATGAAACAGTAAAATTGCATAAGTGTTTGGAAAATCCGTCTAAAGATAATTAATTCGTCTTGGACATTATTACTTTTAACACCCTCTATTTTATAATAAATAATAATTTAATAATAAACTGGACACTAATTTAAGTTGGGCCCATAAAACTTTTTATACGAAAGATTCAATCTAAAACACACTAACGCTTGTTTCTCATTATCACTTTCGAATAATATTTACTTAAACACCCTGTAGAGAATGTTTTAAAGGTACAGATTAAAAATAATAAATAAATCGTAAATACATGTAATAGTAACATTGCGCATATGTTTGGAAAAGCCGTCTAAAGAGCCATTATGCTTCTTGGACATTATCACTTTTAACACCCTGTATTTCAAAAACTGGTCATTAATTTGAGTTGGGCCCCTGAGAACTTTTTATAAGAAAGGTACAATCTACAACATACCAAAACTTCATGGAGTTTGACGGATTACAGAAATCCCATTAGAGGTGTGCCTGATTCTTTTAGCTATGTGATGTACAAACAGTGGCGTATATAGGAACAAGTTTCGGGGGGGCCCGAGACAGTTTCTAGGGGGCCGAGACCTCATAAGGTCGTATTTTATGCTATTTTATGTTTGTATTCATGAAATAGGTGGAAAATATCTAAAAAAAATCTTAGCTTCGTGGGGGGCCCGGGTCCCCCGCCCCCACCCTGTATATACGCCACTGTGTACAAATGTATTTAAATTAAACATTATTATATTATATTTGGGTGTTAAAAAAATGTTACGTAAGCTTTTTGAATTAAAGTTAAGTATATCGCTTTTAAGCTACTGTACGAGTGAAACTTTCAGAAATCAGCTTTAAATGTGTATCGAAAAAAATGGCCGCCACACATGGACTCTGTAAATTTCAAAACTTAATAAAAACCAATGGTATAGAATAGAGTTTCAGTAGAAAAAAAAATCTAAATAGCATTTACAATGGCGTTTTTAATGTGGGAGATCATTATGCCGGACCTGTATATAAATATAGTGAAATAAACTATGTTTTTCCAAGCGCGGATTCGAGGTGGGGTAACGTGGTAATTACTCCCCTAGAATAAAAAATATGCACTTTTTGTTAATAATTAAAGGGTAAACAGGAAAATTACCGCCTCCCCCCTTGAAAAAAAGTTTAATAAAAAAATATCGTCGATTTTAACCCTTTCCCCCCTTGATTTTGACCTAGATCCGCGCTTGTTTCTAAATATTAAAATTTAAAACTAAACATTTTAAACTCTGTCCTGGTTCAAATCACACACTATATATTTAACTTAAATTTCGTCTTTCTTCAAAGTTAGCCAGTTTTTAGGGCGAAATATTTTTAGCCACTCATCCAATTGCTTCGTTTGGGAAGGCAATGGCGCTTGCTAACATAGTCTTCGCACCCACCAACACAACATTGTTTTCTTTTCAATTTCTTAAGCGATGGATCGCCCCCATCAAAACGCACAAAATACCGATTGGTCATAATTTAGCAAAACACACCATAAAAATTAAGGTAAAAAGTCGAAAAATAACAAAAAATTGCATCCACAAACGAAAAATGTAAAATGAAATTACATATTTTTATCTATTTTGCTAAAGTCAATGTCAGTCATAATCAAAAACAAATTGTCAAAATATACCAAGAGTAGCGGTTAATATATATTGCGACAGCGGAGAACTCTGTCCATAATATTTTTATACAAGGGGTGACGGTCTGTAATCAGCGCCTCTCGAACTTCGTATTCCCAACTAATGTATACAGGGGGTATGTATAACACTATTATGAAAATACCGGGGTGCTTTCCTTACTATAAATAATTAGTTTACTGTGGTTGATATCTAATTCCGTTCAAAAGCTAACAGGGGGGGGGGGGGGATTTTACCTCCGCTCTGTATATGTAGCATATCTTGTTGTATTCTATTTAATATTGTTTGTAATAAAATTAAAAATTGATGACGAATTCGTTAGAGCCGAGAGCTTTCATTAAAACGTCGACTCCAAATAAAGAGTTTAAAAAAAGAACTTGGAAAAAATTGAACAAGAAAATAAAAAAAAAACCCATATTTAAGTGTTAAAAGTTTAAAAGAAAGTTTTTAATGATAGTCAAAACCTACCAAAAACAAAAAAGAACAATGAAAATATTTTCCGTCCGGTGCCAGGAACCATGGATTGAATGTACAATATGGGACTGGATTAAATGTGAAGGTTGCGACGCTGGTGGCATGAGGCGTGCACCTCACATGAAAAGAATGGGAACCTTCATTTGTGACCTATGCGCCTGGTCGTCATCTTGCCCCAATAGGCTCGTCGTCAACCCCGCTGGTGGGGCAAGATGACGAAAATGCATTTCTTAAAGTTTTTGCTGTGTAGATTTTTAAGGTTAAAATGGAGCAAAGCAAAGTTACGTGGTTAGTGCAAGATTAATATCCCTGAATGGCATATAAACAAAAAATATGTAGTTATATTATGTCATTTATTAATCTTGTCTGTTTATTGCTCCATGTCAAGTAACATTTAAATAAAAATAAAATTTAAATCTGAAATTTCTTAGGTTTAGGGATGAAAGAGAAAAACGCACCAGTCTTTTGGCAACGTTTCGTCTTTAATTAAGACTTTATCAAGTCCTACAAGAAACAAACAATAAATAAAATATAATGCTGGGCAAACTAAAATAAATTAAAATAACTTTTTTCTTAATTAAAAGTATTATTTTTAATTTAAATTTTACTTAGAGTTGAAGGTTTCTCCTAAAGATGTTTTTATTAACATTCCAGCAAACTAGCTTCATGTATATTAAAACTTTTAAAAAACAGCACAATAATTTTTTTCTTTTATTTAAAAAAAAAACTACTGTTTATAGCCTTTTGAATTGAAGACAAACTTTTATTTAAGACCACCCTGTACCTTTTTCTTACAAATGTTTGAAAAGGTAATTTGCCGATAAATTCTGAATTTGCCTTAATCTTAATATCTTTCGCATGTTAACATTTTCGTAAGCCACTCATGAAAAAATATTCCAAGTAGTGTTAATTTAACTAATTGAGTTGACAACATGTGCACAATCTATCCTTAAAATAAAATTTTATTAGTTTTTAAAATCTTTGTTGCAGAAACCTCCAAATACCCCCCAAAACCTGAAATTCGTATGTAAGAAAAAAGGATAGAAGTTTACACGTAGTGTTTCAGGATACCCAGACCCACAGCCAATACCTGTCCTCTGTGCGCCCCGGTAAAGTAGAAGGAGTAAATGAAACTGATTGACAGTTCGTAAAGAAAATCGATCAAGGATAGTTGTACATAAAATATCGCAAATTTAGACGATAACTACGTAACGTATAATTGTTTTTTTCAAGCTTCTTCTTTTTTATAATATATAATGCCGTGTCTACCATAAACTAAAGTTCATGGCTACCCCAGTGAAACAAATAAGAGAGGGGTCTGTTTTAAAAGCAAATTCTTTAATATTGGTTAAAGAACAACCAAGGCCAACACAAAAATAGAGGCCACGACCCTGAAAAAATCAGCTGTTCTCCCGGGGCTGAATTTTACATTGGGTCTTATGGGAGGTCAGACGTTTTTGTTATGATATTTTCAAAATGGCACTACAGATTTTCGCAAAATTTCAGTGAAATATTCTCAGACACCATCCCGATATTCCACCAAAGGTTTGTAAGGAAGCAACATGATTAAAAGGTTAAAATCTTCAAGATTTAGCATTTCTTATTTTGAATTCAAATTACCCGCCATGTACCACATGCCAACTGTTATATTTGACATGTATTTGACTTTGTCATCTGTGATTGTCACATTTGCTTCTGCTTTAAACTGAATTATTGTGTGAGCTAATGAAGCGGCTATGAAAAATTAAGGATTACTATACATTTATAAAAAATTGTTCTGCAAGAATAAAGTAAAAACAATCTCAAAAACGACGTTATTCAAAAAAATTTAATATTCAGACAATCAGCTGTGTCGTGACCATCAAAAAAAAATCAGCCCCGGATGTGACGTCAACAAAGTGTAGGATCGTGGCCCGTCCGTTTTGATAGCCCTGGAACAACCTAATGAATTAAATTGTTTAAAGCTCTAGTACCCATGTCATTTCAAATGTTTCGGACGGTTAAGGCTGACATATCATCGCCCACATCAATGACAATTGCTTTACTAGAACAGGGGAGCAAAGCTTCTGCTGGGGTACAGATCATACTTGCTGGCCACAGCTAACATCTTGACAGCTGTTTCCCCCGAAATACCATTAAACCATCTGTACTTTTTCCTGAAAACTAAAGCGGCATGGCTTAAGCTAGAATTTACGTGAAAAACAAATACCAACTTCTCACCTTTTTCCCTACACACGACGAAAAACTTCGTAAAAACGAGAGGTCACGATGTACTCCCCTACTGTCCCACTGCCAGCCCAAATACGGGTATAAAACAGCGAAAGATATTTCAAGACACCGCCCAAAATATATTTTTTCTATAAGCGTGCGGAAAAGTCCACTTTTCCGCACGCATTTTCAATATTTTCGATAAAATAAAGTTTTCAGTAAAATAGGTTCAAATTATAAGTTTTAAACCTCCCCGGTATAAATATCGTCATTGTCAATGTCAAACAACAATGAACACTAGTGGTTTTAGATTTGGCATCTTAAATCACCATAGCAACAAAGTACAAACAAACTGTCAAAACAAAGCCAATTTTGCAGATACAAGCGTCTTTTGAATTTTTCAAACAAAAAAATCAGATTTTCAATGGATTCTTCGGACGAAGATCTACCCCAGTCAGTTCTAGAAGCCGCTAGAATGTGAATAATAATAATTGATTTGATTAAAACGTTTTGAATATAAATAATTTTCTGATTAATTTTTAGTTTTTTCCTCACGCTTATAGAAAAAATAGTGTACCTAACTCGTGCGTAAAGTGTCTTTTCCGCACTTGATTGCTGGCCAAACTCCGCTATCGCGTCGTTTGGCCATCTGCAATCGCGTGCGGAAAAGAGGCACTTTCTGCACTAGTTAGGTAAACTACTATTTCTCTCTTTTACTTCTTTGTTACACACAAGCAAGCAGTCTATAAATCCTATAGGTGTTAACCATGCTGTATTCGAATTGTTTACCGTATCACAGTGGCTAACTAGCTAACTACCGCCGTAAATAATGTATTTACGCGCACGGGTAAGGTAACGCGCCAGCTTAAAGTAAGAAATAATTGACATAAAGGTCAGTAAAATAAGTCATAATTTTAAAGTTGTAGCTTTTAGAGTTGCTTGGCACACCTAACATCTTGACAGATATTTACCCCGAAATACCATTAAACCTTTTGTACTTTTTCTTGAACGCTAAATGTAATACGCAGCATGACGAGCTAGAATTTGCATGAAAAACAAACACCCACTTTTCACCTCTTTCGCTACACATGACGAAAAACTTCGTGCAGACGAGAGGTCACGATGTATTCCCCTACTTTCCCACTACCAGCCCGAATGCGGGTCTAAAACAGCGAAAGATATTCCAAGACACCGCCCAAAATATATTTTTCGCTATTTTACTTCTTTGTTACATACAAGCAAGCAGTCTATGAATCCTATAGGTTTTAACCATGCTGTATTTAAATTGTTTACCGTGGTACAGTGGTTACCTAGCTAACTACCGCCGTAAATAATATATTTAGGCGTACGGGTAAAGTAACGCGCAATAGATTTGCCAGCTTAAAGTGAGTAATAAATAATTGCTATAAAGGTCCGTAAAATACGTCATAATTTTAAACTCACAGCTTTTAGAGTTGCTGGCCACAGCTAACATATAGCTATGTAGCTGTATATAAATAGCTTTAGGCGACCAGACAACTTCAGTGGCTTTAAGCCTTGGAGACTTTGAAAAATGGCCGCTATATCATAAAATGAGATGGCTTAGCATTTGTTGCCAGAGGCTAAAAAGAGAAGACAAATGGATTAAAAGAGGGCCGTGACATGAGTTTAGAAAAAATTCCACTGAGTGGGGGCAATGTCTGCCAAACTCAAACAATAAAAAAGGACCATACACAGTTTAAATGAAATTTCAAACAATGCGTGATTTTGTTAAAATTTTGGTATGTGGCATCTTAGACTTCTGACTAAAAGCTCGTGTCACCAATTTTCGAAATACAGAGGAGATACATGATTATATAATTTAGCACCGAAGAAATCCTCTTAATCGGGAAATCAAGAGATCAACAACATATTTTATCAAAAAATGTACGTTGTTTAAAATCTTATTTAAGCAAAGTAAATTCAGTAACCTCATTTATTGCCCAGTAACCATCTTTAAAATCTAAATTTAAATATGACAAGCAGAATTTAAAAAAGTACGTTAGGATGAAATAGGAGAGTGGGTTGTTATAAAGGGAACTTAAAACTGGCGGGCAACTCCTAGGCAACAACACTCCAAAGCCTTGTTAAACAAGCCAGACAATCACAAAACAAACCAACTCCTGGAATTAAACAGGAATAATATTAGGAAATAGTCCATATTATGGTGGAGTCGTTGAATAGGAATTAAACAGGTTATTGTCTTCCTCCACAGATTTTTAATTTGTTTTAAACAAATATTCCCGGCATGTTCGTAAGTAGAAACTTCATGGGACATAACTAAACTAAAATAGTACATTTAAAAAAAAACTGGTTAAAAAACTTTGCCTAGCTACTAAAACGGTTATGTCATAGGACTATTTGTTTAAAACAAAAAAAAATGTGAAGGAAGACAATAATCTTTTGATTTCTAAACACGAATAACCTAAGAATAATCACAAGGCTATACACAGGCCAATGCCGACTCAACAAACACATGAACAGACTGGGAGTTAGTAACACACCAGGCACCAGGCTGTAGGTTCTGTGGTGCTGAGGAGGAAACGCCACTTCATTTAATCTGCTACTGCATAAGGCCTTGCACCCCCCCCCCCAAAGACCTCTGCTCGCCCCCCTCCCCAAAACATATTCCTGGGTGCGCTACTGGTATTGGTGATATTCGCACATTCGCACTACTCATAATCAAACCTTACCTAACCCTGACCTAAGTACGTATTTCCAGAACTTCTTTAATATAACACACAATATAATAAAAATCTTTCTCGTAGTATTTTTGAGACTACTAGGTACCAAAAATCAGACATTGCCGAAATGATAGGAAACTAAAATTTTGTTAAAATCGTACATTTGAAACTTCATTGAAGGTCTCACCTTTTTTTTGATTTTGACAAAATTTTAGGTTTATTCCCTCTCGACAATTTTTGATGTTGGGTCATAATCCCGTAAACAATAGGAGATAGCATTTTAATATAGTATATTTATGATACCAAAGTTAAAGTTTTTATTCTTAGTTTTAAGTAAAAGTATTTGCTAAAAAAACCCTTATTTTATTTTTAAATCCTGCTGTTCTTCCTAAATATGACATGTATAATTTTTTCAAGAACATATTTATGTTTATCGTAAAAAAGAGACACATTTTAAAATAAAAAATATCTTACAAATTGTGAAAGGCTTTCGCGGCCATCGTCCAATGGTGGGTGTGCTTTCGGGCTGTTCGGCCGTCGGCGTTGGAAATTCGTTCTCAACGAACGAATTTCCAACGACGACAGCCGAACAGCCCGAAAGCACACCCACCAAAAAATATCTTGTTATACATTTCATTTCATAATCTTTAAGATAACTTTTTGACAATTATAACAACCAGCATAGCCCAGCGAAAAGTCTTAAAAATTAAGAAATACTATAGAAAAAAGAACGAACTTAAAATGAAAGGATTTCTTGCTAGCAAATACTTTACCATAAAACTGCTAAGATTATAGTATATTTCATATCCAGTTAAAAGTCGTTTTTTATAACTTTTATATCATAACGCTACTATATTAAAAAGCTTTTTCGTAGTATTTTCGGGATTATGGCCAAAAAGCAGAAATTGTCGAGAGAGTAGAAAACTGTAATAAAACATAACTATGAAACATTAGATATTATAACGTCACGACACATTAAGCTGTTAAATTTCGTTTCCAGTTTTAGGTGGGGTTTATACGTACTTTTAGGAATAAAAGGTCATTACAAACTTTCGGAATAAAAAGTGCCACTTTTATCCCTTGGTATATAATATACTATTTTGCACTTTATCGATATAAAGTGCTGTTTTTATCCTGCATTTTAGAGATATAAAACGTGACGGATCAGGAATATAAAGTAAACATCGGGATGAAAAGTGAATTAAGTAAAAAATAATTTGAATATTAGTCATAGTCAGTACAATAATTGCTTATAGTGGAAGCGATATTTTTTGGAACCTATTTTCTTAGTCGATCTATATGAATAAAGGATGTTTTATTAATGATAATAACTTTTTTTCTTAGTGCTAAATCTTTTAAACTAAGAAGAAGAGATCAGGAACATCATCAGAAAAACAATCTGGCTTAGCTCATGTGGTGAAAAATATGTCTGGCTGAAAATTTGCACAACTAAAAATTGGACTGATTTTTGCCCTTTTTTTCTAAGTCTTGAAGCTGGACGTATAAACTGATATAGTATACTATAACTAAATCTTAAACATTGGAAAATCAGGAACTTATTTTCTTAGTTTTTAAATTTTTTCACATAATAGATTATAGTGTATGTATATGAAAAAAATTAGTCTGGTTGTTATTCGCAATCAGAAAAGCCTCGCCAGACTCTAAGATCCAATCTAAAAACTAGGTAATTAATTTTTTGCTCGTGAACGGTTGCAGAAACGAAAAAACTTTAAGAGATCAAAAAGTTTCTGGATGTAACATGGAATTTATTCTGTATCTAGCAAGGACGCACCAGGTTTAGAAGAAGGGTAAAAGAGAGATTTCCTGCTGGAAAAATATTTTCTTGTAGATTCTAAGTATTATTGGGCTATATATTGGGCTGGACAGCGTTCGGTAAATTAAGCTACATATTAAAAAATAAAAAATATCCTCGAACGAAAGTGTATAACCAATGTATCCTTCCTGTACTTACCTATGGATCCCAGACCTGGATACTAAAGCTAAAAGAAAAAGGAATGAATGGATAAGAAACAAAACAAAAGTAAGAGATGTCAGAGGAGAAGTAGCAAAATTCAAATGGAAATTTGCCGGTCATAATATCAGACAGAAAGACTATCGATGAAACAAATGTATTGTAAACTGGAGACCTTGGGAAAATAAAGGAAGTAGGGGAAGACTCAAAATAAGATGGGCGGAGAGTTTGAAGAAACATGCGGGAGCTAGATGGATGAACACGGCGACAGACAGAGAAGAGTGAAAGATATTAGGGGAGGTCTATGTCCAAAGATGGATCGAAGAACGATAAATAGATAGATAGATTGGCCCAAACATATGATGGGAATAATCGCATCATTTGATTACGAGAGTAGAGCCCCTGGTGGTTATTTCGTTTGATTTCTAGGGTTACTAGTTTCAAGATAACTTTCAAATTTAAAAATATTAAAATGTAATATTTTCTAATTGTTTCAGATGCCACCTTTACAGTCAAACTAACCAAAGGCACGCGCGGATTGGGCTTGAGCGTGACTGGGGGCGTGGACAGTATAGGTTCCTGGCCCGGATTGATCCGGATCAAACGACTTTTTCCCCACCAGCCAGCATCTTCCTGTGGCCTGCTCAACGTTGGGGATCTACTGCTGGAAGCTAATGGTGTGCCACTTACCGGGCTCAGTAATTATGTAAGTCAATATTTTTCTTCATACTTTTTTTATTGCAAACTAGTCCCATCTACAGTGTGTTCACCGATTGAGTGACCAATGACAAAAAAAAATCGATTTAGTATCTGATATTTTGGAAATCGCTCCTACTTGGTTTTAAACTAAAGCCGCGTCCAGATCAATAAATATTTGCGGCGCAAATATTTTAAATGTTTGCGGCGCAAATATTGTTATTATTGTTAATTTGTGGCGCAAATATGTGCGCTCTGTTGGTGTATTTACTGCGATCCATTTTCATGCGTAGTTAGTTTACTGATGTGGTGGTATTTGCATTTAGCAATAATTTTTGTCATGTCGTAGGTAATTCAGTATTATATAAACTGCACACTTTTTTTAACAATAAGTTGGGAGAACATGATGACACCCAAACAATAACTATAAACACACTGTGACACAAATATTTCAAAACATACTTTTTAAAAAAGTCAACATTAAAACAAGCACTCGACGGTCGTTCGGCGCAAATCTCTTTGATGTTGGCAGAAAAACCGACAGACCGGATAGCGTGCGTTGTATCTGGCTCACAAATTTGCGTGTTTTTTTGTGCGGCGGACAGTCCTCATCTATATATATTTTGACGAACACGAACAAATTTGCGTCAAATACAACGCACAACACACAAATTTATTGATCTGGACGCGGCTTAAGATGTTAACAAAATGAGCAAAATCAAAAGAGGAAAGGAAATTGTATAAAAATAAAAATAAAGTTATTATAATATTATATCCAATATTTTTGTACATATTAAAAGGTACGACTCTCTGACGTTTCACTGTGTTCAAGTTTTTACAAATAAATATGGTTTCCTGATAGTTTTTTGCCGTTTAGTTTTTTGATAAATGGAAGAATGTTGTTTAAGGCGCCATAAATTTATTTATTCTGCAGTTGTTGACAAAGCCGTACATTTGTTAACAACAGAGATACGTAAATTAACAAGCACAGTAGTCAATAAAGCATTTAGAATGTTACAAAGTGGTCGTACCCAGCAAAACGTGGCTCAAGAGTTTAAGTCAAAAAATGGCTTGTGTGTGCATACGAAAGGTAATTGAGTCTGGAGTTGAATAAAATATATTTCAGTTTTTAGTAATATTAGCTCAGAAGTACACTATAACTATGGTACCTAGTGTGAGCTTAGGTGCCCATATATGGGCAGAGTATTTTACAAGTGGTCTTATAGCTAATACATATATTTCCGTGGCCGCCCCTTCATTGAAAAGCACATATTATATTGTATGTACCTACCAATACGGGTGGCGGCCATATTGAATTTATAGCAAACAAGCCACCAGAGCTCGCGCAAAAGCTGCTTGCGGTGGTTTCCTAAAACGTTAAGACCATATCTTGCTGCCTTGTTTTGATAGTGGCTTAACTGGAAATGATAATTTTCAAGAAACGCTTTTTAAAAATAATGGCAAAGGCAAATATTTATGTATTTTTTTTTGCTTCAATTAAATCAATCAATAACTTACCCATGCTTGACATAGACAATAAGGAAAATTTTGTGATAAGAATATTTTATGAAAATGATAAGTCACGCAAAACAGAGAACGCAAAACCGCATTTTTTTTAGTTGTACCACTATCAAAGAAAAGCAGCGATCATGACTGTACTAAATTTCAAAGACTTGGCAGCAAGTGTGAAGTTGCTATAAATTTTTAATAATTCCTCCCCAGCTATTGGTAATAGATTTAAGAATTAATTTTACATTTTTTATACTAAAGGCTTGTAGTACTTTCAAAACCCGTTCCGCTAATGCGGTTTTACCCTGATTTTTTTATCTTACCCTTTTCATTTTTTTGGCAGTTTATAATGTCCTTTATCCTACCGATTTCAAAAACGTACAAATTCCGATGTTTCTAATCCCCATGGAATCTCTTCGAGGGCGTTTTGATTGAAAACCACTTTGCGGCTGGGAATTATTAATTGGAAACAGTCTAAATCCCTTGTTAGTCTGACTTATATGCCTTTATTATTTAGGAATGTTACCCTTGTGGGGCCTCGCAACAAAACAATTTTCCAATAGATCTATTTGTAACAAAACTTTTCAGAATTTTCCCTATTTCCTTTTAATGTTATTTGATTTAGATTTAACAATAGACCCCACACCGGAAACAAATTTGTTCAAACCGTGTTAATGTTAATAACTCTCCTGCGTTACTCCTTTTTTTGTTTTTTTTTCTGACAGCTACTTTGTTATTTTTGTTTACTTTTGAAAGCTTTTTTATGTTTGCCGGATAACTTTTACAGCAGTAAGCATTAAAGTTTACTGAAACACGTTCAATAGCATTTTTAAAACCGTTTTCAAAAATTTTAGAGAAAATTGGAACACTAAGTTGCACAATTTTATTTTTAGCCGCATTTATGCATTAATATGGGTATATTGGCTAAAAGTTTAATGTCATTGCTAAAAGGCTCAAGGACGGTTAGGTAGATAGATGTCCCACAGCACATTTTTTAAATTTACTTTTTTTATAATTTACACAATGTTCTTGACTAACAAAAGACGATTTTAAAATCTTCCATGAGGATTTGTTTGTACAGTCGCCCGACATATAATATACCTTATAGGCATAAGGTAGTTTTAATTAATAAAAATAAAAACAATTTTTAAAATCAATAATCTGATTTTAAAAATATTTATGGCCTTCGCAAAAAAGCGATTTGATTGATTGATTTTCTGTAATATATAAAAAGTTGACACACTTATAAACAAATACTGTTGTATCGTTTATCAGTTGCATTATATCTTATTATATTCACCGATTTCTTGCTCGTTAAATTTTTATTAAAATATCTATGTAAACAAAGTTTATGAAGTAAACAGGGTTGGCCATGATTTGACCAGTCAAAAAGCAACTGTTCCGAGTTTACGATAAACCTCAAATTGAATTCCGTAAATATTGTTAAGTCTAAAAGTTTTTTTTGTTTTTTTTTTTTAAATGGGAAGACCCAAAGGTCATAAAGATTGCAGACTATCGATTTGTTTTTGTTGTTTCAATAAGGCCCGTTAAATATATAAAATTATACCCTTAGTCCTAAGTCAAACAAAGACATAAAAAAAAATTAACATTGCGTTTGTTATTTAGTAATAATAGTGAACATATCTAAATAAATTTTTAATTCCTTGTAAACTACAAATTTTTACATACCATAAATGCCTTATTCTTTGTCCACTTTTCACTAAATTCCGAGTCATTTAATAAATCTGGTTGATTTATGCATTTTTTGGAAAGTATTTTATTTTTTTGTCGACTGTACACGTAACTCCAAATAGAATTTCTGATATTTTTAACTAGACTCACGTCCTAAAGAAAATGAATATTTTTTTTGCTTGAAACCTTCATTTTTTGGTGATATTCACGATTATGATAGTTTAAGTGTTGTTGCCAGAGGGCGGCTAGGACCTCCGACTAGGACCTCTGCTTTGTTTTTATTTTTATTAATAAAAAACTACTATTTAATACGCCCATAAGGTAATTTATATATCGGGCGACTGTACAATCAATTCCACATAGATTTTAAAATCATGTTTTATTAATCATATTGTACATCGCAAAAATAAGAGTTATATTTTTGCTATCATGAAGCCACACATCCAAGGGTCCTATTAATCTTATTAAGCCAACAAAGCCTGCTCAGCCAAATTAGTGGAGAAGGCACCTAAAATATTTTTAGTTACGGTAATAATTATTATATTAAATTTTGACCAGTTTTTTTGCCTAAAAGATAAATAATTATAATTACTCAAGACGCCAAGTTATTAAACGTGAATAAATCATCAAGATGAGCGCTTTTTATCGATGTAAATTTAGCCGGTACGGATTGAGCAATATATGGGAAAATTTGGGAACTACCAGTATCGTTCCCATATCTACTAGTTCCTAAACAAAAGATATAAACATACTTTATTTAATAGATTTTTTTTTAAATTGGGTTTTACGTTGTGTTAATGATATTTTGGAATACATTTTAAAATTTTCTTATTTAGTTTTAAAAGTTTACTTATCTTGTCATGTCATTAAAGTAATAGACAATGCTTTATTAGGGACTTATTGGAATAAAACCTGACTTTATTTTAGAGTCGACTTTATTCTGACATATTCAACAGCTGACCTCTGAAAATTGACATACCAAAGCCAAATTTAATAATACAGTCGCTAACTTTCATTTAATAAATACCGACACTAATAAAGCCGGTTCTTAAATACACAAAGGCCGAATTTTGAAGCAAAGCAGCTGCTTTTTATATGTAAGTCTGTCACCATAGGGTCGATTTTAAAATAAGGTCAGGTTTTATTCCAATAAGTATCTATTTACAAGTGAAACTATTTTATGCCTTCATTGACTTTATTTTTCACTTCGTTTTTACACATACTACATTTGTAAGTGAATTGGCCTCTCCAGCACCTACTTACATACAGTTTAGGCTTTTCTCAAAAAGAACAAAAGATTCTCGGCGTAAATGTTAGTCTGGCAGGGGAAAAGTTTTTACCCTTTTTCCACATTAAGAAGGATCACAAAAGAAAAACCAACGCTCTTGGCGCGCTATTTTCGTTAAATTATTTTTAATTAACCTATTTCAAAGTTAAAGTTGACGTTTTTTAGCTTATGTTTAGCTTACTGATAAGTTTTATGACCAAAAAATGAACTGTTTAATTATAAACTTACCAAACAAGCTAACACGTTTCGCAATAAATCTATTTCTTCTTTTTCTTCTTCCTGCTAACCAATAAGGCTTGACTGTTTAAAATCGGTTAAATACATAATTTTAGTGCAAAATATGTTGGCCTACTTACAATTTGTTACTGTTAACAATACAATATAATGTAATATATACAAACAGAAATAAAACAAATAACAACAGGCAATAACAAAATATGCACCAACTCCAAGGATATTGCTGACGTATTTAATCAGCACTATTCCGAGTCAGGAGAAAAACTTGCAAGCAAAATAAAAATACCAGAAAATCCGCCTGAAGAGGCGACTCGTAGTCTACATTCTGTGTTTTTTTTCGCTGACCACCCCTTTTGAAATAAAAACACTTATTAATAAACTAAAACTGAGAAAGGCTCCTGGGTATGACGCGATTAGAGCAGAGACATTGATCCAGAACTAAGAATTCTTTACTGTGCGCTTGTGCAGTCACATCTAGCCTATGGTCTGAGTGGGGGGGAGGTGTAAACAAATATAACCTAACAAAGCTTAATTCAATTTAGAAATGGGTTATAAAAGTTATATATAACAAAAATTTAAGATTCCCCACTGAGCAGCTGTTGAAAGAGAGTGGATTTCTTAACATTCGGCAATTGTTTTGCGAAAAAGTTGCGATAAGAATATTTAAAAATAAAAAATTGACCTCCTCCAACATCTTCACAGAACCAGAGGTGTGATGGGGGTCAAAAGTGCATCATTCCAAGGGCTAAAAAATCAATTGGCACAAGACGCATTAGCTCCTAGATTATTTAATCAATCTAATTCCAGAGATTTTTAAGCAAATTCCTAAATTATTTAGATTTAAAAAAGAATTAAAAGTCTGGATTAGAGAATCAAATGTGCTAATTCAAGACTTAACAGGAAAACTTAGTTATAATATTAGTTTGAAGTAAAAATTATTTTTTATTTATACCAAATTAGACTTTACCCCTCAAAATTGACATTGTTTTACTGGCTACTACATGTTTTCCGGCAATGACATTTAAACCCAATAGTGACATTAAACCCAATTGTGACAAAGTGTATTTTGTGCTTTATTCACCTCACAACAAGTGTTTTACACTTCAAAAGTGAGACTGTTTAATTCCACAAGTTTTATTATAAAATATTATAGAATACTGTAAATTTCATTTGGAAATAAACATAATTTATTACTATTATTATTATAATAACATAATAAAAAAAACAGAGCGCATAACCAAAAATGTAAATTCAGTTTTAACTTACGTTTACCAATTTTGTTTCTAGGAAGCTCTTGAGGTCCTCCGTACCTCATCAAATCAGGTGGAATTGCGTGTGTGCCGGCCTCCTCCCGACGTCCTCAATTGTGTCAGTCCCATCTCGGAGGTACCTCCGCCTCCTCCCACTCGCAGAGAACCCCCCAACACGCTAAACCTACCTCCCAGCTGCTATGGAAACAGTCCAGAGGATGACTATTACCATGGGGTAGGTATTTAGATGGAAAGTGGACATGTACAGTCAGAGACTTTTTAAATTGTGTTTTTTTCTCTCAAAATTATAATTTAAAGATATTAGAAAAAAGATTTTTTATAATATGTATGTGTAAAGACGGACGTAAGGTTCACTATTTTTTTGATTTATGTAAACTGGTTTTCCTAATTTAAAAAGTATCTGACTGTACCATAGATATAGGCCTATCTATAGAGTAATTTTTTCATTGTATTGGAATAAAATAAGAGATGTACTATGTATTGTTGACAAACTAAAATCTTCATATTCAGACAATTCCATCTTGTTCTAGGTTTCAACAATTTTTTAGAACGTATATCATGCTGTATAAACTAGAGAATACTAAACTTGTAAAAAAATATCTGGCTCCCAGTAGGTAATATAAGCTTTTTGGTAGGCTGCAGTCTGCACCCCCTTCGAGAGTTTGTTCCAAAATGTTCGTATAGGAGGTTTTTTTGGGGTGGGCCGAGGCCCATTGGGGGGGGGGGGGGGGCGAAGCCTCATGATGTCGAATATTAAGCTATTTTTTGTGTTTTTTCTGAAATATGTCGAAAATATGTAAAAAAATCTAAGGCTTGGGGGGGGGCCCGGAAACCCGCCCCCCCCCCCTAGGTGCGCCCATGTTGTTCAAGTGGACCTTGTTTAAAAAATAATCTTAATAAAATTAGGCTTATTAGAAGCCTTTCCCAATCAGGTCCACATGATCCATGTTCACTACATCAGCGGCAAGTTTTACACTTGTCAATGAGTCAAGGAGCAACTTGTTGAAAATGCGTTTTAATGAACCTAGTTGATACCGTTGAACAGCGGCGGCTAATAATGTGATATCCGTGATGAGCTCCAAATAGCAATAAGTCTAAACGTCGTGAATCGAGTGCAATTGTTGCCTCTACTTTGAGTCAAGCTCGGTCCTGTTTTGAACCAATATGTATAATAATTAGTCAAGCCCGAACCGAACCGAACCGAACCGACGCACAAAGGGGCCAATCGGGTGTAAGAGTGGAAGAAACTAAAAAACACAAATAGACATATACAATATCTGGAACTCAAATTATGTAGTAAACTAGTGGGCGCTAAAAATGCAACAGAGTATTTTCACTTGTTTTTTAGTATGACGTGAGTTTGACACTTTAAAAAGCGTCTGTTTAATTTTTATGATAATTACATACAAATTATTGAATATTTATGTATTACTTTCTCTAATTATATGAAATTTTTTTTACGATGGAGACATCTATATCTAGCTGTTGGTTGTCATAGAGCAATCATATTTTTTAAACTAAGAAGTCAATTATTATTAGAATTTACCTTAAAGAAATATAAAAAACATAATTTAGTGTGTGATAACATTTTGTTAAGCAAAACTATTGTCACTTTTTTGTTAATTGAATGTTTCTTAACAAAATGAAAAAAAAAATGGCTGCGCTTTCTTGCGCCTTTTTGAGATTTTTAATTTTAAGTGCCTACATATGACCCAAGTAAAAGAAATTAAACTATACATCTTAAATATAAAACTTCTTTGTTTATTAACCAATTTTTATTAAATAAAAAGTGTTTAATTGACTAAAAATTTGATTGATAGTTTTTTAACATAAATTTGATTAACTCATTAAATTTAAAGATGGCGGACGCGTAAAAATTAGGAAAAGCTTTGACTGAAAAAATTTTAAAATAAAGGATTTTAATCAAATGGATGATATAAACAACTTTTTAGGCCTGTAAAAAGCCAAGTGAATTATGGTAGCGGTTACAGTTACTTTAGTTAAAAGGAGTGGGGGGAGGGTAAATCTTCGAAAGTCAAATTTTGAACCAAAACTTTTACAAACTTGCTGTTTTCGTATTTTTAACTTAGGAAAGGTGCCCGAAAATTTTTCAAAAATATCATTTTGACAGATTCTTGTTTTGGAAAGGGTTAAATGGATTATCAAAGGACCACGCACTAGTTTAGACAGGCCTTATGGGGAATTTTCGTCTCGGTTGAACTGGCTATAATTTTAGTATGTTATAGTGGGGTATGTAACAAAAAAAATGTAAGTAAAGTTAAGTTTTTCTATGTACAGTTTTTGAGATATAAACGGTCAAAATTCGTCGTTTTTTCGTATGTTTTAATAATATTAACTCTTACATCTTGACCGATAAAAATTAATTTACCATAAAAATGGCTTAGTAAACGCCTAAAGACAAAGTCACTTATAGTGCCATTTTTTTTTAATTTGTTAGATAATATATAGGGGTTAGTCAAAAAATCAACTTTTTTATATCAGCACTACTACCGAATTTTAAAACTAGCATAATGTATTTTAATATGAATTAATAGTTTTATACCATATTGCAAGAAAAAAGTTACTTTTGTTTTTTGATTGGCTCTACTTTTATAGTTGTTAATTGTTTTATTCCAGATTTATTAAACCACTTTTCGTGTTTAGTTTTAAAGTTATTAGTTTTTATATTTTTAACTATTCTTACATTTACCGGACGGCAACATAAAAAAAGGTATTTCACCTCAAATTTTTGCTGGATAGACCAAAACTATAAACAAATATGGGCCAAAACAGTAGAAAAAAAAATAAAAAAAAAAAAAAATATATATATATATATATATATATATATATATGTATGTATATATATACAGGGTGTCCCCGGAAAAAAGCTTGTTTATTGCATTAGTTTTTCAGTACCAACGAAGAACTTATTAATAAGTACTTATGAGCAAATGGTAAAATTAGTTTTTAAATTATGCATGCATATGTCTTATTGAGGACACTCTGTACAATATAGTATTTTTAGGTGACTCCTCTTCCTATTTCAAAATTGACGTGTCCATGATTTTATCTCCAAGTTTAAAAAAAAAAGGTGATTCCATACTTTTGGGACATACTGTATATTATGAGCCAGGTTAAGTAACTTAAACAGAAATATTATAAAATGTAGAATTATTAAACTCATTTTTAATAAATGTTTAAGTCTTAATTACTTTTTTGTATAAAAGTACTTAAATTTCTTTTAAAAAAAATTATTTGTAAATCACCCTGTAAAAAAACAAATATTAAAGCTTTATAAAATATTAAACAGGTGCATTTTAACCTATATCACAATAACCAATACACATTATTTTTGTTTCTAATATTTTGGGTGTTTAAATAATTATTTCCGACATTAGCTCCATTTGGCCCCTCTGTGCGACGGCCAGAAAATGTTGAGTTTTAAACTAGAAAATCTAGTACACATTTTGGCTACAAAAGAACAATTTGTAAACATCGTATCACAACCAAAAATTTACCTCAAATATTTAGTTGCGTAAGTTAAATTAAATCTTAATGAGAGAACTAGGGCGAAACTATTCGGACCTGATGGACCGTTAGAGCCTTACGGTACGGACATACGGAAGATGTTTGCATCGATGCCAGCCAGAACAGTCAAAGTCAAAGCTTTCGGCTTTTGGTGTTCTTTGAGGTTTCACTCCCTTGCCAGAACATGCCTGAGATCTTGGATGCAGCCGCTCTAAAAAGCTCTATCGAGGAACATCTGAACCACTTATCCCATAGAGTAGGAATACTAAAGATCAAATCCAGTGGTTCATCCTTATTCATTGTTTTTTACGTAAAGTTGAGATAAACCGAACGTCTCAAAGCCTTTACATAACGAGAAACAACAAAAAACTAAATACGTGCTACGTTCTGTACTCACTGGGTACCGATCTAGGACAACTGGGCGCCGCTAACGGGCCAACTCGGCCCCGGCCTAAATTTTTTTTTCGATAAAATGTGCAGATGAAATACAAAATAGATATATTATTTATACAAAAATATCTTTAAAAAACCCTTTGCGCAATTTTTTTGAAATTTGGTTTTGTTAAGTAAAGTTAAATCCATTTACTCGAGTGTTGAAATTTGGTAGGTGTAGTGGTTGGTAACCACACTACAATTTACGTTTTTTGTTACAACAATGGCGGATCCAAAATGACGGACTTGTTTATTTTTAAACCGATTTGTCTCAAACTTGAAAGCTTGCAGTGCCTGAGGTCACTTAATACAGTTTTATCCCTAAACTTATAAATAATCCAAAATGGCAAATCCAAAATGGCGGATTTTCTTATTTATTAACCAATTTGTCTCAAACTTGAAATATTATTGCTTGAGGTCATTTAACAAAAATTTTTACTCAAACTTAAAAAAATCAAAATGGCCCATCCAAAATGCCGGAAGTGATCTCAGGCACTGCAAACTTTCAAGTTTAAGACAAATCGGTTTAAAAATAAGGAAATCCGCCATTTGGATCCGCCATTTTTGTAATAAAAACCGTAAATTGTAATGTTACCAGGTTACCAAACACTACACCTACCAAATTTTTATTGTGGTGCGAATCATTTCCATTTATCATCATATTGTTTTATCCGGTACATATTTTCAACGTTGAAACACTAAAATATAAAGACATTTATTGTAACAGGCGGCTCGTTTGACAGTGGTTTTGTCAACTCAAGAAGGCTTAAACGTTGCAAGCTACCAATTTGTGCACACACTTTAAATGACTGATAAAAGTATTAAACATTATTAAATTTAATATTTGTTACGGTCTCAAAAGGGAATTTGAGGGTTCTTGGAGAAAGAATATACTCTAAGTGTTTTGTTTTGTGAACCTTTTCAATCTTCTTGAAACTTCACATTATCACTTCTTATAATAAAATATCAAATTTTACTTAAACTTTTGTATTCAAATATTCACACTCTCTAAACTTTTAGGTTTTAGAAACCTTTTGTATGTTTGTTGTAAATATATTAATCATAACAAAAACATTTCATGTAAAATGGAAATGTTTTTTTAAACTTTGCTATTACAGCCAAACTTCTTTATGTTCAATTTAGCACTGTGTCTAAGAGTCATTTACAGCCGTAATAGCCAAGTTTAGAAAAATATTTCCAAACTAGTAAGACCTTTAATTTTGAAATTTGTATTGGAGAACTTGGCTTTACTTTTATCTCAATTCTTTTTACGGAATGCCATTTTCACGTACTTGGCTTTTTTTTACATGAAATGTTTTTGTTATGATTTCACTTCTTTTTTAAAGGAATTGGATAATACTTAATTTTTAAAGTAGTAAAATATGCGGAATATTGTTCAAAACTTTTGCAATGCCTTACTTAAATTTTTGAGGTTTTTTAATTTTTTTCCATGGTTTTATCGTAGTTCCTATCAGCCTTCCAAAGCTCAGCTCTCTAGCGTTTCTGAAACTGCACAATGTTACTTTTACATAACTTTACATGTATAGGGGAGGGAAATAAATTAAAATTGTGTTTTTTAATTTTGTCCTATAGTTTTATCAAAGTTCCTATCAGTCTTCCAATGCTCAGCTCTCTAGCGTTCCTGGAAGTGGGTAATGTTACTTTTACATAACTTTACATTTATAGGGGAGGAGAGTAAATAAAAATATTGGACTTTCTAAATTTTTCCCATGGTTTTATCATAATTTCTATCAGCATTCCAATGTTCAGCTCTCTAGCGTTTCTGGAAGTGGGCAATGTTAGTTTTATATAAATTTACATTTATAGGAGAGGGAAGTAAATTAAAATGTTGGTGTTTTTAAATTTTTTCATATAGTTTTATCATATTGTCTTTCAGTCTTAAAAAGTTCAGCTCTCTAGCGTTTCTGGAAGTGGGCAGTGTTACTTTTACATAACTTTACATTTATAGGGGAAGGAAGTAAATTAGAATTTTGGGGTGTTTTGATTTTTTTCTATAACTTTATCATAGTTACTAATCGGTCTTCCAAAGCTTAGCTCTCTAGCGTGTCCGGAAGTAGGCAATGTTACTTTTACTTAACTTTAAATGTATAGGGGAGGGGCGTAAATTAAAATTTTGGGGTTTTTTGATTTTTTCCTATAGTTTTATCATAGTTCCTATCAGTCTGCCAAAGCTCAACTCTATAGCATTTCTGGAAGTGGGCGATGTTACTTTTACATAAATTTAAATGTATAGGGGAGGGGGAGTAACTTAAAATTTTGGGGTTTTTTGATTTTTCCCAGGGGTTTGGTCATAATTTCTATCAGTCTGCCAAATTTCAGCTTTGTAGCATGTCTCGAAGTAACGAATATTGATGATCTATACATGAGTGAGTGAGTGAGTGAGTGAGTGGCATTTTCGACGTTTTTTGAAATTTCGTAACTACTTTACTACTTTATGGAATTCCATGAAACTTGGAGGGGTTGTTAACTCCAAAGAGATCTACGACTGTGCAAAGTTTGAGATTCGTAGCTCATTCCGAAGTAGACTTTTAAGTAGTTCAAATATCGGCTGAAATGTTTCAAGAAAAGATGGTTACGGCGCGCGAACTTGGCGAGGCACTGCCGTGCCCTCAGATTTATCAACATTTTAAACGAAGATTGAATAGGTGAAGCTATTCAATCAACCGTTTAATTTACCTAATACTATAAAGTTTTAGGATGTATTATGAATTAAAAATGCCGATTTTAGGGCAACGAAAGGTTTCTATTTGATGCTAAAAAACCAGAAAAAATATAGCAATAATATTTTAAAACACTGGAAACAGTAATAATCAAAAGTTTTAAAATTAAAATAAACTCTAAAAGTAAAGACCAAAATAGTCGTGAATAGAGTCCCTGTATGTGACAGATATTGGTTATTCCGCCAATATCTGCCACATACACGGACTCTAGTAATGACTAACAAAGTTAACAGTTTTATGCAAAGTTAAAATTATTGACAAATTTAACATATCCCCTATTGAAAAAAACCCCCCTTATACAAAGCAATGTGAACCGAACAGAGACCAACTAAAGAATGTTTTGTCAAACGATTTTCTTGTCTCAGCCAAAGCCACCCTGCTCTCTAAGCATTCTTAGCTGGCCGCTGATTGGTCTGAAATCTAAGCTTAAGAGATGGATCGATAGAAATTAAAATTACACAGTGTGTTTTGTAAAAATTAAAAATAGTTTAGCAAACTTGTTTCCAGTTACAGAATATAAATTATCGTGATGTTAGTAGCTTAAAGTACATATTAGACTTTATTACAATACTGCAATCCTGAAAACATGCCCAAAAACAAGTTGCTGGTGTTGCCATAAATTTTACTTATTCTTAACCTTGTCTTGCAAGTTATTAATGCTGGTTGATGTCAAAAACAATATTTAATTATAAATATTTAAAAACTTATAAATGGCAAAAATACCATTTATATTTAAATCCCGTTTTGTTACATTATGCTTACATGGCGTTAGTTGCGCTCCTGAGATGTAGCACTTGAAACGCACCTAATTCTGTTTTGATCTAGATGGCCCGCCCGTTTAGCTTACTAAGGCCATTATTTGCGGTCTTGACGCCACACTGAAACCGCCTTTGTAGCTGAAATGTAGCTGAGTTACCTAAATTGTGTAGCTACCTAGTCATTCTGGCTGAGTTATTGTCAAGCCGCCACGTCCCGCTGCGTAAACGGTGTTAGCTTTGGTTTATTAGTCTGACCCCTCTGGTGTATGAAAATATACACAGGTATACAGTATTTTCCATTATGAAGAGGCCCAAAACTATTAGTAGAGTAAATTTGTAAAATAAAGCTGCAAAAAGGGTATATTTTTTTTATATTTGGCACAGTAGTACCTAACACCAAAAGCTAAATTTTCATTCGAGGATCCCCGCTTTTCCGGCCTCAGAATCCAAGATGGCGGCTGCCAAAGTTAAGAAAAAAAATGATTTCCTTGTTTTAAGAGGAATTAAATTAATTTTGATAAATCTACTTTAAGTGGGATATATTCAATGTAAAAATGTAAAAAAAAATTACACCTGTCACTGGAAAACAAAATGGCGGCTATATTTTAAAAAAAATCGTTTCTCTTCGATATTTTCTTTATTTTTTGCGCGATATTTACTTTTACTACCTTATGTTAAAGCTACTGACCAGTTCTTTAAACCTGCTTAAATGAAATGATAAGTTTCCCAGCCGACACAAAGATGGCGCTTAATTTGTCAAAAATAAAAGAGACCTTTACAACCAGTAGACCAAATTAAATTTTTACAAAAAAATTTTTTGGATTTTATCAGTAGTAAGCCAGATTTTGTAAAAATTTATAAAAAGTTACAATTTGACAATTAACATTTTAAGATGGCGGCCGAAGTTCAGATAAAAAAGTAATTTTTTTGTTCTTGTTTGACACAACTAGTATTGCCGTGTAATATATTGATTTATACTAAATGGGGGTCGCCTATTGTAAATATTTCATAATAAATGACATATGTCTATTATTATCCAAGATGGCGGCGGTCAAAATATAAATACAACAGTATCTTTTTGGTTTAGTAAATCTTTTTACCAAGATATGTAGTTTTATATTAATCTTAATTAGTTTTAAATTGTAATGTACAAAAAAACTAGAATTTATTTATTTTTTAAAGAAAAAGTTAAAAAAAACATTTTTGTTTATTTTTTTGAAATTTAACAAAAAAAACTGAGAAAACCAAGACTTCTCGTTAAACAAAACACAGATGTTTTAAATATGTCAAAAAAGTTGACATATGTCACGTGCCGGGTGATTTGAATAAATTGACATATTTTACTTAATAGCTATCTCCGTTAATATTGATCTAACAGTAACGTTTAAATTAGCAAAGTTAAATAATTTTTTCTAAGTCATCAGAATCTTATGTTAAAAATGACACATGTCATACACTTGTCAAACTATTGACATATGGTTTATTTTTTTAAATTAAACACCCTGTATATAATGTTTTTAATTGATAGGGCTCCTTTTTCTGATTTCAAAAATATATAATATGTTGACATTTAGTCCAGCCGTTGTTGAAATATTTGGATTTTTAAAATTATATTCATTAACAAAATGGTAACATCCTTATTGTTTATTTAGGTTATTAAAATGCAAATATTTCAATAACGGCTGGTCTAAATGTCAACATATTATATATTTTTGAAATCAGAAAAACGAGTCTTATCAACTAAAAAAATTATATACAGGGTGTTTTATTTAAAAAAATAAACCATATTTCAAAAGTTTGACAAGTGTTTGACATATGTCATTTTTGACATCAGATTCTGATGATTTAGAAAAAATTATTTATCTTTGCTCATTTAAACATTACTGTTAGATTAATATTAACGGAGACAGCTGTTAAGTAAAATATGGTCAATTAAATCAAATCACCCGGTACGTGACATATGTCAACTTTTTTGACATATTAAAAATATCTGTGTTTTGTTTACCGAGATGTCTTGTTTTTTCCAGTTTTTTTTTTGTTAAATTTCGAAAAAATAAATAACAAATTTTTTTTTTAACTTTTTCTTTAAAAAATAAATAAATTCTAGTTTTTTTGTACATTACAATTTAAAACTAATTAAGATTAATATAAAACTACATATCTTGGTAAAAAGATTTACTAAACCAAAAAGATACTGTTGTATTTATATTTTGACCGCCGCCATCTTGGATAATAATAGACATATGTCATTTATTATGAAATATTTACAATAGGCGACCCCTATTTAGTATAATCGATATATTACATGGCAATACTAGTTCTTTTTCGACCGCCATTTTTAAAAAATAAATAAATTATATTATTTTTGTACATTATGACTTAAAACGAATTAAGAGTAATATAAAACTACATATCTTCGTAAAAAAAATTACCAGACCAAGAAGATAATGTTGTTTTTATATTTTGAACGCCGCCATCTTGATTCTTAATAGACATCTGTCATTTATGATGAAATATTTAAAATCGGCGACCCCTATTTAGTATAAATCGATATATTACATGGCAATACTAGTTCTGTCAAACAAGAACAAAAGCATAACTTTTTTATCTGAACTTCGGCCGCCATCTTAAAATTTTTTAATGTCAAATTGTAATTTTTTTGAAATTTTTACAAACTTGGCTAACTATTGATAAAATCCAAAAAAAAAATTTTTTCATTTAATTTGGTCTACAGGTTATAAAGGTCTCTTTTATTTTTGACATATTAAACGCCATCTTTGTGTCGGCTGAGAAACTAATAACTTTTTTTCATTGGGTTTAAAGAGCTGGTCAGTGGCTTTAATATGAGGTATTAAAAATAAATATCGCGCAAAAAATAAATAAAATATCGAAGAAAAACGATTTTTTAAAATATAGCCGCCATTTTGTTTTAAAGTGACAGGTGTAATTTCTTTTTACATTTTTGAATTAAGTAGGTCCCACTTAAAGTAAGTTTATCAAAATTAATTTAATTTGTCTTAAAACAGGGAATTAATTTTTTTTCTTAACTTTGGCAGCCGCCATCTTGGATTCCGATGCCGAAAATCAGGGGAACCTCGATTGAACATTTAGCTTCTGATATTAGCTACTATCATGCCAAATATAAAAAAATATACATGTTTGTGTATTTCTCTAGTTGTAAAAATGGCTTCAAGTAGTGAAGAGTTCTGTTTTTTGGCAGTGGCGTACGCGTATTTAAAAAAAAAACAATTACATTTTCATCTAAAAAAAAGAAAACCGAATACCAAATGGGTTAAGGAATGGCTTTTGAAAAGAAATCACTTTTCCCATATAAATTTATTAGAAGAATTGCGATTGGAAGTAGACGACTGACGAAATTATCTCCGTATGGACGAAAGCTGTTACTTACAGCTTCTAGAGCTAGTAACACCGTTAATCGTAAAACGAGATACTGTTATGAGACCTGCTATATCGGCACATGAACGTTTATCAGTTATGAATGAATTCCGTTAGAAATTTTTTGGAAACACCTCTTATAATATACTGGTTTTAAAAATAGACCAAATTTAGGAAATTCCAAGCACAACACTGACTGATATCTCTCTGCAAGCATGAGTTCTTGCACGTTGATGTTTTCAAAAAATTTGTGGAGACATGTTTGAGCAACTTTCTGTTGCGCGCGCGTGCAAATTTTCCCCACAGACGGGCGTACATGAATGTGCGTTGAGGAACGCGCATCTCCGCGCGTTCCTCAACGCATCTGCATGCGGACATCTCTATGTGTCTGTGGCCGGCTTTTAGGAAATTGAAATAACAGTCCAACGTAAAAAACGGAAATAGTAATAATGGCTCATTTTAATGTAACAGGACGGGCCCTCATAGTTTATCATAAAGGACACATAAAAAATTGTATACAATCATAAAGGAAAATGGCCTAACAGTCCTATGTTAACAACGGAATAATTAATAACCGGACATTATCAAAAACGTCATTCTTCAAAACAAGACAAGTACAAAATCGAAGTTCTGCACAACGTCTCAAAACCGGACAAAATCAAAAAGGACAAAATTGCTATGCAATTGAAGCGTCCTTTACTGCAATTTCTTTTATTCTGCCATGCTTAAAAAATACGCCTTATCTCCATAGGGCTTGCTATAGCACATACGACATATTCATTAGGCAAGGTCCATCCTTCAAAAAGGTCAGGTGTTGGACCCTAGGTTCGGATCTAACTGCAATTAATTGACGAAGAGGTTCGGTTCGGTTCGGTTAACACCGATTTCGACCTCTCAAGAAACGGAGCTAATTAAAAAAAAAACCAGACATTTTAATTTTTTGATGTATTTTTGGGTCCAAAAACAACAATAGTATTTGTTCCCGATTTAAATTCGCCGCCTAACTTCGATGAGAACGATTTGTATGAGAGGAAGAGAGACGGAACCAGCATACATAAAAAGAAACGAGAGAGTTGCTTATGCTAGGCCCCTTCTTATGATTTTGTCCTTTTTGATTTTGTCTGGTTTTGATAAAAGACTTTATACTAAACTTCAATTTGGCTCTTGTCTTGTTTTGATAAATGACGTTCTTGTATAAGCTCCGGTTATTAAAAATTCCGTTTTTGCCATTGGACTTTTGTACCATTTTCATTTATGATCTTGAACGATTTTGTTTTTGTGATTTACGATGATGGATAGGGATTCAACGGAACAACATAATCATAAATATCGTACGCATTCAAAATAGAATTGGTAATAATAGGACAAAGTCGCAATCATCTTTCGTAATAATAAGTAATGTGACAAAATTAAAATTGAAGTTCATGATAATGTATTTTATCATAAAAGGAAAACCGAACCAAAAATCGTTCATATTAGTAAACGGATTTAGTATTAATCGGGCTCAATCTAAATCGTCATCTGCAGACAAAACAGAATGAAAGTTATGTATAACGTCTATAATCAAAACCGGACAGAAGTATAATGTGTGTCCTTCACCAAGAAAAGCATTTCTGATGGTATTTTCCTGCGTCTGTTGTCCTTAAAACTTAATTATCTAACCTCGCTGTTTTCTTTAATTTCCAGGAATTCGAAATGACCCTAACCAAAATCCAGGGATCACTGGGCTTCACGCTAAGAAAGGAGGACGATTCGGCTCTTGGTCATTATGTTAGAGCGTTGGTTCGTGAGCCGGCCCTGACTGATGGACGGATTAAAGCAGGAGATAAGATCATTGCTGTAAGTGGGAATATAAATTGAGTTCAGTTTCTAAACGGCGCGGTCCTGTCTAATAAAATACATCTCAAATAAAAAACAAAAATCTGTTTTTTTTTTTTTTTTCATGGTTTTACAAACTTTTAATGAACCTACATAGTAAATAGTTTTGCACTTTAATTTATTCTTTAGTTTTCAAAACAAACCGTTTTTAATTAGACATGTGCATGGACTATTACACGGCAAAAAATTTTGTCTACAACGAAAACACGTTCTTTTCTTCAATAAATTATTTTACTTTAAATTAAAATATTTCTTTTTAGTTCAACGCAGCGTTTAATCTTGAAATAAGACTTTATTTTTCTTCTTTAATTGTTTTGATTCAGTATACTCCATTTTGTAACAAAGGAAATTGTCTTCATATAAGTAATATTTGGCTTCCAGAGAAAACGGTGCCTTAGATTAATTCAGTTCCAATTTATAATTAAACAATTCCTGTTTCACATTAAAATAAATAACAAGACATTTTTTATGCTACATCAAGAAAATATTCTCTTGGTGAATAGGAAAGTACAAATTATTTTACTTTAAAGCAATTTGCTTTGATAAGACAATTTTTTACCGTGTACTCAGTTTAATATATTTTGGTTGAGAGGTATTAGATTTGTTTTAATGACAGGATTAACATTAATATTAATAAAGCGACACAAGTGACAGAATGCGAAATTGTCAACATTTTTTACGTTTGGTTGATAGCGGTTTTAAAAAGTTCGATGTCAGCAAAAATTAAAAATTTTCCAAAATTTTATTTTGAACTTCTTAATCCCCCCGAAATTCTTTCCTGGGCAAAGCCCTGTCTGCGATGTTCTATACCAGTAATACTAATTGATTTTTTGCTTTAGTTATAAATAATTTTTTTATTATAAATATCGCCATTAGTTTATCTAATTGTAAAAAGTATTTTCCTACGAGCGTGCGGAAAAGTAACTTTTCCACACGATTTTTCGTTTGGGAAGATGTACTTTTTCGCATGATTTTACTTTTCCTCACCATTTTTACTTTTCCCCACGATTTTTTCCGTTCACAATCGATTCCAAATGAAAACCCGTCCTCCTATACATAAGTTTCATTTTCAAGAAGTGCTGCTGTACCGATGCTACCAGAAGCACCGAAGGAAGAATCCTGTATTGTGTTACAGCCTGTACAGACCAATCAAGGCATTTCTGTAGTGGGCCAAACACCAACCAATCAAATTCAAATAAGAAACGACGTTCTTCAAGATTTTGCGGCATCTGCTATATTGCAGCATGCAACAAACACAAAGTGCACTTTCGATTTCAATATATACCATCGTTAACTTTTTCGTTATTGTTAATTAAATGTTCTTTACATAAAGTTTCTTATTAACATATCATGATCATTATTATTCTGTTTCATTATTTTTCCGTGCATAAAAAAATCGTGTGAAAAAGTAAAAAAATCGTGCGAAAAAGTAACTTTTCCGCATTAGTCAAGTTACTTTTCCGCACGATTTTTGTTTTGTTAAAAATGAAGATATTTAGGACTAATTAAATGATTTATGTAACTATTCTATCTTATGTATCATGTATAATTTTCTAGCATTATTATAAATCTTTGCGAATTAAAACATATTTTTTTTGATATAGAAGATGGACAAAAACACTCGTAGGAAAAACATTGTACATAACTCTTGCGGAAACAATCTTTTCCGCCCTTGACGGCCTGCCCGAACTCCGCTCCGCGTCGTTTGGCCAATTGCCGTCACGTGCGGTAATGTATAACTTTCCGCACTTGTTAGGTAAATAATTATTACCTACTCGCGTACGGTAAAGTAATTACGCTTTGCGTCGTTCGTCCAACGGCCGTCGCGTGCGGTATAGTATTACTTTCCGCACTTGTTAAGTAAATTACACGCCAACAGTATGTTCTTGTGTTAAACTCACTTTAGAACTGTCAAAATATTTTTTTGCGTAAGCCCCTTTAGTATTTACCATAAACTTTTAAGTCGGTACTTAATTATCTTAAAAAACTTGATAAACTAGGACAAAGAGAAAAAATTAAGAGGAAAGGACGAGAATATCAAAAAAACAAAAAGAAAAATAAGAGAAAAATCCCAGTTTAAAAACTTTATTTCTAATTTAAACTTTCCTTATTAATTTAGGGGCTAACTTTTAAGTTTTTGAGCATAAGAAAAGTTTAAGTTTTAAATACTAGTTAAATGTTTCAAAGTTAATTTTCACTTTGGGTGTACCTATTTTTATTTATTATACTGCTGGATGCGGCTACAAAGTTTCTTTGCCTTATTCTAACAAGACCTTTTTAGCATTTATTTACTAAAAGGTGCTAGTATTAAGGCTTTATATACATCAGGATGTAATTTAAATGACGCACCATACTTTAAAGGACGGTGGAGAAACTCAAAAGTTGAAATTTTTTTTAAAAAACCTATGTCAAAATTTTTTGTTTTTAAGTTTGAAGAGTGGGGGAAAACTGTAAATATTAAAAACGATGAATTTGACAAAGTCATATTATTTTGTGTTTCGTTATGTTTTGTTTTTGCTTTTTTCCAAAAAATTATAGGTTCAATTCAGTGTAATAGGTATAAATTTGTTTTTGTGACTTAGTAAATCTACAAAGAAATGTAATGTGTGTATATGTATGGCTGTCCGTAACACGATAGCTCCTGAACCGCTAAAACGATTTTCATAAAATTTTTACGTAAAATAGTGTTCAACACTGTTGCGAACTTATTGGATTTTGGTCAAAATCCATTAACGCTAATGCTAAGTTTTTTGAGAATTAAATTAAAAATGGTAAATTGCAATATAGGCCATCTCTTTTTTTAGTTTACAATTAAATTATATCCACACAAAACTTAAAAAACAAAGTTTTAAATTTTTGGGTTAAAATGTGTTAGCCCTATAATATTTAAGTATATGTTATTTCCAATAATATATCGCGCCTTTTAAAATATTTAAATATTGAAAAAATTACATATCGTTTTAAAATTATTATTTATTGGTTATTTTTTTAAAAGTTAATTAGCTTTTTTGTTAGATAAAACTGACTGAAAAATTATTGTTCCACTATTGCAAAAATATACACTGATCTAAACACACACACACACACAAACACCCTCATATATTTTCTGACTTTTTGCTTATTGTTAGTCGATGCAAATATTTTTGCAGCCTTTAAGATGTCTAATTTTAAAAGTTTTTAAATAATAAGCATAAACGAGTTTATATGCTATTGTTAAAAAATAAAAATTTATCCGAAAAATTACTGGTTCCGGTACCTTGAGGGTGCCCTAAATCTAATTTTCTTTCGTGTGTGCCCTACTTGCAAAACTAGTCTATAGATAAAGGTGCTCAATCTAAATGTTATTTCCGTTTGACCAATATTTGGAACAATGCAATTCCCTTAAGTGGAAACTAAACTCCAAAGTCTGGCCGTTAAAGAGCTTAACTGTTTGCCAAAGTTTACTCGACCTAGTGAACTCCAAACTTAACTGTAATTATTATCGTTTTAGATTATTGTCGATTATGCAGTGTCTCACATTGGATACCCAATGAGCATTTTTTTTTATTTTAGGTTCCTACAATACTAACATCATCTTTTAAACTTACCCTAATATTTATTATTTGATGTTGGTGAAAACTTTAAAAACTCTATAAAACCAAGTGCGTTAAAAAAAGTTGTAATAGCTTATTGTCAACACCAATTTATATAAATTTTACTTTTCTAACATTGGCTATAAATCATCATACATGCCTTATAAAACTTATTTATATATACCATTAATTTTTATCAGGAATTAATATAACAGGTTAAACAAGATTACACAATAAAAATAATAAAAATCAAATTCGTCCTTGTCTTTCTTTGCCATCTTGTATTTTTTTCTAAAACAAACATTTCATAATATGGTGTTCATCAACAACGTCATGAAAAATCGAAACAAAATAATTGTAAGATATTCCTAGTAGGTATGTAATATCTTATAAGCCGTTTTACGATGCATCCTGTCTTAAGAATTGTGGCCTATTGAAATGCGTTGTGTGACATTTGTGGCAGCTTAAAGACGTTGCCGCCATTTTGTGACACTGAAACCCACTGAATAATTAAACAAATATCTGGAAGCAGAACTGTATTTTCCAGCTAGGTAAAACGTTGATATGCCCGGTAACTTTTATACAGTGGAGAAGGGGGGTTCAGAAATAAGAAAATTTTAAGTGCGCCACATTATTTAATACCAATGTTTTACAAAGAAGATCTTAAATAAAATACAGTTCAACCCAAACGTTGCAGCCAAACAATGAAATTCTACTTACTTCCGAGGCTTCCAGAATATTTATGTAATTAAGAATAACCAAAAAAAAATAAACAGAATAAAATTCTAAAAGATTGAATTAAGATGACAAAATTAGGAGCACTTTACAGGTAGATGGACATTTTCAGCGGGTCACAGGGTACCCACCTTTGAGTCAGTAGCGTAGGACTCAATTATATGAATGATTGTTAAAAAAAATATATATATACTTCCATAATTATTCTGTCATAGGGGGGATCTGGACCAAATATCTGCTGTCATCATTCTTCGTTAGGTAGAATGAGACAGACAGCAACCCAGTCCGAGATCTACCCCATGAGGCAAAACAATGTAAGGAAACCGCTAAAAAATATAACCTCATCTCTCTTTCGTCTCCGCAAAGTTGGTCATTGGGTTGTACAAATAACACAAAGATTTAGTTCATCTTGTATAATTAGATCTGAGGAAAAAAATACCAAATAAGTTAGGGCCAAAATAGCAAGGCACTCCAAATTTCACAGGAGAAATTGTCTTAAATAAATGAAATGAAGGAAAACAAGTCAATTTAGTAAATATGCCGCAAAATTGTGGTTATGACGTCATACCGTTACCTTGCGTTTACAAGCAATGTTGAAATTATGCTGTGAAAAATTATATATGAAAAGATTACGCCTAAATTATATTAAAAATTTATATGAAAGATTATGTCTAAAATTATATTGAAGATTTATGTGAAAGACTATATCTGAAGCTTGCTCCTACCTTGGTCCTTGATTATTTTATATGTGTTTTATTGTGTAAACCTGTAAGTGGT
Source organism: Aspidapion aeneum (assembly GCA_963576565.1). NCBI lineage: Eukaryota > Metazoa > Arthropoda > Insecta > Coleoptera > Brentidae > Aspidapion > Aspidapion aeneum. The sequence goes on from OY755040.1 coordinate 108,900,420, forward strand.
GTACTTCAAAATTCCTCTAAAACATGGTGTTCTCCTGCTACTGCTGCTCCTGGTTTGCCCGCGCCTCCCCTAATGCCCACTTAGCACATCACGCTAGGGCAGCACATGGGTCTTGAATGTTGGTTCTTGCCCGAGCATAAAACCCTGTGGAAAATGAAATGTTTCAGTTTCCTGGAATTCGTCTATTTTGCACGAAGTTCCCCTACACCGAGCAATTTAAATCGAGAACCCCATGTCGACTCAATAAAATAAAGCAGATTTAAGCAGATGAACTAAAATAAACTAACGTACCTTTCCCAGGGTTACAACTGGCTCGTCCGGCTTCCCACCAGCGTCCAGCACAGCTGTCGATGGAATGGACAGGGCTGTAGACAAAGGAGAAAAACAATATATAGTTTTTATCCAACACGTGGTTAAAAGAAAAATATAAAAACGCCAAAAATTCCCCACGTCTTTGGTCAAAAAAAGTACATTTCACACGAAAAATAATTACAATTTAGGAGGCAAATATTATCTTGAAGAGTCCTCAAATAATAATAAAAAAAATTAAAAAAATAAAATCGAACTTACCAATGCTCTTTCCCGTACAAATGGCGAAGGCCGACTTAAAATCCCCTCAAAAGGGTGCGAGCGTCACTCTAGATTACCCTAGACACGACGGACTCACTTGTACAGTTTCTGGGATATCTCCTACAATCGCTGCAGTGCCAATCACCAAAAACAAAGGCGATCCCAGAAACTGTTGTCGACCCAGCCAAAATTCGTTAGCAAGAGACCAGGCACTCCGTCGAGAATACAAAAAATGAAGTGGCCGGAAACCGTTTTGTAAATGACAGTAAAACGACACGACTGGAAGAAAAGACCCGCGGTTTTCAAACTAACCAATGAGGAAATACAGCAATAGTTCCATACCGGTATATAGGGGCCAGCACCGACCAAGGGGACATTGAAAATATGTAAAACGTGCATTGAGGTGTTATCGGATCTATTTTCACGGTTGAAATTTTTATAACAAGGACGTCGAGACACCCTCCATACATAGACCGAACATTTGCCTACCGGACCCCCGCCAACATATCAAGTAAGAGGAAAATAACCAGACGAACTATAAGAAGCTCAGCATTGAAACCATCAATTGTAAATTCAATTACTGGAGATTCGAGCATGTATCAAACCCAGGAATATTCGAACACTCAAACAATTCCCATATGAGTAAAGCTATACTGAGCGCAGAATTTAGTTGCACTCCAGTTACAGTCTTAGTCAAAAGTTTCCTTCGCTCTTTATAAATGTTTTCTCTAATATTCATATGGTTTAACGCCATTTTTGTAAAACATTTCTACAGTAATAAAGTTGTTTCTGAACCTGAACCCAAAAATACGCACTGAACTACTGCTTAAAGGCACAAGAGTGTTCAGATGCCAACCCACACGATTTCGTCTATTCTCCCAGTCTTGGCCTCCATCCCTTGTCCATCTCCCATCCACAAAAGTGCACAACTCGTACTCATTCTATCCTTTCCCTATCAAATTAATAAAGATAATAAACGTAAGGGAATGAAATGTTCATCCAAATGTTTCCTTCCTGTTACTGAAACCATTTGTGATGCGGCAACGCCGCCCTTCCCCAGCAGTACAGCTGTTTAATTTCGTCAACGTCAAAAAGAATCATGAAATTTTACGGATAAACAAAACAACTAAAAGTTTTTATGTGATTTTCCCAAAACCTGTGATCCTAAATTCCAATCACGATGTCCAGATAATACGGTGTGCGTAGTGTCCACAGTAATTCGATGGAATGTCTCCTTTATAAGGTAACTTTTTGGACACTATATAACCTCCAAACCTAGCTCTATAAAATACCCTTAATTTGTGTACAGAAAGACGAGTCGAAGAGCCTTGATTATTTACCTAAATAAACAAATATGTAACGTTGCCTTAAACGTAAAAATGACACGTTACAGAATCACCTGTCAGGGCTTATTCATTGACTAATTTTCAAAAATACTCACTGAATTTTAATGAGCCACAAAGATTTTAAAAAATAAAAAAAACACCTAACTGCTAAATTTATACATAATATGTCAAAGTAGTATTTGAGTCACGACGGCTCCCCACCCCAAAGGCCGATGGCTTGATAGGTGAGTCATACGTAATTCTTGGGTCTGATACTCAACTAGTCGCAGTTGGGTACAAAACTGATAGGTATACCTATAATGTACGACATGCTTCAACTTTTAGTTTTGATGCCCAAAGCGCACTTACGAAATTATACAGTTTTGTATTTTTATGAATCAGGTTATTGGGTAATTTTGTACCCAACTGCGACTAGTAGGTACAAGTAGATTTAGCAGTTGGGTGATTTTTTTATTTATTTTTTTTTATTTCCAACTCTTAGGGTTAATTCTTTATAAGGCATTTATTACCTAAATCATTCATTTGTGTCAAACATTGCACTATGCCCAATGGGTACATAGGTGCGTTTCTATAAACATAGAGTGATGGTGGGTTAAAAGTTATAGCTACAAATATTACGAATAAGGGTGGCGGGAGAAAGAGAGGGAAAGGCTGGGGGAACTAGTAAAATGGTGTTGGAAGAAAACCCTAAGGCGTGTGCAGAAAGATTTTTTTAAATTATGCGAATATGGTTTTTGAAGAGGGTGGCGGGGAATTACAGGAGAGGAGATGGGTGGGAGCAGGGCGGACTACAAAGGAATTACAGCAAATTAGAAGACATTTTGAATGGGGGATCAAAAGGAATTTCATTAAAATCGCCTGAAGTTTAGGTAATTTGTATGCCTTAAACCCTACATCATGTGACAAAATAGCGTCTGACGACCGCCATAGGTTAGGTTAGGTTTGATTATGAGTGGTGCGACTGTCGCCCCTCCACTGCGACTCAAATGGTCTATTGTGGCTCATCCCAACTTAAATATCACCAATACCTATCTCCTTTATGAAGCAGATCAGTTTGTTTGGTGATATTTCCTCAAGATCTTGAGGCTCTATCTGTCCAGGTCCGAATATTTTCGCCCTAGTTCTTTGTCTTGCTACGCAGTGGCAGATTAGATGAAGTGGCGTTTCCTCCTCAACACCGCAGAACCTACACGCTGGTGTGTTGCTTACTCCCAGTCTGTTCATGTGTTTGTTGAGTCGGCATTGGCCTGTGTATAGCCCTGTGATTATTCTTAGGCTATTCCTGTTTAATTCCAGGAGTTGGTTCGTTCTGTGTTTGTCTGGCTTGCTTAGGAAGGTTTTGGAGTGTTGTTGTCTCGGGGTTGCCCGCCAGTTTTGAGTCCCTTTTCTAACAACCCACTCTCCTATTTCTTTTGTGACTGTGGCCTTAGGTAAGCCGAAGTAAGGCTCCGGTCCAACCAGCGCGGATTCTGCTCCCGCCCTGGCTAGTGCGTCTGCTTTTTCATTTCCCTCAACTCCCGTGTGGCTTGGCACCCAGACAAGATTGATCTTGTTGGTTCTGCTGGCCTGTCTTAGGGTTTCAAGGCAATTCCAGACTAGTCTGGATTGAATTTTGTGTGAGCTTAATGCTTTTAGAGCTGATAAGCTATCCGAGATGATTTTGATGCTTTTGTTTGAGAGGTCCCTGCGGGTAATCTCTCTACAGCATACTTCTATTGCATGTAGTTCTGCTTGGAATATGGTTGCTAAGTTTCCGAGTCCCACAGATATTTCAGTCCGTGGTCCCGTCACACCCGCACCCACCCCATTTTTTGTTTTCGATCCGTCTGTATACCATACGTGGTCGGCGTTTAGCAGTTGAGCAGGTCTCTCCCGCCATTCCTCCCTCGTTGGTATGAGAACCTTAAAAGGTATATTGAAGCTGTATTTGGGTAGCATGTAGTCTGTTGGCATGCTAAGTATTCGGTTATTCCTGAATACCTCAGCCAGGCCCGCAAAGTTACCCTTAGCTTGTCCAGGTTGCTCTTGGTTTAGGCTCTTAAACCTTGCCACTGCTGCCCTGGCCTCCTTCTCTACCCATATGTGTAGGGGGGGAAGGTTTAGCATCACCTCCATTGCCTCTACCGCCATATATTGATTCCGATTTAAAAAATATAGTGACAACGACACCTTTTTTGTCAAAATCGGTTTAGCCGTTTAGCCTCTAGCGCGACACAAACATACATATTTATATACATACATATCCCAACCGAAAAACATTACCCTTCCTTTCGCCAAGCTGCAGTTGCGTAAAAAGGAAGTTAAATAGTATTTTCGAAATTATCTTTTTTTTTTCTAACAAAAATTTTGATCTGCGTTTATTTAGTTGTTGGCTTTAGTCTAAATCCTAAAACATAATTTTAATTAAGAAAACATGTGTAAAATGCCAAAATAAAGCAATTTTTGTTTAGGTCAATGCCCTTTCTATGAAGTTTTAGTAAACCATGGCGGATATGTTTGTGGCCTTAAATCACCAACTGAACAACTACAAAACTTCTGTTGACCGCCAAAATATTTATAGATTTTCTGATTGCACCTTACCGTGCTGTTTTTTACAGCCCGTAGTTTCGCTTATACAGGGAGTTCTTGAAAAAATTGCAATTTTAATAAACTCCCATTATCTCGGTCATTTTTCAAGATATTTTTACTCTGTAAAAAGTAATGACGTTGTCAATTTTTTAAAATATTGTTTAGTTTTTAAGATATTGTATTTAGCATAAAAAATTAAATACGGACCTGGATTTTTTATTACTGTTTTGATTGATTTCATGCTATTATTATCACAAAATAATAAAAATTAAATATTTTTTTGTTTTAAGGTTAAAAAAATATTTAATATTTAAAAAAAAATATTCCGAATCTGGATATTTCCAACATAAATATAAATTAAAATGGCTAGTTGAACGATTTTTAGTTTAACTTAAAACTAAAATGGTTTTACGTTAATTTAAAAATTTGTTTGAAACAATGTCTACGACAAATACAAAAAAAATAACGAAATACAAAAATAATAACTAACTTTTCTTTAATGATATAAATGACATTGATGGCATTTTTAAATAATTATTTTTCTTAACGCATTTTGCATAAAAATATTTCTGCCGTTTAAATATTGGGATTTTGTTGCCTGAATATAGCAGTCAGTTGCTGTGCTACCATTAAATAATTACTATGATATTATTTTTGTAAGTTTTTATTTATTTTACTTTATTTATAAATCTTTTAATTAGCGTTTCAAAACAGATAAACTAAAAATCGTTTAACTAGTAATTTTTAATTTATATTTACGTTGGAAATTTCCAGGTTTGGACTAAATTTTTTTTCAAAATATTAAATATTATTTTTCTAAAACCTTAAATTAAAAAAAATATTAAAGTTGTATCATCTTAAGATAATAATAGCATGAAACCAATCAAAATAGAAAAAATAATCTAGGTCAATATTTAATTTTTTTATGATAAATACCATATCCCAAAAACTAAACAATATTTTTAAAAATTGACAATCTTATTATTTTCCTCTAAAAAAGTTGCCATAAAAAGGTTTTTACAGAATAAAATTATCTTGCAAAATAAGCGAGATACAAGGAATTATTCAAAATGCAATTTTTTCAAAAACTCCCTGTATTAGCGAATCCACGAAGTATAGCAAAAATTTGATTGCATCATTTTTAAGGGCTCAAAAAAAGAGCACGGTAAGGTGCAATCAGAAAATCGATAACTTTAATAACAACCGAGTTTCCCATTTAATCCCATCGAATGTACATCGCTGTACAATTGTGCATCATTGTTTGCATTTTTAGCTCACACATATACTATACTATAGTAGTGTGAGCTATGGTGATCCTAATTTTTTCGAGAAAAAAAAGTTGCTCCGATTTTAAAATTTTTTATATATCTTTGCGTATCAGATGATTTTGAAACTTTTTTGTTGCGCCGTCTGTCTGTCTGTCTGTCTGTCTGTCTGTCTGTATGTCTGTCTGTCTGTCTGTCTGTATGTCTGTAACGACCAACGCGCATAACTCAAAAACCGCTTGGCCGATTTTAATGAAATTTGGTACCTAGGCTGGGTCTTGGGTCGAGATGGTCCCATTTAAAAATGAACAAAATCCACCGAACAGAAACCAAATAAAAGGGTGGGGGTAGATTTCAAAAATTAGAGTTTATGTGAAAATATGGCGTGTGTGATATCAAACGAAAGGTAATTCAGTCTGCAGTTAAACAAAATACATTTTAATTTATTTAAAAAAAAAGGGTGGGGGTATATTTTAAAAATTAGAGTTTAAGTGAAAATATGACGTGTGTGATATCAAACGAAAGGTAATTGAGTCCGGAGTTTAACAAAATACATTTTAGTTTTTTGTTTTTTTTAAGGGTGGGGGTAGATTTCAAAAATTTGAGTTTAATTTAAAACATGGCTTGTGTGGTATCAAACAAAAGGTAATTTAGTCTGGAGTTAAATAAAATATATTTCAGTTTTTAGTTATATTAGCTCACACGTACACTATAACTATAGTACCTAGTGTGAGCTTAGGGGCCCATATATTGGCAGAGTATTTAATAGATCTTCTCGATGTTTTTAATCATTTTCCTTTAAGGTTAACGACGTAGAAATTTCCTCAATGTCCCATGAGCAAGCGGTGCAGTTCCTAAGAAAAAGCGGCGACGATGTCAAACTAAGGCTCTACAGAGACAGCGCGCAAACTCCAGTATCAGCTTTATCCCCCACTGAGACTACCCCCAGAGCTAGTTTTAATAAAAAGGCTAACTACAGGTATATAAATCAAAAAGAAAGATTCAGCTAAACCGTAAACTATCCATTGTCATAAAAGATTAAAAATGTTCTTTTCAAAATTAAAAATTTTAAATTTGGGTTTTTTTGTTTTTTACTGCTGCTTGCCACAATTGGGACTGCACGCGTTCCCCAGAAATTCTAGGAACCGTGCGTGAGGTCTATTAATTTTATTTTATAAATAAATTAATTAGAAAATTATGAGTGATGCGTTAATTTTTTGGAGCAGTGTATTAAATTTATTATTTCTTAAAAATATCTTTTGTTTCTTTCAGACAAGAAGCCCTTGATATGTTAACCGACATCGCGGCCAAAAAACTAATTCCAGGCAACCAAAACCAGTTCAACAGGTCCTTTTCCCCCAACTGTTCCCCTAGAAAACTCACAAGAAAACTAAACCATTCCTCAGAAGTTCCCCAAGAAGGTGGCCAATCATTTGTTCTGCAAGCTCATCCACAGGAAGAGCAGTTTCATGAAGGTGAGTACATGTTTATGTCCCCTTTGATAACACAGCTCTGTAAAATAAGAAAAAAGTTATGTATTTAAATTGGCTCAGTTTTAACTAAAAAAAAAACTTTTTAATTTTTTGTGGAGAAACTTTGATGTAACTTTGAAACTCTTGGTACTTAATTAGCAAAATTTAACAACTTTATAAAGCAGGCATAGGGGTATTTTTATGAAAGACAATATTAGCATATAAATACAGGCTTTTAAGCAAAAAAAATCCCTCTGTAGATAGGTGTATTTCTAAATACAGTACAATACTTTTTTATAGATTTATCAGTTAAAAAGGTCATGCAAAAAAGGTCTTGTAGGTACATATTTTTATAGTCAGTCAGTTAAAGAGATATTCGGGTTTGACATTGAAATTTTTAAGAAAAAATATAGGTACACGCATTTCACAATATCGGTGGTGTATCACTTTTAGAAATATTGTTCGTCAGACAACTAAAATGTAAAGAAGAAATGTCTATCTCAATTTGTTTAACTTTTAGCTCTTCTCCAGCCCTGTCATCACTCTTTTACGGAAGACGATTATAATTCGTTGTTTTCTATTGACGATGACGATAGGCCCTCTCGACCCAGTTCACTGGATTTGTACAATCCCAATCAGACACCCGTCGTTGCTCGGAAACCCAGGTTGGTTCAATATCAGAGTTTGAAGAGTGACTTCCTAAGGAAATACACGTAGATCATCAAATTTCAGAGGTTATACACCAGAATTCTTTTTTTGAAAGTTGTTAGAAATAATTTATTTGAAAGAAAAATGATCGGTTGACGTGCGTTTATCTCAAAGTCTGTAGAAGATAGGTTGCCGGGTAACTGGAACATAATAATTTAAAAACTGTAAATACTTATTCTAGGTTACTTATACTTTCTACTTGTAGTTATTTTAAACGGGCTTAAGGCCAGTATCTTTGCTAAAATTGTCAAATTTGGAAGTATTTCCTAGGTAAAAATACGTATACCGAACTAAAAACACAAAATTTCCAAATTCCCTGTTCTTATATGCACTTTGAAGGATGAGTTGTTTTTTATATTTATCTCAAAATCTATTTTACTAAAAATAAAACCTAGCAAAAATTTTTAAAAAGTAACTGGTTAAAAACGTTGAAAAAATATTGCAGGTCCCTCTAGCGGAGATTAATGAGACAAATTGCGCTTTTTGACTAATTATGTTTTTTTGTCCTCCATCTTAAAATCAAAGATGGCAGACGCAATTAAATTGTACCCTTTAAAGATGCTCGTTTATTCTTGTACTGCCAACATGTTTTAATTACTTTTTTAAATTCGTAAATAAGCTGCACTCTTCCCACGCAAAACGAGGTATAAATCAACAAAATTGGTTTGATGGTTCTAAAAAAATGTTTTTGTTTCAACTATTGTTTTAAATATTATACGATTGCCTTGCCAAGCATGTCTGTATTTATTTCCTTATAGATTTATTAGTACTGCACCAATTTTAATAAAATAAAAAACATTCTGGTAAGAATTAATTGCTTTTTAAAGATCGTGATCAAAATTTACCGATATCTTAAAATTGAGGACGGACAGAATCATGCTTGATTCTTCAAATTGACGTTTATTCTACTATTCTGAAAATGTTTTAGTTTTTTTTTAATTTATAGAAAAGCACTACTTTTCCCCCGCACGAGTTACAAATTAGTCAAATCGGTGTGGTGGTTCTCAAAAAATCTATTTTTGTTTCAGCCATTGTTTTACAGATTTTACGATTACATTGCCTGTCTGCATTCATTTCCTTATAAACTCATTATTACTGAACCGATATTAGTGAAATAAAATAAATCATGGTAAGAATTTATTCTTCTTCAAAGAATATAATCGAAATTTTATACCTCGTTGTGTGGGGGAAAAGTAGTGATTTCCTATAAATTTAAAAAAAAACTCAAATATTTTTGCAAATAAAGAATAAACACGCCATTTTGAAGAATCAATTATGATTCTGTCCGCCATCTTAAATTTTAGGATGGCGATAAACTTGGATCATGATCTTTAAAAAGCAATCAATTCTAACCAAGATACTTTTTATTTCATTAAAATCGCTTCAGTAGTAATGAATTTATAACGAAATAAATGCAGACATGATTGGCAAAGCAATCGTGTTATATGCAAAACAATGGTTGAAACAAAAATATTTTTTTTAGAACCACTAAACCGATTTTGCTGATTTGTACCTTTTTTACTAATTTAAAAAAATAATTAAAACATGTTCGCAATATAAGAATAAACGAGCATCTATGAAAGGTACAATTTAATTTCGTCCGCTATCTTGGATTATGAGATGGCGAACAAAAAAATTAATTTAGTAAAACTTTAATTAATTTTCTGCCAAGTGCAGTTTGTTCCATTAAAATCGATTATATAGTTCAAAAGTTATAATGAAAAAAAATTGTTCGGTTTTTCTTAGCCCACCCGGTATATCACGGTATAGGACCTGGTTAATGTTTTGTGTTTTTTAGATTCAACTTTTCTTTGGCCCATAACGCTTACGAACTGAACAATTTGGACGCAGAAGTTTTAGATGCGCCAAATTTGACATATAATCTAGGTAAGTAAATAAGTACCACGGGCGGTCCCACACTTTTAGAAAGGAGAGAAGGCAATTTAGATCTTTTCAACATGTTTATAATAATATAAACAATGAAAAAAATATATTTTTGATTTTTTTTGCGGGCTGATAACCCAATAATATGCACACATTTTTTGCTCAGGTGTGTAATACAGCAGAATGTGCCTCTTATATTTGGAGTTCGTTGGACAGAACGGGGGGGACAATTGCTCCTTTCCTTTCCTCCTTGAGACCGCCACTGTAAGTTCCAATATTAAAATAACGGTTTTGATGTATTCAGTATAGACGTTGTTTGATGTAATCTCCTCAAGCAAAGGTATAGATTATGTCAATGAAAAACTGAACTCTCTAAAAAAACCTTTTTTTTCTAAATTTGACAGAGATACCGAACAAACCTATCCTTCGGACTGGTCCTTAAAACAAGGTAGTAGTAGCGGTATACATCGATGTTACATTCTTCGTAGACTCATCAGACCGCAGATTTTTCTGATGTTTCGTATAAAAATTAGATGTTATAGCTTTACTGTTTTAAACAAATAAAGAAATTTAACCTTCCAAGCAACTAAATATTTTTAAACGAGCTATTTTATATTATTTTTAATTTTTGACAAGAAAAGCCGCATTGCACACTTTTAATAGGAGACAAAAAATGTAAAACCAACTTTTATTTAACAAACCATTTTCGACTTTAAAAAATAATTAGCGGTGATTTTATTATTATTATTATTAAACGGCTTGGGAATTCGGCCCACTTTTCAAATTTTAAAGTTAAAAAATCTTTTACTCCCTATATTTAAATATTAATTAACTATTGATAAAACCGATAAAATTTTACCAAGTACAAAACATTGCAAATATAGGTATACCTTTTTATCTTTTTCGTTAAATATAATGTACAGGGTAAATCACTATATTTTGAAATCCCGGTTAACTCCTTTAAAGTTTAATGTAGTTTCCAGGTAGCCAAGCACCCATTAACTACAGCAAAAAAAGACAGAAGAACCTTATAAATATATTATTAATAAAAATTTCATAAAATTTAACAGAAACAAGCACGTTATTACTAAACACGACCAAAAAGATATTGTTAGCTGGTTTTTATCAAGTTTAATTTTATTTATTTTATAAACATGCAAAAGTAAAAACAGTCTTCTTATTGGACGTCATAACACTACTGTAAAATGTAAATGTCAACCCGATATAATATATATATATATGTATACTGTATACTGTTCTAACAAATTTAGGCTCAGAAGACCCCACCGCCGAGCCTCAAAATGACTCCTACCCCCGAGAACCAGCCAGCATGCCGCATCTCCCTCTCGACGATTTAAACTCCCAAACCTTCAGTTACAAGAACCCCGCTTATCAATCAGCTCACCTGCCGAGTTGCAGCAATGTGACTCAAATGGAACCGTCTGGCAGAGGTACCGGTTTGGCCGCAGAACCTGGAACTGCTTTTCAATCATTCCATCCCAGACCAGAGGGTTCTTTCAGACCTAGCCGACATAGCAGTGAGAGTTCGTATCCTCCAAAGGAAAAAGAAGGTAAGTATCTGCCTAAAAGGTGTCAGAGATGAAGTAATATCATTATTTAACTAAGTAGGTACTACTAGAGTCCCTGTATGTTGAGATATTTATCCAAATATCGCTCCCTTGCTTTGATAGTGGCATAACTGGAAATATAATAATAATTAAAGGTTCTTAAACAACTGACGATATGCCGCTGTCGGTGCAACACCGCAGGCATTGGCGTAGCTAAGGGGGGGCCAGGGGGGGCCTGGCCCCCCCTGAAGTTTCTCAGGCCCCCCCTAAGATATTTTAGGCTTCCCCTACCGACTACTAGTAAAAGAACATGACGCTGAAAATACATACTTTTCTATTATTATTCGGGAAATATTCAAATAAAATAGGTGCATTAAAATTTAAAATCATTCAGATAATGTTTACATTTCAGGAAAAAGCCCTTGTCTTGCGGAATTAGGCTTTTTCTCTTTAAATTATCGGTAACTTTTCTGCACTTATTATGCAATTTCCCGAAAATATTTTTTTAAATTTAAACATAATTATGCATATTGAATATTTCATACATATTGGCGACATCTTGTAAAATATTATAGAAGTGTAAGTTAAATTTCGCATTTAATAAAGACAGCGACCTTTGCCCCTCTGTTTCCGAAATCGGGTTGTAGATGTCGTAAGGTTATAAAAGACCTTTTTAAACTGTTTTTCTAAAATAAGTATAATAATCTTTTTAGTTTTTTTGAGGTTAGCGTTTAGTGTCTTATGGAAATTTTCCGATTTTGGTGACAATTTCATAACCATTTTCATATTAAGTTTTCCCACGTCGTTAAATGGAATAAATTTGTCGAGCAATACCGGGAAATTTTTAATATTAATACTTCTGCTCTAAGAGCAGAAATGACCGTTTTAAAGAATTGTATTTTTCGGTTAAATCAAACTGTTGGTCATGATTCTATCAAACAACATATAGCAGAAAACACCTATCCAAACCTCTACCAACTTTTTAAAGTTGCGAGTATTCTTCCAATTTCAAGAGCAACTTGCGAGAGGTCTTTCTCTGCCATGAGGAGAGTTTTTAATTGGCTTAGAACAACTATGACTCAAGAGAGACACTCAGGTTTGTCATTGTTATTCATAGAAAAAGATGTTGAGGTCGACTTAGACAGTGTGGTAGACGCTTTCAGTCAGCGACGTAGAAAACTTTCTTTGTAGAATTGCTGAATTACATACTTCCTGTGTATACATATAAATAAGTTGGTAAATGTATTATTAAATTTGTTATATTAAAATATTAGAACATTTAATGTGCGTATTTTTTTTTATTCATTGCACAATTTGCACGACTCTTTAAAACCTATGTTTGCTTTTTGTTCAAGATAGACCGGGGCCACGGCCCCCCCTGAAAAGCAAGGCTAGCTACGCCAATGACCGCAGGTAATTTGATAACGACACATAGTGCCTTCTAGCGGAAACGATTGAAAATACAAATGTGCCGTTTTTGGTGATAAAGGACAATACGATGGGAAGTTAGTTTTTACAGAAAACGAAAAAAAGCATTTTTTTAGTTGTGCCACTATCAAAGCAAAGCAGCGATATGTCAACATACAGGGACTCTAGGTATACTCTTTGCAATAAGGTTAGTCCTTTTGTTTAATCACCCCGTAATTCTGGTAACAAAACGCACGTGTATTCTTAATTCAGTTTTAAACCATAGGTTCCTAAGGTAACTGATAATGGACGCTGCAAAACTAATTATCAGTTACCTTAAGGTTAATATAATCGGTCACCACCCTTTATAATAAGGGTGATGGATCGGTGTTTAAACTGTCAATTGTTTTGAAATTTCTGACTTTAAAACATTATCGCTTATTTTATATTTAAATTCTGATTCTGATTTGGAATAGTTTTTTGAGAAAAGTTTCTGTCCCAAAATGATTGATGTAGTGAAAAATTTATGAACAATTGGGGTGCCCTGCCGCCAAAGTTTCTACATTGGAAGATTTTCAGTGCGACTGACCATAGAACTACAAACCATGAACAAACGATAAATTAGTGATTATTTAATTTTTTCAAAAATGTTATTTTCTACAATGTATTTTAAGTTGGATTTGAGCTAAGCTTTGCAATTTGTTTTGGTAAAAATTATTATTTAAAAATAAAATGTTTATATTATACTTTTTGTAAATTGAAGTTTTTAAATTACCTAAGCAAAATGATGTAAAAGTTAAATTAATATTATTTGTAGTTTCCACAAATGAACTTTAGCTCGACTCATATTAATGTAGTACATATTCATTCCTTTGTTACATAAAGTATATAAGCATTAATATTTTTTGAAATTAAAACAGTATTATATTATACTTTTTAATAAAAAAGTTGTTCATATGAAAATCTCACATTTTTTATGGTGGACACATAGATCTTTTAAAAAATATAAAGTTCCTAACTGATTTAACCGCAGAGGCTTTGGGAATTTCAACAAAAACAGTATTGAGACAGACTGTTTGTGAGTGAATTAAAAAATATATTTTAGACACAATATTTAAACTAGAAATAGCTATATTGAGGGTATTACTAATTACTAAGTTTAAAATGTTGTAGTAGAACTGCTCATAGGATTAAGTTCAAATCAAAAGATGAAAATTATTATACTAAGCTTTATTTGTATGGTTTTGTAAACTTATTTTCTTAAAATAAAATAAAACCAATCGAAAAACTAAAAATCTAACTAAAAAACTAACTAGGCAAAAATAATTTATTCTCATCGTCCAAAAAACTCCATCTCGTGAACTGCCATCTTCAGTTATGACGAGAGGAACGACACCAATTTAGGTCATTTTCTCAGTCTTCTTGTTTTATAAATCTTTTTTAACAGTAGTTTTACAAACTTTTTGAATTAGTTTTTTAAAGGCGTTGTTTTGAAGGGCATCAAAGAGTCTTCATACTTTTTGTTATTACTGTGTTTCTTGAAATTCTGCTCTATAGTTATCACGGATGGGACTGAAGATCGAAAAAAGCGTGGAATTTTCGAATGAACAGTTTATCTTTGTCGCCAATTTTCTTGACTATTTTTCTGAGAATATGTGAATACTTCTAAATATCTACTTTACAAAATATTTTGACTACTTGACAAACATTTTTTGTGTTGAAAGTTTACTTTCATTGTCAATTTAAGCTTTGACAGACAGACAGGCTTGTAACTGCCAACTGCAATCTGGGGCCAACAATGATTTTCGAAGCTATTTTCTGTCTTCTTTATAGCAGAAAAATAAAAAAGGATAGCAAAAGGACTTGGGGTATTGCAAGGACTATACTACTAATAGTTGAATATTTGGTATAGTTAGCTTTTAAAGGCTCATAGTCAAAAATCTTTATTAATCTAAGTCAAAAATCGTGTCTCGTGGGATAGTTGTGGAAGATTTTTTAAAACTATCCTTGATCGTTTGGAAATAGATCACACAATTTTAAGTCACCGGGTGTTTTCCTTCAATTTGAGTAGGGAGGCCTGTGTGACGTCATAAATCCAAGATATTTTTAATGTTTTTTCACAAGCATTGGCTTCTAACTTTCGCCGCCGTCGTGGTGTAGTGGTAGCAATGTTTGCTTCCCACGCCGGCAGTCCGGGTTCGATTCCTGGCTAGGTACTTGGTTGTTTAGAAATGCTTTGACCTTGCTCGAACTTTGCGAAACTGGGCGATTGATCCTGATTGGATGGAAAGTCCCAGTATAAAAAAAAACTTTTTAAAAATTAGTTTGACAGAAAAACTGTTACTGCGTTTTTTAACAGAACAACAATTAAGGTAGTAAAGAAACTAGGTTTATACCTTAAAAACTAACAAAGATATGATTTTTTTTAAATATCTACTGTAACTTTTAGTTTTAGTTTAAAACAGCAAGCAACGAATATTGATATTAACACTACCAAGGGTTATATTGAAAAGAGGAGGCGGAATGTAATGTAATGATTGTTTCACGACAAATTTACTATTGCGAGAAAAGTTTAAACATCATCGCCTACATCATCGCATGTTTTGTGAAATAACTTAAAGATCACTGACATTTACACAGAAAATTTCAACTCTCTTATAGCCCGTTTGCGGTGAAACGGATTACGCGACAAACTTTGTTCATTCACGACAAATTTACAAAAAATTTACGACAATTAAAGCATAGATCAGTTTTTTAATTTCAATTTTCTCTAGGGTGGTGTTTCAACTTTCTAGGAAAATATTTTTTATCTTTACGTCAAATTTACGACATTTTAAAGATATAAACAGTTTTCACTTAAAAACGGTTAGACATACTTACTAACCGAAACGTCGTGTTTAAAATAAATAAATAATGAAAGTCCGAAATATTATTTCTACTCAATCTTTGTCTACGAGTTTCAATGAAAAATTAATACATATATTGCGAATATCCAATTCTTAACTGTTAATGCTAAGTTTAAGTAGGTGCAAAATAGAGCGGCAATTTCAGCTCTAACTTGAGCGGTGTATAAGCGGCAGGGTGAGATTTTTCCCCTTCTCTTTGTAACATAACTACTCATTAAAGAAACATGCGTATTCTCTACGCTAGTCTTTATTTACAAAATTAAACAGATTTTTTCCCTTTTAATATTTTACATAAATCTATATTTTTTAGTTATAGTTATTATTTAAACATTCAGGTGATCTTGAGAAATTAGTTTATAAAACAGCACGAAATATTAAATTTTATATTTTATAATTTGTCACGGACTGTAACAATTTCTTGATATAAAAAGAGAAGAATATTAATAAACCAGATTCAAGATTTGATAGTTGTTCTCACTATATTTACTAAAGTTTACTGTACCATAAGCCTTTTCATTGCAGGGTGTGAGGCTGCTCCCTGGCAGTAAACTCGTTATTTAAATCCCGCTGCTTAACCAAGCCGAGTTAAGCAAGGGTAATTGTCAAGCACAGCTTGCACATTGGTCCTTCGAACCGGATATAGACACATTAGTCACTCTTCTCCTTAATGCAAAAACTAAACTAGTTATATTTTTAAGGTCCGGCTCGATTTCGAGACCGTGTCTCTAGCGACAGTTCCTACCATCATCACCGACACCACGACCCTTCTTTTATTCATCATCATCACCATTATCGTCTCACTCCAGAACCGCCACCAAGATCTACCGAAAGTATCCACCGAGTTACGCCGGAACCCTTAAGAAACACAGAAAGCCTTCATCGAGTTACACCTGAAAGCCTTCATCGAGTTACACCTGAACCACCATTAAGAACTACCGAAAGGCGTCACCACAGTTGCAAAGTTGTTGATCCTAGACAATCCACCATTCAACAGAGCAACAGTTTCCATGCGTCTAAACAACCCCAAGATCCTGATGTATCCACTGGCAGTATTGCTGGAGGGACCGCACCGCAAACTGACAAGCAGTTTCCTGAAGGTAGCGGTACCATGAAGAGAAAATCGGCCTTAAAAAGACCTGCTGAAGTCAAACCTGAATTCAAGATGGCGCCAAAGGAGGAACCAGAGGTTAGTATTTTAACCGAGAAACCAGGAAGTTAAAAGATTACACTATGATTGTTGCATAAAAACATAAAACATTTCTTGATATTTATTAATTAAATCATTTAAATATTGTTTTATTTTATTTGTTTATTTGGTTTCAGATCCTTACAATAGAATTGAACAGAGGCTGGAATAGTCGTTTGGGTTTCAGTCTGCAGGGGGCGGCAGGAGTGACGTATGTTAGTGCAGTGCATACGGATAGTGTTGCCGCTCGGGATGGACGGATCAAACCAGGCGACGTCATTTTAAAGGTTGGTAGATAAAATAAATGGATCCATGATGGATCTGATACCTTCCCACCCATTAGCACGCTCCAGGTAAACTCCATATACTATACCAGCCTTAAAAACAGTTTCTTTTAAACAAGTCAGAAAACCGCCTATTGATGTGATATTCCATTAAAAAGTTATTTTTTTACCCAATTCTAATCAGCTCGTTATAGTATCAATCACTATTTTACCCAGTGGCGGCTGGTGACGTTATAAATTGGGGGACTGAAATTTATATTGCATGAAAAAGGAGATAAGAAAACTTACCTTAACAATTTTGTTTTAGCATTTTACAAACATGGAGCTACAGCTAGGTTTAGTTTGTAGTTTATTTGTTTATAGATAAAGTCCATTCGCCTTTCTTTTACATGCGGAGAGTGCTTAACGACAAGTTCATTTAAATTGTCGGTAGGCAACAACTTTCTTTCAATTGAACACATAGCTAAGGCGTTCAATCTACTTTCACACATCGTAAATGTTTAAATACCTACGCTTTAAGGTTGAAAAGGAGCGTTCACATTCAACTGTTGTCATAGGCATTGTTGAGAAGATAATATATTCTCTGTCTATTGGCACCTAATCTCAGTCTTGCCTAGCATAGAAAATGCTATATGGTTCTTTAAATAAATAAATAAACTTTTCACTAAATTACTTGATATCACAGATTTCCTTTGTCACCCACGCAGGATAACTTCGTGGATTGTTCATAATCAGACAAATAAAGCAAAAAAAACATTTATTTTTTCACAACCGCATGAGCAGTTTTCAGCATCATATTATTTTTTTATGAAATTTTCTATTGTAAGCTTTTGGAACACCCCTCTGCATTACTTGCACTAAAATTTTGGTTAATATTTAGGTCCGGTCTATGTAGTCACAGTTAATTATATAGTAGACGGTATTTATTTCCATTTTGATAACAAACGAAAGCAAATAATGGACACGCGACGGGCAAAGCTTTTAACTACTGACCTACCCCAAATCAAAACAAACTCATACGTATTCACTAAGGATAGAATCGGCAACGCACGTTTTCGCACGATGAACATGGCCGACGTCGCCTAAAACAAACATTCCTCCCGCCCCCGCACTTGAACACCCACACCGAGAAAAAACGGGTGAAATTGAAATTTTGTCCCGCGCGGTTCATTATTATTTACGCTAAAAAAGTTTACCCAATTAACCGCCTTTTGTTAACCACAGACTAAAGAAAAGAACTAGACATGTCGTAAGGCCAGATTTAACTTTTTTTAAATAAATTAATTAAAAATACTGTTTGTTGTCTAGTTTTGGGAGGGCACCGTAGCCTTCGTAGCAGCCGCCACTGCCAATAACCTGATTCATGAGAATACAAAACTGTATAATTTCGCAAGCGCGCTTTGGGAATCAAAACTAAAAGTTAAAGCATATCGTACATTATAGGTATACCTATCAATTTTGTACCCAATTGCTAGTAGGTACAAGTGGATTTAGCAGTTGGATGTTTTTTTATTGTAATTTACCTTTCTCTTGATTTTGTTAACCTTTGTTTTAGGTTAACGACGAAAGTGTAGAGAACCTCACAACCAACGAAATAATCGACTTACTAAGAATAATTAGGGGACCTGTATGTATAGTTGTAAAAAGAAATAGTCAACATAAGTTAGAAGACTGTTCCAAATAAAAACAAAACAGAATTTTTAAAGCAATGCGGAGAATTGAAAATTTTTAGTAGAATAGAAATCACATTTAAAAATATTGGGTATTGAATTAAAAGTTCTCAAAGATTAAACATGTTTCCTACAATTAAATCTATACTTAATCAAATCCACAAAGAGGATCAAAAATATGTTTAAAATAGTAAAATAAACTAAATTTTAGGACTTTAAGCACAAAATATTAACCGATTATTTAATTTTGTAGATAAATAATTTACTTTGTTTACACAAAACTGTCCTTATAATAGTGTCAGAAACCAACAGATATTAAAAATTATCTTTAAGGTGAGTACTATAACAGTAAAAAGTTATAAACTGTTCCGAAGATATTACGCAAGACGCGAAAAAGCAAATTAGGGTCTTTCTTCAATTTTAAATGATTCTTATAGAATTTTACTAATCTTATTTGATAAATTAAAAAAATTAAAACAAACTTAAAGACTTTTTTTGCAAAGTGTGATATTTTAAATGTATGTAGGTAGAATAAGAGTTTCTTTCAATTTTTTTATGGAACAGTCATTTATAAACCTTTTAATTGTCAAAAAGTCAACTTTTTAAATAATATTAACTATAAGTGTAACCTAGGTATATACATATTTTATTAGCTTTTAAGTTTTGAATTCTAAAATTATTACTTCTGTAAAAATTCTGTCCATAAATATTAGAAACTAAATATTAATTGCTCAGAAAAAATACAATTAATGAAAATACTATTAAATAAATTCCTAGATATTTTAAAAACTATTTACAGGATAGCGAAAAAAGTAAATACCTAATTGTTTTAGACAAATATAGAATATAAATATTACACGTTAATAATATTAAAATTAAAGTAAAAACAATTCTTTATTATAAAAAAATCAGCACTTAGACAAAATAAGTAAAAAGAAAAAATCAAAAGAATTATTCTAAATTTTTTGCCTATTAGATTAAATACCGATATGTATTTTCGTTAAACTTTGTGAAGAATGAGAATTAAATAAAAAACGATTTGAGAGTGAATTAAATTTTTTAGCTCTAAATATTTATTACATAGTTATTTAAAAAATGTAAAAAATTGTCCTGAAGATAGAAATGTTCAAAAAGTGGTCTTTATCATAATAGTTTAAACAGTTATGTAAAGTTTTTTAAAACCGTTTAAAATATTGTTTATTTAAAAAGTTAGAAATAAACGGTTTTAAAAAATTGTGATATCTATTTTATTAAAAAAAAATATTTTAGAATTATTTTTCAATGTTACATGATGTCACGGATGTTATTCCATGTACATCCTTGGTTATGTCAGATTTTAAAAATATATTTTTAATTTTATTTTCTTCAAATACCTAATATTTCTTTTGTTTCAGGAAAATTATTATTAATATTTTATTTTTGTATTTCTTAAGGCCTCATGATTTTAAAAACCAAAGAAATTATAGATGGTTACAAATAATTATAAATAAAATTTGTCGAACTTAACTTAGTTTGCTTTATTTATTTTCAACTTAAAACTCCCTTTATCTTTTCTGGACACAGTATCCCCATTACCTCTGCATTGGGCTTTTATGAGTTTATTTAGTAAAATTATTATGCTTATATCACACTAGGCTAAACAGCACAGGAACGGAACGTCGCGACACTTCACGGCCAAATATTGTTTAGTGTAATTCAAATTAAGTATCCCGCACTACGTTCACGGTTCGTAAAGAAACAGGTTGCCTGGTAACTCGGGAGTCATGGCGGCCGTTACGTCAGTCACAGTTAACCAAGGAATCATCATTTGCTCGGCTATATAACGCTCATTCGGGTCAAATCGGCTCGAGTCGACTAACTGAGGAACATTCAGCGAGCGATATGATGATGCAGATGAAGGCCAGTATTATTAATTTCGCCTTGTTAAAGTTTCCATTTCTGCCGTGTAGTCTTAAGCACACGCAATTTTGTGTCCTTATTTTTTACTCGGTTTTCTTTTAATCTACAACCAAAAGTACACAATGGCTCCAAGCCATTTTTATTGCTTAAAGCTTGATCGAATAATCTTTTAGTTAGGTATTCAATCAACGCTTATAGTTAATCATAATCTCATAGAGCTGTTTCTATCTCTCCTTCCTAAAATTGGAGAA
Source organism: Aspidapion aeneum (assembly GCA_963576565.1). NCBI lineage: Eukaryota > Metazoa > Arthropoda > Insecta > Coleoptera > Brentidae > Aspidapion > Aspidapion aeneum. Next base: position 108,921,404 of record OY755040.1, read on the forward strand.
AGAAGAAAATCAAAAAGCATTTAAAATTATGTATTGAAAATTGTACAATATGGAAATGTACTGATGCAATATCTTTTATTATATGCCTCATCCAATAATTAATATAAAATAATACATTTTTAAAAATGAAACCCGGCATACAGGCTGGCGTTAGAGGATTAATATTTGTTTGTTAACTGAGTTTTTTCACGGGCTTTCTTCCCGACACAAAAACTTTTTGGTCGGACCCCGAAACGAAGTCTACTGATGACCTACAATTTTTTTTCAGAGGGGATCCAGTTTGCAGTACCTCATTCGAAAGCCTATGAAAAAAGAAAAGCAACGGTATACATTGATACACTCGGATATCCCCTATAACTAAACCGTTGTTTATACTTTTTCATAAACTTTTAAATGAGGTATCATCACAAGTGGGGTAATTCCCTCTGAAAAAGAAGTTGTATGTGAGTAAACCCTTTTCCAAGGGTCTGACCAAAAATTTTTTGTTGTTAACACTCAATAAAAGTTTTTTAAACATCATTTATTTAGATATAAATATTTTGTTTTAGGTAGAATAAGTGTTATGCAGTGCCAGCCAAGCGGGTTTTATTTTTTTTATTTAATCTCTAAACCAAAATTTTGTACGGGGTTTAGATATGTTAAAATTTGTTTGAACTCACTTATGGATAAAAAGGAAAAGGTGTACGTCGTTGCTTTATTTTTAATTTATTTTTTTTCAAAAACATAAAGTTTATTTTTTACCTACAACAAACACTAACAAATACATTTTTTTTTTTATAGAATGAAGGGCTGCCATAGAGTTCGGTCATAAAAGTTTCATTAAATTAAACAAGAGAGTCTATTTAGGTTAGAAAAAGTATTTATAATAGTGTCCTTAATTTAATATTTATATATTTATTTATTGATCGTGGAGCAGGCGCCGCGTCATATGCTGCCGACTGCTGATTGGCCGGGAGTTACCAGAGAACCGTGCACTACGCTGCGCTTTACGGCGCAACACTACAGATTTGACTTTCACTCACAAATCTGTCGCGACGTAGTGTTCACAACCTTTCGAAAATTCTCTGCCAGAGTTATAAAAACTCCCTTTTTGGACAAAAAATTCCTTCAACATGGAGTTGTTAATGTCCAAATATTATATTATATATGAAGAGATAAAAGTGTCACTTTTTAAGCAAAAGTGAAAAGTTTATAACGCGAGCGTAGCTAAGGCTACAATTTATCGATAAGCAAAAATATACTTTTTCATACTTTAGAGGTGCAAGCTGCAGTTTTATCCCGTATTTTAGAAAAAAAAGTGCTAATTTTTATCCACGGGATGAAAAGTAACGAATCAGGGATAAAAATGAAGAAAACGGGATGAAAATTGACATACTTTTTACCTCGAGGTAAAACGTGACCCACTTTTATACCTTGGTATATAAATAATGCTATTATCACGAGTTTTTTATGCTATTTTTTAAACTTTTAGCATTTTTTTCCAAGTTTTCTCGATTTTTTTTTATTTTAAGGTTTTTACTTTTGTAAGTTTTATCCCTGATTTGTCACTTTTTACCCCGTTTTATACTTTTTATCACTAGTCTGTTGCTTTTTATCACGGAGATCAAAAATAACACCTTTACCCCTAAAATGAGGGATAAATATATCGATAATGTTTCGATATTTTTAAAATCTAAATATAAATATGGATCTCGTTATCAAAAATATATTCACGTTCATAAATATAAATATAATCCGTAGCAACGAGGTTGAATGCAACCTTGTTGCTCCGTGGTTTTTAATATTTTGGTCGGATTCCCTAGCCTAAAATTCGCTAATGACGATTTTCCGAATCTTAAATTAGAGTGTGGGTTTTTCGCATATCTTTGGCCCGACCATACTGCAACTCAGTGCTTTTGTTGATAAACTGTATAGCTTTTAAAATATAATTTTCAAAAATTTGGCAATTTTGGTCTTATGGGATTCCTCGGGGATTCCCTACCCTAAAATTTGCTAAATGACGATTTTTCGAATCTTAACTTAGGGTGTGGTTTTTTGCATCTTTATGGCCCCACAATACTGCAACTCGGTGCTTTTGTTGATAAACTGTATAGTTTTTGTAATGTGCATTTTCAAAATTTGGCCATTTTGGTCTTATGGGATTCCCTACCCTAAAATTCGCTAAATGACGATTTTCCGAATTTTTAATAAGAGTGTGGTTTTTTCGCATCTCTATGGCCCTACCATACTACAACTCGGTGCTTTTGTTGATAAACTCTATTGATAAACTCTATAGTTTTTAAAATATGAATTTTCAAAGTTTGGCCATTTTGGTCTTATGGGATTCCCTACCCTAAAATTCGCTAAATGACGATTTTCCGTACACACCGTATAAAGAAAAATAAAAATTTTGACAGGAGAGTGGTGTGGAGTGGGTTTACGTACATTTATCTACCCCTCCTGGAGAAATCTATCCTTGGCATTAAAGTGACACAGGAAAGGGAGACATTCAGGAGAGAAAGGAGCCATGAGAGATATAAAGGAATGTGGAACCTACCAACACATTATATTGATACCTAACCTCAACTGTTCATTCAATTAAATTATTACAACTTTGTGTTGATAACTAGCGTTTTTTGCTAAATAAATGGTTTATATATATATATATATATATATATATATATATATATGTTGATCTTCTATTTTTACAAATTCCTATAAAGAGATACATGAGAGATAGATAACAAGTATGCTTTCCAAAAACTTTTTTCTTTTTTTTCTTTAAAACTCAATTTTTTCTGGAACAACCACGTGTGTACGTGACTAGGTTGGCACCTAAACTGGCATAGCGACACTCCTTGTCGTTTAATGTAAGTGAAGTCTTTTGATCCATTTACGCCGACCAGGAGAGACAGAAAAAAAACTGTTGATGAGTTTAAACCCCTAAGAAAGTAGAAAAGCTGGGTTGTAGTTGTTTATATTTTTATAAAAAAAGAACTGTACTTATGTTATTAAAAAACACATAAAACATAACTCCCAAATTGATATAAAGCTATGTACAATTTTTTAAAGCATTAACTCGTGTTTTGATAGGTTAGTTAATTTTTTTTAAAGAAATAATATACACTTGATACCTATGCTCTCTCTCTTTAGTAGTAGATAAATATACTTTTAAAAATAACATAAATTGTGACAATATTTTGATATTCAACCAAACTTTGTTCTCTATAACTCTGTTAACTTCGTATTTTCGCGAAAAATAAACTATTATAAGCATTATGTTCATAAATGAATATTGTTACGGGTTCTAGAAAAATTGTCATATGGGAGATTTAAATAGTAGAACCGGTAACAGAGTTAATGACCTGACAGTTGGCCAATATGGAGAAAATGTTGTTAATGACAATGGAAACCGGCTAATTTCAGTATGTGAGGAATTAGACCTAAAAATCCAAAACGGTTTTTTTCAACAGAAGGAAATACACAAATATACCTGGACCAAACCCTCACAAAACCTGATCCGTCATTGATTATCTTATCACTAAACAAAAGACATAACTAAAAATTCAAGATGTCAAAACAAAGCGGGGATCAACATGCGGAAGTGATCACTATTTTCTGGAGTCCAAAATTCTCTTTCCTTATCAAGGCCGAAGCCTGCATCAACAACATCTTGATGATACAGTGATTGAAGAAATTGATCACTGTAAATATAATTTACTAAACCTAGAACATGACAGCGTAAAAAACTTATCAAACCAAAAACTTAATACAAGTTCAGGTGAAACCCCAGATGAGGAATACGAATGTATTACATTAAGCATCCACCAAGCTGCAAAAGAAGCACTAGGATTAGTGGAAGAAACTTCTAAAAGAAGAAAACCATACTGGTGGGATGCTGAGATTGAAAGAGAAATAGAGGAAAAAAGGAAATTATATCACACCTACTTATCCCAAAAGACAGATAGAAGCAGACAAGAATACAAAATCCCGCAATCAAAGGTGAGAAGAATGATCAGTGATAAGAAAAATCATTCGTGGACGCAAAAGTGCCAGAAAATAGATTCTTACTTAGAAGGTAGGAGAAGTACCGAAAGCTGGAAAACTATAAGATCGATTAAAAAAGAAACATGCAGAGATATCATTTCACCAATACCAGACAAAGAATGGGATGAGCATTTTAAAAAACTTTTAACTGAAGATAGAGCAGAATTCAAGGAAGACGCAAGAGACAATATAATTAGAACGATGGGATGTCCAGTGCCCCTCACAATCTCTGATGTCAAAGACGTGTGCACAACCTTAAAAAGCGGTAAATCTGCCGGACCCGGAAATATCTCAGCCGAACTTATTAAATATGGCACTGAAGAACTGTTTTGGAGATTACGGAATCTTTTCCAAAAATATTTAAATGGAACTATAGTACCAACTGAGTGGAAAACGTCATATATATCCACAATACACAAAAAAGGAAGGAAAGATATATGTGACAATTATAGAGGTATATCTGTGACTAGCACGCTAAGCAGAATATACGGGAAAATAATAAGAAATAAAGTGGAGAGCGACTATAAAGACATGGAGGCAGAAGAACAAGCTGGTTTCAGGGCGGGTAGATCGACTTCAGATCATCTCTTTTGTATAACCCAAGTTATTGAAAAGAAAATGGCATACGGACAAGAGCTGCATCTGCTTTATGTCGATTTGCAGAAGGCATATGATAGTATACCACTAAATCTACTTTGGAAAGCGTTGGAAAACACAAACATAAGCGTACAACTAATTAAGGCCATCAAAGAGTTATACCGCAATAGTAAGGCAAAAGTTAAAATAAAAGCAAAACTAACCAAAGGCTTTCAAGTAAATAAAGTTCTTAAACAAGGTTGCTGTATCTCGCCTACGCTCTTCAAGATATACTTGGAACAAGTCCTTAAAGTATGGAAGAGAAAATGCCAAAACATGAGAATTCCGTTGGACGAAACCACCTTGTATACTTTATGTTTCGCCGATGATTAGATAGTAGTGGCTCAGGATTATGACGACCTCGAATATATGACACGAAAACTAATAGAAGAGTACAATAAGTGGAGACTAGAGGTTAATCTCAATAAGACAGATTATATGTGTATCGGTGGAATAAAACAGGATCTAATCTTAAATACCGGGCAGCGAATTCAGTCCTGTGAAAATTCGCTAAATGACGCTTTTCCTAATCCTAACTCAGGGTGTGGTTTTTTCTTATCTCAATCGCCCCAACATACTGTAACTCGGTGCTTTTGTTGATAAACTGTATCACCAGTATTTACTAAGACCTTAAGACTTAGCATTGTAGACCGGGTTTAAGTATCAAGTCTATAGACTTGATACCGACCGGTTTAAGGGTATTTTTTTTAATACTCACAGGTCAAATAACTGCAAAGATTTGGTTCACCCTAATGTGCAATATGATAGTAAGCATTTCTCAGTGAGTTTCATCTCATATAACTTCAAATTAACTTTAGAAATAAAGAAAAACCACATAAAACTTTTGTAATGAAATATCGTTTTTTGGAAATTTAGTCCGTGCAGTCGTAGGATTCCCGTTAAAAATAGTCTCAAATTGTAGTACCACCCCTGAGGGGTGGTTTAAAGTTCGAAAAACCATAGAAATAATCTATGATTGACAAAAAAACTTTTATATAAAAATATTTAAAGCTAAATAATACATAAATAACTTAAAACTATATCTGTAGATGCATTACCGTATTAAATACGTATCAATATTTAAATACTGTAAAAAGCACTAGATATATTAGAATCCCTTTTCAATTACACATTCACCAAAATAATCAACCATCGGTTTATTCGTCGCTAACTTGTCTAAAAAATTAACATGTAAAATATAGCGGACAGCTGACACTGAATTACACGGTTTTTATTCGACATTTCCTAGTGACGTTTGGAGGTTTAAATATGGCTACCGTTTTTAAACCAAAATATTTTATTATTTTTATTTATTTATAACCTTTGTGTGGAAATAATGTCTTTACTACAACAAAAAAAGATGGCGCATATCGCAAGGTATTCATGAACAATTTATATAAATATTAAAAACTATTGAATTCCGGAGAAAAATAAGTTAAACCTTCAACCAAAATGTAGACTTTTAAACCTAAGATTGTAGCACTTAGCACTCACTGTAGACCCTTTAGTAAATACTGGTGTATAGGTTTAAAAATATGAATTTTCGAAATTTGGCCATTTTGGTCTAATGGGATTCCCTACCCTAAAATTCGCTAAATGACGTTTTTTTCAAATTTTAACTCAGGGTGTGGTTTTTTCGCATCTCTATGGCCTCACCATACTGCAACTCGGTGCTTTTGTTGAGAAACTGTATAGTTTTTGAAAGATAAGTTTGACCATTTTGGTCTTATGGGATTCCCTATACCCTAAAATTCGATAAATGACGTTTTTCCGAATTTTAACTTAGGGTGTGGTTTTTTCGCATCTCTATGTCCCCACCATACTGCAACTTGGTGCTTTTGTTTATAAACTGTATAGTTTTTGATATATAAATTTTCAAAATTTGGTCATTTTGGTCCTATGGAATTCCCTACCCAAAAATTCTTAAACCGCCGCACTTTAGTCTGAAACGCCAATATTTTGGGCAAAAATAGCAAAAACTAACTTCACAATAAAAATGTTTAGTTATATATTTTTTCTTTATTTGAAACTAAGTAGTAGTAGTATAAGTAGTAGCCTAAAGACTAGATTGTTTAGTTTACACTTGATAACGGTTAGAGATACTTACTAACCGAAACGTCGTGTTTTAAAATAAATAAAGACAATGGAAGTGCGAAATTTTATTTCTATATATTTTTTAAAGCTAAATAGTGGCACCTCAAAATTTCAGCATAATTGGCTTTATTGCCAAACCAAGCTTCGAAATATCGTTGTTTGAATTTGACATTTCCTGACAATGAGCAATTGTTTTTATATTGTTCATTATTTTTCACTAACTTTAACGTGCTATTTCTAAGAAGTGCGAAGGGTTATAAAAAAAATTAAAAATGGCTTTTTTAACTAAAGGTAATTAGATTATTTTTTGATAATTTCAGTCACAGGAATTTTCTACTTATTCTTTAAATACGAATGATAGAAAAATTGTGCAAAAAATTTATGAATTTTTTTTCCTCGATATTTCATTGGAATAACAAAAAAGCTTTTACGAACTTCCATGTTAATTTTTGAAAAAATATTTTCGTCTTGATTTGTACTTTCCGAGGTACATACACTGTTGGTGCGAAAATGTGCGATAGTCTCCAAATTCGTTTATTATTAATGAATTATGACCCTACATATTCTGATAAACACAGAGTACCTATTCCAGTGCATTTTAATTTGTGTTTCCGTGTGTCTTCTATATAGATAGTAGTGAGCAAAGTACCTTAAAAAAAGCAGAATGAATCATGGATATCAAAACTCCTGTCTTAGCAATGAACTTTAAAAAACAAGGAAAAAATTCAAGATGGCCGCCAAAATAGATAGACAATTAATAAAGACTGCAAACATTTACATCAGTTTCAGGATATTGGGAGCATCTAAATTCAAATATACAATAATTTTTATTGGCGGAGAGAAAGAACAAATTATAATGGAGGGGGGGGGGGGTTAACTAGGTTAAAAAAAATCAAATTTGACATGTGTGACATCAATTAATTAAGGTGTTCAACTAAAAAAAAATAGGTTTTAACTATTTAACTTCCTCCTATCACTCCTCAAACTAAAATATGATGATCAATATAAATGTTTCCTCGATTTAAATCATTTATTGGATTCATTCTTTCTTTTACACCTCATGTAGAGGTAAGAACTTTACTTTTTATGAACATTAAAAGTTTTGAATGCAATATTAGATATTCGCTGAATCCAACCAGAACAAGAAAAACTGTTTAGCATCCCCCTGGGAGGGGGGCCTGGGAGTGGGAGGCTATAAATAAATTTTGTATGGAACTTACTATAGGCACAACTAAACTTCCATATGAGTTTTCATTTTAGTCTCTACGGCTTCTCCTCTTAGGGAGGAAAAAGGGGTGCTGGGGCAAGGTCGTATATCTAATCCAAAACAGAAGAGGGGGCAGGCCCTCTTAATTTAGAGGGGAGGGGGGAATTCATATTCTAACTGAATTTCAATGTCCGATTTTAAACAACCTGGTTAAAAAGGGGGACAGCCCAACAGCTGCCCTTCTCCCGCCCGCCGAATACGCCTTTGTGCTAAGGGTGTAATTGAGTGAATTATTTTTTTTTTCATTCTCTTGGTTGAAATATTATACTCGTTTCTGGTTGAATTTAGCAAATAGAAATATTTTCATAATAAACTGTTCATGTTCGTTAAAAAAGTAAAGTTTGGACCCCCAAATAAACGGAGTAAAAGGGGGGATGGGGTTACTGAATGGTTATAAAACTTTTTAATCCTTAGATTTTAGTTCTGCGGACCAAAATACTTAAGAGTAAATATAATATTTTGAATTTTTATAATAGACCAAATTTTACCCCCCAGGGGGTCCTAATTCAATAATTGAAATTTTTTTTTTCGGAAACACGGTTTTGTGCACTAAAATTAGGAGGATTTGGGGGTCTACCCTTTGAGTTTTGCAACTTATATGTTTTTGTTAGGCTGTGTAATCTGCAGATCATATTAAAAATAATACACTGTTTGAAAGGGCTTTTAAGCAGTATAAATCACGAAAATGGTAGTGGCAAGAGTGGGGGTAATAAAAAATACTTTTTATTTGAATATTAGCAATTTAGACATCTTTATTGATTTGCATTTAAGTGATTACAGAGTTTAACTGTAAAAGTCTATTTTTGGCCAAAATATTGATCCCTCAGACCATAGTGCGCCGTTTTTCCGAATCCTAACTCAGGGTGTGGTTTTTCGCATCTCTATGGCTCCACCATACTGCAATTATGTGCGTTTGTTGATAAATTGTATAGTTTTTAAAATACAAATTTTCAAAATTTAGCTATTTTGGTTGTATCGGATTCTCTACCCGAAAATTCGCTAAATGACGTTTTTTCGAATCTTAACTCAGGGTGTGGTTTTCTTGCATCACTATGGCCTCATCAAGCGCTTATCTGGGCATAAATCGAAGGGGAGGGGTAATAATTGACGAAAAATATTAGTGCATTTATTTTTTTTTCTAGGGGGGGTTGATAATTACCCCCCAAGCCATTTATTTATAAAATAAAAGTGCATATATTTTTTCTAAGGGTTAGGGCTAATACCACGTTTTCCCCCGCAAATCTGCGGGTATTGAGTAGGTACCAAATATTTCAAAACGTTATAAAATTGTTTGTTTTTCTTGTTTATTAATTTCGATCAAAAAATTTAAGCTGGATTTATGGGAAAATAACATCAAACAAAAATAAAATTAACATACAGCTGATTTCTGAATCACATTTGCTTGATTTTGAATATCACAGAAAAAATTTATTATTGTAATATTAAATATAGGTATACTGCAACCAATTAAATATACACGGTGTTTCACGAAACATCGAAACAGAGGCCTTTTTGGGCATTTAGAGTGCGAATTTGGAGAAACGCTTGGACACGTCAATTTTATTTGCGATGGGGAACCTTTTTTTCTATTTTGCAATTTTTGTAACACATACCCCCTTCGAGGGGTATACTTTACCCGTATATTTTGAATAGGGAAGTGGGTCTAGTGATACCCTTTTTTGAAGGCCTTTTGAATATCCTTACAACCATGTGAAAATTTAAAAAATCTATCCTATTAGTTTTTGAGATAATTGCCTTCAAACTTTCAAATTTAACATGGAATGATAAAATAAAAATTTAATTAGAATTTTATTATTTTTCGGATTTAATTTTTATTTTATCATTCCATGTTAAATTTGAAAGCAAATATCTCAAAAACTAATCAATGGATTTTCGAAATTTTTACACGGTTATAAAGATATTTAAGAGAGCTTCAAAACAAGGTCTTGAAAAAGAATGAAAACAACCATCAAAACGTTGCCAGAAAATAAAGAGGGTTTTACAGTTTTAATTTGTTTATGGGAAAATAACATCAAACAAAAATAAAATTAACATACAGCTGATTTCTAAATCACATTTGCTTGATTTTGAATATCACAGAAAAAAATTATTATTGTAATATTAAATATAGGTATACTGCAACCAATTAAATATACACGGTGTTTCACGAAACATCGAAACAGAGGCCTTTTTGGGCATTTAGAGTGCGAATTTGGAGAAACGCTTGGACACGTCAATTTTATTTGCGATGAGGAACCTTTTTTTCTATTTTGCAATTTTTATAACACATACCCCCTTCGAGGGGTATACTTTACCCGTATATTTTGAATAGGGAAGTGGGTCTAGTGATACCCTTTTTTGAAGGCCTTTTGAATATCCTTACAACCATGTGAAAATTTAAAAAATCTATCCTATTAGTTTTTGAGATAATTGCCTTCAAACTTTCAAATTTAACATGGAATGATAAAATAAAAATTTAATTAGAATTTTATTATTTTTCGGATTTAATTTTTATTTTATCATTCCATGTTAAATTTGAAAGCAAATATCTCAAAAACTAATCAATGGATTTTCGAAATTTTTACACGGTTATAAAGATATTTAAGAGAGCTTCAAAACAAGGTCTTGAAAAAGAATGAAAACAACCATCAAAACGTTGCCAGAAAATAAAGAGGGTTTTACAGTTTTAATTTGTTTAAAGAAAATTGTGATGTTTCGGATGATTAAAAAACCTTGCTGACAAAATATAAAGTTAGTTTTGGAATGTTAATAAGTAAAAATGTTGTGATTTAAAATTTTAGAAACTTCAAGTTTAATTTAATGTATCTATATTTCCTTCCTTTTTACAAGATATATAGGTTTGAAATTTCAAATAAATGCGAGTAACACCGTCTCAGACGCTTACATTGAGTGTTTTTGAAGGTTTTTTCGTAATTACAAGAGCGCTACCAACCAAATTTTTTAGTAGTAGAATGGATCGTGCTTATAATTTTCCATTAAAATTTCGTATTATGGCCATTTATAAAAAAACATCCTTATGTATTAATTGTAATTTGTAGAAATTTTGGATTTATCTATCTATCTATTTAGCCTTCTTCAATCGATCTTTGGACATAGGCCTCCCCTAATATCTTCCACTCTTCCCTGTCTGGCTGTCTTCCCCTACTTCTTTTATTTTACCAAGGTATCCAGTTTACAATACATTTGTTCCACCGATCGTCTTTCTGTCTAATATTATGACCGGCAAATTTCCATGTTAATTTTGCTACTTCTCCCTTAACATCCCTTACTTTGTTTTATTTATTATCCGTTCATTCCTTTTTCTATCTGCTAGCTTTACATGTAACATTTGTCTTTCCATTGATGTTTGGGCTTTTTTGTTTTGTGTCCAGGTTTGGGATCCATAGGTAAGTACAGGAAGGATACATTCGTTATACACTTTCGTTTTGAGGTATACCGAATCCTGCCCAGGCTAATCTTACTCGTTTCTTGGTTTAATAGTTTGTCCCAGGTATATTCCTCTACTTGTTCTATTTTCTTTTGGTTTATTCTGACCGTAATATCTTCATCTCTGTTTGTTATGAATTTAGTTTTATTGTAGTTCATACTTAAGCCTATATTTTTAGCTGCTGTATCAGTTCTTCCAGCATTTTTATCAGTTCTTCTTTCTTGTCTGTTATTAAGGCGATATCATCAGCATATCTTAGGTGGTTCAAGAATTGCCTATTTCTTCCCATTCTAAGCTTTTAAAAACATCTTCTTGGGCCTGGCTAAATAATTTAGGGGATAATGTGTCACCCTTGTTGACACCTCCCTTATGCGGATTGGCTTGGTTCATTCGTGGATTTTGATTGATGTTGTTGCTTCGCTATATACATTGGCTAATAAGTCTGTATATCTGTGATCTATTCGGCTATTAAATAAACATGCTATTACTCCCCAGTGCTCAATGTGATCGAAAGCTTTTTTAAAGTCTATAAATGCAATATATAGCGGAATGTTGTATTCGTTGGCTCGTTCTATTAGGATTTTCATGGTTAATAAGTGGTCAACTGTACTGAAACCTTTTCTAAGAAATTTTGGATACTTATTTCTAAATTGGTTTTACCAAAGCTCAATTTTTTATTATCAGGGCTCAGCCCAGACCAACCCCTCTAGCTAAAGCTCTGAAGGTACCTATTAGACCTCGTTTAACGACCTTTATATTTTAGCAATTTTAGCAGCTAAAAGACTGTGATAGACAAAGGACGACAACAAAAAAACGCTAAAATCCGAACCAATAAAAATAAGTAGAGTTTTCATGGTTGCACTTGGGCAACAAATATGTATGTATGACTCAGTATAGCAGCACTTTTCTTTATGTTTAAGTCGCGCCTATCAGCCAACCGATTCACAACGGCTTTTTGTTCGGAGTTAGCGTAGGTACTGTTCTGTTCTGTTAATTTTAGTGAATAAATAATACAACTTTGCGATAGTTCAAAATTATGAATATCTTGAGGTAAGCTATAACCTTGGGTCAGCGCCGTAGCTAAAAAAACTGTAAGTTTTGGAAAAAAAATGGGTCCCCCAAATTTTACCTTCCTAGCCCGCACAGCATTGGCTAAAGGTAGTATTGTTTTCGACAAAAATTTGTTTTCATCCGTCATGGATCCATTTATTTACAAAAACTTTTCTTAGAAACATTTTTTTTAATAAAATTTAAAAAAAATCAAAATCCTAGAGTTTTAGAGTTTTAGAGCAAAAAATCCTATAATATTTATGTGATATTATTATGTTTCCTTTTTGAAGTTCTGGTTCAAAAGAGCGACATATCAAAATAGTATTCAAAAATTTGACCTTTGAAAAAAACAGCGACATTTAAAAAAGCTTCCTGTTAAAACAGCGACTTATTAATAACAACGACAATTCTATTTTCTTCAATTTAAAACGATTAGGTTAGAATACCAAACTAAACTTAGTTAGGTTAGTATACCTAACTTGGTAAGTTTAACATATCCTAAACTAACCTGGTTTGAGGACAGTAGAGCTATAAATAATACTAATCTAACCAGTTAATATAAAAAAAATTAATTGTCGATATTTCAATGTTTCAGATGTCGCTTTTTTAAATGTCGCTTTTTTAATGTGTCATCTTTTAAATTTCACTGTTTGGAAGTTTGAATTATCACCATTTTGATATATCGCTGTTTTAATATGTCGCTGCTTTTAACGTCGCTGTTTTATTATATCGCTATTTTAAATTTCGGTGTTATCCCACATAGCAAAATCACCTGTTTAACACGTAAAAAAAAATACGTTAATTTTAAAAGCTGCTAGAAAAAAAACGTTTATTTCATATATGAAGACAAGCTTAATAGGTCATTAATTACCGTTATTAAAATAATGTTGCTAGAAACGGCGTTGTAATCACGCCATTATCAAATCAAAATAGCAATATTTTTACGTTATTTTCAAGTGAATTCTAAGTAGATTTTTATCAACGTCAAAATCACATAGGTTTGCGTCTTTTCTACACGAATTTAACACGCGACTTGCATGGCTTTTCTACCAAACATTTTTGAGATTTTTGTGTTATAAAAAATCAAGCGGGCTAAAAAAAAATAACGACAACAACGTTTAGAAAAATATATTTTAAATATTTAAAAAATTTCAAAAATATTAGTTGTTGTGTGACGTAAAAAATTCGACATAATACTAAGTTGCTCTAGTCACTAATGCCCAACTTACTTTTCTTTAAAAATACCCAACCTATTTTCAATGTAGATAAAAAATAGTTAAAAAAATATTTCCTAACAAGCATCCCAAAACAAAATTGTTCAATCATTTTTGGAACCACATTTATATATAAAAATAAACAAAATCTACAAAAAACCTATTATCAGTTATAACACATTGGTACGACTTACAGTGCACCAGTGTTTTTTTTTTACCGTAAGACTATTTAGAGGTGATAAAACCTTAAATTTTAAACAAAACAAAAACATTACAAATTACTTTACTTGTTACACATTTTCTGTTAAAGCTAAAAGTAACATTGGTATTACAGTTTTAACATAAAAGGTTATAAACGCTTTCGTTGGATGTTGTTGTTAAAATGGTTAAAAATTCGAATCATTTCACAATTTGTTTCCTATGTAATAACAGTAGTACCAACGGTGCTTTTTATTTTGGATATCCCTAATCGTTGTATGTATGGAAATTAACGTCCCAGCTTTTTTCCTGATTTCAGATTTTCGAAACATCAACTCATATTTTGTAAAAAATGCATTTTTCTACGACCGTGCATATATACCCACTTTCCCGCACGCATTTTAGTTTTGAAAGCATCACTTTCCCGCCCTAGTGCGGGAAAATCACTTTCCCGCACTAGTGCGGGAAAGTAAAACTATGCCAATTTTGGAGTTATTCTATAGGTTTATACCTCAAAAGTCGTACCTATCGACTTGGTACAGTGTAGGGAATTTAGCAGATAGGCAATCTGATGAATTATAGCTCATTTCAAGTTTTTTATTCAATTTAAAAAAAAAACAGAATAATGGATTTTTTAAAATATTTCTGTATACCCCCCGTATAGTCATGTCATACAACAACTATCAAGCCAAGCTGTGACAGGTGCTTGGTCCAGTTTGCTATGGCAACCAAGTTATGTTATTGTTACTCAAACGTCAAAGCTAGTCAAAGAGCGTCTCTGAAGTGACAGAACTGCCTTTTATTTTGAATAAAATGGATTTTTCAATGGACTGTTCCGAAGATGAACTTCCGGAGTGCATTTTGCAGGCTGCTGAAGATGTGAATGGTGAGCTGCTACCTGCCAAATCGAGACAAAGGTACGAAAAACAGTACAATCATTTCGTGACATGGTGTAAGGAGAAAGGGGTGAGAATCTACAAAGAAGAAGTCTTCTTGGCATACTTCCTAGACCTGACCAAGGTCTTGAAATCGAATACCTTATGGTCACGCTATTCCATGGTGAAAAGCTTGGTTAAAATTAAGCAAAATCTGGACATAAGCAGATTCCACAACACAGGGAGCCCTAAGTAAGGATGAGAGTTTCAAAAATGTAGCCAAAAACTAATGATTGCTTATTTTTTATAAACTAATGACCTCTTTAAAAACGCCTTTTGTGAAATCGCACCTGATAGGAAATGCACTTTTTTTTAATAATTTATGTTTTTTACATTTTTTTTTTATATTTTTTTTTTACAAATTACTAATTTTATTATTTTAAGAAAATTTATGTTATTTATATATTTTAATAAAAAGAAGAAGTAAAACAAATACCTAAAACAAACTATTTATTAACACAAAGCTTCATTACAAACCCTCAAATATAATTTTTAGTAAAAAGTAAAAAAATTATTTGATATTAAATAAGATATAAGGGTGATTCCATTATCGCGGGTGCAACATTTTGACGCATGTTAAGCTTCATAATAATAAAATAAAAAATATTTTAAATAAAATTGTTCTTGTAAGTGCTACGTTTCAACAAGTTCACTTTATATTTCATGAAATGGATTTTATTGAAATATTTAAATTGTCAGGAATGAGGTTCAAAGGCCTATCGCGGGTGCAACAAAGTTGGCCGAACCTTTCTGGATCACAGAACAAAAACTGAAAAGTCTGTTAATTGGGATACATTTAATATTTTATTCGTTCGTATTTTGTAAGACGTTAAACAAACCAAGTAAACAATTTTTTTTTAAAGGAAACAAAACTAAATTAAGAATTATTTACTTTTAAAGTAATCGCGGGTGCAACATCAAATTATCGCGGGTGCAACCCATCTGGTTTAAGTGAATATAAACATCAATAAAACTTTTACAGGAGTAAGGTAAGAGATCAAACAATATTTATTACTAATCGGAATATTTTTTTTGGTCACTTCTATTAATTATTTCTTTTCAAATATGTCAATATTCTACGAAAATTCTATAAAACTATTTTTTCCGACAATCTTTTTCTCTGACGCTTCAAACTTCGCAATAATATCTTCAAATCGCACGTCTGCTATGTCACTAACAATCTCAGTGAAATGTTTGCCATCAAACGTCGTCAGGAATTGTACTCTTAACTCACAATCTTCATCCATATCGCTCTGACAAACCCCTACATAGCGGTATTGAGTATTTTTTTGCCAGACTTACAGAGCAGTTGCACGAGCACGTACAAACCAGCGGTAATACCTCTTGGCAAGACATCAGTACAGATAGAACCAGTTTTAGGGATGCTTCTGCGAGTATTTTTAAGGGTTGAGAAGACGTTGTTGGATATTCGTCGTCTGAATCAGTGCTGTTGTAAACATCAGAAATGCGCCATTTCATTTTATGTGGGAAAAAGATCTACACTTATCCGATACTGAAGGCGAAGATTTTCTTTTTGTATTTTGTTTGTAAGAGCTTCCAGATCATCGTCATCCCAATCACTTTCTGTTTCAGTAGTGGTATTTGGTGATTTCAAAACCAGTGTGCATTTGAGATGAGATTGTGAAGTTCGCGCCACGGAAATGCTTCAGGTTTTAAAAAATATTTTGATTGAATGCCTGGTATATTTTTCAGTCCTTCCCAATTGGCATCCAACGTGGCCATATTTTCTTTAACTGCTTCCTTTACTACGAATATAAAGAAGATGTTTTTAGAGTGACTTTCGTCGAAAATAATACTTTCTGTAGCCATTGCTGCGCGTGCTAGGAAGGTAAAAATACAGAATATAATATAACCACAAATTAAATATAAGTCACCAATCATGCACACCATATAATTAGTATTAAAATCATGAATGTTTGAATGAAATATGTGATAAATCAGGCATTACCGTTAGTTGTCAAAGAGTTGCACCCGCGATCCTAATATCACGATCGCGGGAGCAACCAATTTGAGTTAAAGGACATTTCAATTCAACTAACATTGTACACCTAAAAACGATTTAAATAAGTTTGCCTTTGGTTTTTTCTTACTTTTACAAAGTTTGAAAACTATATCATTTTATTTCTGTGAAGAACACAAACTTTTATACCTTTTTTATCGCGGGTGCAACAAGCTAACAGGGACTTTTTATAATTAATAATGCTTAAAAAATAACAACAAGTACTTACATCTTTTGACACATAAGAATAAAATAATATTTTCACTAGACGTTCAGCCGGTATAACATAACCTCAAACTATCGGTAACAGATGTCTTGCACCAGTGTCGTTACGGTGTTATTTTCAGGATTAGGACAATTCTTCAAATGATAATGTTTCTAAGCACACAAGAAGGTTAAAAATGAAGTAAAATAAAAAGAAAAAAATGTTTTAATAAATTTATACTTTTTTCTTTGTACCGATATCAAAAAAAGTAACAAATAGCGTGATTTGAAAATTCATGTCAAAAATTGTCTATAGCGGAATCGCTCATAAGTCATAAGTGGCACGAAGAAAAATCTACAGTAGCTTTTAACAAAAATGAGCCATATCTAAGATCTTGAATGTCATTAATTTTGTATTTTGTCCCCAGGTTGTTCTGACCAAAGTCCAAAGGATTCGTTATTGCTAAAATATTTTGCTCCTTCTTCCAGATGATTTAAAAGAATATGAATTTTTAAGGTATCATTTAGATTGGTCGCTTTAAACGCCTTTTGCAGTTTTTTAACATCTTCCCCAATAGCTTCTTTTAATACCATTGAAAAACAGTTTTCTACAATTCCATCCATTATTTTAAAACAAGAAACAAATGGCATTATTTCAAAAACGGTAACTTTACCACGAATGTCTTGTTTAGTTAAGCAGTCTGCATTTGTTACAAGCATTTCCCTCAAAAATTTGGCCTTGGTAGTTTTTTGCCACCAAACCCAACTTTTTTGGCCATTTTAATGCCTGTTTCTTTCCCAAAAGAGGTACTAAGCCCTTCCAGAACATGTGGTTTACAAATCTCTGCAGGATATGTAATTCTGGGATAATGCATTTTTCTAAAACCAGTTTGTTTTCATGTTCTGCAAATAATGGAAAGTTAATTGTGCTAAAACATTCTTTAGCTATTTCTTAATTTTTTTCAAAAAGACAAAATTTGTTGTAATGGTTTATGATGTCCCCATAACTACGTAATTCTACCGATGTGCTATTGCTGACCGATACAAATTTAGTCTGATTTCTTTGAAGTTAATTTTAGTTCTGAAACGAACTTAAAAGAAACATTGTTAATTTCGACCAAATCAAATAAAATTTTGATATTTTCGTAGGTCTCTTTTATCTGGGGAACAATAGCCAAAATTAAAAGTTTCTTTACTCCAGATATACTAAATTCTTTGCTAATGCTGCCCCCTTCAGCATATGTAGACCTTTTATTTACTCTATCGGTACAAATATTTTCAGGTAGAATTGATACAGCAACTTTAAAATATCCCTGCCCCCCATCTGCCATTATTTTAACTCTTGGTGAACCAATTTCATTTCTGTGTTCAGTGACAGTTTTTATTAAATCCTCAGCGTTTGCCCAAACAACCGGTCTATCCTGTTTTTCGTTTTCTCCCACATCTCCCACAAATTTAAAAGTATGACTTTTATATAAATGACTTAAAGTATTAATATTTTTACTTGCGTGAGATCTGTAATCTTTGGAAATAGATGATTTTCCTGCATTAACCCTTATAAAGTTTGTAATTTTTTTCATTTGATTTAGGGATGTTCCTGTACTAGTTCTAAACCGGTCCAATTGTTCTGAGTTAAAAATCACATTTTTGTCCCCTCTTGGTGGATTTATAAGTACTGTAGCGCTAGGTCCTCCCCTAGCCAGCTTCACCTAGAACACATAAACAAAATTCAGTACAAAACTTTATGTAAAAGTAGGATAAGTATCACAAATATTTTGTGGACCATTAATTTTTACTTAGGAAATAGGTTTACCTACTCGCGTGCGGTAAAGTGCACTTTACCAATAGGTACTTTACCTCACTCAAAAACAAATCTCAAAAGAAATAAACTCTAGGTTTCATACTTTTACAATCAATTAATACTCTTTTTTTTTTTTAATAATTAATCTTAAATTGAATTTTTCAAATTATTAAATTTTTTTAAAAGGTACAAGACGCTTGTAGGTAAAATTTTGTAGCTAACGCATGCGTAAAGTGCCTTTACCGCCATTGACGGCTTGCTCACTAAAGTATCACTTTCCGCATTTGTTAGGTAAATAACTATTAAAACTAAAATTTTTACCTTGATGTCTTGATACTTCTTTTTCTTCTCATCATTTTCTGACTTTTCATCGATTACATTCTTTAACGTCGAGACAACTAATTGTTCTTTTTGCTTAATTGACAATTGGCTTTTCCCAACCATGTTTCTAATCTTTTTTACAGCATTTTGTTTATAGCACACATGACGAATTCCTTTTCCAATATTCTGCAAGCATTTAAAACAGACCTTATATTTTCTTTTAAATTTAGATATGCTAGTATTTTTTGTGGATCTTCCTTTAGCAGATTTTTTGTGTCCTTTCTGTCTAGAAGTTACACAGAGAAGGCAACTGCACACGAAGTCTGGTTTCCGGATGCAACACAGATTTATTAAATACTGAATCCAATGATGAAAGTGGTCTTTTAAAATCTTTTTTTCACGGTCATATAGAGCAAGGCGACAATGACCACATAATGAGCAAGGATGGCGTGAATCGTTTTTATCAAACTGGAAATAATGAATTTTAGCTAAGTTGTAGAGTTGCTCTGATATTTGAAACTTTATGGGTTTGTTTTTGCCGAAAAGTATTTTTTGGCCACATACCACACAAACTTTTTTCCGATTTTCTCCATCACTTGACGCCCTCATTTTTTACTTTTTTATTTAAAGAAAAACACTTCTAATTCTATTTTTAAATCTGCAATCACATTAAATCAAATTTTGACAGGTTAAAATACTTAAGCAAGTGAAACAAAAGATGCTTACCTAATTTTCCAAAGCCTACTTACTAGATATAGTTGATGCCATAACATACCATCACTCAGAGCCTACATACAAAGACGGGCCACGACCCTTAATTTTTTTGACGTCATTACCCTAGAATCGTGACGTTTTTTTGTTAGCAGCTGCGACTACAAACTAAGTCACGATTCTAGGGTAATTTGACGTCGCAACAGTTGAGGGTCGTGGCCCGTCTGTTAATATGTAGGCCCTGCATCACTTTATAGAATTTTAAATATATATATAACATTAAAAAATTGCGCTTTTTATAAAATTTAGATTTTTTTATATAAAAGAACAAAAAAAATAAAAAAAAGTGCATTTCCTATCAGGTACGATTTTATGAAAGGCGTTTTCAAAGAGGTCAATCCTTCATAAAAAATTAGTAATCATTAGTTTTTGGCTACATTTTTGAAAGTCTCATCCTTACTTGAGGCTCCCTGTGACAAGCTAACATCGTTTCGTAAACAAAAAAATGTTGGTTTTCGAGCACAGAAGGCGCAAGTTTTCACCAAAGATGATATATCGCGGTTTATGTTAGCTCCTGATGAGATTTATTTGATGATTAAAGTGAGTACCATTTTTGCTTTGGCTGGTGCTCTCCGCAGGGCGGAGCTTTTAAATATCACTCTGGATGACATACAGGATAAAGGAAGTCTGATCGTTGTTAAGATCTCCGACACTAAAAATCATTCCTCAAGATCCTTCGTTTTATCCGAAGAAATAAATAATGGATCTTTTTTGATGCTGTATAGAAAGTACGCAAATTTGAGACCTCCTACTACTCCGCACCGCCGGTTTTTCATTTATTATAAAAAAGGAAAATGTTCCAATCAGTGTGTAGGAGTGAACACTTTTGGAAAGATGCCATCAGAGATCGCTGCCTACCTAACCCAGAACGTTATACCGGCCATAGCTTCAGACGTTCTTCAGCAACATTCCTAGCAGATTCAGGTGAAGGCATAACAAACATAAACGCCTTGGTGGGTGGAAGTCCACTGCTGTCGCTTAGGGGTATTTGGAAGATTCCGAGAAACAGAAAGAGAACATCTCGAGTAAGATTCTTTCATCTACCTATGACCTGCAATCGTTGCCAGCACCGTCATCGTCAACTGTAAGTGACATGCAACTGCTGCCGTCAACGTCCACTGGAAGAGTCCTGCAGACCCAGACGCCATCTTTGCGCACTTTCGATTCTACAAGCGGCCACCAGATGCGAGAATTACCACCATCGAACTCCACTACACCGGCAATTCTGAATAATCTTCAAACTGCAACAAATTGTGTTTTCAATATCACTATTACCAATAATAATAATTAGTATTTTATTTATGTTCAAATAAAATATTTTTTCAAAAGTAAATTTGTGGTATTGTAACATCGGTCGAAGAAAAAATAATGTTCCTAACTCATGCGGAAAGTGTCTTTCCCACCCTCGACTGGTTGCCCGAACTCCGCTCCGCGTCGTTCGGGTCAACTGCAGTCGCGTGCGGGAAAGTATCACTTTCCACACTTGTTAGGAAAATAACTATTCCGTTGAGCAAATAATTGACGTGACCGACCATAGTTTATTTGGCAACACTTTCGTATTCATATTGGGTGAGACGGGTGAGACTCAATTCCGGAAAGTTTTTTCGGATATTATTTTAGTAGGGTGTCACGTTTGACTAAATACAATGCATACCGAGTCAACCATGTTAATAGTTTCAAGTTCAACACCTGTATTTGAACAAGGAAGAAAAAACTAAAGACTAAAGATCATCAAAAATTAAAAAAATATTATGTTCAACAGAGATTTGTACCTAGAACCTTCGGATTAAGCCTCTGCTACTTGTAGTTAAGGCAAGATTTCGGCAAGATTTCGGAAATCCACTTTCTAGAAGTAACAAATGCTCCTATTTCGACACCGCTGAATCCGAATATCCTGGTTACCACCTCGAAATGTTGACATGGGGCTGAGATATTCAAGATGGCGCCCAACAAGGAACAAATCTAATCCTTTGAATTATATTTTTTTAAATTTTCTTCCGCAGCGTCATTTTTTCCAAAAAGAACCTATTTTGTTAAATTTTATCTCGCAAATTTGTGGAAATTTTTCTAGAACGTAATTTTTGTCAATATTTCTATCTTTTTATAATCGTATAGAAAGTCTCTTCTGCATCATCATTTTTTCCGAAAAATACTTAATTTTAAATCTGGGGGCAGCTCAGTGCCCCACCAAGTTCGCGTAAGCTGCTGTACCATATTTTCTTGAAATATTTCAATCCATATTTGACCTATCTAAAACTCTACTTCGGAATGAGCTAGGAAACTCAAACTTTGCACAGTCGTAGATCTTCATAGAGTTAACAACCCCTTCAAATTTTATGGACTTCCATAAAGTAGTAAAGTAGTTCAAAAAACTTCGAAATTACCACTCACTCACTTACTCGTGTATCAGGGGAAAACTAATCACCTACGTAAAAATTCTCATCTGCGTCGCTTATACTTTTAAAACTAACCGAAATTTTGTATTTCGTACCATTTTTTTGATCCATATACAGTGAAACCTCTCCTTGCGGACACCTCTATTAAGCGGACACTCCCTTTATGCGGACACATTTTTTGGAACCAAGCTTTTCCCTATTTCTTTACATGTAAAATTCACTCCTATAACCGGACACTCTAATAACCGGACGCGGACAATTTTTTTTGGTTAAAAAATTCTGAAACCTCCCTTAACCGGACGCGAACCTCTGACAACAGGACGGAGCGCTGCACGACATGGGCATAAATATTATGTAGTAAATTGACAACAACTTACTCTGCGGCCACAGAATTACCTCTTTCCGTTTAAATGTACTTCTGTCTTATTTACAACATATTTTATTTGGCGGGGGCGGGACTGCTGTGTTTTATTTTTGTTGTTCAATTGGGTAGTAATAGATAGATCTCTTTGATTGAAATGGTGCCTAGTAAAAAACTTCTTAGTTTACGTGACAAAATTAAAGTTGTTAACGTTTCGGAGAAGGAACATCTATCAGAACGAAAGATCGCTAAAAAATTTAGTAATCGACGGAACCGTGAGTGTCCGCTTATGGGAGGTTTCACTGTACTTGAATTATTAATTTTTTCTAAAATTTTTGCTTGCAGCATTATTATTTTTTGGTATTTAACAAAAATTTTCTTTTGCGTCAAGGGATTATTCTGTTCCAAAAGTTCTTAAGACTTGAACCCCCTCAAAATGACCTGGCTAGTGGCGCCCCTGACGATCACCAAAGGTTACCTACACTATACAACTATCCTTTACCAAATGATCCGTGCTAAAATACTACTCCTCAGTTATTTGAAAGCGTATGTGTTATTTATCTCGATTACTAGCATTAATCTTTATGTTTCATCTCAACCAGCTGTTATCAAATCATAAACATTTTTTTCTAGATGATAAGACCGTTAGTTTTACCAACACTGAGAGAAAAAACTACTTGAAAAAAATATAAAATAGGAGATAAATAAAGTATACATTTAGAACAAAAATTTTGATCCACCTAAAATATTTGATAATAAAGTACGGAAATAAATAGAAAACCATATAAGAAAAATAGAAAAAATATTAGAAACAAACATTTTTTATATTAAAAAAATATATATTTATTTGTTTTTAGTAGGCCATAATGCAAATAGATTATTTATTAAAAATTGGATTAATTTTTTTAAAAGTTATATATTAGGGTGCGTGTGGATTTAAGGGAAATACTATACCGAGCGTCTCTCTCTACAGAGTAACTGTAAATTACTCTCCACAATGTGTCCATTTGCAGCTGCTCTCGATAGAGTATCTCTCGAGTGATGGACACCACGCCTGCCCTTAAAAACAAACTTCCTAAAACCAGTTTAATATATTGGTCGGGACGTATCAGTTATTAAACTGATGAGCAGAAAGGACGTAAACTTTGACTTAGTTAAAACAAAATGTACCATGCGAAACTTTTTGTAGCCTCTAACGCCATCTTCTACACTTCATTTAAAGTTTAAAAAGAAATAGGTTTGAAAAAATGAAAAAATATATGTTCAAATAAAATTGAAAAAACTAGGTGGTCAAATAATTTGTTTTAAATTTTTATGGAAAAATGTGATCTAGGTGGACGAAAAAACTTTTAACAAATGATGCAAATATTTAAAACAGTTGAATCTTAATTTTATTTCAATGCATGCCAAATTTAGCTTGATAATCTATTTGATCAATTTTTCTCAGTGTACGTATGGTAAGAAATTCTTACCAACTGGTTTAAAATATTGCGAGTAATTTTAATTTGAAACAAATTATAATTACTAATATAAAAAATAATATTTTTTTCCTAATTAACAAACAAAAGCAAAAATACTTGATTAATGTATCTAATATAATATAGCAACATTAGCTGAACACCACTCACCAGGCCAGTATTAAATCATAAATAATAGTGGGTATCAACCTACATTTTGATAGTCGTGGAAGAAATTATTATTCTTCGATCTTGTTTTGTTTTTTATTGTATTTAAATTACAAGTTTTCACTTTGATTTGTGAACTTAAATGCCTAATAAAAGTGAAATTTGTCAGAAAATCTGATATTTATACGCAAACCACTCCAAATTATTATATTACTTGTCCAGTGAACAAGTAACGTCCGCAAAAAACACATGAGCGTTTAAGAGGGGGGATGGCTTATTCATAATGTTCTCTGAAAAATTTGTGTGGGTAAATTTGTATCCGAAAGATACAAAATTTACCCGTAGTGAATTTTGTATTAGCTCACACATATACTATACTATAGTAGTGTGAGCTATGGTGATCCTAATTTTTTCGAGAAAAAAAAAGTTGCTCCGATTTCAAAAATTTTTATATATCTTTGCGTTTCAGATGATTTTGAAACTTTTTTGTTGCGCCGTCTGTCTGTCTGTCTGTCTGTCTGTCTGTATGTCTGTCTGTATGTCTGTAACGACCAACGCGCATAACTCAAAAACCGCTTGGCCGATTTCAATGAAATTTGGTACCTAGCCTGGGTCTTGGGTCGAGATGGTCCCATTTAAAAATGAACAAAATCCACCGAACAGAAACCAAATAAAAGGGTGGGGGTAGATTTCAAAAATTAGAGTTTATGTGAAAATATGGCGTGTGTGATATCAAACGAAAGGTAATTGAGTCTGCAGTTAAACAAAATACATTTTAATTTATTTGAAAAAAAGGGTGGGGGTATATTTTAAAAATTAGAGTTTAAGTGAAAATATGGCGTCTGTGATATCAAACGAAAGGTAATTGAGTCCGGAGTTTAACAAAATACATTTTAGTTTTTTGTTTTTTTAAGGGTGGGGGTAGATTTCAAAAATTTGAGTTTAAGTCAAAACATGGCTTGTGTGGTATCAAACAAAAGGTAATTTAGTCTGGAGTTAAATAAAATATATTTCAGTTTTTAGTTATATTAGCTCACACGTACACCATAACTATAGTACCTAGTGTGAGCTTAGGGGCCCATATATTGGCAGAGTATTTTTTATTAATAGCTCAAAAACTCCACTCTGCCTTTTATTAGATTGAATATATAATTAATTGTTAAAAAAAAAATTTAGGTCACAAGCTTTTATAAAATGCACTAAAAATTAAAAAATAATTTTCTAACATTCTAATATCATAATAATAAAAGCGATGGCTGACTGATGGAAATTTTGACGATGTCAGCATAAGATATCCGTATCAATTAAATATCACTATTTGCAAGAATCAATCTAGCAGAAAAATGCAGAGGTACCAAACCCACCCAACCCGACCAGAATTTCTCTGACATAGGTATGGCAATGGCATAACATTGCGGCACATCAAATATATCTTTGATGACCTGCGATGTTGAATATTCTTTAAGTGTTTTAGATCACAAATTTAGATTAACTTATGCTTTGATTTGCGGCCATCGCTTTTATTATTATGATAATATTAGAATGTTAGAAAATTATTTTTTAATTTTTAGTGCATTTTATAAAAGCTTGTGACTTTAAAAAAATTTACCAATTTATTTTCTACTTTTTAGTCTCAGCTATCTACTCTATTAAATGAAAATATTTGTTCAATAACAGAACGGAAGAGTTTATTCTAGATTATAATGAAATCGCTGATCGTGAGTTGTTTGGAAACTCATTTTTCTATTGGGGGAAGGAGAGGGTGGGGGTAGAGGTAGAAATATATTTTTTGTTTGGGCTGTATTGCCATCGGATCTTTATGTATATACCAAATTTTATAAAAGTCATTTGAAGTGAAGTGTGTCAAAAACACATTTTTTTATGGAAGGGGGTGGGGGGTAGGGGTCGAAGGACATTTTGTCATTATTGTTGTATTGTCATCGGACCACTATATGTATACCATATTTCATCCAAATCGGATAATGGGAAGGGTGTCATAAACGCATTTTCTATGGAAGGGGGTGGGGGTAGGGGTGGGAGGATATTTTTTTAAATGTTGTATTGTCATCGGACCACTATGTGAATACCAAATTTCATCGAAATCGGATAATGGGAAGTGTGTCAAAAACTCATTTTTCTATGAAAGGGGGTGGGGGTAGGGGTGGGAGGATATTTTTTTTCTTAATATTGTATTGTCCTCGGATCACTATATGTATACCAAATTTCATCCAAATCGGATAACGGGGTGTGTCAAAAACAAATTTTTCTATGGAAGGGGGTGGGGGTAGGGGTGGGAGGATATTTTTTCTTATTGTTGTATTATCATCGGACCACTATGTGTATACCAAATTTTATCCACATAGGATAACGGGAAGTGTCAAAAACAAATTTTTCTATAGAAGGGGTGGGGGTAGGGGTGGGAGGATATTTTTTTCTCAATGTTGTATTGTTATGGGACCCGCTATGTGTGTACCAAATTTCATCCAAATCGGATAATGGGAAGTGTGTCAAAAACGCTTCACAAGATTTGATAGTTAGTTAGACAGAACATCTGAAGCTAAATAAAAGCTTGTAAAAATGTTCGTTTAAAAAATGTAACTTGTCATTAGCTAGCGAATATGATAAGGGCTATTATGACGCTTAATATGTAAGTACATGCTTTTCCTGTATATTTTTACACCATATCTAAAACCTTTATTTAAATAGATACCAAACAACGATAAAAACAAAAGTTTCATATTTTTTTACGAAGTTGTGTCAAAATGTCAAAAGGAAATTCTAGGTGTCAAAATTTGACAGGTTCATGTTTTTTTTTAAATGAAACACCCTGGATATTATTTTAGAATTTTACAGATCCTTTCTTATACATTTCAAAAATATGTATGTTAGGATTATTTCGTTAGTTAGTTTTGGAGATATATATGCGTTTAAATGTTTTAAAAACTTAAATTGGTACTCTTTGAAACATCAAGGCAGCCATGAAAAAGACAATCGCATTGACACCAAAAATTATGCTATTGTTTTGTCAAATTGTCAAATTTAGTTTTCAGAGCGGTTCAAGATCGTTTTTTCCGAGGAAGAAAGTCTGGATATGATTAATTTGTTTTACTCAAATAATGAAAATGCATCTATAGCTCGCAACCAGGATTCTTTTCACAACAACCAATCCGCCAAACCATATTAAATACAGTAAACACAGTATTAAGGCCAGCAAATAGCCTCAATTTTTCTCCCATTGATTTTTAGCTCACACATATACTATACTATAGTAGTGTGAGCTTTGGTGATCCTAATTTTTTCGAGAAAAAAAAGTTGCTCCGATTTCAAAAATTTTTATATATCTTTGCGTTTCAGATGATTTTGAAACTTTTTTGTTGCGCCGTCTGTCTGTCTGTCTGTATGTCTGTCTGTCTGTCTGTATGTCTGTAACGACCAACGCGCATAACTCAATAACCGCTTGGCCGATTTTAATGAAATTTGGTACCTAGGCTGGGTCCTGGGTCGAGATGGTCCCATTTAAAAATGAACAAAATCCACCGAACACAAACCGAATAAAAGGGGGGGGATAGATTAAAAAAAATAGATTTTATGTGCAAATATGGCGTGTGTGATATCAAACGAAAGGTAATTGAGTCTGGGGTTAAACAAAATACATTTTAATTTATTTTAAAAAAAGGGTGGGGGTATATTTCAAAAATTAGAGTTTAAGTGAAAATATGGCGTGTGTGATATCAAACGAAAGGTAATTGAGTCCGGAGTTTAACAAAATACATTATAGTTTTTGTTTTTTTAAGGGTGGGGGTAGATATTAAAAATTTGAGTTTAAGTCAAAACATGGCTTGTGTGGTATCAAACAAAAGGTAATTTAGTCTGGAGTTGAATAAAATATATTCCAGTTTTTAGTTATATTAGCTCACACGTAAACTATAATTATAGTACCTAGTGTGAGCTTAGGGGCCCATATATTGGCAGAGTATTTTTGTAAGGATACCACAAAATACGGTTCAATACAACAGGCTAAGAAAAACATCAAATTCTACAGGAGAAAATAGAGCAGACAACCTTTGATCTTAATGGAAATTCTGCGCACTCTATCTATCAAGCCATTCACAGAAAATGTATGAGAATTATTCAAAATTATTGTATTAATGGAGGCTATGTGGAAAATTACCAATACAGTATTATATATTTATTTTGTTCTAAAAAATTTTTATTATTTTTTTATTTTACTGGCTTGCGGCGCCACACATTACTGCGCAGAATCACCGCGGATGGTAAACTTTAATAAATTATATACCTTACAAAAACACCATCATCACTTGTTGTGTCAATGTGATTGCCTTTTTCATGGCGGCCTTGATGTTTTAAAGAGTAGGTAGGTATCAGGTATCAATGGTTTTAAAACTTTTAAACGCATATATCTCCACAACTAATAAACGAAATGATATCAAAGTATATATTTTTGAAGTCAGGAAGAAAAGATGTATTAAAATCTAAAGTAATATACAGGGTGTTCCATTAAAAAAACCATCGACCTGTCAAATTTTGACATTTAGAATTTTTTTTTAATATTCTGGTTCAAAGGTTCTTAAACTTTATAAAAAATTATTAAATTTATGTATTTACGATATTTTGATATCTATTCAAATAAACGTGTTAGAGATGGTGTGAATATATACGAAATATTGCTCTATTCTGTGGTATACTCGTTTAAGTATTTGTTGTGACTATATTTCAAGACACTGTAATGCGTCACCTGTTAGATAAGGGAACGTCCTTAAATTTCGTAACGCAAAAATTCAGGATTTTTCAACCCCCTCCTCCCCTTTTCGTCAAGAAAAAACACATAAGTGTAACGCAAGGCTAAACCTCCCCTCCCCCTGTGAGCATTACGTAACTTAAGAACGGTCCCTAATAGAAAAAACCAAGGACTGACTCAAATTTTTATGTGTCCATTACATGTATGTGGGTCTAAAACGAGTTTTTATATTTAAATTTGTAACGAAATTTTTGTTTCCTTTATAGCTATTATATCGATCACTATTTTATACGATTTTGTTAAAAAACTTCGGAGTTTTTGCGACACAGATGGACTGACCGACAGGTATTATAAGTTGTATTTCAAAATACTTTAAAAACCCATATTTTTTACAGATTTTAATTACGTAATTGCATCCTTCCGTTTTGCGGTTAAATATAAAATAAAGAAAGCGGTTTAACTGTTAAGCAACAAAAATTTTTTGTTGATTTATAATTTAATAAGTTTATTTATTGTAGTTACAAATATCAATTTAAATAAGCCTGACTTCTTGATAGAATTTGAATTAAAAGTTAGATAAAATATATCCAATTACCAACACGCAATTTGAAAGAAAAATGTTTTAATTAACTAGAAGTATGTGGTTGGACAAGCAAATCTGGAGAAGTGAGGTAAAGAGAAATTTTGGATTTTTTTACTAAAATATGGAAGTTGATTTATATTAATTAATAAGAAAATTATTTTCTTTAAAAAAAATCCAAAACTTGTACTACTATAAAACATATATTTACATATCTTGTGAGGATATGTACCTATGCACTTTTTTAATGTAGCCTTAAAAAGCCCTTCAAAAATTGATACAAAAAATCATTTACCAAGGCACGCCAATAATTTAAATCCATGGGGCGTTGCCAAGCTATACAATATTTCTTTGAGGTCTTCAAATGTGGAAAAGATAAGAGGACATTAAAAAAGTAAGCGATTGTACATTAAAGCTCAGTTTGAAATCTGGATATTTATATGGATTTTCTGTTCATAATTTTATTAAATATATCCTAAAGTGCTAAAGGCGCAGTCCTGTAACCCTGGGGACCACTAAAGGTAATTTTATAAAATCGTTTTTTAATGCCGCGAGCCGTTAGAAAACCATTTGATGGTAGGTTCTTTAGTATATTATGGGTATGGTTTTCCATAGTTTTATCATGTCTCCAAAGGAATATTGTTAACATAAGCCAACTTGACTAAAATAATAGACGGAAAAAACTCTATAGATTGGACAGAGTCCTTGTTTTCAGAACTTATTGCCGTAAATTATTATTTTTTTTTATAAAAAAAAATTTGCCAAATAAAAATGTATAGAAAAAAATATATCTGTTCAAATTTTCGGAAATTTTCTAAATCTACGCTTGGAGTTTATTATTTCATCTATCTATTTATCTATCTAGCCTTCTTCGATCCATCTTTGGACATAGGCCTCCCCAATATCTTCCACTCTTCTCTGTCTGTCGCCGTGTTCATCCATCTCATTTGGGGTCTTCCCCTACTTCTTTTATTTTGACAAAGTATCCAGTTTACAGTACACTTATTCCATCGATCGTCTTTCTGTCTGATATTATGACCAGTAAATTTACATTTTAATTTTGCTTCTTCTCCTCTGACATTCCTTACTTTTGTTTTATTTCTTATCCATTCATTCCTTTTTCTATCTGTTAGCTTTACATGTAACATTTGGGTTTCCATTGATCTTTGGGCTTTTGTTACCATCCATGTTTGATTTTGTAAGTGTTCAGGTCTGGGATCCATAGGTAAGTACAGGAAGGATACATTGGTTATATACTTTCGTTTTGAGGTACTGAGGATATACTTTATTTTTTAATATGTAGTTAATTTAGCGAATGCTTATTATTTCATACAAGTAAGGATATCTATGCAAATGTATTTAAAACCACCTACTTTGCTTTGGTTTCACTTTTGCTTAATAGACTGAGAATCAAAAGAAAATATAAGAAAAGAAACAATAATTTTAAATTTTACAGATAAATAGCCCTGTAGATGAACCGTTAACAAGTGAAAGCTTTTCCCGCATTATGATTTTTTTTTCTTAGCTTGGTTTTAATTTATTGCAATAATTAGAGCTAATATAAGTGACGTCCCTAGAAATACGACTTGGTTGGGGGGGGGGTCAAGATCTTATGATGTCGTATTTCATGCTATTTTTTGTTTTTAATGAAATATATAATAAAATATCTTTGGCTTGGAAGGGGAGAGATGCGGACCCCCCTCATCGGTGCGCTCATGGTAATATTGGTAATAAACGTAGATAAAATGCTACGCGTAAGATATTGCTGAATTTAAATGTATTAACAATTAACTAATAAGCTAGCACTTTTGCCAAATCAAAAATAATAAATAAATTTACAGAATTCAAACTCAGAAAAGGCTGAAATTTTATCAATCTTTTACTTATTTTCTTCTAGGTATATAATTGTTATTGTTACAAATTGTACAGTTGCTTTACTTAAATTTTACTACTTGAACCGTTTAAATGGTTTAAGCATAATTTAACAGTTTTTGGTTTATGGCTTTTTTGCTTGGGCGCACTATATTTAACTTGTAATATTTTTAAAAACTGTTAAAAAAAAGGCTAATGAACTACCTACCTAACTAAAGCAAATTTTATTTGTTGTTGTTAAAAATAATATCAGATCAACATTTCCTGAACAAGAGTACCTTTATTCATATTTATAAAAAATAATTGGAAATTGGATAATTAAACATGCGCTTGGGATCGAAGTGTGTCAAAAAATCTAACGGTTATTAAATACAGGGTGGCAAGCGCGGATCTGGGTGAAAATCCAGGGGGGGGGGGGGGGGTAGTAGTCGACGAAAAAATTATTTGTAATATAATATTTTTTCTAGGGGGGGGGGGGGTTCGGTTCGGTTCGGTTCGGTTCGGGGGGGGGGGGGGTAATTCGCCTATTTTGCCTTTAATCAATAACAAAAAGTGCATATTTTTTGTTCTAGTGGGGGGGTAATTACCACGTTACCCCCTCCCCCCCCATCAAATCCGCGCTTGCAGGGTGGCGACTTTAAATGGAAAAACACGACAACTGAGTTTTTTGAGGATCTTTCCCTTTTACTAAAAAATATTTGGTAGGACCCCCGGAAAGGGGGCTACTCACATTCAACTATTTTTTCAGAAGGAATGACCTCCATTCAAAAGTTTACATAAAAGAAAAGATTATTGGAATAATTTTGACACAGCTAATAATTACCATGTCATAAAATATATTTTTTTAACAAACGTAAAATTTAGTACCCGTGAACTTAAAAATCAAACAAGTTTTCTTGGCTAATCGGATAATCTCATGGGGGTCCAAAATCTAATGGACACCTAATCAGTTTTGACAGTTAACTGTTTCGTCTTTATGGGACTCCTCACAACACTGCTTGGTCAATGTAAAACAATTAACGGTGACTGACGCTCGCGAATGATGGTGGGTAAAAACGCCAATCAGCGTTGCTCTGGCCTGAAAGACAGAAGAGCTGTCGTAGGTCACGAATTGTTTCTTTTTCTTTGCAATCGATCTTTTCATCGATCGATATACATATATAGCAGTTTATACTCGCATGCTCTTGTTCTAGTTTCTCTCGTATCTCGGTAGATGGCGCTTCTTGCAAGGGTTTTCTCACTATAGACATAGGATTAGAGACAAAGCCGTCAAATTAACTTCACAAGGGTGTCACATTGACCAAGCAGTGTTCTGAGGAGTCCCATAAGGACGAAACAGTTAACTATCAACACTTATTAGGTGTCCATTAGATCTTGGACTCAAGTGATGTTAAGCTTTCAAGCTACTTACGGAAAAATATGAGAGAAACGGAAACTTCTTTTTACCCGATTAGCCACAAAAACTTATTTAATGCTTTTTTAATTTTTTGATTTTTCAATTGCGATGCCTTATTTAAAAACTTATGAATAAAGGAAATAACGAAATGTTATTTTGACATAGATACGTCAATCAAAATGTCAAACAATGATTGACGAGTTTCTGGGAACCGTTGTTTCCTTTTTCATAACCTTTCAAATGTGACCACATGTGATAAATTTCAAAGGTATTTTTTGTGTGGTACTACAAATGGGGTCATATGATAATAGTCGCAGCACTCATTATCAGTTACCTTAAGATCATCTCCTTTGAAAAATAAAACTTATATGGGACGGCCTACGCCCCTTCTGCTCGGGGTTTTTATCAAAAAAAAATTTGCTTTGGGACGAAAACCCGTGTAAAAACGTAAACGTTAAAAAAAGCACCTTGCATTAATTTTAATAGCTGTAAAACTTAGGTATAGGTATACTTTTAATTGCGGAAAATTGGCTGCAATGGGATTTGCTTTTATGTTTGTCTCAAGAAATTAAGAATTCTCCAAGTCGACGATATCAGATTGCAAATAGTCCGTAAACAATTCAATAATAAAGGTAATTTCATCCTTAATCATTCTTGGTCTAGCTGATGCTGCATTAGCGGAGTAATGATATGCCTCACTTGACTAAGGTGACCAATAATTTCTTATTTGGAACCATTGCTTGAATACAATAGTAGAACTGCTTGAATACAATAGTAGAACTGTACAATAAGGTGTCTGCAGGAGACTGATAAGGGACTTATTGGAATAAAACCTGACTTTATTTTAGAGTCGGCTTTATTCTAACAGATTTACAAAGAAAACTGGCAGCTGACCTCTCAAAATTGACACACCAAAGTCAAATTTAAAAATAAAGTCGCTAACTTTCATTTAATAAAATTAGCAGTAGCGCACCTAGGAATATGTCTTGAGAGGGGGGGGGCGAAACCACATAATGCCTTATTTTATACTATTTTTGTAAAATATGCCGGGCCTTGAGCCCCTCCCCCCTGGGTGCGCCCATGAAAACAGACACTAATAAATCCGGTTCTTAAATACACAAAGGCCGAATGTTAAAAGAAAGCAGCTGGTTTTTATATGTAAAACTGTCACAATACGGGCGTTTTTAAAATAAGGTCAGGTCTTATTCCAATAAGTCCCTATTATGGACCTTTTGCACGCCCTCTTTAGCTAACTTTATCCTTTAGAAATCCGACATTAAATGACAGATGTCACATGATATTTGGAAATCCAATTCTGACCATTTGCAGACACAATTTTTTTATCCATTATTTATCTATATATATATATATATATATATATATATATATATATATATATATATATATATATATATATATATATATGTAAATATCCCGGACGCCGTTAGATCCCGCCTGATTCTAAACCACAGTAAGGCACCACATTTCTATGATTTACCAAAGATCCATAAGAAGGATATACCACTGCGACCGATTACCAGATCCAGGGACTCAACGACCAGCACTTTGTCGAGGTTTTTGTTGGATATAATTCAACCATTACAGGGTCCAAAAGTCCGAACCTTTTGTCAAAAACTCTGAACATTTTGTCGAGATTTTAAAAAGGATCTAATTAGATCCCGACGATAGATTTGTAAGTTTTGATGTAGAAAGTCTTTACACCAACATGCCAATAAATGAGTCAGTCATTAAAAACAGATTACAAACTAATAATACACTGCACGAGAGAACAACGCTATCGGTGGAGGCGGTTTTGGATTTCTTGGAGCTCGGTCTCCGTAACTCTTACTTTCAAGTGAAAGATAAGTTTTACGCGCAAAATGATGGACTTCCAATGGGTTCGTCTCTTTCGCCAGTGGTAGCAAACATCTACATGGAGTGGTTCTAGGACCATGCGGTATACACAGCAAGAGTCAAACCAAAACTATGGCTGGGATACATGGATTTATGGATATTTATTATATGGCCGATGACGAACTACTGAATTTTCCCCAAGATGTTGTATTCTGCAAATCGCTGGCGCTATAAGAATGAGAGAGACTTGCTCACGTCCCATACACACAAATAATCGTGTTTCCCATGTATACGTGTGCTTTGCTTCGTTACAAGAAAATCTGCATTCTGTTCACTATGAAGAAAGTTGGGATATACAAATTAGCAAATCTAATAAGCTTTTTGAATTTTAAATTACAAAAATATTTGTCTCTACCTAAGGGCCCTCGTTAACAGCTTCAAATTTTTTCTTTATATGGCAGATCTGTGGTATAAAGCATAATCTAAAAACATATTTTCCCACTTGCGCCCCCTAGGGGCAAAATATATAATTTTTTATTACAGCCAAAAAATTAGTACGGTTCACGGTACGTGCCAACTTTCATTACTGTACCTTAAACAGTTCAGAATTGAAAAAACCTAACCTTACTTGTTGACTGAGATAATTTTGGGTCTGCTAACAGGTCAGGCAGTGTTGGTGGGATCATAAATAATCTATTAAAACAGGTATAAAATCTTCATCAAAAAGCCCACGGAAGCCAAATTTTCACGCAATGGCCTTGGACTATGTCTTTAAATATTGCACGCTCATACAATCAAAATTAGAAACTTCCGCCATTCTCGTAACTACAAAATCGTCGAAACCAAAACAATACTGCCCGACCGAGAATGCCAAGTGGTTTTACTGCACTAATTTAAAGTGCACATGAGGTGCTTTAACAGCCAACGGTAACAGTTGATGCGAAAAGCATCACGGGGTTATGGCTAATAATGCAGAGGCCTTAGTGGTATATCTTTGAGCCAAAGTGTTAAGCCTAAATCATTTATTGTTGTAATCTACAGAGTTTTTTCATGTACTGAGTGGAAAAAAAAATATGCCACTTTAGTCAAACTCAGTATGTAGGTACGTGGGCACAATAGATCCATTTGTGGTCGCAGTGCACGGAGTTCCAGTAGGGCCTGCCACCACATTCAAATACATATATATAAATACATCACGGGGTTGCGGGCGCTATCGATCTTCGCAATTTCTGTACAAAAGCACAACTGAAGTAAGGCTCAGATTCTATGTACCTACTGAAAAATTCTACGGGGACATGTCGTCCTCTCTTTCTGTTTTTCGTAATTAAAATGCGACATAACATTTGAATTGAATTTGGATCCAGTAAGGCGTGACGCGAGCCGGCCTACGCATCCACAATCCACCGCATCCTGGTTGGAACACGAATACAAACACATACATAGCGGCTAATAATATTTCTAGTTAGTATTTAAGTCTTTGGTGAATTCCTTCTGGGGTTTATTGATACTTTATGATGAAATTATTAAATTAAAAATATCAAATTTTAATATTTTTCTAAGTAAAATTTTGGAGTGCACGTGTGCATGTGCAGTTATGGATGAACAGCCACTGCTCGAGAGTATTTTTCTCAAATACGCACTCTTACTCTTAGATATTTGCATTGGTCGCCCTTTGTCACCTTATAACTTGATAGTTTTAATGATGTGCTTGACTTAGCATAATGATAAAAAACCGATTTCAAACCGTGTTACTGCATCTGTTGCACGTAGACGCCATTTTTTACACTTTTCGATACACTTTCATTCACTTTGATGCATACAAATCTGTATAATCTAGATTGGGTTTGAATTATTACATTGTTTTTCTCATTTTGTGCTAAAGGAGAGAATAGATTAATATATGACTGTATAGAATAACAGCTGTTTTAAACATACGGCTTGATATGTGTTACAGTTTTTAGCTTTTTGACAATATGTAGCTATAAATAAGTTTCATCACGGATTTGCAGTTTTAAAAAATTATAAACATACTAGACAATTATTGAAACAAAGCAAGGCTATAATAGTGCCAGGCAGTATTCTCACAGTTTCACGTTGAAAACTGACAGTTGATCTTTCAAAATTGACATACCTAAGGCCAAAGTCGAATTTAAAACTAAGTCGTTAATTTTCCATTAATAATGGAAAGCAATATTTATTCCGGTTCACATAGTAAACAAAGGCCGTATATTGAAAGATCACAGCTGATTTTACAATGTAAAGGTGTGAAAATACTGCCTGGCTTTATTCCAACAGTTGTCTAATATCGTTGGCGGCTTCTGTAAATAATGTTGTTAAACTATTTACTATAAAGAATCGGAAAGGCCAAATCCCATAACTTTAGATTGTCCTTGCCGTTCGGCTAAAGTTGGGCTACCAGTTCGGCTTTGAAATTTGCAAAATTGGAGATAATTCATCTTTCACCGATTCTTAGTCAGCCACGTGTATACATGATGTAGTCATTTCTTTCTTTTATTTTCATTATAATTTTTTTCGTTATGGCCAAAGTTAACATTTTGCACAAAAAAATTACGAAAAAAAAATTCTTTTGAGGTTATTATTACCGAAAAGACGACGGTTGTCTATAAATGCTAACCGTGAACTCCGAAAATGTGTTATTTGGGTGTATTTTGACCTAACTTTGCAATATCGTCGTGATGTCTGTCTGTGTGTGTGTAGGTCTGTCCGTAACACGATAGCTCCCAAACCACTAAATCAATTTTCATAAAATTTTTAGGTAAAATAGAGATCGACCCTTTAACGAATTAAATTTTGGTTGAAATCCATTTATGCTAATGACAGTTTTTTGGCAATTAAAAAATTATCAAAAAGCTAACCTTTTACTAGAGTCCCTGTATGTTGACATATTTGGATATATTAATATATCCAAATATGTCAACATACAGGGACTTTACCTTTTACCGGAGCATCGCATCAATATGCGGTTTTCGGTATATAGTAGAATACATTTTGCTCAATAATTTGTGTAGTAACCAAAAACTTCGTAGGAGGTTTAGTTTTTGAGATATTTATAAAAAACTGTTTTCAAGGCTGATATCATGGCTTCACTTGAAGTGTGCTAATGGGCTAGGAAGGTATCAGATCCGTCATGAGTCCATTTATTGTATTTTATGTGCCGATGTTATTATTGTTTAAGTTAAGTTTTTCCTCTGTCCGCTTTTTTCCGTGTGCACTTTTTTCCGAAAGCGATTTTGTCCGTACGTGCTTTCATCTGTGCGCTTTTTTTACTGTGCTTTTATTTCCGGGATTCTCATTAAGCAAGTCAGCACAAATATTTCAGCCTTTATCTTAATTATAACTGGAACCGAACCAGCCTTTATACCTTACATATTTTTTCAGGCTCGTATAATAGACCAGTGTTGGCTCATGAGATAGTGCTACGGCACTACCCTATTTTTCTGCAAAACCTCGTTTCATTTTCATTTTTAAAATATGTGTATGGGTTTTTATTTTATTTTTTGCATTTCTCTTTAGCTAATTAATTGTGTGAAATTTTGTAACACTGCAGTTCTATGAATCACATTTCGAGTCGACCGACGCAACGCGATGAATGGCCACTAAAAACACAAAGCAGCGTAGAACACGCTGCCCAATGATCATGTGTCACTTTTCTGTTGGCTCCTCCAGCCTTTATAACCGACAGAGATAGGGCTAATGTAACGGACATTTTAGCGTTGTTTAAATAGGAGAAAAAAAGAAATTCAAAAATCCAAGGGTTTGGTCACAATTTCTATCAGCCTGCCAGATTTCAGTTTTGTAGCATGTCTAGAAGTACAGTAGAATTTTGATTCACTATACATGAGTGAGTGAGTGAGTGAGTGAGTGAGCGGCAATTTTGACGTTTTTTTAAATTTCGTAAATACTTTACTACTTTATCGAAATCCATGAAGCTTGGAGGAGTTGTTAACTCAATGAAGGTCTATGACTAAGCAATGTTTGAGCTTTGTAGCTCATTCCAAAGTAGAGGTTTAGATAGGTCAAATATGGGATAAAGTGTTATAAGAAAAGATGATACATGAGTTTACACGAACTTGGTGGGGGCACTGCGTAGGCCGTGCCCTCAGATAGGTTTAAATGTAAGGTTTGACCTGCGCGTAAACCCTGAATAAAAAATAATGTTTTAGAGGTATTGCGTTTTGAAAAGGATAAAACCACCACTTGAACATTATCTACAAAATTTACAAGGACACACAATCTTTAAACTTTTTTTTATTAAATCATTATTATATGCTTCATTAAAACATAAAACACTTACATTTACATGGTCCACACCAGTGGGGGCTAAAACTTTTTCTTTATTAGGGTACAAAAGCAGCATCACAATTTTCCACGCTTATCAATATCAGTATCAGTAACAAGTTATATCACGGATCACCAGTTAGGTAATCCGTGGTTATACCTTATTGTAAAAAAACAACCACGTTGTCCGTTCAAAACGAAATTAAAATAAATATTCTAATCTAATTGATCAAAAGTATTTCCTCAAAACTTAAAAACTACATTTATTTCAACTGTGAAACTGACAGTGTTACATTCCTTATTTTGTTGCTTGTAGTTTCTCCCTTTTGGCGCATATACAAAACGAGAGTAAAAATTTTGTTTGGTGTGATTTGATAAAAATCTGCTTTTTGTGGTTTTTACCCAACTGCAGCACGGCGAAAGGAAGGGTTATGTTTTTCACTTGGAATATGGATGTATGTTAGTATGTATGTATGTAAATATATATGTTTGCGTCGCGCTAGAGGCTAAACGGCTAAACCGTTTTTGACAAAAAAGGTGTTGTTGAATTGCTACTGATTCAGAAATCAACATGGCGGTCGTCACACGCCATTTTGTCACATAATGTAGGCTTTAAGGCACACAGATTACCTAAATTTCAGGCGATTTTAATAAAATTCTTTTGAACCGAACCATCCATTGCAAATGCCTTTTAATTTGCTGTAATTCCTCTGCAGTGCTCCCTGCTCCCACTCATCTTCCCTCCTGTCATTTCTTCCCACCCTCTTCCAAAACCATATTCGCATAATTCTATCAAATAAAGGGCGATTTTAAAAATTCTTTCTGCACACGCTTTAAGATTTTTTTCCACCACCATTTTACTAGTTTCCCCCTTCTTCTCCCTTACTCCTTTTTCAACATTTAACTCCTTTCTCTCCCCACCACTACCTTGACTCAATGTTTGTAAAAATGCACCTATCTACCCAACAAACATTTATAGTAGCGGCCACAGGTTCTAAAGGCTTTGCTACTTTCTTATAGTAGAATTGTGGTGATCCCAACCAAAATTTGTTACTTTTTAGTTCTGACTACTATTTAGTATCTGAAAATAGTAGATGTTTCGTAAAAACGACCCTCTAAACTACTTCTTAGGATTGTTTCTTGATAGTCGATTCTGATAGTCTTCTCTACCACAATAGGACGTTACTAAAGTTTTACTTTCTATTTAGTCGTTATTTCGTAGTCGCCCTGACTTTTATATCCTACTTAATTACCACTAGAAAGTTAAGCTTCATTGGAGTCCCAAACAAGTGTATCCGACAACTACATTATAACTTTTATTTTTACCACAAAAGTTTGTGTCATATAGTGATCTAAACAAAATAACTTTTTGCATCATTTTTAAAGCCGCAACTACTTTGACTTTTTTTTAATGTCGATCTTTTAAAGTAAACTCTACTTCCTGTTTCTACTTTGCAAACGTAGACTTTTTGAAGTCGCATCTTGGTCGCGTCCATTCTTAACCCTACTTTTTGTGGCTCCTTCTATAATATGGGAATATTAGGAATAAATTTGCAAATATTTTTTTAACTACCTTGAGAAGTCCATCTACTTTGACTTTTTTTTAATGTCGATCTTTTAAAGTAAACTCTACTTCCTGTTTCTACTTTGCAAACGTAGACTTTTTGAAGTCGCATCTTGGTCGCGTCCATTCTTAACCCTACTTTTTGTGGCTCCTTCTATAATATGGGAATATTAGGAATAAATTTGCAAATATTTTTTTAACTACCATGTTTTCGACCTCATTGTTGGACTTTTGACCATTTTGCAAAACAATCAAAATGCAAAATATTGATCCAAAGTATATCGAGTACGCACACGGATTTCAAGAAATCCCAAGTCCATGCTTAATCTCCATCCTTAATCTTTTACGCTACTTGTTGTTGGTATTCTATTCTTGTATTGTCTTTACGGTCGTTCGTGGCTTGTGCTGTGGCACCACCCTCTTGTGCCGCCACCCTCTTGTGCTGACGTGTCGTGTTTCACTGTGATTCATTTTATATGTTGAGCTGGACTTTAACTTTATATATCCCTCTTCCAAAACAAAACATTTTATTTTTAGTTTATTGCTATAATGATAATGATAAAGTAAAACACAAACAGATAGGAACAAAATAGTAACAAAATGAGGAACATTAAAAAGGAACCTTAAAACTAATCGGTAAAAAAAATTACGGAACGATGTCGCAACATCACTTTCCCCACTATATGTAACGCTTCGGCTATCATTTACCCCCTTATGAAGGGTATCTAATTTATGCACGGCCCCTAAAATAAATTTGTTTGGGCTTCATCTAGGAACTTTTGCAATTTGCGGTAACCTTGCGGCTAATAAAAAAACAAGTTACATGCGGATTTCTAAGCGATCTAACAAGTCTCAAAGATTGTTTTTTTTACTTATAGGGTTTATAGTAATAAAAACTACTAAATATTGAGAAGGCGAAAATATTAAAAAACTATAAAAAATATTACATATGAATCGTGAGAGCAATGCGTAAAAAAAAAAGTAACAATAAGTTGATTTCATTGATGTGACTACGTTCTTTTAGTTCCTCGACCAACACTTCCTAGAAATTCTAGAATAGGGATCATGCTCACGACTGCAACATACATTTTTGAAAAACACTTTTTATTTGCACCTTATTTATTGTTATAATGGAATTTAATTTATCTTGCTTTTGTTTTAAAACCTACCACAAATAAGCAGTGGTGCTGTTGTTGGCAGAAACGGCAAATGACAAGTGGCGACACCCCAATAACTTGAGGGTAGTAGATTTACTTATCGCGTGGTTCCTATCACTCTGTAGACGTTATCTAGTGGCGAAAGCTAGTTAATAATACGTTGACGCAACAAAGGAGTAAAAATTCGAGTGTGTTATCTAGAACTAAAAGGGAATGCCGACATAAAAGTCGTACGTGACACGTTGCCGTAACTTAGGCTCACTTTCAAGTAACCCTTTCGACTATCAGGGAATATAGTTTGGGACGAAATATTTTTTTGTAAGAAAAAAAATTTAATATTTTTATTGTCGTTTTATGAGCTCATATTAAAGACCTATACTATTTTATAAACAAATTAGTTGAAGCTTACCAAAAATGCTCTTCTTAAGCATCATTTGTTGGAGTTCAGTGTCGATTATGAAAACATAACCTCCAAAATCACAACACAAAAATTCCATCAGCTACCAGAAAACGGCTCAATTTTACGGGCGCACCGGTTTTTTGCAATATATATAATGCATGTTATACAAAAAATTTAGCGTCGCACTCAAATTTTGATCCACTGCTCGTAAATTCTCATACTTTTGGATAATATATAGTACATATTATAGCCATAACCAAACAAAAAAACTTAGCGAGTCTGTTTACTGTTGTGTCCACCATATTGTGTAACAATTCTACCAAAAAGACACGATTATATTATTTGCAACTACATCGCTACTTTTATGCCATTACGTAAAAAAAAACAGCCTCTACGACGTAGTAGATACCTGGCTACGACGTAGTAGTGTAGTTGTTACTACAGTGACTTTAAACACTTGGCCAAGTAGTTATAACCAGAAATTGGTTCCCCACTTAGGGAATTAACACGTCGCTGTATGGTATACTGAGACGTAGCGGGAGTACGTTGCGGTTACTTTTAAGAAATTCTTTCTAGTTGCGGTTTCGTCGTTACAACTTTAAATGATTGTTGGGTACCCTTTGGGCATATTCCAATGTTTGACACAAATGTATGGTTTGGGTAATAATTAAACCCAAAACTTGGAAATAAAAGAAAATTTAAATAAAAAAACCACCCAACTGCTAACTCTACTTATACCTTCTAGTCGCAGTTGGGTACAAAATTACCCAATAACCTGATTCATGAAAATACAAAAACTGTATAAAGTTGACGCATGTCGTACATTATAGGCATAGTTTTTGCAAAGTCACTTGAATAACTCCTAATACGGGATTCTATCGATTTCAGGAAATTTTGCTTCATTCTGCCCTTCAAAAGTTATCCAAATTCATATAAAATCTTCCTGGTAAAATTTCAACCCTACCGACAGAGAAAAGGCGCGGCTTTTTGCGGTC
Organism: Aspidapion aeneum; assembly: GCA_963576565.1. Classification (NCBI taxonomy): domain Eukaryota; kingdom Metazoa; phylum Arthropoda; class Insecta; order Coleoptera; family Brentidae; genus Aspidapion; species Aspidapion aeneum. The sequence goes on from OY755040.1 coordinate 108,964,647, forward strand.
CGAGCACAAAGTATTTGTTTTCCGATTGACCGAGGCCAGGTGGATGTACGGCACCTGATTGGCAGATTTTTTTGAGATGCGCTTTTAATTGCTTTCAGGTGTTCGTTTCGGGACCTCTTTAGTCGGCAGTATGCAGAGTTAGAAAATAAATCAGTGTCGTTTCTGTAGGTGTAGGAATAGAAAGTTTTATTATCTAGTTTTATTTCTTTAGTTTACGCCGTAATTAAATGAAATAATTTTCGTGAGTGTATCTACGCCGCCCATGTCACTTTCTTTAAAGGATATTCCGATGGTCGGCTTTTATCTGTGTTCAACTGACTTTGCAAAAACTATATACCTGTCAATTTACAAGTAGATTTAGCAGTTGGGTGTTTTTTTATTTATTTTTTTTTTATTTAGTTACTGAGACTGATACGGACAAATAAAAAGGAAGCTTTTCTAGCCTTTTATTGATTAGTTATCTTTTAAGAAGATACTCGTATTAATTAAGTGGTATGTTTATAAAAAATCTTTTTTATTATCTTCTCCAGCCCAAAATATCAGTATAAAAATAATCTAAAATTGCCCATGTCACTTTCTTTAAAGAATATGCCGATGGTCGGCTTTTATCTGTGTTCAACTGACTTTGCAAAAACTATATACCTGTCAATTTACAAGTAGATTTAGCAGTTGGGTGTTTTTTTTATTTAATTTTTTTTTTTAGTTACTGATACTGATACGGACAAATAAAAAGGAAGCTTTTCTAGCCTTTTATTGATTAGTTATCTATTAAGAATATACTCGTATTAATTAAGTGGTATGTTTATAAAAAATCTTTTTTATTATCTTCTCCAGCCCAAAATATCAGTATAAAAATAATCTAAACTTTAAAATTTTTATTAGTTTTTTTTAATTCAAAATGATGTACGGAACTTTTTTTACACTCACTGCTGCCGTCATATTTGGCCTAACTCTAGCTGCGTCGGTTCATTTAGACTCAGCTAAAGACATAGCTTTACCTGGGCCATACGCCATATGGGAAGGCAACTGTGACAATGTTTCGGATGCCTACTTAGTTAATACGAATTATGTATTCTTAAGGTCTAATATTGGTGGCAAACGAGATTACACTGTAAGTTTTTAACAATACACTTAGCAATCAAAATTTATAAATAAATTAGTAAACAGAAATGAATTATTCTTGACCCTCTTAACTCAAAAATATATTTTAAATATTTTTATGTTGATTCTGTATTTTTAAACAGGGCCAGGAGATATTTGGATTTTATGTTTCTTTTTTCAAAAACTTTGATTTTACTAATTTTTTTTGTAGTTATCTACTTACGATACATTTTCCATTATTTTCTTGTTGGCTTGTAAAGGGTTAGAACTAGGGATTTGTAAAATATTTTTAAGTGTCCAAGTTTTTCTTAGATGTCAAATAGGTGTATTATTTTTCTAATGAAAGGAAATGCTTATTACTTTCTTTTTCTATAATAATCGGTTCCTCAGTATATCTGCTATTAATATATATTCAATTAAAACATAAACAGGTTAAAAATAAGTGAAAACATGGAAGAACTCTTAATTTACATGAAAAATTTTCAATATATTTTAGGTCGACGTGCACGGAGAAAAAAATATCACATGTGTAACAGTTCTAAACCAAAAGTCTACTAGACACATCGGCACGGCCAACATTACCGCAGGAGGCTATGGACAATCTTTTGTTGTCATTTATCTGGAATCCCAAGATGGATTCGGCATAGAGTATTTGGTTAACATTTATGCGGAATAAGCAATCTAATAATGTGATCATTGTTTTGCCTTTCGTGCAACAAATAAAAAATATACTTACAAAAATAAAAATTGAATTGGTTACTTTATAAAGCATGTGATTTCCTAAATAAAAAAAACGGCATAGACGGCAGTGGTGACTCGTGAATTTACCGATTTCAATTTCAATTTCAAAGTACGAGGATGGGATGAAAAGTTTCCGGCCTAACATAGAACGAAACACCATAGTGACTAAATAATAATTTATTGTTCTACATAGTCCCCTTGTAAGGTAATACATTTGGCCCAACGATGTTCAACTGATTGGATGCCATCACTGAAGTCTGATTTATCCAACACGTCAAAATAGGCGTTTGTAGCTGCAATGATTTCTAAATCTGAGGAAAATTTTTTTTCAGCAAGAATTTTTTTAAGTTTGGAAACGCATAAAAGTCTGACGGGGCTAGGTCTGGCGAATAAGGTTGATGGTTTAACAGTTCAAAGCTGATGGATTTTAGCCATTATAAGAGCGGACTTGTGGCAAGGTGCATTGTCCTGATGAAACAAAATTTTCTCTTTTGCCAAACGAGGGCGTTTTTCGATTACATTCTGCTTGAGCTGGTCCACTAAGTCGCTGTAGTACTCTGAATTTTTTGTTCTTCCTTTTTCAAGATAATCTATGAGGAGTATCCCTTTAGCATCCCAAAAGACCGTTGCCATGACCTTTCCAGCAGACGCCTTTGCCTTCTTTGGAACTGGATCGTCCTTTGCCGTACATTGTTTGGACTGTTGCTTAGTTTTAGAGGTATAATGATGAACCCATGTTTCATGAACCGTAATAAATCTACGCAAGAAGTTCCCTAAATCACGTCTAAACAGTGCCAAATTCTCCTCTGAAATGGTTACACGCACGAGCTTTTGATCTGGCGTGAGCAAACGCGGCAGATAGCTTTCTCATACCAAAAACTTCACATAAAATATGGTGAACCCGCTCTTTTGATATCCCACAGCCTCAGCTACCTCTTCTAGTCTTAATCTGCGATCTTTTAGAATTAGTTTGTGAATGGTTTGCACCATTTCTTCAGAAGTTGCCGTTTTTAACCTACCAGAACGCGGAGCATTATCAGTGCTAGTACGACCTCGTTTAAAGTCTGATACCCAGGTTTTAACTGTGGTATAGGAAGGAGCAGATTCCCTTTGTGTAGCATTTAGTTCAGGTTTTATTTCCGTCGGCGATAACCCTTTGATATGAAAATATTTTATCGCGCCTTTTATCTCCTTTTTTTCTATCTTTTAAAATTGACACACAAGCAAGGCTACACAAACACATTGGAACACGAATGCAAATCGAGCCTGCTATAGGCTAGGCCGGAAATTTTTTATCCCATCCTCGAAAATACTAAGTACTTATTAACAAAGCCCTGCTTAAATAAGGCTTAAAGTTAAACAGTCATAAAGTAAATAAGTCAACATTATTACAAACCAATCACATTAGCTAAAGATTCATTTAAACAGTCACCAATACTTCCTTTATTATAAAAGGTTCTGTTTTTTAATATTATAAAAAAATTTCAAAATGCTACCAGTTAAGAAACTAAGTCCATACAGAATATTTTAATTCTGGTCAGCAAAAAACTCGTCAGCAGTATAAAATCCTTTATCATGCAGAAACTTTTTAGTCTTTTTTCTAAACTTTTTCTGGCATTGTTATTTTCTTATGCTAAGTGGAAAATGATTAAATATCTTTTTGCCTTCGTAAGTTAAAGATCTCTGGATTAATTCGGATCGGGGGATGGGAAGAATTAGCTGAAGTGGCCTTCTATTACTATAAGATCTACTTAGTTGCAGCTCATTTTTGTACTTTTTAAATATTACACATGATGTCTCAAGAATATATATGCAGCAAAGAGTTAATAAATTATACTTATGATATAGAGGGCGGCATGAATCATTTCTTTTTGCATGGCAAATATTGCGAATCGCCCTTTTTTGTATTTTAAATACAGTTTGAAAAAGAGTTTTGCTACAAGAACCCCAGAAACAGATATCATAACGCAAGTGAGACTCAATAAGTGAGAAATAGCATGTCTTGGCTTGAGCAAGACCCAAATTATCGGAGATGACCCGAAGAGCATAGCAACTCGATGACATTCTGCTGCAAAGATGCTCTATATGCTTCTTGAACTTCAAAGAGCCATCTATGAAAACCACAAGAAATTTGTTGTCCTCTGTGTTAGGTAACTGAATTGCCCATTATTACTTTCCCAAGGCGACATTTAAATTCCATTATGTTCGTTTTGGTGACATTGAAACTTAGTTTGTTGTAATTACACCATTTTTTAATCTTAGACATATCACTCTGTATGTTCTTCGATAGTCTTTCAGGGTCAGTGTCGTGCCACACAATGGTAACATCGTCACAGAAGACCACAAAGTGGCCAGATATTTTCAAAATGAAGTCCTCTATGTAAATACGGAAAAACAATGGTCCAAACACAGATCCCTGTGAGACTCGAGCATCAATTGCTAGGTCTGAAGAACACGTATTCTGAAACAGCACACTTTGAGTTCTCCCCTTCAGAATTGAGTTAAACCACTCCAGTTCCCTGCCCCTGATTCCATAGGTTTCCAACTTGAGATAGGTGACGCCGGCCGTCCCCTCATTGGTACCCTTGCCCACTGTTTTAATGTCCTCTTAATTTTACTTTACTTGTTGAATATGTAACAAGGGCCTTTGTTTGACAGTGGTACTGTCAAATCAAGTCGCCAAGGCTTAAAAGTTGCGAGCTACCAATTTGTGCAACACTTTAGATAGCTGATAAGATTATTAAAAGTTATTAAATTTGTTATTTCTTAAGACCTTGAAAGGGAATTTGGCGATTCTTGGAGGAAGTATATACTATAAACGTTTTCTCAGTTATTTAAACAATGAAGAAAAATCATACATACTTGTTCAATTTTCTTTTTAAAACTTCACATTTTCATTTATTTATATTCATTAAACAATAATACATTTTACTACTATTAAATTTTGTATTCTAATATTCACACTTTAAACTTTTAGGTTTTAGGAACCTTTTGTATGTCTGTTGTGAATATTTTTATTTATCAACATTTTAAACGTTGATTGAATAAAATTATTCAATTAATTGTTTAATTTCCTTGACTATTGTTTAGATTTGGGATTTTATATTGATTTAAAATGCCAATTTTAGGGCAACGAAAGGTTTGTATTTGATATTAAAAACTGGAAACAGCAATCATAAAAAAGGTTTAAAATTAAAATGAACTCTAAAAGTAAAGACCAAAATAGGTATGAATAACAAAGGTCATAGATTTATATAAAGTTAAAATACTTGATAAATTTAACTTTTCCCCAGTTAAAAAAACCCCACTTAAACCAAAAGATGTGAAGCGTACAAAAACCAACTCAAGAATGTTCTCTAACGATTTTCCTTTCATAGCCAAAGCCACCCTGCTTTCTAGGCGTTCCTAGCTTGCTGTTAATTGGTTTAAACTCTAAGCTACCTTGCTTTGGCGAGATTAGATAGACTGTGCTTTAAACGCTCCCGTCAAAGAAACAAAATATCAGCGTAATCTAGAGATGCGAGGACTTAGAAAACTGTTAGAAATTAAAATTATAGTGTTTTATAAAAATTGAAAATAGTTTAGTAAATTTGTTTCCAGTTACAAAATATACATTTATGTGATGTTAGTTGCTCAAAGGACATATTAGCCGAATACAAGTTTTATTAAAATACAGCGAACCTGAAAATAGGCCAAAAAATAAATCGCTGCGTTGCCATAAATTTTACTTGTTCTTAACCTAGTCTTGCATGTAATTAATTCTTGTTGATGTCGAAAACAATAATTAATTAAAAATATTTAAAACTTATAAATGGCAAAAGTACCAGTAATATTCACATCCCGTTTTGTTATAAATACAAAGAAATAATGAATTGTTTAACAAAACCGTATGGTTTTACATAAGTATCATGATTTATTAAACGACTTTCTTTAACAGCTTTTAAAGTCCGTTTAAATTTCGGACTTGCCAGACGTATCTAGGCAATTTAAGATTGACATTAAATAAGTGTGCGACCGTACTCTAGAATTATATACACACATATAATATAAAAATATAATAATTTGCTTCATTCATTCAGTTTTTTTAAATGGCCAAATTCCAAAATTTGACGTCAAAAAAAAAAGTTGAAATAAAGCCAAATGTTTATCAGTGTTGTTAAAACTACTAATTAACAAAGGCCCCCAATAGCTATTTGCTATTTTTAGTAGAGAAGCAGTTTTATGAGAACATGTCCTTTTTTTGTAGGCGTCCGAAACACCTCTATTTTGTGCAGTAGAAAAATAATGAATAGTAATTTAGTCTGCCGCAAGTGTTTGAAATACTGTTAAATTCCTATTATTTTAAATAAAATGTAAAGTAATATGAAATATATCGTTTTCTGAGGAGAGACCATTGGTCAATTTGCAGCTTTGGTCATCCTGAGCCCTGAATTTTTTTAAAATTTGAAGTTCACGAGGTAACAGTTTTTAACGAAAAAGTTTCACATGCAAGTCCTCAGAGGTAAAGATAGCTCGGGGACGCATTTCGGCCTCACTAGGCCTCATTCAGCCCGAGCATCAGCTTTAATTTTTGATTACACGGCCAAAGATTTCGGAGGGGCTATTTTGTTGCAAGTTACCTCGCTGTTGCAAGCTTTTACGGTATTAGATATTTTTTAAAATCTTTAACTTGATTAAACCAATTGATTATCATGCATTTTAATATAAACTAGATTTCTTTAAAAAATTACCTAATTAACAATAAATCTTGTAAAGAACCGTAATACTTGCCTAACAACCATGTAACTATTTATACTAACAAAAACAGAACTTCCGTAGTTTTTCTTTTCGAAGAAATGTAAAATAGAACAATGGCAAATTTATTTAAATTTACTAGGTAGATAAAACGAGTAACTTAAATTAATTTTTACATCTCCGTAAAAATTTATTATTAGTGGAGTAAAAAAAATCAACCAGCATGCGGCAGCACCAACTTTTAGTGGTACACCATAATAGTACGTAAATATTTTGGGAACCCTTTTTCTTAGTTAAATATCGATATAATTGTTCATTGATCAATTCTAAGCAAATTTTGTTGTATGATTAGAGGGGGGGGTTTCCGATGGGTTAAGGCGCAAAGTGCAAAATAAGATATGATTACCACGAACTTATTTTCTTAGTAATAAAACTAGTTGTAGTAGTAAAAGATATACTTAGGATTACTAAAAAACAATTCTGGCTAATCTCTAACAAAGGCTTAAAATACCATCTGGCTGTTATTTAAAAGTCTCAATTTGACACATTCGATTTATGTTAATGTTTCTTAGACCCACCTACAAATAAGAAGTGATTATTTGGCTTATTTTAAGCAAACGCTTCGTTGCTGATCTAGAAAGTGTTTTTTAAAATTTGTTGTTTCTATAGCTTTTGCAAAAGTGAATGGAAGTGTTTTAAAAGTCACCGTAAGTGTCCTTAAGGGACCGGAAGAACTGAAATGTATGTATATATTACATGATTATAAAGTGCACGGCATGGGAATACAACTTAACGACCGATTTACCATATACACACTACAGTTTGCTGAAGACCAACTAATTGTAGCTAATGATAAAGAAGACATGGAGTATATAATGAGAACGTTAATGGAAGAATACCAAAAGTGAGGATTAACAGTGAACGTGGATAAGACACAGTACTTATGTATTGGAAACGAATCCGGTGAGTTAGAACTAGACAATGGACAAGTAATATCTCCATGCAATGAGTATGTATACTTGGGTGTCACATTTGATAAGACAGGAACAGACTGTAAAGAACTGGAAAAAAGAATAGTAAAAGGAAAAAAGGTTATTGGATGTCTTAACAGAATTTTATGGAGCAGAGAGATAAAAAAGACTGTAAAATTTAATATATATGAAACAATGGTGAAAAGCACGCTGTTGTATGGAATAGAGACTTGTCGCTTAACAGAAAAATACAAAATAAAAATGGAAAGTGTCGAAATGGATGCAATAAGAAGATCAATGAGAATATCTAGAACAGATCACATAAGACATGAGATCATAAAATAAAGAATGGGAATCGAGGGAAGCATAACGGATGACATCACTAAAAGACAACTGATATGGTACGACCATGTACAACGGATGAACGAAGAAAGATTACCAAAGCAGGTCCTAGAATGCCAACCAATAGGGCGCAGAAAAAGAGGGCGTCCTAAACTAGAATGGCAACAGTCAATCCAAAGATCAATGAGTCAAAAAAATCTGACAGAAGATGATTGTCAGGATCGAAGGAGGTGGAGAATAGGCGTCGGACAACGTAGAAAAATGTTCTAAACCGACTAAATAAATAAAAATTATATATTACAAAAGCGGCTACAAATAAATAAAAATGTACCGGAAGTAACTTAAAATGAACCAAAAGTTACATAAAATGGCTGACAACTGACCAAAAGTGGCAAAAAATAAAGTTGAAGTGACTGAAAGTAAACCGTTAGTGTCCGGAAATGACTAAAAGTGGTCGGAAGTGACTGAAATAAAACCTAACCTAACCTGAACCTCCTTAAAGTGAGCTGGACATAATCTAAAATTGACTAAAAGTAACTACGTAACCGGGCATTTGCGTGAAACTGAACTGGAAATGGAAGTGACAGGAAGACAATCGGTGACCAGAATTTACAGAAACGAACGGAAGTGAATAAAACTTTACCGAAATTAACTTTAAGAGAACCGGAAGTGACCTTAAATGGCCGAAAAATAACCGAAAGTTACTAAAAATGCACCTAAAGTAAACCGGAAGTGAGTTGAAGTGAACCGGAAGTTACTAAAAGTGAACCGAAAGTGTCCGGAAATGGTTAAAAGTGACCTGAAGTGACTGGAACTAAAACGGAAGTTGCCTAACTTAACTAGAAGTTGACTACCTGGCCTGCAGGGTGTTTTTAACGCTTAGAGCTTTCGTAATTGTTAATAACAGCCAGAGTAATTTTCTCCATGACATTATAGTATAATCCACCATGTGAAAAAATTCAAAAATTTAAAAATAAGTTCTTGATTTTCCAATTTTGAAGACGCCGGGGAGTGTATTTTCCAAACTTGTAAATTAGCCAGAGTTATTTTTAGTAATTATATATTATAACATCATTTTATACGTTCAGTTTCAAGACAAAGAAAATAAGGGCACAAATCAACCAACTTTTTGGATCCGCTAATTTTCAGTCAGGGATATTTTCTACCACTTGAGATGAGCCAGAGTACTCAGTCGACTTATATCATTTACTGAATTTTTGAACCCATCGGAAAATCATCATTAGAATGAAAAATTATTGATTATTATCATTAACAGAACATACTTATTCATATACAAAGACTAAGAAAATAAGTTCCAAAAACTATTCACCGCGCACATAGGAGTATTCGTATCATAAAACGGGACAAAATTATTTGTTGTGTTTTTTTTTAATTTTTTTTGAATAAGACAAAGTTTGATGATAATAAACTATTTATAATAAAAAATATATCTATACAGGGTGTCCCACATGTCATGGGTCAAACGGAGTGATGTGATGGGGTTGAGGTGATGATGATATAAGTATATTGTAATCCGGTTAATGTTTTTTATGTCTGGCGCGGATCTACAAGGGGGGAGGGGGGGTAAATTTCCTCCCTCAATCCAAAATTATAAACATATATTCAGTTTTGACACACATAACACCACCTCTTCTGGTTCCTAGGCATAATTTTTTTGAAGACTAGCCATTGATATTCCCCCGCCCCAAATGAAATTCCTAGATCCGTCCCTGTTCATGTTGTTAATTTTTGATATAATATTACTTTTTAAAATTATTGGTCACCGTTTTATACAATTTTAGTTTTTAGGCGTACACAAAATTTTTTGCTAAACCAAAACATGATTAGAAAATTATTCATTGCATTTAAGTAATGACAAATAATTTTTATTGGAAAGCTACAACATTTATAAATGTGCACTTTTAGTTGTACCACAGTTTTATCAAAGAACTTAAAAGTATCAATAATCATATTTTTTTTAAGCTGGTTATAAAAATCGAATAAAAAGAGGGTCATTTCATAAGAAAAATATCAACTTTATGTAATACAGTAGGACCCCGATTATCCGTGCTCCATGGGACCGGACGTGGCACGGATAACTGAAAAGCACGGATAAGTGAAAAGCACGGATAATCCGAACATTCATTTATTACATGTTACATACATATTATGTATATATATACTCAAAATATGATAGAAACAAGATCCCATAAGTTCAAACTAAGTTTAAATGTATGTATTGCATAAAAAGATAACAGAACAAAAAATATAATTCTACATAAGGTTTTGGTCGAGTGATTTCCGGTAACGCTATTTCGATAGAACTTCAAAAACACAATTTCGATGAAGGGAAATCATAGCACGGATAATCCGCAGCCCGGATAATCCGCGCACAGATAATCGCGGTTCTACTGTATCTTAAAAACTAAAAGTGACATAAAAATTATTGTGCTAGTTCGATTCTTGGTTTAAAAAACTATAAAAAATCACTGTACACCAATATGAAATTTTCATAAATAAAATAGTTATAGGTCCCTTTCCGAAATGCAGACTTCTCAAAAGCCTGTAGTAGCTTGTAGTATGTAGTAATGTAGCTTTAAAACAGCTTGCGATATCAAAATGCGGTTTTCACCTTTAATCATCTTTTAAAAATTGAGGTGGAAGTAGGTTTGCTCTCCTAAACATACCTAAAACCCCCAAAAACTTTTGGAACACTCTGTATATATTTTTTAATTTTTATTGCTTCTACTTTGCTTTGCTTTTTTATTTGTTATTGTACATTTGTGTACCAAATAAAAAAAAAATTAATAAAAAAAACCCTTTCGAATGACCTCACGACACGATGCAAGTAAAGGGAAAAGTTTTATAGGTGCGGCTTGATAGATAGGTTATTGGACTAGAACAAAAAATGGTTAGAAGGTACTGAAGGTAGTTTTGAGTATTTTCGTAATTTTTACTTTTAACCGGTTTTTTATACAGATACTCCTCCTAAAATTATGATAACTGACTTATTTAATATTAAAAGTGTCGAAATTTTTTACACCCAGTACAACAAAGGACATTCTTTAAAAGATAAAATATTAGACAAGCATAGATAGTCATCTATGCGAATAAGAATTCACTGTGACAGAAAAGAAAGTGTCCTTAAAAATATGAGAATAATTTTTTTGTTAAAATTTGACTAACAAATTACCGACATATAAGTACCTACTTTAACAAGAGTTAATTATTAGATATTCATTACCTGGTAAAAATTAATTATTTTAACCTAATTGGGATAAAAATTTCTCCCCGCCGAAAATCATCGCTTTGCTTTTGGCCGGTTTTAGGAAAAGACGTCACACAAAACTTCCATTTAGTTTTTACGTTGCAGCACTAATGTTTTTCGATTGTTGTATGTATGTAAGTAAATATGATTGTGTCACGCTAGAGGCTCAACGGCTGAACCGATTTTGACAACAAAGGCGTCGTTAAATTCCTACTGATCCCGAAGGTGCTATAGGCTATATTTTTTTTAAACAGGGCTTAAGACGCCATTTTGTCGCATGATGTAGGCTTTAAGGCATACAGATTTAATTGAAGTTCCTTTGATTACCCATTGCAAATGTCCTCTAATTTGCTAAAGTCACTTTGAAGTCCTCCCTGCTCCTACCCATCTCCCCTCCTGTCATGCCCCCCACAATTTCATCAAACATAGAGCGATTTCAAAAATTCTTTCTGCATTCGCTTTCAGATTTTTTTTCCAACACCATTTTACTTGAGATGTGTTATTTTCGTGTATTTTGACCTATCCTATCAATACCGTCGTGACGTCTGTCTGTGTGTGTTTGTGTGTGTGTATTATTTTTTCTGTCCGTAACACGATAGCTCCTAAACCGCTAAACCGATTTTCATAAAATTTTCAGGTAAAATAGTGTTCGACACTCTAACGAGCTGCAAGGGCGTTTCTGGAGCCAAATTCTGGGGGGGTAATGATCAAGCGGTGACTGTTAATTAGAGCACAGGAAACATGCTTCTATGACAAAAGCACACAGAAAAGATCCTCTTAGGAAAAGAGCGCATACCAAAAAAGCACACACGGAAAATAACGCACACGGAAAATAGCGCACACGGAAAATAGCGCACACGAAAAAAAAACGCACATAGTAAAACAGTGCACAATGAAATAAAGTTGAGCTTCTAGAATTCGAATGTTATATGTAAAAAAGTAACAGGTTAGGTTATTAGACAATTTCGCCACAAAAAAGACGAGAGTATTTATATTAAAACTTTCATAGCATTTTGAAATTTGAAATTTCTTTGTACATATTTGTTTTTTAAAAATCCTAAAATTTCCAAAATCTATGAGAGCTTACACCGGCACACAAAATAAAAAAGTGGTCTATACCTTGGATCAGACCTACCTATCTATTATATAAGTTCTTCGGTGCGCTGAATTCGATTGCGGGGTTCATCTTGACTGTTCCATAAAACTTCGGGAAAATTAAATAAAAAAACGTTGCAAGTTTTGCTGCCCACAAATTAAGTTGCGCAAAATCTAAAAATTGCAAAAGCTTGCAAAAAAAATGATAAATGGTGAAATAGCCTCTGACTTTTTTTAATTGAGGCTAGTCATATCTAGTGACCCTGTATGTATGACATATTTTCTCTAGTCTTAATGTAAAGTTTTTGCAATATAAACCACTTCTTGATTTTGTGTAACTGGTGTTATTATTGTAAGTTTTTTCTCTGTGCGATTTTTTTTGCATGCGATTTTTTTCGTATGCGCTGTCCTCCTTTCCGCATATTTATCCTACGTTTTTTTCCTATGCGCTTATTATCGGCAATCTAATAAAGCTAACAAAAATATTTCTTTTAGTTTTTAACTAATCTGTAGCAGCTACCAGCCTTTATACCTAATATATTTTTTTCGGGCTCTGGGGGGGGGCGTAATAACCCCCATTACCTCCTCGTAGAACCGCCGGTGACGAGCTGATTAGTTTTTGGTGAAAATCCATTGATGCTGATGACAGTTTTTTGACAATTAAAAAATTGAAAAAATGCTAACTTATTAACGGAGCATTAATATGCGGTTTTTAGAATGTAGTAGAATACATTTTGCTCAATAATTTGTGTTATAACCAAAAACTTCGTAGAGGCATTAGTTTCCAAGATATTTACAAAAAAGTGTTTTCAAGGCTGATTATCACAGCTTCACTTGTGGTAATAGGCTAGCTAGGAAGGTATCAGATCCGTCATGGATCCATTTATTTTATTAATGAAAAATATCTACAAAAATCCTAGACTTGGGCGGGGTCTGGGCCCGGCGGTAGATATACTCATGAAAATTATTTCATTTAATTATGGCGTAAACTAAAGAAATAAAAATAGTTAAAACTTTCTATTCCTACACCTACAGAAACGACACTGATTCATTTTCAACCTCTGCATACTGCCTACTAAAGGGGTCCCGCAAAGAACACCTGAAAGCAATTAAAAGCGCATCTCAAAAAAATCTGCCAATCAGGTGCCGTCTACCCACCTGTGCTGGGTCGGTCAGATAACAAATACTTTGTGCTCGGCCCGCAAAGAGCGCGCCTTTTCTCTGTCGGTAGGGTTGAAATTATACCAGGAAGATCTTATATGAATTTGGATAACTTTTGAAGGGCAGATTGAAGCAAAATTTCATGAAATCGATAGAACCCCGTATTAGGAGCATTTCAGGTGACTTTGCAAAAACTATACCTGATATCGACCTTTCAAAAAATATCTGTTCGAACAAATGCCATTTGAACAAAATCGGCTGCCCAAAAATACAACAAAGTAATTGTAGATTTATCAAAACGAAAAAAAAAAACAATTTGAAGGTTTTATTTATTTATATTATATTATGAGCATAGGATAAGAGTAAATGTATTAACTTGGTCCAAATTAAATTTTAAATTCAGCATTAATTTAAGTAAAAAAAAATCGATTTTCTAAAAAATGTCAGCTACTTTTTATTAATTTTAAGCAGCCGAAATGTTATTCGTTACAGTCGTTCAAGCTACAGTGAAAAATACCTTCTCTAAGCACTGCTTTTAGTAGATTAAATTTGTAAAATAAAGCTGCAAAAAGGGTATATTTTTTTATATTTGGCATAGTAGTACTAAACACCAAAAGCTAAATTTCCAATCGAGAATCCCCGATTTTCCGGCTTCAGAATCCAAGATGGCGGCTGCCAAAATTATTAAATTAATTTTGATAAATTTACTTTAAGTAGGAGCTACTAAATTTAAAAATTGACACATGTCACTTAAAAACATAATGGTGGCTATAATTCAAAAAAATCGTTTTTCGTCGATATTTTCTTCATTTTGTGTGCGATATTTATTTTGAATGCCTTATATTAAAGCCACTGACTAGCTCTTTATACCTACCGAAAAAAACTAATAAGGTCCCCAGCCGACACAAAGATTTAAGAAGACCTTTATAACCTGTAGACCAAAATGCAATTTTTAGAAAAAATTTTTTTTGGATTTTATCAGTAATATAAGTAGTGTTGCCGCAAGACGAGACGAGATGAGAGAAGGCCTTCTCTCGTCTCGTGTCATGCGAGGAATCTTCTATCGCTCGAGAGAGCATTTCTCTCGTCTCATTTCGTCTATCAGCTATGCAAAGTTTTTGAGATATCCTATGAAAAAGTGGTTTTTTTAGGTGAATCTTATTATTTATGGTATTTACTTTATATACTCTGTATGTGCATAGATACAATAAATAAAGAAGTAAATACAATACATATACTAAAATACCTTGTTGATGCCGATAAAATAAAATCTATAAAAAAGTTTTGCATCACTTTATTTATTTAAAACTGTACCTAAAATTCCAAGTGTTTGTTGATAAAAGATTATTTTTGCCCAACTGCAGCACGGCGAAAGGAAGGGTAATGCTTTTACCCAACGCAGCACGGTGAAAGGAAGGGTAATGTTTTTCGCTTTGTATGTATGTAAATATGTATGTTTGTGTCGCGCTAGAGGCTAAACGGCTGAACCGATATTGACAAAAATGGTGTCTTTGACAATTCGTGGGTTAGAGGACACGACCAGTTTTTGGCAACATTTCGGAATATATTTTTCCTTTTTCAAGCCTTAAACTATTGTCACCAGGGTCCATTCGAAATGGATTAAGGCACGTCGCTTCAATTTGAAGATTTTTTCTTATTTATTATGAAATTTTTCGTTTTTGTTCTTTATTTTTGACTCGGTTAAAAAAACTTTCTTTTAATCTTAATTTTTCGTAATTTTTCAGGGAAAAACATGTTTTTGCAAGATATTTCTATGTTTTTTTTTTAAATAAACGCACTAGCAGATTTTTCATCTGAATTTTCCATATTTTTCAGAATAAAAAACAACTAATTTCCACAAGAAAATCATTTTTAGATTTTTAGCTCTCTAAAGAATCGTCCAAAAACATTTGTTTTAAATCAATAGATTTCTAAATAACAAAAATTCACGCCAAAGGCTAGAAAAGAAAATTAAAATTTCTCGCTTATAAATAATTTCAAAAAAATAAATGTTCTGTACGTTAATAAGCATCAACAGTAACAGTACAATTTAATTACACATTTGGATTTTCTCCATCTGATTTCAAGTAAACGAAAGGTGAGCCACAGTACATGTTTTTAAGGAAGGAATGAATATATGACATTTTTTGCATACCTTTTATTAATAAAAAAAGCCACTACATAAATATCAGCTGAACTCAATAATAGGTCAATACGAACAGATAGTAAATCATTAAAATTTATAAAACCAACCTTTTTTTGCTCGAGAGAACAAGACAAACGAGAATCTCTCGACGAGAGAAGGTCTTCTCTCTCGTCTCGTATCGAGCATTCATCCGAGAGAATCTCTCGTCTCGGCGGCAACATTAATAATATGCCAAAGTTTGTAAACATTTATAAAATGTGACAATTTAACATTTAATATTTTAAGATGGTGGCCGAAGTTCAGAAAAAAGAAGTTATGTTTTCGTTCTTCTTTGACACAACTAGTATTGCCTTGTAATATATCGATTTATACTAAGTAAGGATCGCCGATTTTAAACATTTTATAATAAATGACATATGTCCATTATTATCCAAGATGGCGGCGTTCAAATTATAAAAACAACAATATCTTTTCGGTTTGGTAAATTTTTTTACCAAGATATGTAGTTTTATATTACTCTTATTTAGCTTTAAGTTATAATGTTCAAAAAAAATATAATTTATTTATTCTTTAAAGATGGCGGCCGAAAAAGTAAAGAAAAAACATTTTTTTTTAGTCTAATAAAAACAGCTGAACAAAACAAGACATCTCGTTAAACAAAACACAGATATTTTCAAAGTGTCAAAAAAGTTGACAAATGTCAATACCGTGCCATCACATATTGTTTTGAAATGACAGGTCTAACTTTTTTACATTTTTATAATTAAGTAGGTCCTATTTAAAGTAAATTTATCAAAATTTATTTAATTTCTCTTAAAACAGGGAATATAATTTTTTCCTTAACTTTGGCAGCCGCAATCATGGAGTCTGAAGCCGGGGATCTTCGAATAAAAATGGTGTTAGCTACTACCATGCCAAATATAAAATAAATTGATCCATAACGGATCTGATACCTTCCTAGCGTGCCTATTAGCACACTTCAAGTGAAGTATGATAATAATCAGCCTTGAAAAACAGTTCTTTTTAAATATCTCAGAAACTAAAGCTCCTACGAAGTTTTTAACACAATTTATTGAGACGAACGTCGTCTACTATATTCCGAAAACCTTATATTGATGCGATGCTCACGTTAAAAAGTTAGCATTTTTAAATTTTTTAATTGTCAAAAACCTGTCATTAG
Source organism: Aspidapion aeneum (assembly GCA_963576565.1). Taxonomy (NCBI): domain Eukaryota; kingdom Metazoa; phylum Arthropoda; class Insecta; order Coleoptera; family Brentidae; genus Aspidapion; species Aspidapion aeneum. Next base: position 108,981,386 of record OY755040.1, read on the forward strand.
CATTAATGGATTTTGACCAAAATATCAGCTCGTTAGAGTGTCGAACACTATTTTTCCTGAAAATTTTATGAAAATCGGTTCAGCAGTTTAGGAGCTATCGTGTTACGGACAGAAAAAAAATACACACACACACAGACAGACATCACGACGATATAGCTAAGATAGGTCAAAATACACCCAAACAACACATTTTTGCCGTTCTCTCAAAAAAATGTTTCTGTCGAAAACAATACCTTCTCTTGCCATTGCTGTGCGGGCTAGTAAGGTATAAATATACCCTTTTGGCTGCTTTTTCTTGAAGTACCCTACAAACTTACTCCACTATTTGCTAAGTAGATAAAAATTCAAAAACAATGATTTTAAAGAATTGTTGCGAAATGTTGATTATTACTACAAGCATAAATTAAATAGTCAGGCTAGCCTAATTATCATTTTCTTTATAAAAAAAGCTGCAATAAAACAGAAACATAGTGAAAAAGTAAAGCACCCATGATGGTCAATGTCCCATCGCTGTGCATCCACGCGTTTGGATACCCTTGACGGGCCACCCATAACGGAAGTTTTATCATAAACCCACTGTTTTGTGCTTTTTCGCAGAAAAAATAGTACTTACGGAGCTCCTACTTCTAAAAGTTGTTAAACGTAAAATTTAATAAAAAAAATTAAGTGTTTTGCGAGGATTAAGATAAAGAATAATAATTGATAAACATTGTGTGTGAGAGAAAGTAAAGGTGCTTTGAAATGGTAAGGAGAAAAACGTTTAAAAAAGATTTTCGGGCTTTAGCACCGAAACCAAAACGCATTTTAGGGATAAAAGTGTCATCTTTTTATCTTCGGGATGAGAAGTAACTGATCAGGATAACAAGTAAAAATTAGGATGAAACGTGACCTATTAGGGAAAAAAGTAAAAGACAATAATTTGAATGTTTACATTGTAAACACGTTTAACTTTAGTTCGAAAAATGGTCGAAAAGTACAGAAAATATCGTATATACTTTATGATGAAAACATTATACTATACAGGGTGTCCCATAACTTAGGAGCCATAGGGCACCAGGTAATAGAGGAGGTCATTTCTGATAAAAAAGTTTTTATAATGCATGTGTCAAAATTTTTCCTTTGTCGAGATACAGAGCATCAAAGTTGGCGATTTTCTAAACTTTTTTAAAAAACGCAGTAAAAATATCAAATTTGGTGACCGCATGTATTGGAACAAGAGCAATAATTCGTGATAAAAATAATTTAAAAAAAAATTATGCGGTAAAATTTTTTCAGGAAAAACTATTTTTTTGGTGTGAATTTTGATAAATGTCATATTAAACTCAGTGTTTTCTTGATATTTTTTAAAATAATAAATAAGCGAAAATTATTTTTTTTTTAATTATTATTTTTTACACATTTTTCGAGGTTACTTTGACAACCAATATCTCCTTAACTTGTAATTTTATCAAAAAAATAAATAACACATTTTTGGATCACAATAAGCCAAGTATTCATTTCGTAGTAACAGATTTTCTTTTTTTGTAAAATTATTTTTCCCCCAGTACTCTAACTTTAAAAATCATATATCTTAAAAACAGATGAGTTTTGAACCCCATGTTATATAAACTTTTTTATCAGAAATATCCTCCTTTAACACCTGCTGCACTATGGCCCCTGAGTTATGGGACACCCTGTATAGTACCAAGGGATCAAAGGACAATTTGATCACGAGGTTTATACGCAATTTTTCGCACTTTTTAGTTTATTATCCGAGTTTTTTTTGCTATTTTTTTGGTGATTTGACGTATTTTCTTTGGATATTTACTGTTTATGTCCGATCAGTTACTTTGAATCGCGATTATTACATTTTAGTAGTGTTTCCGTCAACCATTACCCTCCTCCCCCCCCCCCGATTTTGGGCCAGATCCGCACTTGGGTATAATACACCCGTCTTATTTTTTGTAAGATTTCAGGATTGTCGCAGTAGAAAGTCTGCAAGGCCCACTCACATATAAAAAGGTCTTCATCACAAAATCAAACCCATCTCTTGCCTTCGTCCCCCCCCCCTACATCAATAAGGATGTGTTCTGTATTTTTCTAAAGAAAAAAGTCGACAATAAACCCCTAAGCATGGATCACTGAAGATAGATAAACACTTTGTTTTCAACTTCAGGTTTATGGGTGGCCAAAGATTAATTTTAACGCAAAAAAAAGTAGTGATATGCAGAAGCAGTCACTGCTTTTTTTTTAATAAGTAGCTTGTTAATAGCAGTTTTGTAGGTGATGTTTTAGAATTTACATCGAAAAAAATTTGACAACAAACAGAAAAAAAATCGTCACACACACAAGTCCGGCCTAACTTTTGTCTCTAACAAAAGCGGATACTAGTGATGATCAAAAAAAAATGTTGTTATCCGACTAAAACTTTACTCAAATGTTGCCTTTTTAGAGCAGCTTTTTGTGCCACCCAATAGTAGTTGAAAGCTACTTTGCCCCAATAGCTGCTCTCAAAAGGCAATTTTGAAAAAAAGCAACCCATCACCAAAAAAGTCCTGTCCTTTAGGATAAAAAACATAAGTGGATATTTGAAAAATAATGTTGTAGGAATATAGGAAAGGGACAAGGGACTTTTTACTATTTTTGATGGAGTTTTTCACAAAAACTCAAAAATTGTGGGCAAACTCTTTTCTCCAAGTTACGCTTGGATTCTGGTCCCCGAAATGTCTAAAATTTGTTTTAATTTTCAGATTTGATACGTACTAAATCGAAGAGTGAAAGCATTCAGCTAAGCATCACGCTGCACCATCAACAAGAAGTTGAATATCAATTTTGTCATTTACTGAAGCAGCATCGCACCAAGCTCTGATGAATAGTGAGGACAAACCAGACCTGTGTTAAACACAAAAACAAAATGACAAAATCCCCAAAAACAATAAAAAACACATTAAGAACGTTTTGTGGCTATTTTATAAAAATCAAATTTAAAAGTGGTGATTTAGTGACTCAAAAATTTGGATTGTTATGCTCAAAATCAAACTTAATTATATCCAAAATAAAAAGACATAAACCTCAAAAACAAAGTTTAAAAAATTCGGCGTTCTCAAACTTAAATTTAGTGTTTTTAATGAGTTTAGTGTTGCTTAGTTTTAGTGTTAAAAGGGTGTCGTGCAATAGGCCGCCGAAATTTTTGATTGACGGCCAAATGGAGATTGTTTTAAGACTGGAAGAGGGCCAGGAGACGCCTGTTGGTAAGTAAATCATCAGTAGCGCAACGATGAATAGATCCTGGAGGAGGAGGCAAGAGGAATATACTGCTCAAAACAGACGCACCCGAATATATGGGCAATTTTCGGAAAGAAATTATTTCAAACAATCAAAAGGATGTTTTATTAGAGTCGAAAAAAACAAATTCTCAAGTTTTCTATTTTGGGTTTAGTTTTCGAGATATACATTTTTTCCCAAAATTAGCATTTTCTGACTTTCTCATTTGGTCGGGCAGCAAAACGCTATTTTCGTCAATTTTGCATATTTGCGTATCAGTGCCCTGAACTTTCCGGTTTGCACATTTCCACTTTTTTCAATATATCTCAAAATCAAAACTAAACTAAATTTTTATTGCAACGGTTTTCATTAGGTAAGATCTGTCTCTATGAGCCTATGTCCCACAAATTTTAGAAATATTTATCGATTAAAAAAAAAATTATGTCAAAATCAAAACCTTGACGAAATTACCAAAGTAGTGATTTTTTTAAAACTTGAATTTTTGGAGCCCGTCAAGAAATTTCTGAGGCGGATTTTATCTGACATACTTATTTTTCTTCCTCTTGAGTCTCGCTATACTAAACCTTTTAAAATATTAAAAAATGTTGCAGGGAAAATCTGTAGCACCACAAGTATCAAGCTGTCGGGTTTTTCGCAAAATTCAAAGATTTTGGACTACTTATACATAACCAACATTTTATACTTTAGTTCACCATAATTTAAAAGCGAATTTACCGTTTTTGATTAAAAAAAACTAAATACCATGACCTGCTAAAAAAAAGTGTTCAAAAATTTACCGCAAACATGAAAAAATCGCTGGTTCAAAATAACGTCTAAGCGAAAATGACGCGTTTGGGGATTTTTTGGTTTGTGTTCAATTTTGGGTTCCCCAAAAATTTTTATTTTTTTATACACATGCTTTGAAATAATGCAATTTTTTTTAAAATTTACTTGGTGATAGCAAAAAAGTGTCTAAATTTGGATATTTTTAGTTTTTATAAAAAAATATCCAAGCCATAAATTCAAAGATTTTGGACTGCTTAAATGCAAAACCATTTTTTAAGCTATATTTGACCAAAATTTAAAAGCGTATGTTTCTGATAGAGAACTAACATACGAAATTTAAAAAAAAATAGGAAAATAAAAAATTTACCGCAAACTTGTTTCAAAACAACAGTTTTTAAAGCGAAATTGTAGATAAATGGTTAATGATTTTTTTCGAGGGCAGGGGTCTATATACTGCGTAGCAAGTATACACAGTGGACCCACGCTTTTACACTCCTTCCGAAAGGTGGTCCCGCTATATGTTAGCATCTAAAATCGCTATCGTCCCAGCAGAACTTGGTTATAAATATAGCTGGTAACTGGTAGTAATAACACAGCCTACAGGTAGGCTGTGGTAATAAGGTGTTTGGGTTGGGTTTTTGATTCTCTTACAAAATTACCAAGTCACATAGTAAAATAGTGTAAGTTCTTAATATAATTTAGAAGACTTAAATAAATTGAATTAACACGTAAGGGTGCTAACTATATTTTATTTTATTTTTAATAAAACTCAAAAAAGATTTCTTATTTTCGAAAAGAGTGATATTTTAAGGTAAAAAAACAGAATTATTTAATACATAACATAGTATGTGGGCGCGAAACCGATTTTTAAATTTAACAAATGTTACTGCACGTGTAAAATTAAAATAGTGTCTCATAGATTAGAAATATGTTCTTTATAAAATTATATTTCATTACATACAAATAAGCTGATATAAGTATTTTTGGGATTCGATGCTTAAAGTTAATTCAAACACAAATGTCATATCCTGTCCTTGTGCTTAGTGACAAATCTGTTCATTTTAATTATTTATGTCTGTAATAGTTAGCCATTCCCCTTAATCCGCCCCTAGGTATGGCCTGAGGGGTAAACCGCGTGGGTATTTTGGTGTACAAATCTTGGGTATTAGGGGAATTGTTAGAGGAAATAGTGGGTATTAGAGGTATTATTAGGGTAATAGTGGGTATTAGTAGGCATTAGTGGGTATTAGAACGGTATTAGATGTAATAGACGGGGTATTAGAGGAATTAGTCTGGGTAATAGCTGTATTGGAATTATAAAAGAACATACGATTTTTCAAACTTATTTCCCTATTTACCACAGAACAAGTTCAATGTAACCTGGTATCTGATACCTTTCGACGCGTATCAATATGCTACAGTAGAATATGAGCATTTTTTATTGGAACCTCCTTATTAGTAGATACATATTAACGATATGGCAACATTGCCTACACCTGTTGTGAAAAAATCCGTGCGTATCGAGGTGCGTATCCAGTGGCAAACTTTATGTTTTTTGTGGTGGCAGTGAAAAAAATAAGGTAAGTTATGTTCAGTAGAAATGTCTGTGAGACTGATAATTGTCTATATGATTCATTTTTCATAATACTTTAATTTAAGTTGGCAATCGGCTAAAGCAATAAAGCGAGCAATAAAGTTAGGTTTTGTTAACTCCAATATTTTCATGCAGCACCGAGTGCAGCACGATTGCTATTTTTTTTACAATGTTGCCAATAATAGTGTAATACAGGTAGTAATATGATTTTCTAAATTCAGATTTAAATTTTTCAAGGGGTCGAAATAAATTTTTGGTTTTTGACTGCCGTTCATTTTTACTTTAGTCCTAAATGATGTGAAAGTATAGTATTGGCAAAAAATTTTGAAAAATTTTTATTGGCTAAATCGTCTTAAAATGGCCCAAAACGCGTAGAAAACCTATGTAGAAAAATTTTTTTTTGTGTCTGTCGGTCTATAAGTCTGTCGCTGTGTCGGTCTGTTAGTTTACGCGATAACTTTTGAATGAATTGAGCTATCGACTTGAAATTTGGCACACAGGTAGAGCTCCATAGGAGAATGGTTCGGATTGTATTTAAGCCAAATCAGCCTAGGGGTAGAGGGTAAGAGGTGGGTTGAACTGCCAAAAAAATGAATTTTTCGGTGTAAAATGCAATGAGGACGGTTTTCGGGGTCTGTTTTCACATGTAAATTTTTACTCAGGTTGTTCAAAAGCTGCATAACGTACTTAGCTTTGGGGATGGGGGTAACAAGGGGTGGGGATGTGGTGAGATGGAAAATATCGTGTAATATGTTGTTTTCGAGGTTTGCGGGTTCGGGGATCTCATTTCCATGAACTATACTCCAATTCAAAAAAATTGAGACAACATTTACTGAGAGTTTGACAAGTCTGACATTTACATGTTATTTGTAATGTCACATTTGTCAAACAGTCAATAAAAAGTGTCTCAATTATTTTGAATCGGAGTATATTTGTTATTATTCTTAAATCCAGAGCTTGGTGGTGATGGTAAGAAGGGGGGGGGGGGCAAAATATCGTGTAATATGTCGTTTTCGAGGTTTGAGAATCGGGGATCTCATTTCTATGGGCTGTTTGTCGTTATTCTCAAATCCAGAGGGTTGTGGTGAGAGGCACATATCAGGGATTATACACTAAATACCGTAAAAAGGCAAGTGATGTGCCATTTGCATAGTTTTCGGAGGTGCAAACCTCATTTCTTTAATTTAAGATGTTTTTGAAAATAAATAATTAAGTTGTTGAAAGAAGGGGCTACCCCCCCTTTTCTTATCCTTATGCTGAGTCGGCGCAATAGCGACCTGTCCCGTGGTTTTGTTTAATTACCACAAAGGACGTGGTTAATTACGGATCTTTAGCGCTAACTTTATGTGAGTGGGTATGGTTATTTTACATTGACATTTTTGACCAACCAAAACTGGAATCGTGTTCCAAATTCAAATTTTTGTTATGTTTTGAACATTTTTGATTATTTTGATGAAAGTTTCAAACTATTTTTCTTGTAAAATGGTTTTCTTGCAGTTTTATGAAATGACAGTTTGTTATGTGGCGTGTCCAAAAACTGTGTTGTTCGTGACAAATAGTTATGGTTATTAACCACTAGCATAACCACAACTATAACGAAATTGACGTCTACATGTGCTGACCAAAAACACTCTAATAACTTTTGAACTGCGAAAAGTGGATTTTTTTCCAGAGATATTAGTGGGTATTAGTAGGCTCGAGTAGGTATTAGTGGGTATTAGTGAGTATTAGTGGGTATCAGTAGGTATTAGTGGGTATTATTATGGGTGTTAGGGGGTAATAGAGGTATTAGTTTAACAAATTCGGGTATTAGAGGTAAAATGAGGTATTAGTGTACACAATTTTGGAGCGCGGTTTACCCCTCGGTATGGCCATAAGACAAACAAAAATATCCAGCTAAATTTAACATTTATTAAAAAATTACCTATTTTATTTATTTTGTTTTTAAAAATATGGAAAAGCAATATCTTCCAAAACAGATAGATATGTACATACGAAGTATTTGTATTACATACCGTTTTAGGCTCGTTTAGTACGGTGTAATTATACCATTACTTATTATACTACAGAAATTTATGATTGAAAAAAAAAATTACCCCCCTTTTAAAATTGCCCGGGTCTTTTTCGTAGGATAGAAAACGCAGTATCTACCTATAGTTTTTCTTAATTTCAGCTTGTAAAAAATAAAAAGAGGGTTAGAACCAAATACTTTTTCCGTATAACTTTTAATCAGTATGCTTGTATTTGTAGGAGTACTGTCAGAATGCAGTAAATTTTTAAGCAGGTATATTTTATGTGTAATTTTCTATTAAAACGGTAAATACGCTTTTCAAATTGTGGTCATAATAATAAATTTAAATAAAGTTTTAAAAAGTGGTTATGTGTAAAGAGTCAAAAATCTTTAAATTTTGCGTAAAACGCATCAGCTTTGTACTTTTGATCCTGCTGCAGATTTTTCCTGCAATATTTTTTAATATTTTAAAAAGCAAAGTATAGGCAGACTGAAATACTGGATGAATATACCAGAACTGGCTCACTCTAAAGAGTTCATTAAAGGACCTTGTCAGAAGAGGGCCAGGAATATCATTGGACTTACCAGACAGGAGATCCGTATAGTGACTGGACTCTTTACGGGTCATTGTCGACTAAGAATACCCATGCACAGAATGGGAATAACCGAAGAGACCGAATGTAGACTCTGTATGGAGGATGACGAAACAGTTAGACATGTACTGTGCGAATGTCCGGCTATTGCACGTTTACGTCAAAACACTTGCGCTAAACCTCAGATTGATTCAGAAGATCTGAACAATGTCTCACCCAAACTGATAGCTAACCTTTTTGGAGAATTGGGCATACAGTGGTGAGAAACCACCCACCCACCCACTAGTGGTCGCAGTGGATGGGCTGCAAGGCCCACTCACATATGAATCATCATCATAGGCAGACCCAAAAGAAAGCAAAAGAAGTACATATGTCAGAAGAAAACCTCAATAGATATTTATTGACAGAGTTAAAAAATTCAAGTTTTAAAAAATCACTAGTTTGGCAAATTTTTTAATTTTTTTTCTTGAAATAAAAAAATATTTCTAAAAGTTGTGTTAGGCGAGCCGATAGAGACAGGTCTCACATAATTAAAACCGGAATAAAAATTATTTTGACCTTGAGATATTTTGATGAAAGTAAGAAGGTGCAAACTGAAAAGTTAAGGGCACTGAAACGCAGCTTAGAGTGAACTACCAACCAACTTTTTTTTACTTTTGCTAAGTTGATGTAGAAGCTTGCCAATTTTTATGAAAGACCCGCAAAAATTGACGAAAATAGCGAACTGACCGACCAGTATACGAGTTGGATATTTTTAAAAAAATTGAAAAATATCCAACAATAATCGATTTTTTGCTACCACTTTTTGAAATAATTTTTACACCTGTTGACCTTGTCTATATGAGCCATTTATCTTCAAACATATAATTTTTACTTAAAAAACCGTTATTTTGAACCAGTGCATTTTCCACGTTTGCGGTAAATTTTTTAATATTTTGGATCATATTTATAATTTTTTTGTAAGAAAGTAAATTTTATATTTAGTTCTCTATTAGAACCACTAAATAGTCTATTAAGTTTTGTTCAAATAACGTTTCAAAAAGTGATTTGTATAAGCAGTCCAAAGTCTCAGAATTTTGCGAAAAACGCGACAGCTTGGTATATGTGATTCTGCTACAGATTTTTCCTGCAATATTTTTTAATATTTTAACAAGTGAAGAATAGCCAGACTTAAAAGGAAGAAAAAAATGTATGTCAGATAAAATCCGCCTAAGAAATTTCTTGACAGGGTCCAAAAATTCAAGTTTTAAAAAAATCACTACTTTGGTAAATTTGTCAAAGTTTTGATTTTGACGTTATTTTTCCTGAAATGGATAAATATTTCTAAAAGTTGTGGTACATAGGCCTATAGAGACGGGTCTTAACTTATTAAAACTGCAATAAAAAAATTATTGGCTTTTTTTTTGATTTTGAAATATTTTGAAAAAAGTGGAAAGGTGCAAAACCGAAAGTTAAGGGCACTGATATGCAACTTATAATCAAGTGCCAACCATTTTTAAATAGTTTTTAATTTGCTTGAGTCGATGTACAATTATGCCAATGTTTGTGTCAAAACCCTCAGGAATTGATGAAAATGGCGGTTTAATGACCGACCAGTATACGATTTGAATATCTTTTAATAAAAACTGAAAAATATCAACTTTAAACGCTTTTTTGCTACCACTTAACAAGTATATTTTTACACCGCTTGAAAGCCTGTCTATAGTAGAACAAAGGTTTTCGAGGGACCCAAAATTAAAAGTAAAATAAAAAATTCCCAGCCGTTTATCTGCAAAAGTGTAATTTTTGCCTAAAAACCCGTTATTTTGAACCAATGTATTGTCGTAAAATGGCTTAAAATCTGGATCAAATCGCCATACAAACATGGTACTTTAGCGTTCCTTTGAAAGGAAAAATGACACTTCTAAAAAATAACTGAGTTACGTCAATTAAATTATAGCTTTTTCAAGGCCTGCTGGACTATCTACTCCTGTTAGTAAAGGTGTTAAGAAGTTTCAGTATGTTTTTAATTTAACCCTTTTTGGCCAAAAATTAGATCCGCGAGCCCACTGTGTGCATCAGAAAATCGATTGACGTTGATTGTCAAAATGACATGACTGTTTTAGATTGAGTGCGCCCGTCCCACTACTTTGAGTTAAAAAGAGAGAGTAAGTAGCTGAATGACAATGTGTGAGTTTAGTAAATAAAACGAGTAGACCACTGTTTTGTTATTAAACTCATGTATGTTTGTTTAATATTATTAAGCGCCCTTACTAATACATTAGTTTAAAAAGAGATGGTGAATAATCGGATAATAATGTGTAAGTTCAGTCAATGACACGATTAAGTTGGTGGTACGTTCCAGAATCATATTTTGTGTCGGGGTGCCGTGCTACGTCACAGTCAGCGCCTTGTTGCGATACATGAGCTTATAGAGACGAGTCTTGCCTAATTATTTTTGTCACAAAAAATGTTTTAGCTCTTTTTGATTTTGAGATATTAAAAAAAGAGCTAGGACATTTAATTAATAATTTTTTTTTTACTCTACATTCGCTGTTAAGTCTAAAACGTTAAGGGGTCGGCACCAGTGACGTGCAAAGTGAAATTTTATTTTTGTGTTAGTACCGAGGGGTCATCAGCTTTCAACAGTACTGTACAAATTTCACAACAGGATCCGACAGTACCACGACAGGACCCAACAGTACTCGACAGTACACGACAGTACCCAACAGTACTCGACAGTACCACGACAGGACCCAACAGTACTCGACAGTACACGACAGTACCCAACAGTACTCGACAGTACACGACAGGACCCAACAGTACTCGACAGTACACGACAGGACCCAACAGTACACGACAGTACCCAACAGTACTTGACAGTACACGACAGGACCCAACAGTACTCGACAGTACGCGATAGGACCCAACAGTACACGACAGTACTCGACACTACCCCCCAACCCCAACCAGTGGCGTAGATGCGAAAAGACATGATGACCTTTTTTTTTTGGTCGCAAGTTTTTTGAGCGCGCGCTTTGTCCCTGTTGGCCTTCCCCAAACATGATGACCTTTTTTTTTTTTTTTTTGCTCGCATGTTTTTTGAAGGGCGCGCTTTGTACCTCGTAACAGGACCCAACAGTACTCGACAGTACACGACAGTACCCAACAGTACACGACAGGACCCAACAGTACTCGACAGTACACGACAGTACACGACAGTACCCAACAGTACTCAACAGGACCCAACAGTACACGTCAGGACCCAAGTCCTGTTGGACGCTGTACAAAATTTTAGGGTGCCGATGACCCCTCGGTTAGTACACACATTTTTAGTTCACTAAGGATGTTTTCATAATGTCTCTTTTCTTTTGCTGAAACACTTTTTTTGTTTTTAATAAATAATCACTGTTGGTGTAGGTACGATTTTTTCCAAAAACTCTTGTTAACCATTATAAACATCAAAAAAGATGGATTTAATGGATTTTGGCTTTAACAATATTCTGCCATAAATTAAATGTCATTTAAACCAGCCATAGCAGGCAATAGTCCCAGAGATAACTGCAGTAAAATTTGTTAAGCACGTTAGCTTTATAACGTGTTTTTTAGCTCACACTACTACTATACTATAGTAGTGTGAGCTATGGTGATCCTAATTTTTTCGAGAAAAAAAAGTTGCTCCGATTTCAAATTTTTTATATATCTTTGCGTTTCAGATGATTCTGAAACTTTTTTGTTGCGCCGTCTGTCTGTCTGTATGTCTGTCTGTCTGTCTGTCTGTCTGTATGTCTGTCTGACTGTCTGTCTGTATGTCTGTCTGTAACGACCAACGCGCATAACTCAAAAACGGCTTGCCCGATTTTAATAAAATTTGGCACCCAGGCTGGGTTTTGGATCGAGATGGTCCCATTTAAAAATGAACAAAATCCACCGAACACAAGCCAAATAAAAGGGTGGGGGTAGATTTCAAAAATTAGAGTTTATGTAAAAATATGGCGTGTGTTATACCAAACGAAAGGTAATTGAGTCTGGAGTTAAAAAAAATACATTTTAGTTTATTTTAAAAAAAAGGGTAGGGGTAAATTTCAAAAATTAGTGTTTAAGTGGAAATATGGCATGTCTGATATCAAACGAAAGGAGTCTGGAGTTAAACAAAATACATTTTAGTTTTTAAAAAAAGGGTGGGGGTAGATTTAAAAAATTAGAGTCAAAACATGGCTTGTGTGGTATCAAACGAAAGGTAATTGAGTCTGGAGTTCAATAAAATATACTTCAGTTTTTAGTTATATTAGCTTTCGCGTACACTATAACTATAGTACCCAGTGTGAGCTTAGGTGCCCATAGATTGGCAGAGTATTTTAATTTATTTTCCAAGCAGCAAGAAATTAGGACAGACGTTTATTTTTCTATAAAAATTTTTGCAAAGCATTAATAATATTACAAAATACATAACACAACAGCTTTATTAAATACCAATAAGGTAACAATAAAAAAGACCTCGGAATAGTCCGGGACATAACAAAAAAGAAAATGCAACATTTGGGAAAAAAATAATATCTCGAAAACTAAACCTAAAATAAAAATTCCGAGAATATACTTTATTCAACTCTCCATAGCCATCCTTTTATTGGTTTGAATGGTTTGAAAAATTTTTTCTACTAAATGGAAGAAAATCTAAATTTGTCAGTTTCGTTACACCTGCATTTTACTCCTTCTGTCAAATTACCTGTTCAAATTCCAATTTTTTTAGAAAAAGGAGGTTATTAAGTAAGAAATATGAAATATTCAGAGTCTGCAAAAAATTGATCAAAATTGCATTATTGGTTCAGAAATAATTTCGTTCCGAAAATTGTCCAAAAATTCGGATGCATAACTTCATTTTTTGAGCAGATTATGTGAAAAATATCTAAAAAATTCTCAAGCTTGGGGAGGCCGGAGGTTCGCCCTCCTTTGGGTGCGCCAGTGAATCACTTTCCCTTTTGAAATAATGTTGGCATAAATTATGTTGTCCATAAATGTAGGTATAGCCATATAAACAAGTTTTAAACAATTTTGTAAATTTCAAATATTTTTATCCAAAATATTTTTCACTAAAACTTGCTTTTTATATTTTAAAACATTTCTAAAACCTTCGCATGTGGAGAAAAATAGAAATTATTGCAAAAGTTAAAAAACATCACATTACCTACAAAAAAAGCTTTCTGTAAATAATTAAAAATTCAACAAAAAACATTTTCAAAAAAAATTACGGGACATTTAACATCTCCTTTCGATATCTAGGCCTAGAAAAAGCATGTCGAAGTTAAATAGAGGCACAATTTTAAATTTTTTAACCAAATAGTTATAATGCCAAAAATTAATATTTATTTGATGGTCCAAAGAGAGTTTTTTTGACAAAAAATTGTGTTGATGTCTGTCTCTTCGTCTGTCACAAAATTTACAGAAAAATTAACGGTTGACCTACCAATAGGATCTAAAAAGACCTGTATTTAAAAGTATTAACCCCAAGTGTAAAAAAAACATTTCCAAACTAGTACGAACCTTCCATTTTAAAATTTGTATTGGAGAACTTGGCTATACTTTTATCTCAATTCTTTTTACGGAATACGATTTTCGCGTACTTGGCTTCTTTTGACATGAAATGTTTTTATTATAATCTCATTCCCTTTTTTAAGTATTTGTATTTGGAAAAATACTTGAGTTTTAAAATAGTAAAATATATTGTTCAAAAGTTTTGCCATGTCTTATGCCAATATCTTTTACCTTTTTTACTTTTCATTTTGAAATGAATAAAGGAGAAGGCACATATTCAATAGCATTTTAAAAAATCCATGATTTTAATGAAATTGTAGTATGTTGTAGACCTCCATCTTCTGGTCAAAAGTTCTAATGGGCTTAAAGCGATTCTATGACTGGTTTCCAAGGTACAGTGGCGGATATGGGGCTCCCCAACATACGAATAATTGACTCTTATATTTGATGAACATGCTAGATGTCACGTCACGACATAAACAGTACAATATTTCTATTATCATTATTATATAAATAAATGGATCCATTAGCACACTCTACGCTATATCAGCCTTGAAAACAGATTTTATAAATATCTTAGAAATGGAATATCCTACGACGTTTTTAGTAATAATATAAATTATTGACAAAAACGTTCCACTATATTCCGAAAACCGCATAAAGATGCAAAGCTCCGTTAAAAACTGTTGAATTGTCAAAAAAATTTTGTTAACATTAATGGATTTCGACCAAAAGCTAATCAGCTCTTGACAGTATCGTACACTATTTTACCTAAAAGTTTCATGAAAATCGGTTTAGGGGTTTAGGAGCTATCATGGGCCGGACAGATATACATACACACACAAGGACAGACGTCATGACGATATTGCTAAGATAGGTTAACATACACCCAAATAAAACATTTCCGGTCCAGGTAAAAACACGGCCATTCACTAGACGCTAAGGCAGTTCAAATTAAACGGAGTTTATCGTCTTCAGGGGGTGTTTAATGAGAATTTTGCAAAATCAAAGTGAGCTTGGTATTTTATGAAAACAAAGTTGTCTTTGTTACCATGGAAATACAGGAACTGCATAAAAAATCTAAGGCTTGAGGGGGCCCGGGCCCCAAGGGGAATTAAATAGAACTATTTTACTTTTTTAGTGCCCTCTGTAAATCAAAATTGTCACGTGACCTCTAGCATGGTTTTCAAATATCACTTCTTTGTATTAAAGTTTTAGTTTTTGAAAATAATTTTCGTATTATGAGGTAGCCCCATACCCGCCACTCTATCCCGGAAACTAGGTATAGGATCGTTTTGAGCCCATAAGAACTTTTGATCAGGAGATCTACAACATACTAAAATTTCATTAAAATCGTGGATTTTTTTAAATCCCATTTAAGGTGTGCCTGTTTCTTTCTATTTCTATCAATTTGTGCGTTATCATTATTATTATCATCGTTAAATCACTGTCTACACACAATTTAAGCAATGGTATGTGACGATTACAAATTTTAAATTTTTTATGATAAGTCGTCGTTGATCTTACAAACTGACGTATCTAAAAAAAATGCAGTTTTGAGATTACCATAATACTACCTTATTTGTGTCGTTCTTTCAGCTCACAAAGTGTCGCAACTCATAAAAATCCTTTAAATAACACAAAAAATATTAGATCCAAGAACATTCTTCGTGATATAAATCCAATATAAACTTTCCCTAACACTTGAAATTGCTCTCTTGTAAAATTACAATAAATGAGTTACGTCAGTTTGTAAGATCAACGACGAAGTGTGGAAACTGAGTCATACTACTGGACTTAATTTTTTTGAAATTCATAAAACTGGGAGAACTCGACTGTCAAAGTTTGAATTTTATAGTTCAATCTGGATGGAGTTATAGATAGGTCATTTATGGGCCGAAATGTTTCAGAAAAAGGTCGTACAGCAGTTTTCGCGAACTTTGCGAACCATTTTTAAACACGGAAACCGATTTTATTTTAAACCGATTTGTCTTATAAACAGCACTAAACCCGTTTTAAACTCTAAAACCGATTTTATCTTAAATCGCTTTTAGACCCGTATAAACGTAGTAATTGTTAGTGATATAAATAGACGACAGAAAAAGGGTATAACAAAAAAAAAATAGAAGAAAAAATAGGACCATTATAGCTCAATTGTATTACAAAGTTGCATTCTTCAAAAAAAAAAAATATTTTTTTAAATACTATAACTTATATTTTTAATTAGGTACACTCCTGTATACCCTCAAAGGCCATGATCCAGATGGGGACGTTTTACATTTTGGAGTACGATCCTCTTCTGGAAGTGACGTCATTCGCATACAACGAACCTCAAATACAGAAGCTAATGTTTACCTCAACAAGATTTTGGATAGAGAGGTATATTTCAAAATAATAGTATTTCAATTAAGACAAATAAAGAATCTTAACAAGGATGGTTTTAAAACCAAAACTTGTAGTCTTCATAAAATATTAAATTAAAATTGCTATAAAATTCATAGTTTGCACAATTTCTAATTGATTATTACATTGATCTATGTATGCAAATAATGTGTTACCACTTTAATAACAATTTTAATTTATTATTTGCAAGAAATTTTGTTACATCAAAATTTATCCTTAAAAATCTTATCAAATGTACCTGCAATATTGACCTTGATTACCTAAAAAATAACTTACTCTTTAGTACATAATATGTTTTTTTAGGAACGTGATGAATATTCTCTAGTTCTTACTCTAACAGACGGCCATCTTGGACAAGGTAACTACGTCACACAAAGTTTACTGATCCTGGTAGAAGACATCAACGACAATACTCCCATTTTTAGAAACAACAATCCTTCTGTATCTCTGCCTGAGGATACTCAACCCAGAATTATAGCGACGTTGGAAGCCACCGGTTAGTGAGTACAACTAGTACTTTTTAGTTAAGATTATCGAGTGTTGAATTCCCACTTTTATTATTTTATTTTAGATGCCGATATAGGACCGTATGGCCAAGTGGTTTACCATTTAGATCCTGATGCAGAAAAAAACTTGTTTAGTGTTAGTACTGCTGGGGAAAAAGCCATCGTGAGACTTATTGGTAATTGGGTTTTGACATTCCTTTTTGATTATCTGTAAATTATTGCAACCTACATTTTGTTCGCAATGTTTTCGAATACTTATTTTATGATTATTACGATAACATTCTATGTATCTTTTTCGTTTAAGGTCCTCTTGACTATGAAAAACAAACCCTTCATCAAGTTAAAATACTAGCTGTAGATCGCGCCAAAGGTGGAAGAGTGAATACAGGTGTTGCAGTACTTTTGGTAAAAGTGGAGGACGTTGAAGATCAACCGCCTGAATTTGTCAGGGTGACTCCTGTTGCAAGAATCGCTGAAAATGTACCTATTGGAACTGCAGTATTACAAGGTGAAATGTTACATATAGATAGTTTTAATTCGAATTATAAGTATTATTCTTCTTCTTGGATTAAACTATAATACTTGCTTTGAACAAAAACTGTATTTTTTATTATTATATTTAGTGACTGCTGTCGATGGTGATAGAGGAATAAACAACAAAATCGAATATATTCTAGCGTCCAACAACCTAGACCAAATAATTGACATCTTTGCCATTGAGAAAAGTACTGGAAAAGTGGTTACAATTGGTGAAATCGATAGAGAAGCTATGCCACTTGGTAGTAGTAGTTACATATTACAGATTATTGTAAGTATCTTGAAAGCGTCTTACTTACTATCAAAAAATGGAAAGTGATGTGCATGATATTAAAAAATCAAGAGCTTACCAGAGCTTATAATAAACAAAAGTCTAATAAAAAAACTTTTACTCTAAGGGAAATTCAATCTGATTTTTAGGCAACAGAAGTTGGTGGAAAAATCCAACCACCACCCTTTGTTATCACTGAAGTTACAGTAATAATTACTGATGAGAATGATGAGACTCCAACATTTGCTGATCCTTTTTATGAATGTGAAATTGCTGAAAACTCGCCCAAGAATACACCGTTAAGTTTTACAGGTAGAGTGGGTTAGGTAATTTTAATTTTAGATCAATGTATACATTTTACAAAGATCAATGGGTAAAATGAGTGACGTTTACAATGTCGAAATACATTTAATCGAAAATCAAAATCTCGAACTCTTTATATCAAAAATCAAAATCTCGAATATTCAAAATGTCGAAAAATTAAAACATAGATAATCAAAATGTCGAAAATCAAAATCTCGAAAAATCAAAATGTAGAAAATAGTAATATCGAAAGTTAAAATATCGAAAATTAAAATGTCGAAATAAAAAATGTCGAATGGTTAAATTATCGAAAAATTAAAATATCGAAAACACAAAATATCGAATAACAAAATATCGAAACAACAAAATATCGAAAATACAAAATATCGAAATCATAAAATATCGAATAACAAAATATCGAAAAAACAATATATCGAAACAACAAAATATCGAAAATCAAAAACAGAAAATTTCGGAACCTTCACCTAACCTGACCCTGACCTAATCTAACGTAACCTAATCTGATATAACCACACGAAAATAGATAGTTTCAAAAACCTAACCTAACGAAACCTAATGAAATCTAACCGAACCGAACCGAATAAAAACGGAACCAAAGCAAACTAAACCAACAATTTAAAAAAAAAACTTTACTGATTCTTTCCCGGGATCCTACAAGGTGTGAATTCGAACCGAACCGAACCGGACCGAACTGAACCGAACCGAACCGAACCGAACCGAACCGAACCGAACCGAACCGAACCGAACCGAACCGAACCTATCCAAACCTAACCATACCCAACCAAACGACATTTTGATTATTCGAGATTGTAATTTTTCGATATTTTGTAGTTTCGATATTTAATTCTTTCGACATTTTAATTTTTAATATTATCCTTTTCGATATTTTGTTATTTCGATATTTTGATTTTCGACATTTTTAGTATTCGACATTTTGATTATTCGAGAATTTAATTTTTCGATATTTGTATTTTCGATATTTTGTAATTTCGATATTTTAATTTTCGATATTTTAATTATTCCACATTTTTCAATTCGATATTTTAATTTGCGATATTATTATTTTCTACATTTCGATTTTCGAGATTTTGATTTTCGACATTTTGATTTTCTATGTTTTAATTATTCGACATTTTGATTGTTCGAGACTTTGATTTTCGATATAATGAGTTTAAGATTTTAAATTTCGATTATATGTTTTTCGACATTATGAACGTCATCCGGGTAAAATGGTAGGACATCGTCAATTCCTTATATTGCTATAAAGCTAGAACATTATTTCTTTTTTCGCTCAAATTGGGTTTTTTTATAGCAAATATTGTTAATTATCAAACAATAATTCTCGATCCTATTTAGGTAACGCTTCTCCAGAGGTCTTTGACTATGATCAAGGCGTAAATGGAACTTTCCAATTATATATCAAGGGACCCAAAGATGTTTTTGACCTTTACCCGAGAAGAATTACCAATGAGGCAACTTTTATTATAAAAGTTAAAGACAGCACTTATTTCGACTTCGAAAGAACTAAAAAAATCAATTTTACAATCATAGCAAAGGAAATTGTCAAGGATAACCCTAAAACTAGTCAGGTAAACAAATTAATTTTTTTTTACTTTTATAAAGTTGTGTCTAGGAAGAATAAGGCTAGGAAAAAAAATTAGAATCAGACGCCTTCAACCTCCGTCTTCATAAAACATAAAGTAGTAGTCGCTATTGTCTTCCTTCAAAACAATTTAAGTCTAACTTATCATGTCTTTAGATAAAATAGGTATAATTAGTTGTCGTCTTGAACTATTGTATAGGTAATGTTCAACTCTCAACTCTCTACTTTACTAAAAAAGGTATAGGCCATTGACTTCTATACCCTACGGGTAGACCCGGCATGGGCTTTTATCGCAATTGACCAAATACAAGTAAGAATTTAATGAGCAAAATAGGGATGAAAATAGAATTTCGGTTTGGTGAGTTCGGAAACATGCAACATCGCAAAAATATTCTATTTGCTTGTCTTGGATAAAAAAGGGCAGTGGCGGCGCAAAATAAAAATTTTGAATTCCACTAGAATTTTTTTATCAACAATTTTCTGTTTGAATAATAAATAATTCATGAATACTTACTTGTGTGTGTTTACAAAATTCTCTTCAGTAAAAAAAAAAGAGTAAAAAGAATTTCTAAGCATGCTAAGTGCAGTGGATGTATTAAAATTATTGTTTTCATCTTAGAACTTTACAAATGTTGTACCTTCCAGGTAAAATATTTTCTTTCTTTGAACAAGGGTCTTCTTCAACTCTTCTTTTCTTGGGTGGACTACAAGTTATGCTCGAGTCAGATGAAATTTCGGAACTAAAAATTTCAATTCGAAATGGGACAACCGGGCGCCGGACCAACTCGACGCCGCCAACAGGGCGCCACGCCGGGCCTAATGGGCGCCGGGCCAACTCAGCGCCGGACTATTTTTTTTTCGATAAAATGTGCAGATAAAAACAAAATAAATATGTTATTTATACAAAACTTTCAACATCTATTAAGTCCAGTGTTGAAATTTGGTAGGTGTAGTGTTCTGCGACTTGAAACACCGCCAAGTTCCATATTCGATACATATCGATGCATAAATAAGAAAGTCCGCCATTTTGGACCGCCACTTTAATTTTTTTAAGGTTGTTTTTCATCTGCACATTTTATCAAGAAAAAATATTTTAGTCCGGCGCCCAGTTGGCTCGGCGTCAAGTTGGCCCGGCGCCCAGTTGGCCTGCCGCCCAGTTGGTGGCGCCGAGTTGGCGGCGCCCAGTTGTCCTAGACTGCAACACATTTCAGGGGTCTGGTACGTTTTACCACCTTTCTTAAAACTACGAAGTTTTTTGAAAAATGATAATTTTAGACCATTTTATAGTGATTTCTAAAAAAAAAATTGCGGACTATCGTTGATTTTGTTAAAAAAATTGAAATTGAAACATTCTTAAAACCCCATTAAAACCCATACAAATTGCTACAAAAGAAGCATTTTCTCATTTCAAATTGAAACAAAACGGTCCCTGACGTCTATCAGCTGTCAACAAAAACTTGAAATAACTAAGGTCACTGATCCAAATCGGGTCAGTTTTTTTGGTCCTTTTATGAAAATGCACAATTTTTAAAAAAGCATGAAATTCAAAACAAAATCAAGAAAATTATGATTCCTACATTTTTACAAATAAAAATTAGTTTAATTGAACATTATATCAATTTTTATTCCTTAAAACACTAAAAATTAATAATTATTTACTTTTTTAAAATTTATCGAAGGTCTAACTGAACAAAAGCAAACTGAACCCATCCGTATCGAAATGAACCAAATCAAACCGAATCTAACGGTTCGGTTTGGTTCGGTTCGATTTGCTTAAACTGAACCGAACCTAACCGAATATAGCTAAACCTAACCTAAACAATCCTAGCGGAACCTAACCGAACATACTCAAACTGAACCAACCTAACCCAACCTAACCCAACCTAACCCAACCTAACCCAACCTAACCCAACCTAACCCAACCTAACCCAACCTAACCCAACCTAACATAACCTAACCCAACCTAACCCAACCTAACCCAACCTAACCCAACCTAACCCAACCTAACCCAACCTAACCCAACCTAACCCAACCTAACCCAACCTAACCCAACCCAACCCAACCTAACCCAACCTAACCCAACCCAACCTAACCCAACCTAACCTAACCCAACCTAACCCAACCTAACCCAACCCAGCCCAACCTAACCCAACCTAACCCAACCTAACCACACCTAACCTACCTATTGTTAATAAATATAGTAAAAGTTGTTAGGTTTATGTCCAGGGGGTAACCATTGTCCATAATCGTCGGAAATCGAGTTAGGATTAGTGTATGCGACCATAAACATTGAGTGGCGAGTGAGTGTTTGGTCTTCAATTTTTTTAGGGAAATTTTTCAAAATCTTTTTTTGCGCACTCTGGGCACCCTAATAAACCGTAATCTGGTCACCCTAATCCATCGCAATCAAAGAAAATGGGTAATCGAAGTGTCACAAATTTTTTGTTGGGTTCTATTCTTCTTTTATATTATGTAGGACAAAATTATTAATTAAACTAAGTGACCTTATTAAGTAAGACAGCATGATAGTCAAATGACATTAGAAGGACATAAACATATGATACCGGCCTGTAGACCGGTCGCGGTGGTCATATAATAATAAATATATACTTTCGCGATGAAAGACCAAAATTTAACTTAAAATTACTGTAAAGTCCGCAAAAAACATTAAATTTATCGAAATTTATAAAAACATAGATCAGTGTGTGTAACAATTCATCAAGATGTATGAAACTCGACCGTGACATGTCAAAAGTTTGGTTCGAAAAAACAAAAACAACTGGATAAAAATCGGTATGTAAGAATTTAAAAAGAAATCATTTTTAAGAAAATCAAATACTTTTTGTTAATTTTCATGCAATGCAAAAAAAAGTGCGGGGAAGTGACACTTTCTAAATCAAAATGTGTGAGGGTAAAATCGCACGGTCGCAGAAAAAACTATCTATCGTGACGCTACTGAACTTTCTCGTGTTTTAGGAAAAACTATCTGTCAAGACGACTTACCCATGAAATGTTGTTTTTTTATGGATTTTTTTTCTTCTTTTGCACAAAAAACAATTTTAGACCATGTTTAAACTCAAATAGTTACTTCTAAACTTGTTTTTAAACGTTTTAAGATTTCTTTTTGTAATATTCCCGCACAAAATTCAAAAAAAATCATTTCCGTACTTAGACAACATTGTCTATCAGTTTTCCCTGTATTCACGGACTAACAGGTAGAATCACTCAAAATACGGCAGGTGGATTAAAGGTAGCCAGCTGCTTTTCTGTCGCACTTATGCCGTCAGTGTGAAAGAGATAAAAGTACCCTTATATTATCTAGGGTATTATTAGCATGCAAAATCACCCTATCTTTGTCCGTTTCACATGTTCAATAATGTCTATCTCTGTTTTTATTGTAAAAGAAATACCCGACCATAGGAACCAAGTTGGATAGGGTCAATAAAAAATGCCTTGTCTTTCCGTCTCTAACGCCCTTTTAGGGCGTTATACAACTCAATGGTATAGGCATTCCTGACTTATAGCGCCAATATCTAGATAGATGGACAACTAGACAGAAAGACGAACAAATAGAACGACGGAAAAGAGAATTGAGATTTTCATCATGAAAACGCCTAGATCCAAAAAAACTTTTAAAAATTTAAAAACGTCATTTTTGCATGAATGCAATACTTCCATTGCAAGGGAAGTAATAGAATATTAAAAAGTCTGTTGTTTAACATCGTAAGTAGTAACAAGTGAATAAACGTCATATTAGGTCCCAGTAGTAGTCTACATTACGGATCGCAACGACAACTATCCAGAGTTTTCTAAAAGTTATTACGAAGTGTCAGTGCCGGAAAATTGTGAGGTCGGCACCACAGTGGCTTGGATTCAAGCTACTGACAGAGATAGTGGGAATTTTGGAACTGGTGGAATTAGATATACTGGCATATCTGGGAGCATCGCATATATGTAAGTTTTTCATCCAAAAAAATTAGGAAGTACCTGCATAAAAAAAAATATTTTTATGGAAGATTTTGATGATTTTTATCAGTTATCTTCACTATAGTAACGAACATTTTTAGAAGTTTTGTTTAAAGAAGCTCAAGCTTTAATTAATATGGTTTAGAGATCTTTAAACATTACAACGAAAAAATTTAAATAGGGTATGATCTTATTAAATAAACTTCAATATTTTATATGTATATTATATAACATACGTTTGCTAGTATAATTTCTTCTTTATTGAGTTATTGCTTTGGTAACGATTTTCCTCCAATCTGCTCTTTCTCAACTTCCTTTCTCCAAGTTCTTGCCTTCATTCTCCCTAGATCCTTCTCAAGTTTGTTTGTGTTATTACCTCTTCCTCAAAACCTTATTTAAAATTAAATATTTTAATTTTATATTTTTGTTTAGTTATTTTCTTCTCTTCATTTATATTTAATCTTAAATTTACTTATTTCTAGCCTTGTTTTTTATTTTTTAACTTTTCTAGACTCCTCCCTTCTTATTTGGGTAACTTATTGTTTCTTCCGGCTAACTCAACAAGTAGCTCAAATCTGCTTCGTTCTATTGCCAACTCGACCACTTTATGGCTAATGCAGGCGCTAATGTTTAAATGCGTTAGTGATTTCTTTCGTAAATCTTGCTATCGCTCTTTAATCATTAAGATTAAATTTTCGATTAATTTATTATCAAGTGTGATCTGCTTTCTGCTAATGCTATGAAACACAAAAAGTCAATGTTGTACATATTAAATAAATTGCAGTGTTGACATATTCTATTTC
Organism: Aspidapion aeneum; assembly: GCA_963576565.1. NCBI lineage: Eukaryota > Metazoa > Arthropoda > Insecta > Coleoptera > Brentidae > Aspidapion > Aspidapion aeneum. The sequence goes on from OY755040.1 coordinate 109,005,537, forward strand.
AATTTTGTTTTATTAATTAAATTATTGTATTATTATTCATTAATTATCTTTTGATGGCCCATCTTAGGTTAAACATGCATCCAACTTCAGGAGTAGTAACAGTAAAAGCCGCAGGTGGACCAAACTGGGATCGAGAAATGATATCCAAGCATTTTCTTACAGTGGAAGTCCGTGACGACCTCGGTCATGGCAACCGAAACTCAGTTCCATTGATAATTAATTTGGAAGACTTAAATGATAACCCCCCGATTTTTATGCAAAGCAGATATGAGGCAAAAATTCTGGAGGGAAGAAATGATTTTGAGAATCCTCTAAAAGTTGAGGCTCATGATGCAGATCTTAATGGTATGTAGACGAAATAATTTAGTAAAAAAATTTAAAAACAAATCGACCAATTTTTATAAATGTTGTGGCAAAATTGGCTATAATCGTATTTACATTAATAATATTATTATGTAACTAAAATGTAAACACCGATATTGATTAGATTTTAGTAACTTTTATGCCTAACTATGCACTCAACTTAACCATGTACCTCTGTATGAGGGTTTTTTTTATAAGCTTTTTTAATTGTTTTTAATAATTGAAATTTTTAGGGACCAAAAATAGCGAAATAGAGTACTACCTAACTGGTGACTTTCATGAAAATTTTACTATTGATTCTAGCACAGGAGAAGTAGCGCTTAGGTATCCATTGGATTTTGAAATAATAGAAGGGCCAGAGGTAATCAATTATTTATGTAATTTTAATTTTTAAAGCTTTATTTTAGCTTAAAAATGTAATTTTTAATGACAAATATCAAATAAATTGTTAGGTAATAACAAACGGTATGAAAAGACAAGACTAAAATATTACAGAAAGAAAATATAAACAAATATTTATATCGGATGACCGAAGTTGTTAAGCGATATAAAGTGGTGGCATGGAGTTCCACATGCACCTAGACCCTTATGGGTCCATTTTGCCTAGATACTTACTAAGTTTTTACTAAGGTGGCATATTTTTTTGTCACCCAGTACAAAGAAAATCTCTGCAGACTACAACAAAAATGATGTAAGCTTAATACTTTGGCTCAAAGACAAACCACTAAAATCCTATTACCAAGATCCTTCTTATAGCAGAGAGTGTTTTGTTTTTGTAGGAAGAGAATATTAGAATTCTAAAATTGATGGTAAGAGCAAGAGATTGGGGATCTCCAAGTCTTTTCAGTGATGTTCCTCTCTTGGTTTACGTCGAAGATATCAACGACCATGCCCCAATCTTCGAAACAATGTTCTATAACTCTAGTATTTTGGAGAATACACCTGGTGGTAAAAGCATTTTGCAGGTATACTAATACCTTATAATAGCTGTTAAGTTCACATATAAAAAATTAAAAAATATATACCTATTTTTAGTACAATTTTTCATGTTAAAAGACAGAAGAAAATTTCTGCTTATGATTGCTTACTTTCAGGTACGGGCTTATGATTATGACGGCTCTTCTCCAAACAATCGAATTGTTTACAGAATACAAAATGGTCTAGTAGATAAATTTTCCATTGATCCTCAAACTGGTGTTATCTCGGTTGCATATGGAGCCAGTTTGGATCCTGATTTAGCCAATCCGAGAGAAACCGGTTATACTTTAAATGTTGTTGCAATCGACGGAGGTAAGTTGTTTATATACGCTCCATCGCATCATATCAGCCAAGAATAAAAAACTTTCAAAGACAGTATAACGTTATTAAAAAAAATAGTTTTCAACATATTTTAAATTTGAAGGAGAAATGATATTAGATGATTAAAATATAATGTTGCTGTTGTCCGCAATGGCAAACTTTAGCAGAAACAAATCTTAAAACTAAGTGAAAATATAGAACGTCCACACACTTTAAGATTAAATTTAAAAAATATGTTTGTTTTTGTAGGTGCAGGAGAAAATCAATTACATGCCCGAGTTACTGTAGAAATAAAAATCTTGGACGTGAATAATAAAAATCCAGTAATATTACCTACTAATGAAATAACTATTAAAGAAAACTCCCCCGTCGGTGCGCCCATTGTCATAATAAACGCCACTGATTTAGACGAAACAGCTAAATTGATTTATTTTATAAATGATGAAAAATGTGAAGCCAAAAATGAGGAAGGTTTAGCTCCGAAGAATTCAGATTTTGATTGTTCCAGTTATTTTTCCATTAATCCGAATACCGGATTACTTATTATTGCTAAGTTGATAGACAGAGAATTAGTTGAAGTTTTTAAATTGGGTGTAGTTGTAAAAGATGCGAATTCTGAGACTGGACTGCAAATTGACACAGGTAACTTAACTTATAGGTTAACTAAACAAAAAATTTATATTGATTAGAAAGTCCCTAAAGGTTTTGTATGCGTTGTAGAGGTCTCATTTTTTTAAATTTTAGCAACCATAACTATAATAATTGAAGATATCAATGACAATAATCCCAAATTTTCTCAACCATTTTACAAATTTGCGATACAAGAAAACAGCAAAGTCGGTTTACCAATTGGAGTTATTTCTGCCAAAGATGCTGATAAAAATAAAACTATAACTTACTTTTTAAATATTAGAGAAATCTATAATGGATTAATTCATTTGGATAACAGCACAGGAGAATTGGTTGTTGCAAATAAAGTCGATCATGAGGTGTTTAACTGGTTAAATTTTACGGTAAGTATATTATTGTGATCACTCTTTAGCCAACTTTATATTATTTTTTCTACGTACTACTTGTTTAGACTTTTTGACTGATCTTTTTACACATTAATCCTGATAAAACTCATTCTGACAAAACAAAACAAATAATTTAATTTATAGATAAAAGCTATTGATTCTGGTCATCCTTCCCGCTCTTCAAGGGTTGAGGTATTTCTCCAGATTCTGGACGAGAACGATAACTCTCCAATTTTCTCCAGTGAGCCGAAACGTCTTGTTTTACCAGAGGATATTATGGTGGGGAGTCAAGTTGCTGTTATTAACGCCACTGATTTTGATAGTGGAGAATTCGGAAAAATAACATATTTTTTGGACAGGTTCGTATCTTTTGAACTAGCTTTATTTTTACTGTTCTGTCAAGGCTTTAAGTACTGTTGCTAAGGCGAATAAAAACTTGTTATTTTTAAAACTTCAAATATTTTTTGTCCTTTATTTTTAATTTTTGCATGCTATTTGCACAAAATCTAATCATTTCTGTCGAAGACTATAGGTTATAGCTTCATACAGGGAGGTCGTAAAAATCTTTTCCAATTGTTCGACGAATATTGTATTGTATTACTAAACCGATTAAAGATTTTTTAACAGCACTAGATTACGAATTAAAATTTTAAAAGAATGAGGTATGAAATTTTACAGAAGAAGCAAAAACCAGAATATAAATAAATAAAATAACATAGTAGATTTTGCACACGCCAGCGGCCAGTTTAAGAGCATGTAGTGCGATCTAGACTTTATAAAAATTCACAATTCGTGAATGTTGAAGCGCGGTTCTGCATTCGGCAGATATTTTGAACTTTATGGATCGTCAACATATTTATCCAAACTTTCGTAGAATCTTCGGTAATTATTTACCAGAAATTAGTTTCACACATTTTTATTTTAGGATATCTTCACAAGACCATTTTGCCATAGATAGCAATACAGGTGTCATCACTGTGGTTAAAGAATTGGATAGAGAGAAAATTGCATCTTACTTATTAATTATAGAGGCTTGGGATAACTACCAATATGGCTTTAAAAGCGGTGAGAGTAGGAATGCTTTTAAGCATCTAAAGTAAGTTATTGTACCTTAATTGTAAGGGAGCGACGGGAGGATATAGATACCGGGAGGCATTGGACTTATTCAAAATTCGCTCCTTATTAGCTGAAGCATATTTAAATGCCCTTCGCGCCAATCTTGATATCAAGCAGGCAGTTTATTTCGTTTGCATGCATCATGATTTTTCTAACACATGTTTGTTCTAATATTGACCATTTTTAAAATACACATTTAACAAACTGTTTCTATTTTTTAGGTCGCTAATTTATTGTTATGATTAGGTGAGCTTTAGCAAAAAAACTTTAACAATTTTTTTATTTAAATAGTCGAGTTTTTTGCGAGAGGCTATCGATACGCGAGTAATATCCCTGGAATAATAACATCTCATCTTGTTTGTAATAACAAATATATTGCTGACGCCGTACATTGAAGTTTATATATGCACCCAAATGGTCTAATTAGGTATCATTATACTTTTACAAGTTGTATTGGTCATTTTAGTTATAAGTATTTTTTGTAGTCTTTTCAAATAAAAAGTTTTTTAAAAGCTACGTCACCGGACTTCGTATTTAATTGGCGCTGCGAACAGGATAGTGCGATTTCGTCCTTTATCGGTTTTCCGTTGTACGAAAGTGACTTTTAAGTCTTAGTGCGCTATTCAAACCGAACTTTACGTCCCGTACGAATTGTGAACTTTTTCTTAAAAGAAAATACCTTTTACGACGTCGAACGTAAAGAAGTGTTGTGGAATAAAGCCTGGAGTTGAAGCTAGTGACGTCTACCGTGTTGTATGAGTCCCGCCGAAGCCAAAAGCCTAACCAACGACACATCCCTACTGAGCCCGGTGTCATAGGCAGAAAAGCTAAAGTCAACCCCCATTTATAGGATTCCTTTTGGTGGCGTAACCTCTACAGAACAAGCCTTATGGATTTATCCTCGATTGTTATGTAAGTTTTTTTGACTTTCTTGATGCCTAGGCGATTAAAGAATATTTTAGAAAAGAACAAAACAAAACTAGGATTAGGAGCAGAAAATAAGAAAGAAAACGTTAAAACTGAAATTGAAAACTATCTAGCAAGTTTGAAGAAACCGTCTTTAAATTTAAATTTTGAGCAAATAAGTAGTTTGCAAAGTAGTTTAAGAAATTTAAGTGGTCAGTCGACATCGAGACTAGACACTCAACAGCAATTAGAAAGTATAGAAGAAAGTTTAGAAGAAAATACTGAAAATAATTTAGAAAATAGATTTTTAGAAAATTTTGATTCTTTAAATTTTGCAAATTTAAACACTAGTTTTAACAGTAGTTTAAGTAGCGTTAGTAGTAACCAATTAGATAACACTTTACAAAACGAAGAACTTTCTAACACAATGGAAAATCTTAAATTTTACACGTCATTGTTGCCCACATTTGATGGCAGTCAATCCCATTTAGAAAGTTTTTTGATTTCTGTACAAGAATTTTATGAACTTTATTTTGGTAATTCTATTGAGCAACAAAAATTGGTCCTGTCTGCCATAAAATCGAAACTGGTAGGCAAAGCTCAAAATTTTCTATTAGAAAGGCCAGATTTAAATACTTTTGAAAAAATTAAGTTAGCTTTAAGACAAAAATTTGGTGATCCAATTAATCACGAAATTTTGATGCAAGAACTTCAGTACATTAAAATTGACGCAAACGAAGACATTTTGCAGTTTATCGATAGACTTAAGGCCTTTTGCCAAAGAATCTTTGGAAAAATTCAATGTGAAGTAGCAGATAACGCACAAAAGTTACTGCTTATATCTCAAGTAGAAAAAGTATCTGTTTTAATTTTGACCGCAAACTCCCCAGACTCTTTAAAAACGCTTCTTATGCTTAAAACTCCTGCAACTTTAGACGAAGCCTACAAGGACGTCATGAGTAATAACATAGTAGAAGCGCAAGTCAATTTTACAAGTAATAACTCGAACTTGCACAAAGGAAATAATTCATTTTTAAAACCCAACAATAACTTTAGACAAAACCAAAATTTTAATCGCAACCCCCAAACTAATCAAATAAGACCAAAACCACCCCAACAACGTTTTAACCCGTTTATGCAACCTTTTTCGAACCCTCAGTTTACCAGACAATTTAATTTTAATCCACCTTTTAACTCTCAATTTAGACAACCTAACTTTAATTTTAATCAACCTAGACCTTTTCAAAATCAACCTCAAAATTTTCAAAATTTTGGAAGACCAACTAACGCCTTCGCCCCACAAAATAAACCCATTTTAGACAAGCCAACCCCTATGTCGACATCAACAATTGGTCCGTCAAGGCAACACTATCAAAGACCCCCATACTATCGACCTTCAGGAATTTTTAAACCCTCAGGATTTTTGACAAATGTAGAAACATACCCAGAACAAATTTACGAACAAAACTACGAACAAACCTACGAACAAACCTGTGAAAATCAAACTTACAATAATTATAGTGAAGAAAACCCTGACTATTTTTACGATCCTCATTTTTATAACGAAGAACCCACTAGCCAACAAGAAAACTGCTCTTACGAACATAATTTACAAACAAACGCCGCAAGCGAAAATTTTCAGGAAACAGCCTTGGATCCCCCGTCGACTTAAATAACGTTGCCCGACAAATCGAACTACCATATTTTTATTTACCAAAAACGCAAATAACAATTCTTATCGATTCAGGAGCCTCAGACTCTATAATCTCCCCAAAAATAGCCAAAATGTACCCCGATAATATATTTTTTGAACCTTTTGAAGTAACTGCCTGCAGAAAGACATACAAAGAAAATCAAAATTTAAAATTAAATTTATTACAAGAACTAGGAATAAACGAAAATTTTAAAATGCGTGTTTTAGACTGGCATAAGGACTTTGATGCATTAATAGGCTCAAGAGACCTTAAAAATTTAAACGGTATAGTCGACTTTGAAAATAGAATATTAACTTTAAACAAAATTAACATTCCTTTTTCGTTAGCCTATAACGAACCTTTAAAGCAGCCGATTCAAAATTTTCATGTCAATTCCTTGATAGTCCCTGTCAATTACAAAAAAGGCACTGCACTTTTGCCCTCTTTTTCTATAAATGATCACATTATTCCCGACAGTCTCGTAAAAATCGAAAACGGTTTTTGCAAAATCCCCAATCCAAACCCAAACGTCAATATTAACTTTCACGATCGAGTCAAGGTCATACCTCAAGAACAATTCGATATAATTGACCCCCCTAATCAATACAACACAGCCTTCGACCCTGACACACAATTAAGACTAGATCATCTCACGCCTCTTGAAAAATCTAAAATTTTGCCTCTTTGTAAGGAATTCAAAGACATTATGTATAACGAAAATTGTGACCTTTCTTTTACAAGTCAAACTAAACATTTTATCCGCACGACAAACGACCGTCCTATCTATGTTAAATCTTTTCGACATCCTCCAGCAATGAATGCTGAAATTCAAAGTCAAATTCAAAAGCTTCTTGACAATAAAATCATTCGTCCCTCCATTTCTCCCTATTCTGCACCTGTTTGGATAGTTCCAAAAAAAGCAGATGCTTCTGGAAAGAAGAAATTTAGGTTAGTCATCGACTACCGCCGCTTGAACGATGAAACTATTGAGGACAAGTGGCCTCTTCCAAGAATAGACGAGATCCTGGATAATCTAGGAAAATGTACCTACTTCACGACCCTTGACCTTGCCCAAGGTTTTCACCAAATAGAAATGGATCCTAAATCCATCGAGAAAACTGCTTTCACAGTTAATAACGGCCATTTTGAATACTTGCGCATGCCTTTTGGCTTAAAAAACGCCCCCGCCACATTCCAAAGAATGATGGACGAAGTCCTTAGGGACTACCTGTACAAATTCTGCTTTGTCTACATGGATGACGTAGTCATATTTTCAAAATCTTTATCAGAACACATTGATCATATTAGAATCATATTTAAAAAATTAAAAGAAGTAAACCTAAAAATACAGCCAGACAAATCAGAGTTTCTACAAAAAGAAGTTGCATTTTTAGGGCATATCATAACGCCGGAAGGTATTAAACCGAATCCAATGAAAATCGACGCGATCATACGTTACCCTATACCTAGAACACAAAAAGAAATAAAATCTTTCTTAGGTCTCGTAGGATACTACCGCAGATTCATAAAGAACTTTTCTAAAATTACATTTCCTCTCACGCGATGTCTACGAAAAGGGAGCGAAATTAATATTAAAAATCAGGAATATCAAAATGCTTTTCAAAAATGTAAGGAACTTATAACAAACTCTCCCGTTCTTCAATATCCCGACTTTACAAAACCCTTTATACTTACGACAGACGCCTCAAACATAGCTCTAGGCTCTGTCCTTTCGCAAAATAATAAACCGATCGCATATTACTCCAGAACTTTAAATTCAGCCGAGAAAAACTACTCTACTATAGAAAAAGAACTCCTTGCTATTCTAGAATCAACAAAACACTTTAGACCTTATCTTTACGGACAAAAATTCACCATAGAAACCGATCACAATCCATTAGTTTGGCTGTCAAAAATTCAAGAGCCAAACTCCCGTTTAATTCGTTGGAAACTTAAACTAGAGGAGTACAACTTCGAAATAAAATACAAAAAAGGCAAAGAAAATGTCGTTGCTGACGCACTCTCAAGAATAGACATCAACACCCACGAAACATAATGACGTCAGCCATCTTAATATATAACCAAAGTATTCACTCTACTACCGGTTGTTCCCCCTTTTCAATTTTATATGGCCCTTATGTGAACGAACCAAACATAAATAACGACCTCACTCTTTTTGAACAATATAATGAACAACGAAAGAAAGAACTAATACCTTTTCACGATCAAGTTTTCAAAAAAGCATATCAAAAACAGTTACACACCACACAAAAACAAAATAAAAACACCGAAGAGCCCCCTCAAATTCAAAAAGATCAAACTATCTTTAGAAAAAACACCCTTCGAAATAAAATGAACCCCCAATTTATCCCTACCAAAGTAACTAACGTCAATAAAAATGTTATAACTGGTATCTCAAAAACTAAACCAATTAACACACATGTCAGAAAAATAAAAAGACTCAGGAAAAAACCTAAATCATTCCAGGTTCCTGATCCTGTCCCTCCTGACATTGACGAACCTCAACCAGGCCCTTCAGGTCAATAGATTGGACAATAATGGATTCTACACCGAAGAAATCTCTCCTTCTTTAGTTGTAAGCCATTATCATACTATGTACATACCTTTTAATATGACAAAAATTAAAACGTCTCTAAGCCAACTTTTTACTACTAATTCCCTATTTTTATCCCCTTTAGTCAATCAAGTTAATAATACTTTATTAAAAATACAATTTCAATTCCTTGAATCATGCTTAAACGATACGTACAATACTTATGAAAAACTAAATTCTTTAGAAAACAATGAACTTAGAAAGAAACGTGGTTTATTCAACCTACTGGGAAGCGGTATTAAATTTGTCACAGGAAACCTAGATAATACCGACCTAGACACAATAACGCAGAACTTACAAATACTGAAACAAAATCAAATTAACACGATGCACAAGATAAATGACCTTAGTTCATTTGCCGGGAATATTATAAACAAATTCCAGGAAAATGTAAACATTATAAATAAAAACGCAAAATGCATTCGCTTCGAAATTTTAAAATTGAATAATGAAATCACGTTATTACTCAGTATGCAAAACCAAATTTTACAAATCTCAAAACTAAACAAATTTTTGGAAAAAATGCTGAGAATGATATCTTTTACGCATCTGCAAACTTTAGATTTAGAAATTTTGAATGTCAATGAAATTAGGGAAATTTGGCAATATTTGACAGCTCATTATCCAAAAAATTCTCTATGGCCACTAAAACACCTGTCAGAATTAACTCTTATATGTAAAACTGGCCTTATTCTGTTAAAAGATATGTCAATCATTGTAGTGAAAATACCAATCTTTGAAAAATATTCTTGTAGTCTTAAGATAGTTTATCCAATACCTAATAATGAATCAAAAATATTAATTAGCCCCAGTAAATACTATTGTAACAATTTATGGTATCAGCAATGCTCTGAAATTAACTCAAATTGGATTTGTTTCAACCCCATTGCACATAGTTGCCTTTTACCAAAAAATTGCCCTTTCGCCACAGTAAAAAAATAATTTTCAAATTCACACTTTAACTTATAAAAGTGGTCTACTTTTCTGTACAAAAAACTCCGAAACAATTTACGAAAATTGCTTCCAGTTTCAGAAAACCACACTTCAAAACTGTTATCTTATTAACAGCCAGTGTGACATAATAATTAATCAAAATAAATATTCATTATCAATAAATAACATTTCTGTTTCATTGCCAGATATAATAAAGCTTCCTGAAACAAACTTGTCTATCAATTTGCAGATAAGACATTTAGAAAACCCGCAAAAAATGCAGGAAGACCTTTTGGATCCTTTAGTCCTACAGGAACTTAATTTTGAAAGCCAAAATTACATTATCTTAACTTTATGTTTGGCAGTAATCTTGATATTTATTTTTATTTTCTATTTTTGGCGAAAACAAAAAACCTCAAAGACAAAAAATATTCCCTTAAGGGTTCTCCAAAAACTCATCAACGAGGACGTTGACGAAACTAAGGGTGGAGGAGTAATATCCCTGGAATAATAACATCTCATCTTGTTTGTAATAACAAATATATTGCTGACGCCGTACATTGAAGTTTATATATGCACCCAAATGGTCTAATTAGGTATCATTATACTTTTACAAGTTGTATTGGTCATTTTAGTTATAAGTATTTTTTGTAGTCTTTTCAAATAAAAAGTTTTTTAAAAGCTACGTCACCGGACTTCGTATTTAATTCGCGTCTAAACCCTCCCGCATGCGTCGAAAACCTTAATAAGTTAAAGTTAGAAATGCAAGGGTCTTCCAACCGATTTAAATTTACTGAAGAATATCCAGCATTTGTGTCATCCGAAGTGATGTTGAAATTACCTAATCCTATAATAAATCCAAAGTGCTCCATATTTGAACATGCTATATTTTAAGGTCGAATTTATCGAGTACACCTTAACTTAATGCTTCAATTATTACTTCATGGTAATTTTGTTTGGATTAGATTTACAAATATTTAAAGTTATTTTTATTAAATACTTATTTTTCCTTACTAAATAATTGTCCAAACCGCCCCTATTATTAGAAGGGTTTGAAAAAATTATATACAAATATATAAATGTATGTGACTCATAATAATAAAACAATTTTTCGAAAAAATATGCAAATCTGTATATAAAGTGCCCCCGAGACATAATAATAATAATAATAATAATAATAGTTTATTTCTCAAAAATACATAAAAAGTATACATTTCTGTCTACATTAGAGATAAATAAACAGTTTAATGCGCTGAAGCAACCAATTGCTTGTTAGCACTGGGTGTCTAGTTGGGTTATTTTTGTCACAATCAGGATAAAGGTCACTTTTGCGTTTAAAAGTCAAAAATCGAGGAAAAAGTCACATTTGGGTTTTAGTTCACAACTAAATTTAGGTACTTATAAAAATTGCTGTTATTTTATAACAATAAAACGTTGATTTAAAAAAGACAATGTATTTCATTCCTACTTATTTGGTGCAACCAGTTCTTTAGTTCCTTTTTAAATGTTTTGTGAAAGACTTGTTCTTTAAGGTGCTTTGGCAGTAGATTATGACATTTTGGTGCCATGTAGCTAATAGATCTGTGTCCCACTTCTTTATGGCATATTGGAATGACCATGCACTCTTTTTTGAAACGTGTATTTTTATCATGAGTGACAGTTTGAAGTGAGATTTTGTTTTTGTTGACTAACATTAAAACATTAAAAAAATACTCTGCCAATATATGGGCCCCTAAGCTCACACTAGGTACTATAGTTATAGTGTACGTGTGAGCTAATATAACTAAAAACTGAAATATATTTTATTCAACTCCAGACTAAATTACCTTTTGTTTGATACCACACAAGCCATGTTTTGACTTAATCTCAAATTTTTGAAATCTACCCCCACCCTTAAACAAAAACCGAGACAAAAGCAAAATGTATTTTTTTAAACTCCGGACTCAAATTGGGTTAACACCCCAGTAGATGCATGCCAACTTAAGAATTTTATGATTTGTTGTAAATAGCAAACCTCATGAATTTTATTCATTTAATTTTTTTTCAATAAAATGGCATGTTGCTAAACTAAAAACAAAAATATATCGGCCAAAAACTAATTTAAAAAAAAAATCTAAATTAATTTTAAAAAAATGTTAGTTTTCACCAATAGTTGCCAATTTTATCCAGTAGTTACCCTATTAAGAACCAGTAATTGCCAATGGTTTTTTTACATAGCTTTATTCAGAAAAAATAGTTAAACTACAGAAACATTTAAAGATCTTACAACTAAATTTTTTACCATGTTGGATTTTCTATTTTAAATTTTTTATACGTAATTTTAATTTGTCTTAAAACTGAGTTATGAACAGAAAACGGTCCATTGCCTATTAGATTAACTGGCCCATATAACACATATTTTTGGTCGACATAATTAATATCATCTTTTTGGGGCCAGTTAAAACTGTTTTCAGATATTTCTTTTAAGTATTTAATTTTTAATTTGTCATCTTTAATTTCTAGTAATCTTCCTATAATGAACTGTTCAACATAGTATATTGCGTAGTGCTTTTGTAAATCGAGATTAGGTTTTTGTTCCAGGTTTTCTTTAAAGTTTCAATCCGATTCATCTGACGTATCGTTATATGGGACGCTGGTTTCTGAATCACTGCTAGAATTTTTGTAATTTTTTTTCTTCCTTTTGGGATCTGGGACGTATTTTTTTTGCAGCTTCCTTGCTTCTCTAGATCTTTTTAAGTTCTCCTTTTTTTCTTCCCTTATTTGTTTTCGTTTTTCTTTTTTCATTTCCTTTTCTTGCTTTTCCTTCTCTTTTGTTTTAAAATATTTCATCCATTCTTTTGAAGTAACAACTGCTGGAATTTTATCTCTTTTCTTGCGTTTACTTTGCTTTTCACTGGTTTCCGGCCAAAAGAATGCTTTTTTAAAAGGTGAACCAACAGATGAATTGCTGCTTTCATCAATATTTTTTAAGAGCTCCTTTTGAACTTGAGAATTATTATTCTGTAGAGAATATCCTGGATGGGTTACTTCAACATTTTGGTGAGAACTGCTTGCAATGGGTGATTGCTCGGGTGGTGGGTTTGTGTCTGGATCTGGAGGGCTTTGAAACTGAAAAGTTTGTGGTATTGGTGATAATTGGTTCTCAACCTCTGTGTTTTCGTTTTCCATTATATTGTTATCTTCTTCCTGGTTTGGTAATTCTGGCACATCAGTGCTTTTCTTAATGTTCTTCCAAACTTTAAATAGTTCACTGTATGACTCTTCCCCTTTCCAGCTATTAAATTTGGCCTCATGTTTTAAAAATTCATTTAAAATTGGTTTGCTTATATGTGATTCTAAAACCTCTAATGCTAATTTACAATTTTTTAGCCCTTTAGGTGTTAAATTTTGATCCAATGTAACATTTTTTTCTATAATACATTTACTGTAGTCCACATTATCAGGGTTCCAGGGAAAGAGACCTGACTTGCGAAATCCATTCTTTACTGAGTCTTCAGTAACTGTATTCAGCACATCATAAAATAGTTTAGGAAAAGTCGCTTTATCCAACTTGACATCTATACTGGGTTGCCTAAATTTCCACTCATGAACAACTTTTTTCCAACTTTTTTTTAAAGGTCCAAATATACTGACATCACACGGCTGCATTGTATGAGTTGTATTGGGGAATAACGCTATCACAATTATCCCATTCTGTTCACAAAACTCACTCAAATGCATAGTGAGATGTGATTTATGGCCATCGACGAATAGGATAATACGCTTTTGAATATTATTTTTTTCCAACCAGGCATTAAAAACATTGGTAATATATTCAAAAAATGTTTGGCCATTCATCCATCCTGTATCAGATTTTCCTAAACCCCAATCAGGGTCAGGAATATTCTGAACTACTTCTCGTGGCATTCTTTTTTGTGGGAGGACAATAAATGGTGGCGTTATTTTTCCATCACTCCTGGCACATATTAAAACTGTAAGTGATTCTTTTTCTGCCCCTCGAGCTATTACATATACATTTTTTCTCCTCTTGGAGCTAAAACTTTCCCAGATTTGGGACACATCAAAAATGCACTCTCATCACAATTGTAAACCCTTGTTGGATTCTCTAAAATATCAAAGTAACCTTCTAGTTTCAGGTACGTTTCTACTTCAGTAAACCATGCCCGGATTTGTCCTTCTGTCACTGAAGCTCTTGCTGTTGACAAAGTTTCTGGTATTCTTTCACTAGTCTAGTCTATTCTTGTGTCTATTCAAGAATAATTGATACCATTTTTTCCCTGGTCTGTTTTTTATAAAGTTGGTATTTCGGTCCGAGTTGGTAATGATTTTTTCAACTGTCATTAGAACATCATCTTTCACCAAAGGAAAACCTGCACGTGCCACTTTTACTATCCAATCTACTAATTTTTCTTCCTCTGCCCTGGTTAGGTTTGTGCTTGGACCCATTTTTCAAGTTAAAGGTGTTTTTCCAGACACTTTATTAGAAAGTGTTTTTCTGGGAATTCCATATTTCTTGGCCGTAGCATTTACCGACTTTTTTAAATCATTAACTTCATCTACAGCTTTTTGCAAATCTTCTTCTGTGTATTTAAAAAAACTGCGTTTGTGTTCCATCTAAAACAAAATAATTAAAAAAAAAACAATATCTCCAGATCCAGTATTTGCTATACACAAAAACCAATAATTACCACCCCCTGGCAACTATTGGAGAAATTCTTTATAAATAAGAAACAAATAATTTTTAAAACGCAAGACATTTTACTATTCACTAGGCAAGTTAAATTGATATAAAATTCAATAACTGTGAAATTCCCTAGTTCTCGCCACCCTTGGCAACTATTGGAAAGTAGGTAGTATTTTCTCCAGTAATTGCCACCCCATACTTAAATGAACAATTTTGTAAATTTTTTTGAAATAACTTAATTATAACTTAACTTAATGTTTATTAGTAGCACTTAATCATAAACCACAAAAAAAAACAGTTGAAACAAAGAAAAAACACTGAAACTCCACTGCTTTTAACAAAAAAACAAGAATTCCTGCTGAAATAAGCCATTGCAATACCTAACCTAAGAAAATTTTTTATATTTTTCCCGCCCAATGTCAAAACCAAGAAAATGTCATGGTGAGAGATTCATAATAGCTTAGGTAGTTACTAGATGTCAGTACATATACAAAAATCGGCAAAAATATTTTAATATTGGCTGTTTATGTAATGATTGGCAACTACTGGTGACATGGCATCTACTGGGGTGTTCACCCTACCTTACATTTGATATCACACACGCCATATTTTCACTTAAACTCTAATTTTTGAAATATACCCCCACCCTTTTTTTAAAATAAATTAAAATGTATTTTGTTTAACTCCAGACTCAATTACCTTTCGTTTGATATCACACGCGCCATATTTTCACATAAACTCTAATTTTTGAAATCTACCCCCACCCTTTTATTTGGTTTGTGTTTGGTGGATTTTGTTCATTTTTAAATGGGACCATCTCGACCCAAGACGCAGCCTAGGTACCAAATTTCATTAAAATCGGCCGAGCGGTTTTTGAGTTATGCGCGTTTGTCGTTACAGACAGATATACAGACATACAGACAGAAAGACAGACATACAGTCATACAGACATACAGGCATACAGACATACAGACATACAGACATACAGACATACAGACATACAGACATACAGACATACAGACATACAGACATACAGACATACAGACATACAGACATACAGACATACAGACATACAGACATACAGACATACAGACATACAGACATACAGACATACAGACATACAGACATACAGACATACAGACATACAGACATACAGACATACAGACATACAGACATACAGACATACAGACATACAGACATACAGACATACAGACATACAGACATACAGACATACAGACATACAGACATACAGACATACAGACATACAGACATACAGACATACAGACATACAGACATACAGACATACAGACATACAGACATACAGACATACAGACATACAGACATACAGACATACAGACATACAGACATACAGACATACAGACATACAGACATACAGACATACAGACATACAGACATACAGACATACAGACATACAGACATACAGACATACAGACATACAGACATACAGACATACAGACATACAGACATACAGACATACAGACATACAGACATACAGACATACAGACATACAGACATACAGACATACAGACATACAGACATACAGACATACAGACATACAGACATACAGACATACAGACATACAGACATACAGACATACAGACATACAGACATACAGACATACAGACATACAGACATACAGACATACAGACATACAGACATACAGACATACAGACATACAGACATACAGACATACAGACATACAGACATACAGACATACAGACATACAGACATACAGACATACAGACATACAGACATACAGACATACAGACATACAGACATACAGACATACAGACATACAGACATACAGACATACAGACATACAGACATACAGACATACAGACATACAGACATACAGACATACAGACATACAGACATACAGACATACAGACATACAGACATACAGACATACAGACATACAGACATACAGACATACAGACATACAGACATACAGACATACAGACATACAGACATACAGACATACAGACATACAGACATACAGTCATACAGACATACAGACATACAGACATACAGACATACAGACATACAGACATACAGACATACAGACATACAGACATACAGACATACAGACATACAGACATACAGACATACAGACATACAGACATACAGACATACAGACATACAGACATACAGACATACAGACATACAGACATACAGACATACAGACATACAGACATACAGACATACAGACATACAGACATACAGACATACAGACATACAGACATACAGACATACAGACATACAGACATACAGACATACAGACATACAGACATACAGACATACAGACATACAGACATACAGACATACAGACATACAGACATACAGACATACAGACATACAGACATACAGACATACAGACATACAGACATACAGACATACAGACATACAGACATACAGACATACAGACATACAGACATACAGACATACAGACATACAGACATACAGACATACAGACATACAGACATACAGACATACAGACATACAGACATACAGACATACAGACATACAGACATACAGACATACAGACATACAGACATACAGACATACAGACATACAGACATACAGACATACAGACATACAGACATACAGACATACAGACATACAGACATACAGACATACAGACAGACAGACGCCGCAACAAAAAAGTTTCAAAATCATCTGAAACGCAAAGATATATAAATACTCTGCCAATCTATGGGCACCTAAGCTCACACTGGGTACTATAGTTATAGTGTACGCGAAAGCTAATATAACTAAAAACTGAAGTATATTTTATTGAACTCCAGACTCAATTACCTTTCGTTTGATACCACACAAGCCATGTTTTGACTTAAACTCTAATTTTTTAAATCTACCCCCACCCTTTTTTTTAAACTAAAATGTATTTTGTTTAACTCCAGACTCCTTTCGTTTGATATCAGACATGCCATATTTCCACTTAAACACTAATTTTTGAAATTTACCCCTACCTTTTTTTTTAAATAAACTAAAATATATTTTTTTTAACTCCAGACTCAATTACCTTTCGTTTGGTATAACACACGCCATATTTTTACATAAACTCTAATTTTTGAAATCTACCCCCACCCTTTTATTTGGCTTGTGTTCGGTGGATTTTGTTCATTTTTAAATGGGACCATCTCGATCCAAAACCCAGCCTGGGTGCCAAATTTTATTAAAATCGGGCAAGCCGTTTTTGAGTTATGCGCGTTGGTCGTTACAGACAGACATACAGACAGACAGACAGACAGACATACAGACAGACAGACAGACAGACAGACAGACAGACAGACAGACAGACATACAGACAGACAGACAGACATACAGACAGACAGACAGACGGCGCAACAAAAAAGTTTTAGAATCATCTGAAACGCAAAGATATATAAAAAATTTTGAAATCGGAGCAACTTTTTTTTCTCGAAAAAATTAGGATCACCATAGCTCACACTACTATAGTATAGTAGTAGTGTGAGCTAAAAATTTTGAAATCGGAGCAACTTTTTTTTTCTCGAAAAAATTAGGATCATCATAGCTCACACTACTATAGTATAGTATATGTGTGGGCTAATATAATTGTCTAAGTCAAGAACTTTTACTTCCCTAAACAACAAATCACTAGAAAAAAGTCTGTTTTTATTAAAAATTGTTTTCAAAATCCATTTCTGAATGACATCTAAATTTTTAGCTCAAACTACTACTATACTATAGTAGTGTGAGCTATAGTGATCCTAATTTTTTCGAGAAAAAAAAAGTTGCTCCGATTTCAAAAATTTTTATATATTTTTGCGTTTCAGATGATTCTAAAACTTTTTTGTTGCGCCGTCTGTCTGTCTGTCTGTCTGTCTGTATGTCTGTCTGTCTGTCTGTCTGTCTGTCTGTCTGTCTGTCTGTCTGTCTGTCTGTATGTCTGTCTGTCTGTCTGTCTGTATGTCTGTCTGTAACGACCAACGCGCATAACTCAAAAACGGCTTGCCCGATTTTAATAAAATTTGGCACCCAGGCTGGGTTTTGGATCGAGATGGTCCCATTTAAAAATGAACAAAATCCACCAAGCACAAGCCAAATAAAAGGGTGGGGGTATATTTCAAAAATTAGAGTTTATGTAAAAATATGGCGTGTGTGATATCAAACGAAAGGAAATTGCGTCTGGAGTTAAATAAAATACATTTTACTTTTAAAAAAAGGGTGGGGGTAAATTGAAAAATTAGTGTTTATGTGGAAATATGGCATGTGTTATATCAAACGAAAGGTAATTGAGTCTGGAGTTAAACAAAATACATTTTAGTTTTAAAAAAAAGGTGGGGGTAGATTTGAAAAATTAAAGTTTAAGTCAAAACATGGCTTGTGTGGTATCAAACGAACGGTAATTGAGTCTGGAGTTCAATAAAATATATTTCAGTTTTTAGTTATATAAGCTCACACGTACACTATAACTATAGTACCTAGTGTGAGCTTAGGTGCCCATAGATTGGCAGAGTATTTAAGTAGCATTGCCTTACACTACCCCATCCTGCGATGCCATAATTTAATTGGGATTGAACCAGAGCAAAATAAACATTTTTAAGTTGTTCCATTTTTAATTGAGTTTTAAGATAGGAAAAGCGAGATATTAAATATCTTGTTTTTGAAGTCACGTGTTCAACTTGTTTATCCCATCGTAAATGTTGGTCGATCATTATTCCAAGATATTTAATGCAGTCTGTTCGTGAGATCATTATGTTTTCTCCAGAGTTTAAGAAGCGAAAATCTGGTTGATTGTTTAAATATGAGGCAAAAGTTATAAATTTAGTTTTTGTTTGATTAAGGGGAGTTTATTGTGTCCAAACCATTTAAAAATATGAATTGTAGATTTCTCCAGGGTGAAGTCCTTGAACCATTGTTAAAGGAGAAGAAACGAAAAGTCCTGCTTACTTCACAAATATTTTATTGTCTAATCACGACGCGTTTCGGTTTTTAAAAAACCATTATCAAGTGGTCTGGTCTGTAAGAATAATGAAAAAATATAATTAAATTATAATATTTAAAATAAAATATGCTAAAAAATACTTACAGACAGTTAAGAATCATCTTTGAAACAAATGGAAAACTGGAACACACAAAAATAAAAAATTAAAAAACATTTAAAACATTTTAACATACAGATTAAAAATCAGTCAAACGGACATAAACACGTAATTTTTATAAAATACAATTAATTGACAAAGAAGATATAGGTTAAAATAATAAATAATAAATAATATAAACAAAACCCAGATATCCGAAACTAGGGTCACTGCATCCTGGAAGCCTGGCGAAGACTCTACGTCTTCGTGATGCAGTGACCCTATCCGAAACAGGTACAAAACGACATCTAACATAAAATAAATAATGTAATAAATGAACAGAAACAATTTAAAATTGACAAAATCAATAAATAAAAGCAGACAAAGAAATCTTATTTGAAATTGTTTAAAACTTAAGCTACCTCTTTGAAGTGGGCGTTAGTAGTGGTTTCATTTAAACTAACTGACGATTGATCAATTTCGAGTTTAGAAATCTCAAAATTTTCCAAAAAATTCAATTTTCTGCCTTTTTGGGTATCATGTAACATTCTAAAATTATTCTCCATATTAAAAGAATGTCCCGTTGCCCTCAAATGCATGCCCAAAGCGGATCTTTTATCGTTTGGGGACTTCTGAGAGTTCAAATGTTCACGTACCTTAACCTTAAAACTACGGCCCGTTTGTCCCACATATTTAGCGGGGCAGTTATCGCAAGAGAGTAAATAGACTCGCTTTTTTCTATGGTTGGAGTTGGGTCTTTTATTCTCGAAAAAAGGCTTTTAATATTTAAAAAAGATTTGTAAGCAATCTTAATATTGCAATTTAAAGAATTTAAAACATTTCCCACTTTCAAAGAGATGCTGCCCAGATACGTTAATTTTACATATTTAGGTGGTTGGTATGGAGGAATGGAAATATTCAATGGATCAGTCAATAGATTTTTTAGTAAAGAATTATACTTTTTCTTAATAAGTCTATTTATTAAAGAAATTTGATAGCCATTATTAATTGCAATCTGAAAAATAATGTTTTTTTTTCGACAATTGCATTTTGGTATCTTTTGATATAGTTAATTTATTTCCCAGCATACCTAGACAGGATGTAATTAAAATTATTGAAGATCTTTTAAATCAAAATTTATCTTAATACTTCTCCAATTTTAAGTCTATCTGGAAATTCACCGATTTGAAAGCTCAAATTAATCAAATAAGAAAGAGCAGGTGAAATTTCAAGGTAAATTTCCTTAAGTGTTTCTGAACGTATCCCATCTGGTCCAGGAGATTTTTTTAATTTTAGTTGACAAATAGTTTTTTTTTTCTTCGTTAGACGCAGGCCTTAGAAAAAACAAACTTTTATCGACCCTATTTGTTTCTTTATAGTTTTGTGGGGGATTTATTTTTCTAGCTAACTTTTCTCCAATTTCACAAAAATAGTCGTTAAAATGGTTAGCATTATCCAGTTTGTTTGAAGTAGTTTCCGTGTCTGTCAGTGTTATTTTTTCGATATTTGTTTTTTGAAGGGGTTTGTTGCAAAGATTATTAACACATTTCCATAAAGCTTGTGACTTGTTTTTATTGGCGTCTATTTGGTTTTGTATAAATTCTTTTTTAGTTTTATTAATCGTTTTTGATAGCTGGTTTTTATATATTTTGTATCTGTTTTTTAATTGTGAATTTTCAGGATTTTTAAGGCATGCTTTATACATTTCGTTTTTAGACCTAATTTTACTTAGCAAACTTTTTGTAATCCATTTATTTTTCCCACTTTTTGTGTTTGTTTGTCTTTTGGTGTGCTGGTTTTTTTTAATATTATCCTGTAAGATGTTCAAAAAGTTTGAGGTAGCAAGATTCAGGCATGGAGCTTGAAAAACTGATAGCCAGGTTTAATTTTGTAAGTCGTATTTTAATTTTTTGTAGTTAATGTATGTTTTTATATGAACCATATTCGTTTTTGTTTTGTTTAAGGAAGTGTTATCAAAGACAAAGGCAATTGGGCTATGGTCTGTAATTTTATAATCAAAAACGAACGATTTTGCGTTTCTAAAGCAACTTAAGTTTTCGTCTTTCACAAAAAAATGGGTCTTGTAAAATATTTATCAATAAATCATGTAAATCCATAAACTGCTAATATACTTTTGTAGTCCTCTGTAAAGCTTTTGCAATTTTTAAGTAAATCCAAATTAATATCTCCTGTAATTATATGTCTTTATTTATTTTTATTTTGTTCCAAATATTCAGAGAAGTCTGTAACAAAGTTGTTTTCGTTTATTGCTGGAGATCTGTATATGCATGTTAAAAGAAATTGGTTTTGACTTTGTCCAACAGTCAATTCAATGCATTTTACATTTCCTATATACTTAAATAAACAATCTACAGTGACTGACTCTTTGACAAAGACCATGATCCCATCGCATTTAATAAAATTTCCTTGATTATAAAATTTAGTATATCCAGTTATGTGAAATATCTGTTCATCTGTTATTTTATGTGTATAAATAAATTTCAAGTAATACCACATATATTTAAATGAAGCATCTTGAAGTGTCTATTTTCTATAAAATGATCAAAGAATTTCAGATTTTTGACTAATTGTGGCTCAACAACTTTTTCTTGTAAGTCTCTTATGAAAGGATCCATTTTTTGGTGAAATTAAATTATTTATTTTTATGCTAAACTAAAATTACTGAACTACTGTGGAAAAAAAAAGAAAAAAAAATACTATGACTAAATATAGACAACAAAATATATGATTTATTGCCGTCTCTATTTTCTGTTTTTCTTTGACCTTGTGCCTATTCCACTTTCACGAGATGGGGTATATTTTTGCTTTCTTTTTTTATTTTTCTGCAATTTCTGTGGTTCTACTTGATTCTCCACAAAAGAATCTGTGTATTCAGACTCACTGGAACTATCGCTGTTTATTTCTTCTAGATCTTTAGCTGTGTAGGTCTCGTTTTCGATTTCAAGCCCTTGATTTTTGCGGATTTGTTTTCTTCGCGAGCTTTTTTCAGATGCTTTCTTAAAATTTTTTGTTCTTCCCTGTCTTCTTTGCAGTAGTCGTTTGATATTGAATATCCTGTATTTTTTAGAGCTCTTAGTTTATTGGTGTCCTCGAATAGTTGACTTTTTCTTAAATATGAAAGAAACTCTATCAGAATGGGCGAGTTTTCCCCCTTCTTTACCCAGTAAATATTGTTGATATCGCTGACTGTGTAGTTTAACAAAAATAGCTCGTTTAGTTTCTGTAGAGTTTTTTTAATATGTTCGGCCCTATTTTCTGCTTTTAGTGGACCAAACACTAACAGTGTATTTTTCTCTAAGCTTCGTATCTTTGTATTCGCTAATTTAATTTGTGTTGTGACTTTAGCTTCACTGCTCTGGATTTGCGAACACAAAGTATCAGTTTGTTTTTTGTTTTGTTCCAAGAGTAACTTGTACATTTCAGCAAGTGTTGTAGGCTCCCCCATTTCTGCGATGTATTTGACTGCCTTGAAAATAATCCAAAAACAGATAATCCGGCAGGTTTAAGTCGACTGAATATATCATTCGGCTCTTCAAACATTGATGTATTGATTGATTGTGTCGGAAACGATTGATGCGATTGATCAATGGATTGACGACGATTGAAGGATTTTTGATTGAAGCACATTGAGGGGTCTGATTGACGCACGCAATTGATCGTCTAATCCAGCGATTGAGAATCGTTCGGTTAGTTGCTCAACAGCCATGATAATGGATACCTCGTTGAGCCCCGTGGACTCCAAAAACATTGCAGATAAAGACGTTGTTGTGCTTTTAATAGCGCTGTATCGCGATCACCCAGAGTTGTCTCGCAGAACTTTTTGTAAATGTTAATGGGTAAAGCGGCTTCTCAGTTCATACCACCGTTTCGACCAGCGTCTCCTCCTCCTTTCTTTTGTCTTGGCTTTTTTTTACTGTATTCCACCAAAGTAAAGGCCAAAAAGCCAATATTAGACATTGGAAACCATACCATTCATAAACAATAAACGACTCGAGAGATTCACTGAACTGACAATTGCAAAAACATTAAAGTGTTCATTGGAGCCGCATCAATCGCCATTGTCAATCGCGATTGTCATTTTAATTGTCAATTTAATCGATCGTCTCGGGGGCGCTTAAGACATGTATCAATTGGTTTGATTCCAAAGTTATAGTTATTTGTTACTCATATCCATTCTATAAGTATTAAATTTTGTCCAAACCCTCCTGGGGCTTAAATAAGTCGTTGAAAACATATGTAAATACTTTATCTAATGCCTAAAAATTGACGGAATAATATAAGTTTTAAAAATAATTACAAAAAATAGGATACCTAAAAACCACATTTTAGCGTCACCATTCTCGATGTTAACGACAATAAACCCAAACTTTACGTTGAGTCGAAATGCATAAATGTTACAGAGTTTTTTGAACCTGGCGAACCTGTAACTACAGTTCATGCCAATGATGAAGATGATGCTGAGACACCTAATGGCCAGGTAATTTTTTCAAAACTCCAAATGGCAATATTTAGAATCAAATATTTACTTACGGCGAATTTTTGCCAATGAACAAAAATGCTTTATCCGATCGGATCGGATCGGGTGTAGTATTTTATACTTTATTTATTAATTATGTCGGTTTGAGTAGGCCCACATAGCATCAAAAACACATCAACATAAAATTAACGTGAACAAAAATAACAAAGTTTTTTTTGCTAACAAACAACCTTATACCATGTAATATTTGTTTTGTTAAATCTACATGCTTAAAGAAAACTTAAAAATAAGGAAAATAAGGAGAAATCAACCTATAAAAATGTACTTTTTGCTGAAGTTTCTGATGCTGTGTATATAACGTCTGTTTTACCCTCGTAATTTTCATGTGCCAAGTTCACACATGAAAAGTCCTCCACAACATGTTCTAAAACGCCACTAGATTAAGACTTCTCATATCTAGAGACACTGTATGTATGACATATTTTAACTAAAGAGAGACGCGACAAACCCATCACAGTCACTGAAATTAACATTTTTTGGATATAAACAAACATGTTTGTCGGTCACCCCCTGTAAAAGTTTTGTTATAAAACGTTTATTTTTATTTGCCACCGCTTATGAATTAACAAGGACAGAAAGTGCGTCTCTCTCTAAACATCGCTAGAGTATAGAGGACCCATATTTTCATTTTTTGATATTGACATAAATAAATTTAACTTTGAAAAGTTTGTCGCATGTCTATATCATGAAAATATGTCATACATACAGGGTCTCTACTCAAACCTACTAACTTTCTACGTCTTTTTTGTCACGTTTTTTTAAAAATATTTTTTTAACTTAAAAGTGACGCGAAAGGAAGTTATAAAACACTTCAAGAGAATTTTAAGGATGGCGCTCAAGGCAATACAAAATATCTATATATACATTGTTTTTTTTTTAAAGCTAAACAAGATTTTTTAACAGTAAACACTTTCACAGAGTATTAATGTGTCTTTATCAGGTTAATAACTGATGCGTCGTGATCGTGAAGGATCAGGAATCAGTTCCTTAACAGGTTTTTGGAGTTTAGAGGTAAAAGAACTCCCTGATAGATTTCGTCAAAGTGAAAAATGTCAACAAAAGGCGCTGCTGCTAGTAAAATCTCAAAAATATTCAATAAAAAAGCCATGCAAGTCGCGTTTTAAAATTCGTGTAGAAAAGGCGGGACCTAATGTGATTATGGCGTTGATAAAAATCACTTGAAAATAACGTAAAAATATTGCTGTTTTTATTTGAGAATGACGTTATTACAACGCAGCTTTTAGCAACGTTATTTTTTATAACGTTAATGAATAAGCTTGTTTTCATATATTATGAAATAAACGTTTTTTTTCTAGCAGCATTTAAAATCAACGTTTTTTTTTCTCACGCGTTTTTTACATGTTAAACACGTGATTGTGCTATGTAGGGGTATATGAAATATTTCGAAAAAAAACTAAAAAGAACTCAATCTATGTTTGCGATTTTTTTTAGATTGTCATTGACATTGCTGATGGTTCACAATATGATCTTTTTGAATTGGAGCAGGTTTCAGAAAAAGAAGCTATTGTGAGGTCTACAAATTCTCTTAGAGGTAAACATTAACGTTAAACTTTACTATTTAAATTGAAAAAATAGTCCATTTCTCAAAGTGGAGTTTGCAAATTACAAAGAAAAACTGAATGACTTCTCCACTAAAGTCTTTATTGTTTCGGGTTTTATTTAGGACATGTTTCGAGTCTAAAGAGACCCATCATCAGCTAAAACAATTTAAACGAAGAATTGTAACTACATCCGAAGCAACTTTAGTGCCTATTAAATGATTAAACTGAGATAATAAAATTATTTTGAAGGGGATCAAATAATCCCTTTCAGGTTCAGTAGTGTACCCTGAAAGTGACCATCCCCCCCATCATTTTTATGTTGTATAAGCCGATACCCCCTTAAAATGTAACATACCTTTCAAAAACCTTCAAAAGACTCTCATACCCCCAGCAAGCTAATGCGAGGGTTCAAATAGATGCTATTACTAGATGAAAATCCAACGAAAAAGAGGTATCCTGAACAGGAGTGGGAAGTGGAGAATTCTGTAATTCAAAAGATACAAAATTGCGTTAAAGATAAAAGAATTTTAAATTTTAATATTTGTCTTTTCAGAGTGATCAAATATATCTTACCACATTTAAAAAAAAAATATGTGGTAAGATATATTTGATCACTCTGAAAAGACAAATATTAAAATTTAAAATTCTTTTATCTTTAACGCAATTCTATATCTTTTGAATTACAGAATTCTCCACTTCCCACTCCTGTTCAGGATACCTCTTTTTTGCTGGATTTTCAACTAGTAAGAGCATCTATTTGAACCCTCGCATTAGCTTGCTGGGGGTATGAGAGTCTTTTAAAGGTTTTTGAAAGGTATGTTACATTCTAAGGGGCTATCGGTTTATAAAACATAAAAATGATGGGGGGGATGGTCACTTTTAGGGTACACTACTAAGTTAAAAGGAAACGGAACCTGGAATTTAAAATTTTTCACTTATTATGTGGATTTGGTATCAAATACGTATATTATTTTTTGTTTAGGTATGCATGGTAATTATACCCTAATAGTACGTGCTCAGGACTTGGGCACACCAAGCTATAGTGTCGAACGACCTGTCAAAATCTGTGTAATTGATTACAATGACCATGCACCAAAATTTATTAGCCCGCCACATAACTCAACTTTAAGGGTACCTGAGGTAAGTTAATTTAATTTCGGAAATGGGTACTTCAAAATATTTTTTAAAGTTTTAAGTAATTAGCTGAATTTAATTATAAATATTTTCAGAACTTTTCCAACATAAGAGGTTTACTAATATTAGGAATTTAAAATATTTTAAGAATTAAAAGAATTTTAAGAATTTTTTAAAGAGTTTTAAGAATTTTAAGAATTTTAAGAATTTTAAGAATTTTAAGAATTTTAAGAATTTTAAGAATTTTAAGAATTTTAAGAATATTAAGAATTTTAAGAATTTTAAGAATTTTAAGAATTTTAAGAATTTTAAGAATTTTAAGAATTTTAAGAATTTTAAGAATTTTAAGAATTTTAAGAATTTTAAGTATTTTATGAATTTTAATAATTTTAGGAATTTTAGGAATTTTAGGAATTTTAAGAATTTTAAGAATTTTAAGAATTTTAAGATAATTAAGAAATGAAAATTTAGAGATTTATTAAATTCAAGTACTTGCCGTTTAAAAGATGAATTATATGCAGATTAATATTTAACAAGTTGAAAACCTGAACTAGATAAGATTGATCAGTGGAATTGTTTTTAAAATAATATGACTTTGAAAGTCGTAGTTTATGAAATTTCTAAGCGTCGATTACATTAGTTCCAAATTTAAGTTATACAAATATTGAAATTTTTCAAATATCTTTTGGAGCTAACATTATAATTTAGTAGTTGATGGACTAAGCTAGTATGTGATATGAATCGGACTATTTATATTTATTTTAATTTAGAATGCCACAAGAGGAAGCGCTTTGATCCAAATTAAAGCAGTAGATGAAGACATTGGCCTTAACGGCGCCGTCAGATATAAATTAAAACCTGATCCTGCAGGAGATTGGAAAGTGTTTGATTTGCAGCCTGTTTCAGGAATTTTGGAGCTCAAATTGCCTTTAAACAGAAAAAAGCAGAAAATTTATGATGTAAGTACGGCTTTTTCTCTATTTTTTTTTATCTAAAATGATAAATTTAACTGTCTATATCTCCAAGAATAAAATTTAATGAAACAGAGGGAGTTATGACTAAAATTGGTTAACTAATCTAACCCGCTGAACATTATGCTTCCCTTTTTTATATATTTAGATAAGAGTGGAAGCCTATGATTTGGGGAGACCAACTCCACTTAGTTCAGATTTGGATTTAACAGTATACGTGACAGATGTTAATGAATTTCATCCCCTTTTCATGGATGATGAGTTTATTGTAGAGTTTACAGAAAATACCGAGCCTGGCTTGGAAATAATAAAACTTCCAAAAACAGTTGAACGTGATGAAATCGACTACGATGGACCACCAGATCCAGTGTGCTATTTTATCATTGGTGGTAATGAAAACAAGTTATTTTATTTGGATCCCTATAAACATATCCTGTCAGTAAGTAATTTACAATTAATTATTTGGTTTGTTCTTAATGTTAGTATAAAGCACTACTTTACAAGTACCGGTCATTTCAAAATTATGAAAAAGAGACGAGGACACTAGAAGTTAAAAACTATCGAATTTAGAAAGCTTTTATATGAACATTTCAAAGTAAGTTTAATTTCAATTTGCTTTAAGGTTACTACACCTCTGGACAGAGAAGCAACCGAACTTTACCTTGTCCTTGTTCAAGCTACAGAAAATTGTCAGAATCCCCCAAAACAAAAAAATTCCTTAGAACTACTCGATGAAACCCAACTTAAAGTCATCATTAAAGTTTTGGACCAGAATGATAATCCACCCAAGTTTACCAGAAGGATTTTTACTGGAGGTGTTAGTACTGCAACTCCATTTGGTACTAAATTTATGCAGGTAGGCCATGTAAAACAAACTAGGACAGATTTGAATTTTTATGAAAAACTTAAATGATCATTTCAGAAATTGGTATTTTATTAATAATTAGATACTTTATCTATTTCAGTTATATTCTTTATACTTGTCTGTTTTATTAGGTAAAAGCGACAGATCCAGACTCTAAAGAAAACGCCATTATCAGTTACTATAGCTTAGGAAAAATTAAAATGACATTAGCTGAAGGTCTCGAAAATTTGGTAAGACCTCCATTTTTGGTCGAAAAGGAGACTGGGGAAGTTATTTTAAATTTTGATCCTCAACAGGGAATGAAAGGGTGAGTTCTTTAAAAGAGTTTGCATTTCGATTTTAAGCCATTTAGCATAACAATTGAACGAAATTAATTTTGTTTTATTGTTATCGAAAAAGAACTGATATCGAATAGTATTAAAAATTTTAAATCCGGAAAAGCTAGCGAACCTGGGGGAATATACGCTGAAATGCTCAAATATAGATTAGAGAAACTACTAGAAAATTTCACATATATATTCAATCAATGCATAAACGGACATTCCGTACCTGATGATTGGAAAATTGCAGTCACATCCTCAATACATAAAAAAGGAAACAAGCAATTTCAGTAACCAGTACTCTAAGTAGATTGTACGGTAGGATTCTTAGAGATCTAATAGAGAATAATTTTCATGAGCAAGAAGAAGAACAAAGTAGGTTTCGTGCAGGCAGATCTTGTGGTGATAATGTTTTTTGTCTTAAATAAGTAATTGAGAAAATGAGTGCCCGAAATATAGAGACACATGTTAACTTTGTTGACCTACAAAGGGTCAAGATCCAAAATTAAAATTGGAAATCGACTTTTAAAAGAACTCCTGGTAACAAAATGCTTAAAATAGGGATGTTGTATCTCTCCAACTCTTTTTAAAATATATATCGCAGAAGCTCTAAAAAACTGGAAACTTAAACTACACGGCATGGAAATACAACTTAACGACCAATTTACCATATACACACTACAGTTTGCTGACGACCAAGTTTTTGTAGCTAATGATAAAGAAGACATAGAGTATATGATGAGAAAGTAAACGGAAGAATACCAAAAGTGGGGGTTCCCAGTAAACGTGGACAACACACAGTACTTCTGTATTGGAGACGAATCAAGTGAGTTAGAACTAGACAATGGACAAACAATATCTCCATGCAATGAGTATTTATACTTGGGTCTCACATTTGATAAGACTGGAACAGACTGTAAAGAACTGGAAAAAAGAATAGTAAAAGCGAATAGGGTTATTGGGTGTCTTAACAGTATTTTGTGGAGCAGAGAGATAAAAAAGAAGGTGAAATTTAACATATATGAAATAATGGTGACACAAAAGTACAAAACAAAAATAGAAAGTGTCGAAATGGATGCAATAAGAAGAGCAATGAGATAATCTAGAACAGATCATATAAGAAATGAGATCATAAAAGAAAGAATGGGAATCGAGGGAAGCATAACGGATGACATCACTAAAAGGCAACTGAAATGGTACGGCCATGTGCAACGGATGAACGACGAACGATTACCAAAGCAGGTCCTAGAATGGCAACCAATCAGGCGCAAAAAATAGGATATCCTAAACTAGAATGGCAACAGTTAATCCAAAGATCAATGAGTCAAAAAATCCTGACAGAAGATGATTGTCAGGATCGAAGAAGGTGGAGAATAGGCGTCGGACAACGTAGAAAAACGTTCTAAACCGACATAGTACTAGTATTTTGTTTTAGTTTCGTCTTGTTTAGCAGTGATTAAAATTATTTGTAGTAAACTATATTTAATTATTTTGTGGCATAAAATTTTTGGTTTTTTGTTTTGCAGATATTTTGACTTTATGGTCCTTGTCAACGACACTGGAGGTCTCAAAGATACTGCGAGGGTCTTTATCTATTTATTAAGGGAGGACCAAAGAGTCAGATTCGTATTAAGGCAGCATGCTCCAGAGTTAAGGAATAAAATTGAAATGTTTAGGGAGTAAGTGTGTCTATTTAATCGTTTTATTCTTATTTAGGTCCCATATTCTTCTCAGCATATTGAGGTCCTTTTATTCGTTTTCATCATACTAATATAAAAGTTTTACCCTAGCAAAATATTATTGCTGCATCGTATATTCTACTCTAATTTCTGATGCTGCGTAACCAAGGATGTGGCTTTCTTCTAAGTCGTCTAAGCAATTTTTCCCAAAAAAAAATAATTTTACGGTTCAGTATCTGTCACTTCTTATGATGTAGCCCATATATGGACTTTTTTTTGCTTAACGCTAATCATCAATATCTGTTTGATAATTATAAGATATGATAAATGACAGACCCACAAAAAAAATTGAAATCTGTAAGAAAAGTGCTTATTCATCTGAAATTTTTCGCAGGGCCAATAACTGCCCCTAAAATGGGGTCAAACTTTCAATGATAGAAGCGATGATTTTTAACGCTGAATTTGAATCCGAGGTAAAAAACATTTCTGGACCTCTGAAACTTACTTCCGGACCCTAAAACTACCCGAAAAAGAAGGGTTGAAAATTAAGCTCTAAATGATAGATTCTCAACCATGGTATTTCCATGTATATTTCATTGGTGAATCCGATTCCGATTCTGATGACAAATGCTCAACCATGCTACTACTTATAAAAATTTCTAGACCCCTCTGTAGTTCACCATAGGATTCAAAGACTAGCCCTTAAAATTGAGTTTTAGATGACAGATAATCAATAAAGGTATGTATTTTCGGCGCTGAATCTGAATCCGTAGTCAAAGAAATACAGTGGATATCGCTTATAATATACAGGGTGTCCCAGAACTAATGGTACATAGTTAAACTGTAGATTCCTTGGGTCAAAATATTACGATTTAGCCATACTTACCTTAGTCCAAAAGTTCGTTGTAACCGCGATACAGGGTGTTAAACTTAATTTTATCAATTCGATTTTCTTTAATAACTTTTTTACTAATTAATATTTTTGCAAAAAATAACCAGCGTGTAAGTTTTTTTGAAATTGGCAAGACGATTCAGTGGAAATTTTGATGTACAGTGTAGAGGGTGTTCCCTGGACCACTAGCATTGCATTAAAATCAGTGGCTTTTTTTGTGCCTCAGTGTATACCAGGTTTTATGTAAAATATTGGTTTTTCCCATCCTTTTTATGTTAAAAAGTTATACTGTTTTAAAGTCGCTCAGAGCAACTGTTTTTCAAATATTTGCATTTAAAGTTTTTATTGCATGTGAGTGATATGCCTAATTTATGTATGATACTTTCTTCAATTCATTCTACTAATTAATATTTTTGCAAAAGACGATTCCGTTGAAAAATTTGTGGTACAATGTACAGGGTGTTCTTTGGACCACTACCATTGCAATAAAATCATCAGTGTATTTTTTTGTGCCTCGGTGTATACTTAAGCAGGTTTTTAAACAGAATATTATTCTAATTATTAAATAATTTTTATTAACAAAAAAAATATACATATTTTATTGCAACAACAAATTTTTAGATAGAAAAACAAAAAAAATCTACAATAAATATTCAAAATGGCCACCGTTAACCTGAATACATTTGTTTATTCGCTTATTATACGAACGTGTGATTTTAAAATAAAGATTTGCATTTCTAAACGCCTCTCCAGCATTTTGAATTTTTTGAAATAGTTTTTCTTGGGTATTTATCTAGCCTACAATAATAAACAGTTTTAAGTTTGATTTACTATTTGCCAATTTTAAAATTTTAACTTAGTTGCTGAGAGCACCATGCTTAAGAAATTTTGTATTTTTTTAAATAAATAATAAAATATTAATTTAATTAATAATATAAATTTTCTTTCAAAACAATAAAAAAATACTTACATTATTAAAGTATACGTACTTATCATTTTTTAAAAAACTAATATGAAGAGGTTTTTGTTCCTCATTAAAAACAAAACCCTACACAGTTGCAATAACGAACAATGATACCACACTTATGATAATTCAAGAACCACCCTGTATATTTTTTAACTTAATATTTCTTAAGAAAACATCCAATCTTACAATGCTATAAAAAAGTATTGATTATAGCTAATATGTATAAAGTAGGTAAGAATTTAATCAAAAATCTTTTATGCATACAATAAAAACTTCTAATTTAAATATTTTGAAAACCGTTGTTCTCGACATCTAAACGCTATAACTTTTTTACTTAAATAAAATTAAAAAATTAATGTTTTTAATAGAATCTTGTATACACCGCGGGGTACGGGGTAGACCTCGTCAGATGTCTATCAGGGGAATTGAATCGACCCCTGCCCTCCGTAGATTCCAGGTACTCTCTGACCCGGAGAGTTAGCACCTGTTTAGGGTCCCATTCCCAGGGTTACGGGAGAAGACCACATCGGTATGAAAGGCGGAGAGGATGGACCTCGGTACGGTGATCATAGCGCAGGTGGCAACCCTTTCTTTTAGGGATAGTATAAAAGAAGAAGATGCTGCCTTGTAGTACCGGCGTTGGAATCGTCAAAGGCTAGGGGAAGAAAACCTCGATCAAAAATCACCTGGTCCTCCAGGTTGGGGGTTGGGGCATTAGACTAACTCTCTGATACCCGGAAAAAACGTACACTGTTAAAAAACCCAATCAAACGCCTCGGAAAGAAATGAAAAACCTAAGACGACCCAAGCAAAGATACAGGAATATGATTTTTGGTACATGGAACGTACAAGGAATGAGTCGAAAAGTGAATGATATAGTCCATGAGTGCAGCAGAATGAAGGTTGACCTTGCTATACTAACAGAAACGAAGAAGAAAGGAAAAGGATCTGAAAACTTAGGACAGTATGACCATTTCTATAGCGGAGTGGCAAAAGAAAAACATGCGCAACAAGGAGTATCTATTTTGGTCAACAAAAGATTTAGAAAATATATCACCAACTGGGAAGCAGTAAATGAACGGCTGATAAGAATGAATATCACAATAAAAGGAATAAGACTTACGATTTTTGGAATCTATGCGTATAATGACGATGCAAATGTAGCCGTGAAAGACAATTTTTTTGAAGAAATCCACAATGAAATATCAGCAGTAAGTACATCTAGAGAAATTGTAATATTGGGAGATTTAAATAGTAGAACAGGTAACAGAGTAAATGATCTGACAGTTGGCCAATATGGAGAAGATGTTGTTAATGACAATGGAAACCGGCTTATCACAGTATGTGAGCAATTAGACCTAAAAATCCAAAACGGTTTTTTCCAACATAAGAAAATACACAAATATACCTGGACCAAACCCTCACAAAACCTGAAATCCGTCATTGATTATCTTATCACTAAACAAAAGACAAAACTAAAAATTCAAGATGTCAGAACAAAGCGTGGATCAACATGCGGAAGTGATCACTATTTTCTGGAGACCAAAATTCTCTTTCCTTATCAAGGCCGAAGCCTCCATCAACAAAATCTTGATGATACAATGAATGAGGAAATTGATCACTGTCAATATAATCTACTAAGCCTAGAACATGACAGCGTAAAAAACTTATACAAAAAGAGACTGAACGAAAAACTTAATTCAAGTTCAGGTGAAACCCCAGATGAGGAATACGAATGTATCACATTAAGCATCCATCAAGCTGCAAAAGAAGCACTAGGATTAGTGGAAGAAACTCCTAAAAGAACAAAACCATACTGGTGGGATGCTGAGATTGAAAGTGAAATAGAGGAAAAAAGGAAATTATATCACACGTACTTATCCCAAAAGACAGATAGAAGCAGAGAAGAATACAAAATCGCGCAATCAAAGGTGAGAAGAATGATCAGTGATAAGAAGAATCAATCATGGATGCAAAAGTGCCAGAAAATAGACTCTTACTTAGGAGGTAGGAGAAGTACCGAAAGCTGGAAAACTATAAGATCGATCAAAAAAGAAACATGCAGAGATATTATTTCACCAATACCAGACAAAGAATGGGATGAGCATTTTAAAAAACTTTTAACTGAAGATAGAGCAGAATTCAAGGAAGACGAAAGAGACAATATCATTAGAACGATGGGATCTCCAGTACCCCTCACAATATCTGAGGTCAAAAACGTGTGCAAAACCTTAAAAAGCGGTAAATCTGCCGGACCCGGAAATATCCCATCTGAACTTATTAAATATGGCACTGAAGAATTGTTTTGTAGATTACGGAATCTTTTCCAAAGATATTTAAATGGAGCTGTAGTACCAACTGAGTGGAAAACGTCATATATATCCACAATACACAAAAAAGGAGGGAAAGATATATGTGACAATTATAGAGGTGTATCTGTGACTAGTACGCTAAGCAGAATATATGGCAAAATAATAAGAAATAAAGTGGAGAGCGAATATAAAGATATGGAGGCAGAAGAACAAGCTGGTTTCAGGGCGGGTAGATCGACTTCAGATCATCTCTTTTGTATAACCCAAGTTACTGAAAAGAAAATGGCATACGGACAAGAGCTCCATCTGCTTTACGTAGATTTGCAGAAGGCATATGATAGTATACCACTAAATCTACTTTGGAAAGCGTTGGAAAAGACAAACATAAGCGTACAACTAATTAAGGCCATCAAAGAGTTATACCGCAATAGTAAGGCAAAAGTTAAAATAAAAGCAAAA
Source organism: Aspidapion aeneum (assembly GCA_963576565.1). Lineage (NCBI taxonomy): Eukaryota > Metazoa > Arthropoda > Insecta > Coleoptera > Brentidae > Aspidapion > Aspidapion aeneum. Next base: position 109,040,965 of record OY755040.1, read on the forward strand.
CTAACCAAGGGCTTTCAAGTAAATAAAGGTCTTAAACAAGGTTGCTGTATCTCGCCTACGCTCTTCAAGATATATTTGGAACAGGTCCTTAAAGTCTGGAAGAGAAAATGCCAAAACATGGGAATTCCGTTGAATGAAACCACCTTGTATACTTTATGTTTCGCCGATGATCAGATAGTGGTGGCTCAGGATTATGACGACCTCGAATATATGACACGAAAACTAATAGAAGAGTACAATAAGTGGGGACTAGAGGTTAATATCAATAAGACAGAGTATATGTGTATTGGTGGAACGAAACAGGATCTAATCTTAAATACTGGGCAGCGAATTCAGTCCTGTGATGAGTATAAATACTTAGGTCTAAAAATTACAGCTGACGGAACACTAGACAAAGCTATAAAAGATAGAAACGTACAAGGAAGAAAAGCAATAACTTTATTAAATGGAATAATTTGGGACCAAAGTATATCAAAACATAACAAAAAGCTTATATATAACACCATTGTAAAAAGTATTATTACATACGGCTCAGAAGTATGGCCAATCAAAGATAGAACAGAAAAAATGCTTTCCGCTACGGAGATGGACTATTGGAGAAGAGCAGCAGGGAAATCAAAAAGAGAAAGAGTTACCAATCAAAGAATAAGAGAAATTATGACAGTGGGTGAACGTACTCTAGTGGATGATATAAGAACAAAACAACTGGTGTGGTACGGACATGTACAAAGAATGGATGATGGAAGACTACCTAAACAAATATTACAATGGAAACCAACTGGCCGAAGAAAACGAGGAAGACCAAGGAGAAGCTGGAGAGAAGGAATAGATAGTGAAATAAGAATAAGAGGCCTAGATGATGAATTATGGGCAAACAGAAACGAGTGGAGATTGGGTATCGGAAGACGTAGAACGTTGTGAAACCGATAAATATATATATATTGTATACACCGAGGAACAAAAAAGTTAGACCTATTTTAATGTCACGGTACCGACCCAGAGAACACTCTGTATAATATTAATTTTTTTTACCAAAATTAAGTTGTCCATGCCCAAAAACCACCAAACCGAATTTTTTGTGCAAAATTATTAATTAGTAGAAAGAATTGAAGAAAGTATCATAAATTAGGCATATCACTCACATGCAATAAAACCTTTAAATGCAAAAATCTTAAAAACTGTTGCTCTGAGCGACTTTAAAACAGTATAACTTTTTTACATAAAAAGGTTGGGAAAACCCTTATTTTACATAAAAACTGGTATACACCGAGGCACAACAAAAATACACTAATTTTTATGCAATGGTAGTAGTCTACGGAACACCCTGTACATTGTACATCAAATTTTTCAACGGAATCGTCTTGACAATTTAAAAAAAAACTTACACGCTGGTTAGTTTTTGCAAAAATATTAAATATTAAAAAAGTTATTAAAGAAAATCGAATTGAAAAAATAAAGTTTAACACCCTGTATCTCTGTTAGTACAAACTTTTGGACTAAGGTAAGTATGGCTAAATCGTAATATTTTGACCCAGGGAATCTACAGTTTAACTATGTACCATTAGTTCTGGGACACCCTGTATATACATATTAAGGTCCCGACCGAGTGCTATTAACCCATTTTGTTACCTTTTTCCTCTATAACGACGCTCGGTTTTAACGACCAAATTAAGTGGTCCATTCAATGTCGTTATAACCGAAATTCACTGTACCTACATTTTTACTTCCACTTAGTTAACTGAATCAATCTCTTGGTCCATTTATTGCGGCCCTTACTCCTCTCTTTTTGTTTTGGTAACTGTAATTTATTTTTAAAGGAATTTCTTACTGCTTATGTTTAGCGTTTATGGAATTCGGTTGGCTCTCTTTAGCGGCCAATAGTTATCGACCATCATATATGCAAATTTCACATCCCCTGATAACACTTCTCCATCTAAAAGATGGCCTGATGAAATCCTAATGAAATCTTGCACCAGGCCTGGGCCCCGCAATGAATAACATCAGGGTTCTAGAATCTAATTTAAATATAAATATCGTGGTTGAGCTTCTCACATCCGAAAGTCAACTTTCCACCCATTATTAGGGATAGATTTTCCAATCAGGGCTGACTTCCAGCGGTCTATTTTAGACATTTTGGCAACTGTAGTGTCGGCTGACCATGGAACGTATTACCTGGATTTATCTTTCCATAAGCTCTGATTGGTTGATTTAAAAATTTGAGCCAATCAAAAGCCTGAGAAATAAATCCGCGCGAATAATACGCTCCATGGACATCCCGATGACGCAGCTACAGTTGTCGAAATAAAATTGCGGACTTCCATTATCTTTATTTATTTTAAAAACACGACGTTTCGGTTAGTAAGTATCTCTAACCGTTATCAAGTGTAAACTAAACAATCTAGTCTCTAGGCTACTACTTATACTACTTGGTGTGCAGTCAGGTGTGACGGCCCGCCCCCTTTTTTAATCCTAAGACGCCTGTTTTCCTTACGGAGTGGTTTCCATATGTTTGGTATGTCCGTGCTTGGTTGACTGAAAACTTCTTTATTCTGCTTTATAAACGCAGCTTCAATAAACTTTCGTTGTCGCCAATGCGACTCCTTATGTAAAACTTTAGCTTCTGACCACTGAATCCTGTGATCATTTGACCATGCATGATCTGCTAAACCGGATTTTTCAATATCCCCTAATTGCTCGGAGCATTATAACAAAGACTCCTTTTTTATTATTTCTAGCGTTTTGGGTAACGTAACAGGTGCCATAGTGAACATTGACGAATTCAAAACTCACACTAATCACGAAGGAACTAGGGACAAAACTAGAACAGACTTATTCTTACACTTGGTCAACAGGCGAGACAACTCCATTTTAGAAGTTGCCGAGGTATTAAGACTAATCGATCAAAATACTGAGAAGTTGGACGCTTTGTTTAAGGTAAGAAATGAATCCCTATCCATAGTCACAAAGGACAAAAAAATCGCCAAATATCTTAAAGAAAAATGATATGCGAGGTATGACAATAAAATAATAAGACTGTTGTAAAAAATCTACTTTATTTAAATACCAATACAACTTAATGATGTTCCCCATCAATGTAGTCCCCTTCTCTATCGACGCAGCGTTGCATGTGTTATTTTCCAATATTGGAAGCAATTTTGGAAATCATCAGAAGAGAGACTGTTAAGAAAACTTACCGTTTTTTTCCTTGACGTGTTCTAATATTTCAAAATGGGTTCCTTTTAACGATTTATTCACTTTCGGAAACAGTTAGAAGTCTCAAGGGGATAAATCTGGTGAATATGATGGGTGGTTAACGACGGGGATCTTCTGATTAGCTAAAAACTGCTTAATGGAAAGGGCATTGAGGCCCGGTCCATTGTCCTGATAGAGCAGCCACGCGTTAATCTTTCACAAATCTGGAGGCTTTTTCCTTAAGCGTTCCCTTAGCTACATCAATAGTTCCAAATATAAATGTTGGTTGACTGTTTGACCTTCACGCGCCCATTCAATAAGGATAATATCGCAAAACAACAATAAGAATCGATGTTTTGGATGTGCTGGAGCGCCCTTCTCGTTCATCATCTTTAACTTCTTCACGACCATCGAAAGAGCTTTTATGCCACATAAAAATCATTGCATGAGACATCTCTTCGTAGACATCTTTAAGCATTTGAAAGCATTCAGTAGCCGTTTTATTGAGTTTTACTTTAAATTAATACATTGGTCAATTTTTTCGTTTTTCATAATTCCGGCGAATAAGCTATGCACGATTCGCTTCAAACCACTGCGTAAGCCAAACTAGTAGAGGAAAGGCGATAAGATTGCGCGCGGTAGTAGAACGCACATCAAGGAGAATAACTCCGAGCGCCCGAGGCGTGGAAATTTAAAACCTGTTAGTACGGGCCTGTTAGTACCGGGGCCAGTCTTAAAATTTAATTGTCATACCTCGTATATAACAGTTCAATTTCAAAACACGGATTACTTAATAATAAACCGACATTGTCGATTGTGATTGGCCCAGTGGCGGCGCGTGGTGTCAAAATTTATCGTGTACACCCAAAAAAAATTGTGACGCAGGCGACAATTTTTTTTGAGTACCAAGCCCTTTTTGGGCCATCGAGTAACTACGAAATCGTCGAAATCAAAACGGCCTGACCGCCAAGTTGTCTTAGTGCACTAATTTAAGGTGCATAAGCCACTTAGTTTCTTTAAATGTTCACGTTTCATATTTCCTTTTCAAAAATCATTATCACCATTTAACAGTGGTTACGCATATATCGAAGAAAGACCAACATGTCCGAAACTCCCGGGTAGTATGCGAGCTACTAATATCCCCCTGTTGAGAACTCGCCCAAACACTTTTTTTGGTCTTTTGACTATGTCCTCACAATATTTCTTTAAATTCTATTGTTAGTCAAGATATTTAAGTAAATTAAGTACTGTACATTTATTTTTTTTAGGAATTCAACGTCTTAGACACACAGCCCGGAGTTAGTATCGCTCTTCAGTCGAAACTTCAAAACAGTGAGACCACTTTTTGGTTGACGGCATCTTCACTGTTTCTTCTTCTTTTGCTAGTATTGTGCTTGACGTTGTGTATTAATCAAAGGCATGCTTATCATAGAAAGTTGAAGGCTGCCACAGCTACAGCTTATGGTACGTATTTTTAAAATCATTTAAAACTGATAATATAGACAAGTGATCGTCTAATATTGACATGTAATGATGTAAAAACACTTAACCGATTTTAGTGATTTAAACCTCGTTGTGCGTGGTGGAAATAGATATTATCTATAAATTAAAAAAATCAAAAATAGGAATAAACGGAATGAATGGTCATGTTTAATTCTGTCCTTCATCTGGATGAATTTTAATTTGGTACACACAACACAAAAATATTTACAAAAATTAATATTTAAAGAACCGTGAAACTGATGAATGACTTTTACCCTGTTGTAAGCGGCCGAAACAATCCTTTTCTACCAATATAAAAACTCAAAAAATTTTTCGAAACATCAATCAAGAGAATCAAGAATAAACGAGCTTTTTTAAGTTTCAAGTTTGATTTGAACGTTTAAAGACCAACTGATAATGATTTTTATCTCATAAAAAATCAGTTAAGTGAATATAAGTAATGAATTTTTGAGGTATTAATGCAAACAGAATTTAGAAGGCAATTGTATAACCTGTAAAACAATGGTTTGGTTGACTGATTTGAATGACTCGTATCCTCTTGTGCGGGGAAAGTAGAGCTATATCTAATAAATTCAAAAAAGAACCTAAAAAAAATCCGGATTATTAGAATAAACGAGCCATGGACAAGTTTGATTTTGTACGTCATTTTGGAATTTAAAACGTCGAACCAAAAAATACATCTGTTAAAAGCCTTTATTTCCTATAATGTGCAGTTTGCTTCCTTAAAATCGATGATATTCTTCGAAAGTTATTTTAAAAAATATATTTTGTCCCGATTTTTTGACCCACCTGTGCGTGCATGTACGGGAAAATACGTAAATACCCTTCGACGACTAGCCGGTTCGTGGCTTTGCTCACACATTTAAGTAATTTGTCGAAATTGACGTAAGAAACACTAGGAAAAACGATGCATATGCATTCTATGAATGGCACTCACCTTGGACTCTCCTGGGGCTCCACTTTTGACGTTCGAACGCCGCGATCACCACAAATTTCTCACTTTTGTAACTTTCCTCGGAGACGTGTTTTTTCGAAGTGTCTTGTTGCTGCTGGTGGTTTTCAGCGCACACTGTCGGCGCTGCTTGTGCCCCACGTGTCCAGTGCCGGCGGTAAAATCATATGCATTTAGATAGCGCGAAATTTAAATTAATTCTTTGCGCAGAAAAGAAAGAAAAAGAAAAGAAATAGGTAATTTACTGCTTGCACCAACATTTTCCGGCCGCCAAAACACGTGTGTTTTTACTTAGTTAAGGAAAGGAAAGGGGAGAAAAAAAATTAAATAATATTTGCCCATAGCAATTAAACGATACAATTTAACATTATCCCAAATGTGCATTGAATTATGCACATAGCTTAATAAACTAAAATTGAAAAAAAAACGGAAAAATAAAAATAATTAAATTTAAGAAAAAGAAAGAAAATATTGCACTATGCGTCTGGCATCGGCAAAGGACATAGTTTCACTACTGGTTGATGATATGTTCCTGTAGCTGTTTTAACGGTCACAACACGAATATGACCGACTGAGCCAGGGTGTACGTCGACAATCCGTCCAATAGCCCATTGCAATGGCGGTTTTTGTTAATTTTAACGTTGTTGGAGGCCTCTGTCCATTTGGTACGCTGTTGCAAGGTGTTTAGGTACTCCAAGTTCCAGCTTTTCTAAAAATCGAACTAGAGCCTTTGCACCAGTTGCCAGCGGGACAGGGCGTTCAACTTGGAATTAGAAAAATCGGGTTCTGGTACGGAATTCAACGGTTCCAAGGTGAGGAAGTGACCAGGGGTCAATGGAAGAAAGTCATTCGGATCCATACTTTGGGCATACAGAAGCCGACTGTTTAGTATGGATTCGACCTGACACAAAAAGGTTAAAAACTCTTCATAGGTTAATCGCTGCTCACCTATTACACGTTTTAAATTTGCCTTGGTGGATTTTACTACTGCCTCGGCTAGTCCATTTAAATGCGGACTACCAGGACTTGAAAAATACCAGGTAATTTTTAAACTGTGACATGCTTCTTGAGAGTAATGTTTAAGTAAACGGTCAGCACTCAAGAACTTGCTGCCGCAATCTAAGTAGATATCAGAAATTCTGCCTCTTCTTGCCACAAATCTCTTAAAAGCCGCAAGAAAGGTAGGAGTAAAAATATCGGAGGTAAGTTCTAGGTGAACAGCTTTTGTAGCGGAGCAGACTAAGAAAAGAATGTAAGCTTTGGAGACCTTTGCACCTCGGTACTTTCCCATTGTGATTGGAAAAGGTCCGCAATAATCGATGGCAAAATGTGAAAATTCCTTTACCTGTAAAATGGGTTGAGCAGGCAAGTTGCCCATGATTTGTACAGAAGGTTTAGGATTTAATCGATAGCATAAAATGCAGTGCGAAGTTACGCTCTCGATTGCATAACGAGGAGAAAGGATCCAAAATTGTTGTCTCAATAGGTAGTGCAAAAGGGTGTTTTGCTGAATAAGAGAGTTCGGAAGAGTGTGGTAAGCGACCACCACCCACTCTTAAGCAGCCTTGTGTATCTAGAAAAAGTGAAAGTTTACGGAATGGTTTTGGAAGAAGCTTTGCGTCATTCACACGTGAAATGAGATCAGCATAGATGGAACGTTGAATATGCCGAACGAGGATAATCAAAGAATGTTGAAGTTCTACTTCGGTAATATTTTCGTCAGGATATTTAGATTTCTTTGTAGTAAGACGAAAAATATAGGAAAGAATGCGTTGAATTTTTTCTAGGGAAGAGTAATGCGAGAGAAAAGTATCAATCATATGTGGTTCAACTGTGCAAGTTTGAAATACTAATTTTCGTTCTTCCAGACTTACCTCGTTTTCCGGAGGGTCTGGACAGCGAAAATCATCAGGCCAACTTTCTTTTGGTAGCCTGAGAAAAGGTGGACCTTCCCAATACAAGTCGTGATTGATAAGTTGATTTGGTGTAAGACCACGCGAAGCACAGTCTGCTGGATTTAGCGCCGATGGAATATATTTCCATGCTGAAGGTGAAATGGTTTCTTGAATATGACAGATACGGTTTGCCACAAACGTTTTGAACCGGTGAGGTGAAGCTGCCAACCAGCATAAAACCACTTGGGAATCACCCCATGCATAGATTTGGTTAAAGTTAAGAATATCTGCATAGGTGTTTTGAATAAATGAAATTAGGTCGCAAAGTAAAGTGGCACCAAAAAGCTATGGTTTTTCACAGAGTTTGCAAAAGAAAAACTAAAGTAAGTTCGTGAAAATGCTAGCTGTCAACTGACTGAAAATAAAATGTTGCCAACTTAACAAACACAAAAGTCACTGTGCGGCTAACGAATAAGATTAAAATACTTGTATGGCTAGTTGCCTACCCTTCTATTCTACACCCCCTTCCAATAGTTTAATCTTATAATCCTTATAAAACCAAAAAAACTGTAATCAAAACATCACAAAAACAGCTTACTCTTAAGATATTTCAACTTATCTTTAAAATATTTCAACTTATAAAAACTTTAAAAAATTTTATAAAACTTATAAAATCTTATAAAACCTATAAAACTTTGCCAAAACATATTTCACTAAGACAACATTTATTTTAACTCATATATTCAGAGAATCTCGAAAATACCAAAACTTTACTTTTGCTAAAGCTTTGGTAAACATGTCAGCTTGTTGCTGATTGGTTGAAACATACATTAAGTTGATTTTCTTTTAAATGATAAAATCACGAACAAAATGATGTTTTACGTCTATGTGTTTCGTTCTTTTACATTCCAAGGTTGAAGCCATCTCAATGCATGATTGGTTGTCTTCGTAAATATTTATTGGATAAATATTGTATTTTAAAATCTCAATGAGCATTTGTGCCAAAAATAAATTTTCAGCTACACAAGAAGCCAACGCTACATATTCAGCTTCACTGCTCGAAATTGTCACAATATTTTGCTTCTTCGTTTTCCAAAAGATTAAATTTTGATTTAATTTAATAATAAAACCTGACACACTTTTTCGATCAATGATACTATTAGCAAAATCCGAGTCAACAAAAGATTGTAGACAAATTTCTAAGTTGTTACTTTTAACATACTTTAAGCCAAAATCTTTTGTGTTTTGCAAATATCTGAGCACATTCTTCAAGTGTTTCCAATGAATTTCTGAGTAGTTATTTTGAAATTGGCTGAAATAAGTTATGCTGAAACATAAATCTGGTCTAGAACCCAACATAATGTACATCAAACAGCCTATCAATTCACGATAAGGGCAATTTGCTGAAAGTTTGCAATCTGACATTTTAAATTTTTCAAGTACTTTATTTATTAGTTGTTTTTGAGTAATATGCAACTCATTTCCAAATTTTTCAATTTCAAGTCCCAAAAAGGTTAATTTTTCATTTTTAAATTCTTTAATTTTAAACAATTTTGATAGCTCGTTTTTAATCAGTTCCAAATTTTCAGAATTTTTCGAAAATAAAAGTATGTCATCAATGTATATAAGTAAGTAAACTTCGTTGTTAAAATATAGACATGGATCTTTTTTCGACCTTTGGAAGCCCAAATTTATCAATGTTTTATGAAAAAGATCGTTCCAACATTTTGGAGCCTGTTTAAGTCCATTAAGTGATTTGGTTAACTTACATATCAAGTCCGGGTTAGTGTTAAGTCCATCTGGTTGTTCCATGTAAACAGGTATGTCAAGCTTACCGTACAGGAACGCAGAACTCACATCAAGCTGCAACATACACATGTCAAATTCAAGATACAGAGCTAGTAACACTCTCACTGTTACCATTCTGGCCACTGGAGCATAAATCTCATCTTCCAAAGAACTTGTTTGCTTGAAACCGCGAGCTACAAGTCTTGCTTTTTTCACTGACTCACGATCTAGCACTTTTTCTCGAAAACCCCACTTTGAGTCTATAATTTCTGTGTAAATCGGTCTTTTCACTAGCTCCCATGTTTTACTTTCATCTAGTGATTTCAATTCCTGCTCTATAGCATTTTTCCATCCTTTGTCTTTCATAGCTTCTTCATAAAAATCTGGAGTGTCAGAAATCAGATGACCAGCTGACAGTGCCACCATCAAATTCATGTCAAAGTCCTTTAAATGAAGTGACAGTTTTCTCATTCTAACACTTCGTCTCTTATCTCTGTTCTCTGTCTCCTTCTCTCCCATATTATCTGTCTCAAAATAAGTGTCACTTTCTTCTGAACTTTCACTGCTTCTTCTCTCTTTATCTGATTTTTCTTCTTGCTTTTCTGTACTCTGATTCTCTTTTCTTTAGTTTCATCGAACACTACATTTCTTCCAATAACTATTTTCTGTTCGACAGGATTCCAGAGTCTATAGCCATTATCACAATAGCCAACCATTATCAATTTTTCACTCCTAGCATCTAGCTTTGATTTTCTGTCTTCTTTTGGTATGTGGTTATAGGCTGTACAACCAAAAAGCTTGATTTTCTTCATGTTTGGTTTCTCACCGAACCAAATTTCCGGAGTTTTTGAGTGAACCCTGCTTTTGTCCTATTTGTTAAGTAAACTGCGGTGCAGAGAGCTTCTCCCCATAAATTCGAACCAATGTCTGAATCGAACATAAGGCATCTAGTTTTTTTTATGATAGTTCGGTTGTATCTTTCAGCCACCCCAATCTGTTCAGGATTACGAGCAACTGTGTACTGAACTTTGATCCCATTTTCTTCAAGCAGCTTTTTCATCTCGTTTGACACATACTCCCCTCCATTGTCACACCGAAATCTTTCAATCTTACTGTCAAATTTTGCCTATACATGTACTAAGTACTTCTTAAAGCAGTCGATAACCTCACTTTTACTCTTCATTAGGTACACCATAGCAAAATGTGAAAAATAATGATAATGTAACCATATATTTCTTTCCGTTATAGGTTTCTGGATTCATTGGTCCCATGACGTCCCTGGACACACATTCTAATATTCTTTTTGCCTTTCTATCTTCTTCTAATGGTTTGAAGGGTTTTCTTGCCTGTTTCCCCTTTTGACAAACTTCACATACACCAGGAGCTGGAAAATGGCATGAATGCCCCATTTTTCTATGCTCAAGCCATGTTGTCACATTTGCATTTTCTCTTAGCTTTAATGTCACTACATACAAATTTCCATGAAGCTGTCCTTCAGCATATGTTTTGTCATTTTTCTTGATTAGCACCTTTTTGTTTTGAAAAACTACAGAAAGGCCGAAGTCTTCTAGTTGCCTTACTGACAAAAGGTTGTAAATCAAATTTTTACAAACCCAAGCTTCCTTTATTGTAATAGGCAAATTTTCTTGTGTCATCAAACGTAAATCACCTTGTTTCTCAGCTTTCAGGCTCTCACCTTTCTTCGCTACACCTATAGTGTGATCTATTGGTACTAAATTTTCTATTAGCTCACCTGTAGCTTCGTTTATCAAGTGATTTGTGCACCCACTGTCAACAATAAACCTAACTCATTCTCATTACATGATGCCAAGCTTACTTCCGGAATTTTTATTTCTTGTTCCGTTAAAAAACAGATTTCTTCTTCTGCATTTTCTTCTTCTTTAGCTGCATTTGCTATGTTGTGCTTCCTTTTAAGCTTGTCATAGTTTATTCTCATGTGCCCCCTGATTCCACATTCATGGCACTTGAAGGAAAAGGCTTTTCACCTTTTTGTTGACCTTTTTCTTCAGGTTCTCTTTTATTCCACTTTTTCTTAAAGCGACCTCTTCCTGCAGCAAAAGCGCTACTGCCAGCTTCACCCTGAGTTCTATTCATCTGTCTAGCCTCTTCTAATAGCAATTTGTTCTTCACAAAGGTCGGTAGAACCTTACTTTCATCTTGTGAAAACAAAAGATCTAATAATGTTGTTACTGACCACTAAGATTCAGGCATTTCACCTAACAGCTGTTGCACAACCTCGCTGTCTTCTAGATTTCCACCTGCTGCCTTATACTAATGTATACAACGATCAAATTCTGTGAAAAAATCAGTTAGTGGACCTTCTTCTGTGAAACTCAAGTCCACTTATTACGCAGTATTGTTCGACTTGCCATTCCCTTCTGGGTGAAGGTGGTTTGTAGGCACTCTAATATTTCTTTGGCCATTGTTTTTTCTTTGATAAATTCCAACATATTATCTGCCAAACATTGGACTATGATATTCCTGGCCTTTACACCATCTTCCAGCCATTTGTTTTTCTCTGTTTGTTTGGATGCATCTGGGCAATCCGTTTCCAAAACAGACTTTACTTTGGCCTGTTCCATTGCCAGTTTTACCCTGAATTCCCAGTTTGGGTAATTTGTTCCAGTGAACGGTACAATGTTAAAAATATTTGAATTTCCGCTCATGATCAATCAACCGTTTCAACGAGTACACTCTGTCAATGACCCGCACACGTGCCGCGCCGACATTTCCTCGATTTTTCCGCACTTTTCCAATTCCGAACCGACACAACTTTAGTTTCCCAATACGACTGGGCCCTATGGTTTTTCACAGAGTTTGTAAAAGAAAAACTAAAGTAAGTTCGTGAAAATCCGTTTTACTTTATATAAACAATCGACTACAAAAATCAATAATGCCGGCTAGCTGTCAACTGACTGAAAATAAAATGTTGCCAACTTAACAAACACAAAAGTCACTGTGCGGCTAACGAATAAAGACAGGCTGCACTATAAGATTAAAATACTTGTTCTACTACCCTTCTATTCTACAGAAGCTACTCCAGTCGTGGATGACTGACTGTTTTCACTGGTGCGACTTTAGATTTGGACATGACAAGAAAGGTATAAACTTCGCCAGAAACTGATTCCATTTTGAAATAGACCGTATTTAGTACCAATAGCCAAGCCATTAAGTTCAATGCTACGTGGTTGATCAATGGAAAGGCGTCTAGGTAAATGAATATTTGAAAGATTTGGAAGTTCGGTTCAAAATTGATTGCAAACATTTACGATATGCGGAGGAGGCTGAGAATCCCAGTCCAGCTTCTCCTCCACAGATCTTGCATGAGGTGCTTAGCAAGTAAAGAAACAGGAGAACAGAAACCTAAGGGATCGAAAATTTTCATGATTTGAAATAAAATAACTCGTTTTGTGCACGGTTTGTCTTCCGGTATTACCAAGTAGGTAAATGAATCTGAAATAGGATTCCATTGGAGACCTAAGATCTTTAAAAAATTAGATTCGGATTTATCGAAACGAATGGACATGTGTGTTTCTGATTCTGAAAATGATGAAAGGAGTTCTCGGCTGTTGCTCGCCCATTTCTTGAGCTCAAACCCTCCTAGGCGTAGCAAGGAAATCAACTCAGACTGAAGTTCTTTGGCAGAGCTAACAGAATCATGCCCAGTAAGCACATCGTCAACGTAAATGTAAGAAGCACCTTAGCAGCGTTAGGGTACCTCTTAGACTCGAGTTTAGCTAGTTCTGGTAAAGTGCGAATAGCTAGATAGGGTGATGACTTAAACCCATAAAAAACTGTTCTTAGGGAATAGGTTTAGACTGGATCATCCTCTGAAAATCTCCATAGAATGTTTTGATAACGTGTGTGCTCAGGAATAAATAAAATCTGTCGGAACATTTTTACTATGTCAGTAACAAAAGCAACAGCATAAGTACGAAAATTAAGTAGAATTTCACGAACATCATTTTTGCAATTTGGGACCTGCGCACAACGTTTCGTTAAGCGAGACACCTCTAGGACCACGTTGAGACCCATCAAAGACCACTCTGATCTTCCCAGTGTTCCAGACACTGTGATGTGGGATAAAGTAAGAATTATCCAAGACTTCTCTAGATATAGGCGTAGGAATAGGCATCATGTGACCCGTATCTAAATAATTCTGCATAAAATCTTTGTAAGCTTGATAATTAGCTGAGTCTTTGAGAACTCTAGATTCCTAAAGCTTGAAACGTTTTAAAGCAATTGGATAGGTGTCACCCAACTTGGGTTCTAAGTTTATGAAAGGTAATGGAACGAAGAATCTACCTGATTCGTTGCATGAAACTGATTGTGAAAATAGTTTTTCGCACATAATATTCTCAGGACTATGATGAACTTTATGTTGGACCTGTTCTTTCTCCCAGAAGCGCTCTAGGCAGATATCTAAAGATGGTTCAATGGAAGTGTAACAGCTTATGAGTGATTGTGGTTTTGGTTGCATCGAATTATCAACTTTATCCATCAACCCAATTAACACATAGCCAAAGATGCTGTTGAAAGTACTAGGTTGTCCACGCTCTCCATGGATAACTCCCTCTTGTCAGAGATGCGGAAAAAGTTCACAACCTACTAGAACATCAATAAAACTAGGTGTATGGAAGTTTTGGTCAGAAAGTTTGATGTTGCGAATGTGATTCCAACTGCTTGAATCGACAGCACAAGAAGGAATCTCCGCGCAAAGCTTTGGAAGTACTAAAGCCTCAAAATCAAAAGTAGGTCCCGTTTGACCTTGAGGTTTGATAAGACATTTCATCTTACCTTTTTTTATTATTATTATTATTATTATTTTTTATTATTATTATTATTACAATTTAATTATGTGCAGAGGAATATATCCTATTATAGCACAAAATGAAAAATGATTACAAGAGCATCGAAAATAAAATAACAGATTCTTAAGCTCAAGAATAAAATAAAAATACAACCAAAATAAACAATTTTTTAAATTCTTAACAAAATAATATTAAATTAACTAAATTAAAACCGATAAGTTTTTATGTTGAATTTGTATTTAAATATGAGTCCAATTTTTTTTTGAAAATTGTTAAGTTGCGCGCGTTCACTACATCGGCAGGCAAGCTGTTCCATTCCTCAAAGTATCGGTTGCTGACAAAGTGTAGTCTATGACTTGTTCGAAATTGCTCTTTGCGTATTTTATATGGGTGGCCCCGGAGTCTTTGATCCTCATTAAGAGTGACAAGAGGTGATGGCGAGGGGAATTGGTTATGCGTCATTCTGTACATTTGAATTAAGTCGCCTCGCATGCGGCGCACAGATAATGGTTGCAATTTAAGTCTAGAAAGCCTTTCTTCGTATGGTAAATGACGAATATCAGGTGACCATCTTGTCGCTTTTCTTTGGACTTTTTCTAAAATGTTTTGGTCGCCAATTAACCAGGGGTTCCAGACAGGTGCTGCGAATTCTAAAATTGGCCGAATATACGTAGTGTACAGCTTGGCGGCGAACTCTGGTTTAGGCTTTAAAAAAGTTTTTTGTGCGATATATAATGCGCTATTGGCTTTTTTAACTGATTCGTTAACGTGCTGGGACCAGGATAAATCATCGGTTACTGTGACACCGAGATCTTTTTGGGCAGTGACGCTTTGAAGCTGTAGTCCGTTGATATTGTAATGACGACAAGGATTGTTGCGACCAATGTGAACAACTACGCATTTTTCAATATTTAGGGGTAATAGCCATTCTGTACACCATAAATGAATTCTATTTAGGTCGTTTTGAATGTGATTACTTCCACTTAACGGATTTTCAAATAGCTTTTTATCATCTGCATACGCACTTGCATGACTTTCTAACGACAGAAGTAGGTCTGCAGTGTAGATTAAAAATAATATGGGGCCGAGCACTGACCCCTGGGGGACGGATGACGGCACTTGTGTAGAATTTGAGAAGGAATCCGCAACGCGAACACGAAAGGTTCTATTACTTAAAAATGCTTCTATCCACATGAGTAGTTTCCCGCGTACCCCGACTTTTTTTAGTTTTAAGAGTAGTCTCTTGTGCGGAACTTTGTCAAACGCTTTACTAAAGTCCAAATATACAATGTCCAGGGGGTTACCCGCGTCTAAGGTAAGCGTCCATTCATTAAGAGATGTGATTAAGTTTGAAATTACGGATCTACCTGGCAGAAAACCATGTTGTGAAGTCGGGATTATATTGCTTAGAAGCAAAAATGGCAACATTGCATTAACAATCAACCTCTCAAGGACTTTGCATATTATGCATACTAAGCTTATGGGCCTGTAATTACAGCAATCTAATTTGTCGCCTTTTTTAAATATGGGAGTGATATTTGCGGTCAACCATTCATCTGGGAGCGATGCTGTGTCAAGTGACATTCTCAGAATGTGATATATAGGTCCACTCAGCTCTACAGCGCATTCTTTGAGAACTTTTGAATTTATTCCGTCAGGCCCGGGAGCAGAGTTACTTTTCAGGCTGGTCAATATACTTTGAACATCAAGTTGAGTGAATTCAACGTTGGTTATGTCCGCCGGGTTATTCTTGCCTGTATAGTCGGGTAGCTGACCTAGAGGTTCATTTGAGTAAACCGTGGCAAAATATTTCGCAAATGTTTCTGCTGCTTCCATGTTGTCATTACATATTTGATCTTGGCTATTTCGTATTGTTGGTGTTGAGACTTTGCTTGACAGGTGTTGTCTAACGTATGAGTAGTAAGACTTGGGTTTCTGAAGTAAGGTCGTTTCAAAATTAGTTTTTGCTTTTCCAATGTCGCTTGAGAGCTGGTTTGAAAACGTTCTATGGATCTGATAGTCCCTTTGAAATTTTGTTTGTTTATATGTTTTCCAGAGTCGCTGTTTGTGTTTGATTTTTTCTATTAAACTATGATTTAGCCATGGTTTGGCAGGGTTTGTATTAACGGGTATTAACCTAGAATTGTTTTTTATACATTGTTCTAGTGTTGTTTTAAATATTGTCCACATTTGATTTATGGTGTTGGTATTAAGTACGTCAGACCAATCTTTGCTGTGTAGCTCTTGTTTTAATTGTTGGAAGTCTATTTTGTTATAAGTTTTTACGGTACTAGAGCTTTTATAGTTAATAACCTGCAAATTGCTTGTAATAACGCTGTGGTCAGATTTTCCAATGGGTGCGTTCACAGATATAGTGGTAAGTAGGTTTGGGTCTGGGGTTATTATAAGATCTAATGTTGATGAAATTTGGTTTTGCCTAAATCGTGTTGGTTGATCTATTAGTTGAATAAGGTTGCAGTCCGAGAGTAGTTCGAGAAAAATGTGTTCGATTGAGTTTAGAGGAAGGTGGCTACCCGTTAAAGGCCACTGGATTTTTGGAAAATTAAAGTCCCCAGCTATCACTAGATTCTGCACTTTGTTAGTTAAATTTGAGATTGCATTAAAAAGAAGATTGTTAGAGTTTGTGTCACTGCTACCGGGTCTATATACGCATAATAAAGTAAATGAAAAATTCCTGCACGTTAAATCTAAACATAAAGTGTCTACGGCACCTGTACTACCAATGTCAACTTTGGTAATTTTGAATGAATTACTCACAGTTTCAGAAATGTACATGCATACCCCACCACCTGTTCTGTCTGTTCGATCTGCGCGGTAAAGAATATATCCACGCAGGCTCACTACGCTATCCGGTAGAGATGTATTTAACCAGGTCTCTGTGATAAGTAGTATCAGAGGATTGAATGTCCTAACATACGCCGAAAGTTCATAAAACTTAGCAGGCAGCGAACAGAGGTTTGTGTACATAAGAGGGATGTCAATTATATTTAGTTTTTTGGAAGTTCGTTTTGTTTAATGATGGTAGGTACATTTTTTATGTACTTAATGGTCAACGATGATTCGCCGGCATTTTTTCGATTTTCTAGTTCTTTTCGCTGATCATCTAGAAACTTTCTCTGTGCTGGTGTTTGATCATCATAGATTTTTATATCTTTGTAAGTCGATGTAAGAAGTTTGTTTTTATTTCGCAGGGTGGCTTTGACGATGTTTGGGTTTCCTAGGCAAACTTTTAAAGGTCGAATTTTGATGTTACTGTTATCGTTATTTTGCATTCCTAATCTTATTACAGAAAAAGAGTCTACAGTAGTGTTAGTTGTTATTTGGATAATATTTTTTACTCGCGTTATATCATCATCTGCGGTTGTTTCGGGAAGCTTTGCGATAATAAAGTTTCCAGAGCGTTGAAGACGATCATTAACCTCTGTTATTAACGTTTCTTTATCATAAGTAGAAGTTTCTTGTTTGGTGAGACATTGAGATTCAAGTGCAGTGATGCGTTCATCGAGTGCTGTAATGTGTCCATCCAATACAGTCATACGCTCATTAAAAGAGGTTGTTAGCGCGTCCACTTTTCTCTCAATAGTATCAAATTGTTTTTCACGTACATCTAGTTTTTTTCAAGAGTTCATCGATTTTGGTTTCACGCTCATTACACTTAGTGCAATAGACCTTTACATTTCTAAGTTTACCTCTTGTTACTGTGCTGATAAGCTCCTTTGGCATCCCAATGCAGTTAAGATGAATATTTGAATCGCAGCTGCTACATTTTGATGATGGCGTTTTTTCAGTAATCGCACTATCGCATTCTTTACACCACGCCATTTTTGATTAACCCTCGTATCGGTCCACAGCAAGAATGCGTTCACAATCCACGAAAGTTGACCGATCAATTCAAGGAGGTTAGGAAAGTTTGGCCGCTCGTTAATAAGGTTGCGCAACAGCTAATCAAAAACCGTTCACACGATTAGATTCTTGGATTCAAACTTAACAGTTTTCTGTTAAATTATGATTAAATTTTCGAATTTTTTACACTTAAAATTGAGATTTACTAGAGAGCAAATTAAAACGTGTTTATACTACGACGCTCAACATATTGGTTTTGTATTGGAAGATTTGTCATTTGATTTAAGCCTTGGATGGAAGTAGAAAAGAAGCTTCTCGAAAGACCTAAACGATTTAGACAATTTTCTGAAATAAAGTTTGCATCAAAGGCAGAATCTAGTAAGATACGAACTGGTTGGTCATGTCCCCTTGAGTCTAACATGTCAGCTTCAACGGTAGAAAGTAGAAAAGTGGAATTTTTCGAAATCATTGTCGCTTGACAGTTTGTGGAATGGCTTCCTGTCGCAGGGGCACTATTGGAATTTGAAAGTGGAATATTAGCATTCTCTGGAGGATAAGAATTAACACTCATAGAGGGCGCTACTGGTTGTGGAACATGAAGAAGACTGTATTGCCTAGCTCCACACGTAAAGCAGTGGTAGGAGGAGGGGCAGTTCACGGTCTGATGGGCAAAATGAAGGCAATTTTGACATAGATTCACCTGCCGAACATAACCCATTCTTTCTTGTGGACTTTTGTTTTGAAATTCGATGCATTTCGACAATACATGATTGGAGGAACATAGCTAACATTTTATTTTTGAGTTGAAAGTTCAATTCTGAGTGTTTTGAGTTTGAGGGTTGTTGCGTTGATTGCTATTTTGTAAGGTATGTTGTTGATTCCTTGAATTTGAACTTTGATTTGAAATAGTTGTATTGAAAGCAGAAGGTGAATTAAAATTATTAAAACTGTTTCTCTGAAAACTGTTGAGATTACGCATGGTTTGAGGTGGTTTAGGAGGTTGGTTTTGTCTACTAAACCTGGGCATTTGCACTACAAACTCGAGCGCAACGCAGTGATTTTTCTATAAACGTGTAAAGATCATTGTAGGACGGGATTTCTGAATTGTTTTTCTCTCTCCTGTAGTAGAGTTCAAAATCAGTCCTCATCTTGACTTTAAGTCTTGAGAGCATCATATTGAAAGTAAGAAAGTCCCACTCTTTTGTAGGAAAACCAAGCTCGTTTAATATGGCTAGATTCTCAGAAAAAGTATCCAACATGGATCGTAATTCTTTCCCAGAACTGGATTTAGTTGAAAGCATTCAAAGCGGTAGTAGCAATGATTCGTTTGTTTTGATACCTCTTTACTAAGGTTTCATAGGCAATATGATAATTGCTATCTGCAAGGGAAATGGTTTTTACTAGAGGCCCTCGATAGATTTGACAATTTGGTATAAAACAATTGTCAAATGTATCGAGGGCCTCTAGTTTTTACTAAAGAAAGGGCTTCATTCAGAACAGAACTCCGCAATTGTTGAAACTTCTCTATATCACTCAAATCAAGATTTTGGTGTACCATGACCTTATACAAGTCAAACCAGTGTTGCCAATTTTCATAATTACCATCGAAAACTGGCAACTTTGGTTGTGGAAATGATCTTGTATTTGACCTCTGAACAAGATTTTGTTGGTTAGGGTTGCCCACGTAATTGACAGGGTTGGCCCTAAAAAGGTCGTAATAAATACGTTTACTTCTGTAACAAAGCTTGTCAAAGTCTTTTCGAATCTTATCTTGCTCATCAAACGCAAGTTTAAACTCTTCGAGAGAGCCAATGATCTGATTATGGGAATTGTAAAATTGGGCGTGGCATTCCTCAAGATCCTCGTATCTTGATTTAAATAAGAAATGAAAAGCTGTGTCTAACTTAGCTTGCATAGCTACCTCGTGAGCTTCAGACATTTGATTAAAGCTCCTTTTGTCACAAAGTTTTTTCTGTTTTGGAATAGACATTTTTGTTTTTTGAAAATTGATTTATTTTTAAATTGCCAAAAAAATGCTTTAAACTAGCTTGAAATTTAAACAAATTTTTAGGAAAATTTTAACAATTTTAATTTTATTAACTTTTTTTTGAAAATTTTGAAATATTTTTTGTCTGTCTGTTCCTAATATTCCTATTTGAACATATCCTTTAAAAAAAAGTTTTTGGTTCTCACCAAGGATTGAACCCTAACCTCTCGATTGGAATTCACACGCTCTGTGCACAAGACCGGGCCTACTTGAAAAGTTTTTGGAACGGTCGCTATTCGAACAACAGCCAGCACGCACGTGACCCACTCGACGAGCCGTGATTTGCCGTGATGTCAACGAAAGTGGTGAAAAACAAGGACCGCCTTGCAATATGACTATGCAAGCGAAGTGAAGCGATGTTTAATGAAAATATAATGAACAAAGCGATCAACTTTAAAGAACTAATGAACTATACGACATATGTGCATTGACTATAGCTATTTTTGAACGTTAATAAAAACTTCGATCAACTTTGAAGGAACATATCACCAACAGGTCGTAAATCAATATGGCCTGACTGATTTATGAAATAATCGAAACTGAAACTGGAAATATATTTTGAAAATTTATGTAAATTTGGAACTTTTGTAGGAAATTACTGAACCACAGGAGTCTAGTTAGTTTGGAAAACTATTAATTTGGAGAGACGGACCATTAAATGTGCGTGCAAGTACGGGAAAATACGTAAATACACTTCGATAAACTAGCCGGTTCGTGGCTTTGCTCACACATTTAAGTAATTTGTCGAAATTTACGTAAGAAACACTAAGAAAAACGATGCATATGTATTCTATGAATGGCACTCACCTTGGACTCTACTGGGGCTCCACTTTTGACGTTCGAGCGCCGCGATCACCACAAATTTCTCACTTTTGTAACTTTTCTCGGAGACGTGTTTTTTCGAAGTGTTTTGTTGCTGCTGGTGGTTTTCAGCACACACTGTCCGCGCTACTTGTCCCCCACGTGTCCAGTGCCGGCGGTAAAATCATATGCATTTAGATAGCGCGAAATTTAAATTAATTCTTCGCGCAGAAAAGAACGAAAAATAAAAGAAATAGGTAATTTACTGCTTGCACCAACACCTAGCCATATGTTTTTGAAATATGTCCCCATTAACAAAAATAATAAATTGACATATGATGATATGATATTTCTAACATTTCATCTAAATGTAAGTTATTGAATGCGCCTTATAAACCTATAAAGCTTTTTAAATAACCTTACAAACTAAACCTCCTAAGTTCTGACCATACTATGTTTTGTGTAGAATACAGTACACTAAAAGTTTAAGGTTTTTTTTAAATTTTCTAACCCTAAAACCTTATTATTAAGCACTATTTTTCCTTAATCCTAGTTTCCACCTATGAGTGCCCACCCTGATTCAAAAAACGTGACGGGACATGAATATGCACCGGTTTTAAATCCAGCGTTACCTGGTGCGTTTTTTTGAATCAGGGTGGGCACGCATAGGTGGAAACCGGGAATCACTTTATAAAAATCGCTAGATACGGCGCTTTAGATCGTACGAACAAATAAACAGATAAGATAAAAAAATGCCGCGTCAAATCTCGTAAAAAAACTCGTGAAAGTTCTTGAGATCTTGTACGTACTTTCTGCGTATTACGAAACACCACTTTCAAGTGAAATCTTATGAACTTTCACCAGTTTAAAATACATATTTAAACTGTTAAAATTTCATAAGATTACACCAGAAAGTGGTGTTTCATAATCCGCAGAAAATACTGACTCATGAACTTTCACGAGTTGTTGTTACCATATAATTACGGGTATATCTGAGTCACTGGCGTATATAGAAAAAAGGTTCGGGGGGGGGGGGCCGAGACAGATTCGGGGGGGGGGGGGGGGGGGCGAGACCTCATGAGGTCGTATTTTATACTATTTTATCTTTCTATTCATGATGTCTGTAAAATATCTAAAAAAATCTTAGCTTCGGGAGGGGCCCGGGCCCCCCAGGCCCCCCCTTATATACGCCACTGATCTGAGTTAAATCTGTCGAAAGGTTACAAGATTTAACTAGAAATTTGCTGCATGCTACGCAATAAATCCGTAGCAGATCTTACGTACTTTCACGAGTTTCTAAAATCACTTTGATACGGGCATACGTTAAATCTATCGAAAGTTGACGAGATTTCAGAAAAAAAATGGTTTTATGATATGCATGTTGTGTGATCTAATACTAATAAAAAAGCAATCATAAACTAATAAAACAATAATAGTCTAAAATGTCCCTATAACATGAAGATCACCTATCTCATAATTTTTTAAAATAAACTTTTATTTGCAGTAAGTGCTGGCTCGGATATTGATGGAAGAGGGTTGAGTATAATTAGTGGAAGAGTACCAAACACGAATAAACACAGCATGGAAGTCAACCCAATATGGCTGAAAGCTTATGAGAATGATTGGTTTAACAATTCTGATCATATGAGGTAACTACAAAAATAAAAAACAGTAGTTGTGTTGGTACACTTACCTTATATTATTTATTTAAATTATACCTTATTCTGACACTCTATGGGCCGGTTTCTTAATAGAAGGTTAGCCCTGACCCTAAAAAAGAGATGACTGACATATGTACCACATGCTAAAAAAAGACACCTATCAAAGATAACCCACAGGTCGGGGCTAACCCTCTATTAAGAAACCAGCCCCAAGCAACCTAAAGTAAAAGTTTGAATAAAAAACATTTAACGGTATTTTCTAGTGAAAAATTTCGTTACAATTACAATGTATTTTTCTTAAATAGTATTGACTACCCTGTGCAAAATAATTTCAAAGTTAACATTTTAATATATCAAGATCAACTAAAAATTAAATATTTGTATATTTACTAAAAAATATGGTAAATATCGAGCCTGCAAATAAAATGGAATTGCCCTTATCAAATGACAACAATCGCAGTGCTCACTGTTTTGGCACGTTTGCAAATTTTGCAAATGACTAAGACGTCAAAGATCTAGCTGAATCCAATTAATTTTATAATTTTTTTTCATTTCGACATTGCTTTCAATGCAGATTTTTGTCCTGACCATCCTTTGATCACTGCCTGTTGTAAAGCTGTTTAGGACTGTTACATCTCTAACGATATTTTTATCAGTAGTCAGTATGTAATCAATTTAGTTTTTCGTTATTTCATTAGGGCTGAGCCATGTCCATTTTCGTCGCGGTTTCTTTCTATAGAACGAGTTCATTGCATAAAGCTGTTTTTCCTCTAGAAAGTTCATTAAGGTTGTGCCCCTGTCATTCCTTTCTCCATATTCAAAATCTCCTATTTTAGTCTCTTCGATGTTCATCCTCTTACCTAATTTGGCATTTAAATCTCCCATTACTAGTCTCAGATATGTTTTGTGTTCTATGGCTTTTGAGATGTCTTCATAGAATGCTTCGATATGCTCGTCATCGTAGGTAGAGGTGGGGTACATACCTGAACTGCTTTAAGTGATGTTCTTTTCATTTTGAGTGTAAGATAGGCAACGCGATCTGAGATTCCTTTAATAGTAAGGATGTGCTTATACTTAATACTTTATTGATTATGAATCCTACTCCGAAGTTGTTATTATCTTCATTACCTTTATGATATAGTAGATTAGTTTTATCCGATTTTCTGATTTTTGTCGGGCTTCTGACAGGCCTACATTTTATCTTTGTCAGTTCTTCCTCCAGTTCATCTATTTTTTCCTCGGTGTTCATTGACCTAATGTTATATGTTCCTACTGTTAGTTTTACTAGTTTTTGTTTTGTTTTTGTGCGATGGATGCTTTTGCTCATAAGCGAATTTTGGCCTCTCCCAGATTCGGTGAGGCAGACCACAGAGGTGTCGGATTCCCACCTGGGGACCAATTCCTTTTGTTTTCAAATTCGCCATGATTTTTTTTATTGGGGGGTATTGGCATTAAAACACCACGCTTGCCAGGCGTGTTATTGAATTTATATTCAGCCGCCCAATCTGGGACAGACTATGTTTGCAGCCGCTCATTATGAGTCAGACACTGCTGTGTTTTTTCTTTTCTATTTTCCCCAAAAAGAAGGGTTGCCACCTACGCTATGTTCGCTGTACCGAGGTCCTTCCTCTCCGCCTTTCATACCGGTGTGGTCTTCTCCCATATCCCTGGAAAAGAGACCCTAGACAGGTGATAACCCTCCGGGTCAGAGAGTACCTGAAATCTACATAAGGCAGAGGTCGATTCATTTTCTCTGATCTTATGAGGTCCACCCGTACCCTCTAAGTAGTACCATCCATAATACCCACAGCTACCGCCTGCTATAAGTTAGAAATTTGGGACACAGGTACAAGTTCATTTTCCTGTATAAAAAAATAAATTAAATATGAAATTTTTTAAATATTTTTTTAGCAATTCATCTGAGCACGACTCTCTTGATGAAAACGTAATTTGCAGTGAATTAACAGATCCATGTGGCGACGATGTATTATCGTCGGACGACAATAACGTGGATAATGAAACACAGGAAGTCAACAAACGCCAAAATGTTTATCAGGACTTACCGGTACCGATGCCGAGGAAAATGGAAACCACTGAGCTGTAGAAACCAAATAGTTATTTTTGTACCAATGGCGCGAAAAACTACAATTTTTTTTTGCACGAGAGTGACTCCCGAGCACGAGCTTGCGAGGGCATCAACGAGGCTCACGGCGAAAGTATTCTTCACGCCATTGGTTTAAACAAGAGTTTTTGTACGACCAGTTAATATGTATTTAACTAAACAAATTGTAATAAATATTTTATTAAATTGAAATATTTTAAAAAATCATTGAAATGACCTACCTGTAAAATTTAATACCCTTTTTTCTGCACTAATATTTTACCAACAGGTGGCGCTAGAGCTCATATTTCTCCTAAAACAAACGTATTCGATCCATCTCTGGACAGAGCCCTCTCCCAATATCTTCCATTCTTCTCTGTCTGTCGCCGTGTTCATCAATCTAACTCCTGCATGTCCAGGTCTGTCTTCAGCCGTTTGGTTTTCCTTTTTTAGTTTAATAATGTTTCCCAGGTATAACCGGGTGGACCAAAAAAAACCGGACATTTTTTTTTCATTATAACTTTTGAACTATACCATCGATTTTAATGGGACAAACTGCACTTGACAGAGAATTAATCACAGTTTTGACTAAATATATTTTTTGTCCGACATCTAAAAATCCAAGATAGCGAACGAAATTAAATTGTACCCTTCAAAGATGCTCGTTTATTATTGTGTTGCGAACATGTTTTAATGATTTATTTAAATCAGTAAAAAAGCTACATTCCTGCCACGCACAAAAAGGTATGAATCAGCAAAATCGGTTCAATGTTCTAAAAAAAATGTTTTTGTTTCAACCATTGTTGTTG
Source organism: Aspidapion aeneum (assembly GCA_963576565.1). NCBI lineage: Eukaryota > Metazoa > Arthropoda > Insecta > Coleoptera > Brentidae > Aspidapion > Aspidapion aeneum. Next base: position 109,066,410 of record OY755040.1, read on the forward strand.
TTGTTGGAGACTTTGGGAAAATAAAAATATCGTGGTAAGATTTGATTGCTTTTTAAAGATTGTTATCAAAATTTTCCGCCATCTTGGAATGTAAGATGGCGGACAGAATCATACTTGATTCTTCAAAATGGCGTGTTTATTCTTATGTTTCGAAAACGTTTTAGTTTTTTTTTAATTTATAAAAATCTATTTTTGTTTCAACCATTGTATCGCATATTATACGATTGCCTTACCAATCATGTCTGCACTTATTTCCTTATAAATTCATTACTACTAAACCGATTTTGATGAAATAAAAAACATCCTGGTGAGAATTGATTGCTTTATAAAGATGATGATCAAAATTTATCACCAATATGTGATTCTTAAAAATGGCGTGTTTATTCTTATTTTCTGAAAATGTTTTAGTTTTTTTTTAATCTATAGAAAAGCACTACTTTAATGCCGCTTAACAAGGTACAAAGTAATAAAATTGGTTAAGTGGTTCTCACAAAATTTGATTTTGTTTTAACCATTGTTTTACAAATTATACGATTGTACTGCCAATTCTGTCTGCATTCAGTTCTGTATAAATTCATTATTACCGAGCCGATTTTAGTGAAATAAAAGACATCATGGCGCAAACTGATTGACCTTTAAAATTTGCATCATGATGTTTTTTATTTTACTAAAATCGGTTTAGTAATAATGAATTTATAAAGAAATTTGTAAACAATGGTTAAAACAAAATCCGATTTTGTGAGAACCACTACATCGATTTTATTAATTTGTACCTCTTTATGCGGGAGAAAAGTAGTGTTTTTTTGTGAATAAAAAAACCTAAAACATCTTCGCAAAATAAGAATAAATAGGCCATTTTGAAGAATCAAGTATGATTCTGTCCGACATCTTAAATTTCAAGAAGGCGGAAAATTTCGATAACAATCTTTAAGGTGCAATCTATTCTCAGCACGATTTTTTTTATTTCACTAAAATTGGTTTAGTAGTAACGAATTTATAAGGAAATTAATGCAGACAGCAATGGGAAGGCAATCGTATAATATGCAAAACAATGGTTGAAACAAACATAAATTTTTATAAATTAAAAAAAAACTAAAACGTTTTCGAAACATAAGAATAAACACGCCATTTTGAAGAATCAAGTATGATTCTGTCCGCCATCTTACATTCCAAGATGGCGGAAAATTTTGATAACAATCTTTAAAAAGCAATCAAATCTTACCACGATGTTTTTTATTTCATCAAAATCGGTTTAGTAGTAATGAACTTATAAGGAAATAAATGCAGACATAATTAGCAAGGCAATCGTATAATATGCAAAACAATGGTTGAAAAAAAAAATTTTTTAGAACCACTACACCGATTTTGCTAACTCGTACCTTGTTGTGCGTGGCGCTTTTTCATTGGTTTAAAAAAATAATTAAAACAAGTTTGCAACACAAGAATAAACGAGCATCTTTGAAGGGTACAATTTAATTTCATCCGCCATCTTGGATTTTGATATGGCGGCCAAAAAAATATATTTAGTCAAAACTGATTAATTTTCTATCAAGTTCAGTTTGTCCCATTAAAATCACTTGTATAGTTCAAAAGTTATAATGAAAAAAAAATGTCCGGTTTTTTTTGGCCCACCGGACAAACTATATTTTTTCTTCCGCCATATAAAAATTCAAAATGGCGGGCGAAATTAAATTGTACCCTTTGAAGTTGCTTATTTATTCTTGTGTTGTCATGTTTTAATTATTTATTTAAATCTGTAAAAAAGCCGCATTGTTGCCACGCACAACAAGGTAGAAATCAGGAAAATCGCTTTAATGGTTCTAAAAAAATAGATTTTTATTTCAACCACTGTTTTGAACATTATACGTTGAGTATCTTTGAAGTGTACATTTTTATTTTTATAAGAAATGGTATTTGGTCAAAACTCTGATTAATTCTCTATCAAGTGCAGTTTGTCCCATTAAAATCGATTGTATAGTTCAAAAGTTATAATGAAGGTTAGTTAGGTTTTTTTTGGCCCCACCCGGTATATTTCGCCATGATAATATTTTAGTAAATTTACAATTTGATTCGGTGGTTTTCAAAATAAAAACAAAACTTCTTCAGGTGGCCTCAATTGGAACATGTGCGTTATTGGACAAGTTGGCTTCGACGAAAGAGTTTGAAATAAGCGGAAATATTTATTCAACGAGACAAATAAATAATCTTACATTACCTATTATACCACATTACTTTTTATTTAAAAAAACCATTATTTATAACGGTATAAAATTATATAATAATTTGCCAAACAATATAAAAGTTAATAATAACTATAACATATTTAGAAATAAGTGCAAGGATTTTCTTATCACTAAAGCTTTTTATTCAATTAACGAATTTCTTAATCAGAGTTACAATTAGGGAATAATTTTACACTCAAAATTTTCAATTGTTATAAAATACTCTGCCAATATATGGGCCCTTAAGCTCACACTAGGTGCTATAGTTATAGTGTACGTGTGAGCTAATATAACTAAAAACTGAAATATATTTTATTCAACTCCACACTAAATTACCTTTTGTTTGATACCACACAAGCCATGTTTTGACTTAAATACAAATTTTTGAAATCCACCCGCACCCTTAAAAAACAAAAACTAAAATGTATTTTGTTAAACTCCGGACTCAATTACCTTTCGTTTGATATCACACACGTCATATTTTTACTTAAACTCTAATTTTTGAAATATACCACCACCCTTTTTTTTAAAATAAATTAAATTGTATTTTGTTTAACTCCAGACTCAATTACCTTTCATTTAATATCACACACGCCATATTTTCACATAAACTCTAATTTTTGAAATCTATCCCCACCGTTTTATTTGGTTTGTGTTCGGTGGATTTTGTTCATTTTTAAATGGCACCATCTCGACCCAAGACCCAGCCTAGGTACCAAATTTCATTGAAATCGGCCAAGCGGTTTTTGAGTTATGCGCGTTGGTCGTTACAGACAGACATACAGACAGACAGACAGACATACAGACAGACAGACAGACGGCGCAACAAAAAAGTTTCAAAATCATCTAAAACGCAAAGATATATAAAATTTTTTGAAATCGGAGCAACTTTTTTTTTCTCGAAAAAATTAGGATCACCATCGCTCACAATATAGTATAGTATATGTGTGAGCTAAAAAACAAGTAAATTAAAAAAAACAATATAGATACTTAAACAACAAAATTAAACTAATTATATGGATTTATATATTTTTAAATGATTTTTTCTATTATTATTATTACTTATTTATTTGCTACAAAGTTTAATAATACTTTAAGACAATAAAGCTTGATTTGATTTGATTTATAAAGGAAATTATAATTTTTGTTGGTAGACGGATAGGATTCCCATTTATTCTTGGTAATGTTTTATTCTAATGGAAACTATTAACGAAAAAAAAATAATTTTACGGTTTTGTAACAGAAAATTATAGTAAACCCAACAGAATTTAACACATTGCGTGCCACGGTCAAATTGTAATATTTTTATTGGAACCAATTTTTTAAAATTATTTAGTTTCTTGGTGGGTGTGCTTTCGGGCTGTTCGGCCGACGTCGTTGGAAATTCGTTCTCGACGTTTCGCCATCTCGAGTGGATGACATCTTCAGGAGAAGTTGACTCTTTGTCGGCTTCTCGAAGACTGGTGGTTAGTCTGTCGCGGGCGCAGGTTATATACGCTATGGTGGGCGGGGCGTATATCAGAACTGGTCGGTGGTTGGTCACATTCCCTTGATTCAGTTTTGTTATTGTAAGCGAGCCGTTTAGTGTTTTTAAGAATTAACAGAACATGGGTACCGGTTCTTAAAAACACTAAACGGCTCGCTTACAATAACAAAACTGAATCAAGGGAATGTGACCAATCACCGACCAGCTCTAATATACGCCCCGCCCACCATAGCGTATATAACCTGCGCCCGCGACAGAGTAACCACCAGTTATCGTATTAATCGTATATAAAGTGATAAAATATTTAGTTGCAATTACAGGGTTAGGATCGGTCGGCTCGCCACAAAAACATCGAAAAAAGTTTTGTCGAAACGTAAAATGGCCGAAAAAAAAAATGCCGAACTGTAATTTGGTCGAAAATAAAAAATCGAAAGTAAAATAGACGAAAATAATTTAAACGAAACGTAGTTTTGTCGATCCGTAAAATTGTCGAAAATAATATAGTAGAAAATAATTTAGACGAAGCGTTATTTAGACCCGTAAAAATGTCGAAACGTAAAAGCATCGAAACGTAAAATCATCGAAACGTAGTTAAGTCGATTCGCAGAATAATCGAATCATAAAAAGGTCGAACTGTAAAAAAGTCAAAAAATACTAAAGTCGAAAAATAAAAGAGAAGAAAGCAATTTAAGCGAAACGTAATTTTGTCGATCCGTAAAATTGTCGAAAATATTGTAGAAGAAAATAATTTAAACGAATCATAATTTCGGCGATCCGTAAAAATGTCGAAACGTAAAAAAGTCGAAAATTAAACGCGCGATACGCAATGGAGAAGAGACGCAAAATCATCGAAACTTAATTAAGTCGAAACGTAAAAAGCTCGAACCGTAAAAAAGTCGAAAATGCGGGTGCGATGTTGCCTTATTTTGCAAAATTTCTTGGCTGAATTCGTTGAACTTACGCTGAAAGTTTCACCATATATGGTTAGATGGCACCTGAGGTCATCTCAAAGAACGAAGGGGCCGCTTATGAATTAGCTGAGGTAAGTGGAAATCGTTTTTAGCATGTCCTCCAGTAGTATAATTTTAGTTCCTATTATTTTATTATTAAATAATAGGTATAGTTTTCTAAAACTCTTACATTATTAGAAAATACTTTGATATTATAAATAAAATACATATGTAGGCACCTAAGTATTAATTAAATCTTATACGCCAGTAGCCAGCCCATGGAATAGTAAAGAAATTCAAACCTCGCAATGTATTTAATTTAATGATGTTTAAAATAGACGATATCTAAACCAAAATTTTTCTGCAAAAAAATGAAGAAATTTCTAGTATTTGCGCTGGTATATTGACATAAAACTAGATTGAGCCAATCGGGTCGATTTCGTTTTGCTAGCACACAACTTTTTTTTTTCGAAGATGATAATGATGATCCTACCTATTCCCATTAACAGACTTTTTTTTGTATCTGAGAGAAAGCCCGTAAAAGACGAAGCTGACGTGTTTTTGTTTTTTTCTTCTAAAAACCCAAATAAGTACCTTATTTACATTAACCCCTAAGTAGCCACCACCGACTTTTTTTTCAAACTGCACTCTTAAATCTACTGCCCATTCTAAATACAACCCTGTATGTTTTGTTTTTATTTCCAATAGGTATTTTGCTTTAGGTAAAAAAGTATTCATAAAATATATATAGACAAATACTATTTTTTATTATAACTCATTACAATGTTAAAATTCTGCTGCTTTGGCCGCTACACTAACGGAGATATAGCGTGTAAAGGAAATTCGGGGACACCGTGTATACACGCGTGTTATTAAATAATGGTTTTAGGTCCTTTTTAATTTTCTACTTTTGTTGTCATTTTCTATAATGTCATTAAAAATTTGCCCACTTTTTATTTTTGTAGTTACACTTTGTTAAAAAATAATAATCGTAACTATGTAAATTATGTCCCTGTATTTTAATTAAAAAATAGGAGCTGCCATTTCAGAAAAAAAACTTGGTGGTGGCTACTTAGGGGTTGATGCATGAAAAAATATTGTTTCTACAAGCGTGTGGAAAATTTAATAAAAAAAATAAATAGGTAGTCTCAAAAATGATGAAGTGTTTAAAAATGGAACAAAATTTTGTACTGTAGAAAATGTTTAATGCTTATTTCAGATATGCACCTACAGTGGCGTATACAAAAAATCGCCTTGGGGGGGGGGGGGGGGCTTGGAACTTTTTTCCACTTTTATTTAATAACTTATGAAAAAGTAGGTAAACAAATATTTTTAAAATAATCTAGTTCTAGGTTCTTGGGGAGGAGGCTTTAACCTCCAAGCCACCCCTTGTATACGCTCATGCACCTAAATACTTAATTAGCTCACACATATACTATACTATAGTAGTGCGAGCTATGGCGATCCTAATTTTTTTGAGAAAAAAAAAGTTGCTCCGATTTAAAAAAAAATTATATACCTATCTTTGCGTTTCAGATGATTTTGAAACTTTTTTGTTGTAGTGTCTGTCTGTCCGTCTGTCTGTCTATCTGTCTGTATGCCTGTCTGTATGTCTGTAACGACCAACGCGCATAACTCAAAAACCGCTTGCCCGATTTCAATGAAATTTGGTACCTAGGGTGGGTCTTGGGTCGAGATGGTCCCATTTAAAAATTAACAAAATCCAATGAACAGAAGCCAAATAAAAGGGTGGGAGTAGATTTCAAAAATTAGAGTTTATGTAAAAATATGGCGTGTGTAATATCAAACGAAAGGTAATTGAGTCTAGAGTTAAACAAAATACATTTTAGTTTAAAAAAGGGTGAGGGTAGATTTCAAAAATTAGAGTTTACGTAAAAATATGGCGTGTGTGATATCAAACGAAAGGTAATTGAGTCCGGAGTACAACAAAATACATTTTAGTTTTTGTTTTTTTTAAGGGTGGGGGTGTATTTCAAAAATTTGAGTTTAAGTCAAAACATGGCTTGTGTCGTATCAAACGAAAGGTAATTTAGTCTGGAGTTGAATAAAATATATTTAAATTTTTAGTCATATTAGCTCACACGTACACTATAACTGTAGTACCTAGTGTGAGCTTAGGGGCCCATATATTGGCAGAGTATTTTTTTAATTTGATGAGATGTGCCGATGTGAACGGGATCTATTTCTTTAAAAAAACCAGACCAAACCGAATATATTCGAAAAAAACCGGATATTACCGGACACATTTTAAAAACCGGGCGGCAGTCCAAAAAACCGGACTGTCCGGCTCAAAACCGGACGGTTGGTCATTTTAGATAAATGTGTTCTTTTATTTTATATTTGATATTGCAAATTTCATTTTTAAACCAATTCCGAGGCCGATGATTTTGAAATTTTTTTATTTTGCTGTCTGTCTGTCTGTCTGTCTGTCTAGGTAGGGGTAGATTCCAAAAATTAGAGTTTATGTGAAAATATGGCGTGTGTGATATCAAACGAAAGGTAATTAAGTCTGGAGTTAAAAAAATTATTTTTAGTTTATTTTTAAAAAAAGGGTGGGGGTAGATGTCAAAAATTAGAGTTTAACTGAAAATATGGCGTGTGTGATATCAAACGAAAGGTAATTGAGTCTGGAGTTAAACAAAATAAATTTTAGTTTTTTTTAAAAGGGTGGGGGGTAGAATGAAAAAATTTGAGTTTAAGTCAAAACATGGCTTGTGTGGTATCAAACGAAAGGTAAATGAGTCTGGAGTTGAATAAAATATATTTCTGTTTTTGATTATATTAGCTCACACTATAACTATAGTACCTAGTGTGAGCTTAGGTGCCCATAGATTGGCAGAGTATTTTTTCATGCATTCAAACAATTTCACTTAAAAACAAATGGTCGGGCAGTCAATTTTGAAATATTTAATTTTTGGGTGATTTTGATATAACTTGGCATGCTGTTTAAGGACTCCATGCGAAGTTAAGAAAAACCAGTGCTTTGCTGGGCGTCGCATTATAGGTGACGTCGCGACGCCCTAAAGCTTATGATTGATGGTAACCTTCTTTTTGCCAAATATCTCAAAAATGGTAATATGTAGGACAATTTTGCTTTCACTTTATTTTTTAAAATTTTTGGATTATTTGACTCTCTCCAAAGCATTTTAGTGATGATTTTAATTTCGTATGAATATTATTGTAGTTTTTGAGTTAACCTATCACAATGTGCTTAAATTTATATATTATCTTTACATAGAACCGCGCAAAAAAAATACCAAAATTAGCAATATCGCGTTTTATAAAAAAAATTAAAAATTACTCCTAAAATTAAATCATTTTTTTAAAGTAAACTACTACCTTTTTTTATTCCTATTTTTTGCTTAATTATTATTAAAACTAAACAATATTATTTAAAAAAATATTGCAGTGAACAAAAAATAGTCCGGGTGACTAATAAAAAAATTCAAACTTAAGTAATGCTATGTAAAAAATACAATGGACTTAGGGAACAATTTGACATCTCTTCATTTGTGTATACCTCGGATTTCTATATTTTATGGTAGATTTTGATCCTCCACTGAAATTAGTTTTATTGATCATATTGAATCACAAAATTATTAGACATTGTCAAATTTGTAATGTTTAACAACAGTTTTTTTTCCACTCTTTAAACTTGAAAAATGCTATAACTTGAAAGCAAAAATGTTTTTAAATTTTTGTCTCCTTTTGACCTTACCCACCAATCCTTAAAATTTGATACATTATTTAAATTACACCCTGTATATTGTTTTTTGGTACCTTTTTTTATTATTTTGCAAAATAAGCGCCACATGGTGTCATAATATTTGTTTAATATTATTATTAAAAATTTGAATTCAATTAGATGTAAACGTATTATTTGGTAATCGTACATCATGTAAACTTATGTTGTATGCAGTGATCTTGTAACGATTATACCAGAAACGAGTATAATGTTGAAACATAGTTAAGGGTTAAAAAAATAAGTATTTAAAAAACACACAATTAAATTATTGCTGGAAAAAATATTAAAAAAGCACAAAAAAATATTTAAAAAAATAAAATTTTAAATTAAATTATTTAACCTAGGAGTTCATTAAGGATAGTTTCATTTTTTACATGGATTGGTTTATCACTGTCGTTTTTTCGTGCGAGAATTCTGCCTTCCCGGCTGACTATATTGTGAAACCTTTGGCGCATATAATAAATACTTCTTTTAAAACTGGAGTCGTCCCTGACCATTTAAAATAACAACCATAAAACCAATTTATAAAAACAAAGATAAAAATTTAATGTCGAACTATAGACCAATCTCCTTAATAACACAATTTACCAAAATATATGAAAAAGTTTTAAATGAAAGGTTGCAAAAATATTTGAAAAAACATTCTATTATTTCAAAAAACCAATATGGTGTCCAAAAAGGTAAAAATACACAAGATGCAATAACGGCTCTAACTGCAAAAATATATGGTGCTTTAGACAAAGGAAAACCATCACTGTGTGTGTTCTTGGATCTTGCAAAGGCCTTCGACACTGTGAGTCACTTGCAGATGTTGGATGCGGGTGTACGAGGTGTGCCGTTAAGACTATTCGAGTCATATTTAAACGAAAGGAAGCAGTATACTAAAATTAAAAACCAAACAAGTAAAGAAGAAACCGCTGTCTTTGGCATACCTCATGGTACAGTGATTGGTCCTACTCTTTTCACCTTCTATATAAATAATATTCTCGAACATCGGCTTCAGGGAACGATCTTGAGTTTCTGTGACGATACCGTTATTTTCTTTGAGGCAGACTCTTGGCAGGAGTTAAAAATTATTGCGGAGAGAAACTTAAATGAAATCTTTGACATCTTTAATTACAAATTACTAACAATAAATTTTGATAAGACATATTTTATGCCGTTCTCTTGCAATAAAAGGAATTTACTTACCAAATTATGATTGTCTTTTAGTAAATAATGTAACAATACATTCTACAGATTCTGTTAAATATTTAGAAGTCCACATTGACAAACATTTAAAATGGAATATCCACGTAAAAAAAGTCACAAACATTATAAGAATAATGCTATTTAGATTTAAATATCTTAGGCAAATATTAAACATAAACCATTTTCAAACACTCTACTATGGCTTAGTCGAAAGTAGACTACAGTACGGCATCTTGGCATGGGGGAGGGCGTATATGATTCACATCTAAAAAAACTAAATATTACACAAAAAGCTATTTTAAAAACCATGTATTTTAGACATTTTCTATATCCTACAAATCGATTATTCCAAGAATCAAAAGTATTGGATATGAGACATATTTATTACTATCACTTGAGCTTATTTTGCTTTAAAAATAGGAGTATTTTAAAATTACACTCGCAAGAAAAAAACACGAGATCTACCACTCAGTACAACATAGAAGAGCAAAAAGCTTCCAAAAATATAGGTGAGAGATATCACATGTATTTATTTCTAAAAGTCTTTAATCACTTTCCAACAGAGTTAAAAAAATATGTACTACAAAATACAGTTAATTTAAAATCGTTTAAAACAGTAGTGAAAACAAGATCTTTATGCTCTAGTGAAGAAATCAATAAAATAATAAATCTTTTATATAATAAATAATTATAATTAATCTTTACAAAAAATATTTTGTGCATGTATCAATAAAGTAAACTATTAACTGGTTTATAATTAGTAAAAAAATTAAAATATTGGTATTAAACTGAACTAAAATTTTGTGTTAAGTGTTCAAAAAATAATATATAAAATTAGTGTGATTTATCATATTAGATTTGCTTGTGTAACTATACAAAAATGCCTAGCGCGACGTTTGTCTTTAGGATTGTGATGTTTCTAGGAGCATAATTTTTGTTATAATAAGTTGTACTAAAACAAAAAAAAATGTATGTATCTTAGAAATAAATTGAATTGAATTGAAATCTCAAAAACTAAAAGTGGCAAATAAAATTTAGTTTGATTTACATTCTCTGTTGGTAAAAAACGGTATATATTTTATTGAATTAGTCAGTGGTTGTAATTTCGATGATAAAAACAATAGATACTTTCATGCGCCGCAGGCAAAAATTTTGAATTTTTATTAGCAAAAACATTACTTTTTACTCATTTTTGTATATTCAAAAAATTCTCGGGGGGGGGGGGCAGGTGCCCCTAGTGCCCCCCCCGGATCCGCCACTGCCCAAAAACATCCAATTTGGGACTACCTGTACATATAGATAATATCAGAACAAATTCGTTTGGTAACGTTCGTTCACTTTCGTTTGCCGTCTGAGTAGTGACCTTTAAATATCTTTTAAATAAACATGAAAAAATGCTTAGTATAGATACATCACTTCCCAAAAACCATCAGTTGAATAATTAATTTAAAAATTAATTTTTGTATTAGTGCCCTTGTAACAAAAAGTCCAAGTTGTTATATACTATTTAACCTGATAATTTCATAAAGATCGATTCAGCGGTTTATGAGCTATTGTGTTATGAACATACATACACACACACACACACACACACACATAGGGACAGACGATATTGCTCAAATAGGTCAAAATACACCCAAATAACGCATTTTCGGCCTTAAAACAATAAAAAAATAAAATATTGAATGTGATACGTAATTTTAAAGGAAATTTTTCGCTTATTTTAAAAATTGAATAAAAATAGGGTCATTCATACATCATGTAGCTTAAAAAATCATCTTTTAAAACCCGAGGTTTGCAAGGGGGGGGCCAGTTTTTAAAAAAGTTATAGCCTCCCTCTCAAAATGGAGAATGTTCAGAAACACCATGTAGCTTAAAAAAATCATTTGCTAAAAACCGAGGTTTGCAAGGGGGGATCAGTCTTTTAAATCCCCTAGAAATACCTAAAACCCCCCAAAAACATCGAATTTGGGACACCCTCTACATATAGATAATATCAGAACGAATTCGTTTACTAACGTTCGTTCACTTTCGTTCGCCGTCTAAATAGCCACCTTTAAATGTCTTTCAAATAAGCATGAAAACATATCACTTCCCAAAAACCAGCAGTTGAATAATTAATTTAAAAAATTTTTTTTGTATTAGTGCACTTATAACAAAAACTCCAAGGAGTTGTACACTATTTAACCTGAAAATTTCAGCGAAGTCGGTTCAGCGGTTTAGGTGCTCTTGTGTTATGGACAGACATACATACACAGACAAACGTCATGACGAAATTACGAATATAGGTCAAAATGCACCCAAATAACACATTTTTGGCTTTATTTCAAAAAAAATTTGTCGACACCAAACCTTTTCTTGCTATTGCTGAGCGGGCTAGAAAGGTAATAAAAAAACAATAAAAACATTCAAAAATACCGCTGATTTTAAAAATTGAATCCATAAGAAAAATATGTTATATAATATCTTAAAAACTAAAAGTGACAAATTAAATTTAGTTTAATAGCTGGATTAGATATAAAAAAATCTATAAAAAAGCAATTTGCCCCAAAACTAAATTTTCATAAACAAGAAAGTTATAGGCCTCTCCGAAAATAAAGACTTTTATACTTTTAAATATCACGATTCGGTTTTTATCAATAATCATCTCTTTAAAACGGAAGCTCACAAGGGGGGGTCAGTTTTTCTGCATCGTCTAGAAATACCTAAACTCCCAAAAACATCCAATTTAGGACACCCTGTACATATAGATAATATCAGAACGAATTCGATTGCTAACGTTCGTTTACTTTCGTTCGCCGTCTAAATAGTCAACTTTAAATGTCTTAAATAAGCATAAAAACATGCTTAGCGTAGATACATCACTTCTCAAAAATCAGCAGTTGAATAATTAATTTAAAAATTAAATTTCTATTAGTGCCCTTATTACACAAAGTCCAAGGTATTCGTGTTTGAAACACTATGAATGAAAAAATAAATTATTCGAATAGAAAAATGCAACAAGCCCTTTTCTTTTTTGCGTTTTCAACACATATGCAGTGTTCCCAAATGAATTTTTAAAACCTTTGCCAGCAACGCCCTTTAGCTTGCGGTAAGAAAAATGCAGGCAGCAGTCCGTTTTTTTTGTTGAAAGTTTTATTTTGCTGTGAGAGCTTCAACCAGGCTTATAAGACATCGAAATATGAAGGTAATAATAATAAATGTAGTTATATGCTTTTATTAAATTGCAAATTAAAAATTCTATGGCCTGATAAATTCAATTCCCCCCTTCTCACCTCATTTTAAAAAGTAAATATCACTTAAACATCGGAAAATTAAACAAAATAATTGAAAGGAACACGACAATATTTAAAGTTTTCTTTAGAGTAAAAACAAAACAAACATTGATTTTCCGATAGTTTTTTGACATCTTTTATAAAAAAATTATTAAACATACTTTTAACTTATAGTTAGTATGCATTTTCTTTTTTTTTTAATTATTAATAATTTTTTTTAGAAAATCTTGATTTTTTACATAAGGGAAAGTCCTTAAATTACGTCAAGCAAAAATTCAACATGTTTGACCCCCCTTCCCCCATCTCTTAACGCATTTTCAAAAAAAAAACACATTAAAAAAACATTGTGTAACGCAACCCATTTTCAAGAAAAAACACAATAAAGAAACATTGAGTGTAACGCAAGGCCAAAACCGAACCTTGCCCCCCTAGAGCATTACGTAATTTAAGGACAGGCCCTAATAATTCCAAATAAGTATTATTTTATCTTATTACTACTACTATGTCGGTTTAGAACGTTTTTCTACGTTGTCCGACGCCTATTCTCCTCTCCACCTCCTTCGATCCTGACAATCATCCTCTGTCAGATTTTTTTGACTCATTGATCTTTGGATTGACTGTTGCCATTCTAGTTTAAGACGCCCTCTTTTTCTGCGCCCTATTGGTTGCCATTCTAGGACCTGCTTTGGTAATCTTTCGTCGTTCATCCGTTGTACATGGCCGTACCATATCAGTTGCCTTCTAGTGATGTCATCCGTTATGCTTCCCTCGATTCTCATTCTTTCTTTTATGATCTCATTTCTTATGTGATCTATTCTAGATATTCTCATTGATCTTCTTATTGCATCCATTTCGACACTTTCCATTTTTGTTTTGTATTTTTCTGTTACGCGACAAGTCTCTATTCCATACAACAGCGTGCTTTTGACCATTGTTTCATATATGTTAAATTTTACATTCTTTTTTATCTCTCTGCTCCATAAAATACTGACATCCAATAACTTTTTTTGCTTTTACTATTCTTTTTTCCAACTCTTTACAGTCTGTACCTGTCTTATCAAATGTGACACCCAAGTATACATACTCATTGCATGGAGATATTGTTTGTCCATTTTCTAGTACTAACTCACTGGATTCGATTCCAATACATAAGTACTGTGTCTTGTCCACGTTCACTGTTAATCCCCACTTTTGGTATTCTTCTGTTAACTTTCTCATCATATACTCCATGTCTTCTTTATCATTGTAATTTTATCTTATTACCATGTTTATTTATAGCAATATTATTGGAATTATAGTATTTAGTTTTCTTTTAATATTAACAATAATATTATTAATATTCTTATTATTATTACTAGATATTATTATGACTTTCTTAAATAATTTAAAAAAATTGAAATATTTTTTTGTATATAAATAGGTTTTATTGTGATTTGTCAAATAAAAGATTTTCAAAAATAATTTGGTTTATTATTATGAGATAATCTATTTTTATTTTTAAATACCAATCAATATGTTTTTCAAAAGAACGTAAAATGAAAAATTTTCGAATTCGCTTTAGGTATATTACAAGAGCAGAAGTGTACCAAAAATGTTTAAAATCATAAAAAGTCCAGAAAATATTAAACTTTTTTTGTTATTATAGTCCATAGTAAGGTATGACTTTCAAAAATTTTCGGACGGCATCTAACCAAAATAAAGCACAATACATAAATTCAGCCTCATGACTTAAAAAATGACCGGTGTTCTATAGACTAGTAGATTTAAAACATGACGAATTCCAACAAATTTAACAACTTCTTTTTAAATTATTTTTTACTTAAAATATTAGCTTAGTTGAAAAATATGGCTATAATTTCGACATCCAGTTTTTTTTATCTTTCTGCACATGCTTTAAGACTTTTTTCCAACATTATTTTACTAGTTTCCTTCTTCCTCTCCCTCTCTTCTGCCCTCCCTCCTTATTAGTAATAGTTGTAGCTATACCTTTCAAAAATTTAGAGCGATTTCATAAAAAATTTCGGCACACGCTTTAAAATTTTTTTCGTCACCATTTTACTAGTTCCCTCCTCCCTATCTCCTCCCCCACCTTCACTCTCCTCCCTATCTCCTCCCCCACCTTCAAGGAACACTGTTCGCTTCCGTAGAAAATCTACACGTACTTTTTGGGTAAAGCTAAATGAATTGTAAATGCACGATGCTTTTTATAAGGCTGAATAAGAATTAAACCTAAAAGTTAGAAATAATAAAAATTGTGTGTGGTTAAGACCACACGGCAACAAGGCGAAATTAATAATACTGGCCTTCATCTGCATCATTATATCGCTCGCTGAATGTTCCACTCACAGTTAGTCGACTCGAGCCGACTTCACCCGAATGAGCGTTACATAGCCGAGCCTGACGGCTCAGTTCAATTCACTACCCACAAAAACTGCTAAACGCGCCTAAAAAAGTTTACACTTCAAAAATAAAAAAAAAAACAGACCCAACTGCTAAATTTACTTGTAACTACTAGTCGCAGTTGGGTACAAAATTACCCAATAACCTGATTCATGAAAATACAAAACTGTATAATTTTGTAAGTGCGCTTTGGGCATCGAAACTAAAAGTTGAAGCATGTCGTACATTATAAGTATACCTATCAATTTTGTACTTAACTGCGACTGGTATTTACAAGAAAATTTAGCAGTTGGGTGTTTTTTTATTATTTTTTTTAAATTAAATTAGATTTATTTCTTTTTTAGGAGGAACTAATTCTTCTTGACCTATTTGCTACTAAAAGAAAAGTACAAAAAGCACTCAATATTTTTGGGCGATATTCGTTTGACACAGAGAAAACTAAGCATATTCAAACAATTCTGACGTTTATAGGATTTTTATGCCCAGTACTATTTGTCCTTCAAATATCCGGTGGAGTATTTTTCAACGAAATAAATCCAGCTGAACTGTTTCAGAGTTCAGCATTTTGCAGCTTGACACTGCAGTTCATAATAAAATTAGTTTGCTTTCATCACAAGAGACAAGTGTATTATCAGATAGAAAGGCAAATGGTTAATATTTCTCGCAGATATGATGTTTTGCAACGGCATATGTCTGTGATAAAGAAGACATTTAAGGAATGCACAATAATAACGACTTTTTTCAGAGGAAATGTTATTGCTGCAATAATTGTTTATTTTCTAACTACAGTACTAAGTAAGTTAATAAGACTGCTGTTAAAATCAAAAAAATCTAAAATATCAAAAAAGTGTGTTAAGCGCCCCCGATTAAAATGACAATCGCGATTAATGGGGCTTTAATGAACACTTCAACGTTTTATTAATCGTCACTTCAGTGAATCTCTCGAGTCGTTTATTGTTTGTGAACGGTATGGTTTCCAATGTCGATTTGGGCTTTTTGTCCTTAACTTTGGCGGTATAGAGCCAAAAAAAAGCCAAGACAAAAGAAAAGAGGATGAGACGCTGGTCGAAAGAGTGGTATAAACTTAAAAGCCGCTTTATAAACATTTACGAAAAATTCTGCGAGATACTGAACCAGATGATTACAAAAATTATCTTCGAATGGATCATAACAGTTACAGATACATTAATAGCATTATTATCCGCGATGTTTTCGGAGTCCACGGGGCTCAACGAGTTATCCATTATCCTGGTTCTCAAGCAACTGGCCGAACGATTGTCAATCACTCGATTAGACGATCAATTGTGAGCGTGTGCTTCAATCAAAAATCCTTCAATCGTCGTCAATCCATTGATCAATTGCATCAATCGTTTCCGACACGATCAATCAAATCGTCTCGGGGGCACTTTAGATAATTTATAATAAGTATCTTTCCTAATAAAAAAATTATGGATAAAGCACGTATTACCAAGCAAGTCCGTGGACGAGGCATTTACAAATCAAAGTTAGCAGCAAATGCTATCAGAATCAAATTAGAAAATTAAAATCTAGCTGCGTCATCAGGATCCCATAAAACAAATGGTCTAAGGCAACCCGATGACGTAGATTTTTTATTCTGATTACACTTAGCCAGTCAGGTTCAATGACCTTTCAAATTCGGTAGGTAACCTGGGGTTGGGCCTGCGAACAAAACCGCTTTAAACTTTTGTAAAACAGAATATGGGGATTTTTTATAAGTTTTGACCAGCAAGTTTCTTTATGAGAAGTTAAAAAATTTTATTAATTTAGACAATTACAGGGATTTAAAAAATTTTAACAGGCTGAAGAAACAAAACAAGGATTCTTTAAGATTTGGCATTCCGAATTTAACTCAAGTTTTACAGGTACCTACACACGAAAGGAAGTGTTTCGGGAGTTTTTACAAGAGGTCACCAGTAGTAATTTGAGTTTTGCAGTTTTGCAACTTGTGGAAATTAAGCCAGAATTTCGACGATTTTTCAACCCTATTAAGAATTCTTTTAAAATATGCTCAAAGCTAATTTCTTATAAAAACTTGTGACAACTAGTATAATATATTATGCATCAGTTGTAAAAAATTCTCATTCTGATCACATTGATGTGTTTCTCATATATATTTTTGTATACTTTGATATTTATTGAAATTTGGTAAGTTTTCTCGAGAAACTGGCATGCCTCAATTGTATGAAATATCACTAAATTTTATTAACTTCCATGTGTTTGTTAAAGACATTAGTTAATATTATTGTATTATGTATTTACAGAACTATATATATATATATATATATATATATATATATATATATATATATATATATATATATATATATATATATATCATAAATATTGGCAATTAGGTAGATATATTAAATTAAAATTGTCAAAGTACATCCTTTAAATATCTTTTTATAATTGACGGTATTATTTTTAAAATAAAAATACACTTATGTATTGTAAAATATCAAATATATAATGGAATTTAATATAAGATTTATTTATTTTGAAAATTAAATATACCTACTTATACCAATGATTTAAAAAATAGGACTGGCAGATATTTGAATGTAAAATTGAAATTATTACAAATTTGATTAACAAATTTAAACATATTTATTAAAAAATATGAATATTTTAGAATTAATGTCCACCTTAAGATTTAATTAACAATATGTTTTAAAATCAAAAAATATATATATTTTAAAAAGTTAAATCAGATTTTTTAATCTAAAATTTGATTTGGGGAACACAGTTTACAGTAAAATAAAAACGTAAGAAAAATAAACATACACAAATATACATTTTTTTTTCAAAATATTAAATATGTTTTTAGATATTGAAAAATATTTTTTCAGATAAAAAATAAGGTTTTAAAAATTAATCAAAAAAATTTAAAAATTAATATATATTTTTTTTAATATTGTTATACGTTTTACCTATTATCTTAGTAATGTTATATTTTCAGATACAAATACAAGGTTTTATTAAGAACACATTTTTTTTAATCCTGAAATCCCAAATTTTTTTTTAATAAGATATAAAAATGTTATATTTTCAGATTTTTAATACAAGGTTTAAAAAAATAGAATTTTTATTAAAATTAGGAAAGCTTTCTTTGTAATTTTGTATTTTAAATATTATTATATATAATTAAAATTATATTTTTAAAATTTTAAATATACAGTTTTAAAAATAAAATTATTTTTTATGAAAACTAAGAACACTTTTTTTTTGCTATACCTACCTAGCACCAGTTGTACAGTCGAGAGATCTACTACGATGCGAGTCTACTCTCGTGAACTTTTGAGAGAAGAATTAACGATAGCACTCTCAAATGACACAATTAATCTTATGCTGTGCTTTTAATTATGCTCCATTTGTTTTAGCAAAAAGCCACAAACTATTCCTTCTTGGATATTTTCCATTTAGGTCAGGATTCTGGACAAGTTATCTTTTTCAAATAGTTGTTTTACCACCTACAACTCAACTCAATTGTTCCATTGACGTAACGACGTACAAATTGGTAACAGTTGGATGTGCCTTATTAGAAGTCCTGATTAAAGATCTAAATAATATAGATCCTACAGTAACAAATGAGCGGACAAAGGAATATTTTGTTAAGTGTGTAAAATTACATATTGATATATTGGCGTAAGTACAAATTTATTAATTAATAAAATATAAATTCTTAACAAAAAACTAGATATACAAATCTAGTAATTCGAAATTTGATTCATTAAAACCGAATTAGTGTCTTTAAAAACCCGATAGTGTTTCTTAAAACAATTTAACCCAATCAGTTAAAATAAAATAAAGCTATATACAAAGAAATGCTAAAGGAACAGCTAATAAACTGCGAAAATGAAAATATAAGTGATACACTGACAAGAGCTATAACCAAAGTAGAAAAAGATATCACACAAAAAGATAAAAAGAGAGAAAATTGTATACCAGAAGAAATAAAGCCACTGATGGAAAAAAGGCGGAACCTGGAGAAAGAACGAAAAAGAACATCTATAGAATACACGGAATTAAATAAAACTATAAGAAAAATTATAAAAGAAAATAAAAGAAAGAGCCAAGATTGTTTAGCTCCCGCTAAATTCTCTACTTTAATTAATTCATTAATTTTTAGTAATTAGAAAATATTACTTTTTTACTTGCACTGCCCTCTTTTGGGACATTCACAATTCTAAAGGATTAAAATAAATAAAACAAATTCTCCTTTTTTTGTATTGATTCTGTTAATATAGCAGGAAGTTTTTTCTTTTTATCGCCTTTTATTGATATATTTTTATCATGCTTTCATACAAAAAACGCGGGTGCCGCTACGCGGTCCATAAATATATTTTTCCCTTCTTTCCTATCAAGGACTGTACACAGAGAACAGGATGGTCCACTTCGCGAAATCTGTCAGACGGTTTTTAATACGTCACAAAATACTCAACGACATAACCTCACTTTTTCGTAAAATATAAACAAAAACTAATTTTAAAACGTTTTTTTTTTAAACCATGTCTCGCTGTAATGTAGAAAGATAATAATAATATACAATTTTATGTAAAAATATCCTAGGTGTATCTTCTGCAGAAAATAGTTTACAGAACCCCTCAATCATCAATAAAATCAAATAAATTTTTTCATTGTCATTCATCAGCATTTGCTTAAAAAAACCTGTTAATATTTGGAATATCATCTAGAATATTTTGTGAATAGTATTTTACTCCCCATTAGAATACCTAAGCCTAGAATGAGGGGTGATCAGCTGCCCATAGTAGGTGTACAAAATTCATTTACAGGACTGTGCAGGACACTATATTGCCTGGCTTTTTGCTGTCTTAATCACTACATTATTTTACTTATCAATTTCTATTAGCAAATCTTCTTAAGCTTTTATGGTTTTTAAGAAGCAAATAACTTACCATTATCAGAAAGTAGCATTTGTATATTATTTTTCAGGTTTTTTTAATCAAAACTAGGAAAATTTTATAGGTAGATAGCGGCATTCTAGCTTAAGCAGTATACATGCACCCTGCAATCCACTACAGGACCAAAAATTTGTTGCTAATTCCTGTAGAACAATGCATACATTTCATTCCACTTATCACCTAGTAGTACCACCTAAAGTGAGGGGCTCATCAATATGTAAGGACCTATACAAATCTCGACACTTTTAATGACCACTCAGGACTGATAAGAATCAGGACCTGGCACAACCTTTAAGGACTAACAGGGTCAACAAAAATATGGTTTATTAAGTCCCTGTACAAAGTTTTTGCTATTGATTAGCAACAGGCCCAGAGGTATTTTTTGCACTTAAGAAATATTCACTTTCTGTCAGTAGCGGCTTGTGGTAGAACATGGCACATCAGTTGAATAGAAAAAACCAAGGACCATAAACTGACTGTCTTTGGTAAAAACGAGATATTGTTGGCAAAAATGTTCAGTTATCATGTCATTTGTACAGTATGAAACCTCATTCCACATGACATGATAAATTAAATGTTTTGTCAATACATTATACAGTTTTTTCTTTCAACTGATGTAGAGTGTTCTACAACATTGCTATGTTTAAAAGGTAATAACATGTGTACCTACTGAGGTGTGTATATTGCTCAACTTCACCTAACTAGCAGCAGTACTAGCTTTTTGTCCCTTATTATTTTAGTAATTAAAATCTCACTTTTTGTCCTGTTGAAGCAATTTGTAGTTATCAGTATTTTAACCTATTGCTTCATCTAAATGTTACATATAGGTTTGATTTTATGAGGTATATGTTAGTGCCCCCAAAGATATCATCTCAGGATACATGTTTACATATTTAAAGATAAAAAATAAAATGATTAAATAAAAGTTATTTTCCTATTTTAATTTCGACCAAATTTATTATATTATATTTATTGATTTATAATACTAGAAATTATCTAAGTAGATAAAGTCTTTAGGCATCTGTATACATTTTTAGAATTTTTTTGTTATATCACTCATAATAGCAAAAAAATAACAAACCTGTATACAATATTAAGTGGGGTTATTGATTAGAAGCAATAAGGAATTTGTTACCATAAACATCAGGATAACAAATCCTGAATTTGATAAATGAAATGTAAGAAGAATGAACCATGGGGGCAAAAAATCTAGGACATGTAGGTATTTTACCTTTCTAAGAAATGTCCTAGTATTTTTTACCCAACTGCAAGACCTTTTTACTTCTCAGCATCATGTTGTTTTTATTAAGTGACATTAGCTTCTAAAGAATTGAAAAAAATATAATAATATATTACATTTTAATAATATATATAAAAAATATAAATATATCTTTAAAAAAACTGTGCTAAAGCAAAATCTCCATTGTGCAAAAACTAAAATTGACAAAACAAAAACTTAGAACATTATAAATAAATTATTGGGGAGGCAAAGAAAACAACTAAATTAAACTTAGAATAGATTCTGAAACTATTAAACACACACACTAACAGTCGCAAACCAACTGAATACTCATTTTCGTACAATAGCAGACTCCGATACAAAAAATTCAACAATAACTCTATCAATTTGCACAAAACAAAAAAAAATCAGACTTTAACTAAGTAGTTTTCTTTTGTACCAACATCAACCAGCAAAAGTTCCTGGATTTCGATGCTTGTACCTGCAGTTGGCTCTTCAGGATCAACTTCTATTGGTTTCACTGATAGGTTTTGACTTGGCACAGATGTATTCCTTAGTATTGTTTTGGAAGTACATAAGCCTGTAATAAAAAAACATATATAAGGAACTTTTTTAAAAAAAGGTAGTTTCTACAGTGTAAATTTTGTACTCTAGTACATATGGAATTCACAAAAAAACATGAGGTTTTAGAAATTGTCCAAGTATTATTTTGTTATGACATTTTTGTCAAAATTACAGTAGGTGTCCCAAATTAAGTTGGCACTATTGATAACTTCACTATTATTGGAGTCAAATTAGTACAAAACAGAAAAACAATTAAATTGCATATTTACAGAAAAAAAATTTCAAAAGTATGTTTAATGTCTAATTTTTGTGGTTGTAGAGGTTTCTTCATAGACAAGGGGTGATCAGCTGCCCACAGTAGGTCTACAGGACTCCATAGGACACTACAATACACTACAGGATCAAGAATTAATTAAAGTCCTGTAGGATGGTGAACAAATTTGGTTCAGCTGATCACACCTTGTTCATAGATGAACACACAGGCCTAAATAAATTCACGTGCGGCTTAGTGTTACATTAAGTAATCTCTGGGGTGGGGAGGGTTACCTTTGTGTCATAGTCTTGGCCATAGGTGGTTACACTTTTGTGACATTTTTAACCTATTTCTTTATCAAAAAATCTGAAAAATGGTATGTTGTTGAGTTGTTTTTATGAGAACATTTTTTTTGTCAACATAAGGTATGTATGTATTTGAAAGTGGTGGCAGGCCCTTCTGGACCTCCATGCACTGTGACCACATATGGATCTATTGTGCCCACATACCTACATACTGAGTTTGACTAAAGTGGCATATTTTTTTTTCCACCCAGCACTTAAAAAACTCTGCAGATTACAACTAAATGATTTAGGCTTAACACAACATAAGGTATACCTACACAACATATTTAATTTTTAATATATTTGTGGTTAGGAAATATGCTTGGAAATAGGCTCGGAAATAGGTATGTTTATGTCAAAGTCACAAAAGTGTAACTGCCTATGGCAAGGACTATACACTGAATGATTTTTTTATATTTTTCTTGAAAATGCGTTACGACAGGAGAAGGGCGGCAAAAGATCCTGAATTTTAACCTTACATAATTAAAGAATGTGGCCCTAAATAGATTTAAAAAAATGTTAAAAATGATATTTACCTAGCAATTTATCTTGAAAAGGAATTTCGAAAACTGTTCTGTAGAAATGCTTTCGTGGGATCCATATTGTCTTTTCCACAACGCCTTAGCCACTCTTGCAAAATAGTCTTGGGGACAGTCATTGGAAGGTGGAAATTTAAAAAAACTCATAAACGTAGAACTTCTAAGTTCGAATAGTTGGATTTACATCCAGAAACCGCACAGGATGGATGCTCCTGGGATTTTGCGATTCCGAAAATTGTTTAAAATATCGAAAATAACAATACAAAACCAAGATTCCACAAATTTTTTCCCTTAAAATAAATAAAAATGGGAAATGCACGGAAAAATTAACCTCACTTTGGATTCGCGAAAAAAATCAATAAGTTCGGTTATCCTTTTTCATTTAATCTGAATAGAAAAGGAAAGACCACCCTATCAAACAGATCAAGGGTCTTTTGAGAAGGATGAGTAGGTTCATAGAAGGATGGCTCGACACCTTGAGGATTTTGTGACGTAGCGAAATTTGGAATATGTGGGGCTTATGGAAGTGGACCGTCCTGTTCTCTGTGTACAGTCCTTGCTTTCCTATAACCTAAAAAGTGGAGTGCGCAGTGTCGTATAAAAAACGAACTCAATCACGCGGTCCCTCGTGTGAATTTACCCTTAAATTCTCTTTGCCCTTTGGCACCCTTAAAAACCCTTTAAAATTAAAGCTGTGCGTTATCATCTGTGGAAGCTGTGTAGCTGTGAATCATGGAACTGGAGAACAGGGCCCTGTAAGCGACTACTCTGCAAATATCGGTGAGCGACATAGTTTTTTATTACACTTTATCCTCTCTCTCTCTCTCTCTACACTCTACCTACCCTTTACACCCTCTCCCAATACAGTCCCTTCTGCCTCAACTTATGGGCTACATAAGTTTGGTCCTTCAATCCAAATACTGAACTACCCCTATAACCACCCCCTACCCTTACGTTGGCACTTGTTGTTTTAAGCCTTCTTTTGTTTAAAAAAAAAAAAATATATATATATATATATATATATATATATATTTCAAAATTAAAAAATTAAATTTTCTCTTTAGAAAAAGCAGATGATCTGTTTTCATGGTGTTAAAAATACCGGTAAACCGTTGTAGGTATCTGATTTTTTGCCTTTTTCTAATAAATTAAAACTCAGTTTCCTAAACGATTTTTTTTTATATAAATCGATTTAAAAATTAAAATTTTTATTTTTTTAGGGCTAATAAACATCTTGTGCAGTTTAAAGGGATATATAATTGTTTGAAAGTATTATGCATTGCATACTTAGATTTGGCGCTTTTCATATTACACTTTAATTTACCTAGTAGGTACAGTAGGTATTTTGAACTCGGTCAATAAGAAATAAATTTCAGGTTTTTTATTGCATTCTCGGTTTTCGCGAATAAAAGTTTTTTTCCTTTTTATTCGAATTTAGCGCGCATAGTAAAATTAAATACATATAATTTTTTTTTCTCGTAGTTATTTTTAAATATTAGGTATTTAAAATGACGAGTAGTGAAAAACAGTGTCGCGCCTTTAGGGGCATAGCAATAGATCGCATTAAAGAAATATTTAGTATTTCCACTCAAGCTATGTCTGATACCTTAAAAAAAGTTGATTTTGAGATGCGGTATGATCACTTGGACATTTTTTATGAGGAATTTAATAAATTTCACGACGCTGTAATCGCGTATTTAGCTGATAAAGAGCAACCCGATTTTACTGAGGAGAATGTCATTCGTCAAGGCACTGATTACCAATATTTTAGCATAAAAGCAACTTATAAAAGGTTATTTCCTCCTAAAGATGACGTCAACTCCTCTCACTCAAACTCTAGCTCCGGTCATAATGACATGAGCTTCAACATTCCAAAGGTGGATATTCCGAAGTTCACCGGCGATTTGTTTTCTTGGCAAACTTTTATTAGCTTATATGACTCTGTCATTCATAATAATACTATGTTCTCTAATAGTAGAAAGTTTCAGCTACTTTTAACGTATCTAGAAAAGGAACCCCTAACATTGGTAAAAAACTTGCCAATTACTGATGCAAACTACATTATAGCTTATAATGCGCTTTATAATAGATACCAAAATAACCGCCTCCTTGCGACTCATTATTGGGACAAAATTACCGATTTGCCCAAACTAAATACAAACAACCCCGCTCTTTTACGCAATTTAATAGATACATTTACTGATAATATTTACGCTTTTACCAATTTAAATTACCCAACTGAGCACTGGGATTTCCCACTCTTTCGAATTCTTATTCGAAAATTAGACTCTGAGACGGTCACGCGCTATGAACTTCAGCATAACTCCTCATCTGAACCCTCTTTTGAGGACCTCAAAGATTTTGTTTCTAAGCAATGTTTTGCGTTAGAATCGGCCAACATTTTAAATAAAACTAAAACTTCTGGTTACGCCACTGCTAAACCTCCCTCAAAACCTCAATATAGAGGTAATAATTTTTCTACTCTTGCAGCTGGCGTCGCTCCATATCAGAACGCTTGTCCCGTCTGTAAGATTTCAGGACATAGTATATATAAATGCCCCGTTTTTGAAAGTAAAACCCCTCAAGAAAGACTAAATTTAGTCAGAAAAAACCATTGGTGTTCCAATTGCCTCGGTACAAGGCACTCACTAAAAGCCTGCAACTCTACTTATTCGTAGAATTTGCCATTCCATGCACCACTATTTACTCCATATTCCTCGATCCCCTCCTAGTGGCTCTCCGCCACTGGAAAATCAGAATCAGAGCGCTCCTCTTCCGACTCATTCTACGCAAGTTTTGGCAGTACCTACTCTCTCTAACTCAAAAGAAAATAATAATTTACCAAGTAGCCCCTCAACTCACGCTTGCAGTTTAACAAGCAACATTTCAGTGACATCTTCTTTACTCGCAACGGCCCAAGTCAAAGTTTTAAACTGTAGAGGACATTATGATAAAGCGCGGGTTCTAATTGACACTGGGAGCCAGGTGCATTTAATTTCTGAAAAGTTTGCAAATAAAATTGGTCTCTCTCGCTACAAAACTCATTTAACCCTAAATGGCTTAGGTCACACTGGCTGCACCCCCTCTGGTGGCATTAGTTGCTCCATAAGACCGGTAGGCCAACTCTCTCCTTCTTTTGACATTGATTTATTAATATTGTCAAAAGTTTGCAATGAGCAACCCCTCACCCCTCTCTCGCAGGGTGACTACCCCGATATCTCAAATTTAAAGCTCGCAGACCCCTCTTTTAATCAATGCAAACCAGTAGATATTTTAATTGGAGTTCAACTTTTTCCTTTTATTTTGACAGAAGGTAAAATTTCATGTGGTGTCGACAAGGCCGCAGCTCTAAACTCTATTTTTGGTTGGCTCATCATGGGCGGAAAAATTCGCCCCTCTACCCCCTCTATTAGCTCATATTTTATTTCAAATAATGAGTGTCTCGACTCTACTCTTAAAGCCTTTTGGCAAATTGAGGAAGTCCCTCAAAAAACTCATATAGACCCGGAAGATGAGCTTTGTGAAAAAATTTACAAAGATACTCTCCAGAGAACAGAAACTGGTCGATTTGTCGTCTCTCTCCCCTTTAAAGGACCAGAGCCCTCTTTCTCTAACTCCCGCTCTATTGCTCTAAAACGATTTTATAGCTTAGAAAATCGTTTATTAAAAAACCCCTCTCTTCACAAACAATACTCTGATTGTTTACAAGATTACCTTGACTCTAATCATATGGAGTTAGTTTCAAAAAATATCCCCCCTTCGAATAAAATTTATTACATACCCCACCACTGTGTTATAAAATCAGAGAGTAGCACAACAAAGCTCCGCGTCGTTTTTGACGCGTCATGTAGCTGTCCCGAGAGCTGTCCCAGCTCTATAAATGAATCTATGTTGACAGGTCCCAAATTACAACAAGAAATATTTGATATTTTGATGTCTTTTCGCCTGCATAAGTACTGCTTTACTAGTGATTTAAAACAAATGTTTAGGCAAGTCTTAATAAATCCCGCCCATCAAAACTATCAAAGAATACTTTGGAGGTTTTCTCCTGACCAACCTGTCAATGATTATTTCTTAAAAACTGTCACATTTGGCGTTAAAGCCGCCCCATACTTAGCTATAAGGTCTGTCATTGAACTAGCTAACATTTATGAGACTGAATATCCCTTAGCAGCTCACATTTTAAGGAGCTACGTGTATGTAGATGACGGTTGTTTTTCCTGTGAGTCACTCGAAAAAGCTCTCGAAGCAAAAGCTCAATTAGTCGCAGTTCTAGGTCACGGAGGCTTTCAGCTCAGAAAGTGGTCTAGCAATAGCTCTGAGTTTTTAAAGACTATTTCCCCTGAAAAATGCGAAACAAGCTATCTCTCCTTTGATGACCAAGACAATACTCTAAAAATATTAGGGTTAAAATGGCACCCCTCTACAGATGCGGTTTCCCCTCTTGATAGACCCTGTACAAAAAGATCCGTTTTGTCAGAAATATCAAAAATCTATGACCCTTTAGGTTTTTTAACTCCTCTCTCTTTTTTGGCAAAACACTTAATACAACATTTTTGGGCCTTAGGAGTCGGCTGGGACGACCCAGTCCCAGAAGATATTCAAAAACTTTGGTTTCAGTATAAAATTCAACTCCCTAAAATATCCGAGATCTCGATTTCACGCTTTGTGAATTCGGACGCCACTTCTCTTGAGCTACATGGATTCTGTGATAGTAGCGAAAAAGGATACGCTTGTTGTGTCTATTTAAGATGCATTTCTAATGACTCAATTAATGTTAATCTATTATGCGGAAAATCCAAAGTTGCCTCGTTAAAACGCATATCTTTAGCTCGGTTGGAGCTATGTGGCGCCGTGCTCTTGTCGAATTTATTACGACACGTTGTCAACTTAATCTCTAGCTCTCTTCAAATATCTCGAATATTCGCTTGGTCTGACTCCATGGTGACCCTAAACTGGATAAAATCCTCTCCGCACAGATTTAAAACGTTTGTTGCGAACAGGGTCAGCCATATTCAAGAAAAAATAGCACCCGATTTATGGCGTCATGTTCCTTCTAAAGAAAATCCTAGCGATTGCGCTTCACGCGGTTTACTCCCTGATGATCTGATTCACCATGACTTATGGTGGACTGGGCCAAGTTTCCTAAAATTACCCCCTGAAGAGTGGCCACAATCCACTATAAAACTTACCCCAGAAGTTTCTGAGGAAGAACGCAGATTAGCTCTCCTCGGAGTTTTTACCCCAACTCACCCCTTCGATAGTTGGCTAGACAACTATTCCTCTCTAGGACCCATAAAACGCATTGTTGCCTATTTATCTCGATTTATACACAATATTAAGCAGCACACTCCTGAAGCACGCATTCAAGGTCACTTGACTAACTTAGAGCTTTACAAAGCTTTGTTACTCCTTGTCAAGCATGTACAGTATGTTGAGTTTTCCGAAGAAATCGAAAAGCTCAAAAAAGGTCAACTTTTACCTAAACTGTTTCGAAAGCTACACCCTTTCTTGGACAAGAATGGATTGCTCAGGGTAGGCGGTCGCCTCCTGCTATCAGGTCTCTCTTATGATCGAAAGCATCCTGTGCTTTTACCCACTAAACATCGCTTAACGCAGCTCATTATTGAAGAATTTCATCATATTTTTCTTCATCCAGGACTGCAAACTCTTCAATTTTTAATTACACAACAGTTCTGGATTCTTTCCCCTAAACGAGCCATCGCGGGTGTGCTAGCAAAATGCATGACTTGTTTTAAAGTCAAACCAACCTCAACCTCTCAAACACCCCTTATGGGTACGCTCCCTGCTAGTCGCATAAACCAAGTTAAAGCATTTAAATATGCTGGCGTGGACTATGCAGGTCCCTTTAATATTACGCTTAGCAAAGCACGTGGCATAAAATCTCAAAAGGCATATATTTGCCTCTTTATTTGTTTTACGACCAAAGCTTTACATCTTGAGCTTGCGTCTGACTTAACCTCAGACTGCTTTATAGCTTGCCTTCGACGATTTGTCGGCAGAAGAGGTCTAATTTCTAGGCTTTTCAGCGATTATGGTTCAAATTTCGTGGGAGCTCAAAAGGAGCTAAATGGTTACATGAAAAATGCCTCAGAAGCTCAAAATATTGAGTGGTCATTTAACCCGCCTTCGAGCCCTCACTTTGGAGGACTTTGGGAGGCTGGGGTTAAATCAGTCAAAACTCATTTGCAAAAGGTCATAGGCCTTCAGGTACTCACCTATGAGGAGCTTTACACTGTGCTAGTGCAGGTAGAAGCTATGCTTAACTCTCGCCCTATTTTACCCCTTAGCTCAGATGCCTCTGATTTGTCTGCTCTGACCCCTGGTCATTTTTTGACCATGGAACCACTCTCGTCCGCTCCTGATGAAGATCTGACTGAGCTTAATGTTTCTAGGTTATCTAGATGGCAACTTGTGCAGCGTATACACCAAGATATTTGGCGGCGATGGCACAACGAATATTTACAAACTCTACAACAGCGTCAAAAATGGAACAAATCTTGTAAAACCATTGAATTAGGCACTCTCGTGCTTATCAAAAATGAACTCGCTCCTCCTCTAAAATGGCGTTTAGGTAGGGTCATGAAGTGCCACCCGGGTCCAGATGGAGTAGTTAGGGCTGTAACCTTAAAAACTGCACAAGGTGTTATGCAAAGGCCAGTAGTCAAGCTGTGTCCTTTGCCGGTTGAATAAACCCCCTTTCTTTTTTTTTAGTATTAAGATTAGTCATTACTTTTGGTAATAGAATTATTTTGTTTTTATTTTATTTTTTATTATTATTTTTGTTCTTTTTTTTTATGGAAAAAGGCAAGAATAAGTGCCTTTTTGGCGCCCGGTATGTTTAGCTCCCGCTAAATTCTCTATTTTAATTAATTCATTAATTTTTAGTAATTAGAAAATATTACTTTTTTACTTGCACTGCCCTCTTTTGGGACATTCACAATTCTAAAGGATTAAAATAAATAAAACAAATTCTCCTTTTTTTGTATTGATTCTGTTAATATAGCAGGAAGTTTTTTCTTTTTATCGCCTTTTATTGATATATTTTTATCATGCTTTCATACAAAAAACGCGGGTGCCGCTACGCGGTCCATAAATATATTTTTCCCTTCTTTCCTATAACCTAAAAAGTGGAGTGCGCAGTGTCGTATAAAAAACGAACTCAATCACGCGGTCCCTCGTGTGAATTTACCCTTAAATTCTCTTTGCCCTTTGGCACCCTTAAAAACCCTTTAAAATTAAAGCTGTGCGTTATCATCTGTGGAAGCTGTGTAGCTGTGAATCATGGAACTGGAGAACAGGGCCCTGTAAGCGACTACTCTGCAAATATCGGTGAGCGACATAGTTTTTTATTACACTTTATCCTCTCTCTCTCTCTCTCTACACTCTACCTACCCTTTACACCCTCTCCCAATACAGTCCCTTCTGCCTCAACTTATGGGCTACAAAGATATAAAAGTTGAGAGAGTTATAGAAAATAACAGAAATATGAAAAGGCCGACTCTATGTAGATATGAAATAATTAAAATAAACGATATGAACGGCATCGAGACTAACGTTAAAGAGGATATTGTAAATATACAACTATTCTATACAGAATTATGCCAAATAAAAAGGGAACCATGACGAGAAACCACAAAGAAACTCTAAACAAAAATAAAGAACATAAACTCAGAGCTACAACCTAAAATAAGGAAAGCGGAAATAAAGAGAGCACTAAAGAAAATGAAAAATAACAAACCACCTGGAAAAAACGGAATAATGGCAGAAATGCTCAAACACAGTGGTAAATTTGTAGTTAGTACCATACATATTCTCCTGAATAAAATACTTTTTTTTTGTCGAGCACACTGTGTTTATTGTATTACAATCTAGTCAGAAAGACTAATTAGCAATTTTGTTTTAACTTAATTTTTACTAGAAAAGTCAGATTTAAACTTAGGGTTCACTCAACAGTTCTCCCCGCTTTGTTTAGTCTGTAACTCACAATTGTGTTGTGTTTATAGCATTATTTTGATTTATGAATTCACTTAGTTTACTATTTCGCATTGCTGTCTCGGTCTTCGTAACTTCCCTCTTACTTTCGGTTTGGTGTCGAATAGATGGGTTTTCTATAAGACTTTTGCTCGTGTAGCTCCTTTTTTCGTTACGACCTTGCAATGTGATTTATTTGTTGTTGAACAATCAGTTGTTGTTGTTGAGGATTCCCTCCTACCACCCGTTTGTTCTCAGTGCAATGAACAAACGCCTCAAAGTTTAGATGTTAGCTGTAGCAACTCAGTAGAAAACCCCTACTCGGTTCAAGGCCACTACTGAGCGCTCATCTGGACGGCTGAATCTTGACCTGGCCAGGCTTGATTGATCTTGATGCTACGTCTCGACCTGATGGACTGATCCCTTTTTGCAATTCTGCATTTTCTTTTATAGTTTCTTGGCTGATGTGCCTTGTCTCTATTGGTCCATTTGTTGGCTCCTCCCATTCTATATAATGGTTTCTGCAACACCTCCCCGGTTAGAATGGAACTTCATCGGAGAGTAGAAGTGACATTCGATGAAGAAGCAGAAACCATTATTGTCCCATTCGTCGACTTTTCCATTTGATATGATCTCCATTCCATGTCTCGTCTGTTCCATAAAAGTACTTTGTGCCATTTTCAATCAATTCCATCTTTGTACCATTCATTTTTTAGCTCGCCTTTAAGTACCACGTTCCTGATTCTGTCTTCGTTAAGTCCCATACAATATCGTTCTGGCCATACTAGTTCTTTTCATTTCTTCGCAATGCCTTCTTTGTACCACTCATATCTTTCTGTCTGTTAGGTCATCAATATGGCTGGCAGCTTTGGATGTCTGGACATAACTGTACCAAATTTACGGTCCTTCCCGATGACTGATATACCGCAGTTCAAGAGCGGGAAGTCGTTTCTCCATCCTCATAGCACATCCACCACATTGATAAGCTCTTCCTCCTTGGACTGTATAGAAATGGTTGTTGTTCCAATATTTTGCTGTTGTAGGGGAACCCCAACCTGATTGTTCTGTGTTTTTTCTTTTTGTTCCAGGACCCCGAAGTATAACAACTTCGCTCGTAAGGATAAGTATCGACGGATCTGTATCCATACAAAAGTCCCTGCTGCTCGGGCGCCATTTCGCATTGCTGTCTCGGTCTTCGTAACTTCCCTCTTACTTTCGGTTTGGTGTCGAATAGATGGGTTTTCTATAAGACTTTTGCTCGTGTAGCTCCTTTTTTCGTTACGACCTTGCAATGTGATTTATTTGTTGTTGAACAATCAGTTGTTGTTGTTGAGGATTCCCTCCTACCACCCGTTTGTTCTCAGTGCAATGAACAAACGCCTCAAAGTTTAGATGTTAGCTGTAGCAACTCAGTAGAAAACCCCTACTCGGTTCAAGGCCACTACTGAGCGCTCATCTTGACGGCTGAATCTTGACCTGGCCAGGCTTGATTGATCTTGATGCTACGTCTCGACCTGATGGACTGATCCCTTTTTGCAATTCTGCATTTTCTTTTATAGTTTCTTGGCTGATGTGCCTTGTCTCTATTGGTCCATTTGTTGTAATTATTTTTGTGTAAAAATGGTTTTTTCCAATTCCCCAGAGAGGCCCTGAATTTTCCTGTCCAACCCCCTTAGCTCCTGCTAAGGTCCTCAAAGATCTGTAAAGAACGGGGAAAAGAAAAAATATTTTTTTGTTTCAAAAAAAAAAAAATTAAATTATTTTTTGAAAAAAGTTTTAAAGTTTTTAATTATTCATTTAATGTTGTTTAAATGAGTAATTCTATGAAAAACAAATATGTTTTTCGAGAAGAAAAATGTTTTAAGTTTATTTGAAATTTTTTCAAACAAATTTTTAAAACAATCAGTTTTTAAAAAATCACGGTTTTTAAATTTGAATTGTTTTGGGGAATTGGTTTACAAATGCTTATCAATGCAAGCAATACCAGATTATATATACAACTTAATCTAAGTTAAGCATTAAATGCTTACTAAGTGTGTAATGACTTTAACCCATATTAAAGCAACAAGTGCTTTGTACAAGTTACCTTAAATCTACTTAAAATTAACCCGATTAGCGCTGTGTACCTTTGTACAACCGTAATCGGTCACAAGATACGTCGTACAGGGACCGTACACTTAAATACCAACTAAACTAAGTGTTTTAAGGTACCGGACAGTGATCGTACACTTGGTTTGCACTGGTACGAGCAATTAAATGTTCCGTACAGGTTCCGTACACCTGGTTACAAACTTTTAACAGCTTATCAAGGTACCGGACAGTGATCGTACACTTGGTTTGCACTTGTACGAGCGATTAAATGTTCCGTACAGGTACCGTACACCTGGTTACAAACTTTTTACAGCTTATCAAGGTACCGGACAGTGATCGTACACTTGATTTACACTTGTACGAGCAATTAAATGTTCCGTACAGGTACCGTACACCTGGTTACCAACTTTTTACAGCTTATCAAGGTACCGGACAGTGATCGTACACTTGGTTTGCACTTGTACGAGCAATAAAATGTTCCGTACAGGTACCGTACACCTGGTTACAAACTTTTTACAGCTTATCAAGGTACCGGACAGTGATAGTACACTTGGTTTACACTTGTACGAGCAATTAAATGTTCCGTACAGGTACCGTACACTTCACCGTACACCTGTATACCAATTTAGAAAAGTTTATGAAAATTCGAAGTTGCGGACACTAGCAACTTTCGACGATCGCAAAAAAGTTCGAACACTTCTAACGCGTGTATGAGTGGCCTACAAACTCGATAAATGTGTACACTTTCTTACTCGACCTTGGCTAGAAGTTCTTACAATTTCGTACACTGGAAGTCCATTTACTGTGTACAAGTAGCACTCACGACGATACGTCCATAAGCGACACGATACGTATACGATACGTCGACGACACGTAAATGTCTGGGATGCGTACAAGTCCTCACGCCGTAACAGGCAGATACGGATACGTTTGCGTTCACGACGCGTACGTTGCGCGCAGCTTATTTTCCGAAGCTGTCGGCGCAGGTTTATCCGTACTGAGTTAACAGTATAATCCAACTGCTGCAAAGCTGTGGTACCCCTTCAATTTACGCGTACACTACGTTTGCACCGATTGTGCCGACATGAGGATAACTACGGAGTTAAGGCATAATGTACTTTTTACTCGCACTGATAGTCCTTGGTGTAATCCACATAAGCTATGGTACCCCTCAGTTACGCGTACATTAAGAGTTCTATCGAGTTTGAAGTTTAAGACCGGACTGACTAGCTAAACGCCGTGTTGTCTTTTATAACCTCGGTTCTGCAACTCAATTTTTTAGTAAAATTGAACCAAGGGTTGGGGCCGTTTTGGAACCGAAGGTTTTGCACCCTTAAATCTATAAAAACCACTTAATTAGCTATTTAAAACTAAAAACCTAACTTCATTAGCTAGTATTCAGCTAATTACATCCCTGACCTACTTAATTAAGTCTTAAGATAGACTGTAACTTATTTGATTTTCTTAAAAAATAAAGATAAAGCAAAAAATAATCAATTTTGAAAGCTTTGAAAACGTGTTTTTTGGCAATCATTTAATTATTTTTTACTTGTCGTAATTCTAACTTAGTTAAACTAGAAGGTCTCGTTGAGACGCGTATTTTGAGGGGTCTGTCGTTTTCTTATCTAGAAAAGGTCAAAAGTTAATTCGATATTCATTAGACAAATTGATAAGAATTTTGAGCTTTCCAAAATGGAGCCAAAAAGTTTTAGAGAAAAAAGCTTCTCATAGTAAAATCGTTCTTTTTGGTTTTCTGACCAATCAGAGACTGAGAATCAGTTTCTGAACTTTTTTGACTGTATCCCGCCACCCGATGGGAAACTGAACGATTTTCTATTTATATGGCTCAATTTTACAAGCCACGCCCTAATTTTCGTTTAGACCAATCACAGAGACTTACAACAACTAGCTCAAACGGCGTCAGTCTTTTTAGTCTTTGAACTAGCATAGTATTGTCTAGAAGCTGAATTGCTTCCACATTCACATGCCGATGGAGTCTATCTTCATGGCTTTTTGCGTATTTTTTATAGTCTCTGCTACAGTTTCGATTTTTAGATCTCGATGAAAATCACTATTTCGAACGTACCAAGGTGCATTCACAATGTTTCTTAATACTTTATATTGAAATCTCTGTAAAACTAGAATGTTACTCTCTTTCAGTGGCGGATCCAGGGGGGGGGGGGGCACTAGGGGCACTTGCCCCCCCCCCCCCCCCCGAGAATTTTTTGAATATACAAAACAAGAGTAAAAAGTAAGGTTTTTGCTAATAAAAATTAAAAATTTTTGCTTGCGGCGCCTGAAAGTGTCTAGTGTTATTATCATCGAAATTACAACCACTTTTAAATTATCCTGAATTTGTAGCCGTTTTTTACCAACAGAGAATGTCACCTAAAGTGCCCCCCCCCCCCGAGAAGCACCTCTGGATCCGCCCTTGCTCTCTTTAGCACAACCCCATAGTTGAATATCATATGTCCATACTGGTTTCAGTATTTGTCTATAAAGCAGTAACTTGTTTTCTATACCTTATCTCAAGTTCTTCTTTTTTTTTCTTAACATGTGCTTTCCAGCGCAATTTGGCATCAAGTGTTATACCGAGATATTTTGCCTGATTTGAATATGGTACGGGAATGTTGTTAATTGTTATTTGTATATGATTTATATTTTTGTTTGTAAAATCAACATGAATTGATTTGATTACATTTAATTTTATTCGCCACTTTGTGTTCCAACTGTGAACTTCGGTGACTGCATCCTGCATTTTTCAATAGATTTTTCTACCGTCAGTAAACCAGTATCATCGGCAAATGTTGCTAAGTGACAATTTTCTGGCTTTGGGATATCGCAAGTGCTTGAATTTCTTTTAAATTTGAGTATGAGTCTTCCTGTTTTACTCTAAAATGTCTATCAGATATGCAGTGGCGCACCCAGGAATCTGTCTTGGGGGGGGGGGGCCGAGGCCTCTTGGGGGGCGGCCAAAGACTCATAATGTCAAATTTTGAGCTATTTTTCGTGTTTCTTCAAGAAATATGTGGAAAATATGTAAGAAAATCTAAGGCTTGGGCTCGCCCCCCCCCCCCCTGGGTGCGCCCATGAGATATGTATGATTCCAAAATATCCGAATATTGTTTGGGCAGAAACCGTTTTAGTTTAAAATTAAGGCCTTCATGCCACACTTTGTCAAATGCTTGTGCTACATCTAGAAAAACTGCAGAACAAACTTTTCCCTCTTCTAGTGCTTTTTCTATTATATTAGTAATTCTGTGTACTTGATCTATCGTGGAATGCTTGTCCTGAAAACCAAATTGATAAGATGGAATAATTTCTTGTCTTTCTATGATTTTTTTTTAAGCAATAATTTTTCATAGAGCTTGGATATAATTGGCAGCAAAGATATTGGCCTGTAAGATGACACGTCATGGAGTGGTTTTCCCGGTTTTGGAATCATGATAACTTCTGCAACTTTCCACAGTTTAGGTACATACATACATACTAAGCCTAAAGAAAGCATTAATTAGGTTGCATAGTTTTACGATAGTTTTTTCTGGGGAGTTGTTTTATGACTACCCCGTTAATAAGATCATACCCTGGGGCTTTTTTCGAATTAATATTTTTGATTTCTGTTAATATTTCTTTTGGTGATGTAAGCTTAATATGGTCTTCGATTTGATGGGGTTCATTTAAATGAAAGTTTTCATCCAGTGTTTCGTGGGGCTGAAATGTTTTTTCTAAATGACTTGCAAAAATATCTGCTTTTTCTTCATTACTCCTTGCCCACTGGTTGTTAGATTTTCGTATGGGTGGAATTTAAATAATTGGTCTTTTAAAATCTTTGGTTGCTTTCCAAAGGGAATAGTCGGTATTTTTATTATCTGTAAGTTCATTAAGAAAATGGTTAATAGATTCATTTTTTATTACTAGAATTTCTCGCCTAATGCGCTGCGTCATGTTGTTGAGATTTGTCTTGTGCCGAGGATCACGGCTTTGCTGCCACTTTCTTCTTAGTTTCCTTTTTTCCAATATAAGGTCTCTAATTTCCTTTGGATAGTTTTTTCCCTTAAAAATTTTCTTTGGTTTTGGACTGTTTTCTCAAGCTGCTTGTTGAATATTTGTAACAAAATATTCAACTTCTTTATCGATTTGTTCTGGCGTTTGCCATGGTACTGATAGGTTTATTTTTTCTGACAGACTTTGTTTAAAACTAATCCAGTCATTCAGTTTATTAACTAGTGAGATATTTGCTTCTTTCATTATTATGTTTTTACTAAGAGTTAGAATGATAGGTGAATGATCTGAGTGTAAATCAAAACTTTCTTCTATATCTACAAAACTTAAAGATATATTTTTTACTATAAAAAAATCAATTAGATCTGGAATTTTTCCTGGATCTGTTGGATAGTATGTGGGCTTACCAGTTGACATCGGCTCACATTGATATTCACTAATAGCTTGCAAAATTTCTTTTCCTTTAGAATTCGTCAGTCTAGATCCCCAGTAGGTATTTTTTGCATTAAAGTCACCTCCAATTATAAAACGGTTTCCTAATTTTCTGAGAAAATTAAGATATTGATTTTTCTTTAGTAAGTGCCTTGGCGGTATATAGACAGCACTTATGACTTGTGTATATGTTTTGGTTTTTACACTTACTAACCGAACCGAACCGTAGCTTGAATCTCTATGGTTTTATATCCCATCTCCTCATAGTGTGATATATTTTCTTTAATTATTACAGCACTTCCCCCATGTGCAGTATTGCTAGGGTGAGTTGTATGATACACTTTATAACCTTTAAATTTAATGTGAGACTGGTTAGTGAAATGCGTTTCTGACACAAGACAGACGTCAATGTTTTCTATGTCTAGAATAACTTGCCAGTCTTGCTGATATTGCAAGAGGCCATTGGCATTCCAAGCTAGAATTCTAAGATTACTAAATATTTTGAGGCATACTGGTAGCTCCGTTATTGCTACTTTCTAGTTTAGTTAATCGCTTATCAAGTTTTCTCCAAAATTAATTGTAGTATTTGTTCCATAATATTTTGACTACTGATATTAATATCAGGTATAGTAGCTGTTGCTGCTACTTGGCTGTATGTTCTTGTCACAGAGTTTTGTGTGACTGTGTTTCTTGTCTGTTGGGTTTGTCTATTTGTACTCACGTTTGGTATGATGAATAAAATACTAAAAGAAAAAATATTCCCATACAACTGGAAAGAATCAATAACCATTATTCTACAGAAGAAAGGCGATAGAGCAGACCTAAAAACTATCGATCTATAACACTGCTCAAGCTTTTCACGAAAATAATAACATATAGACTAACTACAAATTTGACGGATATCAATCAAAAGAACAAGCAGGCTTCAGAAAAGGTTTCAGTACAGTTGACTACCTATTAACCATGAAAATACTAATAGAACGAGCCAACGAATACAACATTCCGCTATACATATATTGCATTTATAGACTT
This sequence comes from Aspidapion aeneum, assembly GCA_963576565.1. NCBI lineage: Eukaryota > Metazoa > Arthropoda > Insecta > Coleoptera > Brentidae > Aspidapion > Aspidapion aeneum. The sequence goes on from OY755040.1 coordinate 109,105,135, forward strand.
TAAAAAAGCTTTCGATCGCATTGAGTACTGGGGAGTAATAGCATGTTTACTTAATAGCCGAACAGATCACAGACACACAGACTTAATAGCCAATATATATACGAAGCAACAACATCAATCAAAATCCACAAAGGAATCAAGCCAATTTATAAGAACAGGGATGTCAAAGATGTTGACACAATATCCCCTATTTAACCAGGCCCTAGAATATGTTTTTAGAAACTTTGATTGGGAAGAAATAGGCATCAAAGTAAACGGACAATACTTGAACCACCCAAGATAAGAAAGAAGAACTGATAAAAATGCTGGAGGACTGGATACAGCAGCTAAATATAGGCTGCTTGAGTATGAACTGCACTCAAACTAAAGTCATAATAATCAGAATAGACCAAGAGAAAATAGAACAAGTAGAGGAATATACATATATACCTGGGACAAATTATCAATCCAAAAAAAGGAAAACAAAACGGCTGAAATCAAGAGACGAGTAAGATTGGCCTGGTCAGCATTTGGCAAATTAAGCTACATATTAAAAAATAAAAAATATCCTCAGTACCTCAAAACAGAAGTGTACAACCAATGTATCCTTCCTGTACTTACCTATGGATCTCAGACCTGGACACACAAAATAAAACATGGATAAGGTAACAAAAGCCCAAAGATCAATGGAAGGACAAATGTTACATGTAAAGCTAACAGATAGAAAAAGGAATGAATGGATAAAAAATAAAACAAAAGTAAAGGATGTAAACGCAATATCATAATTTTTGATATAACTTTTTGACAGTTATCAGCTGTTTACCATAACAAATAGCATAGGCCAACGAAAAAAAGTTGTTAAAAGTTTTCTCAAGAATAATGATATAGGGAAGAGGAGAAGTAGAAAAATTAAAATGGAAATTTGCCGGTCATATCAGACAGAAAGACGATCGATGGAACAAGTGTATTGTAACCTGGAACCTTTGGAACATAAAAGAAGTAGGGGAAGACCCCAAATGAGATGGGCGGACGATTTAAAGAGACATGCGGAAGCTTGATGGATGAACACGGCGACAGACAGAGAAGAATGGAAGATATTGGGGGAGGCCTATGTCCAAAGATGGATCGAAGAAGGCTAGATAGATAGATAGATAGATACTTTTGCTTACACAATGTGTCTTGAATTTCAAAATAGTGTCTTTGAAAACGCGATAGTGTCTCTTAAAACAAGATGGTGACAACTTAAGCCGATAATGACAAGATAACCCGATAGTGACAAGCTAACCCAATAGTGACAATTTAACCCAATCAGTTAAAAATAAAATTCAAGATTATGACTTTTACGCAACAAAAGTAAAAGTAGGGAATCCCATAAGACCAAAATGACCAAATATGAAAATTAATATTTCAAAAACTATACAATTTATTAACAAAAGCACCGAATTGCAGTATGGTTTGGCACAAGCGCGGATTTGTGGGGGCTGACGTGGTAACTACCCCCCCTAGAAAAAATATATGCACTTTTGGTTTACAAATAAAGGGCTTAACGGATAATTACCCCCCCCCCTAGAACAAAAATAAATGGACAAATATTTATTTCGTCGACAATTACTCCCCCCCTAGACTTATGCCCAGTTTCGGGCTTGGGCAAACTTCTTATTTTGTCTCACTTTCATAAGGCGGCTGGCAAAAAGTCGAAATATCGAAGGTACACAGCGCCGCTTTATCCTATAGGCTCTCTAGACACTTGCCTAGGGCCCGCAGCCTAAAGGGGGCCAGCAGTGCCCTGGTGCAAATAGTCAACTTAAATTTATTGTGATGGAAAAAAATGCCAGAATAAAATAAAATTTATTAAATTATGGTGCCAAAGTTTTACCTATGTGTTTTTGCATAGGTAATCATACAAAAAGTGGCAAATTCAGGGTGGTACATAGCAAGTGCATGAACAGCAATTACAAGATTTACATGCTGCTTTATTTATTTTTATTGTCTCATGTAAAATATTTTTTTAGTACATGTTTTAGCCAAATTCGCAATTATTTTCAAAAATTAGTTTAAAAAAATAGTTATCAGAAAATTTTGCAATTTGTTAGAATTAGTGTGTACCAAAAATTATCAAAATCGAAAACCCGAACCAAACCTAATTTTTTTCTAGGCGTCTAGGGACTTTTTTTACCCTGGATTCAGATTGAGCGTCGAAAACTACATGGGAATATTAATGTCTATCTTACGTATCACGAAAAATTTTCGTAAGGTTTGTGTAATAATAACTATTGAAAGCTGAAAGTTTACTTTCACATATTGAATATGCAAATTCGACTAAAATATTTTACGTATTTTTTTTTTTGTTAAATACAACTTGTCCCACCAACTTTGTTTTTTTAGCTAGTGCCTAGGGCCCGTTGGGCCCTTAAACCGGCACTAAAGGTACATAGAGTCGAAATTAAATAAGATCCAAAAAACAAGACGTAGAAATTACACAAGGTCGGATGTAATAAGGTCGAAATTACAAAATATCAAAAATACGAAATGTCGAAATTACAAAAGGTCGAAAATACAAAAGATCGACAAAATATCAAAACTGGCCATATTATATACATATACAAAACCAATTAACCTAACCAAGCCGAACTGCATCACGTTAAGTTAGTATATAAAAAAACTATCCGGATCTGGTCAGGTATTTTTTTTTGATATACTAAGTTAACCCAGTCAGGTTAAGATATTCACCTAACCAGGTTAACTCTCAACTTTCAACGGCCTCTGGTTTGATAAAGTTTATTTATTTTATCTTTCGACCTTTTGTAATTTCGAAATTTTGCTTTTTCCATCTTTTGTAATTTCTACTTTTTTACATTCGACCTTTTATAATTTCGACCTTTTCTACTTTCGACTTTATGTAAAACCTTTTGTAATTTTCACCTTTTGTAACTTCAAACTCATGTTATTTCAATCTTTTAATTTTCGACCCTTTAGTTTCCGCCTTTTGTACTTTCGACCATTTGTTGAAAATCAGAAGTTCGAAATTATATAAGGTCCAAATTACATAAGGGCGAATGTAAAATTCTAAAATATCAAAAGTAAAAAAGGTTGAACTTACAAGAGTTCGAGAATACAAAAGCTCAAAAGGCGAAAAGATCGGTTCGGTTCGGTTTGGTTCGGTTATTTTAATTATTATTTTTTATTTTTTAATCTTCGACCTTTCGTAATTTCGATATTTTGCTCTTTTTACCTTTTGGCTTTGGAACTCCGGCCCCCCCATTAAGTCTAATAATTTTTTAAATATCTTTATATATTTCATTAGGAAAAAATAAAATAAAGCATAAAGTACGGCATCATGGGATCTCGGGCCCCCCTCCAAGACATATTGCTGATTACGCCACTTCATATCTATTATTTTTTTAGATTGTCACAACTTATTGAAGAGTTTTGTACTTATATTGCATTTGTACAGGTAGCAAGTAGTCTTGTCATACTTGCTATTTCTGCGGTTGAATTCTTATTTGTAAGTATATCTGCAATTTGTGGAAAAAAGTTTTAAGTTAATTTAAGGCAAACCAGAGAAAACTGAAGGGTACATCAGTCGCTGGGCCAACTGATCAGAAAAAATATTACCAAAACTTTCACACTTATAACAAGTTGTATAGTATACTGCCGTACATTCAGCTTAGAAAGAAAAAAACCAATTTAGCAGGTAAAAATAGAAACATCAGGGTGTACTCCGATCTTAGCAAATTGCAACTGTCCGTGAATTAAAAGTTAAAGAATAGGGGGAACATCACAGAAGAAATTATAGGCAGGTAGCCAAGAGCTGACTAGGGATATCAGGGGAGATCCAAAGAGGTCACGTTACGGGGTCGAGATTGTCTTTTTAAAATACTATTTTGCAGGAAACTCCTCTCGGGATGTTAAAAATTTGTTTATAGTATGAAGACCGTGATATTCCTTGCAAAACTACCATTTTAAACATAATTAACTATTTTGATCAATTTGGGTGCGTTAAGCTCTGCAGAAAATGTAGCGACAATGAAGAGGTGGAGGAGGATCCAAGATCAATGTCAGAACGAAGGTAACAGTGAAACTGTCGTTTGTGCTGCGGATGAACTACTCCCTCCTTGTTCAAGTTCAGCCATTGCTAAAAAGACACCTGATGATATTCTTTCCAGAATCATTCGAAACATTTTAAATGATATAAAGGCTACAAGTTAAAATAAAAAATTAAAATCTCAAAAGAAATTAAATTTCCAAATGTGTGAGATCTTTTCGTTTTGAAATGTGGATTGAAAAATTTGGCTATACTTTGATTTCAAAACATGAAATATTTTTGTTATAATTAAAATTTAAAAACTGCATTTTACTAAATACTCTAGCTCTCGAGATTTGACTTTTACAAAATTCAACCTACCTCCCTGTTCCCACTTGCAAACCCCCTACACTACACACAAAAAAAATAATGGATGTGTCCGGCAAAAATTTTGGTGTCATGTTGGTTAAAATTGGTTAAAAATTTCATACAGTGCAAACCTATTTTGAATTTTCATAATTTAAAAAAATAGAGGAGTTATCGTGTCCCAGTCAGACAGACAGCCGATTACAAAATTTGGTAATATAAGGTCTTTTTTGATTCACATAATTTATTTTAAGTGGAAATAAAAAAAATTGACGGTTCCAATAGCCTTCCAAACTTAGTATTGGACGACTAAGAAAAAATATTTTTTAGATTCCTATGGAAGTAGCCGGGGGACCCATAGTTTTTCTTCTAGTGGTACTGGTCGAAACAGCAATGTACTGTGTATCTGGAAATCAATTCGCCACTTTGGTAAGAATTTAGCTACCATATCTTTTACAAATTACAAAAACAAAGGAACATTGCCGATATAATTGACAAAAAATTAGTTCTAGCGGTCTTGCAACTGTTTTAAATTCAAAGTGGGCGAGTTCGTAAAGACTCAAGTTCTTAAATTAATCAGTGGAATTCGCTTATATCCTTCGGGTTCTTAAATTATCCGATAAATTCCACCAAGTCACCAATTGATTATTGATGGCATCAATGCTCACCGACTCTAAAGGTCGATAAATGTCAGCTACGTCAAAAACAGCTGCTTTTTGTTTTTTTTTTGTTCGGCTAGGTGACTTTTTAATATTTTTGTTCTTTTTTTTTGTTAAATTTAAAGGAAACAGGTGATACTTGATAACCGAAACGTTGTATTTAAAATACATGAAGACAATGGAAGTTTGAAATTTTGTTTCTACTCAATCGTTGTCTACAAGTTTCAAACAAAGTCATGTCAAATTGGGTTCTAAAACAGTGATCTCTACACACTTTAGATTACAATATAAAAATACTACTTTATATAAGTGATAGCCATATAGGTTCAAGGAGGTTCAAAAGTGTTTTATTTTCAAAAACACAAATATTTAAAACAAAAATTATTTTTTTATTTTAGAGCGAACAGTTAGGAACCGCCTGCTACGACTCTAAGTGGTACAGCAGCGAACTAGAGGTGCAAAAAATGGTTATAATATTTATGGAGCATGTAAAAAGACCGGTATATTTGACGGCTGGCAAATTTGCATTCCTCAATTTGGCGTTGCTCACTGGAGTAAGTATAAAAAATTCACTTTTAAAATGCACGATTAATACTCGAACTCGAAATTTTCTTATATCTCGTTTTCCAATCCGTTTTTTGATTTGAGAAATAAAGAATGACCTATTAGTTATTAAAAAGCGGTTTCGATTTTTATCTTAATCAAAAAAATTGTTATTTTTTACTAGATTTTGGAGATCTATGTGGCCTAAAAATTTAAATTTCTATCGTCGCGATCAGGTTCAAAAATTATCTAAATACAAAGTTTGCCCTCACACAAAAATAAATTTAACTTCTAAAAAGCATCCTATTATGCCATCATTCACTTAATTATCAAAGCCTTATGTAATTTAGTAACATTCAGTTGTAAGCCTTTTTTTTAACATATGTTTAATATAATTTACAATTTTGGATATTAACACCTCCACCACTGGTAACCTCAAACACATGGTATTGTTATGTAAACAAACGGCCGGAGCCCCATGCTGCCAAATTCTTTTAAATGTATTATGCCTGTACGGTTTTGTCTTATGACTAATTATATTCAAAAAATAACATATTTAATACAATAGAATGTTGAATCATTTGTAATATATAAAAGTATTCTCTAGTTTAATGTTTGAAGAGTATTCTGTATTATGGTTTTGTAATATTTTTAAGATTTACAAAGAAATGTGTGTATCTATTATTAAAGGTTTGAGAGTATTTGCAAATTGACTTGATAACATTGTCTGGAGATCTTTCACTCAAACAAACCTTCCAATGGTTTGAAGCTATGCTACTTCTAATGATTCAATTTTCTAAGCATAAAACAATATCCGAACTCGAAACTGCATTGTTTTTCAAATATAAACTTTGGCTACTTACCAACTGCCAGTGGCGGATCTCGGGGGGACCAGAGGGGCCCGGCTCCCCCTTCTAGACATAAACCTTATTATTTGTAGTTCTAGTAAAAATAACATACAGTCGCACCTCTATAACTCGAACCTGAAGGGACAACCAAAACAGTTCGAGTTATGGAGAGTTCGAGTTATAGAAACTCGAGTTACATAGATTAAAATACATTTAAAAAGTGCAGGGACCGCTTAAAAGGTTCGAGTTATAGAGGGGTTCGAGTTATAGAGGTTCGAGTTAGAGAGGTTCGACTGTACATTAACCATATTTTTTAACATTTTAATATTTTTTACATTATTTACAAATATTTAAATTTTTTTCACCAAAATAAATATTTCAAAAATTATCGCCTGCGGCGTATTTCATATGCGTGTACTGCCAGACTTTAGAACTTAGGATGTTGGTTTTGCTGCCCCCATGCCTCCTCTCACGCGTCCCCCCATAACTGGATAGTAAGTAAATGCATAAATACATTTTATTTTAAAAAGTGAGCAGGTTCTGTCAAGATTGATGATGAGTACTCACTCAAAAAAATAGGTTTAATATTAATATAGCCTTAACTGTGTTAGCCTTACCTACGTAAACCGCTACAACAAAATCAAAGTTTGGCTTACCTGACATCGGAACATAATAATGCAAAAATTGTATTTATTAAATTCAGGTAGAAACAAATATATTTATACTTCTGCATTTTGCAAAATATTTTTTCTTGATATCCGAGAATAAAATAATTTAGGCTAAACTCGACTAATTAATTTTTATTACTTGCTTTTAGATTTTAAAGACCTCTTACTCATATTTTACTGTGCTTAAAACTACACTTGAGGATAGAGGCTAAACTGGATTTGGGACAGGTTGGTATATTTATTAAAAATATTATTGCTGTCTGTGGTACTCAATTGGCTCTATAGTTAAGGGAAGATTTCGGAAAATTCACTTTTTAGAAGCATTTATATTATTTTTGGCAAATGGTCAATTTCCCCTATTTCGACGCCACTGAATCTTAATATACCTGTTGCCACCTCGAAATGACAGGGGCTGAGATATTCAATATAGCGGTCAACATAGCTGCGAAATTTTAAATTGTCGCTGTATAGCTCAAATTGACACAGGTGTACATTCAAAATATATAGTTATATAATCAAAAAATAATATCATATTAGTTTTTTTTTAAATGACTAAAAATATAAAAGTTTGAGGTTTTTTCAAATTTTCCTAAAAACTAAGATTCTAAGGAGAAATTCTCTTTTTAACAAGATATAATTTAATGGATTTAGACTGATAACACACTCTCCAGCGGCGTCCGTTAATTGAAGTAATTGTATGTTTAATTTACTGTAATGTTTTTCCCAAAATTTATTCGATTTTTTAAAAAACTATTGTCTACAGAAAAACATATGTTATATTTTGTTTTAGTCAATAAAATTTCCTTTAAAATAATGTATAATATGATCGGATGGATTTTATAATTAAAACTTTAGGGGTTCCGTAAACTAAATCAATTAAAAAAAAAGAAAATGAACCATTTTTGTTACATGTTTTATCTAATTTTCTCAAAAACTAAGCTTAATATAAGAAAATTAGTAACACATTTTATTGTAAACAGTAAAATTCCCTTTTAAGAATGTGAAACTCGATAGGGTAATAGACGACTCTTTTTTGTCCTTTAATTGTTAACAAAAAGTGCATAATTTTTTTTCTAAAAGGGGTTAATTACCATATTACCCCCCGCCCCCCTTAATTCCGCAATTGGTTTGGATCTTTAACTTGAAAATACATTATTCCCGGATTGATTTCTTCTCTCATAGCATAGTTTGTTGTAATTTATACCTAAAGCTACTTTTTGTGACGTACAATAAAATATTTAACTTTTGTTTGTAGTTTTTATTTTTTAATTATTTAGGGGAAAGGGGGGAAAATGGGATAGGTGGTAAAACGGGATACCGCAGTTTTAGCTAAACTGCGCAAGAATAAAACCTCATAATATCAGATATTTTATCCCCATAACTGCTTCAACTCTCTGCAATATGATTGGTACCGGTCGGCTAAGCTTAAGTTGGTTTTTGCTCAACATGTCATGTTGTGCGCTGTTTATTGTAAAAATAGATTGCGCATTTTGTGACGGTAAGTACATTTTTTACAGAGTTTTCAAGATTTTGTTTACATTGAACAATCAGTGGGTTTATGTATTATTTATAATTAAACGCGTTGCACGTAAAATTAGCCTTTTACTGTGTATGATTTTTGTTTGAATTTAACTGGTTGTTTGGGGTAAAACGGGTTTTTTTTTTCATGGGGACAAAACAGGGTACCTTGTTATACCTAGTAACGTATACCCCATTTTGCCCAAAATTTTTTATTTTTTTTTGGTACCATCACTGAAAGTTGTATTTTATGTTGTCTTTGCAAGAAATGGGCGCAAAATTCGTGTAGGAGAGTCGACAGCGATGACTAGGTCGCTGTAATTCTTTATGAATTTTGTAAATACTAAATTTAATTCTTATTATTATAAATATATTTTCTATTACAACTTTTTCTTTTTTAAAAGAGTGTTTTAGACTTGGTTAGTATTTTAATAAACTCAGCCCTCGAGAAAGACCGGCCCGGGCGCGGAAATATCACGTGACCGTAGGAGTCACACAAAAAACGATTCACGGCCCGCTGTCATTATAAAACATGTGTGTGTTCAGTTTTGGTATGTTTGTTTACGTCGATTTTTTTTTAATTCGGGCACGAATTTTATGTGAATATTATCAAAGTTATTAAAATAACGCAGCCCACGAAAAAGACTATAGTGGGCTGCGTTAAAATAATTAATGGCTAATGAGTAAATTATAAAGAAAATACCTATACCTATAAGATAAACAATACCGCGAACGTGTAATTAGTCTTGTTCCTTGTCGGTCCAACTATAAAACTGAAACCTAATATGTTGCAAACGGGAAAGAAGTGGTAAAAGATAAGATCTTGGATAAGATTGATCAAGTAATAGACATCCTTAGTGACATTTTCGATAGTGAGAGTGAAAAATGTGTTCAGTTGTCATTTCTTATTGAACAATTAGGTCTCTTGAAAAGGTAACCTGAGAATCGAAGATATGGTGCATAAACTTTAATGTTGGCTTCATCTTTGTTTATCCAGTTATCCAGTGCATACACGTCAATTTACAATTCTAAGGTAATATGTCTTCCGCACCCTCACAATATTAAAAAACTGATTTGTAAAATATTGTTAACAGATAGTAATCTCTCTCGTAGTGTGATATATTTAAAAAGTAAGATACAGCTTTTAAATGAACATGAGTTGGTAGTTAACTTACACTTTATTGAAATAGATGTTAAACTTTGTGCTGGGTAATTTTTCAAAAAATTATTGACGACCACTACATTCAGTTCATTGAATGGGAAAACCATCTCACTTATTCACAAAATCACTTGTTTCTTTTTAATAAATTATTGTAAAATGTTTTATATTGAAAATTTTTCTTCAGATAACTCTAGCGAGTGTTTTTGTGGAGAAAAACTATTGTCAAAGCTTGAAAAAATTAGTTTAAGGGCATGTAAAGTTTTTTTAAATAATTTTATTTAAAAGCACAATGATTTAGTGTCTGCTAATAAATCTTTGAATAAGAACTCAAAGATGATGACAGTCGATGAAAAATTAAAAAACTAAAAGCTTAGGTTTGATATGTCCAATTTTGAAAGACTTGTATAGATTTGAAGTTACTAACGATATTATCTATCTAATATATGTACCTGAAGATATTAGAGTGCAAATTTTGTATAATTTTTTATTTTATAGATTCAGTTCTTTTATCCATAATAAACACATATATCAGAAAAATATTTTTTTCAATTTTTGCCTATAAAAGAAAAAAAATTTTTTGTTAATTTATTTAAATTGTGTAAAAACATATAATATATTAAGCAATACAGTAAGAATTCTGGGACTCCTAAGATCACGTGACCGCCGACTTGCTTATAACGCGCCATGGCCGGTCTTTATCGTTGGCTGCGTTTAATAAATAAAACTTGTCTTACAAAAATATTGATTCTAAATTACACGACCGCCCGTTTTGCCAAATATATTTATCCCATTTTACCCCGTATGCGGGGCAAAACGGAGCACAGTCAACTTTTTACAAAAATAAAAATAAAAGATTAAAAATAAAAGTTCTAAATCGCTTAAACTAAAAATTGAAACATAAAGATAACATATCTAGCCAACTTAATTCCAAATGACGAACGCAATGGTGACCATAGGAGAAATAAGCCTATAAAATTAAATACTCCATTTTGCCCCCATTTCCCCTATAAACGATCCATCAATCTATTAGCTCCAAAATTCTTTATCAAAAGATGATCCAAACAAGATTTTTATTATGGTCTTTTATAGAATTTGTTTTTAGAAAAAAAAACTAAACTTTATTATGAAATATCCTTATTCTATTTTATAATTTTTTATCTGTTCGTAGCAAGTCTATAGTAGTTTACCTAACTAGTGCGGAAAGTGCCTCTTTTCCGCACGCGATTGCAGATGGCCAAACGACGCGATAGCGGAGTTTGGCCAGCAATCAAGTGCGGAAAAGACACTTTACGCACGAGTTAGGTACACTATTTTTTCTATAAGCGTGAGGAAAAAACTAAAAATTAATCAGAAAATTATTTATATTCAAAACGTTTTAATCAAATCAATTATTATTATTCACATTCTAGCGGCTTCTAGAACTGACTGGGGTAGATCTTCGTCCGAAGAATCCATTGAAAATCTGATTTTTTTGTTTGAAAAATTCAAAAGACGCTTGTATCTGCAAAATTGGCTTTGTTTTGACAGTTTGTTTGTACTTTGTTGCTATGGTGATTTAAGATGCCAAATCTAAAACCACTAGTGTTCATTGTTGTTTGACATTGACAATGACGATATTTATACCGGGGAGGTTTAAAACTTATAATTTGAACCTATTTTACTGAAAACTTTATTTTATCGAAAATATTGAAACTATAGCAGAATTTTAGTCAATTTGAATATTTTTAGGTAGGTATTTTGAACGGTCTAAATGTTATAGAACACCTCAAAATCGTAACAAATTTACTTTTCCGCACTAGTGCGGAAAAATTGCACTTTCCACACTAAAATGCGTGCGGAAAAGTGGACTTTTCCGCACGCTTATAGAAAAAATTATTATTTATACGGTAATTATGTAATAATGTAAATATTTGGAGGTTTTCGACAAAAACATTTTTCTTAATATTCAATCAACATTCAGTACATAAAAATAATTATTTGAGCCCTTACAGATAAACAGTTCCCATACATTATTTTGCTTTAATATTTCTTATTAAACATTCTATTTAGTCCATTATTTTGTAACAGCGTTTTTTCTAGGTAATAAATATTAAGTAAAAAATTGGTAAAATTAGCTATATAGCTGCAGTCATGCCGGAATATAAAACGGTTTTAGATTACAAAAACTGTTTGGCGATGCTCTCTGCACAAAAAGAAAAAAATCGTAAAAGGTACGTTGCATAGCTCATGAAATTTGCTTATGACATTCAGCAAATAAAATTATCACAGTTATCCAGGGCAGCTGCTCTTTAAGGTCGCATGGCAGCGCCCCGCCCCCCTCAAAAAATACAAAAAAAATGCCTAATGTGTTTTTATAATTTTGCCTTTCGGGAATTCGGGAATAAAGCTGTTGATTTTAAAGCAAAAAATAAAAAAACTAGATTTTTCCTTAAATTAGCTTCCGGGTCGTTCTTGCGGGAGGTCCACAGAACGGAAGATCGAAATCGGTGTCAACCTAACCTCTTGCATCGCAAATGTACCCCAACCTAGGGTACAGCAGCTGAAAAAAACGATTTTTGAAAAATAATTTTTCAATCAAAAAGCTTTTTGAAAAAAAAAATCGTTTTTTCGAAAATCTTTTTATTTTCCGGTCAAATGTCAGCAAATATTTGCGATATAATAGGTTAGTTTAACACCGATTTCGACCTCCCGTTCTGCAGACCTCCCGTTCTGCAGACTTCCCGTTCTGCAAACCTCCCGGAATGAGGACAGGAAAGTCTAGAATTTTTTTATTTTTGGGTTTAAAAACAACACAAAACTTCCATGATACCGAGTTGCATGTGAGTGAGAGAGACGCAACCCATTTACATGAGAAGAAATGGAGTGAAGCAGCGAATGCGCAGTTGAAAAAATAGGATTCGGGTTTGGCTTTTAACGCCTAGTAGCCAAATTGCGCCCGTCTTACCATGGAAACCTGAGAGGTGATAGGGGTGCAGACCGCTGTCTTAATGCAATGAAGGGCGCACTTAAATCTAAGGTAAATCTCATGTTGATTTTAAAAATCTACGTCACCGGGTTGCCTTAAACCATTTATTTTATGGAAACCCGATGACGCAGCTACAGTCGTCCATTAAATTTACATGACTGGTCAAATTCTGTAGGCAACCTACAAGGTCTGTAGAGGATAGGTAATTTTCTGACCAATCAGAGCCAGTTGTTGAAACGCGGAAAATGACGTCACCCGGAGTGCCCATTTAAGTAAAAAGCATTTAATATAGTGGGAAATATTCGAGTTTTTTGTGTTCCTTTATTGATTTAAATGTAAATATATTTTTATAATTTTATAAATATTTTAACTTACTCAAATATAAAATCTACCTTATAACAAATATCCCAGGCACTATGTCTTTGGAAGCTTTTACTCCGTTAAAATATCTACAAGTAGAAAGTATAAGTAAACTAGAACAATTATTTACAGTTTTTAAATAAATTATAGTCCGGAAAAACACCAGAAATGTAAAAAATAAACCATCGAAGATTTAAAATAATTAAAAACACATGTAAACAAAGCTTTAATCAAATAGTGGCACTCCAAATGACGCGCTGTCACCTGTCACGCCACTTCGAACATAGAGTTACCAGGCAACCTATCCTCTACACACCTTGGACAACCTGTGTAAAAGTATAAAGACCTTGGTTAATAACAGCCCATTATAACACAGAATAGGGACTTTTTTTTTTTTTTACGGGTATGCGCACTCGCAAGGAGATCCCTATCACGCTCGACAAGCGGCAAGTGCGCGGAAATGTTGGTGTGTGTTGGTTTTGAAACGGTTCAGGTTGTAACCTGCAGGGAAAACTGTCGCAGGGAGTTTATTCCACAGCGATGCTGTTCTCCAGAGATATGAATTCTGATATAATGAGGTTCTTGGTGCCTCTATTTTGACAGTAAATTGATGGTTACCGTCTGTTTGACGTGTTCGCCTAGTAGGTGCTACTCCCGGGGGGATCATACGTGCCAACTCTTTAGAGCATTTTCCGTGATAATACCTGTAGAAGAGAGAGAGATCGCCCACAGTTCTTCGATGTTCGAGACTATCCAAGCTACGGGTAAGTGCGGGGTCATTGATCAGCTTGATAGCTCGCTTTTGCACGGTGTTCAAAAGCATTAAGGTATGTTTGGGTGCCGCACTCCATATATGTGAGCAGTACTCCATAGTTGGTCGAATCTGGGCTTTGTAGAGTGTCAGCAGTTGGCTTGGTGTATACAGATGTCTTGTACGAAATAGCACCCCAAGCTTTTGGGACGCCCTTTTAGCTATATCTGCCACGTGACTGTGCCAAGACATGTTGGTCTCTGCAGTGACTCCTAAGATGTTCAACTGGCTCTGCAATGTGACAGCACTTCCAGATAGCATGATGTTTGGCTCACCGGTGCTGGTCTTTTTTGAAAACAGGGCTGCTTGGGTTTTCTGCGCGTTGAACTGTACAAGGTTTTTGTTGCCCCAGTCCTCTATTATCTCCAGGTCGTTATTTATCTGCGATATTTGAGTTAGTCTAAGATGATGGAATTCACGTGCGGATAGACACTGAGTGGGTGGTATGACTGAGGAGACTACATTGCCATCATCTGCAAAGCAATAAAGTGGATTTACTATTTTATCTATGAGGTCATTTATGTAAATCAGAAAAAGTGTTGGCGAAAGGATTGCTCCCTGTGGCACACCAGCATTTATTTGGTAAGAGTTGGAGTTCCGGCCATCCAGTGCAACATAAATGGATCTATCCTTAAGGTAACTTTCAAACCAAGTGCAAAGTCTCGGCGACAATCCCGTTGCTTTGAGCTTGTTGAGCAGATTTTCATGCCAGACTTTATCGAATGCTTTAGATATATCTAAGGCAATTGTTCTTGTTTCACCTCGCAACTCAATCGCTTTTTGCCATAAGTGAGTGACGTATGTAAGTAAATCGCCAGTTGACCTATATTTTCGAAATCCGTATTGCTTGTCGTTGATAATTTTGTATTTTTCCAAGTACTTGGTTAGGTGATTGTTCACAACTCTTTCCATTACTTTTGATATCACCGGAAGTAGAGCAATTGGTCTATAGTTTAACGGATTTGTCTTTTTTCCTTTCTTTGGAATGGGTTGTACTGCGGCAGACTTCCATGATGATGGATATACTCCTTGCCTATAAGATAAATTGAATAATTTTGCGAAAGTTGGGGTGAGTTCGCTAGCACAATTTTTGAGTACTATCGCGGGAATGCCATCTGGACCCATTGCTTTGTTTGTATCCAACTTTTTAAGGGATTTTCGTATTTCTCTGTGACAAAAGGGTACCTCTGGCATACTGTGGGAAACCCTTTCAATGAACGGTGGAGTTTTTCCATTTGGCACTGTTAGGTTTGAGTTGGAGGAAAAGATTTTGGCCAGCATATTGGCTTTTTCCTCTGATGTTGTGGCTAAGTGAGTATTTTTATCTGTAAGTGGTGGTATGGATGACTTGGTGAAGTTTGATCCAACGGCTTTTGCAAGAGACCAAAAGGACCTAGAACTACTTGGACAATTCAGCAACCTGTTTTTTATTCTTTGATTGTATGTTCCTTTGGCGGCGTCAATAGTAATTTTACAACTATTTCTGGCTTCTATAAATTCTGTGTCGTTTTGAGCGGTTTGTTGTCGTTTCCAAAGGTTATATGCTCTGTGTTTTTTCTGTACAGCCGTTTGACACTGGCTGTTGAACCAAGGTTTTGCATTAGCTCTGCGTTTTATTGTATGTGGGATATATGCATCCATTCCAGATAAGATTACTTTTGTTATTTCATTACAGCAAATAGTGGGATCAGCTGTTCTAAAGCAAACCTCTTGCCATGGAAAATCCAGGTAAAACTGTTTAAGGTCATTCCATTTTGCCGATTTATAGTGCCACATTTTACGAGGAAGTGATTGTTGGCTTGGCGGTATGAACATTTCGCACTTTGTTCTTATAAGTTTATGATTGGATGAACCAAGTGGGGGATCTACTTAAATTGTGTACAAGTCAGGATTTGTAGTTAGGAACAAGTCTAAAAGCGCTGCAAATTCACCCCTTTCTGAGATACGGGTAGGTTCATCGACAAGCTGCGTTAGACCACAACTTATGGCAAAAGCTTCTGCTTCCCTGCCTTCATTATCTGTTTTGTTGTGGTGTTTTAGCCAGGGTATATTGTGGACGTTGAAATCGCCTAAAAAAACAATTTCCGCATGTGGATAGTTAGACTGTATACTATCACAGTTTTCGGATAATGTCGCAAAAAAGTTTTGATACTCGGTGTTACTTGGCGGTCGGTAGAGGCAGCAAATGAACTTGGTCGATGACTTTGAGGTGAATTTCAGCCATATGATATCGAGGTTCGCTGGTTCTAGCTTCTCCTCTCGATGACATGAAAGGTCATTTTTAATGTACACACAAATCCCAAAATGATGTCGAAATCGGTGGTGTAGGTCATAGCCGGGATAAAGATAGTTCACAATAGGTGTTGCAGAACTGATTTTAGTTTCGGTGAGAACAAGGATGTCAGGTCTTTGTTCTTCAAGATGTTGGTGAACTGAATTCATGTTGGTACTTAATCCTCTGATATTGCTAAAATCAATTCTGAGTTGAGTTTTTGGTCTTCTTTTAATATCTTTGCATGAAGGACCCCCAGGATCACCCGACGCCCGGAGATCCGAGTGGTCGGGTATTTTACCTCCGGAATATTTTAATCCTGGAGGCGCCATCATGCTATCTGTTACTCATTGTTGGAACCGGACTGACAGCGCAGTAGCGGAACGTGGTGATACCACTTAGCGCTACTCACTTCTGGCATGGTGGTATCTCACCGGTCGACGCCCAATGAGTAAAAAGCGTCTACCACCTATTAATTATTGGAATAAAACCTGACTTTATTTTAGAGTCGGCTTTATTCTGACAGATTTGCAAAGAAAACTGACAGCTGACCTCTCAAAATTGGCATACCAAAGTCAAATTTAAAAATAAAGTCGCCTACTTTCATTTAATAAAAAAATAAACTAATAAATCCGGCTCTTAAATACACAAAGGCCGAATTTTGAAAGAAAGCAGCTGCTTTTTATAAGTAAATCTGTCACAATACTGCCGATTTTAAAATAAGGTCCGGTTTTCTTCCAATAAGTGTCTAATATCGCAATTAATGCATGAATTAATAGATGACTGGCATCGGTGGAAATATCCTATGACAAAGAGGGAGGGGGAGTTGGCGTGGGTATTACAAAGGCGTTAGACCACCGCACCGGGAGAGTTAAGGTAAAAATTTATTTTGCTGTCACTTTCTGCACATGCAGATTTCTTAGGGAAATGTCATGCCCTCCCCCCCCCCTTATGACCGCTGGCGCTGGTGATGACAGGCTTCATATTAATATTTAAGGTAGCTACAAGTTACACCGTTCGAAATCAGGATACCTGAGCTACGCAACTTACCTATTAATTTTTGTTCTTTAAAAAAACACCCCTAAACATTTTTGTAACGTAATTTATCGATTAATATTTGGCCATTGCTTAGTGCCATACTACTGTAGCTATGTAGCTACCTTTAGCAATTTTAAAAACGTAATTACAAGTATGGTCGTATCCTTTACAGTTTAAAAAAAACTACTATTATAGCTACAACATAAAAATTTTGCAAGATTGTACGTTTAAGCTGGCTTGAAAAAATCCCTACCAACGCAAGTATGCTAAGTAATACTCAACAAGAAGCGGACTTAAAGGTACTATAAAAAAGTTTTCCTTATGTGTTTTTGCTAAGATTCACTATTTCGCTGCAAAATAGAAAACACTAAATGTTGCGAAAATTTTAAGCAGTTTTTAAGGGTACGGTCGCCCACTTTTTAAATGTAATTTTGAAATTGGCTTAAGTCGTCTAGAAAGGCCAGAATCTTAACGGGCTTTAAAAACTGCTATCGAAAATTATTCAGTATATCAGGATGCTTATTTTAAACCATGCGGTGTTGCCAAACAACGCACTGTTTCCTTGTATTCAAAACATGTAGAAAACATGAGAACACGTTAAAAAAGTGTTCGATTGTACCTACCATCGTCCAAGGTAGCTTTTATACCTTTTATAGTAGGGGAAAAAGTAAATATTTTTTTAAACTTATTTGCATTTTAATTTTGTTTATGATAATAATCAACAATTTTTCAGTCTGGTAATGATTTTCCGATGGGTTTAAAAGGTAAAAAATTGAGATACGCCGACTTATTTTCTTAGTTTTAAATATTTTGCACTAAGAAGAAGACATCATAAATATTATAAAAAAAAGCCATCTGGCTCATTTCAAGTGGTGGAAAATACTCGTATGTCTGGCTGAAAACTTGCAGAATCGAAAGCAGCCAAAACTGATTTTTGGCCTTATATTTTATTAATTAATAAATAAACTGATTTTATAATACACTATAACTAAAAATAAGTCTGGCGGATTTAAAAAGTTGGAAAGTAAATGTGGCCGCGGCTTCAAAATTGGAAAATTAGGAACTTATTTTCTTATTAATTATACTATTATGTAATGAGGAAAATTAGTGTGGCTGTTATTTAGAATCAAGAAAGCCTTGCTAGACTAGTCGTAAGCATTAACGACTCCCCGCAAACCAGGTAGTCAAACGATAGGGGGGAAGAGTAACACCTGCGTATTTAGGTAACGGTTTCTACAGTAAAAGTAACATTCCTTGCTGTGGCATACTGCCTCCCTTACCTACTCTTATGAATAGACATTCAAATATGAAAAAAACAAAAAAAGTCATCTCTCCAGGTTGATTTTGCTGCCTACACGAACCGGCCGCCATTAAGGAAAATATTCAAAATCATTCATTTTTAGTTTACGGACAGATCCAAATTAATTGACAGTAATTACATTCATGGCTGCCGAAATGTGCATTTTTTGAAAAATATATTAAATGCAGTTTTTTCCGCTGGTTTCAAAAATGCCATAATTTTAACTCGATATACTAGTGTTTGCAAAAGTGGCATTGATATCACCCGGATCCATAGTATGTTTTGCGCTTGCGTCGCGCAAGCCTCAAGTGACGTGCGAGGAAAAATGGCGTAAAGTGATCTGAACTAGTAGTTTCAAACATGTTTTTTACCAAAATGTTACCAGACTCTTTTAATTTTGTTAAAAAAAAACCAAAAAATTAAGTGCAAAGATATTGCAGAAGTTTAGAAACAATGGCCGAAATCTGGGATTAGTGCTTTTATGGGCTCAATGTGAGCTTTCATTGTATTGGGGCAGTACAAATTGGGTCGTCGACCTGTTTGACTTAACATAACAGAGTTGAGCTTTATGCAGAAAAATACCATGGCATAACATAAGATGAGACATAAAAGTTACCCAACTTTTTTCTTTCACCATAACTATGTTTTTATTGTGTTTGGATCGAGGGGTGATCAGCTGCCCACAGTAGGTGTACAAATTTTTGTACAGGACCCCACGGGACTATATAGGACTATACAGGACTCCACAGGACTCTACAGGACAGGACTCCACAGGACAGGACTCCACAGGACAGGACTCCACAGGACAGGACTCCACAGGACAGGACTCCACAGGACTATACAGGACCACGAGGGTAATGGCGCCTAAGGGGTGCCCTATGCATGATTACATGCAAGTACTAGGCAAATCAGCTCTCTAACAAAAATGTGAGTTAAGACATGATGACCTTTTTTTTTGGTCACAAATTTATTAAAGTCCTGTAGGACAGTGTACAAATTTGATTCAGCTGATCACCCCTCGGTTTGGATGGTTTTGATATTTGTTTCTGTTTAAGAAAAGCTAATTAGGCATATTTAGGAAAATATAGAAGGTTGGCTGTTCGTTAATATTGCACTTAATTGAAGCTCAGCCCTAATACATGTGGGGATGGCTCTTTGGTTAATTTCATAGGTGGTGTTATTTCTTTCTTTTGGATGGATAAAGAATCCTTGTCTTTCTTGTTGTACAGAGCAGGGAAGCTCTGCACCTGTTCAATCAATTAAGCTGAAAGTTCCAAAATCTTGTACACAAAAGTCAAACTGTGATTGAACCAAGCTTTTATGTTATGTCATGTTATATTTTTTGTATAAAAACCCATTTTCCTTCTGTAATGTTGTGTTATGTCATGCTATGTTTCTGTATAAACCCAGCTTTAGTTTCTTTTTGGACTTAAAGTTGTTGGGTCAATTTTTGTTTTTTGATTCTTTATTGTGTATTTTTGGCTGCTAGAACCATGTTGGGCATACCCTCAGGCACACAAAAACTAGGCTTCAAAAAAAAATTGAGCTGTCAACCTTTAAAAGTGGTAAAAAATACAGGCAATTGGAAATCTAACTCAGATTGATAATGTTTTTTAGTTTTTTGTTGGAATAAGTTCATTCACCGCTGCTAAAGCTGAAAATAAATCACCTGTTGTGAACCATAGAACTGACCATTCAATTGATTCTACCTACCATGTATGTCTATGAAATAGAATGGAAATTGATGGATGGTATAAATCCCATGAATGTTGGCCACTTTACTGGGCCCCGTGCAAGCCTATGATCACACATTGCACATTTTTTTAAATTTTCTAGCTCATACTCCTCATTCTACCATATTGGTACAATACTGGAAGTAGAGAATAGACACTTTCCCTTTTTATGTTTTTTTTTTATTATTATTTATATGTCTCATTACTTATCACTTCTGTTCATAAAAAATGGGGACAGAGTTATTCACATTTTTGTGCAAATTTTTGGTGGCTTAACTACTACAAAACTCACTGTATAGTATGTGTTGACTACATTCAGAATACTTAAAATGTATCAAAACTATAAAAAATACTCTGCCAATCTATGGGCACCTAAGCTCACACTAGGTACTATAGTCATAGTGTACGTGTCAGCTAATATAACTAAAAACTGAAATATATTTTATTTAACTCCAGACTCAATTACCTTTCGTTTGATACCACACAAGCCATGTTTTGACTTAAACTCTAATTTTTAAAATCTACCCCCACCCTTTAAAAAAAAATTAAAATGTATTTTGTTTAACTCCAGACTCAATTACCTTTTGTTTGATATCACACACGCCATATTTTCACTTAAACTGTAATTTTTGACATCTACCCCCACCCTTTTTTTTTAAATAAACTAAAATTCATTTTGTTTAACTCCAGACTTAATTACCTTTCGTTTGATATCACACACGCCATATTTTCAC
Source organism: Aspidapion aeneum (assembly GCA_963576565.1). Lineage (NCBI taxonomy): Eukaryota > Metazoa > Arthropoda > Insecta > Coleoptera > Brentidae > Aspidapion > Aspidapion aeneum. The sequence goes on from OY755040.1 coordinate 109,126,115, forward strand.
ATAAACTCTAATTTTTGGAATCTACCCCCACCCTTTTATTTGGCTTGCGTTCGGTGGATTTTGTTCATTTTTAAATGGGACCATCACGGCCCAAGACCCAACTTAGGTACCAAATTTCATTAAAATCGGACAAGCCGTTTTTGAGTTATGCGGGTTGGTCGTTACAGACAGACATACAGACAGACAGACAGACATACAGACAGACAGACAGACAGACAGACAGCAAAACAAAAAAGTTTCAAAATCATCTGAAACGCAAAGATATATAAAAAATTTTGAAATCGGAGCAACTTTTTTTTTCTCGAAAAAATTAGGATCACCATAGCTCACACTACTTATATAGTAGTAGTGTGAGCTAAAAATTCTGTAAGTAAATAAATAAACATTAAATAAAACCTAGATTTCATATTTTAATTAATTATGAATATACATGTCCCATAATTAGTTGCTTTTTCCAGGTATGTAAGTCTTGGTTGAGGGGGAAACAACTTACAGGATTACTCATATAAATTAGCATGGCATTACAGCACTACATGTATTAATTTTCTGGCATTACCCCAAGATTTACATGGCATTACTGGCAATACATTCACAAATTTTGGGTCAGTTGTTACCCCCTTGGTCTAGGTATATCTGATATTCTAGCAGTGGCATATTTAGAAAAAAGCTTTTTGGGGGTGAGACAGTTTTGGGGGGCCTGATGCCCCATAATGCCATATTTTATGCTATTTTATGTTTTTATTCATGAACTGTGTGGAAAATATCTAAAAAAAATCTTAGCTTCAGGGGGAACCAGTCCCCCCTTATATATGCCACTGATTTCAACCAAGGGCTCCTGCACTCCTTAGAGATAGAAAAAAGTGTACAGTTTTATCTAACAAAACAATACAAGGGAGTAAAAGCTGACCCAAAATTTGTACATGTATTGCCAGTTTTGCCATGTAAACCTTGGGGTACTGCCAAGAAATTTGTAAATGTCTTGCCATAATGCCAAAGATTTTCTTTTATGGGTCAGCTTTACTTATTTAAACCCTTAAAATTATATTCAAAGATTTTGATTTAGATGGGATCACAAGAAAGGTTTATTTTGCCTACAAGATTTAGTTTCTTGATTAACAATATTTAAAAGACTTTTTTGCAAATTAAATGAACTAATGAAGTACTTCTAGTGTTGAAATAAATACAAAATACAGAAAAAAGCTGACAAATGCCAGCCAATAACAGTTTGGTTGGTTGTAAGTTGTCAGACTTTTTTTTACAAAACAGTATTTTTGCAGATGTCCCTATATAAATTATTGTATTTTGTTTTCAGAAGACTCGCTGCTTTTGTCAAATTAATTCTCATTTGGATAGTACAGTAATCCAAGGAATTTTTGAGGATGCTTTGAAAATTAGATAACACTTCATAATGATGAACCATGAATTTTTTTGTTATGGAAGAGGATGGCCCATCGGTATGAACTTATTTTTGGTACGGTTTTATTTAAAATTAGAAAAGGTTAAAATACAAGGTGTCCTATTTAGGATGACTTCTGGATTTATCTCAGAAATTATTACAGTCTTCTATTTAGCAAAATATATATTTATGACATAATCAGGCCTTTGTGAATTCATGTAAATCCCTAAATTTTGGCTTATAACTTTCAGTAAATTAGTTGACAGAAGAACTGTCAATACATTTTTGTTTGCAAGAGAACACCAATTAATATAGTGAAGAAATTAGCTTTGTATCTTAAAAACTAACAAAGATATAATAATATAGATAAGATAACATCTTAGCTTGGGGGGGGCTAGTCCCCCCCTTATATATGCCATTGATTTCAACCAAGGGCTACTGCACTTATTAGAGATAGAAAAAAGTGGACAGTTTTATCTAACAAAACAAATAATTATCAAAGAATTATAAAAAACACAAACATGGTAAATCTCCAGTGGGTACATGTATTGCCAGTTTTGCCATAATGCCACAGATTTTTTTTTATGGGTCAAGTCAATAGGACTTTAAACAAAACCCTTCCTTCATTAACTTGACAGTTCAACAATGAGCTTTACTTATTTAAACCCTTAAAATTATAGTAAAATATTTTGATTTAGATGGGATCACGAGAATGATTTATTTTGCCTACAAGATTTAGTTTCCTGATTAACAATATTTAAACGACTTTTTTGAAGTACTTCTACTGTTAAAATAAATACAAAATACAGAAAAAAGCTGACAAATTTCAGCCAAGATCAGTTTGGTGGTTGTAAGTTGTCAGATTTTTTTACAAAATAGTATTTTTGCAGATGTCACTATATAAATTATTATTTTTTTTTTCAGAAGACTATCGCTGCTTTTGTCAAATTAATTCTCATTTGAATAGTACAGTAATCCAAGGAATTTTTAAGGATGCTTTGAAAATTAGGAGGAAAGGATGGCCCATCGGTATGAACTTATTTTTGGCACTTTTTTATTTAAAATTAGAAAAAGTTACAAATACAAGGTGTCCTATTAAGAATGACTTCTGGATTTATCTCAGAAACTTACGGTCTTGTCTAGCAAAAAAATATTTATGACAAAACCAGGCCTTTGTGAATTCATGTAAATCCGTTTTTGTGGCTCCCTGCTAGTAGTTGAGAGGCTTATCATCATAAAGCGAGTCCCGTGGGATAGTTGTGGAAGAAAACTGCCTTAAATCGATAGGTAATAGATTACCCAGTTGTAAGTCACCGGGGGTTTGCCTCTAATTTGAGTGGGAGGGCCTGTGTGAGGTTAAAAATAGATGGCGGCTTTTCTAAATTTAAATTAAATTAGTTTGACAGAAAAACTGTCAATACGTTTTTTGTTTGCAAGAGAACATCAATTAATATAGTGAGAAAATTAGCTTTATATCTTAAAAACTCACAAAGATATTAATTTAAAAAAAAACAAAATAATAGAAACTGTTTTCTACAAAAAAAAATATTTACTTTATTTAAATTAATTTAAAAGGAAGTTTAAGACTATCTCAAATCGATTGGCTATGGATCACTCAATTTTAAGTCACCGGGTATTTGCCTCAGATTTGAGTAAGAGCGCCTGCGTGAAGTCATAAATCCAAAAATGCGATTTTTCCCATGTTTTTTCACAAAATTTTTCTTTTTACTTTTGCCATTACAACTTAGAGAAAAATTGTAATGTGTTCACAGTAGAACTGCAATTTAATTGTCTTGTTAACAAGCTTTATGTCTCAAGAACTAAAAAAGATATTGTTATTTTTTAAACATTAAAAACGGTATAAAAATTTTAGATGGAGCAAGAAAGTTTTAGACTATACCCTCGATCGCTGAGTGTTTGCCTCCAATTTGAGCAAAAAAGCCTGTGTGACGTCATAAATCCAATATGGCACTTTTTTCATATTTTTTTCACAAACTTTGGCTTATAACTTTCGATAAATGTTTACAGAAAAACTGTCGTTTGCCCGCAGTAAGAAAAACGATAACTGCAATGGACTGGATATATTTTTATTAAACGAAATCGCGCACAAACATAATAATTGATACAGAATCAAGAAAATTAAGGGTCCATAAGAAAATCGCTGTAATCACACAACTGAAAGTCGAAAACAAGAGCACTCACCGATATGCAGCCAGTTTCTTCACGTCTCAGGGGCCCCTGTCAGGATCAAATGATAACACCACGTAGGTGAAGGGCTGAAGATACCAGTTCTATGGTTTTTAGTCCACAAACCGAGCACTTTTAAGTATAGAAAATTGTAATAAATTGGAGAAAGTAATTAACACGCCATTTTCTCGAGGTCGTCGTAAAGGAATCTCTCTGATTCTTGTTGCGCATGTCCCAAGCGCAGAAAAATATACCTTGCTTCTAGTCCAATTGTGTGGTTTTAATTTTTTTTAAAAACCGCGATTTTTAGCGCGAGCTTACAACTGTAAATACGTTTTTTGTTCGCAAGAGAGCAATAATTAATGTAGTAAAGAACTTCGCTTTATACATTGAAAACTAACAAAGATAAGATACTTTTTTTTGGCAAAAAAATGTTACTATATTTTATTATTTAAATTTTTTGAATATATTTGTTAGTTTATTACATACATATAAAGCTAATTTCTTTACTATATTCATCGTCGTTCTCTTGCAAACATAAACCTTATTTACAGTTTTATGTATGAACCAATTTAGCAAAAGTTATTAGGCAAAATTTGTAAAAAAAATTGAAAACACCGCCGTTTTGGATTTATGACGTCATATAGGCCTTCCAACTCAAATTTTAGGTAAACACCTGGCGAATTAACATTGAGGGATCTATCACTAATCGATCAAGGGTAGTCTAAACTTTTTTGCTCAATCTTACATTTTTAATTTTTTTTTATATTAAAGAAAATATCAATATCTTTTATAGTTCTTGAGATATAAAGCTTACTAAAACGATAGTTCAATTGCTGTTCTATTGCAAACAAATCATAACCTATACAATTTTTCTGTAAAAGTTATATGGCAAAAGTTTGTGAAAGAGATGGAAAAAATTGCAATCTTGGATTTATGGCGTCACAAAGGCACTCTTCCTCAAATTTGAGGCAAATACCAGGCGACTTTCTATTGAGTGATACATCACCAATCGATTTGGGGTAGTCTAAAAACTTTCTTCCTCAATTTTCTTTTTTTGGGTATAAAAAGTTGATATTTTTTAGTAATTTTTATAAAATTAATATCGCTGTTGGTTTTTAAGATAAGAAACTCATTTCTTTACCATCTTACTTGGTGTTCTATTGCAAACAAAAAGCATAGGTATTAACAGTTTTTCTGTGAAACTAATTTATAAAATAAGTTATAATCCAAAGTTTGTTGGATTGTGTTTCCTTGGATTTATGCCGTCACACCGGCCCTCCTACTAAAATTGGAGGCACACAGCCGGTAACTTAAAATTGTGTGATTTATTACCAATCTATCTAGGATAATATAAAAATATCTTCCACAATTATCTAGGGGGATACAACAGGTCACTCAACATACGGTACAGCAATCACATTTCCTGACTGGAAAAATTCCCTTTTACCTTCCTAGCCCACGCAGCAATGGCTAGAGAAGGTGTTTTTTTCAACGAATTTGTGCAACGCAGAAAATGTGTTATTTGGGTGTATTTGGACCTATTTTAGCAATATCGTCGTGATGTCTGTCTGTGTGTGTATATCTGTCCGTAACACGACAGCTGCTAAACCACGAAACCGATTTTAATCAAATATTTAAATAAAATAGTTTTCGACACTAACGAGCTGATTAGATTTTGGCCAAAATCCATTAATGCTTATTTAAAAAATGATAACTTTTTAACCCAGCCCCTCCCAAGCCTTTGATTTTTAGATATTTTCCATATATTTCATGAATAAACACAAAAAAATAGTATAAAATACAATATCATGCCCCCCCCCTCCACGACATATTCCTGGGTGCGCAACTGCAAATAACCCCTAATATCCATATCATGAAAGTGCCTGTAGATACCTTAACAGGCTATTTAAAAAAATATTTCTAATTAAAAATGTTGTTTTATTTGTAACTTTCAGTAGTTTTTTAAATAACCAGATATGAAACTTTTTTGTTTGTAGAATGGACTTTCTATGCAATACATTGGATTTCAATGTTAATCCATTTGCTTTTACATGGAAAATAAAAAAAAATTATAAACAAAATAATTAAAAAATACTGAAATTTTTTGAAAAAAAAACTCAAAAAACAATAGTTAAAAATTATATAACGTAAAAATTGCTTGCAAGATCTATCAAAATCCTATTAAATAAGCTCCAAGATTTTTTGATTTTGAAACTTTTTGATTAAATCATGAAAATTGTATATGGTAAATTCCTAATTGATTAACTATAACCTGTTACATGTACGTGGAGAGTGTATAGTGTGATTTTTTATAACCAGACACCCCCTTTACTTTTTTTACCATTCAGTATAAAGCTTTTAAATAAAAAGCAGGCATTAGAGGAAATTTTTTACATTATTTTAAACCAATACTGTCAAATTTTTTATTTATTTATTAAAATGTGCATTAATATCTACTTTTAAGTAATTTTTTTGTTTTCGTTTTGGTAAATTAGTTTATGAGATATTCGTTGATAAAGATCTTTATTTTAAAAAAAATTACTGGATTATTGACATTCTGAAACGACATTTTAAAATGATAATAACTGACAAATAAACATGATATTTACCAAAAGGTCAAACTGAAAAGTTTTATGTATTTTGCTACTACAGGGACATTAATAAAATCATACATAAATTAATTCCATAGTGCAGTAAATAAATATTATAATTTAAAAATTTCACAACTAAATATCTTAAATACTTATTAAACAAAACTAAAACTAAATAGTTATTTAAGAGCAGATTTCATAAAAAAATAGGGTGTACACATACATAAAATTGACATAGTTTAAAAAGTACACAAGTCAAATTTGACAATTGCGGTTAAAAACAACGTAAAATTTTTTATTTATCGACTGCTTTTTATTTGAAATTTTATTATTTTAATAGTAAATAAATGGATCCATGACGGATCTGATACCTTCCTAGCTCGCATATTAGCACACTTTAAGTGAAGCCATGAAAAAAGTTTTTTATAAATATTTCAGAAACTAAAACTCCTACAAAGTTTTTGATTATAATACAAATTTTCTAGCTTAAAGCCTCCTATATTCCGAAAACCGCATATGGATGCGATGCTCGGTTAAAAAGTTTGAGCATTTTAAAAAAAAATTATTTGTCAAAAAAAACTGTCATTATTAGCATTAATGGATTTTGACCAAAATCAGCTCGTTAGAGTGTCGCACACTATTTTACCTTAAAATTTTATGAAAATCGGTGCAGCAATTTAGGAGCTATCGTGCTACGGACAGACACACACACACAGAAAGACATGACGACGATATTGTTAAGATAGGTCAAAATAGACCCAAATAACACATTTTCGACGTTATCTCATAAAACATTTTTTCGTCGAAAATAATACCTTCTCTAGCCATTGCTGCGCGGGCCAGGGGGTGCCAGGTTATAAAAAATCTCTGTACAGGTGAATTTTATTCGATAGTTACTTGCATGAATATTCCTACACAATAAAGTTTAGGCAAAGTTGGAAGATTTCTTCTAAATTTTTAGAACTAATATATCTAATAATATACTGTCATAATTTCTTTTTAAAATTTAACACATTATTTCTCCATTATGAGCCCATACACTTCATACAAAGTGTTTCAACTAAAAGGTACGCCAGGCCCAGGCGAACCGGGCCTCTGCACGGGCGGCAAGTTGAGGGGGCGGCAAATTGAGGCAGCGGCAAATCGGCTGTATAATTTATTTAAAAAAAGAAGTGAATCTGCTATATAGAAATCAATTAAACTAAACCCCTTCATACACCATAAAAAATTTTGATTTACACATAAGGGTAATGTGTAACACAAAGAACTACCTTAAGCACTCACCTATGGATGACCTTTTTTTGTCCCAAATTTTTTTAAGGGCGCCCTTTTTAGCCTTTTACCCCTCAGCTCACACTACGCCGCTGTGGAAATGGTTTACCTTATCGCTTTTAATTTTTGTTACGAAGGGGCGTCGTTTTTCCTTTTTGCCCGGGACGGCATAACTGCGAGCGCGGCCCTGCCCCTATATTTTGAATCGGGAAAGTGATACCTTATTTTGAAGGTCTCTACAACTGTGTCAGAACCGTGTAAAAATTTAAATATCTATTTATTTGTATTTGCAATATTTATCTCTATGTTTACGATGGAGCGATAATAATAGAAAAATACAACAATAAGAAATCCCTTCGATAAAAAATAAGTCGACGTGTATCGGAATTTTTTAATTTTATCTCAGGAATGTGCATAAAAATTTTTTTTATCGCATTATAGTAACTTTGGAGGCAAATGTTAAAAACTCGTCAATAGATTTTTAAAATACACGGTTGCAAAGACATTGAAGAGACCTTCAAAACAGGTATCACTCAACCCACTTTCCCTATCCAAAATATAGGGGTAAATTTTATCCCTCAAAGGGGAGCTCTGTTACTTTTTCGTTGAAACACCATGTATAATTGTTTCAATTACTGTTTGGGTAAACCCAAAGAAGTAGGCATTGTAAGATTTAAATGCAATACATTTTACAAAATATTTATCATGTCATAGACTTTATATATTTCAATGATCAAAAAGAAAAGAAGCATCTAAAAATGTTAAAAATAATGTCAAAGTTTTGACACGGGATTAACATATTTAGGAATTGTTCTACAACTTTACCCCTTACACTTTAATGTGTAATCAATATTCATGAAAATAGGTATTAAGTAAAATACTAATAATCACCCTGTACATTACTTAGTATTAAAGACAATTTTTATACTTATTGTTATCATTTGTTTTAGAACTTTATCAGCTTCTTTTAAAGCCAAAGGAAAAATCCTGCTGTACTGTCAATTGAATAAGTGGCACAATTAGAGTAGGCTAACTGCAGATTGAAGTCGACATAGTTTTTACCTTTTGGAAAATGGAAAAGTCCCTAAAGGTGGTGTGAAAGTTAATACTATTTGAATTTGTAGAACACATATTAATTAGGGACTTCCAATAGTGCCAGGCACTCTTATGACAGTATCGCATTGTAAGAACAGTTGCCTTCTTTCAAAATAAGGCCTTTGTGTATTATAAGAGCCGGAATTAATAGTGTCGGCATTATTAATGAAAAATAAACGACTGGATTTATAAATTGGACTTTTGTATGTCAATTTTAAAAGATCATCTGTCAGTTTTCAGTGGAAAACTCTCAGAATAGTGCCCGTCACTATTATTGCCTGGCCTTATTGCAATAAGTCCCTTGTGTTGTATTTGTTATGTAGCTGGGTTCAGAAATATTGTTTTAGCATATTGTTTTGGTTTGTTTTAGAACTTTATTATAAACCTTATAATATAAACTTTTTATATACATAATTATTGAATGCCAATATTTTAAGATTTGAAGAGAAGAATGATTCCTTAAATATACCACCAAAGGGAAGATGGGGGGGATAAGAACACAAACATCCCAGCAAACATGGATAACAAAAAAGTACTTTTCAAGTACTGGCTTTCACTGCTGCCTATAACGGCAAAGTACTTAATTCGTATTGATTTGGAACAACGGCCTGCATCAGGCCAGCAAGTATATATTTTAGTACAAAAAACACTGTACCTTTAAAGTAATGCATTTTTTTTAACTTCTTTCTACACAAAAGCATGTACTTTTAAAGCAATGTATTTTCTTCGTATTTTTAGTAAATACAAAAAAACTCAATTTTTATACATTTAAAAAAAAACCTGTACTTTTAAAGCATTGTATTTTATTAATTTTTTTAGTAGTACAAAGAAACTACTTTTATTGTAAATATTGTAAGGACATATTACTTCACTCACGTCTTATATTTACGGAAAGAAATATTTGATCATTATATAAGGATCTTTAGTATTTTCCTTTTAATATCAGATGAGGATATTTCCAAGGATTATGGAACATTCCACATTAATTTAAAAATAAATAAATTCATTCACATTCTTAACTTGACATTCCTTAGTGTACCAGTAAAATGTTGACTAGTGTTTGCCATCTAGTGGCAACGACGACAAACATCAACTTGTAAGTTTTTTTGTAAATATTTTATTTTCACAGTAAAATATTTAATATTTTTGTCCTAAAATAAAGTGCTTTAAAAGCAACTGTTTAAAAATACTTTTAAAATGTTTTTTCACTGTTATATTAATTTTGCAGTAAAACTTTTAATAATAAATTAAATGTACTTTAAGGGTACCTTCTTCAAAATGTTATTAAAATGTTTTTTTTTTTAGTATTTTATTTCCACAGTAAAATATTTAATTGTTTTGTACTAAAATAAAGTGCTTTAAAAGCAACTGCGTAAATATACTTTTAAAGTGTTTTTTGGCCATTAACCCTGGCTGCACTTGTCATTCTTCAAAAATAAAGTATAACTTTTCGTTGTATTAAAAATAAAGTACTAAAATGTTGCGTTTGAACCGATGCCAGCAGTTAAAGTACAATATTAGTAAAGTACCAGCAGGTCAATGTTTGCTGGGATGGTTCTGTATGTACAAGTCAGTAATTCGTTCAAGGTATGTACAGTTCTGTTCATAAAAATGTGACACCCTAAATTATTCAATTTTTAGTTATTTAGAGAAAACAATGTTGTGTCCTGAAATGGTGGTTAATCCACCAAAAATTTGGGTGATACTGAAAAATGCAAATACATCTTTGCGATGTCATCATTTTTTATGAACAGAAGTGTATGTACCAGACTTTAAGTTACACTTGGTAGGTTACTGATTTGTTCTTATCTAATATGTATGGAAAAATCGTGACAATTAGCGGCTGTAAAAAGTTAAATAAGTGTTATTTAGGTAGCAACCATTAATTTTGTGCTTAAATCCAAAGATTTTATGATATTAACATGAAAAATCGTTTATCCTACAAATTAGATGCTTTAATTGCTGTGTGAGATTAAAAATACAACAGAATTAGTAACCGGCTATTTTTTTTCTGTGGTTTAAAAAATGTGTTTGAAAGTCAATTACTACGTTTATGCGCGCCTAAAAGCGGTTTAAAATTAAATCGGTTTTAGTACTTAAAACGGTTCTAATAGTGTGTATACGACAAATCGGCTTAAGTGCTTAAAACGATTTTAATAGCGTTTATATGACAACAATTTCAAACCGTCGTTATATAAAACTGCTTTAATAGGCCTGTATAAACAAAGCAACGGGAAACATTGTCCTACAAATAGTATGCTTGGTTTAGTCTACCCGACGCTCGAATAATGTCTGCGCCTAGGCACTCTGAAAATTCAGCCTATTAAAATAGGCCGGTGTACTTTGAACAAATATTGAGACTGGAAAATAACCAACCAACAAATTTTCTTAGGTTTACCAAGACTTTGTAGAATCGTAGATTTCCCTAGGAGAAGTAGAACCATAATCAAAGATTATAGATTATAATATACCATAATGAAAGGCTTGAAGGGAAAGTCCGAAACACTTCACAATTTTTTCATTTCTTAAAACACACCACGCGTTTTGATATATAAATATCATCAAGTGTGATCTGTAAGTAAAATAAAAAAGTATCTTCGTTAATAAAACAGAAAAGTAACAAAACTTACTTACAGAAAATAAAAGTCCTTCTTTTAAGGCCTAAATTAAGGACACAAACAAAACATAAAAACTACCAAACATCTTAACCTTAAAAATTTAAATATAAACAACAATATTAAAAACAAAATAGATAAAATAAATAAAAAAATTGATTGTACAGTCAGGGGCTTTTTAAATTGCCGCCCTCGAAAATAAAAAATATTCCTATTTGAAATTCGGAAAATTAGTTTGAACCAAAACAAAAAAATTGTGAAACTTACCTCTGTCTGTACACATAAATATTAAAAAAATATTTTTTTGATTTCTTTAAATGATTAATTTTGAGAGAAAAAAATACAACGGCAATTTAAAAAGTCCCCGACTGTATAACTAACAACATTTCACAAAAGTTTAAAATATTACAATAGTTAAAAAGTCTAAAAGTTTATATTAAATACAACAGGTTAAAAATCAATAAAAAAATCAATAAAATATTAACTCAACACATACGAAGTCTTTAAACTGAACTGGAGTAATAGAAAACATGATTAAATGTCTGTGTTTTATTACCCATTTTTTTATACTTTTCTCTAAATAAAAAGTTAATGATCAAGAAAACGGAAGGGCGAAAAAATATCGAATAAAAATATCAAATATACACAATATCGAAAATACAAAATATCGAAAATACAATATATCGAAACAACAAAATATCGAAAACAAAAATAGAAAATTTCGGAACCTTAACCTAACCTGACCCTGGCTTAATCTAACTCAACCTAATCTGACGTTACCACACGAAAATAGATAGTTTCAAAAAGCTAACCTAACGACTTCTTTCCAGGGATAATAGAGGGTGTGAACCGAACCGAACCTATCCATACCTAACAATACCCAACCTAACCTAATTAGCAGTGTTGTAGTTTAGTTTGGTTAGGTTTGGTTCGATTTGATTCGGTTCGGTCTGGTTCACTTCGGTTCGGTTTGGTTTACATCCTCTAGGATTCCGGGAAAAAAGTCAGGAAAGTTTTTTTTTGAAAAAAATTGTTGGTTCAGTTTTCTTTGGTTCGGTTAGATTTGATTAGGTTTCGTTAATTTAGCTTTTTGAAACTATCTATTTTCGTGTGGTTACGTCAGATTAGGTTGAGTTAGATTAAGCCAGGGTCAGGTTAGGGTAAAGTTTCGAAATTTTCTATTTTTGATTTTCGAGATTTGGTAATTTCGATATTTTGTATTTTCGATATTTTGTATTTTCGATATTTTGTGATTCAATATTTTGTCGTTTCGATATTTTGTGGTTTCGATATTTTGTAGTTTCAATATTTTGTAATTCGATAAAATGTAGTTTCGAAATTTGTGGTTCGATAGTTTGTAGTTTCGATATTTTGTATGTTTTTGATCTTTTGTACTTTCGATATTTTGTGTTTTCGATATTTTGTGTTTCGATATTTTTTCGCCCTTCCTATTAAATATAAAATATATATATAATAATATATAACATATTTTTCAATATATAAAAAAGTTAGCAGAACTTTGTAAATTTAAAAAAATTATATGCTTATTATTTGCCGTTGCCGTAAATAAGTTGTAAAAACAAAAAATTTGCCAAGCCCATTTAAAAAAAAAATTGTGTTCTGCTAACTTTATATAAAGGTAGTACAACACCACAGACTTCTTGAAATCTGTGTACAACACCTATAAAAATAATGGATTAAAAAAAAAATTTATGAATAATTTATCGTTAATTATCCAAAGAAAATTTGCCATACCTGTAAAAAAATAGTGTTCTGCTAAATTTAAGGTGTTATCTAAACATATGTCTTGTGTTAACAATTCATTCAAGACAGGAATGGCAAATCATTGTTTTTACATCTAATTTACGGATAATTAACGTCAAATTGAGCACTAAACATTTTTTAGATAAATCCATTGTTTCTATGAGTGTTCACTTCATGTAAAGTTAGCAGAACACCATTTAACAAATTTTGTTTTTTTGTTGTTTTGACAACTTTATATAAAGTTAGCAGAACATAATTTTCTTTTAAAACGGGCACGGCAAATTTTTTGTTTTTACAAATAATTTACGGATAATTGACGCATTTATAATGGCGTTTTTAATGCGGAAGATCATTATTCCGGACCCTGTATATAAATATAGTGAAATAAACTATGTTTTTCCAAGCGCGGATTTGAGGGGTGTAACATGGTAATTACTCCACTAGAATAAAAAATATGCACGTTTTGTTAATAATAAAATTGAAAACAGGAAAATTACCCACTCCCCCCTTGAAAAAAATGTTAATAAAAAAATATCGTCGATTATAACCCTGCCCCCTCCCTTGATTTTGTGCTAGATCCGCGCTTGTTTTCTAAATAATAAAATTTAAAACTAAACATTTTAAACTCTGTCCTGGTTCAAAGTGTCCATCACACACTATATATTTAACGTAAATTTCGTCTTTCGTCAAAGTTAGCCAGTTTTTAGGCCGAAGTATTTTTAGCCACTCATCAGCTTGGGGTTCCGTTTGGGAAAGCGTTGGTTGGCGCTTGCTAACGTAGTCTTCGCACTAACCAACACAACATTGTTTTCTTTTCAATTTCTTAACCGCTGGATCGCCCCCATCAAAACGCGCAAAATACCGATTGGTCATAATTTAGCAAAAAACACCATAATAATAAGGTAAAAAGTCGAAAAATAACGAAAAACTGCATCCACAAACGAAAAATATAAAATGAAATTACATCACCGTCATATTTTTATCTATTTTGCCAAAGTAAATGGCAGTCATAATCAAAAACAAATTGTCAAAATATACCAGGAGTAGCGATTAATATATATTGCGGCAGCACAGAACTCTGTCCATAATATTTTTATACCAGGGGTCACGGTCTGCAATCAGCGCCTCTCGAACTTTGTATTCCGAACTAATGTATACAGGGGGTATGTATAACAATATTATGACAAGACCGGGGTGCTTTCCTTACTATAAATAATTAGTTTACTGTGGGTAGATCATTTGTTAGTTCTTACTATAGGCCTAGTCATGTGCCCTATGAATCTACAAAGAAGTATTTAAAATTAATTAAAATAAAAAGACTGCAGGAGAAGCTGGTGTAGTTTAGTGAAAATTAGTGTGCTACTTGTAGTCCACTGAGACTATTTTGGTGCTACTAAAAAATTGCTCCTGTGCAGTTTCAAAAGAATAAAAAAGTGCACCAGGTAACATGACTGCAGAGGCCTTAGTGGTATATCTTTGAGCCACAGTGTTAAGCCTAAATCATTTATTGTTGTAATCTGCAAAGTTTTTTTATGTGCTGGGTGGAAAAAAAAATGTGCCACTTTAGTCGAACTCAGTCTGTAGGTATGTGGGCACAATAGATCGATATGTGGTCGCAGTGCATGGAGGTCCAGTAGGGCCTGCGACCACTTTCGAATACATACATACATACATGAGCTTGGAGAGTCCATGGCAAAAAATTTGCACTGAGTGCCACACAGAGTTTGTCAGTTGCTTAAAAGAATACAAAAAGTTGCACTAGTGGCACACCAGTGCTGCAGTTTTTCCCAAAAGAATTTACTATAAGTGATTGCAATTACCAACTACTTACTGAGAAAAGAACTTGGGCCTTTTGAGAGCACTGTACCCCTCCTTTTACTTTTTGAAGCACTTTGAAAGCATTACTGCCCAGCTTTCGGCACAGCCTTTCAAATATTTCCTTAAGATTTGATAAACCACTTTTATACCAATCTAAACATATCTATGATAAATATAAAACCGAGGGCTGAATAGCTAACCCAAAGTCTGTACACTAATTGTGAAAATCCAGAATCTTTTCCCAGATTGTGAGGGATTGTGTGTGTAAGATTATGAGATATTGTTTAAGGATTGTAACAAGATTGTGAAAAATCTGTACACCGATTGTGAGAGCTTCACCCCATAAAACAATAGCAACAATAGTTAGGTACCTACCTACCTATTCATTAACACATTTTCTGCTTGGCTGTCTGCTCTACAGACACAGCAAACTTTTAATGAAGTTGCTTCTTCTTAGATTGCAGTTCAGAGATAACCAAATTTTATATTTAAGTTGGTAAAGTTCGTGTCCATTTAACTACAATGCAGGCACTTATTTTTTTTTTACGGGTATGCGCACTCGCAAGGAGATCCCTATCACGCTCGAGAAGCGGTAAGTGCGCGGAAATGTTGGTGTGTGTTGGTTTTGAAATGGTTCAGGTTGTAACCTGCAGGGAAAACTGTCGCAGGGAGTTTATTCCACAGCGATGCTGTTCTCCAGAGATATGAATTCTGATATAATGAGGTTCTTGGTGCCTCTATTTTGACAATAAATTGATGGTTACCGTCTGTTTGACGTGTTCGCCTAGTAGGTGCTACTCCCCGGGGGGATCATACCTGCCAACTCTTCAGAGCATTTTCCGTGATAATAGCTGTAGAAGAGAGATAGATCGCCCACAGTTCTTCGATGTTCGAGACTATCCAAGCTACGGGTAAGTGCGGGGTCATTGATCAGCTTGATAGCTCGTTTTTGCACGGTGTTCAAAAGCATTAAGGTATGTTTGGGTGCCGCACTCCATATATGTGAGCAGTACTCCATAGTTGGTCGAATCTGGGCTTTGTAGAGTGTCAGCAGTTGGCTTGGTGTATACAGATGTCTTGTACGAAATAGCACCCCAAGCTTTTGGGACGCCCTTTTAGCTATATCTGCCACGTGACTGTGCCAAGACATGTTGGTCTCTGCAGTGACTCCTAAGATGTTCAGCTGGCTCTGCAATGCGACAGCACTTCCAGATGATGATTGACTCACCGGTGCTGGTCTTTTTTGAAAACAGGGCTGCTTGGGTTTTCTGCGCGTTGAACTGTACAAGGTTTTTGTTGCCCCAGTCCTCTATTATCTCCAAGTCGTTTTTTATCTGTGATATTTCAGTTCGTCTAAGGTAATGGAATTCACGTGCGGAGAGACATGTGGGTGGTATGACTGAGGAGACTACATTGCCATCATATGCAAAGCAATAAAGTGGATTTACTGTTTTATCTATGAGGTCATTTATGTAAATCAGAAAAAGTGTTGGCAAAAGGATTGCTCCCTGTGGCACACCAGCATTTATTTGGTAAGAGTTGGAGTTCCGGCCATCCAGTGCAACATAAATGGATCTATCCTTAAGGTAACTTTCAAACCAAGTGCAAAGTCTCGGCGGCAATCCCGTTGCTTTGAACTTGTTGAGCAGATTTTCATGCCAGACTTTATCGAATGCTTTAGATGTATCTAAGGCAATTGTTCTTGTTTCACCTCGCAACTCAATCGCTTTTTGCCATAAGTGAGTGACGTATGTAAGTAAATCGCCAGTTGACCTATATTTTCGAAATCCGTATTGCTTGTCGTTGATAATTTTGTACTTTTCCAAGTACTTGGTTAGGTGATTGTTCACAACTCTTTCCATTACTTTTGATATCACCGGTAGTAGAGCAATTGGTCTATAGTTTAACGGATCTGTCTTTTTTC
The DNA here is from genome assembly GCA_963576565.1 of Aspidapion aeneum. Lineage (NCBI taxonomy): Eukaryota > Metazoa > Arthropoda > Insecta > Coleoptera > Brentidae > Aspidapion > Aspidapion aeneum. The sequence goes on from OY755040.1 coordinate 109,142,780, forward strand.
CTTTCTTTGGAATGGGTTGTACTGCAGAAGACTACCATGATGATGGATATACTCCTTGCCTATAAGATAAATTGAATAAGTTGGGGTGAGTTCGCTAGCACAATTTTTGAGTACTATCGCGGGAATGCCATCTGGACCCATTGCTTTGTTTGTATCCAACTTTTTAAGGGATTTTCGTATGTCTCTGTGACAAAAGGGTACCTCTGGCATACTGTGGGAAACCCTTTCAATGAACGGTGGAGTTTTTCCATTTGGCACTGTTAGGTTTGAGTTGGAGGAAAAGATTTTGGCCAGCATATTGGCTTTGTCCTCTGATGTTGTGGCTAAGTGAGTATTTTTATCTGTACGTGGTGGTATGATTTGATGGTGAAGTTTGATCCAACGGCTTTTGCAAGAGACCAAAAGGACCTAGAACTACTTGGACAATTCAGCAACCTGTTTTTTATTCTTTGATTGTATGTTTCTTTGGCGGCGTCAATAGTAATTTTGCAACTATTTCTGGCTTCTATAAATTCTGTGTGGTTTTGAGCGGTTTGTTGTCGTTTCCAAAGGTTATATGCTCTGTGTTTTTTCTGTACAGCCGTTTGACACTGGCTGTTGAACCAAGGTTTTGCATTAGCTCTGTGTTTTATTGTATGTGTACATTCCAGATAAGATTACTTTTGTTATTTCATTACAGCAAATAGTGGGATCAGCTGTTTTAAAGCAAACCTCTTGCCATGGAAAATCCAGGTAAAACTGTTTAAGGTCATTCCATTTTGCCGATTTATAGTGCCTCATTTTACGAGGAAGTGATTGTTGGCTTGGCGGTATGAACATTTCGCACTTTGTTCTTATAAGTTTATGATCGGATGAACCAAGTGGGGGATCTACTTGAATTGTGTACAAGTCAGGATTTGTAGTTAGGAACAAGTCTAAAAGCGCTGCAAACTCACCCCTTTCTGAGATACGGGTAGGTTCATCGACAAGCTGCTTTAGACCACAACTTATGGCAAAAGCTTCTGCTTCCCTGCCTTCATTATCTGTTTTGTTGTGGTGCTTTAGCCAGGGTATATTGTGGACGTTGAAATCGCCTAAAAAACAATTTCCGCATGTGGATAGTTAGACTGTATACTATCACAGTTTTCGGATAATGTCGCAAAAAAGTTTTGATACTCGATGTTACTTGGCGGTCGGTATAGGCAGCAAATGAACTTGGTCGATGACTTTGAGGTGAATTTCAGCCATATGATATGGAGGTTCGCTGGTTCTAGCTTCTCCTCTCGATGACATGAAAGGTCATTTTTAATGTACACACAGATCCCAAAATTATGTCGAAATCGGTGGTGTAGGTCATAGCCGGGATAAAGATAGTTCACAATAGGTGTTGCAGAACTGATTCTAGTTTAAGTGAGAACAAGGATGTCAGGTCTTTGTTCTTCAAGATGTTGGTGAACTGAATTCATGTTGGTACTTAATCCTCTTATATTCATAAAATCAATTCTGAGTTCAGTTTTTGGTCTTCTTTTAATATCTTTGCATGAAGGACCTCCATGATCACCCGACGCCCGGAGATCCGAGTGGTCGGGTATTTTACCTCCGGAATATTTTGATCCTGGAGACGCCATCATGCTATCTGTTACTCATTGTTGGAACCGGACTGCCAGCGCAGTAGCGGAACGTGGTGATACCACTTAGCGCTACTCACTTCTGGCATGGTGGTATCTCACCGGTCGACGCCCAATGAGTAAAAAGCGTCTACCACCTACCATAATATAATATAGGTATTATGTTATTTAGTTTTCTATTGGCCCCACAAGGCCTTGAGTAGTATTTTAAGCATTAGCGAACTCCCAACTGCGGACGCGACGTTTATAAATCACGTATTAGATCTTTGCACAAAAATCACAATCGGTTCGGTTCGGTTCGGTTCGGTTCGGCTCGGTTCGGTTCGGTTCGTTTCGGCTCGGTTCGGTTCGGTTCGGTTCGGTTCGGTTCGTTTGGGTTGGGTTGGGTTGGGTTCGGTTCGGTTCGGTTCGGTTCGGTTCGGTTCGGTTCGGTTCGGTTCGGTTCGGTTCGGTTCGGTTCGGTCGGTTCGGTTCGGTTCGGTTCGGTTCGGGTCGGGTTGGGTCGGCTCGGCTCGGCTCGGCTCGGCTCGGCTCGGCTCGGCTCGGCTCGGCTCGGCTCGGCTCGGCTCGGCTCGGCTCGGCTCGGCTCGGCTCGGCTCGGCTCGGCTCGGCTCGGCTCGGCTCGGCTCGGCTCGGCTTGGCTCGGCTCGGCTCGGCTCGGCTCGGCTCGGCTCGGCTCGACTCGGCTCGGCTCGGCTCGGCTCGGCTCGGTTCGGTTCGGTTCGGTTCGGTTCGGTTCGGTTCGGTTCGGTTCGGTTCGGTTCGGTTCGGTTCGGTTGTGTTCGGTTCGGTTCGGTTCGGTTCGGTTCGGTTCGGTTCGGTTCGGTTCGGTTCGGTTCGGTTCGGTTCGGTTCGGTTCGGTTCGGTTCGGTTCGGTTCGGTTCGGTTCGGTTCGGTTCGGTTCGGTTCGGTTCGGTTCGGTTCGGTTCCGTTCGGTTCGGTTCGGTTCGGTTCGGTTCGGTTCGGTTCGGTTCGGTTCGGTTCGGTTCGGTTCGGTTCGGTTCGGTTCGGTTCGGTTCGGTTCGGTTCGGTTCGGTTCGGTTCGGTTCGGTTCGGTTCGGTTCGGTTCGGTTCGGTTCGGTTCGGTTCGGTTCGGTTCGGTTCGGTTCGGTTCGGTTCGGTTCGGTTCGGTTCGGTTCGGTTCGGTTCGGTTCGGTTCGGTTCGGTTCGGTTCGGTTCGGTTCGGTTCGGTTCGGTTCGGTTCGGTTCGGTTCGGTTCGGTTCGGTTCGGGTCGGTTCGGTTCGGTTCGGTTCGGTATGAATATACGCACCTCTAAGTGTCTTCCAATTATGCAAAAAAAGATGCTTGTTAAATGTTTCACTTCTCGAGCCAAGCAATTAAATAATTAAAATTTTCTACTAGTGCCCTTATTACATAAACTCCTAAGTATTCATGTTTGAAACACTCTTGATGAATAAAAAAATAAATAATTCGAATAGAAAAATGCAACAAGCCCTTTTCTTTTTTGCGTTTTCAACACATATGCAGTGTTCCCAAATGAATTTTTAAAACCTTTGCCAGCAACGCTCTTTAGCTTGCGGTAGGAAAAATGCAGGCAGCAGTCCGTTTTTTAGTTGAAAGTTTTATTTTGCTGTGAGAGCAACCAGGCTTATAAGACATTGAAATATGAAGGTAAGAATAATACATGTAGGTATATTCTTTTATTAAATTGCAAATTAAAAATTCTATGGCGTGATAAATTCAATTCCCCCCTATTTACCTCATTTTAACAAGTAAATATCACTTAAACATCGGATAATTAAACAAAATAACTGAAAGGAACACGGCAATATTTAAAGTTTTCTTTAGATTAAAAACAAAACAAACATTGATTTTCCGATAGTTTTTTGACAACTTTTATAAAAAAAATTATGAAAAATACTTTTAACTTATAGTTAGTATGCATTTTCTTTTTTTTTAATTATTAATTTCTTTTTTAAATCTTAATTTTTTACATAAGGGAAAGTCCTTAAATTACTTAACGCAAAAATTCAGAATTTTTACCCCCCCCCCTCCTAACGCATTTTCAAGAAAAAACACATTAAAAAACATTGTGTAAGGCAGACCAAACCCTCCCCCCCTCTCCCCACACCCCTTGAGCGTTACGCAATTTAAGGATAGGCCCTAATAATAATTACCTATCTAATTCCAAATATATGTTATCTTAATACAATGTTTATTTATAGCAATATTATTGGAATTATATTCAGCGCTTCATCCTTCTAGTTTACTTTGGTTTTATTACTTGCCAAAAAACTCCCCCATCTTGGAGTGGAATAAAGAATATAAAATCCCATTTATTGGAAAGCCTAACCAGTCAAGTCATACCTTTCCTGCTAAAAAACTGTTAATAGCAGAGACTGATAATTTAATAAAGTCAATGCTCTTAAGTGGGACAGTAAAAATTTGTGAACCTGTTGAGGGACAGATTATCTCTCCTTTTTTCCTTAGAGAAAAAGCAAATGGAAAATTTAGATTTATTTTTAACTTAAAACTAGTTAATAAATATATTGAGACTTTCCATTTTAAAATGGAGGAATACAGAACTTTTTTAAAATTAATACAAAAAGATCTTTATATGACAACTTTGGATCTAAAAGATGCATATTTCTTAATAAAAATAGATCATGAACACCGAAAATATTTACGGTTTCAGTTTCAGGAAACATTGTATGAGTTCTGTAGTGCCCCATTTGGGTTATCCACCATGTCATATGTATTTACACAAATGTTGCGTCCAGTTACTAGGTATTCCAGATCAAAAAATATATTATGTGTGATATACATTGATGATTTCATCATTAATAGCAAAGATAAAGAATCACGTAAGACCAATTTTGTTCTGGGTACCCTTCAAAAACTAGGTTTTGATAAACTTTGATAAAAGCTCTTTAGTGCCAAGTAAGCGTTGTAAATACCTTGAAATGATTTTTGACAGCGAGCAATTTCAGGTAGAATTAACAGAAGAACGTAAACTAAAAATTCTTGGTTTAGCAAACAAATTTAAAGGCTTGGAATGTTGCACAATAAAAGAATTTGCTCAATTTATTGGCGTGTTCGTTGCTGCTACTCTAGCTCTAAAGTTCTCTCGACTTTATATAAAAAGCTTTGAGAGGGAAAAATTCTTGGCACTCAAAAATTCTAATCAAGATTACAACTGTATTATGATCACAAATCATCAGAAAATTGACTGTGATCTTACATGGTGGTCTGAGAAAATCATGGAAATACCATAAACAGGATTGCTTTAATGGAGAATTATATACTGACAGCTCTCTAACATGCTGGGGGGCCCATTATGGTAAAGAAAAAACGTTTGGCTGGTGGAACCAACAAGATCAGCAAGAACATATTAATTTTCTGGAATTAAAAGCTATCTCTAATGGTTTGAAATGCTTTTTTAACAATTTCAAGTCAACTAATATCTTGGTCAGGTAGCTTGTATCAATAAAATGGGCAGTATATAACATTGTAAATTAAATAATTTGGCCAGAAACATATGGCAGTGGTGCGAGTCTCAAGATATTTATTTGTTTGCATCTTATATCCCATCAAATCAGAATATCGCTGATCCCGAATCCAGATTTATTTCGATCGCTACCGAATGGGAGCTTTCCAGTTTTGAATTTGACAGAATTGTATGCACATTTGGTGAATTTGAAATTGATATTTTTACTTCCCAAGCTAATGCCAAATGCAAAAGATATGTACAAGCTGAAAAAGCAAAAGGGGTAATTCTAGTACCACAATGGCAAACACAGCCATGGTGGCCAGTCCTTTCTAATTTACAAATCGAGAAGCCATTGGTTCTGGGAAAATGTTTAAAAATATTACCTTCTCCTTTTAGGGAAAAACCACCACCAAATGCTATCCTGGTGGCAGTTTTATTATCCAGCAGTCGCAGGAAAGAAAAGTACCGCCAGATAGTTGGGATGTTTTCCTTAATTCTATTTCAACTTCGACAATGAAGCAATACAATACTGCTTATAAAAAATAGTGGGACTACTGCCAGGAACATGGAATCCCAATGTATACAGCCACACCAAACCAGGTGATTAATTTGTTATAAGATCAGTTTAACAAACGTGAGTTTAAGTATGGAACATTTAACAGCTTACGTTCTGCGTTAGCTTTAATATTGCCAGGAGAGTTAGGCAAAGACTTAAACATTCGAAGATTTATAAAGGGCATTTCTAAGTTGAGACCTTAAACAAAAAAAAAATACAATTTAACTTGGGACCCTAGATTTAGAAGTTTTAACTAAAAAATTGATTACATTAATAACACTGATAACTGCTAGCAGATTTCAGACCATCTCACTAATCAAGATTCAAAATATAATTTTTAAAATTGATGGAGAAGTTTTAATTTATGTGAGTGATACAATTAAAACCTCAAAAAGTAATGCAAAGCAACCCTCTTTACAGTTTACAGTGTTTCCAGAACAACCTGAACTTTGTCTGGTAAGTATACTGACTGAATATATTAACAGGACACAAGACATTCGGAATGGAGAGGAGCACCTTTTTATAAATTTTAAACCTCCTCATAAAAGAATGTCGAGTCAAGCGCTTTCCAGATGGGTAAAGCAAACAATGGCTAAGTTTTTGAAGGGTACCCAGAACAAAATTGGTCTTACGTGATTCTTTATCTTTGCTAAGGATGATGAAAACATCATTTTTTATCACACATAATATATTTTTCGATCTGGAATACCTAGTAACTGGACGCAACATTTGTGTAAATACATATGACATGGTGGATAACCCAAATGGGGCACTACAGAACTCATACAATGTTTCCTGAAACTGAAACCGTAAATATTTTCGGTGTTCATGATCTATTTTTATTAAAAAATATGCATCTTTTAGATCCAAGGTTGTCATATAATGATCTTTTTGTGTTAATTTTAAAAAAGTTCTGTATTCCTCCATTTTAAAATGGAAAGTCTCAATATATTTATTAACTTGTTTTAAGTTAAAAATAAATCAAAATTTTCCATTTGGTTTTTCTCTAAGGAAAAAAGGAGAGATAATCTGTCCCTCAACAGGTTCACAAATTTTTACTGCCCCACTTAAGAGCATTGACTTTATTAAATTATCAGTCTCTGCTATTAACAGTTTTTTAGCAGGAAAGGTATGACTTGACTGGTTAGGCTTTCCAATAAATGGGATTTTATATCCTTTATTCCACTCCAAGATGGGAGAGTTTTTTGGCAAGTAATAAAACCAAAGTAAACTAGAAGGATGAAGCGTTGAATATAATCAAGATTGAACATCCTGTAAGTTCGTTTAATCTTAAAATTATAGTATTTAGTTTTCTTTTAATAATAACAATAATAATATTAATATTCTAATTATTATTATTAGATATTAGTATGACTTTCTTAAATAATTTTAAAAAATTGGAATATTTTTTTGCAAATAAATAGGTTTTATTGTGATTTGTCAAATAAATAGGTTTTATTGTGATTTGTCAAATAAAAGTTTTTTAAAAATAATTTGGTGTATAAGATATCTTTTTTAAATACCAATCAATACAAATTTTTTAAAGGAACCTAAAATGAAAAATTTTCGGATTCGCTTTAGGTGTATTATAAGAGCAGAAGTATACCAAAAATGTTTAAAATCATAAAAAGTCCAGAAAATATTAAACCTTTTTTGTTATTATAGTCTAAATAAGGAATGACTTTCAAAAATTTTCGCAAAAAAAAAGTTGGGCAGCATCTAACCAAAATAAAGCACAATACATAAATTCAGCCTTATGACTTAAAAAATAGACCGGTGTTCTATAGACTAGTAGATTAAAAACATGACGAGTTTCAACAAATTTAACAATTTCATTTTAAATTATTTTTTACTTAAAATTTTAATTTTTTTTCAGCCTAGTAGAAAAATATCGCTATAATTTCGACATCCAGTTTTTTTATCTTTCTGTACACGCTTTAAGACTATTTTCCAACTTCATTTTACTAGTTTCCTCCTTCCTCTCCTTTTTTTCTCCCCTCCCTTCTTAGTAATAGTTGTAGCTATACCTCTCACAAATTTAGAACGATTTCAAAAAAAAATTCGCCACACGCTTTAAGATTTTTTTCGACACCATTTTACTAGTTCCCTCGTTCCTCTCTCCTCCCCCACTGTTCGCTTCCGTAAAAATCTACACGTACTTTTTGGGTAAAGCTAAATAAATTGTAAATGCATGATGCTTTTTATAAGGCTAAATAAGAATTAAACCTAAAGTTGGAAAAATATTTTTTTTTTAATAAAAACACACCAAACCCACAACTACTGAATTTACTGGTAACTACTAGTCGCAGTTGGGTACAAAATATATTTATATATATATATATATATATATATATATATATATATATATATATATATATATATATATATATATATTTACAAGTAAATTTAGCAGTTGGGTGTTTCTTTTTATTTAATTATTTTTTTATTATATTAGTTTTATTTATTTTTTAGGAGGAACTAATTCTTCTTGACCTATTTTCTACTAAAAGAAAGGTACAAAAAGCACTCAATATTTTTGGGCGATATTCGTTTGACACAGAAAAAACTAAGCATATTCAAACAATTCTGACGTTTATAGGATTTTTATGCCCAGTACTATTTGTCCTTCAAATATCCGGTGGAATATTTTTCGACAATATAAATCCAGCTGAACTGTTTCAGAGTTCAGCATTTTGCAGCTTGACACTGCAGTTCATAATAAAATTAATTTGCTTTCATCACAAGAGACAAGTGTATTATCAGATAGAAAGGCAAATGGTTAATATTTCTCGCAGATATGATGTTTTGCAACGGCATATATCTGTGATAAAGAAGACATTTAAGGAATGCACAATGATAACGACTTTTTTGAGAGGAAATATTATCGTTTCAGTAATTGTTTATTTTCTAACTACAGTACTAAGTAAGTCAATAGATTACTGTTATCAAAAAAATCTAAAAGATCAAAAAAGTATGTTAAGCGCCCCCGAGACGATAAATTAAATTGACAATTAAAATGACAATCGCGATTGATGGGGCTTCAATGGACACTTCAACGTTTTATTATTTGTCAGTTTAGTGAATCTCTCGAGTCGTTTATTGTTTGTGAACCGTATGGTTTCCAATGTCGATTTGGGCTTTTTGGCCTTAACTTTGGCGGTATACAGCCAAAAAACACAAGACAAAAGAAAAGGGGATGAGACGCTGGTCGAAAGAGTGGTATAAACTGAGAAGCCGCTTTACCCATAAACATTTACGCAAAGTTCTGCGAGATACTGAACCAGATGATTACAAAAATATTTTCGAACGGATCATTACAGTTACAGATACATTATTAGCATTATTATCCATGATGTTTTCGCAGTCCACGGGGCTCAACGAGGTATCCAATATCGTGACTATTAAGCAACTGGCCGAACGATTGTCAATCACTCGATTAGACGACCAATTGTGAGCGTGTGCTTCAATCAAAAATTCAAATTCAATCGTCGTCAATCCATTGATCAATTGCATCAATCGTTTCCGACACGATCAATCAAAGCGTCAATGATTGTTAATCACGATTGTCAATTGAATTGATCACCTCGAGGGCACTTTAGATAATTTATAATAAGTATCTTTCCTAATAAAAAAGTTATGGATAAAGCAGGTGTTACCAAGCAAATCCGTGGACGAGGCATTTACAAATCAAAGTTAGCAACAAATCTGTCAGAATCAAATTAGAAAATTGAAATCTAGCTGCGTCATCAGGATCCCATAAAACAAATGGTCTAAGGCAACCCGGTGACGTAGATTTTTTAATCTGATTACACTTGGCCAGTCAGGTTCAATGACCTTTCAAATTCGGTAGGTAACCTGGGGTTGGCTCTGCGAACAAAACTGCTTCAAACTTTTGTAATCAAAATATGGGGATTTTTTATAAGTTTTGATCAGCAAGTTTCTTTATGAGAAGTTAAAAGATTTTATTAGTTTACACAATTACAGGGATTTAAAAAATTTTAACAGGCTGAAGAAATAAAACAAGGATTTTTTAAGATTTGGCATTCCGAATTTTATTCAAACTTAGTTTTACAGGTACCTAAACACGAAAGGAAGTGTTTCGGGAGTTTTTACAAGAGGTCACCAGTAGTAATTTGAGTTTTGCAGAGGTTTGATTGACCATGCATATTTAAGCGTAATATTATCAGTAATATTATATTCGTTGGTAATTGCAAATCTTGTGGAAATTAAGCCAGAATTTTGACGAATTTTCAACCCTATTAAGAATTCTTTTAAAATATGCTCAAAACTAATTTCTTATAAAAACTTGTGACAACTAGTATAATGTATCATGCATCAAATCCTTCAAAATTTTATGAATTTTCACAAATATTTTAAAAAAGAGACCTGTTAAAAATTTTTAAAAAAGCGTGTAAAAATTCTCATTCTGATCACATTGATGTGTTTTTCATATATTTTTTTGTATACTTTGATATTTATTGAAATTTGATAAATTTTCTAGAGAAACTGGCATGCCTCAATTGTATGAAATATCACTAAATTTTATTAACTTCCATGTGTTTGTTAAAGACATTAATTATTATTATTGTATTATGTATATACAGGGTTTTTTCATTTAACAGCTAAGGTCTGTCTCTCGAGCATATTATAAGATTGAGAAAAAGTGCAGGAATAAAATTCTTAAAAATATATATATATATATATATATATATATATATATATATATATATATATATATATATATAATATTATAAATATTCGTAATTAGGTAGATATATTAAATTAAAATTGTCAAAGTACTTCCTTCAAATATCTTTTTATAATTGACGGTATTATTTTTAAAATAAAAATACACTTATGTATTTTAAAATATCAAATAGATAATAGAATTTAATACAAGATTTATTAGTTTTGAAAATTAAATATACCTAATACCAATGATTTAAAAAATAGTACTGGCAGATATTTGAATGTAAAATTGAAATTATTACAAATTTGCTGTAGGCAACAAAATGAATTAACAAATTTATACATATGTAATAAAAAATATGAATATTTTTGAATTAACGTCCACCTTAAGATTTAATTAACAATATGTTATAATAGAAAAATATATCACCAGATAAAATCTATGCATTTCAAAATATTAAATATGTTTTAGATATTGAAAAATATTTTTTCAGATTTAAAATACAAGGTTTTAAAAATAAATAAAAAAAATTTAAAAATTAATTTATATTTTTTTAAATATTTTTTTTATAAAAAAATACGTTTTACCTACTATTTCAGTAATGTTATATTTTCAGATACAAATAAAAGGTTTTATTAAGAACCCATTTTTTTAAATCCTGTATTGTAAAACCAAAAATTTTTTTAAATAATATATAAAAATATTATATTTTCAGATTTTTAATACAAGGTTTAAAAAAATATAATTTTTATTAAAATTGGGAAAGCTTTCTTTTTAATTTTGTATTTTAAATATTATTATCAATAATTCAAATTATATTTTTAAAATTTTAAATATACAGTTTTAAAAATAAAATTATTTTTTATGAAAACTAACAACACTTTTTTTTTGCTATACCTACCTAGCACCAGTTGTACAGTAAAGAGAGCTACTACGATGCGAGTCTACTATCGTAAACTTTGGAGATAACAATTAACGATAGTACTCTCAAATGACACAATTAATCTTATGCTGTGCTCTTAACTATGCTCCATTTGTTTTAGCAAAAAGCCACAAACTATTCCTTTTTGGATATTTTCCATTTAGGTCAGGATTCTGGACAAGTTATCTTTTTCAAATAGTCGTTCTACCACCTACAACTCAACTCAATTGTTCCATTGACGTAACCACTTATAAATTGGTAACAGTTGAATGTGCCTTATTAGAAGTCCTGATTAAAGATTTAAATAATATAGATCCTACAGTATCAAATGAGCGGACAAAGGAATATTTTGTTAAGTGTGTAAAATTCCATATTGATATATTAGCGTAAGTACGAATTTATTAATGAATTAAAAAAATATAAATTCTTAATAAACAACTGGATATAGTAGTAGTAGTAGCAGTAGTAGCAGCAGTAGTGGTGGGGAGACCATTTTTAATCTAGCGACTAGGCACACGACGCGCCCTTTTCGGAAACCCCGATTTGTCCGTACACTATATACCAAACTGATGCACGTGCTCCTTAGGATGCAAGTTTTCTTTCTCTTAGAGGACTTAATTTTGCCTGACACCTCTTTGTCGAGGGCAGAGATCTTTATACTACGTAGCAAGTATACAAAGTCGACCCACGCTTTTACACTCCTTCCGAAAGGTGGTTCTACTACATGTTAGACTTGCATCTACCTAACATCGCTATCGTCCCAGCAGAACTTGGTTATAGACGAGAGACGGTTGTTGGCTCCTGGACTACACCTGCTTATATTCTCGATGTACACTTGGAGACTAATTAAATGGCCGCTGCCGTTTTCAGAAGAGCTAAGATGAGAATCCGAATTTAACAGAATTTTGATATTACCCAACCCAGCAATATTCGACTGCAACCAAACGAAATACAGTGAATAGGCCTGAGTTAATGCTTAAATTAAATTAAATAAGGGCCTACGTGCAAATTTTAAGAAAACGAGTTTATTTAAAAAATCTAATGGTATATTTAAAGAAATAATAATTAAAATAAATAATAACGCCCTTAGAAGAACTCTAGCGCAATTCTATCAAATTCTAATCAAAAAGTTATTAATTCTAGACATTTACATTTTTGGAATAAATTGCATATTAATTTTAAAAGTAATTTTTTGCAGATAGGCCTTTCTAGCCGTAGAATGATGATTGACGAGTCTGGCAACATATTAAATTAATTTGCAATACCTACAGAATTTTCAATTGGGTAAAGAAATATTTCGTATTTTATAAAGGCCGCTTGACATGGTGCATGACGCGCTGCAAATATTGGCAAGCAAAAACTTTCGGTCAAATTGTTGCCTGCACAAAATCTTCTTTTCGTTTGACATTGTGCATGGTCATGCATGGATTCCCCAGAATCCAGGTAAAAATTCCCCAGTTTGCATGCAAGTACAGTTTGCATGCAAAAAAATGGCACCGGACCGATAAAAATGGATTGCCTGCAACAATCAGCTGGATTTGTACTGCACATGCACCTGGGCAAAATTTTATACATTATAAATAATATGTAATATAATACAGGGTGTAGCAGAATGAAGGTGCGTTTTTAAAATATGAATAATTTAGCTAATTACAAGTATTTAAGTTGAGATGTTAACATTTAACAGTTAAAAAGTGAATTTGCGTTTTGAGAGTAATGTCAGGTAGATGACGTCCGTTTTCTACAATGTTGGAGTCGTTCCTCAAAGTTCCGCATCACACAAATCAATTTTAATTGCCCATGGGCGTAGTTAGGGTGGCTTGGGTGGAGTTTAAGCCTTCCTGTCCAAAGCTTATTAAAATTAGCCCCCCCCTGAAATTATTCGAACATTACCACAGACACACAAACACAATTCAGAAGAGAAAGTATGACTATAGCGTCCCAGATGAGAACACCTAACTACGCTCATGCCAATGCCCTAACTCGTGCTCTGGGTAGTTATTCTGGGTCTTAAATGTTGTGACTATCCACATCACACGCTTTGACCAATAGCAAACTCTGAGCGGTCGCTTTTTATGCGAATTGAATTGTCTCAACCAATAGTCTATTTTTCAACAGCTGCTCTAATCCTGGATTAATTTCGCAGTCAAGTCAATTAATATTATTTAAAACACAACTGTTTATTTATTAATAAAGTTATTTGGTGTTATTAAGAAGTTTTTTAGAAATCAAACAAAATAATTTGTTACGCATTTTGCATGCATTTATCTATAAAATACGCTTAAGAATTTAGTAAGGCACTGCGGAGGACTGAGTCAAAGTCAAGATCTACAAGTTCAGCTAGTTTGCAAATATTTTTTGTATGTGTATTTTTCCATAAACCTAATTCTTCTCATTTCAGGACAAATAAAAATACTCTGCCAATATATGGGCCCCTAAGCTCACACTAAAAACTGAAATATATTTTATTCAACTCCAGACCAAATTACCTTTTGTTTGATACCACACAAACCATGTTTTGACTTAAACTCAAATTTTTGATATCTACCCCCACCCTTAAAAAAAAACTATAATGTATTTTGTTAAACTCCGGACTCAATTACCTTTCGTTTGATATCACACACGCTATATTTTCACTTAAACTTTTATTTTTGAAATATACCCCCACCCTTTTTTTAAATAAATTAAAATACATTTTGTTTAACTCCAGACTCAATTACCTTTCGTTTGATATCACACACGCCATATTTTCACATAAACTCTAATTTTTTAAATTTACCCCCACCCTTTTATTTGGTTTGTGTTCGGTGGATTTTGTTCATTTTTAAATGGGACCATCTCGACCCAAGACCCAGCCTAGGTACCAAATTTCATTAAAATCGACCAAGCGGTTTTTGAGTTATGCGCGTTGGTCGTTACAGACAGACAGACATACAGACAGACAGACAGACAGACAGACGGCGCAACAAAAAAGTTTCAAAATCATCTGAAACGCACAGATATATAAAAATTTTTAAAATCAGAGCAACTTTTTTTTTCTCGAAAAAATTAGGATCACCATAGCTTGCACTACTATAGTATAGTATATGTGTGAGCTAATAATAATTAATAAAGGCTGCAAAGTAACTTATTCGTGATTAAATTTTCACTAACTCTGCTGCATGTTTTCAAACCGCCCACCCTTGTTTCAGACATAAAACTTATACAGTGAAACCTCCTATAGGCGGACACTCACGGTTTCGTAAATTTTGTCCGCTTATTGGAGGTGTCCGCTTATGAGAGAGAATTACGAAATTTTTATATATATTTATTAACAATTTCCACTGCTTGAGTTTTTCCGATATTAAATTTTTCAGCGATCTTTCGTGCTGATAGATGTTCCTTCTCCGAAACGTTAATTCCTTCCATTTTTTCAAGTAAACTAAGAAATTTTTTACTAGGCGCCATTTCAAAGACATCTATTTCTACCCAACTGAACAATAAAAATAAAAAACAGCAGTCCCGCCAAATAATGCTACTGGTCTAATGCCAATGCCCTAACTTGTGCTCTGGGTAGTTATTTCTGGGTCTTAAATGATGTGACCATCCACATCACACGCCTTGACCAATAGTAAACTCTGAGCGGTCGCTTTTTATGCGAATTGAATTGTCTCGACCAATAACATAGTCGCCCGCTCTTTAGAGTTAATGAATTTTACGCTTTTGAAGTGAAATCTGTTCTGCCCTATACCGACTGAACGTTTCTCGGTTATATCGTAGGAAAAGCTTGCGCAATGGAGGTCTTTTCGCATAACACGTGATGGCTTGGAGCTAATTTAAAGCTTGCTATTGGTGAAAGGGTGTGTTGTGGATAATCACACCGTTTAAGACTTAAAATAGATACCGTGATAGCTTCTTTCTACTCCTCCAGCCTATCTATTCTCGTACTTGAACGATGTGATAGTTCCCATCACATGCTCTGGCCAATGGCAAGCTAAATTAGCTCAAGGCCGTCACGAGGTATGCGGAAAGACCTCTACTGCGCAAGGTTCTCCTACGGGCCGAACGAGAAACGTTGAGTCGGTACGGGGCAGGATAACATATTACACATCAAACGCGTAAAATTCACTAACTCTGAAGAGCGGGCGACTATGCCATTGGTCGGGACAAGGCATTTCGCACAACACGCAACTGCTCAGAGTTTGCTATTGGTGAGAGCGTGGAGCGTGTGATGTGGATAGAGCCTGTAAGAGGGTTTCGTCATCTAACGAATTTTCCCCTACTTTTGACGTCCCAGGGTTTCGGTCGATTCAATCCTGGGATTTCGAGGGATAAAATCGATCGAAATTTTGCCTCGGGCGCCACTCTAGGAAATAAGGGAGCCTAGAGTCTCCCTTGCCTCTCGGGTATGCTTTTAAACAGTGGAGAATAACCAGGTAAGTAAACTACAATTTCATTAAAAACTCAATTTCTATAAATACTAGTTTATGTGTATTTTGTCATTTTAATTTAGTGGTACAAACCCTCAAAGAAAATAACTAAATATATGCAACTTAATAAATAAAACAAAACTATAAATGCCTTATTTCTATCAAGTCAAATAAAAAAAACTCCAGTTTACTTTGTTTGCGCTATTCTAGCACAGACAGTTAGGTATTTAAAAAAAAGTGAAAGTAATGAAAAAGGACTTAAAACTCAACGCCTTATCACCTCGGAACTCTAACAAAAGGATTTAACAAATCTGGTTAGGTCCGATTAGATCGGATGGACGTTAGTTAAATACTGATTTCTTTTTGCCCCAATAAGACTTTTCCCAACATAAAAAAAAAGTGGAGAAAGATTTCCTTAAACAGCTGGTAGTTAATTACATACTATCATTTTACAAATTTACGGCTATTTAACTGGAAGAAAACGAAACTTTACCAACTTTGAAGTTTCACAGGACTGGTCGGGTCATATATGTCTCGCGGTTCGGTTCGGTTCGGTTCGGTTCATGTCGGTTATGTACAAAAGAAACGGAAAGAAAAATCAAACAGAGTATTTACAAATAGAAACGGAATGTGGTACCACTTTAACAGGTTTAATTTACGGTGAGAGCATATATGTCTTACGGTAACAGGTAATAGGTTATTTACAAAAGAAACGGATAAAAATGTAACTATACCAACTTTTAAGTTTATAAGGTCGCGGTGGGACACGGGTCTAACGTGGCAATAACGAAGCAATAATCGTGACAGAAAAAAAAATCGTTAATTATGAAAAATAAAAAGAGAA
The DNA here is from genome assembly GCA_963576565.1 of Aspidapion aeneum. Classification (NCBI taxonomy): domain Eukaryota; kingdom Metazoa; phylum Arthropoda; class Insecta; order Coleoptera; family Brentidae; genus Aspidapion; species Aspidapion aeneum. The sequence continues at coordinate 109,159,260 of OY755040.1, forward strand.
TTAGGAAGAAATTAATAAATACCAGGTTTTATCTAAACGGGAGAGCTGGCTGCACAAAGCCGCGATGATTATGAGTCGGTGACGAAACATACGGCCCACGAAACATAATCTATAGCTTTGTTATCATTTTTGCTTTCTCGAAAGAGAACAAAAATAATAATAAAAAAACGGGAAACGGGAAACGAGAACGGGGGTTTAGCAAAGCGCTACAATTATGTCGGTGACGAAACATACAGCCCACGAAATATAATCTATAGCTTTGTTATCATTTTTGCTTCCTCGAAAAAGAACAAAAATAATAATAAAAAAACGGGATTCGGGAAACGAGGACGGGGGTTTAGCAAAGCGCTGCAATTATGAGTCGGTGACGAAACATACGGCCCACGAAACATAATCTATAGCTTTGTTATCATTTTTGCTTCCTTGAAAGTGAACAAAAATAATAAAAAAACGGGAAACGAGGACGGGGGGTTTAGCAAAGCACTACAATTATAAGTCGGTGACGAAACATCCAGCCCACGAAATATAATCTATAGCTTTGTTATCATTTTTGCTTCCTCGAAAGAGAACAAAAATAATAATAAAACAAACGGGAAACGGGAAACGAGGACGGGGGTTTAGCAAAGCGCTACAATTATGAGTCGGTGACGAAACATACGGCCCACGAAACATAATCTATAGCTTTGTTATCATTTTTGCTTCCTTGAAAGAGAACAAAAATAATAAAAAAAACGGGAAACGGGAAACGAGGACGGGGGGTTTAGCAAAGCGCTACAATTATAAGTCGGTGACGAAACATACGGCCCACGAAATATAATCGATAGCTTTGTTATCATTTTTGCTTTCTCGAAAGCGAACAAAAATAATAAAAACCAGGACAAGGGAAACTGGTGTGTCAAATCCGGGATGATTATTACTTGGTGACGAACCTGCCGCCCACAAGTAATAAACCCGATGTGTTTCTTAATTTTCTTGCGAAAGAAAATTAATAAATACCAAAAAACATGTAAGATACTAACGGGAAATCCTGGGATTGGGAAAGGACAAACAAGTAATTTGCACGGTTCAAAACAAATTCAAATCAAATAGAATTATAAAAACTTTGACTAAGGCAAAAACGAGGTTTCTTTTATAAATCCCATTCTTACCAGAAACCGGTCGACATCTACACACACCGCGTACCACCTATACATTGTGCTCGAACGAGAAACAAATCTCGAATCCCCGTATGGGCGAAGGCATTGCTGTTTTATAGGCTAGAGCTCGACTACAAATCGAGAATCAACGGAAATAACCGAATGAAACCCAATCACGTTTTTAAAAATGAACGTGGATTCACTTATTCGGAATATTATTTTATCTAGTCTTTTTGCAACAAACGTTTTGAAAGGCTTTAATGACATTCATATGTCAAAACGGCATTTTTCCTCGGAAAATATGAAACAAAATTAATAAGCGAAAATTGAGTCAGGTTTCAGTAAAAATATTTTTTAACTGTCTGAGCTTAAATAGTCTAGAAAACTAATTAAAACAATAAAAAAAAATAGTAACTTCGTTACAAGCCTCAGGGTGGTTTATAAATAATAATTATTAGCTGTGGTTATGGAAACGAGTAAGCTACGACACTTTACCGAGACAGGAGATCACGTGACCACCAGGCCGTACCTAGGGGGGGGGATCAATCTTCCCCCAAAGAAGAGTGTATAAAGTGTGTTTAAAAAGATTTCGTAGCAACACAACTAGGAAAAAAAAATACACAATACGATAATTTTTATTCAAATTTTTTAATCCCCTCCGAAATTGTTTTCTGGGTACTTCCCTCCGTGGACAGTCTGAAATTTTTTTCAAAACATAGTTTTATTTTCTAATTGTTTAATGTTAACATCTAAACAACAATTCTTCGTAATTATTTTTTTTTGTAGTTAAGAAACATTTATTTTCATTTCAAAAACGCCCTTCCGTTCAGCCCACCCTTTATAAAAATGGCGCTACAAGCAAAAATAAAAATAGGTTATTTTAAAAAATATAAAAAGTTGTTGGCGCCGCAAGGGAAAAGTTTTAGAAAAGTCCGTTTTTAATGTTGATTTTTGGGGAAAATTCATGTTTTAGTGGTTAATATTCAGTGTTTCTGCGTACGCCACTGATTTTAATAAAGTTTTTTCACATACATGTTTAGGTATATTGCATACTAGCTAAATTTAAAATGGTAAATAAAATATTGAACATTGGACAATGAGTTTAAAACACAAATTTTTCAATTTCTATCTTGCAAAAAAGAGCTCCCTTGCAGTCCTGGGTAGGCCCTTGGTATCTATCCTGACTTCTGGACGCATAATAATTTTTTTTTGAGGGAGCTTGTTCTCGTTTGCCGTCGCAGTTGGAATGAAGATAGCAAGTTATTGGCGGATCCGTGATGTCCGGGGGAGGGAGGAAGGCGGTTTGGTTTCAGGGGTCAAGGAGGCAGCAAAAACCATTTTTGTACGTTTTTAATAAGTTTGAGCTCTCAAGTTCAGTGCAACAATAAACAGATAAAATGCGCTAAAATTTGCATGTTTGATACCGTTCCACAAAGGAGCTACTAGGGCCGCCATATTAGAATCAAAAGTTGGAATTTAAAAAAAATTAAAAAGTAGTTACAAAAAACCCAATTTTTGTCTAATTACATTTATGCCGAAACAATTATAATTCTATTTGCTTGCCCACCAAAATATTTAAAATGGGCTCGATAGTTAATCCAAAGCTTATTGTTTGTCAGAAATAAATTGGAAATAAAAGTAACTTTTCTGTGTGTTTTTTCGGGTTAATGCATATGGTATTTTTTTATCAGAACTAAAAAGTACAGTGAAACCCCTCCTTGCGGACACCTCTATTAAGCGGACACTTCCTTTAGGCGGACAAATTTGTTGGAACCAAGCTATTCCCTATTTCTTTGCATGTAAAATTCACTCCTATAACCGGACACTCTAATAACCGGACGATTTTTTTTGGTTAAAAAATTTTAAAACCTCCCTTAACCGGACGCGAACCTCTAACAGCGGGACGGACCGCTGCACGACATGGGCTAGAACGCACTCTGCAGCCGGGGAATTACCTCTTTCGGTTTTATACTGAGAATAAATACTTCTGTCGTATTTACAACATATTTTATTTGGCGGGACTGCTGTTTTTTATTTTTATTGTTCAGTTGGGTAGAAATAGAATAGAAAAAATGGAAGTTGTTAACGTTTCGGAGAAGGAACATCTATGAGCACGAAAGATCGCTGAAAAATTTAATATCGGAAAAACTCAAGCAGTGGAAATTATAAAAATATCTAAAAATTTCGCAGTTCTCTCTCATAAGCGGACACCTCCAATAAGCGGACCAAATTCTCAAAACCGTGAGTGTCCGCCTATAGGAGGTTTCACTGTATAAGTTTTATGTCTGAATCGAGGGTGGGCGGTTTGAAAACATGCAGCAAAGTTAAATCACGAATAAGTCACTTTGCAGCCTTTATTAATTATTATTTTTATTTGTCCTGAAATGAGAAGAATTAGGTTTATGGAAAAATACACATACAAAAAATATTTGCAAACTAGCTGAACTTGTAGATCTTGACTTAGACTCAGTCCTCAGCCTTACCTAGGGGGGATCAAGGGAGATCAATCAAAGATCCCCGACATTTTAAGGACTAACAAATAATAAAATATTTATGGCAGAATTGCGAGGGGTCATCAGCTTTCAACAGTACTGTACAAATTTCACAACAGTACCCGACAGTACCACGACAGGACCCAACAGTACTCGACAGTACACGACAGGACCCAACAGTACTCGACAGTACACGACAGTACCCAACAGTACTCGACAGTACACGACAGGACCCAACAGTACACGACAGTACTCGACAGGACCCAACAGTACTCGACAGTACACGACAGTACTCAACAGTACTCGACAGGACCCAACAGTACTCGACAGTACACGACAGGACCCAACAGTACACGACAGTACTCAACAGGACCCAACAGTACTCGACAGTACACGACAGGACCCAACAGTACACGACAGTACTCAACAGTACTCGACAGGACCCAACAGTACTCGACAGTACACGACAGTACCCAACAGGACCCAACAGTATTCGACAGGACCCAACAGTACACGACAGTACTCAACAGGACCCAACAGTACTCGACAGTACACGACAGGACCCAACAGTACACGACAGTACTCAAAAGGACCCGACAGGACCCAACAGTACACGACAGGACCCAACAGGACCACGACAGTACCTGACAGGACCCAACAGGACTGAATTATTTTGGTTCATATCATTCATTCATAAAAATATAAAAATAAACGGACTTTTTTTGTCTCGTTTTTTGTCCATACCAATAAAAACTTATTTTTGATAAAAGTTCAATAAAAGAGAGACGAAGAGGGATCAATTCCCTCGCAAAATACTCGATAAAGTATATTCAACTCGGTATTCAAAGTATTTTTTAGGGACACAAAGAAGTGCAAAGAAGACAAAAATACGCAAAAATATTTTACAATACCCTCGGTAATTGCACTATTAGTCTATGCTTCAGTTTAGATCTTGTAATGACCTACCCAGATTTTTATTTGTTTTTATATTCCAGATTGGATTCTTTTTAAATATTACTGACGCAATCGAGATGTAGTTCAAAAAGATATTCTATATAAGGTTATAGATAGCATAAAGTGTGGAGTGTTTGACTCATGATCCGCAGGTCATGGGTTCGAGGCCCGCACCTAGCATTTTTTTTTCTTTTAAACAACTTTAATTAAAATTTATTAATTACCACTAGGTAGTTTTGGTTTAACAGCAATGTATATTTAGTATATTTTAAAGAATTTTGTTTTTGTATTGGACTCGATTGGAACCGATTAAAGATTAGCGCTTGAAAAGCAAACGATTTCAAATAGGTTAGGACGGGATAGGTTTCCGATCAATTGACCAAGGTTAGGTTTTGTTTCGGTTTGGTTTAACCTCGGGTTTAACAACGATTTCAACCTCCCAAAACGAGGACAGGAAAGTTTTAATTTTAAAAATTTCGCAAATTTTAATTTAAAGTTGTTTGAAAAAAAAAAGAGTTTTATGTGAGAATCGAACTCATGGCCTTTGGATCTTCAGTCGAGCGTGCAACACCTTATACTATCCATACATACACACAAATTTATTTAGAACTGCATCCCGACTACTTCAGTAATATTATGAAAAAAAACAGTTTTTGAAAGATAAAAAAAAAGTTAAAAACTGGGTAGGTCCTTACCAGATCTTAATAGTGTAATTACAATTACTCAATATAGTTTAAATAAAATCATAATTTCCACCTTCAAGTCGATTTTCGCGATTTTCGCTCCTCCAGCTTTGCACCCCACAGACCGCCACTAAACGATCCCAATGTAAAACTGTCTCTGCGGGAATTTCAAAATGAGAATATTAGATAACAGGCGAAATTTTTAAAATTAAAACCTCGAACTTTCCTGTCCTCGTTTTGGGAGGTTGAAATCGTTGTTAAACCAAACCGAAACAAAACCTAACCTTGGTCAATTGATCGGAAACCTATCCCGTCCGAACCTATTTGAAATCGTTTGCTTTTCAAGCGCTAATCTTTAATCGGTTCCAATCGAGTCCAATACAAAAACAAAATTCTTTAAAATATACTAAATATACATTGCTGTTAAACCAAAACTACCTAGTAGTAATTAATAAATTTTAATTAAAGTTGTTTAAAAGAAAAAAAAACGCTAGGTGTGGGCCTCGAACCCATGACCTGCGGATCATGAGTCAAACACTCCACAGTTTATGCTATCTATAACCTTATATAGAATATCTTTTTGAACTACATCTCGATTGCGTCAGTAATATTTAAAAATACAGTCGAACCTCTATAACTCGAACTCAAAGGGACAACCAAAACAGTTCGAGTTATGGAGAGTTCGAGTTATAGAAAATCGAATTAAAGAGGTTAAAATACATACAAAAATTGCAGGGACCATTTAAAAGGTTCGAGTTATAGAGAGGTTCGAGTTATAGAGGTTCGAGTTAGAGAGGTTCGACTGTAATAGACTAATAGTGCAATTACGCAATTACCGAGGGTATTGTAAAATATTTTTGCGTATTTTTGTCTTCTTTGCACTTCTTTGTGTCCCTAAAAAATACTTTGAATACCGAGTTGAATATACTTTATCGAGTATTTTGCGAGGGAATTGATCCCTCTTCGTCCCTCTTTTATTGAACTTTTATCAAAAATAAATTTTATTGGTATGGACAAAAAACGAGACAAAAAAAGTCCGTTTATTTTTATATTTTTATGAATGAATGATATGAACCAAAATAATTCAGTCCTGTTGGGTCCTGTCAGGTACTGTCGTGGTCCTGTTGGGTCCTGTCGTGTACTGTTGGGTCCTATCGGGTCCTGTTGAGTACTGTCGTGTACTGTTGGGTCCTGTCGTGTACTGTCGAGTACTGTTGAGTACTGTCGTGTACTGTTGGGTCCTGTCGTGTACTGTTGGGTACTGTCGTGTACTGCGAGGGGTCATCGGCACCCTAAAATTTTGTACAGCGTCCAACAGGACTTGGGTCCTGACGTGTACTGTTGGGTCCTGTTGAGTACTGTTGGGTACTGTCGTGTACTGTCGAGTACTGTTGGGTACTGTCGTGTATTGTCGAGTACTGTTGGGTCCTGTCGGTGTACTGTTGGGTACTGTCGTGTACTGTCGAGTACTGTTGGGTCCTGTCGGTGTACTGTTGGGTCCTGTTGAGCACTGTCGTGTACTGTCGAGTACTGTTGGGTCCTGTCGAGTACTGTCGTGTACTGTCGAGTACTGTTGGGTCCTGTTGAGTACTGTCGTGTACTGTTGAGTACTGTCGTGTACTGTTGGGTCCTGTCGTGTACTGTCGAGTACTGTTGGGTCCTCTTGGGTCCTGTCGAGTACTGTCGGGTCCTGTTGAGTACTGTTGGGTCCTGTTGGGTACTGTTGGGTCCTGTCGAGTACTGTTGGGTCCTGTCGGGTCCTGTTGAGTACTGTTGGGTCCTGTTGAGTACTGTCGGGTCCTGTCGAGTACTGTTGGGTCCTCGGTTGGGTCCTGTCCGGTCCTGTCAGGTACTGTTGAGTCCTGTCGAGTACTGTTGGGCCGTTGGGCCTGTCGAGTACTGTTGGGACCTGTTGAGTCCTGTCGTGTACTGTTGAGTCCTGTTGGGTCCTGTCAAGTACTGTCGCGTCCTGTTGGGTCCTGTCAAGTACTGTCGTGTCCTGTTGGGTCCTGTAGAGTACTGTTAAGTACTGTCGTGTTCTGTATGGAAAAAATTATAAAATTTTAATAATTAGAGACATCTCCTCGTACATCTCCGAGGACATCTCGCATAAAAAGGTAAAAACGAAAAAGGTCGTTTTGGTGCAAAAGCAGTGGCGAGTGGCCTCGCGAGTGGCGGTCTGTGGGGTGCAAAGCTGGAGGAGCGAAAATCGCGAAAATCGACTTGAAGGTGGAAATTATGATTTTATTTAAACTATATTGAGTAATTGTAATTACACTATTAAGATCTGGTAAGGACCTACCCAGTTTTTAACTTTTTTTTTATCTTTCAAAAACTGTTTTTTTTTTCATAATATTACTGAAGTAGTCGGGATGCAGTTCTAAATAAATTTGTGTGTATGTATGGATAGTATAAGCTGTTGCACGCTCGACTGATGATGCAAAGGCCATGAGTTCGATTCTCACATAAAACTTTTTTTTTTCAAACAACTTTAAGTTAAAATTTGCTAATGACTAATTAATACGGGTTGCTTACGTGATGGTCATGAATATTTATACAGTGTCTCAAAATCTCTCTGCACTTTATTTGCATTAGAATTAACCTTATTCGTATTAAAAATAACGATATAACAACTATCAAATTCTCGATCAAATTTTTAACTTTTGTTTATTAAAATTAAAAAACATATTAATAAAACAAAAAATGGAAATTATACAAAAATTGGCAACGGTGGATACCTCGGTGGATACACTTTAATCAGCAGGCGTTGAAAAGCAAACGACCCGAAACGATCCCAATGTAAAACTGTCTCTGCGGGAATTTCAAAATGAGAATATTAGATACCAGGCGAAATTTTTAAAATTAAAACCCTCGTTAAAACCTCGAACTTTCCTGTCCTCGTTTTGGGAGGTTGAAATCGTTGTTAAACCAAACCGAAACCAAACCTAACCTAGGTCAATTGATCGGAAACCTATCCCGTCCTAACCTATTTGAAATCGTTTGCTTTTCAAGCGCTAATCTTTAATCGGTTCCAATCGAGTCCAATACAAAAACAAAATTCTTTAAAATATACTAAATATCGCTAAATATACATTGCTGTTAAACCAAAACTACCTAGTAGTAATTAATAAATTTTAATTAAAGTGTTGGGTCCTGTCGTGTACTGTTGGGTCCTGTCGGGTCCTGTTGAGTACTGTCGTGTACTGTTGGGTCCTGTCGTGTACTGTCGAGTACTGTTGGGTCCTGTTGAGTACTGTCGTGTACTGTTGGGTCCTGTCGTGTACTGTCGAATACTGTTGGGTACTGTCGTGTACTGTCGAGTACTGTTGGGTCCTGTCGTGTACTGTTGGGTCCTGTTGAGTACTGTTGGGTACTGTCGTGTACTGTCGAGTACTGTTGAGTACTGTCGAGTACTGTTGGGTCCTGTTGAGTACTGTTAGGTACTGTCGTGTACTGTCGAGTACTGTTGGGTCCTGCCGAGTACTGTTGAGTACTGTCGTGTACTGTTGGGTCCTGTTGAGTACTGTTGGGTACTGTCGAGTACTGTTGGATCCTGTTGAGTACTGTCGTGTACTGTTGGGTCCTGTCGTGTACTGTCGAATACTGTTGGGTACTGTCGTGTACTGTCGACTACTGTTGGGTCCTGTCGTGTACTGTTGGATCCTGTTGAGTACTGTTGGGTACTGTCGTGTACTGTCGAGTACTGTTGGGTCCTGTTGAGTACTGTTGGGTACTGTCGTGTACTGTCGAGTACTGTTGGGTCCTGTCGAGTACTGTTGAGTACTGTCGAGTACTGTTGGGTCCTGTTGAGTACTGTTGGGTACTGTCGTGTACTGTCGAGTACTGTCGTGTACTGTTGGGTCCTGTCGAGTACTGTCGTGTACTGTTGAGTACTGTTGGGTACTGTCGTGTACTGTCGAGTACTGTCGAGTACTGTTGGGTCCTGTCGAGTACTGTTGAGTACTGTCGTGTACTGTCGAGTACTGTTGGGTCCTGTAGAGTACTGTTGAGTACTGTCGTGTCCTGTTGGGTCCTGTAGATTACTGTTAAGTACTGTCGTGTTCTGTTGGGTCCTGTCAAGTACTGTCGTGTCCTGTTGGGTCCTGTCGAGGGTCCTGTAGAGTACTGTTAAGTACTGTCGTGTTCTGTATGGAAAAAATTATACAATTTTAATAATTAGAGACATAAAAAGGTCGTTTTGGTGCAATGCAGTGGCGGTCTGTGGGGTGCAAAGCTGGAGGAGCGAAAATCGACTTGAAGGTGGAAATTATGATTTTATTTAAACTATATTGAGTAATTGTAATTACACTATTAAGATCTGGTAAGGACCTACCCAGTTTTTAACTTTTTTTTTATCTTTCAAAAACTGTTTTTTTTTTCATAATATTACTGAAGTAGGGATGCAGTTCTAAATGAATTTGTGTGTATGTATGGATAGTATAGTATAAGGTGTTGCACGCTCGACTGCAGATCCAAAGGCCATGAGTTCGATTCTCACATAAAACTTTTTTTTTTCAAACAACTTTAAATTAAAATTTGCTAATGACTAATTAATACGGGTTGCTTACGTGATGGTCATGAATATTTATACAGTGTCTCAAAATCTCTCTGCACTTTATTTGCATTAGAATTAACCTTATTCGTATTAAAAATATCGATATAACAACTATCAAATTTTTTTGTTATTTTAACTGACCCAAAATGCCTCCATTGATCTTTTTTAACTTTTGTTTATTAAAATTAAAAACATATTAATAAAACAAAAAATGGAAATTATTCAAATATTGGCAACGGTGGATACACTTTAATCAGCAGTCGATCAGCAGGCGTTGAAAAGCAAACGATCCCAATGTAAAACCTCGTGTAAAACTGTCTCTGCGGGAATTTCAAAATGAGAATATTAGATAAAAGTCGGATAAAAGGCGAAATTTTTAAAATTAAAACTTTCCTGTCCTCGTTTTGGGAGGTTGAAATCGTTGTTAAACCCGAGGTTAAACCAAACCGAAACAAAACCTAACCTTGGTCAATTGATCGGAAACCTATCCCGTCCTAACCTATTTGAAATCGTTTGCTTTTCAAGCGCTAATCTTTAATCGGTTCCAATCGAGTCCAATACAAAAACAAAATTCTTTAAAATATACTAAATATCGCTAAATATACATTGCTGTTAAACCAAAACTACCTAGTAGTAATTAATAAATTTTAATTAAAGTTGTTTAAAAGAAAGAAAAACGCTAGGTGTGGGCCTCGAACCCATGACCTGCGGATCATGAGTCAAACACTCCACACTCTATGCTATCTATAATCTTTTATAGAATATCTTATTGAACTACATCTCGATTGCGTCAGTAATATTTAAAAATAATCCAATCTGGAATATATAAACAAATCAAAATCTGGGTAGGTCATTACAAGATCTACACTGAAGCATAGACTAATAGTCTCGCTAATAGTGCAATTACCGAGGGTATTGTAAAATATTTTTGCGTATTTTTGTCTTCTTTGCACTTCTTTGTGTCCCTAAAAAATACTTTGAATACCGAGTTGAATATACTTTATCGAGTATTTTGCGAGGGAATTGATCCCTCTTCGTCCCTCTTTTATTGAACTTTTATCAAAAATAAATTTTATTGGTATGGACAAAAAACGAGACAAAAAAAGTCCGTTTATTTTTATATTTTTATGAATGAATGATATGAACCAAAATAATTCAGTCCTGTTGGGTCCTGTCAGGTACTGTCGTGGTCCTGTTGGGTCCTGTCGTGTACTGTTGGGTCCTGTCGGGTCCTGTTGAGTACTGTCGTGTCCTGTTGGGTCCTGTAGATTACTGTTAAGTACTGTCGTGTTCTGTTGGGTCCTGTCAAGTACTGTCGTGTCCTGTTGGGTCCTGTCGAAGGTCCTGTATAGTACTGTTGAGTACTGTCGTGTTCTGTATGGAAAAAATTATAAAATTTTAATAATTAGAGACATAAAAAGGTCGTTTTGGTCGAGGTTTTGGTGCAAAAGCAGTGGCGGGATCGAGGGCGGGATCGTTTGCTTTTCAACGCCTGCTGATTAAAGTGTATCCACCATTGCCAATTTTTGTATAATTTCCATTTTTTGTTTTATTAATATGTTTTTTAATTTTAATAAACAAAAGTTAAAAATTTGATCGAGAATCTGATAGTTGTTATATCTCGTGTTATATCGTTATTTTTAATACGAATAAGGTTAATTCTAATGCAAATAAAGTGCAGAGAGATTTTGAGACACTGTATAAATATTCATGACCATCACGTAAGCAACCCGTATTAATTAGTCATTAGCAAATTTTAATTTAAAGTTGTTTGAAAAAAAAAAGTTTTATGTGAGAATCGAACTCATGGCCTTTGGATCTGCAGTCGAGCATGCAACACCTTATACTATACTATCCATACATACACATAAATTTATTTAGAACTGCATCCCTACTTCAGTAATATTATGAAAAAAAAACAGTTTTTGAAAGAAAAAAAAAGTTAAAAACTGGGTAGGTCCTTACCAGATCTTAATTGTGTAATTACAATTACTCAATATAGTTTAAATAAAATCATAATTTCCACCTTCAAGTCGATTTTCGCTCCTCCAGCTTTGCACCCCACAGACCGCCACTCGCCGCCACTGCTTTTGCACCAAAACGACCTTTTTATGTCTCTAATTATTAAAATTTTATAATTTTTTCCATACAGAACACGACAGTACTTAACAGTACTCTACAGGACCCAACAGGACACGACAGTACTTGACAGGACCCAACAGAACACGACAGTACTTAACAGTAATCTACAGGACCCAACAGGACACGACAGTACTTGACAGGACCCAACAGTACTCGACAGGACCCAACAGTACTCGACAGTACACGACAGTACCCAACAGGACCCAACAGTATTCGACAGTACACGACAGGACCCAACAGTACACGACAGTACTCGACAGGACCCAACAGTACTCGACAGTACACGACAGGACCCAACAGTACACGACAGTACTCGACAGTACACGACAGGACCCAACAGTACACGACAGTACTCAACAGTACTCGACAGGACCCAACAGTACTCGACAGTACACGACAGGACCCAACAGTACACGACAGTACTCGACAGGACCCAACAGTACTCGACAGTACACGACAGTACTCAACAGTACTCGACAGGACCCAACAATACTCGACAGTACACGACAGTACCCAACAGTACTCAAGTCCTGTTGGACGCTGTACAAAATTTTAGGGTGCCGATGACCCCTCGCAGAATTGACTCTGAAGATTTTTGCTTATAGCAGCTGAAAACATGTTTAATCTACAGTTTGGTTAAGCCTTCTATTTTCTAAAAAAACTAAAATCTTAAGCGTATTTTATAGATAAATGCATGCAAAATGCGTAACAAATTATTTTTGTTCAATTTCTAAAAAAGCCCGTGCTTCTTAATAACACCAAATAACTTTAATAATAAATAAACAGTTGTGTTTTAAATAATATTAATTGACTTGACTGCGAAATTAATCCAGGATTAGAGCAGCTGTTGAAAAATAGTTAGTCAAGGATAGTTTTTGCTTGACAAATATAAATTTGACTAAAAAAGTATGCTGCGTTGACTTATTTTTTAGCCATCCATAGGTAGGAAGGCTATTGGGATCGTCAAAAAAACTTTTTTTTATTTTTCATCAAAATAATGTAACCTAATCATCAAAATTTTTGATAGCGACGCGTCGCGTCGATTGTCTGGGGCACGATACCTCAAAAATTAAGAAATATATTTTAGTCGCTTAACTGTCAACGTTCCCATTTTTACAACACTTAATAGTATAGTTAACAACAAAGAGTTTCAGAGGAAAGCATAGTTTTTTAAAAATAAAATTAAATATTTTTAGTAATTAGGCAATGTTTGCAAGAAAGTATAAAAGGCAATTTCAAAGGGGTAAAGTCAACCACGGACACGGGTGTTTCGCAAAAAGGAATTTTTAACTTAATAGTATAGTTAATAACAAATAGCTTCAGAAGAATTCATATTTTTAAAAAAATAAAACCAAATATTTTTAGTAATTAGGCAATATGTTTGCAAAAAAGTATAAAAGGCAATTTCAAAGGGGTAAAGTCAACCACGGACACCGGTGTTTCGGAAAAAGGAATTTCCATCGTCAGCGTGGCTTGCCTGACTACAGTAATCAAACTGCCTACAAGATACATGGTAATTTACCTATTTAGGAAAATGAAGATCATTAAAATATATATCTTTTTTAGGTTAGGTTATAAAAAAATAATAGCCAAGTTTAGAAAAACATTTCCAAACTAGTAAGAACCTTTTATTTTGAAATTTGTATTGGAGAACTTGGCTTTACTTTTCTCTGAATTCTTTTTACGGAATGCCATTTTGGCGTACTTGGCTTTTTTTTACATGAAATGTTTTTGGTATGATTTTACTTCTATTTTAAAGGAATTGGATATTTAATTTTTAAATTAGTAAAATATGCGGTATATTGTTCAAAACTTTTGCAATGCCTTACTTAAAATTTTGAGGTTTTTAAATTTTTTTCCATCATAGTTCCTATCAGCCTTCCAAAGCTCAGCTCTCTAGCGTTTCTAAAAGTGCATAATGATACTTTTACATAAATTTACACAGTGGTGTATATAGAAAAAAGTTTCCGGGTGGGCCCGAGACAGTTTTGGGGGGGCCCGAGACAGTTTTGGGGGGGCCCGAGACCCCATGAGGCCGTATTTTATGCTATTTTATGTTTGTATTCATGAAATATGTGGAAAATTTCTAAAAAAATCTTAGCTTCGGGGGGGCCGGGCCTCCCAGGCCCCCCCTTGTATACGCCAGTGACTTTACATGTATAGGGGAGGGAAGTAAATTAAAATTGTCGTGTTTTTAAATTTTTTCCTATAGTTTTATCATAGTTCCTATGAGTCTTCCAATGCTCAGCTCTCTAGCGTTTCTGGAAGTGGGTAATGTTACTTTTACATAACCTTACGTTTATAGAGGAGGAGAGTAAATGAAAATTTTGGGGTTTTTAAATTTTTTACCATGGTTTCATCATAATTTCTATCAGCCTTCCAAAGCTCAGCTCTGTAGCGTGTCTGGAAGTGGGCAATGGTACTTTAATATAAATTTACATTTATAGGAGAGGGGAGTATATTAAAATGTTTGTGTTTTTAAATGTTTTCCTTGTGTTTTAACATAGTGTCCTTCAGTCTTAAAAAGCTCAGCTCTCTAGTGTTTCTGGAAGTGGGCAGTGTTACTTTTACATAAATTTACATTTATAGGGGAGGAAAGTAAATTAGAATTTTGAGGTGTTTTAATTTTTTTCTATAGCTTTATCATAGTTACAATCAGCCTTCGAAAGCTCAGCTCTCTAGCGTGTCTGGAAGTGGGCAATGTTACTTTTACTTAATTTTACATTTATAGGGGAGGGAAGTAAATTAGAATTTTGGGGTGTTTTAATTTTTTGCTATAGCTTTATCATAGTTCCTATCAGTCTGCCAAAGCTCAACTTTCTGGCATATCTGGAAGTAAGCAATGTTAATTTTACATAACTTTACATGTATGGGGGAAGGACTCAAAAAGAAAAATAGTACAAAAAAAATATAATAGCAATAGAATACCTAAAAAATTTCTAGTAATAAAAAGAAATACTAAAAAAAAGAAGAAGAAATGGAGGCAGCATGTATCAGTTTCATATGTGTGTGCCTCCTTAGAATGCCAGTAAAACTTAAAACAAAAATAAATTTAAAATTATACTTATTTAGCTACGATAATGTAACTTCAATATATCATTATAAAGTATTATGTATTTATAACCATGATATTTTTTCACAAAGTACTACAAAGTTTTCTCTTAAGGCCGCTTGACATGCTGCATGACAATAAAATTTGCAGGCAAATGCATGAAATTTTGCCCAGGTGCATGTGCAGTACAAATCCAGCTGATTGTTGCAGGCAATCCATTTTTATCGGTCCGGTGCCATTTTTTTGCATGCAAACTGGGGAATTTTTACCTAGATTCTGGGGAATCAATGCATGGCCATGCACAATGTCAAACGAAAAGAAGATTTTTTGCAGGCAACAATTTGACCGAAATTTTTTGCTTGCAAATATTTGCAGCGCGTCATACACCATGTCAAGTTTCCCCCAATTTGCATGCAAGTACAGTTTGCATGCAAAAAAATGACACCGGACCGATAAAAATGGATTGCCTGCAACAATCAGCTGGATTTGTACTGCGCATGCACCTGGGCAAAATTTCATGCATTTGCCTGCAAATTTTATTGTCATGCACCATGTCAAGCGGCCTTAAGGGATTCCACCAACGCCGAATAAACTGACCAGTAAATTAAATAGCAGTATATTTCTTAATTCATAAAATTTAAAAATCGTCTTTCTGACTGGCGGCTATGTTGCGGAAATGTTTCAAGTATAACATATTGAAAGCGGACCGATCCGAGCTCTCTGTGGTTTCAAGAAACGATGGTAAGGCAGCGCGACCTTGCCATGCCCTCAGATATAATCAGTGACGGATCTAGACCCAGAAAATTGGGGTTGCCCAAAAATAATATTTCATTATTAATTTTTGCAAATTTGTTATGTACTATTAGGTAATTCATGAAAGTATTTACCAGGTGGGCCAAAAAACAGGACAAAATGATTTTTGTGATAATGTTCGAACTATACTACCGATTTTAGTAGGATAAGCGGCAATTAATTTAATTAATAAAGATTTTAAAATCGGTGATATAGTTCTTTCTTTAGTGACCATTTTTAACAAAAAATAGGGAGCCATGGACGAACCATGGGGGGGCGGCCCGGCCCCTTCCCTAACGCTAAGATTTTTGTGCCACATATTACATGAACAAAAAACTTAAATTCCATAAAATCCGACATCATGGGGTATCGCCCCCCCTCAGACATATTCGTCGGTCCGCTACTGAGTAACCTCTTTAACCCATTTGTTCCCAAGCAGTGGCCTATCTAGGCCCTTAAAGTTGGTGGAGCCCTAAAATAAAACTAAATTATGACTTTTTGCAGATAAAACGGGAGTCGGGCAAAGGTAAATTCGAGGAAAAATTATTTATTTGTTTTATAGTTTAAAACTTTTAAGCGTTGCGAACAAAGCATCGAAACACAAAATATCGACAGTTCAAAGTGTCGAAAACACAAAAAATCGAAATTACAAAACACCGAAAAGACAAAATGTCGAAATACAAAACGTCGAAATGCAAAATACAAAATAAAACCCAACATAACACGATCTGGTCAGGTTAGATTTTGTGTAATAACTTAACCAGAACATGTTAGTGCTTTTTGTTTACTAACGTAACCAGGTCAGGTTTAAAACCTATTAATATTATACAAAAAAACTAACCTGATCTGGTCAGGTTAGTTTTTTTTAATTATAATAACCTATCCAGAACAGGTTTTTTTAATAACTTCGTAATTTTATACTTTCGTCATTTTGTGTTTAAATGTTTTGTTCGTCACCCCAAAACGCACTAGAACAATATAAAAAATAATATATTTTTCCTGTCTTTTTAAGTGTTGAATATTTATTTAAAAGGAAACAGCAACCACTAACACCTTTAACACCAACATAAAAAACTCAAACTTTTATATGCTTTATCCAAACCATCTCTCTCAGTCATGGGCGCACCCAAGGTGGGACGCTCGGGGCCAAAACATTCGGATTTTTTGGATATTTTTTACATGTTTAATAAAAATAGCATAAGATACATCATTATCGGGTTTTGAGCCTCCCCCTAAAACGTATTCCTGGGTGCGCTATTGCTCAGTTACACGTACTTGTAACAAGACAAATATTGAACACGATCTTCTCGCACAAATTTGCTTTTAACCTTTAGATCCACCGTAACAAGGCTTAGCTAATCCATTCTCCCTCTTTGTTGTGTTGTATGTGAAGAACAAGGACTTAATCGCGATTAAAACCAAAATTGCGCTTAAGTGCATCTGAGGGTAAATCGTGTATATTTTTCAGAAGATATCATTACTAAATACTGATACAATTTTGGTAATAAGACCGCAGGCAAAATTTTTGCTTTTTTAGTTGAAAAGATGCACTTGTCCGATAAACTATTACTTGGTTTCTTTGCAATTTACCAAACTTGGGAAGATTAAGTACACTATTACCTCCCTTTGTATACGCCGGTGTTCTTAATAATAGCAAATAAAAATTTAATTTAACGTTCCTTTCAATATGGTCTCAATTTACGTGCAGGCAGCCTGCAGACCAAACACGTTTAGATGCGTCCTGCAGGCCGGTTGCCCCGCCCTGTATATCCAGCCATGATCAAACTAATGAAAAAATAAGCGGGCAACGTTCGAAATTACGTAAAAATGCACCCCGCAGACTGCACTGAAGATTTACCTGCGTGAAACAAATAAAGAAAAAACCCCAAACTCAAAAAGAAGGGTGATTCATGAGCGAATTAAATACGAAGTCCGGTGACGTAGCTTTTAAAAAACTTTTTATTTGAAAAGACTACAAAAAATACTTATAACTAAAATGACCAATACAACTTGTAAAAGTATAATGATACCTAATTAGACCATTTGGGTGCATATATAAACTTCAATGTACGGCGTCAGCAATATATTTGTTATTACAAACAAGATGAGATGTTATTATTCCAGGGATATTACTCCTCCACCCTTAGTTTCGTCAACGTCCTCGTTGATGAGTTTTTGGAGAACCCTTAAGGGAATATTTTTTGTCTTTGAGGTTTTTTGTTTTCGCCAAAAATAGAAAATAAAAATAAATATCAAGATTACTGCCAAACATAAAGTTAAGATAATGTAATTTTGGCTTTCAAAATTAAGTTCCTGTAGGACTAAAGGATCCAAAAGGTCTTCCTGCATTTTTTGCGGGTTTTCTAAATGTCTTATCTGCAAATTGATAGACAAGTTTGTTTCAGGAAGCTTTATTATATCTGGCAATGAAACAGAAATGTTATTTATTGATAATGAATATTTATTTTGATTAATTATTATGTCACACTGGCTGTTAATAAGATAACAGTTTTGAAGTGTGGTTTTCTGAAACTGGAAGCAATTTTCGTAAATTGTTTCGGAGTTTTTTGTACAGAAAAGTAGACCACTTTTATAAGTTAAAGTGTGAATTTGAAAATTATTTTTTACTGTGGCGAAAGGGCAATTTTTTGGTAAAAGGCAACTATGTGCAATGGGGTTGAAACAAATCCAATTTGAGTTAATTTCAGAGCATTGCTGATACCATAAATTGTTACAATAGTATTTACTGGGGCTAATTAATATTTTTGATTCATTATTAGGTATTGGATAAACTATCTTAAGACTACAAGAATATTTTTCAAAGATTGGTATTTTCACTACAATGATTGACATATCTTTTAACAGAATAAGGCCAGTTTTACATATAAGAGTTAATTCTGACAGGTGTTTTAGTGGCCATAGAGAATTTTTTGGATAATGAGCTGTCAAATATTGCCAAATTTCCCTAATTTCATTGACATTCAAAATTTCTAAATCTAAAGTTTGCAGATGCGCAAAAGATATCATTCTCAGCATTTTTTCCAAAAATTTGTTTAGTTTTGAGATTTGTAAAATTTGGTTTTGCATACTGAGTAATAACGTGATTTCATTATTCAATTTTAAAACTTCGAAGCGAATGCATTTTGCGTTTTTATTTATAATGTTTACATTTTCCTGGAATTTGTTTATAGTATTCCCGGCAAATGAACTAAGGTCATTTATCTTGTGCATCGTGTTAATTTGATTTTGTTTCAGTATTTGTAAGTTCTGCGTTATTGTGTCTAGGTCGGTATTATCTAGGTTTCCTGTGACAAATTTAATACCGCTTCCCAGTAGGTTGAATAAACCACGTTTCTTTCTAAGTTCATTGTTTTCTAAAGAATTTAGTTTTTCATAAGTATTGTACGTATCGTTTAAGCATGATTCAAGGAATTGAAATTGTATTTTTAATAAAGTATTATTAACTTGATTGACTAAAGGGGATAAAAATAGGGAATTAGTAGTAAAAAGTTGGCTTAGAGACGTTTTAATTTTTGTCATATTAAAAGGTATGTACATAGTATGATAATGGCTTACAACTAAAGAAGGAGAGATTTCTTCGGTGTAGAATCCATTATTGTCCAATCTATTGACCTGAAGGGCCTGGTTGAGGTTCGTCAATGTCAGGAGGGACAGGATCAGGAACCTGGAATGATTTAGGTTTTTTCCTGAGTCTTTTTATTTTTCTGACATGTGTGTTAATTGGTTTAGTTTTTGAGATACCAGTTATAACATTTTTATTGACGTTAGTTACTTTGGTAGGGATAAATTGGGGGTTCATTTTATTTCGAAGGGTGTTTTTTCTAAAGATAGTTTGATCTTTTTGAATTTGAGGGGGCTCTTCGGTGTTTTTATTTTGTTTTTGTGTGGTGTGTAACTGTTTTTGATATGCTTTTTTGAAAACTTGATCGTGAAAAGGTATTAGTTCTTTCTTTCGTTGTTCATTATATTGTTCAAAAAGAGTGAGGTCGTTATTTATGTTTGGTTCGTTCACATAAGGGCCATATAAAATTGAAAAGGGGGAACAACCGGTAGTAGAGTGAATACTTTGGTTATATATTAAGATGGCTGACGTCATTATGTTTTGAGGTGTCTCATCGGGATTTTGCATTTTCAAGATACGTAATTTTTCTAACAAAGTTGAATGTAACCTTTCGATGGGGCTATTAGAAGAGGAGTTAGCGGGTGTTGTATAATGTAAATCGATACAAAATAGTTGACAGAACTCTTTAAGGAGATTGTTGTCAAACTCAGTTCCTTTATCTGTCACAATTTTTTGACAGGTGTTATGGTGGGAAAAATAATGTCTTAATTTGCTAAGAATAGTAACGGCGTTTCGATCGGAGATAAAATAAGCTTGTGCATATTTTGAAAATGAATCAATGATAGTTAAAAATTGACAATTTGAAAATCGAAAAACGTCCATATGAAGAGTTTTAAAAGGTTTTTCGGCCAATAAGGGTCCTTCATATGCTATTTTGTAAGGGTGTCTTTCGTACTTATTCTGTAGGCATATTTCGCAGGTGTTTATAAAGTTGGTAATAGAGTCTCTTAGTTTAGGCCAATAATATTTTTGTTTTAAATGATTGTAGGTTTCAGTTATGCCGTTATGATTAGATTTGTGGTAATTTGCTATTATTTCTGTTTGCTGTTCGGTATTAATGACATCTGTTACATAAATGTTTGAAAAAATAAGTTTTGCATGAGGGTTTAAAATTGAGCTAACTATTCTTTGAAATTCGAGTTTGAGTTCATTATTTGGGATATAAACCGTGAAAAGTGAATCGGGTTTTACTATTTCTTTTAAGATTTTAAGAATGCATCCTTGTTGCTGATCTTTGTTTATTCGCACAAAGTTATGATTTTTCTTAAACGGGTTTGTATGGAAATGTTTGTATTCTTTACCGTAATCGATTATTAATCGATTAGTTGCGTAATTTAGGGGTAATTCTGAAATCGGTAGGTATTTTCCGTCTGTGTCGTTGTTCGAGTGAACGGTGACGTCAGAGTCGTTATCATTCTGAACTTTGTCAGTTTCAATTGGTTGAGAAGGATTTAAGTTTGATGTAGATGGTTTTGTCAT
Source organism: Aspidapion aeneum (assembly GCA_963576565.1). NCBI lineage: Eukaryota > Metazoa > Arthropoda > Insecta > Coleoptera > Brentidae > Aspidapion > Aspidapion aeneum. Next base: position 109,180,188 of record OY755040.1, read on the forward strand.
TTCATTAAGGCGAGTTAGGTTGGTTTGTGTTTCTTGGTAAATTTCGTTAATGACGTAATCGGAGAGATTAAAATCGGTTAGGTCCGCAACTGAGTGATCGACGTTAGGGGATATAGACATGACGTCATTTGTTTCGTGGGTGTTGATGTCTATTCTTGAGAGTGCGTCAGCAACGACATTTTCTTTGCCTTTTTTGTATTTTATTTCGAAGTTGTACTCCTCTAGTTTAAGTTTCCAACGAATTAAACGGGAGTTTGGCTCTTGAATTTTTGACAGCCAAACTAATGGATTGTGATCGGTTTCTATGGTGAATTTTTGTCCGTAAAGATAAGGTCTAAAGTGTTTTGTTGATTCTAGAATAGCAAGGAGTTCTTTTTCTATAGTAGAGTAGTTTTTCTCGGCTGAATTTAAAGTTCTGGAGTAATATGCGATCGGTTTATTATTTTGCGAAAGGACAGAGCCTAGAGCTATGTTTGAGGCGTCTGTCGTAAGTATAAAGGGTTTTGTAAAGTCGGGATATTGAAGAACGGGAGAGTTTGTTATAAGTTCCTTACATTTTTGAAAAGCATTTTGATATTCCTGATTTTTAATATTAATTTCGCTCCCTTTTCGTAGACATCGCGTGAGAGGAAATGTAATTTTAGAAAAGTTCTTTATGAATCTGCGGTAGTATCCTACGAGACCTAAGAAAGATTTTATTTCTTTTTGTGTTCTAGGTATAGGGTAACGTATGATCGCGTCGATTTTCATTGGATTCGGTTTAATACCTTCCGGCGTTATGATATGCCCTAAAAATGCAACTTCTTTTTGTAGAAACTCTGATTTGTCTGGCTGTATTTTTAGGTTTACTTCTTTTAATTTTTTAAATATGATTCTAATATGATCAATGTGTTCTGATAAAGATTTTGAAAATATGACTACGTCATCCATGTAGACAAAGCAGAATTTGTACAGGTAGTCCCTAAGGACTTCGTCCATCATTCTTTGGAATGTGGCGGGGGCGTTTTTTAAGCCAAAAGGCATGCGCAAGTATTCAAAATGGCCGTTATTAACTGTGAAAGCAGTTTTCTCGATGGATTTAGGATCCATTTCTATTTGGTGAAAACCTTGGGCAAGGTCAAGGGTCGTGAAGTAGGTACATTTTCCTAGATTATCCAGGATCTCGTCTATTCTTGGAAGAGGCCACTTGTCCTCAATAGTTTCATCGTTCAAGCGGCGGTAGTCGATGACTAACCTAAATTTCTTCTTTCCAGAAGCATCTGCTTTTTTTGGAACTATCCAAACAGGTGCAGAATAGGGAGAAATGGAGGGACGAATGATTTTATTGTCAAGAAGCTTTTGAATTTGACTTTGAATTTCAGCATTCATTGCTGGAGGATGTCGAAAAGATTTAACATAGATAGGACGGTCGTTTGTCGTGCGGATAAAATGTTTAGTTTGACTTGTAAAAGAAAGGTCACAATTTTCGTTATACATAATGTCTTTGAATTCCTTACAAAGAGGCAAAATTTTAGATTTTTCAAGAGGCGTGAGATGATCTAGTCTTAATTGTGTGTCAGGGTCGAAGGCTGTGTTGTATTGATTAGGGGGGTCAATTATATCGAATTGTTCTTGAGGTATGACCTTGACTCGATCGTGAAAGTTAATATTGACGTTTGGGTTTGGATTGGGGATTTTGCAAAAACCGTTTTCGATTTTTACGAGACTGTCGGGAATAATGTGATCATTTATAGAAAAAGAGGGCAAAAGTGCAGTGCCTTTTTTGTAATTGACAGGGACTATCAAGGAATTGACATGAAAATTTTGAATCGGCTGCTTTAAAGGTTCGTTATAGGCTAACGAAAAAGGAATGTTAATTTTGTTTAAAGTTAATATTCTATTTTCAAAGTCGACTATACCGTTTAAATTTTTAAGGTCTCTTGAGCCTATTAATGCATCAAAGTCCTTATGCCAGTCTAAAACACGCATTTTAAAATTTTCGTTTATTCCTAGTTCTTGTAATAAATTTAATTTTAAATTTTGATTTTCTTTGTATGTCTTTCTGCAGGCAGTTACTTCAAAAGGTTCAAAAAATATATTATCGGGGTACATTTTGGCTATTTTTGGGGAGATTATAGAGTCTGAGGCTCCTGAATCGATAAGAATTGTTATTTGCGTTTTTGGTAAATAAAAATATGGTAGTTCGATTTGTCGGGCAACGTTATTTAAGTCGACGGGGGATCCAAGGCTGTTTCCTGAAAATTTTCGCTTGCGGCGTTTGTTTGTAAATTATGTTCGTAAGAGCAGTTTTCTTGTTGGCTAGTGGGTTCTTCGTTATAAAAATGAGGATCGTAAAAATAGTCAGGGTTTTCTTCACTATAATTATTGTAAGTTTGATTTTCACAGGTTTGTTCGTAGGTTTGTTCGTAGTTTTGTTCGTAAGTTTGTTCTGGGTATGTTTCTACATTTGTCAAAAATCCTGAGGGTTTAAAAATTCCTGAAGGTCGATTGTATGGGGGTCTTTGATAGTGTTGCCTTGACGGACCAATTGTTGATGTCGACATAGGGGTTGGCTTGTCTAAAATGGGTTTATTTTGTGGGGCGAAGGCGTTAGTTGGTCTTCCAAAATTTTGAAAATTTTGAGGTTGATTTTGAAAAGGTCTAGGTTGATTAAAATTAAAGTTAGGTTGTCTAAATTGAGAGTTAAAAGGTGGATTAAAATTAAATTGTCTGGTAAACTGAGGGTTCGAAAAAGGTTGCATAAACGGGTTAAAACGTTGTTGGGGTGGTTTTGGTCTTATTTGATTAGTTTGGGGGTTGCGATTAAAATTTTGGTTTTGTCTAAAGTTATTGTTGGGTTTTAAAAATGAATTATTTCCTTTGTGCAAGTTCGAGTTATTACTTGTAAAATTGACTTGCGCTTCTACTATGTTATTACTCATGACGTCCTTGTAGGCTTCGTCTAAAGTTGCAGGAGTTTTAAGCATAAGAAGCGTTTTTAAAGAGTCTGGGGAGTTTGCGGTCAAAATTAAAACAGATACTTTTTCTACTTGAGATATAAGCAGTAACTTTTGTGCGTTATCTGCTACTTCACATTGAATTTTTCCAAAAATTCTTTGGCAAAAGGCCTTAAGTCTATCGATAAACTGCAAAATGTCTTCGTTTGCGTCAATTTTAATGTACTGAAGTTCTTGCATCAAAATTTCGTGATTAATTGGATCACCAAATTTTTGTCTTAAAGCTAACTTAATTTTTTCAAAAGTATTTAAATCTGGCCTTTCTAATAGAAAATTTTGAGCTTTGCCTACCAGTTTCGATTTTATGGCAGACAGGACCAATTTTTGTTGCTCAATAGAATTACCAAAATAAAGTTCATAAAATTCTTGTACAGAAATCAAAAAACTTTCTAAATGGGATTGACTGCCATCAAATGTGGGCAACAATGACGTGTAAAATTTAAGATTTTCCATTGTGTTAGAAAGTTCTTCGTTTTGTAAAGTGTTATCTAATTGGTTACTACTAACGCTACTTAAACTACTGTTAAAACTAGTGTTTAAATTTGCAAAATTTAAAGAATCAAAATTTTCTAAAAATCTATTTTCTAAATTATTTTCAGTATTTTCTTCTAAACTTTCTTCTATACTTTCTAATTGCTGTTGAGTGTCTAGTCTCGATGTCGACTGACCACTTAAATTTCTTAAACTACTTTGCAAACTACTTATTTGCTCAAAATTTAAATTTAAAGACGGTTTCTTCAAACTTGCTAGATAGTTTTCAATTTCAGTTTTAACGTTTTCTTTCTTATTTTCTGCTCCTAATCCTAGTTTTGTTTTGTTCTTTTCTAAAATATTCTTTAATCGCCTAGGCATCAAGAAAGTCAAAAAACTTACATAACAATCGAGGATAAATCCATAAGGCTTGTTCTGTAGAGGTTACGCCACCAAAAGGAATCCTATAAATGGGGGTTGACTTTAGCTTTTCTGCCTATGACACCGGGCTCAGTAGGGATGTGTCGTTGGTTAGGCTTTTGGCTTCGGCGGGACTCATACAACACGGTAGGCGTCACTAGCTTCAACTCCAGGCTTTATTCCACAACACTTCTTTACGTTCGACGTCGTAAAAGGTATTTTCTTTTAAGAAAAAGTTCACAATTCGTACGGGACGTAAAGTTCGGTTTGAATAGCGCACTAAGACTTAAAAGTCACTTTCGTACAACGGAAAACCGATAAAGGACGAAATCGCACTATCCTGTTCGCAGCGCCAATTAAATACGAAGTCCGGTGACGTAGCTTTTAAAAAACTTTTTATTTGAAAAGACTACAAAAAATACTTATAACTAAAATGACCAATACAACTTGTAAAAGTATAATGATACCTAATTAGACCATTTGGGTGCATATATAAACTTCAATGTACGGCGTCAGCAATATATTTGTTATTACAAACAAGATGAGATGTTATTATTCCAGGGATATTACTAGCGCAAAGCGTAACGTTCGAAATTATGTAAATTGTCTCAGACTGACCACTGAATATTAAACCGTGTGAAACAAATAAAAAAGAACATAATAGGTATCACCGAGTAGCCTATTCTTGATCGCAGAGCCTTCAACTTTCATTGATAAATGCAAAATCACTAATATAGTAGGCTGTATAGTTTGGTATAGCAATATAGTATAGCGCCAAATGGATCCATTCTTGCTCTTAAATTAAAAGGACTAAATAAAAAGTCCGAAATTCTCATCCCAACTTGGTAGGGAGGGGCCATTACAAGACGCTAGCGCTACCAAGTCCACTTTCAATCCCTGACTTCGCATGCGCAGATCTACCAATATTATTTACCTCATGTATTAGAATAGATGAATACAGGGTGATTTTCACTTGAATGATTCTAACCACATGAAAATAGAAAGTTTCAAAAACCTAACCTAACAAAACCTAATCAAATCTAACCGAACCGAACCAAAGGAAACTGAACCAATAATTTTTTTCAAAAAAAAAACTTTCCTGACTTCCTGCCCGGGATCCTAGAAGATGTGAATCAGAACCGAACCAAACCGAACCTAACTAAACTGAATCAAACCTAACCTAACCAAACTAAACTACAACACGTACTGCTAATTAGGTTTAGTTGGGTAGGGTTAGGTTTGGATAGGTTCGGTTCGGTACGGTCCGGTTCGGATTCACATCCTCTAGGATCCCGGGTAGGAAGTCAGGAAAGTTTTTTTTTGAAAAGAAAATATTGGTTTAGTTTGCTTTGGTTCGGTTCGGTTAGATCTGATTAGGTTTCGTTAGGTTAGGTTTTTGAAACTTTCTATTTTCATGTGGTTAGAATCATTCAAGTGAAAATCACCCTGTACATCTATTCTAATACATGAGGTAAATAATATTGGTAGATCTATTATAGAAATGTGCTTTTTGTACTACTGTACTGTTTGTTGGCAATAAAAGATATTCTATTCTATTCAAGGGGTGAAGGGGATGTGTGTTAGAGTATATTTGAAAACGTATATTTCGTTAAATGTTTCTTACGAGTTTAGAATCACTTAAATTAAAAGTTAAATCTATCTAGACTTAAGAAATATTTATGCTTAAAATAAATGAAAAAAAGACAACATTAGTATGTACTGCCGATTCGGCCACACTTTTTAAGTACTTACAAGTATATACAGGGTGTCCCATAACTTAGGGGCCATAGTGCAGCAGATAATAGACGAGATTATTTCCGATAAAAAAGTTTATATAACATGGGGGTCAACACACATGGGAGTGGAGGGGAGAAGGGTTTTGCAAAAAAAGAAAATCTGTCCCAGCCAACTAAATGCCCAGCTAATTGTGATTCAAACTCTTTTTTTTTGATAAAATTACAAGTTGGGGAGAGACAGGCTGTCAAAATAACCTCGAAAAATTTATAAAAAATAATAATTAAGATTTTTAAAAAATTTTTGCTTACTGATTCTTTTAAAAAATATCAATAATATTTTATTATTATGTCTCCCTAGAGACGTCATTTTCTTAACAAAAAATGTTTTTTCTAAAAAAATGACCGCATAATTTTTTTTTAAATATTTTTATTTAAAATTATTGCTTCTGTTCTACTACACGACTTTACTTAATTTCATATTTTTTCTGCGTTTTTTTAAAAAGTTATTACCAAAAAAGGTAAAAAAATTGACAACTTTGATGCTCTGTATCTCGACAAAGAATGAGTTCTGACCCATGCATTATATGAACTTTTCTATCAGACATGACCTCCTCTATCACCTGTTGGCATATGGCCCCTAAGTTATAAGACACCCTGTATAGTAATTTTGCGCCGAAACCTGGAGATTAAAATGTATTATGAAATTGGCAATCAGTGCTATATCTTGAAATCCCTTGCAACCCGTTATACCGCCCCAAGCACCTTTGCGATTTGTACAGAGAAATTCTCGCTCGACCTCCTCGTTTCTACTTTGTAATTTAGGGATTGCAATATAATAATAATAATAGTCAAGCCGTAAATATTTTACCTCTAGCTTTCGGCGTAAATTAACTTTATATACTAGTTGCAAAAAGTTAGCAAAGAGTGTAGCGGGACGGGTACATACCTACTAATCTTATGTGACTTATCTATGCAACTATTAAAACATTTTTTTTTCCAAAAATATATTTTTTTAATTATCTTCACTGTCTTCCTTTTGGAAGATCGAAATTGGTGTAAACCTAACCTTGGCCAATTAATCGAAAACGTATTTTAACCTGTTCAGGCACGTCCAGGTTAGGACACGGTTTCGATCAAATGACCAAGGTTAGGTCAACACCAATTTGGCTCAATCAAATCATCATCATCAAATTGAGGACAGGAGAGCTATAATTTTATTTTATTCAATAAATTCCAAAAAAAATTGGCAACGTCGCGGTGCCGTGTCCATAGACGCTCTTCTCGTTTCTTACGACGGTTTCTTGAAGTTTGTCAGCTGAGCTGTAACTTTTTTCAACTAACCATTTATCAGTCCATGTTTTTGGTGTTCTCTGTTTGTTTTCTTTGAGGGTGCGATCATGATTAACGCCGTGTGCACAAAATACAGTCAGCATCTTTTTATTTAAGACAATGACAGTTTTACTTTTAATAGGGCTGTCTAACAAAACATATGATCAAATCCAAGATGTCTTCCATAGGACAAACAAACGGATTTTCCATAAGCCGTAATGTTAACAAAAACGTAAATTTTACAAAAACGACAAGAGCTTTAGTCTCAAAAATTATTCAGTTTTAAGACGAATCCTTTGTGCATATGGCACAAATGCGTTTTTCTTAAAAATATTAAACTAAAGGGAGTAAATCTGAAATAAAAGGGACCATGTTTTCTTTAAAAAACTAGGTTATATTTTTGTTTATTTTGTTTTTTTTTTAACTTTTTTTCTAGTTTTTCTTACTTATTTTAAATTGTTACATGGGCGCACCAAGGGGGCGAGGGGCGGTGGGCTCGGGGCCCGGACCCCCCAAACCACATATTTTCCATATATTTCATGAATAAAGAAAAAAAATAGCATAAAGTACGACATCATGAGACCTCTGGGGCCCCCCAATGGTATCGGTCCCCCAAAGGTTTCGGGTCCACTCAAGACATATTTCTGGGTGCACCACTGATTAATATGATTTCATTAAATATGAAGTTTTTTGACCAATGAATCAATGAACTATCAGCCCAAGGTAGGGGAAAGTGGATAAGTAGTTCTATTCGAAGAGCTCATTGCAAGGCTCACTTAACAGAGAAGAAATTGAAATAGACTAAACTTTCTCTAAACATTTCTCATCAGATTCAGGTTTTCTATTAGGACCTTTTGTAATATGTTTATTTAAAAATAAATAAGTAAACATTATATAAAAAAAAACTTGCAAAATTAAAATACAGTTTTTCCTTGTCATTGGCCTCACACACCATACATCACCATATGTTTTTCCATGAATTATAATACATAGGGCTTAAGTACAGTCAAACTTAAGGCTCACTAGCTCACAACAGTACTGTTCAAATTTTACAAGAGGGCCAGAGAGGACATGACAGGACTCAATATTCTCTGTTGTATTACTACTGTTACTATTACTTTTATTACTGTTTTTTTGTAACAATATTCGCTCAATTATGTATCTAAAAGTTTACGTAAATAAATATATACTCTACTACAATTGGGTATAACAGAATATGACAGGACTCATCAGGACTTAAAGTTTTTTTAATAGAAATTGAAACAAAAATCTGAGAGAACTTAACCTCAGATGTACCGTAAGCACTTAAGCGCGATCATGCGTTTAATCGCGATTAAGTCTTTGTTGCTCACATACAAAACAACAAAGAGGAAGAATGGATTAGCAAAGCCTTGTTACGGTGCATCTGAGGGTTATTTGTTTTGCTTGTGTTCGTCAAAGTCAACAAAGATAACTTTTTTGGTCATCTATTTTTTGATGCCATAAAAAAATATTTGCTGAGAACAGTACTGTAGAAATTTCACAACAGGACTTGTAATAGGTCCGGTCGGATGCTATACAAATTTTACGGTGTACAAGTTATAGAAAAAGTCCAGCTTCAGGTGTCTAAAAGCATGGAAATAATGGAAAATTTGCACCAAAATAGTTTAAGATAAAAAGAGGTTTGAGTTAGGGAGATTGTCAAATTTACCAGTTTATTCTACTAACTGTTTTGAGGTCTGTAAAATAAATATTTATTAAAGAAAAAGAAACTTTGATGATACAGGACGCCACTGGACACTATACAGGACGCTACACTACCAAGAATTTATTTAAGAGTTCTGTAGGATGGTGTACAAATTTGGTTCAGCTCATTACCCACACTTTAACCTCATATCGTTTTCCTTTTCTTTTTTCTCTGGACCCTTTTTTCAACCATCATTTTTAACATGTTTCAACTGTTTTGAAACAATAATCCATTCAGGAGGGACCCAGTCAGGATCATTGCTTTATTCTAGTTTTGAAAGTTGCTTGCCTAGAATAGTAAAAATATTATAGAGAAATATTTCGTACAGTTTAACATTTAACATGTTACACTTCTGCAAAAGGTCCACTCGAGCACAAAAAAAGATCCCAATAGAAAATGTTGCCAAAATGGCAGTTACATATTTATCCAAAACAAAGCTGACAAAAAACTTTCGAATATTTCAATTTTTCCTCTGTTAAGTCAGGTAATAGAGCACTTATCCACTTTCTTTGAGCTGATACCTAGTTCATTTTAATCAGGATGATTTTTTAAGGTCAAAATACTTGGCATTCCATCAAAACTAACATTTTCAAGATCTCCATAGCTGCACAGTTCATAACAGCACAGAAACTAATAATAATGATTCAAACTTAGTAAAAAACTGAAAAAAGTTTAAAAAACAAAAGTAAATAAAAACATAACCTGACTTTTTGAACAAAACATGGTCCCTTTTATTTAAGATTTACTGCCTTTAATTGATTTTTTTTTAAAGAAAAACGCAACTTTCTTAAGGGTCAATACTTAAAACAGCATCTTTGTTGTAAATTAAATCGTTTCCCTTTTTTTTTAAATTACGTTTTTGTTAACATTGCAGCTTATGGGACATCGCTTTGTTTGTCCTATGGCAACCATTGAACAGCTAATCGTGACAGTTCGTTAGACAAGCTAATTTTATACCAACATGACATATCTATTTAATTTTTGAAATATTTCTGGTTAGGAAATATGTTTATATCATGTCAAAGTCACAAAAGTATAACTGCGTATGGCAAGGACAATATATAATAAGGACGGAACCCCATTATTAGAAGCCAAGTTTTTCACTAAACTTTAATTTGATTTATAATAGTTATCAATATTATATGTCCATATTATGTCCAAACAAATACAAAAGGAACCTCTTTATTGTTACGAAATTCTATGTGATTCTATTACATTTCTTGATCCCTTCAAAGAATAACATAAATTGGGTTCATTTTTTAAACCTGTGTTATTAGCGGGAAACTCCTTTCGATTGAAATACGCCAATAAAAAATACAAAATTGACAAATGACAGACAGAAGACGTCCGGTGAACTCCCGGCGCGTCTGGTTAAAATTCACACGGTAAAGGATCAGGCATACCTCTTATGGGATCTCTGTAATCCGTCAAACTTCATGACATTTTGGTATGTTGTAGAAACCTTTCTTATCAAAAGTTTTTATGGGCCCAACTCAAATTAATGACCAGTTTTTGAAATACAGGGTGTTCAAGTGATAATGTCCAAGAAGCATAATGTCTCTTTAGACGGGATTTCCAAACATATACGCAATGTTAGTATTACATATATATATATATATACAATTTATTTATTATTTTCAATCTGTACCTTTAAAACATTATCTACAGAGTGTTTAACTAAATATTAGTCGAAAGTGTTAATAAGAAACATGCGTTAGTGTGTTTTAGATTAAATCTTTCGTATCAAAAGTTCTTATGTGCCAACTTAAATGAATGACTAGTTTTTAAAATACAGGGTATTGCAAGTGGTAATGCCCTAGAAGCATTATAGCTCTTTAGACGGGGTTTCCAAACACTTACGCAATGTTACTATTTCAATTATATACGATCCATTTATTATTTTCAATCTGTACCTTTAAAACATTGTCTATAGGGTGCTTGAACAAATATTAGTCAAAAGTTTTAATGAGTAACGAGCATTATAGCTTTTGACAGAGCACGGCACAGATGCACAAAATGCTTAAATATTTTTTAAAAGTATTTCAAAAATGATATTTGCCACACTCTGTAATAAATTTAATACTTACTAAGTCAAGAATCATTAAAAAACTAATAAATAATCTATATGTAATAGTAACATTTCGTTTATGTTTGGGAAACCCGTCGTCGAAAGAGCTATTATGTTTCTTAAACATTATCACTTTCAATAATCTGTATTTCAAAAACTGGAAACTAATTTATGTTTGGCACATGAGAACTTCTGATGAGCAAGTTTTGATCTACAGCATACTATAGCTTTTTTCTCATTAAAACATTCGACTAATATTTACTTAAACACCCTGTAGATAATGTTTTAAAGGTACAGATTAAAAATAATAAATAAATCGTAAATATATGTTGTAGTAACATTGCGATTATGTTTGGAAAACCCATCTCAAGAGCTATTATGCTTCTTGGACATTATTACTTTCAACACCCTTCAAAACTGGTCAATAATTTAAGTAAAGCCCATGAGAACTTCTGATGAGCAAGGTTTAATCTACAACATACTAAAGCTTGTTTCTCATTAAAACTTTCGACTAATATTTACTTAAACACCCTATAGAAAATGTTTTAAAGGAACAGATTTAAAATAGAAAATAAATCGTAAATATATGTAATAGTAACATTGCGTATATGTTTGGAAAACCCCTCTAAAGTGTTATTATGCTTCTTGGACATTATCACCTTCAATACCCTGTATTTCAAAAACTGGTCATTAATTTGAGTTGGGCCCGTGAGAACTTTTGATCAGAAACGTTCAGTCTACAACATGTCAAAATTTCGTGAAGTTAGACGGATTACAGAAATCCCATAAGAGGCGTGCCTGATCCTTTTAACCCGAATCATGAACGCACTCCGGATGGTGACGACCGTCTTAAAAGCGCGTTCCAATAACTCTTTTTACCGACCGCTTTTAAGGTCAAGCACTATTGAAATAAAGTCGTTGCCGTATTAATGCTAACCTTACTTTGGACTTTCCAATAAGTCTCTAATGTGTCATGTATTTCAAAATAGTGTCTTTACACACATTTTGCTTTCCTTTTGCTTCGCGGCTCCGGCCCCCCCATCAAGGCTTATAATTTTTTAAATATTTTTATATTTTTCATTAAGAAAAAAAAATGGCATAAAGTACGGCATCATGGGGTCTCGGTCCCCCCTCCAAGACATGTTGCTGGGTATGCCACTGCATATCTGTTATTTTTTTAGATTATCACAACTTATTGAAGAGTTTTGTACTTATATTGCATTTGTACAGGTAGCAAGTAGTCTTGTCATACTTGCTATTTCTGCGGTTGAATTCTTATTTGTAAGTATATCTGCTCTTTGAAGAAAAAGGTTTTAAGGCAAACCAGAGACAACTGCAGGTTACATCAGTCGCTGGGCAAACTGAGTGCTAAAATAGTGCTAAAACTTTTACACTTATAACAAGTTTTTTTAGTATACAGCCCTACATACCGTTAGAATAGGGGGAATATCAGAGAAGAAATTATAGGCAGGTAGACAAGAGCTGACTAGGGATATCAGGGGAGATCCAACGAAGTCGCGTTAGGGGATCGAGATTGTCTTTTGTTTTAAATCAGCAAGAAGGAGGTAAGAATGGCGCTTTTATAAACGTGAAATGAAAAGTTTCAAACGTTAAATTACTATTTTGCAAGAAACTCCTCTCGGGATATAATAAATTTGTTTATTGATAAGTATGAGGACCGTGATAGTCCTTGCAAAATTACCATCTTAAACATAATTAACTATTTGGATCAATTTGGGGCGTTAAGCTCAGTAGAAAATGTAGCGACAATAAAGAGGTGGATGAGGGTCCAAGATGCAAGTCGGAACAAAGGTAACAGCGAGAAACTGCCGTTTGTGCTGCGGATAAAGTACTCCCTTCTTGTTCAAGTTCAGCCATTGCTAAAAAGATACCTGATAATATTTATTTCAGAATCATGCGAAACATTTTAAAAAGATATGGATACAAACCCTACAAGTTAAAAAAATCTCAAAATAAAAAAAATCCAAAAAACTTGGCTATACTTTGATCGTTATGATTAAAATTTATAAATCGCATTACGCTTACTGCTCTAGCTCTCGAGATTTGACTTGTACAAAATTCAACCAGGGAGGTGTTCCCCCTTACAAACCCCTACCCTTATAAACCTACTCAGAATTTGCATAATTAAAAAAATAGAGGAGTTATCATGTCCCAGTCAGACAGATTACAAAACTTGGTAACATATATATATGGTCTTTTTTGATCTACATAATTTATTTTAAGTGGAAATAAAGAAAATTGACGGTTCCAATAGCCTTCCAAACTTGTTAGTATTGGACGGCTAATAAAAAATTTCTTTTAGATTCCTAGGGAAGTAGCCGGGGGACCCATTGTTTTTCTTCTTGTGGTACTGGTGGAAACAGCAATGTACTGTGTATCTGGAAATCAATTCGCCACTTTGGTAAGAATTTAGCTACCATATCTTTTACAAATTACAAAAACAAAGGAACATTGGCGATATAATTAACAAAAAATTAGTTCTAGCGGTTTACTGTTTTAAATTCAAACTGGGCGAGTTCGTAAAGGCTCAAGTTCTTAAATCAGTGGAATTCGCTAATATCCATCGGGTTCTTAAATTATCTGATGAATTCCACCTAGTCACCAATTGATGGCATCAATTCTCACCGACTCTGAAGGTCGATAAATGTCAGTTACGTCAAAATCAGCTGCTTTTTGTTTTTTTTTTTGTTCGGCTGGCTGATTTTTTAATACTTTTGTTCTTTTTTTTTTGTTAAATTTAAAGGAAACACGTGATACTTTATAACCAAAACGTTGTATTTAAAATAAATAAAGGCAATGGAAGTTTGAAATATTGTTTCTACTCAATCGTTGTCTACAAGTTTCAAACAAAGACATGTCAAATTGGGTTCTAAAACAATGATCTTTACACACTTTACATTACAATATAAAAATACTACTTTAAATAAGTGATAGCCATATAGCTTCAAGGAGGTTCAAAAGTGTTTTATTTTCACACAAATATTTAAAACAAAAAGTGTATTTTATATAGGGTAGTCATTATTTTTTTATTTTAGAGCGAACAGTTAGGAACCGCCTGCTACGACTCTAAGTGGTACAGGAGCGAACTAGAGGTGCAAAAAATGGTTATAATATTTATGGAACGTGTAAAACGACTGGTATATTTGACGGCTGGCAAATTTGCATACCTCAATTTGGCGTTGCTCACTGGAGTAAGTATAAAAAATTCACTTTTAAAATTTATGATTAATACTCGAAATTTTCATGAGCATGAATTAGCGAAGCACCCATCGCAGATCGAATCGTGACTACGTGGATAATTTGCCGTTAATTAGTCGTGAATTAGTTGTGGAAAAATTAATTTTGTCGCTCTTATTTTTGACCGTTTTTGTGGGTGCTTCGCTAACTTCATATGAAGTTAGCGAAGCACCCTCGTAAAAACGGCTTTTATCAAAATCGAATATGGTGGAAAATTTGCCGCTAATTAGTCGTGAATTAGTTGTGGAAAAATTAATTTTGTCGCTCTTATTTTTTTACCCTTTTTTTGGGTGCTTAGCTAACTTCATATGAAGTTAGCGAAGCACCCTCGTAAAAATGGCTAATATCAAAATCGAATATGGTGGATAATTTGCCACTAATTAGTCGTGAATTAGTTGTGGAAAAATAAATTTTGTCGCTCTTATTTTTGATCGTTTTTGAGGGTGCTTCGCTAACTTCATATGAAATTAGCGAAGCACCTTCGTAAAAATGGCTTTAGACATGACGTATCGAAATCGAATATGGTGGATAATTTGCCGCTAATTAGTCGTTAATTAGTTGTGGAAAAATTAATTTTGTCGCGTTTATTTTGAGTGTTTTTTGAGTGCCTCTCTAATTCCATATGAATAAGCGAAGCACTCAAAAAACGGTCAAAAATAAGAGCGATAAAATTAATTTTTCCACAACTAATTAACGACTAATTAGCGGCAAATTATCCACCATATTCGATTTTGATAAAAGCCATTTTTACGAGGGTGCTTCGCTAACTTCATATGAAGTTAGCGAAGCACCCTCAAAAACTGTCAAAAATAAGAGCGACAAAATTAAATTTTCCACAACTAATTCACGACTAATTAGCGGCAAATTATCTACCATATTCGGTTTCGATACGTCATGTCTAAAGCCATTTTTACGAAGGTGCTTCTCTAATTTCATATGAAGTTAGCGAAGCACCCTCAAAAACGGTCAAAAATAAGAGCGACAAAATTAATTTTTCCACAACTAATTCACGACTAATTAGCGGCAAATTATCCACCATATTCGATTTTGATAAAAGCCATTTTTACGAGGGTGCTTCGCTAATTTCATATGAAGTTAGCGAATCACCCTCAAAAATGGTCAAAAATAAGAGCAACAAAATTAATTTTTCCACAACTAATTCACGACTAATTAGCAGCAAATTATCCACCATATTCGATTTTGATAAAAGCCATTTTCACGAGGGTGCTTCGCTAACTTCATATGAACTTAGCGAAGCACCCTCAAAAACGGTCAAAAAAGGAAGCGACAAATTTAATTCACGACTAATTAACGGCAAATTATCCACCTAGTAGCGATTCGATTTGCGATGGGTGCCAAAATATGAAGTTAGCGAAGCACCCAAAAAAAGGGTCAAAAATAAGAGCGACAAAATTAATTTTTCCACAACTAATTCACGACTAATTAGCGGCAAATTAGCCACCATATTCAATTTTGATAAAAGCCATTTTTACGAGGGTGCTTCGCTAAGTTCATATGAATAGCGAAGCACCCAAAAAAAGGGTCAAAAATAAGAGCGACAAAATTAATTTTTCCACAACAATTCACGACTAATTAGCGGCAAATTATCCACCATATTCGATTTTGATAAAAGCCATTTTTACGAGGGTGCTTCGCTAACTTCATTTCGCTAACTTCATATGAAGTTAGCGAAGCACCCTCAAAAACGGTCAAAAATAAGAGCGACAAAATTAATTTTTCCACAACTAATTCACGACTAATTAACGGCAAATTATCCACCGAGTAGCGGTTCGATTTGCGATGGGTGCCAAATTATGAAGTTAGCGAAGCACCCAAAAAAAAGGTCAAAAATAAGAGCGACAAAATTAATTTTTCCACAACTAATTAGCGGCAAATTATCCACCATATTCGATTTCGATAAAAGCCATTTTTACGAGGGTGCTTCGCTAACTTCATATGAAGTTAGCGAAGCACCCTCAAAAACGGTCCAAAATAAGAGCGATAATATTAATTTTTCCACAACTAATTTACGACTAATTAACGGCAAATTATCCACCTAGTCACGATTCGATCTGCGATGGGTGCTTCGCTAACTTCATGCTCATGAAATTTTCTTGTATCTAGTTTTCCAATCAGTTGATTTGAGAAATAATGAATGACCTATTAGTTATTAAAAAGCGGTTTCGACTATTATCTTGATCAGAAAAATTGTTCTTTTTTACTAGCTTTTGGAGATCTATGTGGCCTAAAAATTTAAATTTCTATCGTCGCGACCAGGTTTAAAAATTGTCTAAATACAAAGTTTGCCCTCACACAAAAATAAATTTAACTTCTAAAAAGCATCCTATCATGCCATCATTAAGGTAATTATCAAAGCCTTATGTAATTTAGTAAAATTCAGTTGTAAACCTTTTTTTTAACATATGTTTAATACATGGGCGCACCCAGGGGGGGGGCCGGGGCCCGGGCCCCCCCAAGCCTTAGATTTTTTAATATATTTTCTAGATATTGGATGATAAAACATGAAAAATACCTTAAAATTTGACATCAGGAGGCTCCGGGCCCCCCCCAACCCCAAGCAGTGGCGTAGTTGCAAAAAGACATGATTTTTTTTTTGTTTTTGGTCGCAAGTTTTTTGAGGGCGCGCTTCGTAGCTGTCGGGCCCCCCCAAGACACATTCCTGGGTGCGCCACTGTTTAATATAATTTACAATTTTGGATATAAACACCTCCATCACTGGTAACCTCAAATACATGCTGCCAGAGTATTCTGTATTATGGTTTTGTTATATTTTTAAGATTTACAAAGAAACGTGTGTATCTATTATTCAAAACTTTGAGAGTATTTACGACTTGACTTGATAACATTGTCTGGAGATTTTTCATCAAACAAACCTTCCAATGGTTTGAAGCTATGCTACTTCTAATGATTCAATTTTCTAAGCATGAAACAATATTCGAACTCGAAACTGATTTTTTTTTTCAAATAGACACTTTGGCTACTTACCTTCTGCCAGTGGCGGATCTCGGGTGGACCAGAGAGGCCCGACTCCTCCTCCTTGACATAAACTTTATAATTTGTAGTTCTAATAAAAATAACATACATTAACCGTCTTTGTTTACAAAATTTTAATATGTTTAACATTATTTACAAATGTTTTTCACCAAAATTACTTAATCTTACAAAAATTACCGCGCATTTCATTCGTGTGTAGTGCCAGACTATAGAACTTAGAATGTTGGTTTTTGCTGCCCCATGCATCCTCCCACGCCTCCCCCATAACAGGATCATAAGTAAATAAATAAATTAAAATACATATGCATAAATACATTTTATTTTAAAAAGTGATCAGTTGCTGTCAAGATTGATGATAAGTACTCACTCAAAAAAATAGGTTTAATATATTAATATATCCTTAACTGTGTTAGCCTTACCTACGTTAACTGCTACAACAAAATTGAAGTTTGTCTACCTGATATCGGAACATATGGTCGGGCAGCAAAACACAATTTTTGGTGATTTTGATAAAACTTTGTACGTTCGTAGATCGACTCAAGGTTAGTGGAAACATTTTTTTTGTCGGTACTCTACACGTAACTGCGTATCAGTGTCCTTAAATTTCAAATTGGCACCACCCCATTTTTTTCCAATATCTCAAAATCCAAAACAGCTAAAATATTTTTTCTGATAGTATTAATTGGGCAAGACCCGTCTCTATAAGCCCATGTAACGCAACTTTAAAAAATATTTTTTTAATATTAAGAAAAATAATGTTAAAGTCAAAACTTTGAAAATTTACAAAAGTTGTGATTTTTCTTAAACTTGAATTTTGTAACCCTGTCAAAAACTTTTCGAGGCGGATTTTATCTCACATACTTCTTTTTCTTCCTTTTGAGTCTGGCTATATCACACCTTTTAAAATTTAAAAAAATATTGCAGGGAAAATCTGTAGCAGAATGACAAATACCCAGCTGTCGCGTTTTTCGCAAAATTCAAAGATTTTAGACCACCTTATAGAAAACAATTTTTTTAAATCTTATTTGAATAAAACTTTAAAGACTTTTTACCGTTTCTTATAGAAAATAAATTCTAGATTTACTTTTTAAAAAAAAGGCTATTAAGTGGTGTAAGTTTTTTAAAAAAATATACTTGGTAAGTGGTAGCAAAAAAGCGTTTAAAGTTGATATTTTTCAGTTGTTATTAATAGATATCGAAATCGTATACTGGTCGGGCATTAAACCGCCATTTTCGTCAATTTTTGGGGGATTTTGACAACAATTGGCATGATTGTAGACCGATTCAAGTAAAGTAAATAATGTAAAAAAAAGTGGTTGGCACTCCACTATAAGTTGCACTAAAAAAAGGCAATTACTTTTTTATTGCAGTTTTGATAAGGTAGGACCTATCTCTATAGGCCTGTGTACCAAGAGTTCTAGAAATATTTATCGATTTCAGGAAAAATAATGTTTGAATTTGACATTTTTACCAAAGTAGTGATTTTTTTAAAACTTGAATTTTTGGACCGTGTCAAGAAATTTCTGAGGCGGATTTTATCTGACATACTTTTTTTGCTTCCTTTTGAGTCTCGACATACTAAACTTTTTAAACTATTAAAAAATATTGCAGAAAAAATCTGTAGCAAAATCACATATACCAAGCTGTCGCGTTTTTTACAAAATTTAGAAACTTGGACTATTTATACAAATCACTTTTTCAAAACATTATTTGAACAAAACTCAAAAGACGATTTAGTGGTTCTAATAGAGAACTAAATGCAAAATTTACCTTCTAAAAAAAAGATAAATAAGATTCAAAATATTAAAAAATTTACCGCAAACGTGGCAAAAGCACTGGTTCAAAATAATGGGTTTTTAAATAAAAATGACATGTTTGAAGATAAACGGCTGGGGATTTCTTATTTTGCGTTTAATTTTGGGTCCCCTGAAATATTTTGTTTTAATATAGACAAGTTTTCAAACGGTGTAAAATTTTTTTCAAAATATACGTGGTAAGTGGTAGCAAAAAAGCGTTTATATTTGGATATTTTTCAATTTTTTAAAAAAATATCCAAATTGTATACTGGTCGGTCAGTTCGACATTTTTGTCAATTTTTGCGGGACTTTCATAAAAATTGGCAAGTTTCTACATTGACTTAGGAGAAGTAAAAAAAAAGTTGGTTGGTAGTCCAATCTAAGCTGCGTTTCAGTGCCCTTAACTTTTCAGTTTGCACCTTCTTACTTTTATCAAAATAACTCAAAATCGAAAAGAGCCAAAATATTTTTTATTACGGTTTTAATTATGTGAGACATGTCTCTCTCGGTCCGCCTAACACAACTATTAGAAATATTTTTTTATTTCAAGAAAAAAAAAGTTAATTTTTCAAAGTAGTGATTTTTTTCAAACTTGAATTTTTTAACTCCGTCAAAAAATATCTGTTGAGGATTTCATCTGACATAATTTTTTTTATTTCTTTTAAATCTGCCTATACTTTGCTTTTAAAAATATTAAAAAATATTGCAGGAAAAATCTGTAGCAGGATCAAAAATACAAAGCTGCGTTATCCGCAAAATTCAAAGATTTTGACCTACTCATACATAACCACTTTTTTAAACTTTATTTGACCACAATTCAAAAATTTTGCGTTTTTAATATAAAATTATACATAAAATTAACTTTCTTAAAAAATTTACTGCAATTATGACAGATACTCCTACAAATACAAGCAAGCCTATCGAAATACAGATGCTTAAAAGTTATAAGAAAAGAAGCATTTGGTTCTAACCCTATTTTTATTTTTTACAAGCCGAAATTAAGAAAAATGATAGGTAGATACTGCGCTTTCTATCCTACGAAAAAGACCGGGGCGATTTTAAAACGGAGGTAATTATTTTATAATCATACATTTCTGTAGTATTAGTAATGGTATAATTACACCTACGTACTAAACAAGCTTAATGTTTTGAAAGATATTGTGTTTCTATATTTTTAAAAATAAAATAGGTAGTTTTTTAATAATTGTTAAATTTAGCAGGATTTTTTGTTTGTCTTATGGCCGTACCTAGGGAGGATTAAGGGGAATGGCTGACCATTACAGGCAAATAATTCTGTTTTTTTGTTATCTTTTGTAGTTATTAAGAGCTTAAAATATCACTCTTTTCGAAAATTATAAATATTTTTGAGTTTTGTTAAAAATAAAATAAAATAGAGTTAGCGCCCTTACTAACATGTTAATTCCATTTATTTCAGGCTTCTAAATTATATTAAGAACTGACACTATTTTAGTATATGACTTGGTAATTTTGTGAAAAAATCAAAAACCGAACTTTAAACATCTCATTACTATCAGTTACCAGCTATATGTTAATTTTTTTTATTATGAGTAATTCCCCGCCAAATCATCCAATGGGGGTAGCTGCCATATCACGAAAAAAATCCAAATTTTAATAACATGTATTACTGTCCTTAGGAATACCAAACCTGTATTTTACAGACAACTTTAAAGGTAAAATAAAGATGAAAAACAGTTGCGACCATAATTTTTTTTATTTTGATTGTATTAAATCTAATGTAAAAACAAATTTGACGGAAGAAATGTTTAATATTGGTTGGATGATCCTATACAGAAAAAAAAATAACCTCACTTTTTTGAGATCGCAAAAATAGTTTTAAAAAAATAGTAATTTTATGATTTTCTCAATTTTTAATTATTTCCACCGGTGCGGAATATGGTCCATCAAAAAAAAGTCTATGCGCACATTAAAGCTCAGTGCCTTGACTATCATACAAGGTAGAAGAAAAATTTCTAGGTCTATTGGTTTCAGCAAACTAAATTTTTTAAAATTGGAAAAACCGCAAAAACCTCATAATTGGCAACTTTTGACTAAAAAAATTAGCTGTCTATTGAAACTTCGCTTGTAGCTTGTTTTACTTGACAATGTATCATTTATATAAAAGTTAAATAAAAAAGTTGGGTCTATCATTTTAACATCAACTTTTAGGCTATTTGGTTAAAGCATGTAAAAAATCACAATTTTAATTCGGTCGCAAAAAGAAAAAATTATATATAAAAATCATCGTCAGGGGGTCTTATTTATACCCACCTACTGTTTCGCGTGACATCCTAGTTTGTGGGTTCAAGTACCATCTTTGTACACTGTTGGATATTTTTTTTTAGTTTTAAGAATAAATTTTGGGTGAGACACTGACATTAATTAGTTTATCTCTTTGGTGAATGAAATGGTTCACGTTTAACAGTGGCGTACGTAGGAGGAAGGGGGGTTGGGACTTAATCCTTCCAAAGCCAACTTCTCCTAAAGATTTAATTTTTCTGAAAGAAGAATAAAATGGTTTTGCAGGACTTTGCTTTTACTCAAGCCCCCTCTCCCAACCCCCTTGGAAAATTTCTGCATATGCCACTGGGAATCCAAAAAAACTAAGTACAAAACTAACGCATGGTAAAAGCCCATGTGATGCGTTTGGAGGTACTGTGAAACGATTTGTTTTACATTAAAATCTCAAACAAACAACAACTGGACACCATTCTTTCACTCCTCTGGATGATTTTACTATAGATGCTAAATTTACTTCAAGCTCAGAAAAAAAATTTGTTCGGTTTCTGAAATTATAGAACTCAACTTCTTTTCCGATTTTTTAAATATGACAGTAGGTAACTACTAAAAAAGTAAATAAACTTTAAAAACATTTGTGTAGTGACCTTATGAAGAGAGTTTAGATCATAATTTATTGAACAGTGCTCATATAAATAAACTTTACCTTCTGATACACCTTAATTTGCAGGGGTGGATCTAGAAACTTTATTTTGGGGGAAAATATCATAATAAATATTTCACAAAACTATTTTGCCTAGTGACCAGGAGATGTATTCTGTGTGTCAAAACTAAGAAAAGTTTCAGATTTGGGGGGGGCACCCCCCCCCCGTAGATCCACGCCTGTAATTTGTGATGCAATTTAACATCACTAAAAATATTAAAATAACAAAAAAATGTGTAGTGACCTTAAGGATTACAGACCCAGATTTTTTATTCTTGTTTTTAAAAGTATATGATACAGTGAAAAATTTACCCTACTTGATTACCACCAGCACCCTGATAGACAGGGTCATTTTTGTTGCTGAAGTTGAGGGATTTCCCAGACATTCTTAACTTCTTCGTGGAACTCCAAGGTAATGTCTACTTTTTAAATATGTTTTATACAAGGAAGATATAGTCCTTGAGTATAGCTTTCCAACACTGTATCAAAAATTTAAGAAAACATTACATTTATACCCCAAAAAAATATGAAAACTTCGAAAATTTCTGCGTTTTTTGGATATTATCTAAATTACTCTAATTAAGCCAGTATAAAAGATTTTGCTAAACATCACATTTTTTTGAAAACTACTTTTATGCATGTTTTCAAAATTATAGGTTAATTTTTTTTAGGTGCTGTTTACTATGAGCATAATTTCTTTCTTTAAAGTCCCATTTTGACTGTTTTTAGACTTTTCCAATGTGTGTACAACATACTAATTAAATTTAAAAATCTAAAATTGTGCAAAAGTGGTTAAGCATAAGCTGTTTCATTTAATAAGCATGATTAAAGAAAAAACTAAAATGTCACGGCAACACTTTTTTTGTAAATTGGATGACTTGGCGTGGAATTGCTCTTATATTATTATAGTTTAAAGCCAGTCTATATTAAAAAAAAAAAATTCCGGAGACCCAAATTTAACCGCAAAATAAAAAATCACCAACCATTTCAGTTTCGCTTTAAAAACTGTTGTTTTAAACCAATGTTTTTTCCAAGTTTGCGGTAGATTTCTTTATTTTTCTATTTTAAAAAAAATTAATTTCATATATTAGTTCTCTATCAGCAATACACTTTTAAATTTTGGCCAAAAAATGGTTTTGAATTTAAGCAGTCCAAAATTTTTGAATTTGACCGACCACTATATGACCACGGATCACCTAACAAACAGATAGGGAACTCAGGTGGTGGGGGGTGCTACGCGCATCTTTCACGCAGCCTGCCATGTTGGGGTCAACCACTCCAGAGGCGCATTCTGTATTTCAATATTTTTTAAACTTTTAGTACGTGTTGAGCATTAGTGGTGTGTAGATGTGATTTTTGTATTTGATATATGTTATTTTTGATTTTAAACAATGGAAACGGTTTGTGCCGTAAGAGACTGTAAATCCACGCGACGGTGTACTCTTAATCGAAGTAATTTTCGATTTCCGCAGGATCCTATAAGGCAAACTTATACATTATATTATCTTTCGATTTTTAAAGCTTTTGCCATATCCTATACAAGGTGTTTAATAATTAAATGTCCTATGAGATGAATCTGTAAATGATTTCAGTACAAAGAGTTCTTAAGGACATATAGATCTGCAACCCCTTTGATTTAGTTTTTTTATGTTTTTTATACTTTTGCAGGATTTGTTATATTTATCTCAAATTTAAAAATGCGCCGCCATTAGATCCTAAAAAACAAGATATAAACTATGCTTTGTTTAGAAAGTTTTTGGTGTTTTGTATGAAACAGCTCAGTTTGTAGAAAAAGGATATTATAGATTGGTATTTTGATCCTTAAATTAAGCAGAGGTTCACAAATTAAAAGGGTAGGGGACAATTCGTCGCAGCCGATTAACCGCGGCCGATTTGCCGCACCTAGCTGATTGGCCGCGGCTTGTTTTGCCGCGGGGATAATTTTCCGCGGAAACAATTCGCCGCGAGATTTTTGTTTCATGATATTGCCATTGTTTTATTTACCTTGACTTTATATTTTTTTATAAAAATAATGTTTTAAAACTTTCCAACTATTTATTTGGTGGTAACTATGTATAGTTACCAGCATTTTTTAATTGGAAAAAATAAATAAAATGACGAATGTAGAATTGCGGTTTTTGCCATTTATGAACCGATATGCATCAAACTAGAAACTTTAGGATGTTTCAGGGCGCTGATTATTATTTTTAACTTAAACTAAAAAAAAAATAAAATAAATGGGAACCGACCTGAAACACCCACAATTTGATGCATATCGGTTCAAAAATGGAAAAATCCGCCATGTTGTATCGCCATTTTGATTTTTTTAAATTTAAGTTAAAAATAATGATCAGCGACCTTAAAAATCTCATCAGTCCGAGTTAGATACAAATCCGTCCACAAACGGAAAAATCCGCCATTTTGGATCCGCCATTTTATGTATTTTCCTAATAAAAAAAATGTTTGAAAGGTTTGAAAAAAGTTATAATCAAACAAATATATATGAAGTCAAGCTAAATACAACTGTTTAAACAATTCCCAATGGTAACATCATAAAACAAAAAAATCTCACGATGAATTGTCCCCGCGGCGAGTTGGACCACAGCGAATTGGCCGCGGCGAATTGTCCCCTACTCATCTAAAGGGCCCTTAATAAAAAGAGAAAATAGTCATTTTAGCACTAAATTTATTAACATTTTTAAAACAGATTTTTGGGTAATAGGTTTCAATATTTTTAGATATTTTTGAATAATTTTGAAACTTAATTATTGCCGTTTTGGTAATGCATAATTCCACAAAATTTTAATGGTCTGTTATAATTTTTAAAAGACAAACAAAAAATCGAAAAAAAAATGCTAAGTTTAACACCCTGTAAAAACAAAGAGGTCTAAATGTAATGCGAAAAATTTTTTTGTTTTGACCATTTCCACAATTCCTTAAAGTTTTATGCATCATTTAAATTAAACCCTGTATAATACACTATTATATAACATCTGGTCAAGAGTTTTTGACACAAATTTGTTATAATTTTTTATGATGCTACTATTTACACTTTTAAGAATACATATAAAACAATTATTTTTTTTTAAATATTGGATTTTACTAAATTTTAAAATATTAATTTACCGTGAAGCAATTTTGTGCTAATTGTAAAGATTATTTGGTCACCCTGTATCTCCTTAAACTTTCAATTTTTCGAAAAAAATAATAAATAATATCTGATTCCAGTAAATTAGGAAATTACTCTACAATGTCAAACTTCTTATATTTAAAATTCACAATTTTACTCCTCTTGAAACTTAATAAATGTTATCCGAATACAACAAAAAAAGCAATCAATTTTTTTCTTTTTGTGTTTGGCTGTATGCTGAAAACGACAACATGCTAACGTATTCTGAACGAAGAAGAAGACCTCTTTTTGTGCTTCCCATATCTCTCATTCAATAGAACACATTATTTCCATAGTCCCCTACAGAGGACAAGATATAATATTTTTACGCGGCCGAGACTCTAAAATTCATTTTAGCTCCCATTTTTAGCAGAACAAAACTATTTTAATGTTTTTATTGTTTCTGGCAGTAAAAAATATTTTTTCGCATCAACAATCTGAAACATTCATATTTTATGATAAATTTATTTTAGTCCGGCTCTGAGTTTGATTCCCAATGCTCAGGCATCGTTGAATTCTCCGAGATCAACGACGGCCAGCCGGCTTATTTATCTGTTTGTTAGGTGATCCGTGATATGACTACGATATTAGCTCACACTACTACTATACTATAATAGTAGTGTGAGCTATGGTGATCCCAATTTTTTTGAGAAAAAAAAAGTTGGTCCGATTTTAAATTTTTTTAAATATCTTTGCGTTTCAGATGATTTTGAAACTTTTTTGTCGCGCCGTCTGTCTGTATGTCTGTAAGGACCAACCCGCATAACTCAAAAACCACCTGCCCGATTTGAATGAAATTTGGTACCTAGGCTGGGCCTTCGGTCGAGATGATCCCATTTAAAAATGAACAAAATCCACCTAACACAAGCTAAATTAAAGGGTGGGAGTAGATTTAAAAAATTAGAGTTTATGTGAAAATATGGCGTGTGTCATATATCAAACGAAAGCTAATTAAGTCTGGAGTTAAACAAAATACATTTTAGATTATTTTAAAAAAAGGGTGGGGGTTAAAAATTAGACTTAAGTGAAAATATGGCGTGTGTGATATCAAACGAAAGGTAATTGGGTCTGGAGTAAACAAAATACATTTTTGTTTTATTTTAGAAAAACGGTGGGGGTAGATTTAAAAAATTAGAGTTTAAGTCAAAACATGGCTTGTGTGGTATCAAAGGTAATTGAGTCTGGAGTTGAATAAAATATATATATATAATGTAGTTTTTAGTTATATTAGCTCACACGTACACTATAACTATACTACCTAAAGCTTAGGTGATCAATATTGGCAGAGTATTTTTTTTAGTGATAAAAACTAAAAAATATCCAAATTTAGACGCTTTTTTGCTCTCACTTACCAAGTATACTTTTAAAAAAATTACATCGTTTTAAAACTTGTCTGTAGTAAAATAAATATTTTTGGGAACCCAACCGAACCGAACCAAAAAATCCCCAGCGGTTTATCTCCAAACGCGTAATTTTCGCTTAGACAACCGTTATTTTGACCAAGCGATTATATCATGTTTGCGGTAAATTTTTAAACATTTTCGATATTTTTTTATGCAGATGAATTTGATATTTGGTTTTTTATTAAAAACGGTAAATGCGCTATTATATTATAGTCAAATAAAGTATAAAAATTGGTTATGTATAAGTAGTCTAAAATCTTTGAATTTTCCGAATAACGCAACTGCTTGTTATTTGTGATTCTGCTACAGATTTTTCCTGCAATAATTTTTAATATCTTAGAAAGAAAATTAAAGGCAGACTTAAAAGGGGAAAAATGTACGTCAGATAAAATCCTCATTAAAAATTTTCTGACAAAGTTAAAAAAATTAGTTTTAAAAAAATTACTACTTTGGCAAATTTTTTAATTTTAAATTATTTTCCTTATAAAAAAACAAAATATTTCTAAAGGTTTTGTTGGACGGGCCGATAGAGACAGGTCTTGCCTAATTAAAACCGTAACAAAGAAATTTTTGTCTCTTTTTGATTTTGAGTTATTTTGATAAAAGTGAGAAGGTGCAAAAATGATAGTTAAGGGCACTGAAATGTTAGTTTAGAGGGGAGTACCAACCAACTTTTTTTTATTTTTTACTTCTTTAAGGTCAATGTACAAACTTGTCAATTTTTATGAAAATCCCCCAAAAATTGACGAAAATGGCGGCTAACTGACCGACCAGTATACGATTTGGAGAGTTTTCAAAAAAACTGAAAAATATCCAATTTTAAACGCTTTTTTGCTACCACTTACCTCGTATATTTTGAAAAAAATATCACACCACTTAAAAGCCTGTCTATAGTAGAACAAAGGTTTTCGGGGGACCCAAAATTAAACGCAAACTAAAAAATCCCCAGCCGTTTATCTCCCAACGTGAGATTTTTGCTTAAAAAACCGATATTTTGAGCCAGTGACTTTTCCATGTTTGCGGTAAATTTTTGAATATTTTGGATTATATTTATAATTTTTTCTTTAGAGGTGTAAATTTTTTTGTTAGTTTTTTTATTAGAACCAGTAAATACTTTTTTATGTTTTTTTCAAATAAAGTTTTAAAAAATTGATTTGTATCAGCAGTCCAAAGTTTTTGAATTTTGCGAAAAACGCGACAGTTGGGTATTTGTGGTTCTGCTACAGATTTTCCCTGCAATATTTTTTAATATTTTAAAAAGTTTAGTATAGCGAGACTCAAAAGGAACAAAAAAAAGTATGTCAGATAAAATCCGCCTCAGAAATTTCTTGACAGGGTCCGAAAATTCAAGTTTTAAAAAAATCACTACTTTGGTAAATTCGTCAAAGTTTTGACTTTGAAATTATTTTTTTTTTAATCGATAAATATTTCTAAAACTTGAGGGACACAGGCCCATAGAGACAGTTGTTACCTAACGAAAACCGTAATAATAAAAAATTAAGTTCGTTTTAGATTTTGAGATATTTTGAAAAAAATGGAAGGGTGCAAACCAGAAAATTCAGGACTCTGATACACAGTTTAGAGAGACAAACCGACCAAAAAATTTTTAGTTTTTTACTTTTCTTGGGTCGATGTATAAACGTGCCAATTTTTATCAAAATCCCCCAAAAATTGACGAAAATAGCGTTTTGCTGCCCGACCAATAATAATGCAAAAAATGTATTTATTAAATTCAGGTAGAAACAAATATATTTATATTTCTGCATTTTGTAAAATATTTTTTCTTGATATCCGAGAATAAAATAATATAGGCTAAACTTGACTAATTAGTTTTTATTACTTGCTTTTAGATTTTAAAGACCTCTTA
Organism: Aspidapion aeneum; assembly: GCA_963576565.1. NCBI lineage: Eukaryota > Metazoa > Arthropoda > Insecta > Coleoptera > Brentidae > Aspidapion > Aspidapion aeneum. Next base: position 109,208,401 of record OY755040.1, read on the forward strand.
CTCATATTTTACTGTGCTTAAAACTACACTGGAGGATCGAGCCTAACCTGGATTTGAGACAGGTTGGTATATCTATTAAAAATATTATTGCTGACTTTGGTACTCAATTGGCTATAATCTTTAACAATACATGTAAAAATTGGCAGTGGCGGATCCAGGGGAGGGGCAGAGGGGTCCGGGCACCCCCCCTGCCTGTCATAAAACTTTTTTTAGTTGAAAGGAAGAAAATGCCAATGCATCAACCGCAAGTATCAATAAAATTTACCCCCAACATTACTTTTTTCATGTTTTTTCCTAAAACAGACTGAGTGTTTCAAAAATTTTCGCCTGCTGCGCATTTTGTCACCTGCATTTTAATTTTCAGACCTAAGAATTATTAACAACGAACGCAAACTAGACTTATTATGGTTACTGCAGCCTTCTTGGCCCCTCCCCCCTGGAATTCCTGGATCCGCCACTGAACATTAGTACTACGCAACGGCATGCCTGGGAAACTCAATACAATTTGACAGATCGTTAGGCTAAAGTTCTCACTAAGCTGAAAAGAGGCGCTGCGGTCAAGCGTTTGTTCCTTATATTATTTTTTTTGGAGAATTATCTGTGGTTTGGATTTTCTGCCCCACGTTTTATCCAGGTAGAAAAACTTCTTCCACCGCATTTTATTTCGGGTTCATTTTAAATCAATCTTTTTGGCTTATGTAGTTGCTGCTGACTTTTGTTAAATTTGTAATTTTTGCAATTATTAAATATAAAACACTGATAATTTCGGTTTGCTTTCCTTGGTGAAATGTCCAAAGTTCAGACGAGTATAAAATGCATAGTTTTCCGAGAAATTTTAAGTTAGGTTTTCTTATTTTCTATTTTGAGTTTAGATTGGAATTTGATAAAATTTGTAATGGTTATGGTTTACCTTGTTATCGTTTACTTTACTTTGATATATATATATATATATATATATATATATATGTTAGACCATTTTTGAAATTTTTGTAGCACGAACCCCCTTCGAGGGGTATACTGATCCCCAATATTTTAAATAGGGAAAGTGGGTCTAGTGATACCTTGTTTTGAAGCTTTCTTTAATAACTTTACAACAGTGTAAAAATTTCGAAAATCCATTGATTAGTTTTTGAGATATTTGCTTTCAAATTTTCAAATTTAACATGGAATGATAAAAATAAAATTAAATCCGAAAAATAATAAAATTCTAATTAAATTTTTATGTTAAAAAAGAAAGGAAAGATATATGTGACAATTCTAGAGGTATATCTGTAACTTGTACGCTAAGCAGAATAGTGGAGAGCGAATATAAAGATATGGAGGCAGAAGAACAAGCCGGTTTCAGGGCGGGTAGATCGACGTCAGATCATCTCTTTTGTATAACCCAAGTTATTGAAAAGAAAATGGCATACGGACAAAAGCTGCATCTGCTTTACGTAGATTTGCAGAAGGCGTATGATAGTATACCACTAAATCTACTTTGGAAAGCGTTGGAAAAGACAAACATAAGCGTACAACTAATTAAGGCCATCAAAGAGTTATACCGCAATAGTAAGGCAAAAGTTAAAATAAAAGCAAAACTAACCAAAGGCTTTCAAGTAAATAAAGGTCTTAAACAAGGTTGCTGTATCTCGCCTACGCTCTTCAAAATATTTTTTACAGGTCCTTAAGGTCTGGAAGAAAAAATGCCAAAACATGGGAATTCCGTTGGATGAAACCGCCTTATATACTTTATGTTTCGCCGATGATCAGGTAGTGGTGGCTCAGGATTATGACGATCTCGAATATATGACACGAAAACTAATAGAAGAGTACAATAAGTGGGGAATAGAGGTTAATATCAATAAGACAGAGTATATGTGTATTGGTGGAACGAAACAGGATCTAATCTTAAATACTGGGCAAAAAATTCAGTCCTGTGATGAGTATAAATACTAATTACAGCTGACGGAACACTAGACAAAGCTATAAATGATAGAAACGTACATGGAAGAAAAGCAATAACTTTATTAAATGGAATAATTTGGGACCAAAGTATATCAAAGCATAATAAAAAGCTTATATATAACACCATTCTAAAAAGTATTATTACATACGGCTCAGAAGTATGGCCAATCAAAGATAGAACAGAAAAAATGCTTTCCGCTACGGAGATGGGCTATTGGAGAAGAGCAGCTGGGAAATCAAAACGAGAAAGAGTTACAAATTAAAGAATAAGAGAAATTATGACAGTGGGTGAACGTACTTTAGTGGATGATATAAGAACAAAACAACTGGTGTGGTATGGACATGTACAAAGAATGGATGATGGAAGACTACCTAAACAAATATTACAATGGAAACCAACTGGCCGAAGAAAATGAGGAAGGCCGCGGAAAAGCTGGAGAGAAGGAATAGACAGTGAAATAAGAATAAGAGGCGGTATCGGAAGACGTAGAACGTTGTGAAACCGATAAATATATATACATATATATATATATATATATATATATATATATATATATATATATGTTAAATTTGAATGTTTGAGGGCAATTATCTTAAAAACAAATGGATAGATTTTTGAAGTTTTTACACGGTTGTAAGGACATTCAAAAGGCCTTCAAAACAAGGTATCACTAGACCCACTTTCCCTATTCAAAATATAGGGGTAAAGTACACCCCTCGAGAGGGTTAGTGCTACAAAAATTTCAAGCGGCATTCTAAATACCCAAAAAGGCCTCTATTTCGGTGTTCGTAAAACACCGTGTATATCATTTTCAATCTGTTTATATCTTATAAAGACATTGTATGTCTTTATAAAACATCAACTAATTGATAATTTCATACAAACTTAAAAAATAAAGAAAATTTATTATAAAAGGCGATTCAAACTTCCCGCTTCAACTTTTAGTTCGTCACTAGACTCAGTAGTGGGCGCCACAGAGTTAACGATCTGTCAAACAGCAGGTGTTGCCTATCTAATAACAACTGGCCGAACCGAAGCTAAAATCCTTTATCTATGCGCAACCATCTACGTAATATTACGTATTATGTCCGCAACGGTGCGTGAAATAAGGTACATCGGTTTGCAAGAGAAAGGACATACCATCGCCGCCGCACATAGAAGGATTCGTATAATAAAACGGGACAAAATTAATTGTTGCAATTTTTTTTAATGAAAGACAAAGTTTGATGATAATAAACTGTTTATAGTAAAATATATAAATAATGTTATAATATATTTATTTCACTTTTGTATTTATTCAATTTATTTCTATCTTTGATAGTAACAGGGATATTAGCATATAAAAATATGGTAAATAACGCTGTACTTATACATTATCAAAACGAATTCCATTAAAAGCGTTCGTTTGCCTTCGTTCGCCTTGTAAATATACCAGGGGCACACCCAGGAATGTGTCTTGGGGGAGCCGAAGCATCATAATGTCGTATTTAAATTTTTTTATTCATTAAATATGTGGAAAACATCAAAAAATATCTTAGCCTAGGGGGGGGGCCGGGTCCCGACCTCCCCTGGGTGCGCCCATGATTATATGTACCTATAAGTGTCTTCCAATTAAGCAAGAAAAGATGCTTGCTTTATCAATCAATGCATAAACAGACATCCAGTACCTGATGATTGGAAAATTACATTTATATCTTCAATACATAAAAAAGGAAACAAGCTAGATTGCAACAATTACAGAGGAATTTCAGTAACTAGTACTCTAAGTAGTAGTCTATGGACAAATCGGCCTAAAATGGAGTTTCGTGTGCAAGTCGTGCCAACTTTTTGCCGATAAGCCAAGTTTGTTTAAGGGCACTCCATAGATCAGGTTTTGACTTGTTGTCATTCTGGTAAATGCGTTTTTTTAAAGATATGGCCCCCACCACTTTTTTTTGCACGATACTTTTTAAAACGCTGTATCTTTCTTAAAAATAGTCGTAGAGGGTTGCAAAAAATTGCAAATGAATCAGTAAACACCCACAATAAAATAACTTTCTATTATATTTTTCACAATTTTGCTTCGTTTTTTTTAGCAAAAATAAAATTACTGAATTTTAACTTTTTTTTTGTATAGCTAGTAAAGTTTGACCTACATTTTTAATAACACCAAAGCAAAATTTGATTGATTTCTATTATAATTGTTATCTTTGTTTGCTGGACATTCTAAAACAACGTTGTTATTGTTATTTTTGAAAATGAATATCAATCGACGAAAGTTTTTACATATAGTGCAGGTGCTAGAGGTAGTTGAGTACGCAAAATATGAGGACCGCAGTTTGACAATGGATCCTAGCTGAGAATAGGTGACAGACTAACGATTTGGATGTTGCCGGGCAAGTTTTTGGTCCAATTTTTTTTATCCCCCCTCCTTATATATGGATGGCTCAGAAGCCAATCAGTGTAAGTCAAAAAACAATCAATTAAGATATGGGACATTTAACAAAAAATACTGAATCGAATTTTTTTTTTACCCTTACACTTTTTGACAGTTCTGGAACTGCTATCACTTGGTTATGGAAATATTGACTTGCGTGTTATGTCAAATGAATGTTTAAGTATCATAAAATCACATGTAGTATGTAAGTCATTTTTGGGAAAAAATTGACTTACACTTATAGGCTTCTGAACCCTCCATATAGTCGTGTTCGAATTTCTAAAAATTTAACTAAGTTGACGCCCTAAAGACACAATGACATAGAAATGGATCAAAAATGTGTAAAATCTAATTTTAAAATAAAATTATATTAGTTTTTTAAATTTTAGCAGCAAAATCCCCCAAAACACCCCAGACTCCCCAAATCCTGAAATTTTTAGATTTTTTCAAATTTTCTTAAAAACTAAGCTTAGGGAAAAATATGCACTAATCTTTATTGTAGACCATAAAATTTCCTTTTCAACAATGTATGTCAGTGGGGTACGACTAATAACCAACTCTCAGTGGCGGCGGCGGCGTCCGTTTAAAAATAAATAAAATAAAAAAATAAATAAATTTAAAAAAGAAACATGTTTATTATAGGTTTTACCCAATTTTCTTAAAAACCGAGCTCTATATCAAAAAATATAACACACACTTTGTTATAGACAATAAAATTGCTTTTTAAATGATGTATAATAAGGCAATGGTAGTTTTACCTATAATAATTTAGGGGCGTCCGTAAATAAAATCAATTTTGAAAAATGACCAAATTTATCAAGTTTTATCCAATTTTCTCAAAAATTAAGCTTTTTGGAAAACCATAATTTGGCCGTTTATTGTAGATAATAAAATTTTCTTTTTAACAATGTATTAGTAAGTGGGGTCAGGCTAATGAAAAAGTCTCCAGCGGCGTCCGTTTATTAAGAAAATATAAGAAAATTAAAGAAACCACATAGATTTTACCCGATTATCTTAAAAACCAAGCTCTCTATCAAAAATTGTGACCTACAGTCGATTGTAGACAATAAAATTTGCTTTTAAACGTGTATAATAATGTATGATTTATGTTCAGATTAAAACTTCACAGGCCTGTGCAACTTAAATCAATTTTTACAATTTACCAAACAAATTAATTCTGTTACAGGTTTTTTCCAATTTTCTCAAAAACTAAGCTCAATTCACAAAAATGTGTTTTATACTTTATTGTAGGTAATAAAATTTTCTTTTTAACAATGTGTAAGTCAGTGGGGTTTAATTAATGACAAATCCTTCAGCGACGTCCGTATATGGGGGTCAATTAAAAAACACCATAAATAAAATCATTTTTGTCACATGTTTCACCCGATTTTTTTTTCGAATATTAAAAAGAAAATACATTTTTTAAAAAGTATTTTTTTTTAATACATTTCAAATCAAGTAATTTAAACTTTGTTGTATTAAAATCGGATAAAAAATAAAAAAGATACAATTTGTTTTTAAATATGCTTTTCCGCCATATTGAATCCACCATATTTAAAAAAAACGCGATTATCACAATGACAATAAGTCAAAACCTGATCTGCTAGATATGTTAAACAAATTTAAGTTACTTCTAAAAAGTTCTTATGGTTTTCATTAAAAGCATAATTTTTAAATATACCCCAAAGACCCCTATTTTTTCCAGTTATTTGGAAATAACTTAAAAACTGATTAACGCATTCGAACATTTGAACCAGATTTGAATAAAGAATTAAAACAGCTATCTTTTTTATATAAAATAAAAAAAATGTACCTTTTTTTATTTTTTTGACAAATACAAAAAAATACATATTTTCTGACCAATACATTTTTAAATACATTACAAAGCAAGTATTTTAAACTTTGTTCCAGGAAAATCGGATGAGAAATAAAAAAGTTACAATTTTTTTAAAGATACGCCTTTCCGCCATATCTTTCAAAAAACGCATTTACCAAAATGACAACAAGTCAAAACCTGATATATGGGATGCCCTTAACAAAGCTTATCGGCAGAAAGTTGGCACGACTTGCACGCGAATCTTGATTTGTCCATAGACTATAGATTGTATAGTAGGCTTCTTAGATATCTATAATAGAGAATGATTTTCATGAACAAGAAGAAGAAAAGCAAAGTGGGTTTCGTGCAGGCAGATCTTATAGTAATAATGTTTTTTGTCTTAAACAAGTAATTGAGAAAAGGAGCGAAAGAAATTGTGGACCTACACACATCCCAGTAGAAAAATTATGGACAGTGTTAGAGCAAGCTAATATCAATCATACATACATAAAAGCGATAAAACAACTATACAAAGGGTCACAATCTAAAATTAAAATTGAAAATTGACTTTCACAAGAATTCCTGGTAACGAAAGGCCTAAGAAAGGGATGTTGAACCTCTTCAACTCTTTTGAAAACATATATCGAGTAGCTCTAAAAAACTGGAAACCTAAAGTGCACGGCATGGAAATATAACTTAACGAACCATTTACCATATACACACTACAGTTTGCTGACGACCAAGTAATTGTAGCTAATGATAGAAAAGATATGGAGTATATGATAAGAGAGTTAACGGAAGAATACCAAAAGTGGGGATTAACAGTGAACGTGGACAAAACACAGTACTTATGTATTGGAAACGAATCCAGTAAGTTAGAACTAGACAATGGACAAACAATATCTCCATGCAATGAGTATTTATACTTGAGTGTCACATTTGATAAGACAGGAACAGACTGTACAGAACTGGAAAAAAGAATAGTAAAAGCAAAAAAGGCGTCTTAACAGTATTTTATGGAGCAGAGAGATAAAAAAGAATGGAAAATTTAACACATATAAAACAATGGTGAAAAGCACGCTGTTGTATGGAATAGAGACTTGTCGCGTAAGATAAAAATACAAAACAAAGATGGAAAGTGTCGAAATGGATACAATAAGAAGATCAATGAGAATATCTAAAACAGATCACATAAGAAATAAGATCATAAAAGAAGGAATATGAATCGAAGGAAGCATAACTAAAAGACAACTAATTTGGTACGGCCATGTACAACGGATGAACGACGAAAGATTACCAAAGGAGGTCCTAGAATGGCATCCAATAGGGCGCAGAAAAAGAGGGCGTTCTAAACTAGAATGGCAACAGTCAATACAAATAACAATGAGTTAAAAAAACCGGATGATTGTCAGGATCGAAGTAGGTGGAGAATAGGCTTCGGACAACGTAGAAAAACGTTCCAACCGACATAGTAGTAGTAAGATGCTTGTTAAATGTTTTACTTCTCGAACCAGGCAATTAAATAATTAAAATTTTCTACTAGTGCCCTTATTACATAAAGTCCCTAGTATTCGTGTTTGAAACACTTTTATTGAATGTAAAAAATAAATAATTCCAAAAGAAAAATGCAACAAGCCCATTTCTTTTTTGCGTTTCCGACACATATGCAGTATTCCCAAATGAATTTTTAAAACCATTGCCAGCAACGCCCTTTTGCTTGAGGTAACAAAAATGTAGCCGTTTGTATTTCAGTTGAACATTTCTTTATATTGTGAGAGCTTCAACAAAGATTGTGCAATATCAAAATATGAAGGTGAGGTTAATTACCTATTAAAGTAATAATTTGTTGTTATTAAACTCTAACTCAAAAATCAAATGGCTTGTTAAATTACAGTCCCCTTCTTCACGTCATCTAAACAATTTTAAAAAGCGTCGCGTAAAGTAAAATACGGGTGGATCAAATATAAACAAGCCTTTGTTTATAAACTAGTTATTTGGAAACATGACACAAAACAGAAATTTTTTCTACTTTTCTACACATCCCCCTTCTCTGTTAATACACTTTTCCCAAAAGTTTGACAGTTTCTTAATTCCGTTTTCATAAAAGGAAGCTGGGCGGGTATCTAACCAGTTGCGCACGAATGCCTCCACCTCTTCATTGGTTTGAAATTGCTCGCCTCCCAGTGAATCTTTAGGTGGGCCAAACATATGAAAATCGCAAGGTGACAAATCTGGACTGTATGGAGGGAATTCCAGCACAGTCAGCTGCCGTATCAGGGACCCAATTCTTGAACCACTCGGATTTTTTGTCGTATACGAGTAAAATTCGAATGGTGGTTTCGAGTGCTCGAAAAAATTGCTATTCTTGAATGCCACTCGAACGCCAATTCCGTGTACGACTTTTTTTTTCGACTACACTACTTGGCAACGCTGTTGTCGTATAATTTTGACCAACCCAACGCCGGTATGTCCGCCTAAACTTGCCGCGATGAAGTAACGTTGACAGTAGATTGACATATTACCGCCTTTGTTTTTGCAATTTTTTTTAAAAAGTGATTTATTTTCTAGATATATGTTTTTGTTTTAATAACAAAAGAAGCTGTGGTTTATTTTGGTAAAGGCAATTATTGTGTAATCATTGATAACGGTAAGTACCAAATTATAGTAATGAAAATTTGGGGACTAGGGGCATCTAACCTCTTTGAAGTGTGGAAATTTGGGGGTGAAATTCGCAGTTGAATTTTGAGACTGCTTAAAAGAAAACAAATAAACTTCATAAGTATTCTAAAGGTGTCTTGAACTTGAGGCTTTGTTTGTAATGAGTGGCCAGTGTTTGACGAACATGCATACATCATGCTTTGACAAAAACTGTACAAGTGTTACGTAACATAGGGGTTTTTACTGAAACATTTGGAGTTTGCATTTTGTCTGTAGTATAGAAACAATTTAATTTTTTGCTCCCAGTGTTTTTTCTCAGTTTCTTTTTGAGTAGAATTGTTTTGCCTTTTAGACCGATAAGCATAATAAACATTTCAAGTAAAAATTGACAAAATCAGTAACCTTTGTTCAAAAAACCCATTTTTTGTTTAAATTTGAATATCTTTACCTGTCAATTAACTGCAAAAAAATTTTAAACTGTTGTAGACTAAAGCAGCCCTCATATGATCAGTATGATTTGATTTGAATATGTACATTATTTTTGTAGATGTCTTTGTTTTTCAAAAGTTATAAACAATGACATATATAACAATCTTGCCAGTAATACGGATCCAGTGAGGTCTGCTGTGGTACACTCAATGAAAAAACTTTTTGTTACAGGTTCCTCAGAGAAGACATGAAGATCATTTTTGAGGTGAAGCAGTTTTTGCCTAGCGGTCCTGTTGCAATGATGATCCTACTAGAAATACTAGATGCATTTGGTGATCTATTAACTTTTAAAGAACTTTTTTAAATAAATTATAAGTAAAATAAAGTTTATTGTAGTTTTATTGTAAAAAAGATTATACAACTTCTTACATAAAAGCTTATACAGTGAGAACGAGCAAGTTGGAATACATTTTCTAGCAGGTTAAATTAAATTTTTTTTGAATAAACCAAAATCATACCTACTGAGATTTTTAATGAGCAATATTTTTGATGAATTTTTTTGGACAGAACCCCAGAGAGGGGCCAACAAGATAAAACTTGTGTCACCTTGTTGGAAAGCCTATTGAAAAAAAAAATATGGTTCACTTTTTTTTGGAAATCTGTCAAATTAAAAAAAAAAAACATTTTTTATTAGTTTTTGAACAAAGTGCTACAAGTTGAGTCTACCAGTTGCAAAAAAAATTTTGGTATTACTGGACCTCTTGTCAGGGGTCCACCACCTATATTTTAATAAAATTATAGGTTTTACTTTAAATGACACTTATATTCTCTAAAAATTACAAAAAAATAGAAATAATTTTCTTTTTGTTAATTTAAAAAATTATTTGATACCATTTCTAACAAGGTGCCTTAAGTGGGGTCATTCCATCTTAAAAAATAAGTTGTATGCTCGTGGACCCCTTTCTGGGGGTCTGGCCCAAAAATATTCTGTAAAAATATTGCCGGTTAAAAATCTCAGTTAACATGTGTTTGGATTTTTTTAAAAAACTTAAATTTAACCGACTAGCAAGTTTATTCCAACTGGCTTATTCTCACACTGTAGTCATATTGCATAGCGCTTTTTAATGCACTTGACAGTAAGTACTTATTATGTACTTTAAAATGTAAATAAAGAAAAATAATGTTTTTATATTTTATATTTATTTTTGGCCAACATAGAAAAAGTCAGAAAAAATAGTGAAACTGGTAAAAGTATAAGATTAGGTTTATTATTTACATGCAGGGGATTTTCCTACTTGAAGCAGTTGGGCCCTTATATTATCCAAAAATTAAGCAAAATAAGATAAGGCGTTGTACCCAGGGGGGAATCAAGAGGTATCAATGCCCCACAAAATAGTTGATAAAGTGTGTTAAAAGAGACACAAACAAGACAAAAAAATTGCACAATACTCAAATTTTTATTGAAACTTTTTAATCCCCCCGTCCCTCCCGAAAACGCTCCTTTTATATATTTTTTCTTGAAAATGTGTTACAAAGTTTTTAATATAATTTTTTTAATTATTTTTCTTTTTTAGAGCTGTTCATTCATAAATTATTAACGCAAAAATTCAGGATTTTTCACTCTCCCCCCCAGTCGTAAGGCATTTCCAAGAAAAAAAGAAATTAAAAAAAACTGAGTGTCACAAGAGGCTATCCCCCTTCCACCTATTTGCGTCCTCAAGCCCTTTTATTGCCAAATCGCGTCTTTTTTCAGAAGACCTCCCAGTTTTTTTTAAATAAAGAAAAATTAAGCAAACACCAAAAAATATATTAAAGTAAACAAAAATGTTAGGTTAGATCACTCAGATTCGTATACGGAAATTGAGATTCGAGTGGACTTTACCACTCGACTTTATTTCCGACGAAAAACCCGTATACGAGCTTTCAAGAATTCGAATGGTGATTATCCGTATACGTTTCGCCGAATCCGTATACGGATTTATTTCAAGAATTGAGTCCCAGGTCTAGCCTTGTCATGCAGGAGCAACACGTCTTGGATGGGGTGTGCTCTCCTCTTTTGGCGATAATCAAGCTTTACCTGGTCGATTAAGTTGCAGTAGTAAGCCGCGTTTATTGTTATTCGGTCGTGCAAAAAATCGATCAACAAAACTCCTCTCCAGTCCCAGAAAACGGTCGCTAAAACTTTGCCTGCAGAAATGATGGAACGCGGCCGACGTGGGTGACTCACGTTGTCGACACGCTCACGCTGCCGTCCTTAAGCTAGAATGCCGTTAACTACCTATAAAGTTTTCCTAGTTTTGATCAAAAAACCCGGAAAATAACAGACAAACGATGCTGCTTGATAACTGTAAGTTATTTGTTTCTTGAAAACCACAAAAGCTAAAGAAGATTTGCTTATAAAAATTGATGTAGAATAATGTTCTGATTAAGACGGCACCAAAAAATAAAAATTGTCGAAATGTTGGTTAACGGCATTATAGCTTATGCACGGCAGCACGGCCGTCGTTAATTTCTTTGCACCAAGTTTTTACAGGTACCCACGAAAGCGTCTTATTTCCGAACTGTGCTCGCAATCTGCATCGAATTTCAGCAGGTTTCACGTTTCGCGTGTAAGAAATTTATTTATTTATTTATTTACGGGTCAAGCCCATTTAAAAATTTTACAATAGTGCACTTAAGAAAAACAACAAGTTAATACATATAAACTAAGCAAAATCAAATAATTAGATAAAGAATAAAATTAAATTAAATTTTGACCATGTAACATTAAAAGATTTAAAAAAAAACACTTTTATTTTTTAAGGCTTAATTACTTAAATTAGGTAATTAAAGAGAAAGGCCAGAGAGAGCTCTTACAAATAGTTCATAGGGCCCAAAGAAATCAATGTCACCCAACTCATTACAGAGCCTAAGGGTACGAGGAATAAAAGAGTGAGATGCATAGTTGGTTCTATAAAACTGTTGATGAAAAGTATAAGTTCTGCGAGTGTTGCGGGATGGTACATCTAGAGCTATTTTTGAGGTTAAGTAGGGGCAGTCAATTGTAGAGTTTATAATTCTGTGGATCAGTTTAAGGTCTCTCTGTTTCCTTCTAGAGGAAAGGGTTGACAAATGAAGTGTCTCACAAAGTTGTTTGTAATGGAAATCTTCATTGTTAAAAAATCTATAGCTAATATACCTGCAGAACTTACGCTGAACGTTTTCCAGGCGATGGATATGACTGATGCAGCATATTCGAGATGTGTGAGAACATATGAGAAATACAGAGTCTTGATGGAGTCAATGTTGACAAATTCCCTTGTATTACGTTTTACAAACCCAAGCATCCGAAGTGCTTTGCTGATTATTGAGTCAATGTGTGGTGCAAAATCAAGATTCCCTCTCATCAAAACACCCAGATCCCTAATCTGGTCCACACAGTCCAGTGGATTACCATTGATGTGATAAATACAGTTGTTAAAGGCTCTAGACTTACGGAATTTTATTACTTTACATTTAAATACATTGAGATCCATACCATTAGTTTGACACCACTGAATTAGTCTGTCAAGGTCATCTTGCAATGCAAGACAATCATCAGGGGTTACAATTTTTAGGAATAATTTTAAGTCATCAGCAAAAAGAAGAAATAAAGAGTGTAGGAAGCAAGAATTGATGTCGTTGATGAACAGGTTAAAGAGCAGTGGAACCAAATGCGAGCCCTGAGGCACACCCGATGAAACTAGAATTTGAGAAGAAGTAAAGTTATTAATATGGACTAGCTGTATCCTTTCCATAAGATAGCTTTTTACCCAGCAAAGAAGAGAGCCTGAGATGCCAAGTCTCTCTAGTTTTTTAACCAAGACTTCATGATTGACCCTGTCAAACGCCTTGGAGAAGTCGGTGTCTATACTGTGCACCTCCCCACCCTTCTCCAAGGCGTTTGCCAAAAAGTCAGCGTACGTGACAAGATTGATTTCTGTTGATGACATCCTTTTAAAGCCAAATTGCTCCGGGATAATTTCCGCACCCAAAGTTGATACCAGGAACTTTGTGACAATATTTTCAAAGATTTTGGGGATTGTACTAATGATGCAAATTGGACGGTAATTTGTCACATCTGATGAGTCTCCAGACTTGTGAATTGGTACCACGTAACTGGATTTCCAAAACTCAGGAAATAAGCCATCTCGCAGAAACTTGTTGAAAATTATATGTAGAGGTCGCGACAATATAAAACAACAGTTTTTTAAGAAGAGAGGATGAATATGGTCAGGCCCTGGTCCCTTGTCCGGGTCAATGTTTTTTAGCTCTGTGCAGATATCAGAGATACAAATAGTAAAGTCAAACAAATTATGAGAAGTTAAAGAGGGCTTGTCAATGAAATCCAATGACTGGTTAGTGTAAACTGAGCCAAAGTATTCAGCAAAGAGTTGGGCAGCTTGGGGACCCATAGCTGCTGACTTATCATTAAATTTAAAGCAAGATGGAGGCTTACTTGAGTTTTGTATTGAATTTGTATAGGACCAGAACTGCTTTGGGTTTTGCCGTAAGTGTGATTCAGTGTCCTTTAAGAAGCTTTGAAAATTCTCCTTAGAGAGTAAATTACATTGTGACCGCAACTCTGAAAATGCCTGGTAGTCAAGAGGTAGTCGACTTTGTTTGTATTTTTTGTGTAAGATTTTTTTCTGTATAATGAGTGCCTTCAGATCCTGTGAGAACCATTTGGGGAACTTTCTACTGGATATTTTCTTGACAGGTACAAAAAGATTAAATGTTTCATACAAGACATCATAAAGAATGTTTAATTTAATGATTATTCTTTGCGCAACACTGCTCCGTACCTTCTTCTCGCTCATTGCGATTGCTCCTGGCCAAATGAGCATCGCGGCACTACCAGCCGTCTACATGCTGCTGAATATCCCTACTGCAAAATTATAACGGCCACGTTCTTCTTGAATGATTTTTCCGTTAGTAAGTTTAAAAGGCTTGTTTATATTTGATCCACCCTCGTACGCATATGAAAATATCACTTAAAATATTGAATTATTATACAAAATAACTGGAAGGACCACAGAATAATTTAAATTAAAAATTTCTGTAAAAAAAAATTGCAAAAAATTCAATAGCAAAAAATTATCAGCATGAAATAAATTTCTCAGGTAGTTAAAAGATATAATATACACAGAGCCGTAAAAAAAATCGGAAGGGATTATATTTCAAAAACTGAATCAACGTGGCGGTCGTCAGACACCATTTTGTCACATTATATCATGTTTAAGGCATAAAAATTACCAAAATTTCAGGCGATATTAATGAAATTCCCTTGATCACCCATTGTAAATGTCCTCTAATTTGCTTTAATGACTTTGTAGTACTCCCTGCTCCCACCCATCTGTTCTGCTGTCATTCCTCTCCACCCTTTTCAAAAACATTATTCGCATAATTTTATTTTATCAAATATAGGGCGATTTCAAAAATTCTTTCCTACAAGATTTAAGATTTTCTTTCAAACACTATTATACTAGATCTCCCCTCCCTCTTTCTTTCTCCTCAACGCCCACCTAATTGAAATGTGTGTAGCTATAACTTTCACAAATATAGAGCGATTGCAAAAATTATTTCTCTCGATAAGGCTGAATAAGAACCTAAAAGTTAAAAATAAAAATAATAATAATAATAAAAACACCTAACTGATAAATCTACTTGTAGGTACCTACTAGTCGAAGTTGGGTCAAAATAACCCAATAATCTTTGTTTGAAACTCGTAGACAATGATTGTGTAGAAATAAAATTTTGGACTTCCATTGTCTTTATTTATTTTAAAACACGACGTTTCGGTTAGTAAGTATCTCTAACCGTTATCAAGTGTAAACCGAACCGAACAGTTTACACTTGATAACGGTTAGAGATACTTACTAACCGAAACGTCGTGTTTTAAAATAAATAAAGACAATGGAAATCCGAAATTTTATTTCTAACCCAATAAGCTGATTCATGAAAATACAAAACTGTATAATTTCGTAAGTGCGCTTTGGGTATCAAAACTAAAAGTTGAAGCATGTCGTACATTATAGGTATACCTATCAATTTTGTACCCAACTGCAACTAGCACTGTCGGTTCTACGGGGGGTACTGGGTAATTACCCCCCCCCCGCCGCCAGAGCTCGAAAAAAATATATTACGTATAAAGGCTGGTATTCCCGATAATAAGCGCATAGGAAAAAACGCAGAAGAAATATGTACAAAGGAAAAAAGCGCATGCGAATACATCGCATGCGAAAAAAAAAGCACAGAGGAAAGACTTACAATAATAACACCGGTAGGTAGGTACCAATGGTTACAAGAATCAGTGTAGGTACACAAAATTAAGAAGTGGTCTGTACATTTGACAAGTTCTACCTAGTATGTAGGTACCTATCTATATGTTTTTCGGTGCGCTATCTAATGTCAACAAATAAACACTTTACATTATACTAGATAAGACTAGAGACCCTTTATGTATGACATATTTTAAAGAAATAAAAATCTTTAAAATATGTCATACATACAGGGTCTCCGAGGGGTGGCTTGATCGCCGATTTTTGTACACCAAAAGGAAATACCTACGGTATAATACCTACGGTATTTCCCAGTATTTCCTCAAATTTCAATGGTATTTCCTAGTATTTCCCAAGTACTTCCCGGTATTTCCTAGTATATTTCCCAGTACTTCCCAAGTATTTCCTGGTATTTCCCCTAACCTGTACACCAAAAGAAAATACCGAGCCACCCCTCGAGAGTCTCTAGTTATGGCTAATCTCAATTAAAAAAAAATCAGAGACTATTTGACCCCTGCGCAAAACTACTTTATAAATTCAGGTTCACATCATTCATAATTTTTTTTATACATTTTCATAACTGCAATTTTCTGCAATTTTCAGAGTTTTGCGCAACTTATTTTGTGTGCGCGAAAAATTGATCACGAAGTTTTATGGTGTACGGTCAAACTGAACCTCGCATTCGAATTCAGAACTTATATAAGATAAGTAGGTCTGATCAAAGGCACAGACCACTTTTTTATTTCGTGTGCCGGTGTAAGATTTCATAGATTTTCAAATTTTTAAGTTTTATAAAAAACAAATATGTTCAATTTTTTTTTTCAAATTTAAAAATTTTATGAGTTTTTATATAAATACTCTCGTCTTTTTTGTTGCAAAATGGTCTAATAACCTAACCTGTTATTTTTTAACATGGAACATTCGAATTCTAGAAGTTTAACTTTATGTCATTGTGCACTGTTTTACTATGTGCGCTATTTTCCGTGTACGCGTTTTCGGTGTGCGCTTTTATCCAGTTGCGCCTTCTGACGTATGCGCTCTTTTCCTATGATGTGTCCTGTGTGCTTTTGTCATATGAGCGTTTTTCCTGTGCCCTAATTTACAATCACCGCTTGACCATTACCCCCCCCCCTTTAGAATTTGGCTCCAGAACCGCCCTTGGCGACTAGTATGTATGTATACAAGTAGATTTAGCAGTTGGGTGTTTTTTTTATCTAATTTTTTTTTATTGACGAGTGTTTTTGTACCACAGCCAGTTATTTTATTTGGTTTATTTATTTTTAGGAAAAATTAATTCTTCTTGACCTATTTTCTACTGAAAGTACAGTAATAAGATCACTCAATATTTTTGGACGATATTCGTTTGACTCGAAAGAAACTAAACATATTCACACGATTCTGACGTTTATAGGATTTTTATGCCCAGTGCTATTTGTCATTCAAATAGGCGGTGGAATATTTTTGAAAGACATAAAGCCAGCAGAACTGTTTCAGAGCGCAGGATTTTGCAGCATAACGGTGCAGTTCATAATAAAATTAGTTTTCTTTCATCACAAGAGAAAAGTGTATTATCAGTTAGAAACACAAATGGTTAATATTTCACGTGATTATGATGTTCTGCAGAGGCATGTTTCTACAATAAAAAAGACATTTAAGGAATGCATTATCGTCACAACGTTTTTTAGAGTAGATGTTCTTTTTTCACTAATAATTTATTTTTTAACTACAGTACTAAGTAAGTCAATAAGAATCTTATTACAATCAAAAAAGTCAAAAAAGTGTATTAAATACCCACAAAGCACAATCACGCGTTTAACAGGTAAACAATGCGTGAAAAAAAAACGTTGATTTTAAAAGCTGCTAGAAAAAAACGTTTAATTCATATATATGAAAATAAATTGGTAAAATTTTTTTATTAAGTCACAAGCTTTTATAAAATGCACTAAAAATTAAAAATTAATTTTCTAACATTCTAATATTATCATAATAATAAAAGCGATGGCCGACTGATGGACATTTTGACGATGTTAGCACGATAAGATATCCGTATCAATTAAATATCACTATTTGCAAGAATCAATCTATGCAGAGATATCAAACCCACCCAACCCGACCCAAGATACCCCAGCATTTCTCTGACATAGGTATGGCAATGGCATAACATTGCGGCACATCAAACATATCTTTGATGACCTGCTATGTTGAATATTCTTTAAGTGTTTAGATCACAAATTTAGATTAACTTATGCTGAAACCTTTCAAACCTTGGGTAAGGTGGAAAGTCTACACACTAAATGGCACTAATAAAAAAACAACTTACTATGGATTTTTCCAAAAAGGGAAGCCCTAATCTCCTCGGCTAGTGTTTGATCTAATTTCACTAAATGACTCTTTCTCTAGGGAGTGGGTGAACCCATTTATTTTTAGAGATTCTTCCTTACCACCATGGCCTAGGCTCCCCTCAAAAGTTCACAAAAATTACCAAAAGGTTGGAGCTATTTTAAAAATCAATAGTAATTCATTATTCAAAATTAATTTATGGTAATCAAATTAAAACCAGGCTTTTGGGAAAAACAAATCTAAAATATATTGTAAATATAAAAATAGCAAAATGTTACACAAGGAATAATTTTTGACAAATCAACAAGTCAGTCTTTTGTTTTCTAGATTCTAAACTATCAGTTCGGAATATCACAGCTGTATAAATATTATGAACTTAGGGCTAAAATATTAGACAACCAAAAGTGCACCTTTGTTTGTGTACAGTAGTACAACTTAAGTATATAAAAATTATTTACCTTAATTATGTAAAATTTAGTGGCAACAATTAAACCAGAGTAGTTATAAAAATATCAAAAATACCTTCACTGAAGATCTCAAACCTGCTAACTCACTCTCCGTACTCAGAGATGGTCAAAGAGGTGTACGTAGATGTACCAGGTATGGTCACAAGGGCAACTGAGCTACGTAGAGGGTTGTAGATGTAGCAATGTGGCTATGATTCTGGAATATGTATGGCTTTACAATGCGTCTGGGATTGTGGCAGTATTTGTGGCAACGTCTATGGCAGTATTTGTGGTAACGTCTTTGGCAATATGTATGACCACGTGTATGGTGACAGGAAGTCCTTAGGGACTCGGCCTAAGACAATCAGAAAAATGTGCCTCAGTTTGATGCCACCAAAATCATCGGAGAATATATAAAAATATGCAGGAAAAATAGGAGATTATAATTATCAGATTTTGACTCACCTAGCGATGGAAAACGGCCGACTGGTTCTCAGGCTTTGAGCGGCGAAGTTATTTTAAGGTTAGGTGTGACACACCAAATCCAAAAATACGAAAAAACTCAGGCTATGCCTTTAAATTCAAAACAACAACATCACGTCTAACTTCTCTAAATTGAAGAGCTTATTTAATCCAGAAAATATGATTCGGATTGCCCCGTTTAGGCAAAAATCTTAGCTTGTTAAAATGTGAGATCCGCTTCGCTCAAAAGCCATGGAAAAAAGGACGATTTCCCGCAGAAAAATGGAAAAGATCCACAAATGTCAAGAAATGTCAAAATTGTCAAAAGAAATTGGTAAGCCCGTAAATTGCAGTAAGCCAGTGAAGTAGTTAATCAAGTGATACCCCGACGTTCCAACTATCCTTAAAATTAAATTGTACTTGAAGATTAATTACTAACATTATTTTTACATATGAACAATCACTCCATGTACTTTCCTAAACATTCAATAAACTAGAATAAAATTATGTTATTTTTGCAGAATATTAACTTTTATGTTACAAATAACAGCTTAACCAAAAGATGGTGCATACAGGTATTAGCTTAGCGGTGAATCGAAAACGATAAGGCGCCCGAACACAATGTTACACTTCAGTGCACTGGTAAATATTAATAGAAAACGTCACAACAGAGTTTTCTAACCTCACAATTCGTGCCACGTTTTTAAAGTGGAAAAGCAAGCACAAAATGCGAAAACAAAGTTAAAAAGAATATTTAACAACAAAGACAACCTGTTGAAATGTCGAGAGGCTCTGAGAGTGTTCTGGGGACAATTTACAAATGATTAAACAGATACTGTTAAATTTATATACAAACACGGTAATATTTTAATGGGAAAATCTAGATCTAAGATCCAAATTACAGGGTTAATTTAACGAGAAACATCTTTATTAATAAGGTTATTTTAAGCGTAAAAATGTGCAAAATCTGAGACAAAAGGGTAAGAAAAATCCTATTGTTACACCCCCCCTACCAAATGAAGTTATAACTTTTCTAAATCTGAATCGTCTGAAATATCAGTACGATCTAATAAGTCTCTCCCGGGACGAAGATCCTTCACATGCCATTCTCCTAAGGACTTGCCTTTGGAGTCTATTAATTCATACGAAACCGAACCCAAAACTTTATGAACATAAAAGAGGCCGTTATATTTTTCTCCTAATTTTGAGGAATAATAATTTGATTTATTCGAAAGAGAATAATCTTTACGAAAAACCTCGTCTCCGACTTTAAATTTAACCGGTCTACGACGCAAATTATAATGGTGAGTATTCTTAACATGTTGTTTCTTTATTTTTTTCTGGATATCTTCGTATATCTCTTCGAAAGCGCTCTTTCGTACAATTCTTTCTTCAGATCTATCGACATTAACATCTTTAAGTTTTTCGGCATCAAGAACATTATGATATTTTCCATTTCCGACATATTCTCTACCGTAAACGACATAATAAGGAGTATATCCATGAGTTTCGTGTACGGAAGTCACAAAAGCGCAAATAACAAAAGGCAAAAGCCTACACCAGTTTCTTTGGTTTTCTTTTATATAACACGATAGCATTTGCTTAATTGACCTATTATTTCTCTCCGTAGGATTATTTTGAGGATGATGGCGATTATTATAGAAAATGTTAAAATTATAGTCGGCACAAAGTTTCTTAAATTCCTTGCTAAATAATTGGCTTCCGTTATCAGTAATTAAATACTTAGGTGCTTCATGCACAAGGAAACAATGATCCTCTATTGCCGCACAAATAGATTTGGCGGTAGCTTTCCTAAGTGCAAAAGTCAAAATATACTTACTAAAATAGTCGCAAATGAGCAATATATATGCAAATCCTCTGGAACTCAATGGTAGCGGTCCAATTAAATCTGTGCTGACCATCTCAAAAGGTCGACTTATTGTAGGTCTTGAACCCATTAAACCAGCTGGTTTTAAATTAACAGCTTTATGCTTAAGACAAATGACACATTTCTTTATATATGAAGTAACGTCAGCTCTCATCTTTGGCCAGTAAAACTTTTGCGCCATGCGTTCATACGTTTTAAAAATTCCTTGATGACCTGAATGTTTGGAATTATGATATTCCTGTAAGATTTTATCTCTATGTTCCTTTGGCAAGACAATTTTCCAATAGTCAGCATCTTCTGACAACTCAGGTACTTTGCACTTGACATACTTAAAAATACAGTTGTTATTTACTCTCCATTTTGGATATAACCAAGGATCTTTCAAAATCTTAGTTCTCATACCAATATACCATTTATCTTTAATATCATTAAATTCAAAGTTCAAAGTGTTAAAAATTAATCTGCCTGAGACATTAACTTCTTGAATATCCTCATTCGAGGGTGTTGCATTGACATCTGGAACAGTTCTACTTAGCATATCAGGTACGACATGATCTTTACCTTTTCGATGACGAATTTCAAAGTCGTATTGTTGTAATTTCACTGCCCAACGACAAAGTCTACCATGAGGATTTTTAATATTGTCCAACCAAATTAGAGAATGGTGATCCGTTTCAACGGTAAATTTAGCTCCTTCCAAATATGGTCGTAACTTTTCTAAAGCCCACAACACTGCTAAAAGTTCTCTTTCTGCAGTTGTCCAATTTTTCTCTTGTTTAGTTAAAGATCTGCTTAAATAACAAATGACACGTTCTTCACCATCAATGGTTTGTGTAAGGACTGCACCCAATCCATAGGCACTAGCATCTGTTTTAACATTAAAAGGATGATTAAAGTCTGGAGAATTCAATAACGGTGCTGAAACTAAACATTCTTTAATTTTCCTAAAAGAAGCTTCACACTCTGGTGTCCATTTCCAACGTTCTTTCTTTCTTAAGAGTTTGGTTAGTGGAGCTAATACTGATAAAAAATCTGGCATAAAACGGCGATACCATGAGGCGGTTCCCATGAAAGTTCTAATTTCTTTAACATTTTTAGGTGATGGAATATCTAAAATTGCTTTGACTTTCTTCATATTTACACGTAATCCTTTCCTATCTATGGTATAGCCTAAATAGTCGAGTTCTCTTCTGAAGAATTGGCATTTATCTTTGTTCAAAGTAAGACCTGCTGCAATCAAACGGTCTAACACTTTCTCTAATATTTTCATATGTTCGGTATACGGAATAGAAATGATGATAATGTCGTCTAAATACACGAATATGTTTTCTTCAAGGTCAGCTTGTAATACTCTATCAATTAATCGTTGAAAAATAGCAGGTGCATTGGTCAAACCAAAGCAAAGTCTCTTGAAATGAAAAAGTCCTTTACCATGGACTGTAAATCCCGTATATTCCCGACTTTCTTTCTTTAAAGGAATCTGCCAAAAGGCTGACTTAATATCTAAAGAACTAATTTATTTTGCACCTTTAAGTCTGTCTAGAATGGCTGATACGTACGGTATAGGATATGCGTCTTTCTTTGTCACTTTATTCAATTTTCTAAAATCTGTGCAGAACCTTCTAGAGCCATCGCTTTTAGGTACTAGACCAAGCACTGTTAGAAGGTTCTACAACGTCCTGATCTAACATAGTCTGAAGTTCTTCATTAATTTGTTTCTGTACTATGGGTGACACGGGGTAATATCGTTGTTTTATTGGAGGTGAATCTACTATGATTTCATGCTCTACCATATTGGTACATCCTAACTAATAACTTTATTTGACAAAGAGAGATCACTAGTAGTCGAGTTTAATGATAAAAACGAGCCAGCTAACCGACCATTTAACGACTCGGTGATCCGTTTCCCGCATTATTACTATTGCATCTAGGGCAGGTTGTTGTGGTTTTTCCAGCATAACCGTATCTGTAGCAGTGTTTTCGTTTGGGTCTAGTACATTCTCTAGAAGTGTGTGATGAGCCGTCACAATTCCAACAAACTATAGCTGATATATTAGCTCTAGAAGTATCTCTATGTGTTTCTCTATTTCTGTTAGATTCTCTATCTTCATTAGGTTCTCCATTTCTATCGACTCTTCTTTCTGAATTGCTATGAATATCTCTATTGGTGTTTCTATTTCTGTTAAAATTATTATTTCCGAATGACCTATTTTCTTCTTAATTGTATCTATTGTCTCTGTCTCTATATCTGTTGTTCTCTATATTCCTATCTTGGTTTCCGTGAACTCGGTTACTGTTGTAATTATCATTACTTCTGCTTCCATTTGAATGTTGATGAAACCTATTTCCTCTATCTCTGTTATCATTACCATGATTTCTATATCTATTTCCATTATCTCTACTCCAGTTTCTCTGATCATCTCCACGTTCAGGGCTTCTAAAATTGTTCCTTTGGTTTGCTCTTGAACAAAAGTAATCTTGACGACTAGTGGATGGTTGTGGTTCTACATAGGCCAAATCAGGTTCGACAAATGTTCGCTTTCGCCTAAAAGAAGCGTTAAATCTATCAATTTGGATTTTCTTTTTCTCCAGTTGAATGCAAAGTTT
Organism: Aspidapion aeneum; assembly: GCA_963576565.1. Classification (NCBI taxonomy): domain Eukaryota; kingdom Metazoa; phylum Arthropoda; class Insecta; order Coleoptera; family Brentidae; genus Aspidapion; species Aspidapion aeneum. The sequence continues at coordinate 109,231,710 of OY755040.1, forward strand.
CTTCAATTCCTCCACTGAATCGACTTCAACAAGTCCTAGCGTAAGTTGATAAAAAGGTTGAAGGTTCTAAAGAATTATTTTTAATTTTGTAGCTTCAGGAAGTTTAATTGGTAATCTTCTAGAATAATGCCGCATAGCTGCAAAATAAAGTCCAATGGATTCATTATCTACTTGCGGTCTGCGTTTCATTTCTTCAAAAACATCTTCCTCATAATCTGGATCTAAAAACTGTTTCTTCAACGCTTCAACCAGTGAATCCCAATCGTGAAATTCAATATCTCTATTAGCACTAAACTACTGGTACGCTTCATCATCAAAAAGGTCAATAGCTGAGTTATAAAGTTCTTCTTTCGGCATGTTTCTTGCAATACTCAAAGCCTCAACTTTCTCCAAAAAAGCAACAGTTGATTGTCTATCAGATGGTCCTCTATATTTCAATCTCCACTCAACGACAGGAACAGGCCTTAATCTTGAAGTATATTCTCTTATAGGCTTTCTTGAACCAGCGTTCTCAAAATCTGAATCACTATTGGATGATTCTTTTGAATCTGATTCATCAGCAACCAACAAGGATGTGTCTAGTGTTGATGACATTTGTTTCTTAATCAATTTAAGTTTATGGGCAAGGGTTTCTTGTAAAACTAGAATTTGGCTTAAAACTTCGCAAAGCTTCTTATTAATTGCATCCTTATCATCCTGTCCACTAGGTTTGACTCTATCTATCCTTTTCATTATATGTTGAATCTTTGTCTCAATCTTCAAATGTTTGCTCGATCCTTCAGGCGTTTTTAATTCATTAATAAGTGTGGTTATCTCTTCGACCTTCTTTCCACCTTCATCCAATTCATCTCCAGCAGCCAATGAGTAGTTTGGATAGGTTAATGATCTTCCACTTCTTTCCAGCTTCAATAATCTTCTAAGAGTTCCCAATTTCACTTTCAAATCCTCTAAGTTTTAACTCGTACGTTAACTCCTCTTTATTCAAATGATTTGGCCTAATATGATATGAGTCGGACATCTTGATTACTCTAACTTTCACTTTCTTACAAAAAAACCTCACCAAACCGACCACAAAATAAAAAAATAAATCGAGAAAAAAAAACTGCGCGCAAAAATGTTGTAAGCTTGGGAAACGATTAAAAAAAATTGGGTTGCAACAACACAAAGGGGGGGAATAAAAAATTAAGATGTACAGGCCACCCAAAAAAATTTTTTAAAAAATCTTTTGCAATGACCCCAACTCTATTTCCTAAGAGATGACCCCTTAATAAGAATTCCCTTCAATTCCAAACAATCAATTACAGAAATAAAGCAAAAAAAAAATTGTAGAGACCCAGAACTGCAAATGTTCCTCAAATCTTAGTACAAAAAAAAAATATATCGAAAATGTAACCAGCTATCTCCAAATATGTGAAATTAAATCCAAAAACAGATTAAAAAAAAAACTTAAATTTAAATGTTGCCCTCATTGAAGGACCCCGAATAATATTGTGAAAGACCACCAAGGTGATCAATAAAAAAAAGACTGATTTAAAAAAAATCACAGCCCTTTGAAAAAAAATCCAAAAAAATTTTCTTTCCCCAAATGAGACCAATTGAAAAGAAAAATCAAAAGAAAACTTGAAAAAAAAAAGAGAAAAAAAATGTCGCCTGTTTAAAAAAATTCTCTTTTTTTTGGAAAAGACCCTTAAGGTGGTCAATAGAAAAGAAAAAAAAATTGTGTGAAGACGCTAAAAATTTTCCTCTTGGGAAAGACCCCCAATGTGATCAATGAGATTAATGAAAAAAAAAAATTAAATCTTTTAAAATAGCTAATGCTTAAAAAAATAATTTGTGAAAGACCCCCAAGATTTAGGGTAGATCCACTCAAATAAATAACTGGACTAAAAAATCTTTGAATTATGCAAAAAAAATAATTCTGAAAAACCCCAAGGCAGCTTTAGCCCTAAATTAAAAATAAGAAGAAAAAACAAGAAAAGAGAAAAAAAAACAAATTTTACGAATTTTCCCACTTTAAATCTGGAAGTACCCCAAAAGAAACTGTGTAGGAACCCGAAAGAAAATTTCCAAAAAATTTTAATGACCCCCAGGCCTTTTGTTTTAGAAAAAAAGGAAGAAAAATTTTAAAAAAATTGTGCACAGACCCACAAACAAAAAAAAATTTGTCCTAAAGAAAGAAAAAAAAAATTGAAAGACTTTTGAAAATCTACGACCTGCTTTATCAATACAACTTCAGGCGATAAGATATTGGGAAGTCGGTTTTTTGAAAACACATGTTTTGCAAAAAAAATATAATATTTCTACGCTAATGAATAATTGAAATTGAGCTTTTAGACACCCTGTTGTATATTTGTTTTGTAACTTGGTTGTACCTTATGGAAAAAATTAAAAAAACTCAAAAATGAAATTTAAAAAAAACAGAAATAAAATTTAAAAAAAAAATGAGATCTACTCAAACGGACACTCAATGCTAATGAGTTTATCGAATGTCCATCTGATTTGACACTGAAAACTAAAATAGTCTATCTTTCTTCGTAAAACCAAAATACTGATTTACTCTGTTGTAGATGTCGCAGAACCTCAAAAAACAACAAAAAAACAAAAAAATGTAAAAACTCTTCTTACAAAACACTACTATAACACTCAATTGAAAAAAAATTGCTGTCTGGCCAAAAGAAATCTTATTTAAAACATGACAGTGTAACAAAACGGGATTTGAGCATAAATGGTATTTTTGCCATTTATAAGTTTTTAAAGATTTTTAATTAAATATTGTTTTGACATCAACAAGCATTAATTATATGCAAGACTAGGTTAAGATTAAGTAAAATTTATGGCAACTCGGCGACTTGTTTTTAGGCATATTTTCAGGTTCGCTGTATTTTAATAAAAGTTGTATTCGGCTAATATGTCCTTTGAGCCACTAACATGAAAATAATGCATATTTTGTAACTGGAAACAAATTAGCTAAACTATTTTCAATTTAAAAAAAAAACACACTGTGTAATTTTACTTTCTAACGGGTTTTTAAGTCTGGCTTGCATTGCTATTTTGTCTCTTAGTGGAGCGCTTAAAGCGCAGTTTATCTCTTTCTCGCCAAGGCCAAAGGGAGTAGAATTCTAGCCAATCAACGCCAAGATATTTGTCCCTTCAAGCGCAGGGTCGCTTTAACTGAAACGGGAAACTTTCGAAAGTCGTCAGGGAGTTTACTCTTTAGTTTGCCTTTGCCTGGTACGTTACGCTTTCATTAACACTTCTTAAGGGGGGTTTTATTTCAACTGGGGAAATTTATCAATTATTTTAAGATTGTATAAAAGTGTTAACTTTAATATTCATAATTATTTTGGTCTTTTCTTTTAGAGTTTATTAATTTTAAAGCTTTTATTTATTACTGTTTCCAGTGTTTTGAAATAATGTTTTTATCTGTTTTATGGTTTATTTTAACAACAAAGTACAAACCATTCGTTGCCCTAAAATCGGCATTTTTAATCAATAACATATCCCAAACCTAAATAGTAATATTAAGTAAATTAAACAGTTGATTGAATAGTTTCACTCATTCAATCAACGTTTAAGATGTTGATAAATATATATATATATATATATATATATATATATATATATATATATATATTTACAACAAATATATAAAAGGTTTATAAAACCTAAAAGTTTAAGAAGTGTAAATATTTGAATACAAAAGTTTAATAGTAGTAAAAAGTCGATATTCAACTAATAAATATAAGAAGTGAAAGTGTGAAGCTGATTATCCTACATTAGTTATACATTTGAGAAAAACGTTTATAGCATACTTTTCCTCCAAGAACCGTCAAATTCCCTTTCGAGATTGTGTAAATTTAATAACATATAGTAACATTTAATCTTTTCATAATTTATATAAGTTGTAGCCTAAGTTGGTAGCTTACAACATTTAAGCCTTGGCCACTTGAGGTGACAGTACCACTGTCACACACAGGCCCCTGTTACAACAGCAACAATGACAACAATATTTTACAGAAATTTACTGAGCCATTTATGTATACTTTTTTGAAAATTTGTACTCTTATTTCTATTTCTTTTTTCTCTAAATAGTTAACACCGAACAAACACACCACAAAAAAAAATTCTCACACCAACCCGCTAAAATTTAAAAAAAATTCAAAAATTTTGTAGTTTAAGCAATTTTTTCCAAACTGCGTTAAAAAAAACACCAAAAATCTGCAGACTAGTATAAGAATGACAAACACACTAAAATTTTCTGTCACCAATCACTAATTAAAACTTTCTTTTATAAATAAATGTGATTTTTCTTTTTTTTTTTTAAACACAATCTATTTGCATCTGCCACTAAATAAAAATTGTTTTATCTGATGCTTAAAAATCAGGATTTCAAAATCACCCTATAGAAAATTGGGTTTTTGCCACACAACAAAAAAAAATTAAAAAAAAGACTTGTTTAAAGAAAATATTGCAGGGTCAACAGTTGTGAATTCCAAGACTGCTTGTGTAAAATCTGCCAAAAATAAGCAAATAAAATTGGAAGAAACTGAAAAAAAAAAATTTACTTGGTGCGCCACTGAAACCTTTCAAACCTTGGGTAAGGTGGAAAGTCTAAACACTAAATGGCACTAATAAAAAAACAACTTACTATGGATTTTTCCAAAAAGGGAAGCACTAATCTCCTCGGCTAGTGTTTGATCTAATTTCACTAAATGATTCTTTCTCTAGGGAGTGGGTGAACCCATTTATTTTTAGAGATTCTTCCTTACCACCAATGAGCGCCAGGTAATTTTCCCCTAGACTCCCCTCAAAAGTTCACAAAAATTACCAAAAGGTTGGAGCTATTAAAAATCAATAGTAATTCATTATTCAAAATTAATTTATGGTAATCAAATTAATGGGAAAAACAAATCTAAAATATATTGTAAATATAAAAATAGCAAAATGTTACACAAGGAATTATTTTTGACAAATCAACAAGTCAGTCTTTTGTTTTCTAGATTCTAAACTATCAGTTCGGAATATCACAGCTGTATAAATATTATGAACTCAGGGCTAAAATATTAGACAACCAAAAGTGCACCTTTGTTTGTGTACAGTAGTACAACTTAAGTATATAAAAATTATTTACCTTAATTATGTAAAATTTAGTGGCAACAATTAAACCAGAGTAGTTATAAAAATATCAAAAATACCTTCACTGAAGATCTCAAACCTGCTAACTCACTCTCCGCACTCAGAGATTGTCAAAGAGGTGTACGTAGATGTACCAGGTATGGTCACAAGGGCAACTGAGCTACGTAGAGGGTTGTAGATGTAGCAATGTGGCTATGATTCTGGAATATGTATGGCTTTACAATGCGTCTGGGATTGTGGCAGTATTTGTGGCAACGTCTATGGCAGTATTTGTGGCAACGTCTTTGGCAATGTGTATGACCACGTGTATGGTGACAGGAAGTCCTTAGGGACTGGGCCTAAGACAATCAGAAAAATGTTCCTCAGTTTTATGTCACCAAAATCATCGGAAAATATATAAAAATATGCAGGGAAAATAGGAGATTATAATTATCAGATTTTGACTCACCTAGCGATGGAAAACGGCCGACTGGTTCTCAGGCTTTGAGCGGCGAAATTATTTTAAGGTTAGGCGTGACGCACCAAATCCAAAAATACGAAAAAATCAGGCTATGCCTTTAAATTCAAAACAACAACATCACGTCTAACTTCTTTAAATTGAAGAGCTTATTTAATCCCGAAAATATGATTCGGATTGCCCCGTTTAGGCAAAAATCTTTGATTTTCAAAATGTGAGATCCGCTTCGCTCAAAAGCCATGGAAAAAAGGACGATTTCCCGCAGAAAAATGGAAAAGATCCACAAATGTCAAGAAATGTCAAAATTGTCAATTGGTAAGCCCGTAAATTGTAGTTAATCAAGTGATACCCCGACGTTCCAACTAGCCTTAAAATTAAATTGTACTTGAAGATTGATTACTAACATTATTTTTACATATGAATAATCACTCCATGTACTTTCCTAAACTTTCAATAAACTAGAATGAAATTATGTTATTTTTGCAGAATATTAACTTTTATGTTACAAATAACAGCTTAACCAAAAGATGGTGCATACAGGTATTAGCTTAGCGGTGAATCGAAAACGGTAAGGCGCCCGAACACAATGTCACACTTCAGTGCACTGGTAAATATTAATAGAAAACGTCACAACAGAGTTTTCTAACCTCACAATTCGTGCCACGTTTTTAAAGTGGAAAAGCAAGCACAAAATGCGAAAACAAAGTTAAAAAGAATATTTAACAACAAAGACAACCTGTTGAAATGTCGAGAGGCTCTGAGAGTGTTCTGGGGACAATTTACAAATGATTAAACAGGTACTGTTAAATTTATTTACAGGTACAACCTCAATTTACCTTACTCAAATTTCATAACTAAAGGCCAATTTATATACAAACACGGTAATATTTTAAGGGGAAAATCTAGATCTAAGATCCAAATTACAGGGTTAATCTAACGAGAAACATCTTTATTAATAAGGTTATTTTAAGCGTAAAAATGGGCAAAATCTGAGACAAAAGGGTAAGAAAAATCCTATTGTTACAGATTTGCGGCCATCGCTTTTATTATTATAATAATATTAGAATGTTAGAACATGATTTTTTAATTTTTAGTGCATTTTATAAAAGCTTGTGACTTAAAAAAATTTTTTTACCAATTTATTTTCTACTTTTTAGTCTCAGCTAAATCTACTCTATTAAATGAAAATATTTGTTCAATAACAGAACAGAAGAGTTTATTCTAGATTATAATGAAATCGTTGATCGTGAGTTAATTGGAAACTCATTTTTCTATTGGGGGAAGGATAGGGTTGGGGTAGAGGTAGAAATATATTTTATATTTGGGCTGTATTGCCATCGGACCTTTATGCATATACCAAATTTTATAAAAGTAATTTGAAGTGAAGTGTGTCAAAAACGCATTTTTTATGGAAGGGGGTGGGGGGTAGGGGTGGGAGGATATTTTTTCATTATTGCTGTATTGTCATCGGACTACTATATGTATACCAAATTATATCTAAATCGGATAATGGGAAGTGTGTCAAAAACGCATTTTTCTATAGATGGGGGTGGGGGTAGGAGTGGTGGGATTTTTTTTTTCAATGTTGTATTGTCATCGGACCACTATGTGAATACCAAATTTCATCCAAATCGGATAATGGTAAGTGTGTCAAAAACTAATTTTTCTATGAAAGGGGTGTAGGGGCGGTAAGATATTTTTTTCTTAACATTGTATTGTCATCGGATCACTATATGTATACCAAATTTCATCCAAATCGGATAACGGGATGTGTTTCAAAAACAAACTTTTCTATGGAAGGGGGTGGGGGTAGGGGTGGGAGGATATTTTTTTCTTATTGTTGTATTATCATCGAACCACTATGTGTATACCAAATTTTATCCAAATCGGATAACGGGAAGTGTGTCAAAAACACATTTTTCTATAGAAGGGGTGGGGGTAGGGGTGGGAGGATATTTTTTTCTTAATGTTGTAATGTCATGGGACCACTATGTATGTATCAATTTTCATCCAAAACGGATAATAGGAAGTGTGTCAAAACCGCTTCACAAGATTTGATAGATAGTTAGATAGTTAGATAGTTAGACAGAACATCTGAAGCTAAATAAAAGCTTGTAATAACAAGCTTAATAGGTCATTCATTAACGTTATAAAAATAACGTTGCTAAAAACGACGTTGTAATAAGGCCATTTTCAAATCAAATCAGCAATGTTTTTACGTTATTTTCAAGTGAATTCCAAGTAGATTTTTATCAACGTCAAAATCACATTAGGTTCGCGCCTTTTCTACACGAATTTTAAAATGCGACTTGCATGAATTTACTACTGAATATTTTTGAGATTTTACTAGAACTATTTTTCACTTTAACGAAATCTATCCGGTGTACTGTGTGTATCTATACATCGCTACTATGCACCAAGGAAAAAATGTCCAACAAGAAAATCAAGTCTCCCTTTTAAAAAAAAATATTTAAAAAAAATATTTAAAAAAAAAAAATTAAAAATGTTTAAGTGGGGTTGCAGCTCCTATTAGTGAACCTTAAAAATTTTCTTTTTATAAAATCAACACCAGAAAAATCTTATTCGAGTTGTCATGCAACAGTTTTTGTTCCTTTCCTTTAAAAAAAACAGTTGGCAATTCCCTTTCCTCTCCCAAAACTGTGGCAATGTGAAAAGTAAATGAGCAAGAAAAATTAATTTACTATACAAAAAAAAATATTGAAAATTAAATTTACTTGAGAATCATAAATTACAAAAAAAAATCGTCATTGCAAAAAACCAATCAGTTTAGGAAAAGTAAAAAAAAATATTTATGTTCAAAAAAACAACCGATGTTAGTGTATTTGTTCAAAATTATCACTAAAGGAAATAAACAACGTGAGTACTTATTTACTGTACCACTATAATAGTGTGAACCTAAGTTTTAAACTTTGCACTCAACTCCGTACTCCAAACCACCTATCAGAGTGGAGTAATTTTTGAAAATTTTAGTGAGCCACTATTTAATTTTTTTCTTATTATTGGGCTACTGTGGGCTTCACCAAAAAATTTTTTTAAATTTTTTTTTTGGACACCTTTCGGTACGATCCTAGGGTCTTTTTGACCATGACCATGGTTTGCATCAATTTAGTTAAAATTTTGGGAATTTCATTTTAACAATTATTAGAGAGTTGCAGTCCTACCAAGACGTTATTTGTAAATTTTTTATTACCATCGGTAATTTTTTTTAAATTTTCTTTTATTTTTTTTAATTACACACAACATCCTCACTAGTCTAATTCAACGCAATTTCAGCGAGCGGATTTTTTTTTTTAATTGAGCATATTTTACGATTTCTATAACATGAACATCTGTTCCGATGTTTATTGCGTTCACTTATATATTAAGGGATGATGTGACCTTAAGCAATGCATGTTTCGTGTAAACTCAGAGTAGGTAAGCAGGTTAAAGTGGGTTTTGATTTATTCTTTTTAGAAAAATCATTGTATACGGCGATTTGGGTTTTTTTTAGGAGTTATTAGTGGAGCCGTTCTGCAATAGCAGGAGTATACCCTAGCGTTAACTGTGTACAACAGCTTTGGGATTTTTGTTATAGGTAGTCTGTTGTACGTTCCATTTAGGGATAAATTTACCTACTCGGTTGCTGAGGTAAACAAACATCACTTAACTTTAATTTTAATCCAGTTCAGCTAGGATAAGCGCAATCATTTTTTTTTTGGTTTTACTCACGCAGGAGTGAAACATAAGACCTAAACACTGCCAAAACTCTTGTCTCTCTTTTATTTTTTTAAACTTTTTTTTTATGGCTACTTGTTAATTCTAATTTAGGATTTAAGTAGTTATTTCTCTCTGCAAGGTTGGACGTCATAGTTGGTTGTACAAATACTTAACCTAAATTATGATTACATTTTTAAATGCAAATAAATTTTATTTTCTTACTGCTCCGGTGTTTTTCGGTTTTGTTCGCGTCTGCCCGTATTTAAGTTTTATATTTTCTACATTTGTGAGAAAATTTATAGTGATTTTCACTAGTGAGTTTAAAGTGAACTTTGTGTTTGTTATTGCGTGGTTTAGTTTTTATAATTGGGAGGTATATTTTACAAGAGTTTTAAAGTTTTAATATAAGAGGCACCATGGCTATTTCTTTGAGTCGGTTGTCTGACATAAGGTACTTAGTCAAGGACGAGTTAATCTATGAATTAACATGGAGAGGCATAGCCATTGGATCGGTGGAAGAGATGAAGCAACAGCTCATATTGATTAGACAGAGAGAAAGGACTGATGGAAGTATGAGATACCCTCCGTATCCCTTTAAGTTTGGCCAAGATGCTTTTAGCTGCATGAAGAAGCTTGATAGTCTGGTACCGCTGGTAGAGAAGTTCTCTGGTACGAGCAAAGGGGGAGAGTTTAGGAAAATCGCTGTAAGGTTGGAACATGTGTTAGCCAGGATAAATAATATGAACCCGTCAAACTTTGAAGAAAGTCAAACAAAAGGCATACTGGTTGCGGAAACCTTGAGTTTAATTGGGAGGTTGCAGAGCCAAGCAACAGATTTATTAAGAGTTGGCGTGACCTCAGATGATGACGAAGCATCTGAAACCCAATCAACGAGTCAAAGCTCAGATCGCTCGACAAACGCTGGCAACACACCTAACCAGTCTCATTTCCCGCAACCACAGCTCTCGAGCACACAAAGAACAGCTCAACAGCCCACGAACCAACCGTCGGTCATTGCTCCAGTGCAAATGCAAGTGCTAGCGAACCCAACTCAAGCACCAATACAGGCACCACCCCCAATGCTAATTCAGAATGACCGTGCATCAGCTTTTCATTACCAACAACCGTCTACCGTTCCTTTGAGTCTAGCTGCCCTCCAAAGTAGCATTGCACCAATTGCTCAGTCACGACCATTTTCATGTTCGTCGCCAGTACCAATGTCAAGTGATCCTGGTACCTCATATCACGTTGCACCTGTACCTCCGCATAAATGGAACCTTAAGTTTACAGGCGAGAGGGGTACAATCTCCGTCACCGCATTTTTCGAGAGAGTGGACGAGTTGAGTCAGGCTAGAGGAGTCAGCAAAAAGGTTTTACTGAACTCAGGCATTGATCTTTTTGAAAAGTCAGCCTATACTTTTTATAAAGATGTTCGAAGAGAAGTCCATACATGGGAACAGCTGGAACAGAGGTTCATGGCAGAGTATCTTCCTTCTTCATATGGCGAGAAGCTATTGAAGGAGATTCAAAAACGTAAACAAGGCCCTGGAGAGTCTATAGGGACCTATATTGCTGTCATGAACACATATTTCCAAAGACTTGGCTGTCCTGTTTCCGAAGAGGCGAAATTAGCTATCGTCTTCAGAAATATCGCGGACATCTATAAAAATGGGTTAATTGCTACTGAGGTCAATAGCCTATCACATTTAAAGGATCTGTGTCGTAGAATAGACCAGAGATATGGTTTAGAAGAGGAGAATTTTACACCTAGGAAAAACCAATCTATTGAACCTGACTTGGCCTACGTTGACGTAGAGAGCGACAGTGACGATTTTTCAACAGGGGTTGATGCAATTCAAATATCAAGTGCCGCGACATCTAACCAACGGAATTCAAATCATCATGCTGATAGATTTGACAGAGATAGGCAACAGCCAGCAAGCAATTTCGCTGTTAGGGCTGATAGAGATAGACAGCAACCAGCTAGTGGTCAGTCTAGTGTAAATGACAGAGATGAACAACCACCACAAGGTGTTAGACCTGGTAGGGCGAATAGGGACGTGGTATGTTATAGATGCAACCAAACAGGGCACATGGCAATCGGGTGCGCATTACCTAGAGGCAAACAGTGCTATTCGTGTGGTCAGGCAGGGGTAACAATCAGAGAATGTCGAAATTGTAATCGTCAGGGAAACGGACCCAGGCGCTCGTAGGTGGTCGACCTTCGAGTCAGCCTGAACAAACATCGACCGATAGGCTAACGTACGTCTTAGATTATGTGATAAGTCATGCTCGTAAAGATGAGAGGCCTTATTTAGAAGTGGATGTGCTCGGAAATAAGTTACTAGGTTTGTTGGATTCCGGGGCTTCACGTACCTTTTTAGGGAATCATGGTTGGTCAATCATCGAGAGGTGTGGTTTTTCACTTGATACGACAAAGAAGACGAGTTGTATTGTGGCAAATGGTCAAAGCACGAGTAGTATTGGGACAGTGCAGCTTCCTATGCGAGTTCAAGATAAATTTAGGTTAATAGAGGTCGTCGTCGTTCCTGAGTTGCCGCACACTTTGATTTTGGGATTGGATTTTTGGATTTCGATGGGTATAGTACCGAACTTAAGTACTAATGAGTGGCATTTTGCCGATAATAAAGATGTGATTTGTTCTTTAGAAACATCAGACCAACAAACAACTCTTACACCTTATGAATCAGAACGACTAGAGGAATTGGTCGTTAAATATAAGAATATGATGGGTGACTCACTGGGATGTACAGATAGGGTAGAGCATAAGATTACAACAGATGCAGCACCGATAAGACAACGTTCATATAAGGTCTCACCGGTCATTCAGAAACTTATTGATGACGAAATCGACGAAATGCTGAAAATGGATGTGATAGAACGTAGTAGTAGTTCATGGGCTTCACCAGTGGTAATGGTACAAAAGAAAAACACAAAGAAATATCGTTTCTGTGTAGACTACCGCAAATTGAACTCAGTGACGGCGCGTGATAGTTATCCTTTACCACTCGTATCCGAGACTCTTGACAAATTGAAAGATGCTAAGTACTTGTCAACTTTAGATATTAAGAGTGCTTATTGGCAAGTACCAATGGAGGAATCATCGAAGCCACTAACAGCATTCATCTGTCGACGAGGTCTCTTCCAATTTAAGCGGTTACCATTTGGTCTTCATAATGCACCTGCAACTTGGCAGAGACTCATAGATAGCATCATAGGAAACGATTTAGACCCCTACGTGTACGTATATCTCGATGACCTCGTAATTGTCACACAGAGCTTTTCTGAACATCTTAGAATTCTTGAGGAAGTCCTACGAAGATTGCAGAATGCAAAGATAACGGTAAGTTGGGAGAAATGCCAACTGTGTAGGCCAGAAATGACTTATTTAGGTTTCGTAGTGGACCGTCGAGGCATTCGAGTTGACCCTAATAAAATTAGAGCCATGTTAGAGCTCCAGAGGCCAAGAACTGTCAGAGAAGTTCGTAGAGTTGTAGGTACAATATCCTGGTACAGACGTTTCATAGAGAATTTTTCAGCGATAATAGCTCCGATTACAGCTCTAACTAAGAAAAATCAAAAGTTCGATTGGACTCCAGACTGCGAAAAAGCATTTGTTAAGATTAAGGAACTTTTAGTGACTGCACCGATTCTTACATGTCCAGATTATACCAAAGAATTTGTCATTCAAACAGACGCATCAGGATATGGAATAGGAGCATGTTTAACGCAACCTTATCCTGAAGGAGACAAAGTCATATGCTATTTGAGTCGATCTTTGACTAAGCAAGAACGTGTTTACACGACCACCGAGCGAGAATGTTTGGCATTGGTTTGGGCGATAGAGAAGCTCCGGCCTTATATTGAGGGGATCTCATTTAAGGTCATAACAGATCATTTTAGCTTAAAATGGCTTCATAGCTTGAAAGAGCCCAGTGGAAGACTTGCTCGTTGGTCTGTAAAACTGCAGCAATATGATTTTGAAGTAATCCATCGGAAAGGGAAAGATTTAGTTGTCCCGGACATGTTGTCTCGTGCAGTACCTATTATTGATACAATTTCGCAGCCCAGAGATGTTTCAACAGCAATTAAAGATCGATGGTACCAAAAGATGGTAAAGAGGGTCGTAGAATCACCATTAAAATTTATGAATTGGAGATACACTGATAATAAGTTGTATAAATATGTCAAACAAGAATACCCTCAACTTTCACCATCTAACGAATATTGGAAAGAGGTAGTACCCAAAGATCATAGGCGTAGAATTATTGGAGAAGCTCACGATCCTCCTACCGCCGGACATATGGGTGTGTATAAAACCTTCCACAGACTGGCAGAAAAATATTACTGGCCGAAAATGCGCCAGGACGTGGCAACTTTTGTAAAGAAATGCTTTGTCTGTGCAGCTCATAAAGGTGATACACAAGGTGTATCTGATCAGATGATATCTCACCCAAAACCAACTCGTCCTTGGGAGGTTATTTCGACTGATTTATGTGGACCTTTACCTCGTTCAACAAAGGGTAATTGCTGGATTCTCGTCGTTACGGACTATTTGAGTAAGTTTTCCTTAGTTTTTCCAATGCGAACAGCCCCTACTCAAGCTGTTGTTAAGCATCTTGAGGAGCAAGTATTTATGGTCTTCGGAGTACCCCGTTTGATACTTTGTGATAATGGCCCTCAGTACAAAAGTAATGAGTTTAAGCGTTTTGCTGAGAGTTATCAGGTTAAAATTCAGTATAATCCGTATTATCACCCCAGACCGGGAGTGCTTTGGCCTCTAAACTAGGGATGGACTATCGGAGCAGTACCTGTTCGTTTCGGAACAGGTTTTTACTCGGAACAGGACGGAACAGGTTTTTCAAGTTGTTCCCCAGGTAGCAAGGGGTAATCAAATGACGTCTTTTTTTCGTCGAAAAGTGGTCATTTGGATGACCAGCAGGTCATCTACCAAAAAATGTTGTCTTTAAAGCGTCAGTTATTTGACGTCTTTTCGTAGTGTAGTTTTTGACGTCTGAAACACGTCATATATTGGTCACTATCCACACTGCACACTTTGTCCAAGAGACATACACTCATACTTACATAGATGGTGCCCCAGTCAGTACTTGACCGGAAATATTAAATCAACACAAACTTGGAGGCTTCTTTCGCTTCAAGGTGGAGATGTGTAAGTCTAGGTTTAGGTCTATTTTGATCTGTACCTCACAGAAGATCGCTGTACCTGTTCCAGTACTGCCAGGTCTAAGGTCTAAGTCACAGAAGATTCACCTTCTGTGTCTAAGTTTCCTTCAGTGTTCTCAACTGCAGGGAATATTTCATATATTCAGACGAGTTTAAAAAAAGTCATAAATAGGTTTGTGTCTGTGTGTGTTTCTGATGTTCTGATTTGGTCCCAAATACGTCATATTGCTGACGTCTTTAAAACGTCTAAAAATGACGTCATTTTGGGTGTGTCTTTTGAACGTCATTTAAAGGTCATTTACACGCCAGGTTAGAGTCGTCAATGGTCATTAAAAATGACCTGTTTTTGACGTTTAAAAAACGTGACTTGCTACCTGGGTCCGTTTTGTCGGAACAGTTTTTTTTTTAAATGTCGATCCTCGGAGAATAGAAAAAATAATCAAAGTTGGAACCGAGGTTGGAACGGGTGGCGAAACAAAGATCGAATGACAAAATATCGAAAGACAAACATCGAATACAAAAGATCTAAAAGACAAAAGATCGAAACACAAAAGGTCGAAAAGACAAAAGATCGAAACCCCAAAAGATCGAAAAACAATAGATCGAAACTACAAAAGATCTAAAAACAAAAGATCAAAAAACAAAAGATCGAAAATACAAAAATAAAAGATCGAAAGACAAAAGATCGAAAGTACAAAAGATCGAAAGTCCAAAAGATCAAAACACAAACGATCAAAATAGCGCGTTTCAAAATATTTCTATTACATATTTTAAAAAAAAAACTTTCCTTATTTCTTTTCCGGGATCCTAGAGAATGTGTAACTAAACCAAACCGAACCGGTTCGACTATGGGATTTCTTTCTAAGATATTTTTTAATTCGGTTCGGTTCTGTTCAGTTGGGTTTGGTTTGGTTCGGTTTGGTTCGGTGTGGTTACACATCCTCTAGGATCCTGGGAAAGAAATCAAGAAAGTTTTTTTTAATATCATTGAAAAGGAGACCGATCGAAAGACAAAAGATCAAAATAGCGCGTATCAAAATAGCCCGTTTCAAAATATCGCTATTACATAGTTTAAAAAAAAACTTTCCTGATTTCTTTTCCGCGATCCTAGAGGGAACTAAACCGACCCGAACCGAACCGGTTTGACTCTGGGCTCTCTTTCTAACATATTTTTTCAAAAAAAAAACTTTCCTGACATGTTTCCCAGGAGCCTACAAGGTGTAAAACCAAACCGAACCAAATCGAACCGGTTCGGTTCGGTTCGTTTTGGTTACACACCAATAAACCGAACCCGGAAAAGAAGTCAGGAAAGTTTTTTGTTTTTTAAAATATGATTAAAAAAGAGACCCCTTTATCGAACTATATGTTTTGTGTTAAGTATGGCAAGCCATTGGATTATTTAACGGTTAGGTAATTATACCTTACCTGACCTTGCCTAAACTGTTTATGTAAATATACCTAAGCAAACATGATACGCATCATTTTGTATATTTTGGTCTTATTTACTTGCGATTTTTTTTCGATCTTTTGTCTTCTGATATTTTGTTTTTCGATCATTTGCCTTTCGATCTTTTGTACTTTCGATTTTCTGTATTTTCGATCTTTTGTTTTTCGATCTCTTCTTTTCCGATATTTAGTATTTTCGATCTTTTGCCTTTTCGATTTTTTTTTCGATCTGTATTTTCGGTCTTTTGTTTTTCGATATTTTGTATTCGATCTTTGTTCCGCCACCCGGTTGGAACATATCAGATCCGTTATGGATACCATTTATTAATTTTTAACAAGAAAAAAAAACAAATTTAGTATTTTTTCCAAAATGTAATTATTATTACATTTAAGTGTATTTAAATAGTTTAGTAACAAAACGTTTTTCTAAGTCTACGAGACCAGCTTACAGCTGATTTCAAGTTATTGTTTAAACAACATGCAGTTGTTTTTTGTGAGATAATTAAGTATTTAGAATGTTATAAAAATCATTGTTTTTTAAATAAGGTTTAAAAAAAAATGTTTTATATTTTTTAATATTTATGAATTTTGACCAAAATCTAATCAGCTGGTTAGAGTATCGCACACTATTTCACCTGAAAATGTTACAGACAGATAGATACACACAGACAGACATCACGACAATATTGCTAAGATAGGTCAAAATACACACAAATAACACATTTTTGGCGTTATCTTGAAAAAAAAAGTTAAATGAATTTATGAAAATGTTAGACTAAAGTATTGTATATACTAGTTTTATTCTAGTGTTTTTGATTTATTTTTGTCCTTTGATTAGTCTTAGCTGTCTTAAATAAAATCGGCTGTTCATACTCGTCTTTGTTTTTGTCGTAGTCATAACCCACTGAAAAAAAAATTAAATTTCAATAAAAAGGCCCTCTTCAAAAGTCATTTTCTACACGAAACACAGACACGAAAGAACAAAAAAAACAAAAGGGAAAAAGAAAAAAAAACAAATAAAATTTTGAGGTTATGTTGAGATTTTCTGTCAAAAACATGATTAATGGCAGTAAATTCAAAATTTCGACCGCGCGCTTGCGCTCTTCGGACGAACTGTAAAACAAACAACAAACATCACCTGATGTCAGTCCTTGTCCTAAGGATTGACAGTTGGCAACTCTTAAGAAAAAGACTAATCAAAAACAAAAGCAGAAGCATTGTATGAACACTCCCATAAGGAAGAGTGGTTTTTAACTTTCTTATGACAAGAAATACGACTAAACCAACACAAAAGACTAGACAAAAGACGAGAAAGAAGTATGAACGATCCATAATTTAAAGTATAACGCAATGGCCTTTAGTACGAGATCAATCAAGCTTCGTTTTTTGTAGCTAAAAGCCACATGCTTTTCCTTGCTGGATATTTTCCATTCAGTGCAGGATTCTGGCCACGCTATCTGTTGCAAGTAGCCGTTTTACCATCTACAACTCAACTTAATTGTTCCATTGACGTAATCACTTACAAATTGGTAACAGTTGGGTGTGCCTTATTAGAAGTCTTGATTAAAGATCTGAATAATATAGATCCTGCAATAACAAAGGAGCGGACAAAGGAATATTTTGTTAAATGTTTAAAGTTTCATAATGATATATTAAAGTAAGTACGAATTTACGAGTGTTGTCTTTTAAGTTTTGCGTACAGCTGAAATAAAATAGTAGATAACTTTTAAAGACTTTATTGTTTCTCGAAGTATTCTCCACGAAAATGAATGCACTTTTGCATGCGCTCAAACCTGTGGTCAAAGCTGCAATTCCAATCGTTTGTTGGTACTGTCAAAATTGCATTTTTGAAGACACTGCTTTCTCTGGTGACTAAAATGTTTGACCACGCAGTCCATTCATGATTTTAGGAAAAGTATAGAAATCGATGGGACTTGGATGTCCAATTGATTTTAAAAAAACTGATACAACTTTTTAAAGTACGTTTTCCAAAATTTAAGCAGTGTATTCCAAGCCACCATGCCAGCTTTATCAAAACCTCACTATTAGAAACTTATGAAAATCTATTGATTTAAAGCATAAGACGTTGAAAAACACATCTTATTTGGCTGTTTTCTCCAAAAACTGACATAATAATATAATAAATATTGCAATTTTAGATCTGTAATATCAAATAAATACCTTTTTGTAACAACATACTATAAGTGTATTTTATTATATCCGCAACAAAATCAATACATTATACATCTAATGATTTAAATTGATTAAACTTTTAGAAAATATCCTACTTCTATTCTAAAACTTTCAACTATTTAAAATAGAAACTCCAACATATCGTCTGGTAGGAAAATTCAGCTCTCAGAGCAAACTTTTGATTTATCAAATCATTTGTTTTGAATGAGTGAAATTATTAATTATATTTCCTAACACGAATAAAAGATTTGTTTGCAAATAAGCAAGAAAAAAGCGAGAGAAACTCACGATTGCAATGTGTATTAAATGTAGCGCGCTGAGAAGAGGTCCACTAGTGACGTTAGCAAGGCGCCGCCTACCGCTGAAAGATTCGAGCTAATAGGCAATCCTGTGTGTTTATAATCGTTGCCTAGAGCCTACCCCACACTACTACTATCAACTAGCAAATAAATTACCATCCAAAGACGCCAAAACTCGTTGAGAGTAACACAATTTGCACTTACTAATTACGTTTACGTTATTAAAATCGAGAGCGGCGTTTAGTAAAAGATTTTTTGTCTGAAGAAAACACTTTATTTGCAGTTTTAATACATTTTTGTTGTCAAATGTTAGTCTTTCTCTGTATTGCTTTACACAAGTTAGTTTTGTCAAATTTGAAGATAATATTACTATTTAAATCAATCTGCAAATTATACATTTCTTATTGCTCCATTACGATGTTTTTTATTACCACACGATAGTCAAAACGAAAGGATAATAAGAATATGAACCGAACCGAACCGAACTACTTGTCTATGACAAGCAAAATTTCAAACAATACATAGAAAGTCTTACATTTAACAACAAACTTAACTGCTAAAACTGGAAATAAAGTGTTTCCATCAGAGAAAAAGAGATATCTGAAACGGTTTGCTTGTAAAAAATATATTTAAAAAAGAGCACAAAAGTTCGAAAACTTTATTTATTGTGTAGTAGAAGAATTTCAAAGTTGAGTACCATAAAATATTTCCTATTGCCACTGTTTCTTATTTTCTATCTTCCCCTATGTCAAATAAATAAGTTCCGCTCCACACCACAGCCAGCGCTAGCCGATCAAAAATGGAGCGGAATGTAATAGAAGCTGGCTAAAACCATCGAAGAAATAATTTATTCGATGCTAAAACACAATTGCGCACGTTCTACGTACATCAAAATTCTTATGTTAACCTTCCGTGAGTATGCGTCATTCCACGGAAGCCTGTAACTACATGTGGCGTTTAAATGTCAACAGTTTCAAATAGCGTTAATTGTCGGCCAGTTTTGGCATGATCAAAAACTATCTATTATGGAATTCGGTAAACGATTTGCAAGGGGCGCGCGTGCAACTTTAAAACACGTTCAAGACAAACACGTGCGCACAAGCGGCGTAAAAAGTGCTATGATGTATACGGGCTTTTACTCCTTCTGAGCCACCAAGTAAGTAAATAGTAGTGATGCAGGCGCTGTAGGTAGTTGAGTACACTTTGACAGTGAATTCTAGCTGAGAATAGGTTACAGATTAATGATCTATAACCATTCTCTCTCTGAACCGATTCGAACCAGCCGAGGAACCAGGGATAATAACCCAGGAGCCTACTATAAGTGCTATATAGTCAAAACCAGGATAGCGCCATCATAAATCTCCTACATTCAACTCACGACGACCACGACTATTGCGCTGAAAAGGAAAGAAGTATATCGTCTATAACCAAGTTCTGCTGGGACGATAGCGGTGTTAGATAAACCCTATACCATTATTTTTGAGACAACTTTTTACAACTTTTTTTCGTTGGCCTATGCTATTTGTTATGGTACACAGCTGATAACTGTCAAAAAGTTATCTCAAAAATTATGGTATGGAGTTTAGATGCAAGTCTAACATGTGGCCTAAATCATTTATTGTTGTAATCTGCAGAGTTTTTTCATGTACTGGGTGGAAAAAAAAATATGCCACTTTAGTCAAACTCAGTATGTAGGTACGTGGGCACAATAGATCCATTTGTGGTCGCAGTGCATGGAGGTCCAGTAGGGCCTGCCACCACTTTCGAATACATACAACATGTGGCAGGACCACCTTTCGGAAGGGGTGTAAAAGCGTGGGTCCACCGTGTATACTTGCTACGCAGTATAAAGATCCCTGTCCTCGACAAAGCGGCGTCAGGCAAAATTAAGTCCTCTTAGAGAAAGAAAACTTGCATCCTAAGGGGCACGTGCATCAGTTTGATATGATTTACGGACAAATCGGGGTTTGCCAAAAGGGCGCGCCGTGTGCCTAGTCGCTGGACCAAAAATGGTCTCCCCACCACTACTAGAGACCCTGTATGTATGACATATTGTAAAAATATGTTATCAATACCGGGTCTCTAATCACCACTACTAACTAACTACAAGTTTATAATTTCATTATACCTCTATTTTTTAGATTGGCACAACTTATTGAGGAGTTTTGTACTTATATTGCATTTGTGCAGGTGGCAAGTTGTCTTGTCATACTTGCTATTTCTGCGTTAGAATTATTGTTTGTAAGTAAGAAAAGGAGTTAATTTTGGGCAAACCTCATTGATCATCAAACATTAAACATTCACACTTAACGGAAAACCTCGGACGGCGACTCAAGAATATCGAAAAAGTTTTGTCGAAACGTAAAATGGTCGAAAAAATATATAAAATCGTAATTTTGTCGAAATTACCTAAAATATTTAAGTACAAAGAGCTATTTATTAATTAGCTTAAGCAAATCGGTTTTTTTGGCATGTTAGCATACTTTGAGATAAATTCACCAAGATTAGTTTAATACCGACTTAGATCTCCCAAAAGGAGGACAAGGGTGCTTATTTATGAAGTTGGGGAGTACTTTATTTTGTTAGGATAATACTACCACTATGTCGGTTTAGACCGTTTTTCTACGTTGTCCGACGCCTACTCTCCACCTCCTTTGATTGTGACAATCTTCTTCTGTCAGGTTTTTTTGACTCATTGATCTTTCGATTGACTGTTGCCATTCTAGTTTGGGACGCCCTCTTTTTCTGCGAACCCTTACAAAAACTAACAGTTTTATCCATGATGGTCAAAGAATTTTGGTGCCAAATTTCATCATAATTGGTTAAACGGTTTTGTAGTTATCGTGTTCGAGTCAGACAGACAAGTATACGGACAAAAGATGCGTTGTTGAGACTTCCACATGCGTTGCGAGGACTATCAGTCGGTCTAGGACAACTGGGCGCCGCCAACTCGGCGCCGCCAATTGGCCCCGCTAACTCGTCGCCGGGCCAACTGGGCGTCGGGCCAACACGGCGCCGCCAACTAGGCGCCGGACGATTTTTTTTTTTTGGATAAAATGTGCAGATGAAAAACAAAATACATATATTTTTATAAAAAAACATCGCAAGTTTTTTGAAATTTGCTTTTGTTAAGTAAAGCTAAATCCATTAAGTCGAGTGTTGAAATTTGGTAAGTCTAGTGTTTGGTAACCTGGTAACAATACAAAATGGCGGATTTCTTTATTTTTAAACCGATTTGTCTGAACCTTAAAAGTTTGCGGAGCCTGTGCCTGAGATCACTTAATACAGTTTTATTCTCAAATTAAAAAAAATTCATAATGGCAAATCCAAAATGGCGTATTTTCTTATTTACTAACCGATTTATAACTTGAAATATTACATTGCTTAAGGTCATTTAACACAATTTTTTACTCAAACTTAAAAAAATCAAAATGGCCGATCCAAAATGACGGACCTTCTTATTTACTAACCGATTTGTCTCAAACTTAAAATATTACATTGCTTAAGGTCATTTAACAAAATTTTTTCCTCAAATTAAAAAAATGGCCGATCCAAAATGGCGGACTTTTTTATTTTTAAACCGATTTGTCTGAAACTTAAAAGTTTGCAGTGCCTGAGAACACTTAAAACAGTTTTATCCTCAAACTTAAAAAATTCTTCTTCTTCTTCAAAATGACTCCCCGGCGCGGCGCGGCGGTTTTTTGTCATAGTATATGGATAAGCATGGTGCAGATTTTTAAACTGGTAGCCGAAAGTGAAATATTTTTCTACCGATAAAATAAAGATAGATGAAATGTAAAAAAAATATTGAGCCGCTAATAAAAAATATCTTTTAGATTTCTATGGAAGTAGCCAGTGGACCCATAAATTTTCTTGTGGTGACAATGGTTGAAACAGCAATGTATTGCGTATCTGGAAATCAATTCACCTTTTTGGTAAGAATTTAGGTACCATATCCGATAGATAATTTACAAAAAAACTAATATTGCCACAAGAATTAACAAACGGTGTGATTAAAAGATAAGTAATTACTACTCCGGCCTAAATAAAATGAGGCGCAAATGAGATTGCTCAACTCAATCTATCTCCCTCTGTTTACGGCATTTTTGTCTTACTGGGTGGTCTTGACTCCAGCTCGTTCATAATTCACACCCTTTATTGGGTTATTGTTACCGCTGGCTCAACGCGACTCTGGCTCGTTCACAATTCAAACACTTTTATTGGGCTTCTTTTGTTATCGCTGGGCTTAAACAGGATGAATAGGCACGTTTCATACACATTCTACACCAAAAAAAAAAGTTGCGTATCATTTACTCTTTTTTAATTTTAATTTTAAGGATTACAATATAAAATAAGTACTTTTGATATAAGTCATATGTGGATCGGCTGAAGTAGAAATTTTTTTTATTTTTGATTTACAAATATTTTAGAAAATACTTTTTTTTCTTGTGTAAATAATTGGTATAGTCGGGTTTCATCAAATTTTTTATTTTAGTGCGAACAGTTAGGAACCGCTTGTTATAATTCTAAGTGGTACAGTACCGACCTAAAGGTGCAAAAAATGGTTTTAATATTTATGGAGCGTGTAAAGAGACCGGTATATTTCACGGCTGGAAAATTTGCATTTCTCAATTTGGCGTTGCTCACTGGAGTAAGTAAAATTAATTTTTAAAATTTGCGAATAAAACTCGAAATTTTCAAATCAGTTTTTTTGTTTGAAAATGATAAATTAATAAAAAGGACATTCTCGATTTTACCAAAATTAAAATAAATGGATCCATGACTGATCTGATACCTCCCTAGCTAGCCTATTAGCACACTGAGTGAGGTCATGATATATCAGCCTTGAAAACAAATTTTTGTAAATATCTCAGAAACTAAAGCTCCTACAAAGTTTTTGCTTATAACACAAATTATTGAGCAAAATGTAGTCTACTATACTCCGAAAATCACATATTGATGCGATGCTCCTTTAGAAAGTTAGCATTTTTTAAATTTTCATAAAATTATAATCAGCTCGATAGAGTGTCGAACACTATTTTACCTAAAAATTTTATGAAAATCGGTTTAGTGGCTTGGGAGCTATCGTGTTACGGAAAAAACAAATTATATAGGAAGTACCTATGTCTCAATTTTTCCAAAATTGAGTTAAAAATAGTATTGTGCTGAACCAAGGAAATGTTATATTTTATGGTTCTGGTGCTTTTTTGTACAGTCGGGGAATTTTTAAATTGCCGCTGTATTTTTTTTCTATCAAAATTAATCATTTAAAGAAATCAAAAAACTTTAAACTTTATATATATATATATATATATATATATATATATATATGTATACAGATAGAGGTATGGTTCACAATTTTTGTGTTTTGGTTCAAACTAC
Organism: Aspidapion aeneum; assembly: GCA_963576565.1. Lineage (NCBI taxonomy): Eukaryota > Metazoa > Arthropoda > Insecta > Coleoptera > Brentidae > Aspidapion > Aspidapion aeneum. The sequence continues at coordinate 109,255,545 of OY755040.1, forward strand.
TTTTTCGAGTTTTAAATAGGAATATTTTTTTTTCAAGTGCGACAATTTAAAAAGTCCCCGACTGTACCATGCCCTGTCCTATTTTATTCACATCGTGCAATGGCCAATGGCAAGCATTGAATCATCTCTGAGTCATCATATGTTGTGTGTGCAAAAAGACCTTCGTCATGCAGCTTTCTATCCCAAACCGCCTGAAGAAAGTTCGACTGCCTTGGCATAGGAGAAAAGATTTCAAAACCGGCTAGGGTTGACAGATGATATCCCAAAAGAGGACATTTTTTTATTTTCTATAATTTGTCTTCCCTTACCTATTGTCTGCCTTTTTTTTATGTAGCATACAGAATGCGAATGCAGATGGAGGGTTTTGGATAAGTGATACTGTATTAGCTATTCTCGGCTGATACTCAGTGAAGCAAAACGAGAAGTAAAATAGACTAAGTGTCGAGACAGTTAAATCATTGATTCTTGTTTAATACAACTTTAAAAAAATGTTATGAGAAGATTTGTATAATTATTTCTTGAGAAATCAAGATGTTCTTGCAAAAATTGGCAGCTTAGCTAATTATGATTAAAAGAAAGTAAATTAGACAAAAAAAATCAAATTTATTTCAGAATGTCTTCTTTTAAATATCATATCATATCATATAATATCATCTGGCCCGAAACCCGACTGATCCATTGTTATTTTTTACTTTTAGCTTTTAAAGACCTCTTATTCCTATTTTACTGTGCTTAAAACTACAGTGCAAGATCGGGCCTAACTTGAATTTTAGGTAGGTATAAAGAAATTGTTACTGCTGATTTCAGTACGAAATGTCCTCTATTTGAATAATTTGGTTGATGCCACGGTAGGCGCGAACATTTAAAAATATTATAACAAGATCAGTGATAAAAATTAAAACAAAAATGGCTTTTAGTCACATAAAACTAAGACTAGATGCAATCAATAGCTATTGGAACCTCATTATATACAGGGTGTCCCAAAACTTTTTGATTTTTTTTTGGTATTAACTTTTATGAATGTCATATTAAACGCAATGTTTTTTTATATTTTTTGTTAATAAAAACAAGTCTCTAGCGAGACATAATAATCAAATATTATATATTGATATTATTTAAAAGAATAAATAAGCAAAAATTAATTTTTTTAAAAAACTATTATTTTTTATACATTTTTGGAAGTTAATTTGACAGCCTGTATGTCCTCAACTTGTAATTTTATCGAAAAAAAGAATACCGCATTTTTGAATCACAATTAGATAAGTATTTAGCTTGGTCTGACAGATTTTCTTTTTTTGCAAAACCCTTTTCCCCCACTCCTCTAACTTAAAAAATCCTATATCTTAATAACAGATGTGTGTCGACCCCCATGTTATATAAACTTTTTTCTTTTTCTCGAAAATAACCTCCTCTAACACCTGCTGCACTATGGTCCCTAAGTTAAGGGACACCCTGTATAATAGTGTAAAAAAGCAACACTACCTTTTGCAGAATAATCATATAACACTGTGCCTCTACCACCCCAAATGCGGGTCTAAAACCACGGATCACCAAACAAAGATTCGAGCGAAAAAAAATATATTTTTCATTCTTTTACTTCTCTCTTATACACATTAAGCACGGCAAGCGGTCTATGATCCCTATAGCTTTTAACATATAGAACTTGCTGTAGCAAGATCCACTTCTTTGGTAATTTTGACGACCTAAAACACTTCGAAGCAGAAGTAAAATCAACATTATTTCTTTGTTTTGATAATAATATTAGAGAATTATTAAAATACAGCCAGGCTATAATTGTGCCAGGCACTATTTTGACACATTCACATTGGTTGATCCTTCAAAATTGACAAACCAAAGTCGAATTTAAAACTTTCGTCGTTTATTTTCAATTAATAAAAGACGGCACTATTTGTTCCGGTTCATATAGTAAACAAAGGCCGTGTGTTGAAAGATCACAGCTGATATTATAATGTGAATGTGTCGAAATTGTGCCTGGCACTATTATAGCCTGGCTTTATTTCGATAGGGACCTATTGCAATAGTGCCAGGCACAAACTGTGCCGGGCACTATATTGACAGTTCTCATTATAAGAACAGCTGTGTCCTTTCAAAATTAGGCCTTTGTGTATTATACGAGCCGGAATTAATAGTGACGCCACTACTAATGGAAAATAAACGACGGGACCCACATAACACAAAAATCACATCAACGTTAAATTAACGTGAACAAAAATAACAAAGTTTTTTTTTACTTGAATACCACCTCAAACCATGTAATATTTATTTTGTTAAATCTACATGCTTAAAGATTAACTAAAAACAAGGAGAAATCAAGCTATAAAAATGTACTTTTTGCTGAAGTTTCTGGTGCTGTGTATATAACGTGTTTTTGACCCTCGTTAGTTTCATGTACCAAATTCACACTTGAAAAGTCTTCCACAACATGTTCTAAAACGCCACTAGAATAAGACTTCTCAAACCTACTAACTTTCTGCGTCTTTTTTGGTCACGTTTTTTTAATAACATTTTTTTAATTTAAAAGAGACGCGAAAGGAAGTTATAAAAGTTCACTAGTTTAAGACTACAACACTTCAAGACAATTTTAAAAATGGCGCTCAAGGCAAGACAAAATATCTATACAAATATCTATTAACATTATGTTTTTTTTAAAAGCTAAACAAGATTTTTTAACAGTAAACACTTTCACAGAATCTAACGTGTCCTTATCAGGTTAATAACAGATGCATCGTGATCGTGAAGGATCAGGGATCAGTTCCTTAAAAGGTTTTTGGAGTTTAGAGGCCAAAGCACTGCCTGATAGATTTTGTCAAAGTGAAAAATCCCGAAAATAGGTGGCGCTGCTGGTAGTAAAATCTCAAAAATATTTAATAGAAAAGCCCTGCAAGTTGCGTTTTAAAATTCGTATAGAAAAGGAGTGAATCTAATGTGATTTTAATGCAAAAATCACTTAAAACTAACGTAAAAACATTGCTGTTTTAATTTTATAATGGCGTTATTACAACGCAGTTTTTAGCAACGTTATTTTTTATAACTTTAATGACTGACTTATTAAGCTTGTTTTCTTATATGAAATAAACATTTTTTTTAGCAGCTTTTAAAATCAAGGTTTTTTTTTTCTTACGCTTTTTTACGTGTTAACCACGCAGCGGCGTAGCGTGCCCGAAAGGGCGGGGGGGGGGGGGGGGTGGACAGCTCAAAAGGGCGCCTCTAAAAACTGAAAATAAATCTTGTTACCAAAAAAAAAAAAGGTCATCATATGTGAGGGGGCGCGACAGGTCAAAAGGGCGCCTCTCACACATCTTGCGACCAAAAAAAAAAACAAAAGGTCCTCATGTCCTTAGTTTCCTTTGGCGCCCACTCAATTGCCCATTGCCGGCCCGACTTAATAAAGCTGATGTCGCTTCGGCCACCAATGGGGCGCCGCTACCCTCGAGGCGGGGGGGGCGACGAACCCCCCGGGCCCCCCCCCACGCTACGCCGCTGTAAACACGTGATTGTGCTATGTGGGGATTTATAAATTCGACTTTGGTATGTCAATTTTGAAAGATTAACTGTCACTTTGTAATGCGAAACTGTCAATATAGTGCCCGGCACAATTTGTTTTTTTTTGCTATTGCAATAGGTCCCTAATAATTCTGTCTTAATTAAATTTTTTTTTTACCGGCAAACCCAATTTACAGCAAGACCCACTTCTTTGATAATCTTGACGACTACAGCACCTATTCGGAGCAGACGTAAAAACAACATTACTTCTTTATTATAATAATAAATGTTTTAATTTTAGATTTTTCGTTTTTTACTGGAGAAACCAATTTTCAACCGTAAAACTATCCAATCTAAGTACATTGGAAAATTTTGAAATAATTTTGGGAGAAAATTTTAGATAATAAAATATGTATCATAAATTTATTTAGTTTTTAAATTATAATTTAGAATTATCTACTACATGTTAATAAAACGTTAATGCTTTTTAAAAACTAAAAAAATATTTTTATGTTGTACGGGAGGATCTCGTCTATAACATACATAACTCTTAATAAATTCCACCAAGGCCCAACGTCCATGCAGGGTTGGATGGGCTCAAACAAACCGGCCCTGGCAATTTTTTTTATTCGGCCCTCGCTTCGGCACAAAAATTTTACAACAAAGAAAACAAAGCCATATTGTGTTATTTTTGTTTTTGATAGTATGGAGGTTTTGTTATTAAATAACAAATTATTAATAACAGCTAATTTTAAAGGATGTAATTTGCATTTTGAGAAAAAAACTTCATATAAACATATGTATGCATGTCCTAAACATCCTAACTTGTGAGATACAAGGTGTTTAAAGACTTTCAGAAAATCTCCTTTTTTATTTTTATCTATGATACTGCTCTAGATATTTTTGTAAAGTTTTATATTCTGTATGCCTATATTAAACACTAAGTACCTATTAACATAATTAATGTCTAATTTTTTCACAAAATGAAAACTCAAAAAAAAATAAAAACGTACAAAATTTATCAACAGCACTGTCCCCGTTAGTTAAAAGGCTGCAAGTAATTTCTTTTTTCGAATGTAGGTTTTTGGTCTCCACGGATTTTCCATCATGTCCTATGTAATAAAATTTAAAAAAAAAACATAAAAAAAACAAATAGCAATAACTATAGTACTGCCTTATAAACAATTAAAACTTTGAAGTCGTTTTTTTCCGAACCACACTTTCGTCACTTACGCCCTTTTAACTACCTGGGGCATATGGTAACGACTTTTTTAATAACGAACTTGATGCTGCAATTTTATCTATGATCTCCTTAATTTGAATTGGACCCAATACCGATTTTTCAATGGGTTAATCGATTTCTTAGATTTTTTATGTATTTTAGCACCAAAAATGATCTTTTGCAACTAAGATATGAGATATTGGCAAGGCCGTACCGAAGGGGAAGATCAGGAGGATCAATCCCCACCAAAATAGTCAACAAAGTGTGTTAAAAGAGATTTCACAACAGCAACACAAATAAGAAAAAAAATTGGACAATATTTTTATTACATTTTTTTAATCTCCCGATTTTTTCTTCTGGGTATTCGATATTAATAAGTTAGTGCCATTATCATATTATCTCCTTGATACATTATACTTATTTTAATATAAAAGTAACTGTAACAATCAAAGGAGTAACGCAGGCCTGGAGTTATCTACTACATACAGATTTTCTTAATTTAAATGTTTAATGTTTTAATTAGTTCGTTTGTCAAATATACAAAAATAAATATTAATACCGGCCCTAAATTGTACCGGCCCACCGGGCATTTGCCCGGTTGCCCGCCTGTCCCACCCAACCCTGCGTCATTTATTTGACAGTTGGATTTCTAATTATATTGTTTATATAAAGTACTTACTCAAAAAATTATAAAGAAGTCATGAATGATATTAATTTAGCCCAAATGCAAAGTCCCCTATATCTCAAAAACGGCATAAAATATCAAGATACACTTACAACTTCTCTTCAAGTGTTTTTATCTCCCCTGAAAGTGCACTATACCATACGGGAAAAAGCTATACTGACGATAGCGAAGCCTGCTTAGAAAAGGAAAAAACCATTTAGCAGGTGTTAAGATATAAGAACAGAAACATAAGGGTGTACTCCGATCTCATCAAATTCCGGTGGCCCATGAACTAAAAGTTAAAAGAAGACCGAGGACTTCGTAGGAGAAATTACACACCAGAGTTGGCAGGAGAACAAACAAGCTTTCGTTACGGTATCGACAGGGTATTTTCTTTTCATTCTACGTTAGTACCAAAAACATGATGAATCTTATCTGTCCGTGGTAGCACTAAATGTAATGAAATTTATTCCACTTCACATGGCAGACGAATCAAGAATTGGAAGGTAAAAAAGAGAAGAATTAGCTTCAATTAGATAATATCTAAGCATGGCCAGTATAGCTTTTTCCTATATGGTATACCCCATATATGTATAGCTTGAATAAAATCAACTCTTAAAATAAAATAATAGGCAATTTAAAAAATTAATATAAATAACAAAAAAGTATCAAAAAGAGGTATAATGTATAAATTCGTATTTAACAAAAAAAATATTGAAGATTAGTATTTTGAAGTTCAAGGCAAATAAACAAATGGACAACAAATAAAAAAAGTAAGTAGGTAATCAAATTTTGTTTGTTTTTAATCAAAGCTTTTACTTTTTGTTTTTCTTCTTAGGGCTTTCATCATCGCTTCCCTTGCTACTACTGTCACTACTACTTGTACCCTCAGATTTTCTTTTGCTGGCTTTCTTCTTGTGATCATCGTTCTTTTTATCTTTACTCTTTTCTTCTTTTTTGCTCTTTTTAGAACTTTCTTCTTTCTCATTTTCACCATCGGTGCCGGAAGATTTATTACCACTGCCTAATTTTTCCTCAAAAGTTGATAATTGTTTTTTGATTTTGCTAGCGTCTGGGCTGTATGCCCAAAGGATAAGTTCCATGTGCTCTTTAGTTGGAAGATCATCTTTCCAAAAATCTGGTTGGCTTTCTTCAAAACTCTTCCATATCTTTTTTAGCTCGCGATTTCTAACGATATCCCAAGTTGGTTCATCTTCCTCACTTGCTACTGTCCTTAAGTTTTTATAATCTCCCTTGGCATTTTTTTTGTAAGCCTTAAGAAATTTATCGACCAATTCGTTTTTGATTTTGAACTTGTCCTTAAGAGGTAAAAGGGCTTCTAGAGCATTAAGCGGCAAGTACGGTTTGTTTTCTTTTGCTAATCCTTTAAAATCGAAATCTTTTAGCCAGTCTTCAAAATGTTTAATGGCAGCGTTGATGTTCTTTAGTTTTTCTTCATCTTTTGTTACTGAAATAAAATAAAAAAATATAATTAGTATAGTTAATATCATTTATATCTAAGTAAAAAATGTCCAATTTTAACACTCAATATCTCCAAAGTACGCCCCTCCAAATTGGATATAAGAAACGATATACAAAACATATGTTTTAACAATATATTTTGCACACTATATTAAAAGAAAACTTATGGTTTTTAAATTTAAAAGACCAAAAAAAAAATAGCTTGTGGGCAAATCCTCAAAAATGAATGGTGACAATGATGTCTGCTTGAAAACTGTTAAAAACTCATAAAATCTTGACCAGAAGTACACGGCATGGGAATACAACTTAAGGACCGATTTACCACATACGCACTACAGTTTGCTGACGACCAAGTAATTGTAGCTAATGAAAAAGAAGATATGTAGTACATGATGAGAAAGTTAACGAAATAATACCAAAAGTGGGGGTTAACAGTGAACGTGGACAAAACACAGTACTTATGTATTGGAAACGAATCAATTGAGATCTAGATAATGGACAAACAATAGCCCCATGCAATGAGTATGTATACTTGGGTGTCACATTTGATAAGACAGGAACAGCCTATAAAGAACTGGAAAAAAGAATAGTAAAAGTAAAAAAGGCTATTGGATATTTAAACAGTATTTTATGGAGCAGAGAGATAAAAAAGAATGTAACTCTCTTCGCGTAAAAGAAAAATACAAAACGAAAATGAAAAGTGTCGCAATGGATGCAATAAGAAGATTAATGAGAATATCTAGGACAGATCATAAAAGAAATGAGATCATAAAAGAAAGAATGGGAATCGAGGAAAACATAACGGATGATATCACTAAAAGACAACTGATTTGCTGCCACCATGTACAACGGATGAAAGATAAAAGATTACCAAAGCAGGTCCTAGAATGGCAACCAATACAGCGCAGAAAAAGAGGGCGTCCTAAACTGGAATGGCAATAGTCAATCCAAAGATCAATTAGTCAAAAACCTGAGAGAGGATGATTATCAGGGTCGACGGAGGTGGAGAATAGGCGTCGGACAACGTAGAAAAACGTTCTAAACCGACATAGTAGTATATTTCATTTAATATGTTTTGAAATGTTTTCCTAGTCATGTTTATTTTTTTAAACTATTTTAAAGGAGACATTCCCGCGAGAAAAAGCTACTGTTTTTCCAAAAAAATGGCTCTCAGAACTCTCTGATGAAAAAATCCTTTTATGTTTAAAATAAAAAAATAATGTGAAAATAAATATTCTGATTTAAAATAATTACATCGTGTTCAGCATGTAAAGGAGTATGTTAAGTAAGTTAAAAAACAAAAAGGAAAAAAATCGATTTTTCTCGGAAAAATTTTAGATAATAATCTAAAAAATATAATTTCTAAATTTGTTTATAATTAAAATGATTACCTAATAGTAAATACATAATAAAAATCAGGGTCTTAAAGCACATAACATGATTATTAAAATTTATTCATATCGATGTCGTTGGGCAATTCAAATCTAAACCGAATATTTTAATGTTCTAAAGATAGAAATGATTTTGCCTACAAATGTTAAGAATATAAATAATTATTTTCACTGTCTTGCACGAGGAAAAAAGACATAATATCAAGTCCTTTAGTTATAGTTGAAACATTAATTTTTTTCTGAAAAATGACACGATTATGTCAGGAAAATATATCTGATAATTTGACATCTTTCAAATAACCTGAGATTTGTTTAAAAAAGTTTAAACTCTCTCCCAAACTATATTTTAATTTTGACTAATAGGTAATGTAAACGGTTATCATAGGTACATACATAATAATACAAGCCCTCTCCGCTTCATATGCTTTCTCTCACTCCAATTTTGAAGAAGACTCCTTAAATTTGGGGTAGTTTAACGCTTTCATTCCAGTAAACCATCGTACTTGTGGTATGTCTCCACTTTTGCATGTCTGTGCATTTTTAAAAATGATTTTGACATATTCCATAAATAACAAAATTAAATACGGCATCATAGGGTTTCGCCCCCCCCCCCCTAGACATATTCCTAAGTGCGCCACTTATTTAAGAATTGGTATAAGTGAGAAAAAGGCAGCATACCGCAGTGTCTAAATTTGGCCTCTGTGGATTTTTTTTTGAAGATTTTACTGTTTTAATTAAGGTCACACGACCTTAGTTTTAATCGATTACTAATTATCCTACAAACACTGTTAACAGACCCAATATTGTCTCAGTCAAAAAGTAAGGTTAACGATTTAAAATATTTTTTCGATTCTGAACGGTTTAAGATACAGCAATGAAACTTGGTATGCACATCGGCCCTCACGTACTAATTATTTGGTTGTCCAAAAAAATATATTGCCCCTAGAAGGAAAAGGGGAAAAATGTGTTTTTAGATGCCTTATATTTTCTAAACTATTGCACCTGCACAACTATGTCTTATCAAATTGGTAGCTCATACAATTACGCACAGGTCTAATGCCATATAAAAAAATTTCAAAGCTGTTAATGAGGCCCCCTAGGTAGGGTGATTTAAAATAAAAAAAGCTTATTTGACTTATACTGTGCCCTATGTCGGCAAATTTGCACCAAACGATTGGGGTTGACTAGAGTCCCTGTATGTGACAGATATTGGCGAAATAACAATATCTGTCACATACAGGGACTCTAGGGTTGACCACTTAATAATTTTATAGACTATATGCTTTGCCCCCGGCTCCTAGGGGCTGTAAGGGGCCACATTGGGTCGGTCACATCACAAAATACTAAAAATTTCATCTTAAGGGGCGGCCGCTATTTAGGGGTTATAAATTTTAAAGTTCAAGCTATTTTACCAAATAAAGACGTTGCAAATTTTAAAAAAAGCTAATTCTTGTGACATTTTATATCGGAATTCGTGTATTGATCCATTGCCGGTGACAAAAACTTATCCTTAGGGCCCCAAGGAAGTTTCAGGGGGTAAAATTTGTTTTTAGAATATCCCAGTTATCTTTCACGCTACTACACCTGCACAACTAGATCTCAGTAAATTAGAGTATTACATACTATTACCTCTCAGTTGATAATAATAAAAAAATTGAGGCTGATAACAAGGCCCCTAGTAAGGGGCCAAAATTTTGTAATTTACGATAAAAAAATTAAATCAGTAAATTTGTTAACGTAGGGTATTATATACACAACTCAAATAATTTTTTTATCGTAAATGACAACATGTTGGCCCTTAACTAGGTACCTTGTTATCAGTTTAATAGTATGTAATACTTTAATTTATTGAGATCTAGTTATGCAGGCGCAGTAGCGTGAAAGATAAATGGGATAGTCTAAACACAAATTTTACCCCCTGACACCCCACACCCAACAAACATTTAAAGTTGTAACGACGAAACCCCAACTAGAAAGAATTTCTTAAAAGTAACCGCAACGTACTCCCGCTACTTCTCAGTATACCATACAGCGACGTTATAATTCCCTAATTGGGGAACCAATTTCTGGTTATAACTACTTGGCCAACTGTTTAAAGTCACTGTAGTAACAACTACACTACTACGTCGTAGCCAGGTATCTACTACGTCGTAGAGGCTGTTTTTTTTCCGTAATGGCATAAAAGTTGCGATGTAGATGCAAATAATATAATCGTTTCTTTTTGGTAGAATTGTTACACAATATGGTGGACACAACAGTAAACAGACTCGCTTAGTTTTTTTGTTTGGTTATGGTTATAATATGTACTATGTTATCCAAAAGTGTGAGAATTTACGAGCAGAGGATCAAAATTCGAGTGCGACGCAAAGTTTTCTGTATAACATGCATTATATATATTGCAAAAAACCGGTGCGCCCGTAAAATTGAGCCGTTTTCTGGTAGCTGATGGAATTTTTGTGTTGTGATTTTGGAGGTTATGTTTTCATAATCGACAGTTAACTCCAACAAATGGTGCTTAAGAAGAGCATTTTTGGTAAGCTTCAACTAATTTGTTTCTAAAATAGTATAGATCTTTAATATGAGCTCATAAAACGACAACAAAAATATTAAATTTTCTTTCTTAAATAAAAACATGACGTCGCAAACTATATTCCCTGATAGTCGAAAGGGTTACTTGAAAGTGAGCCTAAGTTACGGCAACGTGTCACTTACGACTTTTATGTCGGCATTCCTTTTTAGTTCTAGATAACACACTCGAATTTCTACTCCTTCGTTGCAGAAACGTATTATTAACTAGCTTTCGCCACTAGAAAACGTCTACAGAGTGATAGGAACCATATAAGTCTAACTACTACCCTCAAGTTATTGGGGTGTCGCCACTTGTCATTTGCCGTTTCTGTCAACAACAACACCACTGCTTATAGGTTATGTATGAGCGTGAATTTGTGGTAGGTTTTAAAACACAAACAAGATAAATTAAATTCCATTAGAACCATAAATGAAGTGCCAATAAAAAGAGTTTTTTAAAATGTAACACAGCACAAATTTAAGTTTATTCACTTCAAACCAAGCTTTAACAACAGCACAAATTTGAAGAAAATCAAAAAGAATTATTCACCCAAGCTCAACACATAAAATGAATCACAGTGAGACACGACACGTCAGCACAAGAGGCAGAGATAAACGAATTCGGTTTAGTCCGCACAAGAGGGTTACGATGGCGATAGGGTGGTGCCACAGCACAAACCACGAACGACCGTAAAGACAGTGAAGATATCAACAACAAGTAGCGTAAAAGATTAAGGATGGAGATTAAGCATGGACCAGGGAATTCTTAAAATCCGGGTGCGGTACTCGATACTTTGGATCAATATTTTGCATTTTGATTGTTTTGCAAAATGGTCAAGCAATGAGCTCGAAAAAATGGACTGCTCAAGGTAGTTAAAAAAATATTTGCAAAACTATTCCTAATATTCCCATATTATAAAAGGAGCCACAAAACGTAGGGTTAAGAATGTGTGCGACAAAGATGCGACTTCAAAAAGTCTACGTTTTCAAAGTAGAAACAGGAAGGAGAGATTACTTTAAAAGATCGACATTAAAAAAAAGTCAAAGCTTTAAAGTTGATCCACAAAGTTATTTTGTCTACATTGTTACATCAGATGTTACTATGATGACACAAACTTTTGTGGTAAAAATTAAAGTTATAATGTAGTTGTCGGATACACTTGTTTGGGACTCCAATGAAGCTTAACTTTCTAGTGGTAATTAAGTAGGATATAAAAGTCAGGGCGACTACGAAATAACGACTTAAAAGAAAGTAAAACTTTAGCAACGTCCTATTGTGGTAGAGAAGACTATCAGAATCGACTATCAAGAAACAATCCTAAGAAGTAGTTTAGAGGGTCGTTTTTACGAAACATCTACTATTTCCTGATACTAAATAGTAGTTAGAACTAAAAAGTAACAAATTTTGGTTGGGATCACCACATTTCTACTATAAGAAAGTAGCAAAGCTTTTAGAACATGTAGCCGCTACTATAAATGTTAGTTGGGCAGGGGCCATAAAGGTAAATTTTTGTCACAGGTAATGGATCAATACCCGAAGTAATAATACAAAATTTTTGATATAAATTGGCACAAAAATTAGATTTTTTTAAATTTGCAACGATTTTATTTGATACAATATCTTGAATGATTAATTTTCTGATTTTGCGTTGTGGTGAACATAAGAATATGTTGATCGCTATTGTTAAAAAATAGCCTACATCAAGCAGAGTAGCTCATAGCATCTGCCTGCCAAATTTCATCAAATAGTTTCTCAGATTAGATGTAACAAAAAAGTCCTTTATATCTGGGTTAAAAAAATTGACAAAATTTTTGTAAATAAGATATTTTGAGATTTAATAAGACATTCTCAAAGATCTTTGATACTGTAGGTCGGTAAATTTTATCTTGTTTTATTGATAGGAATTCAAATGTTAAAAAATAATTATAATTTACTTACAAGTCAAAACTCTTTTCGCTCTGCCTATCAGTCCTTTAACTGTCAACTTTTGGTAGTCAGGATCTCTTCCTTCCAGGATTTTGATGGTTTCCTCTGCCTTATCTTTGTCCTTAAATCCTAATCCAGGTACTGTGTCGGGTTTCTCTGACATTTTAATTTAATTAGGAATTATTTAAGCCACAAAATACTTCACAACAATTTATTTATAAACAAAACTGCTTTTCAAGGAACCTACTTAGTTATAACTTAAAAATACACGCTGCTTGTGGTATAAAAACGTTTTGTCGGATTCCAAGGAGATAGTCGCACGGATATTTCGATATTTTTCGTGTTTGTTAAAAAACCTCGAATAAACATATTGTATAGACTTTTTATGTGTATTTTTTTATACTATCACAGTTTTTTTTCAATAACTCAAGTTCATTTTCATGGAAGAGAGATTTCAAAATAATACTGTTTTTAATACATACCTATGGGTTTTCAAACTTTTGTAGAGTGGGGAACACTAAAGCTTGCTTCTTTTTTCTAGGGAACCCCTACCCCAAGTACTTAAATATAATACTTAATGTTAAGTTTTGTGCAAAAAAAATCGACATTAACACTACTTTTTAAGCTTCCAAATAGAGTACGTAATATATTAATAACTCGGAAACAATTAAAATACTAAAATAAGTATAAAAATATTGTGTTGTTATTTTTTTTAATTAATGCGATGGATGGTCCTGTTTGTTTGAGACAAGTTTCTCAATATCGGGTTCAATGTTTGAAAGTTGTATGCGCATATCCGCTTCAGGATTTAGTTTATTTCTTAAGTCGGTTTTTGTAAGAGCATACTTTTTAAATCCTACTTCGCAACGGTAAGTTGTAGCTAGAGGCAACAATTTTTTAACAGCAAAATTAGCTAGTTCTGGATATTCACTTCTAAGCTGGGCCCAAAACTCCAACAAAGTAGCCGAATTTTTAGGTTCCCATCGGCTGCAACATTAATTAGCTGTTCAGTTTGTTTTACAGTTAAAGTTTGATGAGCTTTTTCGACTAAGACTGATGGCGAACCCAAACAAGATCCTCTTCTTGTCTTGGAAAATATTGTTTAATTGAAACTTGGAGGTTCTGAAGATGGTTGATTACCTTAGAAGTGATTATTTCTGTTGGAAAGCACTCAGTCACTCCTCTATTTAGACAAGATTCCCAAAACTGTACTTTATTTAACATAGCCGGGATTTTGTCATGTAGTGAGATAACTGTGACAGAAGTTCCCTAAATTAATAAGTTAAATTCATTGAAGCTTGAAAAAATATCGGCAAGATATGCCAAACGTTGTAGCCACTTTACATCAGTTATTCTTGATGACAATTGAAAAGAAGAGTCATTAAGAAAAACCATCATTTACTATCACCTCACTTCGCAGAGTAAGCTTACGATTATGTCGCGGCGAGTCAGTTATCTACCACCGGTTGGCAAAATAAACCCGTAATGAGGCATCTCTTTCTAACCAGTATGCAGTGGTGAGCAAATAATTCACCGCGACTTAGTCGTAAGCGACCATGCAGAAAATCCTAGATTAACTGATGTTTTGTCTTTAAAAATCCTTTGAATTGACTAGTTCCTTTAGAAAATTTTGACCTCAGTAATGTTTTTCGCAAAATTAAAAATAAAGATTTGTCTCCTCTTATTAATTACATGTTTCTTAATTTGATAACACCCTGTACATGTAATGAAAGATTTTATTATGGTAATCTTAATTTTTCAACAAGCAGAATTTTTTATAAGAGGGAGTTTTCTTCGTAAAATAAAAAATAAAGGATTTTTTCCTCTTGTCAACTGTATAAATTGGGCCCGGTGGTACAGTAATAATTTGCAGTCTGCAAAAAAAAAATTCTTGAGCCCTGGAATTATTGCCGCTGATTCTTATGTAAGACGACGCCCTGAATCCAAATATAGCTTGCGTTTTCTTCTACCACCCACCATTTTTGAGGGAGCAGCCTTTTTACCTATTTTGATCATTCTTCGATAATAATAATAATATTATCGACATAAATTTAAATTTTTAAGTATAAAGAGACTTATTTTAGTTTCAAACAATAATGAATACATGGGCGCACCCAGGGGGGCTTGGGAACCCCCCCCCCAAGCGTTAGATTTTTGTACATATATATAACATATTTCATAAAAAAACACAAAAAATAGCTTAAAATTCGACATCATGAGGCTATAGATGCGTCGGGCCCCCCAAGACATATTCTTGGGTGCGCCACTGACAAATAAGAACTTTCGTACCTTTACTTGGTGCTTGCTTTCCTTTTATACCCTGAGGTACAACCCTCTCGTTTCAAAAACCAGCAGTACTCCGCCAACATGCTTGCATTTCAGTTCCCTAAAAACCTCTTTTCCAACTTAGCTCAGAAATAATGATGTTAAGGCCAAAAAAAATCCTTTCCGTCCCACCAAATTATCGAAAAGCAGTAAAAATAGGTAGGGGGGTCTCCCCCGAAAATGGGGGGTGATGGGGAAAAACGGAGTGTCAGGGCCGATTTTCATGCCGACCAGTGTAATTTGCACGGTGGTTCAATATCAACAATAGTGAAATAAATAGTTTTTCTAGCAAAATTTGTTTTGTCGTGGCGAATAGCATGATAGAAGCATCTAAAACTAAATGTTACGTCATTTTTAGGCCAATAAACGACTAATAATGTATTAGAACTGGTTAAAAAAATAAAATAAGAATAATAAAAGAGAAACATGTCATTTGCTAAAAAAATGCTTTTTAAAGTTTACGTCCTCAACCCAAAAAATATTGACCAAAACAAAGTTTAAATCAAAATTAGGTAATGTTTTTTAATTTGATTTTTGTAATAACAACATGGCACCATAACGTGATTTAACCAAAAATATAATTTACGAAAACAAAACAGTTTGGTATATTTTTTAAACTATTTTTTGTTTTGTAGCAATATTTGCAAAATGTTGTTGATTTTCAAAATTTAATCGGTCATTAGCACAAATTTTAAAATTTATAAGGCAAAGTTTAACTGCATTTGCGATATCATAATTTGTACTTAATTGCATTATTTGCAAAATTCCTTATTTTCGAGAGTAAACAAGAGGATAATAGATTAAATTAAAATTGTATGCTCTTTATACTCGATCATGTATATTAGGTTATTATTTATTCGTTGTTTTCAGATATTAATAGGGAAAAGTCGGGTATAGGCAATTCTCATCTTCTTTTAAGTTTTTTAATATGACAGAAATTACTGTTAATTTTCTAATTTACTTATAGCAAAACATTTTTTTTTCTCAAACACACTGTGTTTATTGTATTACAATCTAATCAATAAGACTAATTAGCAATTTTTTTTAACTTAATTTACTAGAAAAGTCAGATTTAAACTTAGGGTTCACTCAACAGTTCTCCCCGCTTTGTTTGGCTATAACTCACAATTGTGTTGTGTTTATAGCATTATTTTGTTTTATGTAATTCACTTAGTTTACTAGTAGCCCAGTAAATGCGTATCTAGAACTGCCGCTTTCGTAACAAAATTGCGAAAGTTTTTTTTTCAACGATTTTATATGTTTTCGAGGGTGCTAAATCCAAATTTATGGTTTCCTGCCTGGTAGGAAGTCGGCTTTATAGCCAAATACGCAAAAAATCTGATTTTTTTCGCCCTTTTTTCAGTTTTTTGCTTATATCTCAAAAACTGTTCGTTTTTTGAAGATGAGTGTCCTATACAGAATTAAAGGAAATAAAATTTCCTACAAAATACATTATTTAACTTTTATTTTATGATAAGCGATACCCGCGCTAGACCTCCCTAAAAAACAACTATTTTTTGAATTTTTAAAAAAACGCCCAGGCCCACCTCTTTAAGTCGAGAAATAAACAAGTAATCAACAAAAATCTTAATTTAAAGTAAAAGAGCGTTAAAGAACATAGTTTCTAAAACTTGACGACAACGCAGGCGGACCCAGGGCTATCAAAACGGATGGGCCACGATCCTCCACTTTGTTGACGTCACATCGGGGGGCTGATTTTTTTTTAATGGTCACGTCACGACACAATTGACTGTCTTTAAAATATTGAAGTTGGAATGTTTTGAGATTGTTTTTACTATATTCTTGCAGAACAATTTTTTTTTAATGTATAGTAATCCTTAATTTTTCAGAGCCGCTTCATTAGCTCACACAAAAATTAAATTTAAAGCAGAAGCGAATGTGACAAACACAGATGACAAATTCAAATACATGTCAAATATAACAGTTGTCATGCGGTACATGGCGGGTAATTTGAATTCAAAATAAGAAATGCTAAATCTTGAAGATTTTAACCTTTGAATCATCTTGCATCCTTACAAAAGTTTAGTAGAATATCGGGATAGTATCTGAAAATATTTCACTGAAATTTTGCGGAAATCTTTGGACCATTTCGAAAACATCTGGACTCCCATAAGAACAGCTGATTTTTTCAGGGTCGTGGCCTGTATTTTTTGTTGGTCTTGGCGGACCAAGGTTTGTGTATCACTCCCACTACTACATTCCTTGGCGACCGCCTGATTTTGCTTTGCGGTATGCGGTAGTGTGTTGTGGATTGATTATTTCCAAATGGTACCATTGATCTTGAAATTCATTGAGTCTGAGTGGATGGGCAATTGGAAACTACACCTCCAAATAATATACGAAATGCTAACGTATTTAGCGGGCACTACCTATATGCAAAGTGCGCGCATTTGTACTTGCAAGATATGCTCACATTAGAGCAGTCCATCCCACCTGAGGAATTTCAAGCATTCACTTCCAAAGGGGGCTTCACTATTCGACGTACTGACAAATGCTGGAGCAGAAAATGGAGCGATATATGTATTGAACAGCAGCTCATGAAGCATATGAGTAGAGCACGCGGATTCAGTGAAGGCATCTTGGCAAGATGAACGTTGGGAATGAATTCGCTCCAGCATATCGCAAATGCAATTGAGGATTTCTGCGGTGTAAACTTTGGAACGACCGATCAGCATGCGGACAGCCGTGATGCAAGAATAAATTTTGACAACAATTGTACACAAAATATGTTGGAATGGTTTCGACAACACCCACCGTTCTGAGAAACCTCAGAACTAATATCAATCAGCACTGGGCTTCTAGGAGATCATAATCAATTGTCACTTGTCCAGGGAGGTGGGAACCATTGGTATTAAAGGAATTGTTGGCAATGACTTCAAGAGTGTCAATTTCAAACGGACTGACCGAGTGCTGCCCCTTGCAACCATCAGCTCTTCCATCATCATTAATAACCATCCCGTGGTCATAAAGCCAGACACCCTGTTTCAAAGGATGGTTGTCGCCAAGCAGTCAGAAGAAGAACTAGAAGATTTCTTAACCTACGAATTGACTCCATATCCCTTATCTTTGTTCGATGAGACTGGAATGAGAAAAGGGACAATATCTGCTTTGTACAAAGCATTTACACCGCTTCCAAACACTACGCAATTGAACAGCAGTACAGTATATGTGATTGATGGAGGCTTTGACGTCAGGTCATTCAAAGGAATGATGATCCTGCGCACATATTTCAATTATTTCGTTAGCCTAATTTTGAGTTTAATGTAACTACCTAATCAGTTGTAAATATATTAATGTTTTCATGAAACATGGCTTGCCATCTAATTAATTTAACAAATGCTTCTCATAAAAATCTTTGTGAGAAAATTAAATATGGCAGACACAGTAGCGCACCCAGAAATATGTCTTGGGGGGGGGCGAGGCCTTTGGAAGGGGGGGGGGCGAGGCCTTTGGGGGGGGCGAGACCCTATGATGTCGTATATTATGCTACTTTTTGTGTTTATTCATGAAATATGAGGAAAATATTTTTTAAAAATTAGGCTTGGGGGGAGCCGGGCCCAGAGCCCCCCCACCCTGGGTGCGTCCATGCCAGACATCTTGTTTATGATATATAATGTACTCATACGTGATATAAGGGTTTATTAATATATCTCTCGCGTTGCAAGAGATGAAATTGGGTGTTTTAGACGTTTTTATGAAAATACAAAAAAAACATTATGTTTCACTGAACTCTAGCGCGGAGACCGCATAATATAAAATGAATGGTGATAAGTGCGTTTTTTAGGAAATTTTATTTGCTTTAATTTTGTATAGAACGCGCATCTTCAAAAAACGTATAGTTTTTAAGATATAAGCAAAAAACTATAAAAAGTGCTGAAAAATTCAGATTTTTTGCGTTTTTGGCTATGAAGCCGACCTCCTACGAGGCAGGAAACCATAAATTCGGATTCAGCACACTCGAAAACATATAAAACCGTTGAGAAAAATACTTCCGCAATTTTGTTTTGGAAAAATCACCATTTGACTAGGCTATAGCTCAAACGGTTTCACTCTTTTTAGTCTTCGAACTAGCATAGTATTGTCTAGAAGCTAAATTGCTTCCACATGCCGATGGAGTCTATCTTCATGGCTTTTTGCGTACTTTTTTATAGTCTCTGCTACAGTTTCGATTTTTAGATCTCGATGAAGGTCACTATTTCGAACGTACCAAGGTGCAATGTTTCTTAATACTTTATTTTGAAATCTCTGTAAAACTAGAATCTTACTCTCCTTAGTACAACCCCATAGTTGAATAAGATATGTCCATAGTGGTTTTAGTATTTGTCTGTGTAACGTTCTTGTTATGATTGTATGTCGTTGTTTAAGATGTTAAATTGATAAATAAAGAAGTGACATTGTTTGATAAAATTGTAATCAATCACTAAAGTCACAAACATCAAAACTATAAGTGAACTGATAAATAAAACAATACAAAATGTTGGAAGGACACTACATTCCTCCCTGCTCTTCATTAGACAAAATCTTTCATCCAATGTGGAGTACTGGTGTGACGTCTAGTTGTCTTGGACTCAGGTTCGTTCATCTCATGAGAAGTGGGAAGCGAAATCAATGCTGGACGTTGGATGGGGTTTTGCACAAATGGAATACCATTTTCTTCCAACTGGTCTGGATCAAAATTGTTAAGATGATTTTCATTTTCTTCTAACGGCATAGGATTGATGTGGCTTTCATCGCTATGCTGGGTATCTTCATTTTCAGCTTTGTTGAAAATATAATCAGATCTGGAAACAGGTTTCACGATTGGCTGAAGGGGAGATGGAGAAGCTCTGGATCTGAGAAGCTCTGGATCTGGATTCAATTTCCTTGGCTACTGTTGGGATGAAAATCTTGAAAAATGAAGAATTTCTCTCAATGTTCTTTCCATTCCTCTGTGCAACAATCTTGTCACCAAAGATTTTTACAATCCTGAATGGTTCCGGATCATAGAAGGACGTAAGCGAGTTTTTTCTCAACTGTTGACAGAGAACCAAATCTCCAATTTTGAACTCATGAGATTTGCAATTTCGTTTCTTATCAGCATACTCCTTTTGTTTCAACTTATTCCGTTTGTCTGCTTCTTGTATTTCATTGTTACTTCCGTGCTCCTGCTTATCAAGAATAGATGGAAAACATGTTCTTACAGGTCTGCTGAACATGAGTTCATAAGGCGTCTTGGATATCGTGGAATGAGGAACGCTGCGATAGTTTGTAAGGAATTCTTGCAACTGCGAATCAAATTGGCTAGTCTCCAAATTAGCACAAACTAAAGATTTCTTGATAGTTTTTACAAATCTTTCAACCATGCCATTAGCTTCAGGCCAATACGGAGTAATTTTTCGATGAAGTATTCCATAAGACTCAAGAAAATCTTTGAAATCTTTTCCGTTGAAAGGTGGACCATTATCAGATTTGACAATGAGCGCTCTTCCGAATAACGAGAAGTATTTTTCAAGTATTGGTTTAACTGCCATGAAGGAAGTGGAGTTCACAACTTCAGCTATTGGGTATCTGGAGTATTCATCAACCATTAAAAATATTTTCCGTTTGGAAAAGGTTCAGCAAAGTCAACATCTAACTATTCAAAAGGAGTTCCAGGAAGTTCTGAGCTCTGTATCGGACTTCTTGAGACATCGGGTGTTACAGCTACGGACATAGCTTTCGACCATACTATTAATATTTGGAAACCAAATTTTTGTGCGTATCAGCTGTTTTGTTCTCACAATGCCTAAATGACCTTTGTGCGCTAGTTTTACAGCTCATTCACGAAGAGATGTTGGAAGAATTATCCTTGTACCCCTAAGTAATATATTTCTGTACAATGTGATTTCTTGTATGATATTTTTGAATGGTTTGAGGTCTTCATCACTACATGAATAATAATTTGATGAATTATCAATTATACTGGAAAGTTTCTGTAAGGTCTTGTCTTTTACTGTTTCTTTTTCTACTTCATCCAAGGTCATTGATTTCGAAAGGCTGCAAGAAGTGTGGAAACTAACATATTCTTCAATTTTTGCTGCTCTAGGGATCTGTTTATCGAATGGATTTCTTGACAAGTAATCTGAAGGATTATTTTCACCCTTTTGATGAAAAACGTCGAATGAATACGGCTGTATCCTTAAACAAAGTCTTTCTATACGCAAATTTGGTGCTGATCTAGGATTCTGCAAGATGCTTATCAATGGTTTATGATCGGTAAAAAGTTGAAATTGTTGGCCATACAAATAAAGATGAAAATGTGTGATAGCCCAAGATACAGCTACCATCTCTCTCTCGATCTGACTATATCTTTGTTCTACGGATGATAATGCACGGCTTCCATACGCATGATGTTATTTTTGTTGTTATCTCTTTGTGAAAGAATGGCACCAACCCCATTTGGACCAGCATCAACGTGTAGCTGAGTTGGCTTCGAAATGTCATAATATGAAAGGTTTTTTAGGTTCATAAGTTCATTTTTCAGATCTTCAAAAACTTTTTGGTGTGTAGAAGTCCATTTCCATTCTGCTGAACTTAAAGTGAGATCTCTCAAAATTTTTGTTTTAGATGCAAGATTTGGAATGAACTTTCCTACAAAGTTGATCATACCAAGTAGACTTCTAACTTCGGATGGATTGGTAGGTGATTGCATGTTTACAAAAACCTCTACTTTTTCTGGATTAGTATGGATACCGTCAGAAGAGAATACATATCCAAAATATTTGATTTTAGATTGATTAAAGATAGATTTTTGTTCATTGATTGTTAAATTAGCTTTTTCGAGTCTGGTAAGAACTTTCAAAAGAGCTTTATCGTGGCTACCTTGATCTTCTCCAAAAATCAAAATATCATCACTGAAATTAATGACACCATCAATGTTTGATAGAACTTGTCTAATTGTATTTTGAAAAATTTCAGCAGCTGCGTTTATTCCAAAAAATAGTCTTTTGTATCGGAAAAGACCGATGTGCGTAGAAAAGGTTGTTAGATGTTTAGAAGTTTTGTCAAGAAGCAACTGATGATAACCATCTTTCAAATCCAATTTGCTAAAAACTTTTGCATTGTTCAAAAGTAATACTAGGTCATCGATTGTTGGTGTCAAATGACGTTCTCTTTTGATAGCTTTGTTTGCTGATCTCATATCTACACACATTCTAATTTTTCTTGGATCAGATTTTGGTACGACTACAATAGGAGATACCCATGGGGTAGGAGCTTCAGCGGGTTCTATGATGTCCTGATCTAGGAGCCTATTTATTTCAGCTTCGACTTTTTCTCTCATATGAAATGGTAAACGTCTATGCTTTTGCGCAACCGGATGAACAGAAGCATCAACATGAAGTTTAACCTCAAATTGATTGAATTTTCCAATACCTTTCACAACATTCGGAAAATTCTGTTTGATATACTCTGAATCAATTACTACTTTGTTATTGCTTAAACTAAATTTAATCAGATTCAATCCATGTGACGTTTCATAGCTTAATAATGGTTCGGCATTGCCTTCTATAACATAAACGTCTGCAGTTATAGATTGATCTCGATATGAGAAAAATCCATGAAATTTGCCAACTACAGGAAGATGTTGTTCTGAATTGTAAGGACATATCAATGAAGAATCTTGGAAAAGTTTAACATTTGATAAACTATTGAAGATGTTCTTGTTAATAATGTTCACTGAGGATTCTGTGTCAACTATGAAATTTTGACTAATTCCATTTAGATTTAACGTAACTCGGGGAAGAGTTGAGATTTTGTTCAGTTTGTAAACAGTGAAAGAAGAATCTGAATCAGAGCCTACTTCAATAGCGTTGATACGTTTGTTAGTACTACTTTTTTGGTTCGAGCTTGTTAACTGAATACTATCATTATTTTTAGAAGAAAGGCACATCTTACTAAAATGACTCCTTTTGGTACAAGAATGACAAGTTACATTTCTGGCTGGACATGACTTAAGTCCATTTTTATGCTAACTGTTTCCACAATAAGAGCAAATGTTGTTTGTTATCTTTACCTGATGATGATGGTTTGTCTTTATAGCTCGTGTTTGCCACCCTGTTCCGGTTCACCATAACTTCTGTCTCGCTTTGTTGGGATGCTTGCATCTGGTGTAGATGGACTTTTGTAGTTTCCAACAGCTTGGATTTCTGCAGTAGTTGTTCCAAGGAAACGTTCTCTGTTAGTGCATACTTGCGAAGATCTTTGTTCCTAGTTTTTGAAACAATTTGACTTTTAATGTCACGTTCTTTATCAGAAAATTGGCAGTTTTTAGAAAATGAAAGTAGCCTGGCGTAAAATTGATCCGTAGTTTCATGCTCAAACTGGTGTAACTCCCTAAACTGATATATTTCAAAGTCTACATTGATTTTAGGAGCAAAATATCGATCTAATTTTCCTTTCGCTATAATGTATGGAGACTCCTCAACAGTAGTTTCATTATTTGTCGGTAAATCCGGTAATGAACTGTATAAATCATAAACATCCTCACCTGCATAATGTAGTAACATAGCTTTTTTACGTTCTTCATTTGTAATACCTGTAGCTAAGACATAGTTTTTAAATCTCTCAATGTATCTTGCCCATCTTACACCTACATTGTGGATATCTGTTCTCATATCAAATAATGGAAACACACTGGTTTGAAATAAGGCCATCTTCTACGTTTTTTTTTTGATGTTTTCAAGTCAAAAAAATTCTTGTTAAACTGTCAAAAATCTTCAAAATTCGTTTTGATTTTGTGGAGCTGTTTTCTGTTGAATCAACTTGCTGGGGTTCTTCTTAGAATCCTCGGCGCCAATGTAACGTTCTTGTTATGATTGTATTTAAGATGTTAAATTGA
Source organism: Aspidapion aeneum (assembly GCA_963576565.1). Taxonomy (NCBI): domain Eukaryota; kingdom Metazoa; phylum Arthropoda; class Insecta; order Coleoptera; family Brentidae; genus Aspidapion; species Aspidapion aeneum. The sequence goes on from OY755040.1 coordinate 109,279,506, forward strand.
TAAATAAAGAAGTGACATTGTTTGATAAAATTGTAATCAATCAGAACTGCATAGGCGCACCCGGGCCCCCCCAAGCCTAAGATATTTGTATATATTTTCCACATATTTCATGAATAAACACAAAAAATAGCATGAAATACGACATTATGAGTCCTCGCCCCCCCCCCCCAAGACATATTCCTGGGTGCGTTACTGAGAACTGACTAAAGTCACAAACATCAAAACTATAAGTGAACTGATAAATAAAACAATACAAAATGTTGGAAGGACACTACAGTCTGTAAAGCAGTCTTCCTTCCAATTACCCAATTCATTTTTCTATACCTTTTCTCAAGTTCTTCTTTTTTACATGTGCTTTCCAGCGCAATTTGGCATCAAGTGTCATACCTAGATATTTTGCCTGATTTGAATATGGTACGGGAATGTTGTTAATTGTTATTTGTATGTGATTTATATTTTTGTTTGTAAAATCAACACGAGTTGATTTGGTTTCATTTAATTTTATTCGCCACTTTGTGGTCCAACTGTGAACTTCGGTGACTGCATCCTGAAGTTTTTCTATGCATTTTTCAATAGATTTTTCTACTGTCAATAAACCAGTATCATCGGCAAATGTTGCTAAGTGACAATTTTCTGGCTTTGGGATATCGCAAGTGAATAATAAGTATAGATAAGGGCCTAGTACGCTACCCTGGGGCACGCCTGCTTGAATTTCTCTTAAATTTGAGTATGAGTCTTCCTGTTTTACTCTAAAATGTCTATCCGATATGTATGGTTCCAAAATATCTGAATATTGTTTTGGCAGAAACCGTTTAAGGTTAAAATTAAGGCCTTTATGCCATACTTTGTCAAATACTTGTGTTACTTACATCTAGAAACACTGCAGAACAAACTTTTCCCTCTTCTAGTGCTTTTTCTATTAAATTAGTAATTCTGTGTACTTGATCTATCGTGGAATGCTTGTCTCGAAAACCAAATTGATGAGATGGAATAATTTCTTGTCTTTCTATGATGGGTTTTATTAACATAGCATAGCATAGCATTATAGCCAAACATAATACAAAATAAAGTTTAGTTATTACATTTTCTAAGAATACCTTAACTGTACCTATTTTATTGAGCGGACATTTTGGATCGCGTATTTTATACTTTGTTACCGTTATTGTTATTACTGAGTCTGCGCATTAGCATCATCTCGCCCTTTTTTTGTTATTTACGGTCACGGGGCCCGACACTTACGGTGGAAGTCCTTTAATGTTACCGTTATTTTTACCTTCCTAGCCCGCGTAGCAATGACTAGAGAAGGTATTTTCGACGAAATTTTTTTTGTTGAGAATACGCCAATAATGTGTTATTTGGATGTATTCTGACCTATCCTAGCAATATCGTCGTGATGTCTGTCTGTGTGTGTGTGTTTAATATTTCTGTCCGTAACACGATAGCTCCTAAACCGCTAAACCGATTTTCATGAATTTTTCAGGTAAAATAGTGTTCGACACTCTTACGAGCTAATTAGATTTTGGTCAAATTCCATTAATGCTAATGAAAGGTTTTTGACGGAGCATCGTATCGATACACTCTTTTCGGAATATAGTAGACCATATTTTGTTCAATAGTTCGTATTATAACCAAAAACTTCGTAGGAGCTTTAATTTATGAGATATTTATAAAAAAACTGTTTTCAAGGCTAATATATTACATCATTGCTTGACTTGAAGTGTGATAATAGGCTGATCTTTAGTGTTCCAAAATCTATGTTTTTTGCCCTGACTGTTACCGTTATTCTTAGTAACAATAACTGTAACAGCTGTTAAATTTTCTGTCATTTTAACTGACCCAAAATGTCCTAAAATAAATGCTTGCAAGTTGCAAGTGAGTAGCAAAATATTTTTTTCTTTTAAATCACTCGTTCCCCATTTTTCTATCAATTTCTAAAAAAGTCATTAGTATCGGTTTATAGAACCAATAATTCTAATAAATAAAAACAGTTGTGTTTTGAATAATATCATTTGACTTGACTTATGGTATAGTTTGTTTTTTTTTATTTTGGCGATTACGTCATGACATATTTGCATTAGTTTAAATGATAAAATGCCAATGACGAGCCGCCATTAAAAAAAAACCGACTATACAGGGTTTTCCAAGTTAAGTCGTTAATAGGGACTTATTGCAATAAAGCCAGACACAAATTGTGCCGGGCACAATTCTGACAGTTTCGCATTGAAAACTGACAGTTTTTTTAAAATTGACATACCAAAGTCGAATTTATAAATCCAGTCGTTTATTTTCCATTAATAGTGGCGGCACTATTAATTCCGGCCCTTATAATACACAAAGGCCTAATTTTGAATAAAGACAGCTGTTCTTATAATGCGAAACTGTCAGAATAGTACCCGGCACAATTTGTGCCTGGCTTTATTGCAATAAGTCCTTATTATTGGAGCTACAAAGTCGGTTAAACAGGTAAACTAGTAGTATTTTTTCCGCTGATTACGATAGTGAAAATGAAATAAAAATCGAACAACGCGTTTGCCACATGAGGTGCCTAATTTTCAAACCCCTAAAACCGAATGCTCCCACTCCCAAAACGTCACCGTTACCTTCACTGTTCCGCCTTCATGTCTGTCATTTTGCGTGACAGCTAACTTCCACGTCCTAACAAAAGTCCAGCATGGAGCCGTTCTATTTGTCAATTATCGCAAACCCCGAAATGACTAACTAACCCATTACGATGATGTGTAATTGTTAGAACTAAATTGCGTCAACCAAAAATGCCACATGCAATTTATAACTTTGAACGAATATTTAATTACTCCCTTTATCCCCCCCCCTCCCGTAAAACCGCCAGTGCCTCAAAAAGTGAGACAACTAACTCCCAAGAAAATAAATTCCTTCAGTACAAACTTGCAAATCTTGAAGACAAAATAGGATAGGGTCATGTACAAAATATCTTGGAGGTATAGGTGCTGAGCGGTTTCGTAGCCGAGACGACTCTTCGTGTAATTTACAATCTAATCTACTATTAGCCGCTGGAAAGCTAAGATAAAACATATATTATCAACTGGGCAAGCTTTTATTCCATATTGTAATAGGAAATCAGTATGAGGGTCTTCGATTTTTTTTTTAAATTAGTCATTAGGCGACTACATCTCAAGTAATCCATAAAATAATTTTTGTATTCTGCATCCCCACCGTTTTGTTGTGGAGGGGGGTCAAAGTTGATTTTTAGATGTTTTGTAGGGGTATTTTAGAAAAATTCTATATCTTAAACTAAAGAAGCTAGCGGTTTAGTAACAACCCACATAGCACAAAAATCACATCAACGTTAAATTAACGTGAACAAAAATAACAAAGTTTTTTTTACTTGAAAACAACCGCATACCATGTAATATTTATTTTGTTAAATCTACATGCTTTAAGATAACTTAAAAACAAGGAGAAATCAAGCTATAAAAATGTACTTTTTGCTGAAGTTTCTGGTGCTGTGTATATAACGTGTTTTTTACCCTCGTTATTTTCATGTACCAAATTCACACTTGAAAAGTCCTCCACAACATGTTCTAAAACACCACTAGATTAAGACTTCTCAAACCTACTAACTTTCTGCGTCTTTTTTGGTCACGTTTTTTTAATAACATTTTTTTAACTTAAAAGAGGCGCGAAAGGAAGTTATACAAGTTCCCTAGTTTAAGACTACAACACTTCAAGACAATTTTAAAGATGGCGCTCAAGGCAAGACAAAATATCTATATATCTATCTATATAAATTATGTTTTTTTAAAAGCTAAACAAGATTTTTTAACAGTAAACACTTTGACAGAATATTAATGTGTCTTTATCAGGTTAATAACAGATGCGTCGCGATCGTGGATCAGGGATCAGTTCCTTCCTTAACAGGTTTTTGGAGTTTAGAGTCCAAAGCACTGCCTGATAGATTTCGTCAAAGTGAAAAATCCCGACAATAAGTGGCGCTGCTGCTAGTAAAATCTCAAAAATATTCGGTAGAAAAGCAATGCAAGTCGCATTTTAAAATTCTTGTAGAAAAGGCGTGAATCTAATGTGATTTTAACGTTGATAAAAATCACGTGAAACTAACGTAAAAACAGCAATGTGTTTTATTTTGATAATGGCAATATTAAAACGCAGTTTTTAGCAACGTTATTTTTTATAACGTTAATGAATGACCTATTAAGCTTATTTTCATATATGAAATAAACGTTTTTTTTTCTCACGCGTTTTTTACGTGTTAAACACGCGATTGTGCTAAGTGGGAAAGGCTATTTTTAAAATTCAATATAATTAAAAGTAAAATTTTAAAATTTGTCTAAATTTATAATTTTGTTGCCGTTTAAATAAAAAAGTTTTTAGCTAGGCAACGCAACATTTAGGAACTCGGGTTTCTTGCCTATAGATTCATGTATAATTTTTTTTATTTGCCTTTAAGACAAAAATATTTATTTTTCTTTATGCTCTTCGAAAGAAATTTCGGCGATTTCAATGAAATAAAAACTAGCGGTAAGCAAGCAAATGTCTTCGTCTTAAAGTCTTTGTTTTCGACTTGCTAAATTTTTCTTTCTATCAGCCACTTCAAAAATCCTTGCTTGCCTTTGAAGGAAAAATTATTTGGGTTTGATAGTGGCACAACTAAAAAATCTGCGTTTTTGCGTTATCTGTAAAAACTAACTTCTTATCGTATTGTTTATATGTTTACCACAAAAATTTCCTATTGACAAGCATGGGTAAGTTATTGATTGATTTAATTAAAGTAACAAAAATATACAAATATTTGCCTTTGCCATTATTTTTAAACAGCGTTTCCTGAAAATTATCATTTCCAGTTATGCCACTATCAAAGCAAGGCAGCGATATTGTGTCTCTTAAAAATAACCGTTGTTACTATAGCTCTACCTCAGTTTAAATTAAAAAAAAAATTGACCCCCCTCCAAAACAACACTGTGGATGCGGTAATAGTTATTTACCTAACTAGTGCGGAAAGTGATACTTTTAAGCACGCGACGGCAGTTGCCCGAACGACGCTCTGCGGAGTTCGGGCACGCCGTCAAGGGCGGAAAAGGCACTTTCCGCAAGAGTTAGGTACAAAATTTTTCCTAGTTGCATAAAAAGCTTGGTTTTACATTTTAATATATTTGGTTATTTTTTACATTAAAACAGCAAAAAACAAATTCTGTTTTCATTTTTAATTTAATTGAGTTTATAAATGGGTCAATAAGTCTAATTAGGCCTCATTTTTAATTTAATTGAGTTTATAAATGCGTCAATAAGTCTAATTAGGCCTAAAATTCACGGCGTTTGGAAAGTTCAACTTTCCGCACGCAAATGCGTGCGTAAAAGTGCACTTTTACGCACGCAAGTAGGAAAAAAAATGTAGGAGTCTAATAAAAAAAAAATTAAATCTGAGAACTTACCTCATACCGATTTGCCCTTATAATATGGAATGACTCTATAGGCGTTTAATTTTTCTTCTAACGCTTTCAATGGGATTTTAGTTTCATGACAGATCTGATACCTTCCTAGTCGATTAGCACACTTCAAGTAAATTCAGGGGCGTAACTACCGCCGTATCTGCCGTATCAATTATACGGGCCCCCTGGGAAATGGGGGCCCTCAACGTGCGTAAGCAAAAAAAATTTTTATTTCACAAATGACAAAAGTCGAAAAAAGCGATTGAAAAATCTTTTCCTTACTAAGGGCCCCCAATTTTTATATGGGGCCCCGCCAAGGCACGTTACGCCACTGAGTAAACTCCATGTTATATCAACCTTGAAAACAGTTTTTTGTAAATATCTCCGAAACAAAAGCTCCTATTAAGTTTTTCTGAAAACCGCATATTGCTACGACACTTCGTTAAAAAGTAAGCATTTTTAAAATTTTTTAACTGTCAAAAAAAATGCCATTGCCATTTATGAATTTTGACCAAAATCTAATCAGCTCTTCACAGTATCGAACACTATTTTACGTTAAAATTTCACGAAGATCGGTTCAGCGGTTCAGTTCCTTTCGTGTTACGGACAGACATACACACACACAAACACACAGACAGACATCACGACGATATTGCTAAGATAAGTCAAAATACACCCAAATAACACATTTTCGGCGTTATCTGAAAAAAAAATTTCCTCGAAACTAATGCCTTTTCTAGCCATTGCTTCTCGGGCTAGAAACGTAATAAACACAAGAAAAATGCTTTCGATTAATATCGCCTTTGCAAAAAATAACAATGGAAAAACGTAAAAATAATACGAAAACAAAGTGGCTGCGAGTTTCGCATACTAAAGGTTGTCGCCCACTTGTCCGACACAGCACGGACCGTTGCGACCCGGGACGGATAGCTTGGTCGCCCACTTTCCCGGTGGAAACCGTCGCGTCGCGGTCGTCTGTTGCAAAGATCTTTATATTTTAGTTTACATAAAGCAGTGACAGAGTCAGTATGTGTGAAAACAACCGTTCTAATAAAGAAGTTCTTGTATCGGCCGCATTTTTGGCACAAGAGGCAGAAAATATGAAGAAGAAAAAGAGAAGCATGTTGGTCCATCCCATTAATCAGAAGAGGGCTAAACTGGGAGAGTTTCATAATTTTTTCTTTCTTTGCGCTCGGACAACTGCCGAAATAATTGTTCCGGCCCGTCATAATACGGATAGAGTTAAAACCAAGCAAATGAATAGACTACCGCACATTAGCCCGTCACGGCACAGAACGGCGAGTCAGTAGGCCGACCAGATTTCAGTTCTTCGACTTTCTCTGTCAAACGACGGTTCGTACGGGGACGGGCTGGCTAAGTGTGCGCCGGGTGTCAACATTTAAAAAAAGGCAAAAATAAAATTGTACACATTGTTCATTTTAAATAAATTTTTTAATAACAGAAAAAATACCAATAATCTAACTCCTACAGTAGCATCTTACAAAAAAAGTATATTAAAATAACAAAAGGTAAGAGAAAAATAGTATTGTACATACGTTAGCAAAAAATTGTAAGGTACGAGTACATTCTAAAAAGTAAAATATCGCAAAAATAAAGCAACTACAAGGATAGTAAAGAAGATTAAATGTATCTTTGGGTCCTGTGAGAAGCCTTAAAGTTTTGTAAAAATAACTCTTAATCCAGCTTACCTACAATCACCAGCCTTATTGCACAAAAAAAGAATTTTCCAAAACTAGCTGTCTTTATAAAAGATACGATAAACTTTTGCAAAAAATTCTTTTAAAAAATCAGTCTAAAAATTCTTAACTTTTCTTTTAAAAACAAATTTTAAAACTTATTTTTATGAAGAAAAAGTCTAGTATTTTTTGCTACAATATTTTGTAGCGAATTTTTTACTATGCTTATTATCCAGTTATCCAGAACCATACTTTTAGGTAGGACGTCCAACTACCAAAAGTCTTTTTGTGTCCTGAAGCCAAACAGATATATGTGCAGTAAAAATAATGTGCACGCACATAAAATAACTCGCAGAAATATTTGTATCAAAAATATCTGGCTTAATAGTATGTTTAACCCAGAAAAAAGTCTCGTTCAAAAAGATAAGTTGGAAAAAAGTATAAAAATTGATAATAATATTTACATCAGAAAAGAAAACTTAAGGCTATCTACAAAGGATTTACCAACACATTATTTTTTACAGCTCAGGCATCGAGTCTAAATAAGACAATATAAGGTTATACAACAAAATATAAACAAAATAATTATAAAAAATGGGTACTTAAAATAGGAAAAAACAAATAACTATTTACACGTCGTAACTAAATTATAATTTAAATAAAATCTTTCAACAAAAATAACTAAATACTTTTAAACTTCGTTGAATGATTTTTACACAAGGTTCTTCCACAAATATTTTACCAAACTACAAAAGTTTATTTTTAATAAATATTTGTATTTAAAAAATTTAAAAATGTGATTTTAAACGAAAATATTTTTAAAACAAATATTCAAATATGTTTTAAGTTAAAGAACCATTAAAACCCTTTTTAACAGCGTAAACCAAGGTTATGTTCCTTATTTCTATTTGACTCTTTATTTTTAAGGAACATATTAGGTTGTGTGTCAGCCTCTTAAAAATAACTTTTATTGGTTTTTCAACTGCTTTATAAATGTATGTTTTAATTTACTAGTAACTGGTCTTATGTGCGATTACGATCACCATTTCACATTTTTTAAACGCAAAAACAAATTTTTTTTAAAAATAAAACATTTCACTTACTTATACACCTCTCAAAAGAATGACATCCCGTAAATCAGTCAAAGTTATTTAAAAAAACCAAGACAAAAGTTACTAAAATTGGATATTTATTGAAAGACCCTGTATTTATACTTTTTTGTGCAAAAACTTTAATATAACAAAAATAATACTAATTTATGTAAAATACAAAAACTAGATAACTATTTTTAGTAACTTAATTCCAAAGTCAATATGTTTTTATAGAATTTTTAGTTTTAGTTATTTTTGTCGTAAAATTTTTAACAATTGATCAGCTGGTTTTTAAAATTAAATTAAAAGTGACAATTTCCTAAAACTAAGTATTTACCAAAATCTAGAAGCTTTTTGTTAAGAACTAAAATATTAGTCAGTTTAAAATATTATTTCACAACCATTCAACAATTTTTTAGTTTTTATCGAAAAGTATCTAAATTATTTGACACACAAATGAATATCAAGTTTTAATCTCTAACAAAGTTAATTTAATAAAATATTTAATAAAATCCATTATCATGCACTTTATTTGTTGGTTTCAAAAATTATAACATTCCTTTGCCAATTTCGACTAGTAAATGTACCCATCCAAAACATATTATTCCATAAGACACTAAACCATTCGTCTCTTTTCCACATAGAAAATTTTTTTAAATTTTTGATAAACAACAAAAAACTCATACATCAGACCTTTAAATTCTAAGTTCACCTTAGTTCAGTCTTATCTTACAAATTAAGAAAGGTACTTTCTACAATAACCATTTGTTTTCATTTTTTTATATTAATTTTTTGTAGCTTAGATACTCGTTTAATTCATAAAATTTACATTATTATTTTTATTTAAAAAATTTGGTTGGTCAGTAGTCAGAACCAATTGAATTTTATCTATTCTAAAACACTACTTGACGTCAAATGTAAGTATCTAAAATCTATAAGAAAATTAGGGTCATTCTCATTTTTGTCCACTCCACTTAGTTTTTGACTATTGACTAATGCACAAATTTTTTAACGTTGAAAGGATTTAATCCCGTTTGTCCAAATAGCTAAATTATTTTCTTGATTTTAAGGTTATTCCGGAACTTTCTGAAGTAGAAGCTGCAAAAATCATAAATTAAGTTTCGCCTAAAAATATTCAGAACTACGAGAAATACCTTAAGCCAAGATTCCCTCCACGGTCGCTTACGACTAAGTTGCGGCGAATCATTCGTCTACAACTGCTTGAGAAGAGATCCGTGTACTGGTATCTTTTTCCAACCAATGGCAAACGAATCGTGACTGAGTCGTAAGCGACATAGGATTAAATAGTAGATTCAAGCGACTTTTTATCCGTGTTGATAAGTCGCTATGTGTTTTAAAAGCTACTCGGAAGCATAAAAAAAAACTCTGCCGTTTTAGCTCCAGGATTGCTTATGACTAAGTTTTCATAGCGAATAAGTCGCCGCTACTTTTCACCAACTATCAGCGGCTGCCGAACGCCAAGAAAATCTGAAAATCGTATGCGGTGCTTAAAATAAATGTAAATTATTCAATTAGAACAAAGAAGCTACAAAAATATAATACATGGATATTTTCAATATACCTACCACAATATGACAATTTGAACTGATGAAAGTATCATAATTTTGTATTGTCCCTATTTTTCCTTTCTTTTCATATTTCAACTAACCCTCGTATATAAATTTATCACAGAGTTCCGGAGGAAGCTGAAATTGTGTTTTCCGATTTTTGTGGTTTTCTTCGAGTTTTCGTTGGCTTTTTGGACATTTATCGCAGTCTGGTCGATGGACTGTTTGTTTCTTTATCAGTAAAAGCTGTAACAAAAAAAACCGTTTCAATACAAAACATTGACGTATCCAAACAGGGATTTTTCAAAATCATACTAGGCCGATCATTTTGGATATTTAAAAAAAGTTGGAGAAAAAATTTTTGACGCAGGTGCTGTAGATTATGAAATTTTCTTGTCCCCAAATTTCATATGAAAATCGATTTTCACCTTAGTTATAAATTTCTCTAAAAAAAACTACAAATTTAGTAGATAATTTAATTCTCTACAATTTTTGTTTTACCAATATTTTTGAAATTATTGTTAATATAATAAGCAAAAATTATAAAAAATAGCACTAACCATTTTCTTACAAAATAACTGGCATATCTAGAGTTTTATGAATTATTAAAAACTTTTTTCAGAATTCTCCATGGACATGCAATAAAGTCATTTTTTATTTTTTATTCTAGAGAGATGGCAAGATACGAAAATAACTTAAAAGACAAAATCTTGTAGTTGTAGTTAGTTAATTCAAAAAAAATATAAAAATTTTAACAAAGAGAGTTTTGCAAAATTTTTCTTTGTGAAAAATGTATGTTAAGGTGTCTTTCGGGACGCCACTGGACCAGCGCCGGTTTAAGGGTCTACCAGGCCCTAGGAACTAGTGGTAAGACGGGCCCCTTCCCCCTTTACAAAGCCGCGCAAAAAAAGGTACAGCGAGACAACTTGTGTTTTTTATATTTTTTTATCAAAACTTTTTTTTCACTTAATAATTTTAAAGTTTCACATGTCAGGACCAATCTTTTAATGTTCACAGGAAAAATTATTACACAGCCTCACAGAAAAAAAATAGGTAATGTCGGTCGAGACAGACCTTAATATTCCTATGTATTTTTTCCTAAGGAAAGACATCTAAATTTTCTCCAGTGAGAGAAAGACTTTTTTAACCCCGGATTTGATTTATTTTTTTGTAGAATTCGGTTATAAAAAAATGTAGATAAAGAAAATTTAATTTTTTGCTATATTAAATAAGTCTTATCCCCGAAAATTTGAACCAAAAGCAACTGAAATCCAAAAACTTTTTAAAATTACAAAGATAATTAAAAAATTGTAAGAAATTGGGGGGCCCTCTTTTTAGAAAATTATTAAATACCTAGATTGAAAAAGAGTTGTTTTTTCAGAAAAAAACCAGTAATAAAAAAAAAGTTTTTTTTTTATTTAGTTCTTGCACCACAATAAACTTAAAGTCAAATTAAGTTTTTGGACCAGGGCCCTGCGGGCCCCTTGAAGCTCCGGGCCCTAGGCAAGTGCCTAGAGTGCCTATAGGATAAGACGGCGCTGGGTAGAGAATAGGCGTCGGAGAACGTAGAAAACGTTCTAAACCGACATAGTAGTATCTCTTAATTCAGAAGCCCTCTAAAACCATTTTTTTAAAATAGTTTTAACTTAGAGTAATAATTGTTACTCTGAGAGTTTTAAAAAAAAATCGGTGTTTGAGATTTCTAAAACACACTGTAAATCAAGCAATAAAATTAACTTATTTTATGTGCCACTGGTCAGTCACGCATTAGATGAATGACAGACATAAATTTATTAATGTTATGTTAATAAAACTTAAAGTCAAATTAAGTTTTTGGACCAGGGCCCTGCGGGCCCCTTGAAGCTCCGGGCCCTAGGCAAGTGCCTAGAGTGCCTATAGGATAAGACGGCGCTGGGTAGAGAACAGGCGTCGGAGAACGTAGAAAACGTTCTAAACCGACATAGTAGTATCTCTCTAATTCAGAAGCCCTCTAAAACCATTTTTTTAAAATAGTTTTAACTTAGAGTAATAATTGTTACTCTGAGAGTTTTAAAAAATACTCTGCCAATATATGGGCCCCTAAGCTCACACTAGGTACTATAGTTATAGTGTACGTGTGTGAGCTAATATAACTAAAAACTGAAATATATTTTATTTAACTCCAGACTAAATTACCTTTTGTTTGATACCACACAAGCCATGTTTTGACTTAAACTCAAATTTTTGAAATCTACCCCCACCCTTCAAAAAAACAAAAAACTAAAATATATTTTGTTAAACTCCGGACTCAATTACCTTTCGTTTGATATCACACACGCCATATTTTCACTTAAACTCTAATTTTTAAAATATACCCCCACCCTTTTTTTTTAAATAAATTAAAATGTATTTTGTTTAACTGCAGACTCAATTACCTTTCGTTTGATATCACACACCGCCATATTTTCACATACTCTAATTTTTGAAATCTACCCCCACCCTTTTATTTGGTTTCTGTTCGGTGGATTTTGTTCATTTTTAAATGGGACCATCTCGACCCAAGACCCAGCCTAGGTATCAAATTTCATTGAAATCGGATAAGCGGTTTTGGAGTTATGCGCGTTGGTCGTTACAGACATACAGACAGACAGAGAGACAGACATACAGACAGACAGACAGACGGCGCAACAAAAAAGTTTCAAAATCATCTGAAACGCAAAAATATATAAAAATTTTTGAAATCGGAGCAACTTTTTTTTTCTCGAAAAAATTAGGATCACCATAGCTCACACTACTATAGTATAGTATATGTGTGAGCTAAAAATCGGTGTTTGAGATTTATAAAACATACTGTAAATCAAGCAATAAAATTAACTTATTTTATGTGCCACTGGTCAGTCACGCATTAGATGAATGACAGACATAAATTTATTAATGTTATGTTAATAAAACAATACGGCTTTATACTTGAATGTTAATTCTAAAAATAAATGTTGAATTTACGTAAATTAATTTTTGTGTGATTTTCGAATTTAAATATTTATTTGTAGAAAGTATATATGGCGACAATTTTGTATTGCAAAATTAGCTTTTAACCTCGTGCTTTAGAATCAATAAAATTTGGCAAAAAGGTTAGTAAACAAAAATTTATTAATTTACCTCTGTTAAAATCAGTATAGGTATATGTTTTATTTCTTTTATTACTTTATTATAATTTTGTCCATTAATTTATATAATAATAGTTTGTTAAAACAACTTAGGTAACAGGTCATTTAGTCTAAGGTAAAAATGCTAGTTGGAAACACACAAATTTCTAAAATTTATCGTGTCTTCTGCTAGCATCTTTATTTTTTCGTTGGGTTCCTTGAACCACATTTTCTCTTTTCCTTTTATAATAATATATTGTACTTGTATATAAATAAATAAAATAAATAAATAAATTCAATTATCAAATTAGTTTAAAATGTAAAAAGTAGTAATCTTGTCGATCAATTTAATGTTTACAAAATATATTTTTTATTTAACTTACATTTTAAGACATAGTTTCCAAACTTCAAAAAAATTTGAACAATTTAATTAAGTAATGAAATAAACAATAAGCGTGAAATCAATATTGGACTTATAATCAGTGGCGGCTGCTAAAGGGACGGCAACGGGGCAGTGCCCTCCCAAAACTAGACAACAAACAGTATTTTGAATTGATTTAATTAAAAAAAGTTAAATCTTCCCGTACAACATGTCTAGTTCTTTTTTTTTTAGTCTTTGGTTAACAAAAGGCGATTAATTGGGTAAACTTTTTTAGCGTAAATAATTACAAGCCGGCAGCACCGCGCGGGACAAGATTTTAATTTCAGCCGTTTTTCAGCGGTGTATGGGTGGCTGTTCTCGCGCGGTGGCGGGAGGAAAATTTGTTTTAGTTAACGTTGGCAATATTCATCGTGCGAAAAAGTTCGTTGCCCTTTCGACGTCCTGCCGGTTATATTCTTAGTGAAGACGTATGAGTTTGTTTTGATTTGGGGTAGGTCAGTAGTTAAAAGCCTTGCCGATCGCGTGTCCAATGTTTGTTTTTGTATGTTTTCAAAATGGAAATAAATACTTCGATTACAAATAAAATCTTTAGGGCCACATAGACCGGACCTAAAAATCCTAAAAATTAACCAGAATTTTAGTGCAAGCAGTAAAAAATTATACGATGCTGATAACTGGTTGTGCGGTTGTGAAAAACGAAATGCTTTTTTTTTCTTTATTTGTGTTATTATGAACAATCCACAAAGTGATCCTGCGAGGGTGGCAAAGGGAATGTGTGATATCAAGCAATTTTGTGTTTTGTGTGAAGTGAAGAAGACACAAACTAAGTGGTATTCATTTAAATAACCACATAGAATTTTCTATGCTAGGTAAGACTGATATTTGGTGCCAATTGAATAGTGCCTATAGGCAAAACATTACCGAGCATAATGAAAATGTGGCAAAAATAGACATATACTTAGTAGGTTAATAGACTGTTTAAAATTCTGTGGGATTTGTGAGGTTGCTCTATGGGGCCATGATGAGTCTGAAACTGGTGCTAATCCGAGCACTTTTCGCATGTAAAAGAGGGGCGAATAGATTTTATCTATAAACAAATAAAGTAAAAACTACACCAAGTAGCTGCTTGTTTGTAAAATGCTAAAATAAAATTGTTTAGGTAAGTTTTTTTATCTCCTCCATGCAATATAAATTTCATCCCCCCCCCCCCCAATTTATAACGTCACCAGCCACCACTGCTTATAGTATTAACTAAGTAATAACTACGTACTATACCGGGTCTTCCAAAGTGATTCTTAAAAGACAAAGTTGTACCCAGACTTTAACAGATTCTATTAGATGCAGAGCCCCACCTCGTTCTGCCTTTTACAGTACAGTAAGCAAATGGGACTTTCGCAGCTGCGAGAGCACTCGTTTTAGGTCGAGCCTTGATTCTCTAGGGAGAAGTTGGTATCGATTTTTGCACGAGGTCCGGCGCGGAACCTTTAAATGGCGACGTGCGATTTAAAGGCCATCCCTGATTTCGGCGAATTTTAGTAGCGATAATGGAGGCCACGAAAAAAAAAGTTTATTGGATGCATAAGAATTACTTTGAGACAGGCTGTATAATGCTTACCTCATAATCTCAAATGAAGCATTGTCCTGTTCCCATGACAAGTCAGTCTGAATAGAAAATCGTGTGTTACATCCTACCAATATGGTGAGCTGTTTTCCAAATGATTCCAGCTGGCGAACTGCGACCACGTGTCCAGCTTTACCATGTCTTCGATCTTCGAGTTTGAGTAGCTATAGTGAATCAGCCTCTGATTTGTGTTTCTTTGGTTAAAATTCGTATCGGATAAAGACCGATGCAATGGTGTTATCGATTTTTTGAGTATGACGTAATTCTTTCCGCTATTGTTATCCCAGAACTCACTAGTGTCGGACCGATATCCAACGCAAAATTCTAGTTTTCGTGCTTTGGGTGGTAGAATTATCTTAAATGAAAACGTATCGTACAAGACTACAGTAGTTCCCGACAGGATGTTGCTTGGAATATAAGTGCAAAAGCTGTCTTCGTAGCTTTTCCAACTGTTGGTGGTGAACCTTACAAAAACTTCTTTATGGAAACTAAGATTTTTTACTTTAATTGTGCCAACTATTTGTTCATCGGTGTCCTTAACAATTACATTCTCGAGGCATACGTTTTGTTCTTCCAATTGGTTTCTAAATGTGATGTAGTCTGATGCAGGTTGTGCAAAGGTGATTTCCCATGGTTCTTGTTGGACTTCTGGATCTGCATTTACACCTGAAATAACCAAGGAAGTTAAAAAAACCTCAATTCCTTGAAACTTATTTAGTCCAGGTTAGTATCGTAGTAATAGTATTGACTTTATTGATTACGGTATCATGCGACCTATACAGCAGCTCTAGCAGCACTTATAAGGACTTGCTACTAGAGGACCAGAAGAAGTTGAAATTGCTGTGGCTTAGCAAAATATGGAGAATGAAGGTAAAGTATATAAAAAATAAAATCCCCAATAGCGCGATATAAAAAACAACGGACAAAACTCTAAATAAAAAACTATGATGTCAGACAGAAACAAGATTTAGTAATGCTTTGACAATGACAAGAATTTAAAACATAGATAAAACCTCAGCGATCCTAAGTAATGCATTCAAAAAAGAGAAGTGAAGATCCTACAAGAATAACCAAAGAAGTTAAAAAACTGGAAAGCTTATTCGCCCTAACCTCAATTACTTGAGGCTTGTTTAGTCCAGGTTATTATCCTAGTAACAGTATTGACTTTGTTGACTAGTGTATCATGTGACCTATACAGCAGCACTAGCAGCATAAATAAGGACTTGCTACTGGCGGACTAGAAGAAGCTGAAATTGCTGGGGTTAGCAAAATGTGGAGAATAAAGGTGAATTATAAAAAAATCATGTGATCTAAACAACAGTTCTAACAGCATATAGAACGACTTGCTACTAGCGGACTAGAAGAAGTTAAAATTGCTGTGTTCGCTTAGCAAAATGTGGAGAATGAAGGTGAAGTATATAAAAAATAAAATCGTCAATAGCGTAATATAAATAAAAAAAAAATTAATAAACTAGTAAGAAATCGTATGCAGAAAGAATTTTTGAAATCGCTCTATATTTGATAAAATTATGCGAATATGGTTTTTGAATAGGGTAGGGGGAATGACAGGAGGGAGATGGGTGGGAGCAGGGACGACTATAAAGTAACTACAGCAAATTAGAGGACATTTGCAATGGGTAATCAAAGGAATTTCAATAAAATCGCCTGAAATTTAGATAATTTGTATGACTTAAAGCCTACATCATGTGACAAAATGGCGTCTGAAGACCGCCATGTTGATTCCTCTTTAAAAATATAGCCTATAGCACCTTCGGGATCAGTAGGAATTCAACGACACCTTTTTTGTCAAAATCGGTTCAGCCGTTTAGCCTCTAGCGTGACACAAACATACATATTTACATACATACAAAAATCGAACCCTTCCTTCGCCGTGCTGCAGTTGGGTAAGAACAACGGAAAAAACACTAAATAAAAAACTATGATGTCAGACAGATACCAAATTTAGTAATGCTTTGACAATGACACGAATTTAAAAAATCGGTAAAACGATAAATTATATTGTTTTGTGCTGCATTCAAAAAAGAGAAGTGAAGATCCTTCAAAGTTGAATGTGACTTAAAACACCAGGGATTTGATCTGGACATGAAACAAGACATAGAAGCAGAAAGGTCTAAGACATCAAAAGGTTAATTAATGTTCTCGTGGTTCAGCTTACCTTTAGTCACTTCAGCCAAGAACTTCGTACTCCACAAAGGCGGTACATTAGAAGGCTCGGTCATTACTCTAATGTGAGTCAGAGACATGCCCTTATCATCTGCGAAAACGACCTTCTTTTTGAGTTTGGTTGGACTGGTTGGGTCGCTTGAATCTTGGCTGAAGGCATCTTCATCGCTGGTTCGGATCACAAGAATGGGCCGTTTTGGTGAGCCTAGGTTTCTTAAAAAACATAAACATATACAGGGTGTTCCAATTCAATTCCTTAATAAAACAATCACATACGTGAGACAAGTTATACATTATACACAGCGAAAACGTACCGGAGGCAATTTTGAGTATTTAAAGTAAGTTTTCGCGAAAACTCTCAGACACGTCGATTTTGTTTTTTAGGGCTTTTTGGCTATCTCGAAATTTTTGTAGCACGAACCCCCTTCGAGGGGTATACTTTACCCCTATATTTTGAATAGGGAAAGTGGGTCTAGTGATACCTTGTTTTGAAGGCCTTTTAAATGTCCTTAGAACCGTGTAAAAATTTTGGCAACAGACAATTTCCTCCTAACTCGATCCCGCTGAATCCGAATATTCCTGTTGCAAACTAAAAATATCGACAGGGACGGAGAGAATCCCCCCAAACTCCCAAAAACCTGTGTTTTTTCAGTTTTATTAAATTTACTCAAAAACTAACATTTCTATCGAAAATTGTAAAAAATAGTTTTTTGTAAAGAGCAGAATTCCCTTTCCAATGATTTAAGGGTCAATAAGGTTACTAAAAGCAAGTAGCTCTTCAGTGGCGTCCGTAAATTGGGATTATTTCGAAAAAACATGTTTATTACAGGTTTTATAAAATTTTCTCAAAAAGTACACACAAAATATGCAGTATACTTTATTGTAGAAAATGTTGGGTTTATGTCACAGGAAAGTCTCCTGGGGCGTACTAATAAAAATAAATTCTCAAAAATAACCAAAATAATCAATTTTTGTTACATATTCTCTGTATTTTTCACGAAAAATAAGCTTCTTGGCAAATAAAATTACTTTTTAATTTATTCTATCCTATATACCTTCGTTTGTAAGAAAATTTTACAAAAATGTTTTTTAAGGTAATTTTTTACCCTACTATACGGACCTCCGTGGAGAGTTAGCCATATTTTCACATTTTGTGTTATACTGTTTAAAATAAAATGTTATTATCCACTGAAAAGTTAGGTAGACAGTTTGTCGTAAAAAGCTTAGTTTATAAGAAAATTGGATAAACCCTCTAAAAAAGTTGATTAGTTTGGTGATTTAAAATATTTACTTTAAATTAAAGACACCACTTTGAAATAACTTTTACTTTGTTACATGCGGCTTGAAAGAAAATTTTATAGTCTATAAGAAAGTATAGAACATATTTTTTGATACAGAGCTTGGTTATTAAGGAATTTTAATAAAACGTGTGAAATACATGTTTTTTTTAATGATTTTTTTAAATCACCCCCATTTACGGACGGCGCTGGAGAGTTTGTAATAAGCCAAACCCATCAGAATTTTACACTGTCAAAAGGGAAATTTTACTATCTACAATAAAGTGTAGTACATATTTTTTTATATTGAGCTTAGTTTCTGAGAAAATTAGATAAAACGTGTAACAAAAAATGGTTTATTTTCTGTTTTTAAAAATTGATTTAACTTACGGATGCCTCTAAAGTTTTAATTATAAAACCAATCAACGGACGCCGCTGGAGAGTTTCTTATCAGTCCAACCCCACTGAATTATACCTTGTTAAAAAGCGAATTTTATAATCTACAATAAAGTATATCAAAAATTTTTCTGTTAGAAGCATAGTTTTGAATAAAATTTGAGAAAACCTCAAACTTTCAGATCTTGGGGGCCTGGGGGGGTTTTTCGAGGTTTTTGCAGCCATTTAAAAAAAAACTAATATGATATTATTTTTTAGCTTTATAAATATAATTATGAAAGTACACCTGTGTCAATTTAGGCTTTACAGCGGCAATTTAAAATTTCACCGCCATGTTGGCCGCCATCTTGTATATCTCAGCCCCTGTAAACATTTCGAGGTGACAGGGATATTCGGATTCAGCGAAGTCGAAATAGGGGGATGTCAAAAAGTAATATAAAATGCTTCTAGAAAGTTGATTTTCCGATATTTTGTTTTAACTAAAAAGGATAGGAAGGACTAATCATGAAAATATAATATATAAAAGGAGATCACAGTATTAGTTATTTCTTCGATTCTCAGTTTTTCGTTATTTCAATGTAAAATTCAAGAACGCACTATCTTTCTTTAAGCTAAAAATTGAAAAAAAAATAGAGAACCTGTTTTCCATTAATATTTTTTAAAAGTTTGTTTTTCTATAAATAATAAAAAAAATAATTACTCTTTAAAGTAGGAATTTACCTAAAATTCGGTTTGGTCTGCATGGTAAACGAGTCCTGGCGACAGGAAAATGGCGCCGTCCTCTGAGGCAGCCGCGGATACGGACTCCTCGCTAGGTAGTCCTCTAAAAAGGAAGCCGGTGGACTGTGACTGAACACAGATGGGCTGTGAGGCAGGAACCGTTCAAAGTCAACCATTTGGGACGCTTGGTGATTTGTTCTGCTGAAACAAATAGGAATTTAATAAATTAATAGTCAATGAACCATGTGATAATGGAAAATAAATTTTGCCAAACAAAAGTAAGGCTGGCCCTTTTTTATGAAACACTGTTCACAAAAATTGCTGTCTGGATTCCTCTGTGCCGACATTAACGGTTTGATCCGAAATATAAATTATTAATTGAAAGAATGATAAAACCGTCACTATTGCGTATTATGAAAAACAAAAAATCAATCATCAATTGAGGTTATTTGGATTTACTTTACATGAATGTCAAAAGGTAAAGGAAAATCTACTTCTTGTACAAGTGCTTGCGATGAAATTTGAGACAGGAGAAATTATTTTAATTAAACTTGTCTTAAACTTTTTTCTAGATAGACTGAAACAACAAAGTAAATAAACAGATTAATATTTTACCATAAATCGTATTTTTTTGGCTGATATAACTCTCTTTAGACTTAAAATCTTAAAACAAAATTTACAAGACAAAAAAAATTAAGAATTTTCTATAGATAAACGTCAATTTTTATATATTTATTAGATATTATTTTTTTCTTAAAAGAAATTTTACCGCGGTATTGAAATTCATTTTTGAAATTTTCTTATGGAATACAGACTATGAAACTGGGAAAATGCCAGGCTTTTTTATCCCATTTCTGAAGAATGACATCCTGAAATATTGTTTGATTTTCTGCATAGGGCTTTCCAAAGATAATATTATTTGTAGAATATAATATAAAACTTTCCCTACAGTTCTGTGGCTATTTGGCAAAAGTTGATAACTCACTTCTCTGCATTTTTAAGATTTTCCAGTTTTTAATTTTAACCAATCGTTTTTTCAAGCCTTTTATATCATTACACAGAAATTATGTTTAACTATATAACAGTGGCGCATGTTTTGGGGGGGCCCGAGGCTTTTGGGGGGCCCAAGGCCTCATGCTGGCGTATGTTATGCTATTTTATTTTTTCATTCATGACATATGTAGAAAATATCTAAAAAAACCTTAGGCTTGAGGGAAAGCGGGCCCCGGACCCCCCTTTTCCAAAAACACAAGCGATACAGACTCGTTGCTCGTACATCACGGATTTTTTTTATTTTTGGCATTTTTGTAGTACTTGATCCACTTAACTCAAAAATGTATTTTAAATATATTTTTTTGTATTTTTATACAGGGGATCAAAAATTTGGATTTCAGCATTTTTTTTCAAAAACATTGATTGAATTTAGTAAATGTTTTTATTGTTATCTAATTACAATACAAGTTTTATTCTGTTTCAAAAGGTTAGAACTAACGATTTGTAAAATATTTTTAAGTGTACACGTTTTTCTTCGAGGCAGCGGTGCTCACTTTTTGAGAGAAAAAGGTAAAACCGCATTTTTATGCAAGCAGGCCGTTTCTAAGCAACTGGGTTTTTTTAACACTTTGACTCCCACCCATAGAAACTACTTTTTTTTATTTGGACCACACGTTCACAGATTGCTATTCGCCGAAACAAGTAAATTTAGATTTCAAAATGCCCTCGTGGTGCAATTTCTCCACAAAACCTCGGACCAGCCACAAAAACATTTAACCAGACCAACAATCCTATTCATAAGAATCAATGCAATCCGTGAGCCCCGCGTTATCACAACCTTAAAATATCGATCAGTAATCCGTGTCCCTCAAATGGTATACATGGTCTATTTCAATAACTTTTTGTGTACCAAAAATGGTACACATGGAGCTCAAAGTGTTAAAGTCTGCATTTAGGGAAGGAGCAGTGGTGGTTCCAGGGCAGCCGTTGGGCACGAGCCCCCCTCCTTGACATAATTAAAACTAGAATCTTTAGTTCTAGTAAAAAATAACCAATACATAAAACCGCAATTTTTTACATACAAATTTATATTTTTATCTAAGGGCACGGCAGTGCCTCGCCAAGTTCACGCAACTGCTGTACCATCTTTTCTTGAAACATTTCAGCCCATATTTGACATATCTAAAACTCTACTTCTATAAAGTAGTAAAGAAGTTACGAAATTTCAAAAAACGTCGAAATTGCCACTCATGTATAGATCATCAAAATTCTACTGTACTTCCAGACGTGCTACAAAGCTGAAATTTGGCACACTGATAGAAATTATGACCAAACCCCCGGAAAAAATTAAAAAACCCAAAAATTCTAAATTTACCAACTTCCAGAAATTATGTAAAAATAACATTGTCCACTTCCCGAGACGCTAGAGAGCTGAGCTTTGGAAGGCTGATCAGGGCAAAAAATTTAAAAAACTCAAAATTTTATATAAGGTATTGCAAAAGTTTTGAACAATATTCCGCATATTCTACTACTTTAATTAATTTAATTAAATATTATCCAATTCATTTAAAAAATAAGTTAAATCATAACAAAAAATTTTTTGAATGTAAAAAAAACCGGCTGCAAATGACGATCAGGCACAGTGCAAAATTGAACATAAAGAAGTTTGGCTGTAATAGCAAAGTTTAAAAAAACATTTCCAAACTAGTAAGAACTTTTTATTTTGAAATTTGCATTGGAGAACGTGGCTTTACTTTTACCTCAATTCTTTTTAAGGAATACCATTTTCGCGTACTTAGCTTTTTTTTACATGAATTTTTTTTGTTATGATATTATATTCACACAAAATGTACCTAATTTACTCAAAATTTTCGCGCCTTTTATTTTCATAGTGACTTAATTTAGAACTCAAACTTATTTAGAAACCCAAATTTTTTTTAGGTTTTTTGCTGCCGACTTGGCCCTTTCACCCCTGTACATCCGTGATTCGCCGCCATTAGGGAGCCTAAAAGCTTCAAATTTATGAAAATATTATTTTGGTATAAACTGCCTTTTAATAGATTTTATAATATATAGTCTAACTCTTAAATTGAATTTTATCTATTACTTTTAATTTTTAAAATATTACATGAAATTGATATTTATGGAAGACCCTATTTATTTTTTTATATCCTTTGTATTTTTTATATTTTTTGAATTTATTTTAAATTTCAGTTTTTTAGCTGGATTATAAAATATTTTAAATTGAAGAAATAAAAAAAAATAATCAAAAATAAAGGGGTAGAGGCTTATAGAAATTAAAAATATAAAGAACACCAAAAGAATTAAAAATAATATTAAGTGTGATTTTCCATAAATACAAAGAGGGTCATTCCTAAGAAAGATACCAACATTATATAATATCTCAAAAACTAAAGGTGACAGGTAAAACTCAATCTGACAGTTTGATTAAAAAAGCTCTCAAAAACATAATTTACGTACACACCAAAATGAAATTTTTATAAATAAAAAAGTTATAGGCCCCTTCCGAAAATGCAGACTTCTTAAAAACCCCATATACCTATATTAAAAACTGCAAAAAACCATTACTAAAATAAACATTTTACATCAACAAAATATTAACAATAAACACTCTATAAAAGCACATAAATAATCAAAAAAATCGAAAAAAAATTCGCTAGCAAATAAAATCCCATCAGGCTTTTACTCTAATACGTCAAGTTGCGGAAGATTCTGAAGGCCGTGTATTATTATTTTTTTCAACCGCCCAGGAAACATACAAAATTTGGATGTCTTACTTTAAAGGGCAGGTTGTTTTTTAACTCCCATAATTCTGAATGTCAAGAAAAAAATATTCTTTAAAAAGTTATACCTGGGCGGTATCGACGAAGCTACAAAAACCGTTATTTTTAAACTCACTACTTTTATTAAATAAAAGCGAGTTGCAATTGAAGTGTATAGACATAAAACATCTATATCTAAATCCTACTTTTTTATTGTGTACATACTTTATTACTTACAGAAAAAAGGAGATAAAATAATCCAATAAATTTGGCAACTGATAAAAGTTTTCTTCCTTAGGAGCACAAAAACATTGAACGTCGAAAACACAATTAAATTAAAATTTGCAAAAAATCAAATATACAAAAACCGCAATTTAAATTGCAAAAACGCGCACAACTGATTCACATATTTTTCACAAATTTATTTCCTGCTTAGTTTCGGTAGTAAAAGAACATTTAACATATTTTTTAAAAAAATTGTACTTTATTTTTGCATTATTTTATTTTAGCATTACTTTTTTCTAAATTTAAACTAATTTCTCGTTAGCTACTATCTCACACACATTCCGCAACTCGCTGACTAGTGTTCTGAAAAAAATTACTTATTGAATCCTCATTCTCAAGCTTGTATGTATCTCGCACACTTGATTGCGGTGCACTGTAGACAGTAACAGATCACGCCAGCCACTTTATATCGCCACGAGGCCAAAATTGACAATAAAAAAGGTCAAAACTTTATCGCTGAGCATTAATATCATATCTATATGCAATACTGTTATCACATTCATATGATCTGACGATGATTTTCTTTAAAATATTGGGTATGGTCACATGATCATGACAGGGACGCGCCCAAATACGTTGCATATTAAGGTATTTGGACGTGCCAAAGAGGAGGCAACCAGGCAGCCGCCTCAGGCAACCACCTTTAACAGGCAACCACATTTTAGCATTTTTAAAATTTTGTTACTATGAAAAATTAGATAATCTTGGAATAAAAAGTTACGACGAATTCGGTTGATAGGAAACTGATAGCAAAGTTTGCGCACAAAAGGTCGAAGGCCCCAAAACTTCTGGGCAAGTACAATTCATTTCATAATTTTTGAGACAACCTGTTACAAGTTTTTTTTTGTTGGCCTATGCTATTTGCTATGGTAAACAGCTGATAACTGTCAGAAAATAATCTCAAAAATTATGAAATAGACTATAACTTTGCACTTTTACCCAACTGCGACAGGAAGGGTAATATTTGTCGATTCTATGTATGTTTGTGTCACGCTAGAGGCTAAACGGCTGAACCGATTTTGACATAAAAGGTGTTGTTCAATTGCTACTGATCCGGAAGGTACCATAGGCTATATTTTTTTAAACAGAACTCAACATGGCGCTCTTCAGACGCCATTTTGTCACATGATGTAGGCTTTAAGGCATACAAATTATCTAAATTTCAGGCGATTTTATTGAAATTCCTTTGATTACTCATTGCAAATTACATCTAATTTGCTGTAATTACTTTGTAATCCTCCCTGCTCCCACCCATCTCCCCCCCTGTCATGCCCCCCACCCTATTCCAAAACCATATTCGCATAATTTTATCAAATATAGAGCGATTTTAAAAATTCTTGCTGCATACGCTTTCAGATATTTTTTCAACACTATTTTACTAGTTCCCCCCCCACCTTTCCCTCTCTCCTCCCCGCCATCGTTATCAGTAATAGTTATAGCTATAACTTTCATAAATATAAAGCGATTTCCAGTTCTTTCTGCACACGCTTAAAGACTTTTTCCAACATCATTTTACTAGTTTCCCCCTCCCTCTCTGCTCCCCTCCCCCCTTATTAGTAATAGTTGTAGCTATACCTTTCACAAATATAGAGCGATTTCAAAAATTCTTTCTGCACACGCTTTAAGACTTTTTTCCAAGATCATTTTACTAGTTTCCCCCTTTCTCTCTCTCTCTTCTCCCCCCCTCCTTATTAGTGATAGTTGTAGCTAAACACCTAACTGCTAAATTTACTTGTAATTATCAGTCGTAGTTGGGTACAAAATTACCCAATAACCTGATTCATGAAAATACAAATCTGCATAATTTCGTAAGTGCGGTTTGGACATCAAAACTAAAAGTTGAAGCATGTCGTACATTATTATAGGCTCAATTATAGGTATACCTCATTTTTGTACAAAACTGCGACTAGTAGTTACAAGTAAATTTAGCAGTTAGGTGTTTTTTTTTATTTAAAGATTTTTTTATTAGGAATTTATGTTAGCGCGTTATTTCTCCAGACGTGTTTTTGTGAGCAGATGGTTCTTAAATGGGCAACCTAGGTAAAACTGGCTCACAGCAACCCTCACATTTAATACAGGGCCGCAATGAACCCCCGAGCTCAAAT
This sequence comes from Aspidapion aeneum, assembly GCA_963576565.1. Lineage (NCBI taxonomy): Eukaryota > Metazoa > Arthropoda > Insecta > Coleoptera > Brentidae > Aspidapion > Aspidapion aeneum. The sequence continues at coordinate 109,305,156 of OY755040.1, forward strand.
CTCACCTACCCAAACGAAATGAGCTTAATTTATCAGGGGCGAACTAATTGTACATATAAGTTAGTGAAAATTTCCGAACCGGCTCTTTTAAAGGTAACCAAAACTCTTTCACTTAATAACACTTTTCCCAAAAATGTTTAGCCTGCGGCGCCTTTTTTCTTTAAAAGAATTTTTGTCTCCCACTATTTTTTCTCCTTTTTACCAACAATTTTCTACTGTGGCGTCTTTTTCTTCAAAAAATACTTCATTTTCTCAAATTTCCTTCTTCCTTCCATTACACAAGGCCCTTTTTGTTGAAAAGTACTTGAATTTTATAGCAGTAACTTTTTACATAGCAAACCTTTTCTTTAGTGGCGTCATTTTTACGAAGAAAACTTAATTTTTCTAAAATTTTAACCTGCTGCTCTATTTTATTATCTATATCTATACAAAAAAACACCGCGCCGCGATTTCTTCCAAAAAATACTTCATTTTTCTAAAGTTTTCGCTTGCCTGCGACAGAAGTTGTTGATTTTTTTTTTGGTTTTATATTGCATTTATTTCCTTTATTGCATTTTATAGTGGTATTGTTAGATCTAAAAGTTTTTATAATTTTTAATCGATAGCTTTTCAAAATTTTTACATGGTTGTGAAGATATTTCAGAGACATTCAAAAAGGTATTACTAAGCAGGATTGCCACCCATCCTGGATTCAGGGTCCTGTTGGGCCATTTGTCCTGCGTCCTTCCTTTGCAGGACGCTAAATGTCCATAATTTTAACTGGAGCAACCGCTCCAGGCGGCCGATTTTGGGCGCGAGCGAAAGCCGACTTATACTTTTGAATTAAGATAATTTTTAAGCAGCTGCCAAACGGTTGCCGCCACAAATACTTCAAAAACTCAGAAATAATGATTTATTTTAACTTTTGCAGTTCTGGGTGAGATTGGGTATGGCAATTTTAGATTTTTTTAGAAGAGATTCAAAACTATTATTTGTATAAAATATTGTCATTCAAAGTTTTAAGGGTAATCGCTAAACTTGGCTTTCATTTTTTTAATAAGGTGGGCTTTACTATGACTTCCTTAAAACAAGGTAGGGGGAAGTACCCTAAAACCCGATTTAAAAAAAAATTGACTTTTTTATGCCAACTTCATTCTTTTTACAATTATTACTTTGTTTTTTCTTGACAGTATTTTATGGAGCATAGAGATAAAAAAGAATGTAAAATTTAACATATATGGAACAATGGTGAAAAGCACGCCGTTGTATGGAATAGAGACTTGTCGCGTAACAGAAAAATACAAAGCAAAAATGGAAAGTGTCGAAATGGATGCAATAAGAAGATCAATGAGATTATCTAGAACAGATCATATAAGAAATGAGATCATAAAAGAAAGAATGGGAATCGAGGGAAGCATAACGGATGATATCACTAAAAGGTAACTGATATGGTACGGCCATGTACAACGGATGAGCGACGAAAGATTACCAAAGCAGGTCCTAGAATGGCAACCAATAGGGCGCAGAAAAAGAGGGCGTCCTAAACTGGAATGGCAACAGTCAATCCAAAAATCAATGAGTCAAAAAAACCTGACGGAAGATGACTGTCAGGATCGAAGGAGGTGGAGAATAGGCGTCGGACAACGTAGAAAAACGTTCTAAACCGACATAGTAGTAGTACTTTGTTTTGGTGTAAATCACTTTTTTTGGCTCACTCGCTGGTACCATTTAAGTAAGGAAGAACAAAAAAATTTAATATACCTTTTGTAAGTAATCCAAAACTGCAGCCCCGTATCTGCGGTACATACCTGCTATTCTTATGTAACTTGATCAGCTCTGCATAAATTAGGACTTTTGAAAAAAAAATTATAAAAAAAAATCAAAATAAATATTTTTTTAAAATTGGTTAGTTTAAAAATAAATAGAATTTGTACAATTACCTTACAGATGTGGAACTTGTCAATTAACAATATAATACTAGTATCTAATAGATACAAAATATAAATTCAAATGATTATGAAAACATTTTCGTCAATAGCATTAAATGTCATTATTTAAAATGTTGAGCACACTTCCCCAGGCAGCCGGTTCTGGAGGGCGGCCGATTTTGTATTTATGACTTCATATATATATATATATATATATATATATATATATATATATATATATATATATATATATATATATATATATTTGAATACAATGGGTAATAATTCCAGAATAAGCAAAATTTTAGTCAATACTCATTGCCTTAACTTTTACGGCATTTTGCAATTTTTTTATTTTGTTAGAAAATATGTATCAGCTAGGCCTGCTTACACCACTTGTATACTTGATGACCAAAATTATGAAAATGTTTTACGATCAAAAATATCCCTAAATCTGGATGTTTCTAAAACGTCATTATATACAATTTTTAAAAATATCTATATGATTTGAATATAAGGAATATAAAAAATAGAGTTTTGAATATCCTAACTTCTTAATACTAACACATATTATTAATGTTTTTTGCGTGAAAATTATTTTTTGGACAATTTTTAGTCGATTTCAGTCAGGGAAACTAAAAAAAAAGACTTTTAAAAATAAAATTTTTAAAATTGCTTGCATACCTTTTTTACTCAACTGCAGCATGGCGAAAGGAAGGGTAATATTTTTCGATTGGGATATGTATGTATATAAGTGTGTATACAAATATGTATGTTTGTGTCACGCTAGAGGCTAAACGGCCTAACCGATTTTGACAAAAAAGGTGTCGTTGAATTTCTACTAATCCCGAAGGTGCTATAGGCTATATTTTTTGAAACAGGAATCAACATGGCCGTCTTCGGACGCCATTTTGTCACATGATGTAGGCTTTAAGGCATACAAATTATCTACATTTCAGGCAATTTTAATGAAATCCTTTGATCACCCATTGCAAATGTCCTCTTATTTGCTGTAGTTACTTTGTAGTCCTCCCTGCTTCCACTTATTTCCCCTCCTGTCATTCCCCCACCCTATTTAATAACCATATTCGCATAATTTTATGAAATTTAGAGCGATTTTAAAAACACCATTTTACTAGTTCCCCCCCACCTCTCTCCCTCTCTCCTCCCCGCCCTCTTTATTGGTAATAGTTGTAGCTATAACTTTCACAAATATTAAGCGACTTCAAAAGTTCTTTCTGCACACGCTTTAAGACTTTTTTCCAACACCATTTTACTACTTTCCGCCTCCCTCTCCCTCTCTTCTCCCCACTATCCTTATTAGTAATAGTTGTAGCTATACCTTTCATAAATATGGAGCGATTTGAATTCTTTCTGCACATGCTTTAAGATTTTTTTCGACACCATTTTACTAGTTTCCTCTTCCCTCTCTCCTCCCCCACCATAAAAGTATAGTGCTTTTTATAAGGCTGAATAAGAATTAAACCTAAAAGTTGGGAATAAAAACAAATTAAATAAAAAAAACACCCAACTGCTAAATGTACTTGTAACTACTAGTCGCAGTTGGGGACAAAATTACCCAATAATCTGATTCATAAAAATACAAAACTGTATAATTTGGTGCGCTTTGGGCATCAAAACTAAAAGTTGAATCATGTCGTACATTATAGGTATACCTATCAGTTTTGTACCTAACTGCGACTAGTAGGTACAAGTAGATCTAGTAGTTAGGCGTATTTTTTATTAAAAAATTTTTAATTAATTTTTAGCTTAACTTACTGTTTTAAGTAATGAAATTCTCGTACAGAAAGACATCTTGTGAAAGCTACCGACACCGAACTAACCGGCTTCAATACAACTTTTATATAAACAATACACAATCCACTTTATTTTTTCAGTTTTAAAAAAGTCAATGCACTAAATACACTACAATATTAAATTATAGGCTGTCTAAATACACCCACATATTCGATATAGTGGTCTTGATACACCTATGCACTCAAGTGGGATGTATTGGATAGTAACACATTCACACATATAAACCGTTACATATTTCATTCATAAATAATTGTCTTTTACTACAGGCTCGTTTTCACCAACCTTATTATTGATAAACTATCAGTCTTAAAGAATTTCTTTCGAATAAGTAAACTAAAGTCTTTGTGTTTGTACTTTGTATTTATACTTGTAAAGTTATCTAGAAGTTACTGGACGCCTACTGACGGGGTGCGATAAGGCCTCATTATACACACAATCTTTTTCTAGACGCATAAATAAAAGTTATGGCGCATTTATCTGGTTTTGATTGATTAATTGTGTTTTTACAAAAATATCACGTGATTGGAAAAGTTTTGTTTTTTATTGGTAAAAATTTGAAAAGGTAATTCCCGCGCATTTAGAAAACCCAATACTAAATACCTGACCACTCACGATCCTGCAGCGTCGTACAGCAGGATCGTCGGAAATGAGGCGACGGCCTTGTTTAACACGGGTTGGACGACGTGGTTAAGGAAGCACAACCACCAACGGTAGAATGCATTTATTTTAAGATCTATACATATATAAGAAATAGAGAAACTGATGGAAAGAAGGCGGAACCTGGACAAAGATGGAAAAAGAAAATTGATAGAATACACAGAAATAAATAAAAGTATAAGAAAAATTATAAAAGCAATAAAAGTTGAGAGTGTTATAGAAAATAGTGGAAATATGAAATGTTTAAGGCCGACTCTAGGTAGATATAAAATAATTAAAATAAAGGATATTAACGGCATAGAAACTAACGCTTAAGAGGATATTATAAATATCACACAACTATTCTATACAGAATTATACCAAACAAAAAGGGAACCATCACGAGAAACCATGAAGAAACTTCAAACAAAAATAAAGAACATAAACTCAGAGCTACAACAGAAATGCTCAAGTTCGGTGGAAAAACTGTAGTTAGTACGCTTGATATCCTACTGCACAAAATACTAAAAGAAAAATAATCCCAAGCAACTGGAAAGAATCCATAACCATTATTCTACACAAGAAAGGCAGTAGAGCAGACCTAAAAAATTATCGTCAATGTAATTTATAAGCTTTTCACGAATATATTAACAGATAAACTAAGAGCAAAATTTGACGGATATCTATCAAAAGAACAAGGAGGCTTCAGAAAAGGTTTCAGCACAGTTGACCACCTTGTAACCATGAAAATCCTATTAGAACGAGCGAATACAACATTCTACTATATATTTTCCACGCACTTCCCAAAAAATATAATTTTTATTGACAGCAAAATAATAAGTACGTGAAGGTCGATGTTCATCCCAAGTTTTACTACTCTAGCTTAAACCGTTCAGAATTTTTTCTGTTTTTCTAGGGAGCTTTAGTAAAAAATTTTAAAAATCTTCCGTTTCCGAGATATAGGAGTCTACTTATGAACTATTTTCAATTAGCTTTTTTGTAACTTACCTAATGAAGCTTTTAACTTAACTTTAATAGTAAAGTAACTTTTTAATTTTGATTATATAACTTCGATTCAATTAACTCTTATGACTAACTCCAACTAACTACCTAAAATTTTAAAAATTAATATAAAAGAAGAATATCGTAAATTTGTAATATAACATTAAAATAACCCAAAGATAACCCAAATCCCCTTCCTCAATAAATCAGCTATTAGTATTTAAGAACCCCTAATATTGATGATAAGTAGCAACATGAAGATACTCACTAATGTAGGCAGGTAGGGGAAGATGGGGCTAAAAAAGGTCCTTGATTAACAGAACCTTTTCGGGCAATTTTGACGTTTCGGATAGTGTAATCTATCACAGGAGCTGAAAGTCGTTGATACTCTCATGCTCTGATTGATGGATAGTCGTCAGCTGTTTTATCAGTTAAAAGGGCGAGAATTCAACTTCTGCGGCATATGCTACCATTTATGGTTATCTGGCACCACTGGACGTCGGTGATATTAAACGCCTCTTTAGGACTCGATACCACCTAACCAAAGACGCCTGGCTTGTTGCGGGACCTGACAGTAGGGATGAAATGCTGCTTAATATTAGTGATAAAAACCTTTTTGTCTCCCAGGTAAGTATTAATTTACCAGCATTTCAGATCGGGCTCAATCCCCGGTTGCTTCCACTGGCCTTATGGACTGGGGAGGGCCAATCACTCCTTAACCCTAACGGAAGAGGTGAAAACACCGAAATATCTCTGAGAGTAGCTCACAAATGACGGAGAAATAGTACCGGATAAGCCTGCAAGACCAAACCAAAGCCGAAGAGGTCCCTATTGAGATGAAGGTCATACCAACTTTAGGTCCAACCTCATCACCAGACCCTAAACGGGATAATTAACTGCTTAAAAGCGACAGTGACATCACCGATAAGGACTGTTTAAAGTAGTCTGGGTCATGGCAGGCGCACAACAATGAGAACATCAAGGCCTGAACTATCAAGTACGAACCAAGTAGCAGGACACAGCTGAAATGTAGGTAACATCATCACACATAATGCCGAACCTAGAGAGTTATCAAGAAGGGTTATGCCGCCGTTAAAAGAGATTTCTCAACAACTGAAATAAGATAAAAAATTGCACACAAAGCAATATTTTATTGCACTACTTGTCTAATCTCTCCACGAAATTTTTTCCTGGGTACGGCCCTGATTACAAATAACTCAGGTAATAGATCACGAGCATCTGTTTTTGGAAAAAATATATTAACTACTTTGCCCTCCTAGATTTCTGTACCGATGACATAGCCCATTTGGAAAAGGTAAGCAAAGCTAGCGGAAAAACCTGGGGTACCAACCCCAAACAAATATATATCAAAGAACCTTAAGGGCCAAACTAACCAGTTTACAACGACGACAGGCTAGTGTTGCTTAATGCAGTGCAATGAGGACCTCTATAAACTTAGCATTACCACTTAAGAATTGGATATTCGCAATATATGCATTAATTGTCGTAAATTTGTCGTAAATTTGTCGTGAAAGAAAAAAATTTGTCGCGCCACCCGTTTTCCTGAAAAGGGTATGTAATGCTAAGTTGAGTCTCAACTTAGCACTACCACCCCAAAAAAAATTCAAATTTTCAAAAACTAATAAATGCATTAATTGTCGTGAATTTGTCGTAAATTTGTCGTAAAAGAAAAACAATTGACCCGTCATCCGTTTTCCTGAAAACGGGCAGTGAGCAATTTTGAGATTTCTCAGTCAACTCTTAGTGATCTTTAAGCTTTTTTACAAAACTTACGAAGATGTAGGTGATCATATTTAACCTTTTCGCGCAATTGTAAATTTTTGGTGAAACAATCATTATATTACGTTCCGCTTTTACTTTTCAATATAACCTTTTGTGGTGTTTGTGTAAATATTCATTGATCGCCAGGATTTTGCGTTGTTTTAAAAATTATGAAAAAAAGTGAACTTTTATATGAATTAATTGTCTTAAATTTGTCGTGAAAGAAAAAAAATTGTCACGCCACCCGTTTTCCTGAAAAGGGTATGTAATGCTAAGTTGAGTCTCAACTTAGCACTACCACCCCAGAAAAAATTAAAATTTTCAAAAACTAATCTATGGAATAATTGTCGTAAATTTGTCGTAAATTTGTCGTGAAAAGAAAAATTTTCTCGCGCCTCCCGTTCTCCTGAAAAGGGGGTGTAATGCAGGGGCGACTAGTGCATAAGGGCTGCAGAGCTGCAGAACTCCTAAAATTTTCACATTATTTGTCTATTTTTCAGCCGCTGCTATTTTTCTAATATAATTATTTTATTTCTAAAATTATTGGAATAGCACTATATTTTCGGTCCGGTGTTGGTATAGTAGGCCTTCAAATCGCGTACGTGTGTTGAGTATGACCCCGCGCGCCGTCGCCGAAGGCCGCATTTCACAGTCGGTCAAATGAAGTTATTGGCATTGTTGCGCTGCTAAATTGCAACACAACGGGTCGTAAATTTGTCGTAAATTTGTCGTGAAAGAAAAAAATTTGTCGCGCCAACCGTTTTCCTGAAAAGGGTATGTAATGCTAAGTTGAGTCTCAACTTAGCACTACCACCCCAGAAAAATTTAAAATAGCACGGGTGGCGCGACAAATTTTTTACTTTCACGATAAATTTACGAGAAATTTACGACAATTATTCCATAGATAAGTTTTTAAAAATTTTAATTTTTTCTGGGGTGGTAATGCTAAGTTGAGACTCAACTTAGCATTACATACCCTTTTCAGGAAAACGGGTGGCGCGACATATATTATCCTTTCACGACAAATTTACGACAATTAATGCATATATTGCGAATATCCAATTCTTAAGTGGTAATGCTAAGTTTATAAGAAGTGCAATGAGGTCCAGCATATCGATGTCGCTTGAATTCTTACTAGACCTACCTTTGCTTTACATTTTCTTAGAGGCGGAGGCACGATGAGCAACATACACAATAAAAGCCATCCACCAGGGTTACAAGGCAAACAAAGTGTTGTCAACAGCCCTAATTAGGGAACTAGAGTTGGACGCAACTCTAGGAATTATAACGATGCCTGCTGGTATACCAACGGATCCAAAATGTTTTCTGGAGTTGTTAGTATCCAAGACAAAGTCGAGCTTAAACATAATCTCAGCAAATTATAATTTCAGCTCGAACTCGTAGCCATTAAACTGTGTTCCTTGTGGATTACTGACCACGAATTGTCCAACAGGACAATAAAAATCTTCTTCAATAGTCAAGCAGCCTTAAGAGCGTTTGATTCCTATACGTTCTCATCGAGAATGTGACAAGCTGTAGGTACTCACTTATGGAATACGCTTGGTACGGGGGCTTTTTGGCCCTGGGGATACCACATATTGTTGCTAAATCAACCATATTGAAATGGAAGGAGAACAGCTTCCAACAATACTGGAAACATACCAGAACTGGCTCACTCTAAGGAGTTCAGAAAAGGACCTTGTTGAAAAAGAGTCAGAAACATCATTGGACTTACTGAATGCAGGCTCTGGCTGGAGAATGATGAAACAGTCAGACATGTACTATGTGAATAAAAAGTAAAGAACTAAACAGGTTCCCTTCCAAACTGATAGCTAGCCTTTTTGGAGGATTAGGCATACAGTGGTGGGAAACCACTCAAAAGAGAGCCACAATAGATACACTGGTGGTCGCAGTGGAAGGGCTGCAAGGCCCTCTTAAATATGAATCGTCGTCACCGTCATCACTTAGTGCGTACAGAAGAGCTTTGGCCAATAGCAAGCTGTGAATCGTTACATGTGATCTAAGGAGACCATAAATACTTCGGGGCAATAGAATAATAATTATTAATTTGCAAAATTGGGTGCTTACCCGTTTAATAAACAAATAAATAAATAAATGTATTGTTGCTTTGGCCGCGTAATAATATAGTTAAAAAACACTTTGAACAGCGCGCGACTATTTCCCTGCTTGTTATTGGTCGAGAAGAGACCTTTGACACGATGTGATGACGAATAGGAGAACGAGCGGTAGATAAAAGGGCGAAAGTACAAAAAATCGAAAACGTAGGGTCGAAAAACAACTTCCCTGACTTTTTCCCGGGATTCGCACCCTCTAGGATCCCGGGAAAGAAGTTAGGAAAGTTTTTTTTGCTTATGTTTTCGATCTTTTGTACGTTCGACCTTTTGTACTTTCGACCTTTTATCCGCCGTCCTAGGAGAACAGGGTCCTTGGCTATCAAGGGCACCTAAACGAAAATCCAAAAAGAAATTAGATACGCTACAAATAAGAAATAAATAAACAAATCAAAAATGTTAAATGAGCTTTAGTTTGTAGTTGAGCTAATTTTAAAGTTGTAAAAAGTTTTAAATGCAATTAAAATTTTTGATTAGTTTTTATGTTATGATATGTAGGTAACTTTGATTATCACATTAAGTATTAAGTAATTAAAAAAACTGTGGCTAGATTTAGTATAGCAAAACACTTTAATTAGTACTAATTAGTTCTGTTTACCTGACACGATATACTGATAATTAGGTATGTATAATAATTAAGTATACTACTTGTACCGAACATCCGGAATTTATTGTCAACAACATATTTTTAAATGAGGCAGGTCAAGATTAGGTCGCCAAATCATGCATGCATGCATGCATGTTTTACAAGTCTCAAATTATTATTAGTCTCCAAGGTTAGATGAAAAAAAAACAAAAATTAGCAGATAACAAAATTGGTGCAAATGTTTCGTTAAAAAACAAAACAATTACAAATAAAACTTTTATTATTATGCAAATATAGAGACCCTGTATGTCAGACATATTTTTGTCATACATACAGGGTCTCTAGGCAAAAGCATATACCTTATATCATAAATAAAAATTCCTATTTATTCTCACATACGACACCTGAAGCAAACACACCCCTTAATTCTTAGTGTTCCTAACTCGGAGAGACAGGAGTACGGTCATCGCGAATTTCTTAGTTTTAAGTACGGATAACAGAAGATTGACGATTGGATTTTACCAAAGTAAAAGCGGCAAATCAAAAATGGCCGCCGTTAGTTTTAATGAGAAACAAGCTTTAGTATGTTTTTTCCAAACACTTTGTTAACTAAATGCAATGTTAATATTACAAATATTTACGATGTATTTATTATTTTTAGTCTATATCTCTAAAACATTATTTACAGGGTGGTAGAAGATTTTCTTCAAAAAAAGTCTCTTAAAGTCCCTTTTTCTTTACAATTAGGCCCTTTTCGCTTCTTTTGCAGCACAAACTCGCTAAAAGCCCTGTGTAATAGTAGGATCCTTAATAACATAATGTACAATATATGTAATAGTAACATTACGTATATGTTTGGAAAATCCGTCTGTATTTCAAAAACTGGAAATTAAGTTAGGCCCATGAGAACTTCCAATGAGCCAAGTGTAATCTACAACATACTAAAGCTTGTTTCTCATTAAAACATTCGACTAATATTTACTTAAACACCCTGTTAAAAATATTAAATAAATCGTAAATATATGTAGCGTTTATGTTTGAAAAACCCCTCTAAAGAGCCATTATGCTTCTGGCACATTATTACTTTCAACACCCTGTATTTCAACAACTGGTCAGAATTTAAGTTGGCCCCATGTGAACTGTTAGCAAGGTTAATCTACAACATACTAAAGCTTGTTTCTGATTAAAACTTTCGACTAATATTTATGTAAACACCCTATAGATAATGTTTTGAAGGTACAGATTAAACAGAATTAATAAATCGTAAATATATCGCTCACCGGATGCAATAGTGGCACAACTCAAAATTTTGCAGTTTTGAGTTAATCTGTATAAAATACTTATTTTTTATATGTGTATCTTTTAAAAATATTGGCACATAGAAAACTCGCTAGCAATCCGACAGATGCACAGTAGGATAAGACGTCTTTATTTTGGCCAATATTAGAAGAATATGATTTAAGCAAACAAAACCGATTTTTTTGAGTAACAATATTTTGAAGACCCTTATAGGTGGTATACTAAAGAGTTTAAAATCATTTTAGTAAATTATATAAGATTTTATTATGTACAGGGTGATCCCCATTGGGCAATTTTGGGGTGTTGAAAATAGCTTGCATAGAAGATATAAGACAACCGCATGTGTAGAGCTGTATTTTAGTCAAATTGAATGTCGATTTTTAAAATTAAACAAATCAAAGTTAAAGTTTACTTTTTTAAAAGTATAAAAAGACAACACATAAAAAATCAGACATAAAGGATTATAGACACTTTTTAAAAAGCAGAATTTTTAGAACGCCCTGTAGCTTGGTAATATGTAGTTTTCATCGTAAAAGTTAACTTCATATTTTATCTCTTTCCTTTAAATAACCTTAAAATCCCCAAAAGTGCCAAATCAGAATTACACTGTTTGTTCTAGTTCTATATTTATAAGAAACATCTTACATTCACCCTAATTATCCGCAATTCCTGGATACTTCCACAAATTAAAATGGCTGGATATTGAAAAATTTTGCAAAAACAGAACAGAAGTTATATTTACTCAAAAATAGCAGTCTAAATATTACAAATCACTTAACTTTTCTTGAAGTTTTACTTAATCGTTTATTTCTGAATCCAACTCTAAGCTATCTAATTCTAAAATGTCAAATAAAAATTCATGATCTGGCTCAACACTACTGGATTGGCTGTTATTTTCAAGTAAACCTGATTTAGATAAATATTCATCGGGTGATTGTAAAAAATTTCTTACATCTTCAGGTAACAATTTCGATTTCAGTTTGGATTTTCGTGACATAAGTGACAAAGTTGCGATTAACGGATCCGAAGTGTCCATTGCCCTATTGAAAATGTCTGTTAAATTATTTATTCCACTACTTTTTCGGGCATGGTATTCCCGATCATGCTTGTAGATCTTGTTTCTCGTTTCTGAGGCTTCCTCTCCCAAAAACCCAGCTGGTAATAAACAATTCTGCAAAATCTGCTTGCTGGGAATAAGCACCTTATGTACACTAGCTGGCATAGGAAACCAAGGATAAGTGCTCATGAAAATATAAGCAGTTTCAAAGCAGTAGTTCTCAAAGTTTGTCAAATTTAAAGGCAATTGGCAACACAGAGAAACTAATATTACCCAAAAATGATGATTTAATTCAAAGGAAACTTGTATTATCTTAGACAAAACGCCTTTGTTGCAAATAGTTGCAAACGGTTTTATAACAGCCTTTTAGCCTAAACTCTAAAGAATATTATTACATATCGGCCTGATCGGATCCTTGCGGATCTCATTTTGTAATTCAACCTAACCAAACAATTTTATTTCTTTTGCCAGATTTCTGCTATATATTGATATAAAACCAGCAAATAAAAAATAGGTAAGCTTCTAAAAACAAAAGGTATATAATTAATCAATCTTACCTTCGTTCTTCATGAATAATAAAAAAAAAATCACTTTTTTAAATTAATAAAAGCTTTTGAAATATCAGTAAATATCAACGATGTTGAATTAGAAGGATGCGCTGCATCAATTCGATCTGCCTAGCAAAAGTGGTTGCACTAGGCGGAGCCTATCCTAGCACCTACATCGCGCCCAGGGCCGGACTACAGTAATTTCCTGTTTAATAGGGCATCGCTATTAAGAAATTGGGCATTGAAATGGGTATGAAAGAGATTCCTACATATAAAATAAGCTTTATTAAATGGAGGGATGGACAAGAGTGCTAAAATAGATATAAATTACTAAATATAAAACTTTCTCCGTTCCTGGAAGCTTTGCAATATAACAAGAATAATAAGCTTAATTATGAATAACAAATATTAAAAAGCGACCAAAAAAAGAATCACTTGCAGCGGTGAGTCCAGGGTGGGGGACTAGGAGCAAATGCCTCCCGCCAAGAATTTTTTCTATATACGCTAAATAGGTAAAACATGAAAGCGTCTTTTTTAGTATTATTATTATTATTATTAAAATTGTACCACTTAGTCATACTGGAATATATTTACCCTGAACAACGAACCTGCAGAATTTTTTGCCTGCGGTACCAATGGTGCCATAAGTACCTACTTACCTTGAAAAATGATAAAAGTATGAAAAAAATTAAAAATGAGGAATGAACAGTGACAGGTCAGAGAGAAAGAAAAAAAACAGGAATTAAAAGGGACCGTTTTGGAAATAAAAAGTAAAAATTAAAGATGAAAAGTGACAGATCAAAGATAAAAAGTATAAAGCCCTGAGAAAAACTACGAACACCTAAAAACTTCAAAAAAAATTCAAAAAAGTCCAAAAAAATGTGTTAATTGCCTTTTTAACCCTTGACAATTGTTGCCCTCGCAACACTCGTAGTACAAACTTTTCGCCTTGGAATAAAAAGTCGCCAGCTTATCCCTTAGTATATAATATAGCCATAACAAACACAAAAAAAGCACTTCTGATTCCGCCACTGATTCTAGGTAGCACAAATGCAAAATCTGGGGGTAGCTCTACAAGGTAAAGCTGTAGATTACTTGGTTCAAAATTTTAAGATTTAGCTACACTTACCTTAGCCCAAAAGTTGCTATTAGCTGAGATACACAGTGTTAAACTTTATTTTTTCATTTCAATTTTTTCAGTAAATTTTGTATTTATCAATAATTTTACAAAAAAATTTAAGGTTTTTTTGAATAGAGCGATTCGATTTTGATAAAAAATTTGGTGTATATTGTACAGTGTGTTCTCTGGATTACTATCATTACATTAAAATCGGTGTAACTTTTTGTGCCTTGGTATTATGTAAAAAAGTTATACTATTTTTATGCGGCTCACGGCAACAGTTTTTGAGATTTTTGCATTTTTTATTGCATGGGTCAAAAGTTATTAAAGAAAATAATAGGTGAAATAACAAAATTTGCAAAAATGCAATAAAAACTTTAAATGCAAATATCTTGAGAACGGTTGCTCGGGGCGACGAATTTATTTACCTTTTTTACATACAAATAATGGGGAAAATAATATTTAAAAATAAAACTAGTATACGCCGAGGCACAAAGAAGTTACACTTATTTAAATGTAAGGCTAGGAACCCAGAGAACACCTTGTACAAGTTACACCAATATTTCTACCGAAATCGAATCGCTTGTTACAAAAAAATACTCTGCCAATCTATGGGCACCTAAGCTCACGCTAGGTACTATAGTTATAGTGTACGTGTGAGCTAATATAACTAAAAACTGAAATATATTTTATTGAAATCCAGACTCAATTACCTTTAATTTTTCAAATCTACCCCCCACCTTTTTTTTAACTAAAATGTATTTTGTTTAACTCCAGACTCAATTACCTTTCGTTTGATATCACACACGCCATATTTCCACATAAACACTATTTTTTTTAAATTTACCCCCACCCTTTTTTTAAAGTAAAATGTATTTTATTTAACTCCAGACGCAATTACCTTTCGTTTGATATCACACACGCCATATTTTTACATAAACTTTCATATTTTTACATAAACTTTAATTTTTGAAATATACCCCCACCCTTTTATTTGGCTTGTGTTTGGTAGATTTTGTTCATTTTTAAATGGGACCATCGCGACCCAAAACCCAGCGTAGGTACCAAATTTCATTAAAATCGGGCAAGCGGTTTTTGAGATATGCGCGTTGGTCGTTACAGAGAGACAGACATACAGACAGACAGACAGACAGACAGACAGACAGACAGACAGACAGACAGACAGACAGACGGCGCAACAAAAAAGTTTCAAAATCATCTGAAACGCAAAAATATATAAAAAATTTTGAAATCGGAGCAACTTTTTTTTTCTCGAAAAAATTAGGATCACTATAGCTCACACTACTATAGTATAGTAGTAGTGTGAGCTAATTACTACCCAATTTTCAATGTTAATTGTAAAAAAGTTATTAAGGAAGGAAGACGTGAATTAAACATGTCACAAAATTTTTACCCATGCAATAAATACTTTGAAATGCAAAAATTTTGACAGCTGTTGCTCGAAGCGACATCAAAAAGTATAATTTTTTGATATAAAAATGAAGGCAAAAATCATATTATAAATAAAAACTGTTATACACCTAGACACAAAAAAGTTACACCGATTTTAAGGTGACCCAGAGAACACCCCTGTATTATGTACCATAATTTTTTTTGCCGAAAACGAATTGCTCATCCCAAAAAAATTCCAATTTTTTTGCAAATATATTGATTTGTAAAAAAGATATTAAAGAAAAATTAAATGAAAAATAAAGTTTAACGCCGTGTATCTTGATTAATATCAACTCACTTGTACTAAGGCAAGTGAACCCAATTCGTAATATTTTGATCCAAGGAATCTACAGTTTTATTATATACCATTAGTTCCGGGACACCTTGTATATATGATATTCTTATTTTTTATAATTTATACCTATCTGCAATACTAATTGAACCATTATAAAAATATATGAAATTATATAGTACGGGCCAGTATTATGTTTACAATTTCATATGAAATGGTATTCCACTAATTATTTATTTATCGACGCCTTGTCAACTTCTACAGCCAAGCACTGCATATCAAGCCATTCTTAAACTTCACAATTTTCGTCAAAAATATCCAAAATAGTTCAACTAAATTACTAAAACCCAACAAAAACCGCACACGAAACTCGAACAGCTGACTTGACGTAAACCTAGCACATACAAGTGAAAAGTGAAACCGTTTTGAAAACAGGCATGACGCCTCCCTTCTATTCAATCTCGTTGGTAAATATTTTAAGAAAAAACAAAAAATACTTTATTCGACGTATAAGCTGACTTTGCGCTGTCATCAAGCACCGCCTACTTAGATTTCAAATGTCATTATTAGAAATATTGATGACTTGGTCATTTTAAATATTTTTGGTGGTAATTTAATAACTAAAAGGTAAACCTATTTTCTTCCTATATTGGCCAAAATTTGGATTTTTTATCCTATCGTGAGATGGCACAAATGTCACTATTGATTTTACCCGAGATTTTACCGCATTTTTGCCACGTGCTACGGCCAACACCGGCACAAAAGTTTGTACGTCGACAGCCGCCGACCAGTGTACATGTGGATGCTTGCAATAGTTGCATATTTTATTTAGTCCGGTAAGTTTATATAATTTTGATGTGTTTGTTATGACAATAATGGCACATCGTTAAATGTGTCGTTATTGCATGTAAAAAGATATGAAAAAAATAGACTGTTGGTGGAACATTTCCAGTTGTGCCAATATTGTTAGCATTTTATATAAATTTGTGGTTTAAGAAGTAGGAACATCTTTTTTGTGCCATTATTGTTAAAGTTTGTTCCTTTTTCCTAAAGTATTTTTTTTTTTAAATACAAAAATCAATAGTGGCACATGTATTTTATTTATTTTTTTGTTAATAATTTATGCAAAAATTTTTTTTTTCCAAAAATATATTTCTTGACCAGTACTAAATATATATAAAAAAAATTATGAACCAGGTAAAAACCTTATTTATAAAAAAAAATTAAATTACTATGCATAATTTACAAAATCTTTGTTTCCTGAAAACTTAAATTTTTTGAATGTGCCATTATTGCATCCGGTGAGCGATATGTAAAAATGATATTGGTATAAGTTTGAAAAATCCGTGTAAAGAGCTAATATGCTACTTGGAAAACTGGTTATTAATTTGAGTTGGGCCCATGAGAACTTTTGATAAGAAAGGTTCAGTGTACAACATACCAAAGTTTCATGAAGTTTGACGGATTACAGAAACCCCATAAGAGGTGGGCCTGATCCTTTACGACAATAATTCAATAGATTACTTTTTTAAATTTTAGTTCTTTCCTGGTGGTAGGGCTATATTGAAACTCAACTTAGCATTACCACCCCTTTCTAGGAAAACGTGTGATCCAATTTTTAAGTGGTAATGCTAAGATTAAGGAGGTTTCGCACTTTGACATTATCGTCTTCAAGGTGTAATTTGCCCTTGATTTCAGGGTCAACTATGATTGCCTAACTTCTCGACCTTTAACCAATATACGAGGGATGTCTTTTATATTTTGCATATAGGAACAGAGAGGACGCACTGATCGAATGTCGTTACTAAAAGTTAACCTCAATCTTTTTGTAATTCAAATTTAGAACGTCAGTACGATACATATGGTTTTGTAGCTACAGTGAATTTTTTCAGTTAACAAATGAGTCGAAAAATAGAATTAATATAAAGAAAGAACATTTTTGAGCTATAATTTTTTCAATCTTCACAAGAATGCCTTGCCGAGTTGATTTCTATTTTCGGTAATGAAGCACAGCATCAGTCGATCGAAAGAGCACTTAAGATCTCAGAAATACGCTCACGATAACAGATCTTCATTTGGATCCCATCTGAAAACACACAAACATACATTTGATATGAGGGATGGTTTGAACGTTTTGCATGTACAAAATAAAGGTAGTAAACTCAATACTCTTGAAAACTTAGAGATTGCTAGATTGGAACTTAATCCTGATGTGGTTTCTTTAAATGAAAAATCGCAGTCTAACTTTTTGGAAGCAGCTAAAGTTATAAACCTTTTTAAATTTTAATTTAATCTTTTTGCTTTTTATTAGATTTTAAATATTTTAACTAACGATTTTTGTCTTTGAACTTTTTTGTTGTTTTAATTTAAATTAATTTTGTTTGCTGCGAGTAGTCAAAAAGTGATTCAGCGATTGAAAACACGTATTTTTTAGCTAGTTTTGTTTTTTATCGCTTTTTAATATCTTTTAGTTTTTTAATTTTAATGTTTTTCTTTTTTTGAATGTGTTTTTTAAAAAATTTTGTTGTTTTTTGTTTTTTATTTTTGAGCGTTTTAGTTTTTAATTTTTGTGACGAAAGAACAGTTTTCAAAATGATTGTTTTTAGTATTTTTTTAAAATTGGAAAAAGTATAACTTTTTGTAGAATTTTTAAATAACCTTTTTAATACTTACGTTAGTGTTCTTAATATTGTAATTTGTGTTCGTTTGACCTACTTTTAAACTTTTAAGTTTTAAGTTTTAAGCATAAACTACTAGGAATAGCAAATACGTTTTTTTAAAAAAGTTTTTTAAATTGTTAATTATGTTTTACCATCCCAGTTTTCTAAAAATGTGGTAGATCCTAGTTTTTTTTTTAATATCTAGTTATATGGGACCTGCAAAATTTGTTGGTAAGTTTTTGTTTTTTATTTTGTGTAAACTTGATGGTTATAAATCCAAGCGACTTATTTTTAATGTTAGTTTTACACTTTGTATTTTTATTTTTAGATGAAAACCCTTGAAAATGAACTTAGGATCGAAACCGGTCGGGTTAAATTTGATTTTTGAATGAATAAACAAATTTCTTGAAAAAGAGAGCTTTTATTGAACAAAATTTAAAGGTTTTAAGTGTGGAGTAAAGGATAAATCCCACCAAATCAGTTGACAGTTTCTCGTTGAGATGGAGAATTAAAGCGTGGACAGATTAACCTTAGCGACGATCCAATACCAGGTGCACCAAAAACAGCTTTCACCCAGGAAAACGTCACGGAAGATCGAGGTGTGACATATCGCAAGATTGAGGCTATATTCGGGATTATAAAGAACTTAATTTAAAAAATTTTACATGAAGAATTAAGGTTAAAACAATCAGTTTCCTGTTGGATACCGCATTTGTTAACGGAATAGAAGCAAAGGTCAATTGGTGTCAGAAAACTCTAGACCACTTTGAGGCAGGAAACTCGAAAAACGTGTGCAGCATTGTCAGGTGACGAATCGTGGATTTACTTGTATGAACCCCAAAAATAAAAATCATCCGTGTGTATCCAAAAAGATGGTCGTGACATTTGTCTCAAAAGCAGGTGATGTAACAACAATTCCTCTGAAAAGTTAAAGCACTGTTACTGCCGATTGGTACGTCACCATTTGTTTGCCGAAAGTGATCGCTAAGCTTCGAAAATGCAAGTTTGCACACAGCACAAAAAACCATTGAGTTTTTAAACCAACAAAACGTTGGACCATCCTCCATAAGTTCCAACGATTTCTATACTTTTTCAAAAATCAATAATGGGCTGCGTGGTCAAAGATTTCAGTCGTCAGAGGAAGCAGTCGACGCCTTCAAGAATGCCGTTTTGATAGTACCAACAAACGAGTAGAATTACAGCTTGACAATTGGTTTGAGCGCATGCAAAAGTGCCCAAAGTCTTTAAAAGTTATCTACTGTTTTATGCTAGCTTTATAGGCAAACCTTAAAAGACCACCCTTGTATATGCTATTAGGTATATGGGTAAAAGAAAGTTTAATCCAGTTTGGTTTTAGCTTAATTTTTTCCATTTATGCTTTCTTATATCAAAAAAAGTGTAAGTAAGTAATTAGTTATATGTTGGTGATAAGAGAGGTCAAAAAAGGTCTACAAATATTTGCACAAAACAAATTTATTTTTAGTATACAAAGTCTCAAGGTTTACAATTTTTTACTTGTTTTTTTTATATTTTTTTTAAATCCTAATTTTAAGTTTTATTTAAACAAATAAAACTAAATTTACCTGTACAAAAGTTACCTGAAATATCAACAACATAAGGGCGAAGAATCAAGAAAGGAAAAAGAAACGGCGGTCAATCAGGCTTAAAACAGGAGCTAACCAAGAACAGAATAAAATAGTATTTATTTATAACATGAGCCTCATTACCTAAATAGTTCCATTTTCTTCCACAATCTTAACTTTTCGACGTAGTGTACGTACATAGTACGTACATTTTTAGCCTACGTTCACATGGATACGTCGTAGGGACGAAACTTTAGCCATTATTTTCCTTCGATTTGTACGTACTATGGACGTACTGAAGTACGTACTATGTACGTAAAAATTTAATGTAATTTAGGTGCTTTAGACGTACATTTTACGTATACAGTACCTAAAATGTACGTACCCTAGACGTACATGGTACGTACATAGGGCATCAAATTAAAACAAAGAAAGTAGGGATGGGCTCTCGGAGCAGTACCTGTTCATTTCGGAACAGGTTTTTACTCGGAACAGGTCGAAACACGTTTTTCAAGTTGTTCCGTTTTATCGGCACAGTTTTTAAAAAAATCTTAACGATCCTCCGATAACAAAAAAAAATAATGAAAGTTGGGGGATTGGTCGCTCAACCCGAGCAGGGCCGTCCACGTTAAATCGAGGGGGCGGCAAATCGGCTGTCTAAGTACAAAGAGATAGTAAAGACCTGATGACCTTTTTTTTTTGTTTTTTTTGCACGCCATTTTGACTAGTCCAGTTCGGAACAGAAGCAGAATTTTCGTAACAGGTTTTCTTTCTGGAACCGGAACAGTTTGTACCTGTTCCTAAAAATACGCTGTTCCGCCCATTCCTAAAAGAAAGTGTAGGAATAGAACTAGGTCTTATTTAAAATATTCCAGCTACCTGAACATTCCTACTTTATGGATCTCCCAGTTTTACTTCGAGACTCGGACTCTCCACAGGTTTGATTGAAGTTTGTCTTGCTTGATTTAATATTTAGGAAATATATCTCTAACAATGCCGTTAAATATTAACTAGTGTAAGTCATCTATTACGAAATTCCGTTGTTAAATTTTCGGAAGCGCATCTCTAAAATGAACGTAAAATGTACGTACTATGTACGTAGCTGGTGTACGTACTATGTACGTAGCTGGTGTACGTAAATACCTGTACGTAAATTGTACGTACCTTATTGGTCTCGAGAAGGACCGACGTAAAATGTATGTAAAATGTACGTAGCTAATGGACGTACTATGTACGTACACAATTGTACGTACTATGTACGTACACAATTGTTTCATACTATGTACGTACTTTATTGGTCCAGGGACGTACCGGCGTAAAATGGACCTAAAATGTTCGTCCCTGGGACGAAGTGTGCTGTCTGGAACAGATTAATTCGTATTTATTTATTCTTAGTTAATATTGAACATGCTATTTTTTTCAATAATCAATCAATCAACTACTTAGAATTTAAACTATTCATGGGGTATTCTTAATCTTCGACGAATCTTAATTGCAATAGTAGTTACCTACTACATAGGGATAGGAACTAATTTAGGTCAAAAAACCAGACTAAGTTAACTACTACTAAAGACTAACTAATGCGGAAAGTAATACTTTACCACAGGCAACAGCAGTGGTCCGAACGACGCGGAGCGGAGTTCGGTCAAGCCGTCAAGGGTGGTAAAGATACTTTCCGCATGTGTTAGATACAATATTTTATCTATGAGTACCTTTTTTTTTTCAAAAAATTGAATGAAATTTTTAAATAAACATATCAAATTAGATGGAATTGAAATGTAAACAAATATTGAAGCTATCTTATTGACGCGTTGCTAAGGTTTCTAAATGGTGCGCGCGCGGTAAAGTAACTTTACCGCACGCGAGTAGTTAATAGTAGTTTACCTAACTAGTGCGGAAAGTGCCTCTTTTCCGCACGCGATTGCAGATGGCCAAACGACGCGATAGCAGAGTTTGGCCAGCAATCAAGTGCGGAAAAGACACTTTACGCACGAGTTAGGTACCCTATTTTTTCTATAAGCGTGAGGAAAAAACTAAAAATTAATCAGAAAATTATTTAGATTCAAAACGTTTTAATCAAATCAATTATTATTATTCACATTCTAGCGGCTTCTAGAACTGACTGGGGTAGATCTTCGTCCGAAGAATCCATTGAAAATCTGATTTTTTTGTTTGAAAAATTCAAAAGACGCTTGTATCTGCAAAATTGGCTTTGTTTTGACAGTTTGTTTGTACTTTGTTGCTATGGTGATTTAAGTTGCCAAATCTAAAACCACTAGTGTTCATTGTTGTTTGACATTGACAATGACGATATTTATACCGGGGAGGTTTAAAACTTATAATTTGAACCTATTTTACTGAAAACTTTATTTTATCGAAAATATTGAAAATATAGCAGAATTTGAGTCAATTTGAATATTTTTAGGATATTTCGTGTGCTAGGAAAGATACAAATGTATTTTGAACGGTCTAAATGTTATAGAACACCTCAAAATCGTAACAAATTTACTTTTCCGCACTAGTGCGGAAAAGTGGCACTTTCCACACTAAAATGCGTGCTGAAAAGTGGACTTTTCCGCACACTTTTAGAAAAAATAATTAACGTTATCATGGCCTTACGCCATTTTTTTAAATAATTTTACATTTACGTAAAAAAAGTGATGAAATCAGCCACCACTTTTTCCAATAAAATTTTGCTCTAGAAAACACATGTTACTCAACATACTCATACGTTAACGCCAAGCGAGCGTGTAAAACCTTTGCAAATAATCACACATCACAATCACAATATTATTTGAAGAAGAGTTTTAAGAAGTACAAAACGGTTGAAATAATATCGCGTTTGCAAAAATTGTCCTGTGATCAAAGAAATCCTTTAGTTGAATGTTTTTGCCTGTGATTCAGCTACTGTAGGTACAAGGGATTTTTTATAAACGTACCTCGCCTTAAATGTGTTACTGTTTGCCGTAGGAAGATGAAACAAAAACTTGAATTAATTAAATGATGGATCGTTGACCACTTTCAATATTTGATACTTTTTTAACAACTGTCAGTATGTACAAGTTACAACAAATTAAACAATTCTTTTGATTAAAACACTATATATATATATATATATATATATATATATATATATATATATATATATGTATTTTAACTTTTTTAAATTCGTATTTTCTTCCTGATTTCAAAAATATATATAATATATCTTTGCTGCGATAAACATTTTCTGAGATTAGCGTATTTAAATTTGTCAATACCTTTATATAGTATCGCAGCATAGACAAATATATTTTTAAAAAAACAACAAACAGAGGAATCTAAAAATTTTCTTTATTAAAGGGTGTTTAAAAAATTATTGATGTTGTTTTAACTCGTACATAGTGACAGCAGCCAAAAAAGTGCCTAACGTAAAAAAAAAATTATCCATCTACGAAAAATATTATTCCAGCTATTTCATTTTGTATAAAAAGGATGTATTTGAAATTTTCATCATAGACCTTGTTAAAGTCTTAAGCATAGTTTAGACATGTTTATCGGATTTCTTTTCGATTATAAAAATATACTATGCGTTAAATATCAATTTCAAATTACTTTTTACTAACGAGTTTTAAATTTTTTTTAAATAAGATTTTAATGATTTTATTTTTAAAAAACAGAATCAGAATTTTCTATTAAAATCAGACTCCAGGAAGAGCCCTGTCAGTCCCACTTCTTGGAATAGATCAAGGAATAGACAATAAGTTTTTTCTTTTGTATTTCATACCTTATTAGCAAAACTATTCACGAAATAGCTCTTCTATACGGTGCTTGTTCTATATCCGGTATTATTGTTCCCAAACCAAAAAAGCCATATATACATCCAGCCATAGAAAGAAAAAGCGATTAAAACTGCGGAAAAAAACTTTGTAAACTGAATTTCTAATATAGATTTTCCTAAAACACACTTTCTCGAAAAAAGTTTGTTTCAAAAATTTTACCGAAACTAGAAATTCAGGTAAGGTTAGCGGGAGAGAAAAGAGATTTCAGTAAGTAGGGGATTACGATGAAGGAGGAGTGGCCCATTTCTTAAAACGGCGCAGTATCAAATAAAGGGTTGAGAGATTGTTTAAAAAATTCATTTTTATCCTTTTTAAAATTTTCAAAATACATTTTACAAAAAATTTAGCTTTTATGGCATTAAGTAAGTGGTAATTAAGTATGGAAGTAAAAGAATTAAGTAAATTTCAATACTCGTTAAGTTTGTAGTACACATTGAAGGAAAACCTGGCAAATAAAGCCTAGTCTCAGCTTAGATGTCCATCCATTGCCGGGGTAGTTTCAAAATAAACTAATTCTGTGAGTAAAAGAATTACATATGTACATTTTAATCCTCGTTAGGTCATCGAAGAAATATTATTTCTTTGATGGTTAAGTGTAGTACACTTTGAAGAAAACATTTGGCAAATAAAGCCAATCGTCTCAGCTTAGGTGTCCATTAGCAGGATATTTTTATATCAACATATTTATATATATATACAGTCGAACCTCTATAACTCGAACTTTAAGGGACAACCAAAACAGTTCGAGTTATGGAGAGTTCGTGTTATGGAAATTCGAGTTAAAGATGTTAAAAAATAAAAAGTGCAGGGACCACTTAAAAGGTTCGAGTTATAGAGAGGTTCGAGTTATAGAGGTTCGAGTTAGAGAAGTTCGACTGTATTTATATATATATATATATATATATATATATATATATATATTTATATTTCTTTCTAAATATTTTTATCTCAATTGAGACTAAAGTTGAAGAAGTACATAATACATCTTTTGAAATTTCTCAAATTACATTTACAGTGAAACCTGGTATAATCGAACACCCACGGTTTCGTCGATTTTGTCCGCTTATTGGAGGAGTCCGCTTATGAGAGGGAATTGCGAAATTTTAATATATATTTATTAACAATTTTTGCTGCTTGAATTTTCCCGATATTAATTTTTTCAGCGATCTTTCGTGCTAATAGATGTTCTCCGAAACGTTAACAACTTCCATTTTTTCACGTAAACTAGGAAGTTTTTTACGGCGCTATTTGAAAGACATTTATTACTACCCATCTAAACAATAAAAATAAATTACAGCAGTCCCGCCGAATAAAATATGTTGTAAATATGACAGAAGTATTTAGTCGCCGCATTAAAACGGAAAGAGGGAATTCTCCAGCTGCAGAGTACGTTGTTGCCAACATACTGCATAATATTTATGCCCATGTCGTGCAGCGCTCCGACCCGTTGTCAGAGGTTCGCGTCCGGTTAAGGGAGGTTTCAAAATTTTTTAAACAAAAAAAAATTGTCCACGTCCGGTTATTAGACTGTACAGTTATATGAGTGAATTTTACATGTAAAGAAATAGGGAAAAGCTTGGTTCCAACAAATTTGTCCGCCTAAAGGGAGTGTCCGCTTAATAGAGGTGACTGCAAGGCGAGGTTTCACTGTATATTAAATACGGTTTTTATGGCAGTAAATTAACTGTAATCGAGTCTGGAGGTTAAAAAAAATATATTTTAATCCTTGTTAGGTGAAGTACTTACATATTAAAAAGAATGACTATCCATTGGCAGAACATTTTTACAATAAACCGATATTTTCTTTGTTTAAAAAAAAAACATTGATTGATTGATTGATTAGTTTCACCAGCAAGAATAGGTTTTGGGAGTCCCCGACACTGCAGCTATTTAGCTTATTGTATCTCCTGCTAGGTGGTTTTCCCTAGTTTAAGAGGCTTGCCAACCTCGCTAAGAGCAGCAGCCCCATTACTCGGTTTCTCTGACAGTCTGCCTCCCTGGAAGGGTTTTCCTCCAGGAGGATTTTTGTTCTGCAAAAGGTTAGTGCTGGGCACTCAAATATTATGTGAGAGGCTGTTTCGTCGTCCTCGTCACAAAGTCTGCATATGGACTCATCTCTGTACATTCCCATTCTATGCATATGTTTTGTCAGTGTGCAGTGACCGGTTATAAGTCCCGTTACCTGCCTGATTTGTTTTCTACTGAGTTTTAGTAGTTCACAGGTGAGTGAGGGTAATGGTGCTGACACCATTTTCTTACTGTGGTTTAGCCTTGGTAATGAATGCCAGTGGTGGTGCCAAGTTCTGGTCCTATGAATGGTTTTTCAGATCCTTTTCTAGCAAGTGAATCTGCCTATTCATTGCCTGGAACCCCCGTGTGCCCTGGGACCCACGCAAGAGTAACCTTGTGTTTTGCCAGGGTTAATAATGATTGCAGACAGTTCCAGACTAACTTAGACTTAGTTTGTTTTGTGAAGATTGTGATATCCTTGTTGAGATATCCTCTTTCCAGATTATCCCGCAGACAGACCTCTATAGCGTATATATCTGTTTAAAAACATAGTAAATTAATAAATGTATGGTGGGTTAAAAAACGAGTTTTCTAATTTTATTACTCAATGGCGCCACCTCGAACACATCAGTTCCCACGCCGACATCACATGGCAAAATATTCCGTTTGTTTTTAATTTGAATTAATTTAAATTAAGACAAAATAAGTTTGGCAAAGCCAGAGAAATTATTTTGATGGCATTTAGGTGGGATTTTGTTTTATTTTTAGCGTGCAAAACAAAAGATAAAAAATGTGAGATTATACTGAAAAGCCAACATTTTTATAAATAATTATAAATTAAATTTGTCTTTCCAAAAACATTAATAACAAAAATGGCACGTAAACAATTTATTCCAATTAAAGACATAAAAAAGTTGTTTTTAAGCTAAATTTAGCGGCGTTTTGAAATACGCGATTGCAGGGCTGGGTTGGTGGTCCTTAGTAACCCACACAGAAAAAAAGAAGTTCTTCAGTTTAGAAAAGTAGTTTTCTTGAAAAAATTATCTTGACCCAAAAGCAAAAGTCTCCGACCAAAATATTTTCTTTTCATCTAAGCAAACCGCTTGTTTTGGGAAAAAAACTTGTCTTGGTAAATTGTTTTGGTTTAAAACAAACTGCCTTTAGCGAAGAAAAAGTGGTTTTGAAGCAAGATATAAAATGTCTTACTAATATCTTCTTAACACAAATAAAGCTTTACTTTGCCTAAAGACTTTTAATTTTTTAATTCAAAATATCCGGCATCTCAGAACGAAAATGGTGACTTATTCCATAATACTAGAAAACACAAAACAAGAAGGTTGCTGCTTCCATTCAAAACAAATCAATTTTCTTGCATAAAGGCAACTTTTATTTTCAACGGAAACCAGCAGTTCAAGAGAATAGTTTTTTTTTGTTAAGAAAATATTGTCTTCGTGCATAGGAAAGCAGATTTTCTCTTGGATCAAAGCAATTTGCATTGACTAAAGACATTTTTTTTTCTGTGCTGTAAAACTTGATTTTTTTAAATTAAAAAGAAACTTAACACAGATGAACATTTATTACATTCGTTACCTTTTTTGTTTGGCTAGTAGCACGGTTCCGATCGTTTCACCTTTCTTTGGTGATCCGTGCTAGTAGTACCCTTGCCAAGATACGTAATTACGCGCTTTAAAGTTAACATAAACCCAAATTTTTAACATAAACCCAAATTTTTACCCCCCCCCCCCCCAACCTAACTCGCAACGCCCCTGCTTACGCATTTATTTTTCTAAACTTCGTTTTTCACCGCTCTACAATTTCCAATGCTTCAAGTCCTGTTAATAATTTTCTTTTTTTTGCCTTAAAATATTGTAATTCCACTGGCCTATATGGTCTACATTTTGGAGAAAAATAGAAAAATTTAATTATATTCAAAAACTTCTATCACATCCCCAAAGGTACATACCGAATTACCAGTAACCATGTATACTGCGTTTAATTTCTATAAAATAATCTTAAATCTACTAACTGTCGGCGTCACATACGTTTAATTTACGTTTGAATTCCTGATTACGCCGATCATGCATGCATCTCATGGCTGTTTTAAAATTAACTAAACCGGCTTAGCCGGACCAAAAATAAAGAGAATTTATTTAATTTTAAATTAACCAGTCGATCGGTAAAGTAATGTGTTATCACGAGGTTACATCATGATTATCGCCACACATCAGCAGTTGCAAAACCAGGAGTATTAAAAGAATCGAGGACCTGCAAGCCCGGCTCATTCAATAACAGATAGCTGTCTTTTCGGCTGACTGATTTAAAAAGTTTAACATTTTGGAATAAAAGCAATTAATCTTAATTTTTTTACATACATTAAACCAGCCGCGGCTCGTGCCGCAGACAAGGTGAAGCAATACATTATAAACACCAGTACAGTGAATATCGCTTATAACGACATCGAATATAACGACATATAGGTTATAGCGACGACATATTAAGGTCCCGACAGAGTTATCTTACAAATTACCTTACATCTTAACCATGAGGAAGATTTCTGGAATCGGGTTGTATTTTCTGATGACAAAAATTTTCCTGAAAAATAAAAGTGTATCGTCCAGACCATTGCCGTTTTGACGAAAAATATACACAAAAAATACAAGGGGCTGGTCGATTCTCGGTAAACGTTTGGGGTTGGGTAAGCGCAAGAGGGGGGGCATATTCTGGCAAATAGAAGGCAGATTTACTGGTGAAAGATATTGGGAATTTCTTGAAAATATTATGTTGCCTTCCGTGGACAACTTAAACGTGAATAATTACATTTTTCAGCTGGATAATTGTCCATTTTACATAGCTAACGCAGTAAAAGAGTGGTTAGAAATCAAAATATTGAGGTTCTTCTCTGGCCATCAAATAGCCCTGATTTAAACCCCATGGAAAATGTTTGGTCTGGGTTGGTCCCAATACCCAATACAAGAAGGGTGGAAAATAATCGCTACCAATGAATTTTATCGCCGAAATCTGGCAAACTCCATGTCCCGGCGATTCCATGAAGTTTTAAATAATAATAGAGCCCCAATTGGCTATATTTAAATTAAATTATTTATAAGTTGAGTGTTAAGTTAAACGACAATTTTAAATTTTAGCTTATTTATTACCTCGTGTTTAATAAAAGTTTACATTTTAAACAAATTAGTTTATTTTCAAGAGATTGACGAATAAAAGTATAGCAAAAAGTCAAAATATATCAATCTTAAAGGTATTTATTTTTTAATTGGAGGAAACTGGATTTACAGCAATTTTTATGAGCACGAGTGTACATATTTTACCCATTCAAGCTATTTATCCAGAAGTGTAGGATTATTACAAATATTAAAACCTAGACCTGAGTAGACGGTTCGTTATCAGCTAAGTACCTATTATCTAAAATCATAATTACTGTTACGGGTTCACAACGACAAATTAAAACTCGCAATTTATTTCGACAAATTATGTACAAAAACACGCACTTAAACTTACTAATAACTTGCTAATAATTCACTACTATAATCGGTCTATTAACTTCGTGTTAATATCTCACGACCACTACAGTACGTTATCTGTGACTGACTGACTGATGCACGACGTCCGGCCGTATATATGAGGGGCTGCCTACTATTCGAGAACCCTTCCATCCTTGTTCGATTCGGAATCATTCCAGCCCTTTTCTAGACGGACCGTTCGCATACCAGTTTGTCACAGATAACGCAACTAAAACCTAGATTAAGAATAGAACCATAAAATACGTCAACCTAATACTACACTAAACCTAAATAAATTCTAACTATAAAATTTAAATACTTAAATTTGTATAGGTAAGGTTTTAGTCTGTCTAGATGAACAACTTTCATCTTGGACTTCGGGCTTTTCTGGATTCGGTAGACTACATCATTAATTCTCTTAACAACTTTATAAGGCCCTTCCCATGGTGGTGTCAACTTAGGTGATCTTCCTTTCTTGCGTTGACGATTGTATAGCCAGACTTGATCATTCTCTTTGAACCCTGAAGAGTTTGCTTTCAGGTCATATCTCGCTTTCATGCGGTCACTGGCTATTTCTATTCGCTCTCTAACCACTTCATTGATATCGTGCAGCTTTTGCCTTAAACGTTCGACATAGTCATTAACCTCTAAGTGTTCTTCTTCAGGTGAACCAAACATGATATCACATGGTAAACGCAGTTCTCTACCAAACAGGATACTAGATGGAGTAGCTCCTGTCGTATTGTGAGTGGCGGTTCTATAGGCCATCAAAAACAATGGAATATATTGGTCCCAATCTGTTTGGTGCTCATCAACAGCTTTGCACAGATGTTCTTCTATTGTTTTATTAAATCTTTCAACCATGCCATCTGACTGCGGATGTAAAGCCGTAGTCCGTGTTTTATGTATTCCTAAAAGGTCACAGAGATTCTGGAAGAGCTTCGATTCAAAGTTTCTTCCTTGATCTGAATGTAGTTCCAAAGGAATGCCAAATCGGCTGAAAACATCATTTACCAGAACTTCCGCAACTGTAGTGGCCTCTTGGTTAGGCAAAGCAAAAACTTCTGGCCATTTGCTAAAGTAATCCATGACAACAAGGATGTATTTGTTGCCCTTTTTAGTTTCTGGAAATGGTCCGGCCACATCAATAGCAATGCGTTCGAATGGTAGACCTACGTTATATTGTTTCATTTGACCTCTGGACCTTGTTTTGGGACCTTGACTGGCTGCACAAGTCGAACATCGGCGGCACCAGTTTTTCACATCTTGAAAGTAATTGACCCAATAAAATTGGTTTCGAATTTTGTCCATGGTTTTATTTATGCCTAGGTGCGCGCCTGATTTTCCACCATGGCATTCGGCCATTATATTGTCTACCATGCTCCTAGGAACCACTACTTGATTAACCACAGTAAGGCCATCGGCACTTTCCCAGGCACGTTTAAGGATGTTTTCCTCTACTATCAGTGAATCCCATTGTGCCCGCAGTGATTTGAATATCACCCCTTGGTTTGCGATATCTTGCCATGATGGTCGTGGCTTGTTCTCTTCTTTCAATCGCAAGATAGGTCCTACATCTTTGTCGTTAAGTTGTGTGGTTCTAATCGAAGCCGACATCCATTCTTCATCTGGTTCTAACTTTATCTGGCGCACGTAGGTAATTCCTTCTTTCTGGTCAATTTTCCTGCAATGCATCTGCATTATTATGCACCCTTCCCGCTCGATGCTTAATTTGATAATGGTATTGTTGTAGCTTTTCTATCCATCTCGCGACTTACCCCTCAGGTTGTTTCATTTTCATGAGCCACTGTAACGCAGCATGATCCGTTCTAATCAGAAACTCTTGTCCGTAGAGATATTTGTGAAAGTGATCTACGGATTTAACTATGGCTAGGAGCTCCTTTCTAGTAACACAATAATTTCTCTCTGGTTTGGATAGCTTCTTGCTGAAAAATTCGATGACCCGTTCTTCTCCATCTTGTACTTGGGAGAGTACTGCTCCTATGCCATCGTTGCTCGCATCAGTATCTAATATGAATTTTCCTTTTGGAATGGGATATGCAAGAATCGGACTAGAACATAATGCTGCTTTTAGTCTTCTAAATGCTTGGTCACATTCGGTATTCCATTTGTAAGAAGCTTTATCTTCTGTAAGTCTATGTAATGGATGCGCTATTTTGGCGAATCCTTCTACAAATCGTCTGTAGTATGTACACAGACCCAAAAAGCTTCTCAATTCATGTTTGTTACGAGGTTGAGGCCATTCTTTTATTGCTTGTAACTTCTTTTCGTCGGTATGGATGTCTTCTCGGGAAACGACGTGACCCAGGAACTCAACTTTTTCTTGGAACAGAAAACATTTCTTTGAGATCAATTTAAGATTTGCGTTCCTGATTCTTGAGAATACTTCTCGTAAATTATCTAGATGATCTTGAAATGATTTCCCCATTACTATGACGTCATCTAAATAGACTAGGCAGCTTTTCCAAGTAAGGCCTCGTAGAACGACTTCCATTAGTCTTTCAAATGTAGCTGGGGCATTGCACAGGCCAAATGGCATCACATTAAACTGATAAAGTCCACTTCCAGCAGAGAATGCAGTCTTCTCTTTATCTCTTTCAAAGATTCCTACTTGCCAATACCCACTTTTCAGGTTAAGAGTAGCAAACCAATATGATCCTGCCAACGTTGTTAATGTGTCGTCTATTCTTGGCAGTGGGTAACTATCTTTCTTGGTCACATCGTTAAGTTTCCTGTAGTCGACACAAAATCTAGTACTTCCATCCTTTTTAGTGACCAACACCACAGGAGATGATCAAGGACTTGATGACTCTTCAATAACACCGTCGCTGAGCATTTTATTAATGAGATTGTGAACTTCTTCTTGCTTGGCCATTGGTAGTCTTCTTGGGGGTTGTCTTATCGGTTGGGCATCGCCAGTGTTGATAGCATGTTGAATAAGGTTTGTGCGTCCCGAACTACTCCTAGTTTCGAAGATATTACTTTGTTCTTCTATAAACTCTCTCGCTTTACTAAATTCTTCTGGAGTGAGATGTTGCCAAGTTGACTCAAATTGCTAAAGTACCTCCATTGGTAACTTGCTTGTATCCTCGGAAGTTGGCTCTTCACATCTTGTTACTTTCTGTACTGGTTCAAATAATGCTACCACCTCCCCCTTATTAATTTTGACACTATTTGGGAAAATATTGGCGACTCTAATCGGGATGTTTTTATCGGTTTTAACTAGTGATTTTGCAACGAGGTAGGTGTTGGGTGTGTTTTGTTGGCTTATGAGTCCGACGCAGCTTGATGTTTTACTTTCCAGCCTCCCAAAAATTATGGTCTCACTGTTACCGACTAGTCTTGTTGTGCATACTGCCACCACCTTAATTGGTTCTTTATTGATGTGACTATTTGACAAAATGAACTCTTCGTTCCCAAATCTTAAGTTTATTATCAAACGCAAATCCATGTTTACTTATCAGGTCCATTCCCAAAATAAATTCGTCTTCTATGTCTGCAACTAATACCGAGTGGCGAATCTTCAACCTCCCCAGCTGTAGGTCTATGTCTGTCTGCCCCAACACGTCGGCGGATTCTCCAGTCACAGTCTTAAGTGTTACTTTCTTTTCTGTTGGTCGAATTTTATATCTCGTTGCAATTTTGAACTTAAGCAATGATATGGCAGCACCAGTGTCTACTGTTATATTAACTTTTCCTCCATTAATAAGTCCGTCGATGTTAAGACTGTCAGCAGTATGTTTTAAGCTCTTGAAAGAGTAAATTTTGGGGGCTAAATTCCCATTAGCCGCCCCTCTGCGTTGACTAGTTTTAGTTTTCCTGATCTCTTCTTCGGTATTCTGTCCCACTAGATGGTGAGCGAGACCTCATTTGGACACGACAATCGCGTTGAATATGCCCTGTACGTCCGCATCTGAAACACTTTACATTTGGAGGGGATCGTCTACTTTCTTTCAAAGAATCAATCTTCTCTATCAGTGATTGAAACAGTTGGTTTAGCGTTTTTAAGTTGACCTCATCTCCAGTGCTCATTTCTTCTCCCTCCTGAATTGAAACAGCTCTTCCTTTTGGCCTGGACATATTATTTGATGATTCAATTTCAAGGGCTCGAATCAACACTTCACTGCTGTTATGGAAGCGTTCTCGACGAAGTAATTTTGCTAAGTCCGTGTCTCGCAAGCCGTTAATAAAGCGATCTACCGTGAAGGGATCTCTGTAATTTTCTGGCATTTCTGGGTAAGCCAAGTACATCAGCCTCCTGATATCCGCTTCATCCTCTTGTAATGACTCCGCTGCTCTTTGTTGACGAACATTTAATTCTGACCAATGTAAATTTCGCAAGTGTTCGTCTCCATACCTTCTTTCTAGCGCTGCCACTAAAGCGTTATAATTCTGTTTTTGTTCGACTGGAATGGACCGTAAAAGTCCGAGTGCAGGTTCCCGTAGAGCTACTAACAAAGCTCTAGCTTTTTCGTCCTCGTCCCAACCATTTGCAGCGGCGGCAGCTTCAAATTGTTGTTTGTAGGTGGACCACGAGGACGTACCGTCAAAATTTGGAGGCTTAATGTTCTGGTTGGAATTCACGACACATCCCTGAGCTTTTATTTTGTTGTGTTCTTTCTGAAGCTGTATAAGCTGTTTCGACACGTCCTGGAATTTTTCTTCCATGGTTTGAAAAACTTCTTCCCTTACATTCTGTAGTTTGTTCTCCACTTTTTCTTCAACATGTTGTACCTTTTCATCAACATTTTGTACCTTCTCTTTAACATTTTGTACCGTTTCTTCTACATTCTGCAAATTTTTGTACCTTTTGTTCTACACTATGCATTCTTTGGGTTATTTCTTCCTTAAGATCTTCGGTTGCAGTCTTGAACTCTTCTCTCAGCTGTTCGGAGTTGCTCTTTATCTGATCGAAGTTTTCTTGCATGCTATCTAATGTTTGTCTCATGTCATTCTGGTTTTGTTCCATGGTCTGTTTCATATCGCCCTGATTTTGCTCAATGGTCTGTCTTATATCGTTCTGATTTTGAACCATTTGAGCTGCTAGAGCCTGTATCATTTTAGTTAGATCTTCCATCTTTGCCGATCCTTGTCTAGTAAGCATCAACTTCCTGATAAATCACTTAAAACGTCTATTTTAGGGCTATAAAGCGAATGTCGAAGTCGGTTTTTCAATATCTCTTCCAATTCTTAAATAGAACCTAATGGAATGTTCTGGAATATACTGGTAAATGCTACTCTTTCTGCTACTAGGCAAACGTAGAAGTCACTTTTTGATTATCTCTTTTGGTTCTCGAATAGACCGTCGTAGAATGTTATGGAATATTCTAGAAATAATTTCTAATTCTTACTTTTAAAATAACTAAGCTACTGTCGAAGTCGGTATTTGTATAACTCTTCTAATTTTTGAATAGAACGTCGTAGAATGTTATGGAATCTTTTAGAAATTCTTTCTAATTCTTACTTTTGAAATAACTAAACTAATGTCGAAATCGGTATTTGTATATCTCTTCTAGTTTTTGAATAGAACGTCGTAGAATGTTATGGAATATTCTCGAAAATCTCTCTAATTATCAATTTTTGGACTGTAAAGTTAATGTCGAAGTCGGTTCTTAAATATCTCTTTTAGTTTTTGAATAAAACAATATCGAACTTCTTCGAATATTCTGGAAAAATCACTTACTGTTTTTCTGTCCAATTGTCCTATTCGGTGGTAATATGTAAGGGTAGTCTTTGCACTATTCAGTTCCGAATATTCTGGCAAAATCACTTACTGTTCTTCTTTTTAATTGTCCTAGCCGGTGGTACTGTGTAAGGATAGTCTTTGCACTATTTATTTCTTTTAATCTCACTTCTGACACCAATTGTTACGGGTTCACAACGACAAATTAAAACTCGCAATTGTCGAAAACGATACGTCAATTTATTTCGACAACTTATGTACAAAAACACGCACTTAAACTTACTAATAACTTGCTAATAATTCACTACTATAATCGGTCTATTAACTTCGTGTTAATATCTCACGACTACTACAGTACGTTATCTGTGACTGACTGACTGATGCACGACGCCTTATATATGAGGGGCTGCCTACTATTCGAGAACCCTTCCATCCTTGTTCGATTCGGAATCATTCCAGCCCTTTTCTAGACGGACCGTTCGCATACCAGTTTGTCACAGATAACGCAACTAAAACCTAGATTAAGAATACAACCATAAAATACGTCAACCTAATACTACACTAAACCTAAATAAATTCTAACTATAAAATTTAAATACTTAAATTTGTAACATTACTTTCATTTATATAAGTGTTAAAAATTGTTATAACCTTATATCCTAAAAGGGCATTTATCAGATGATTTAAGAAATGAAATAATGATAATCCATTGATTTAAAGTATTTGAACAAAAAAAAAACACTTAACTGCTAAATTTACTTGTAACTACTAGTCGCAGTTGATTACAAAACTATAATTTCGTAGGTACGCTTTGGGCATCAAAACTAAAAGCTGAAGCATGTCGTACATTATATGTATAGCTAGAGACCCTGTATGTATGACATATTTTAAAATATGTCATACATACAGGGTCTCTAAGTATAGCTATCAATTTTGTACTCAACTGCGACTAGTACTTACAAGTAAATTTAGCAGCTGGGTGTTTCTTTTATTGAACCTAGTTAAAAATGCCTCTAAAGTATTCGCCTTGTTTGCTAGCCATGAGATGTTTAACTTTAATTCTAAATCATTCAACAGTAGAATAATAAATAGTCATTTAATATAATTTACGAATATTAATACTCATTCCTAATAAATCATTAAATTATTATACAGGTCTAAAACAAATACATACTTAGTTGTACTTTGGCGCCAGCGCTAGACAGTAGCACCAATTAAGATTATTATCATTTATTATTGCAAAAAAAATTATTTTGATAATCACATTATCGTTTTTTGATCCCGGACACTAAATGCATAAAATGCAAACAGATAATAATAATCACAGGCCTGCATTTTTTAACACTTGTAACGCTGATTTAAAAAATTTTAACTGTAGTAACTGGGTGGGTAGCGCTGATTTCAAATCTGCTTTTAGTTTTTTGTATCATGCAAGGTGATTTTTCAAAACAGTTAAATCCAAAAATATGATGAAAAGGTACTTTTATAATATTTAAAAAAAAAAAGAAAAAAACATACAAAATAAACACCTTAAAACTATTAGAAATTTTTTTTTATTCTTTGCACTTTTTAAAAAAACATTATCTTTTTCCAGAAAAACTCTTTTGGTTGTTTTTCTGCTATATTCAGCTAAATGAAGATTCCTCGTTATTGTCCAAGAGTAATCCGCTATCATTTTTGTGTTCCAACGCACTTGGTACTTGTTTCCATCTCCTTAATATCTTGATGAAATCTTTCACCCTGCTATTCACTTAAACCCGGTTCCCAACTACGACTTTCTTGTGCGTGCCCGCGCACGCTTCACATGACTGTCATAACATTTCATATTGAGATCATGTGACGCGTGCGCGGGCACGCACGAGAAAGTCGTAGGTGGACACCGGGTTTTACGTTACCAAGATTTTTCGGAAAATAACCCAAATGAGAATGCAAAAAGTGAATTTTTTATGCTCATATTACAACCAAGAATCCTGAATTTTACAGCATATTTTCAACAATCTCAACATAGTTTGGGTCTTTATAATTCCCTAGAAATTTATTAACAACTTCTTTAAAAGCACTCCATGCCTGTTTCTCATTCTCTTTCATTACATTTTGAAATTCTCTATCTTTCATCAAGCTCCTAGTCTGAGGCCCCACAAAGATCCTTTAATTTTGCCTCTGATAGAACCGGAAAATTTTGCACAAATATTTAAGACAATCTTCTGTTTTGTCCAACGCCTTAACAAATTAATTGTTACATAAGTCCAAGTTTTATATAAACTGGTGGAAGGAAGAACTTTTTGAGGGTCAATAAGACTTTCGCGAATTACATTTTTGGTTCCAGGTATTAACGTTTGTCTTTGTGGGCAGTCTCGTTTTTTCCAATGTTACTTTCGATCCCTGCTATCCCAGTCACACAGGAATCATGGAAAGTTAGTAAATCCTTACTACTGACCCAAGAGAAGGTCCAAAATTTGTAGGTCTTCACACACTTGCCAGTTATGATTTTCATCAAAACGCCTCTGTTTTGCAAGTTAAAAAAAACATTTCCAAACTAGTAAGAACCTTTCATTTTAAAATTGCTATTGGAGTTGGGTTTACTTTTATCTCAATTCTTTTTACGGAATATCATTTTCACGTACTTGGCTTTTTTGACATGAAATGTTTTTGATATGACCTATTTTTGCTGAATCTTTCAGTACTCGCTTAAGTAAAGTTTCATTTTAATATCTTATCTAACATTTATTCCAATTTTAATAATTTAAAGACATTATTAACCTCAATTCCAAAAGATACTGTTTTTTTCTTTATCCCTAGCAGTCATATTTCCACCGAGTGATACTTGCTATCAGTAAAATTATTTAATTACGTACCTATTTATAATTGATTTAATGCGCGCTACAAAAAAATCACAAGGTGGCGTCATAGGGTTATTGATCTATTAAAAATTCACAAAATTTAAGCAATTTTGTTTTTAATTCACAACAAAATTTTATCATCTAATCACGCTGTTGTTAAATGATTTTGTTTATAATTTTGCTAATGCCAGGCGCCATGACAAGCCACTACTTCATAGTATATTATATAACAAGGAATAAAAATAAACTTTTATCACAAGGTAAATATAGACGCTATTTTTCCTACTTTTTAATTTCTTTTTCAAGTTTTTTCTTATAATATTATACATATTATGGAACACCAGGTAGGGGAGAACGGGGCTGGTTGGCTCGCGGGCAGTGGCGGCTGCTACAGGGAAGGCAGTGCCCTCCCAAAACTAGACAACAAACAGTATTTTTAATTGATTTATTTAAAAAAAGTTAAATTTTCCCGTACATGTCTAGTTCTTTTTTTAGTCTGTGGTTAACAAAATGCGATTAATTGGGTAAACTTTTTTAGCGCAAATAATTACAAGCCGGCAGCACGGCCCGGGACAAGATTTCAATTTCACCCGTTTTTCAGCGGTGTATGGGTGGCTGTTCTCGCGCGGGGGCGGGAGGTTCGGTTTGGTTCATTCGGTTTGTTTTGGTTGATGTCGGATATATTCATCATGCGAAAGCGTTCGTTGTCCTTCATACGTGTTGCCGGTTCTTTCCTTAATGAAGACGTATGAGTTTGTTTTGATTTGGGATACGTCAGTAGTTAAAAGCCTTGCCGGTCGCGTGTCCATTGTTTGTTTTTGTTTTTGTTTGTTTTCAAAACGGAAATAAATACCGTCGATTAAATAATTAACTGTGCAAATTTAAATAAGTTGACACATAAACGTTTTCAAAATGGAAATAAATACCGTCGATTATATAATTAACCATGCAAATTTAAATACGTTGACATATGAACTTCGATTACAAATAAAATCTTTAGGGCCACATAGACTGGACCTAAAAATCCTAAAAATTAACCAAAACTTTAGTGCAAGTAATAAAAAATTATACGATGCGGAAAACTGGTTGTGCGGTTGTGAAAAACGAAATACTTTTTTTTGCTTTATTTGTCTTATTATGAACAATCCACGAAGTGATCCAGCGTGGGTGGCAAAGGGAATGTGTGATATCAAGCACTTTAGTAAAAAGGTTAAGACACAAAGTAAGTGCTCTTTATTTAAATAACCACATAGAATTTTCTATGCTGGGCAAGACTGATATTAGGTGCCAATTGAATAGTGCTTATTGGCAAAACATGTGTGTGGCAAAAAATAGACATATACTTAGGCAGGTAGGTTAATAGACTGTTTAAAATTCTGTGGGATTTTTGAGGTTGCTCTACGGGGCCATAATGAGTCTGAAACTGGTGCTAATCCGAGCACTTTGCGCATGTAAAAGAACGGCGAATAGATTTTATCTATAAACAAATAAACTAAAAACTAAACTTGTTTGTAAAATGCTAAAATAAAATTGTTTAGGAAAGTTTTTTTATCTCCTTTTTCATGCAATATAAATTTCTGACCCCCCAATTTATAACGTCACCAGCCGCCACTGCCGAATTAACAATGAAAAAACTGCTGTCAATTAAAAATAAGATTTTCTCTGTTTACACAGATTCGCTCATTCTAAGAACGGAAATTACTTTTAGGTATATCACTAATTTTCTCTACTTTTAAACATTTTAGGATTATTATTTCTTGTTTTTTAAATATTTATTTCTTATTAAAATTCCCTGAATTAATAAAAAGTTAAAATTAAGAAACATGGAAATTTTCCTATATATAATAATATAATATAATGAAATATGAAATTTAAAAAATGCAATCGCATTGGCTTATACAAAAACGCATGTCAACTTTATTATATGTGATAAATACCTACTCAACATTATTGTTATTGATTAATTTTATAGGGGCAAGTGCATACAAGATAAAGACTTTTTGTTGTTTAATTTGAGACATTTCTATTTTTACAAATTGTGGAAAATATCAATAGATAGCCTTTACGAAACAAAGGGTTAGCTTATTTAGATATTGGTTTTTTATTCGCAATAAAAAGATTTGTACCCAAATTTTGCAATAATAAAATAAAGATAAAAAAATACTAATTGCTAATTATTATATATATTACTTGCACATTAAGGACTAACTATGTATATTTCTCATTAAATAAATACACTGGTATATTGTACACACCTTTTTTATAACTTTTTGAGTTTTTTACAAAATACCTTTCTTATCTCAAAAACTAAAACTTGCTTAATACTGCATTGCATAATCTTTAATGATAGGAAGGCGCACTCATATTTAAAATTGTTTATACATTATTGTCTTCCTTTTCTACTCACATATAGGGGAAAAGGGGGTAAAACGGGATACCGCAGTATTAGCTAAACTGCGCCAGAATAAAACCTCTTAATATCAGATGTTATATCCCTATGAATGGTTTAACTCTCTGCAATATGATTGGTGCCGGTCGGCTGAGCTTAACTTGGTTTTTGCTCGACATGTGATGTTATTCGCCGTTTATTGTAAAAATAGTTTGCGCATTTTGTGACGGTTAGTATTTTTGAGATCGGATAATATATCAAAAATCTCGGTCAGCCTCTGATAATTTGTAACGGCTTCCAGACAGTGGCGGCGACTACAGGGAGAACAACGGGGCACTGCTTTCCCAAAACTAGACAACAAACAGTATTTTTAATTGATTTATTTTTAAAAAAGTTAAATCTTCCCTTAGGACATGATTGTCTAGTTCTTTTTATTATCTGTGTTTAACAACGAGCGATTAATTGTGTGAACTTTTTTAACGTAAATAATTACAAGCCGGCAGCGCCGCGCGGGGCAAGGTTTCAACTTCACCCGTTTTTCAGTGATATATGGTCGGCTGTTCCCGCAAGGGAGCGGGAGGAATGTTTGTTTTAGTTGACGTCGGCCATCATCATCGTGCGTAAACGTTCGTTGCCCTTTTTAGTGTTGCCGGTTCTATCCTTAGTGAAGACGTATGAATTTGTTTTGATTTGGGTTTTGTCAGGAGTAAAAAGCTTGCCGGTCGCGTGTAATTGTTTGTGGAAATGGAAATAAATACCGTCGATTACATAATTACCTGTGCAAATTTAAATACGTTGACATATGAATTTCGATTACAAATAAAATATTTAGGGCCACATAGACCGGACCTAAAAATTAACCAAGATTTTAGTGTAAGTAATGCCGAGGGGTGTCTCATAAAATCTTATAATAGAAAATTTTTTAAAAAATTATACGATGCTGAAAACTGATTGTGCGGTTGTGAAAAAAAAATTGCTTTTTTTCGCTTTACTTGTCTTGTTATGAACAATCCATGAAGTGATCCTGCGTGCGTACAAAGGGAATGTGTGATATCAAGTACTTTAGTGAAAAGTTAAAAGGACACAAAGTAAGTGGTATTTTTTTAAATAACCTCATAGAATTTTCTATGCTAGGCAAGACTGATATTAGGTGCCAATTGAATAGTGCCTATAGTATATTACACATATACTTAGTAGGTTAATAGATTGTTTAAAATTCTGTGGGATTTTTGAGGTTGCTCTACGAGGCCATAAAAAAGAAAGGCGAATGGACTTTATCTATAAACAAATAAACTAAAAACTACACCAAGTATCTGCTTGTTTGGAAAATACTAAAATAAAATTATTTCGGTAAGTTTTTTTATCTCATTTTTCATCCTTTTTAAATTTCTGCCCCCCCCCCCCAATTTATAACATCACCAGCCGCCCCTGCTTTCAAATATTCAATATCTTGAGTGTCAAATATATAACGGGAGAAGTGAAGAGAGTAAATTTTGATTGATGATTCGATTACTTATTGAAATTATAACCTATATAGCTTTGATTTAGAACCGAAAAATAAGAAAATTATGATACTGATTATTATAACACATCTGACCTATATTATGTTTTTAAAAACCACTAATTTTAATAATATCAATAACTTTTAATTTTATGTCTGGGGTCTGATGGAATTTTACAAGATAACGTGTTTAGTGTGTGCGTCTTAATTTCGTTTTTTTTTGTTATTTGTGTAGATTTAGATACGGTGTAAGCGTGGCTAAAAAATCTTACAACCAAAAATTATTTTTAAATTTTGAAAGTAATGTGATGTAATAAAGATCGTAATTTCTCATTTTTGCATACTTTTTAAATAATGAAATAATATGAACCGTGTTAATCGCCATATTTTAATGATCAATATAGAAATAAATCGTAAATTCAACAGTTTTGCATTTTTTCTTAGTCTTTTAGATGGTGCACGTCACAAACATTTGACGGCAAATTTCTTAAGTTAAACGAAACTCTGTATATTATGTAATCTTTTATTAGGCCTCTTCTTTTTATTTAAAAATATATTTAGTTTTTTGAATAAATTTGGATATAAACGGTTTTTGAGATATAATTTATTAGTACCTGCCTAAGCATAATATTGTTTGGATTAGAAATCTAGCAAGGAACGACGATTTTAAATATACAGGGTGGCGACTTTAAATTGGCCCCTGCCTCTATCAGGTTAATATTTAATTTTTGGCAGAAAAAGAACAAAACACGTCTACTGAGGTTTTAAACAGGCTTTCTTCCCGATGCTATTTTTTTTTCTGACCCCCGGAAAGCGTCTAACCACACTTTTTTTAGATCGAATGACCCCACTTGTGGTACCTTATTCGAAAGGTTAGCAAAAAAGATTAACACTGAACACAACGAGGTAGGTACCACCAATGATAAATTTTAAAAAATACATTTGAGTTTTATTTAGTATACTCAGCAAGCATTAATTAGTTCAATTAATTTACAAAATAAAATCAATAGAACAATAATAAAAATAATAAATAACCTGCCACGGTTCTCTGGAAGAGTGCCTAAAATTAAAATTGAATTTGCCCTTTGTATTACTAAACTAATTTGTTGAGTGATGAGGCTATTTGTTTTTTTACTAATATCTAAAATTAATCTTTAGTCTCATCACCCCAGTTCCAACTGCAAATGGAACGAAAATATATCGCTTCGTTGACATGTTAATTGACGTACCTTTCTGTATGTCAAAACAAGCATTCCTTGATTTTTCTTTTTTAATAAGCTTTTGAACAAGGTATCGCAAGTGGGGTCATTCCATCTGAAAAAGATCTCATCGCTTACCGGGGAGGTCTGATCAAAAATTTTTTGCGTAAGAAAGAAAGCCCGTAAAAAAACTCACATGACGTGTTTTTGTTTTGTTTTTCAATACAAACCAAAAATCTAGGATTTCCAACTTTACCAAATTTTGTACATATTTGCAGTACCATTTCACCATTCCAAGAAAGTTCTTCGTTAAGTTTTCTGTGGTGCAGAGGCGATTTACTGATATACGAGATTCGTACAAACATAAGTTTCTTATTTATTATATTTCTTCACAACCAGGACCATCCGGTATATACTGCCTACATTTTTAAAAGCTGGTTAAATTTCTAATAAAATGATTTGGTATTAGGTATTACGTTGTTACAATTTATTTGAAATGAAGGAAAAATATGAGCAAGTATTTAGTTTTCCCAAATTACTGGTGCTTGATTCATTTAAATAATTGAAACGGTGTGAAATTTGATTAATCCAAGTTAGAGACCCTGTATATATGACATATTTTTAAGAATATGTCATACATACAGGGTCTCTAATCTAAGTCAATCAACAATCTTTAAGAAAATGCGATTTTGCTTTGTTTTTGTCAGCATAAACTTTTATCGTGTTTCCCCTGTTGCCCTTTTTTTAAATAATTTTGTATTAGAGATCCTAAAAACTTTTTGTGATAACCGTATATTTTGTACGTTTTCTGCTTAAAAGAATTAAGACAGACATTTTTAAAAAATTCCAAATTTTTTTGGAAACCTTAATACTTGCTGCCTTTTACCAGAAATTTAAACAGCTTTTAAAAAATGTAGGCAGTATATACAGGGTGGTCCCGATTGTGTAGAAATATAATAAATAAGAAACTTATGTTTGTACAAATCTCGTATATCAGTAAATCTCCTCTGCGCCACAGAAAAGTTAACAAAAAACTTAACGAAGTAGGTTCTTCAAACCGTGAAACGGTACTGTACATGTGTACAAAATTTGGTACAGATACAATTATTTGAAAATCCTAGATTTTTGTCTGGTCTGAAGAGGCACAATTTGGTTTCATTTTTCAGGGAACAAAACAATGTAAATGACATACATATGTATAATAAAGAAAGGGAATGTGCATATTAAGCAGATCGTCCG
Source organism: Aspidapion aeneum (assembly GCA_963576565.1). Classification (NCBI taxonomy): domain Eukaryota; kingdom Metazoa; phylum Arthropoda; class Insecta; order Coleoptera; family Brentidae; genus Aspidapion; species Aspidapion aeneum. The sequence goes on from OY755040.1 coordinate 109,349,251, forward strand.
AAAATCTAAAGAAATCTTAGAGCGTCTTTTAAAAATCAGTATCTTCAATGTGAGAATATGGGCTCTGATAAGAAATCTAATCCCCCACCAAATCGGCCCTGAAACATGCGCGACTGCATCTCCAACGGCAATACAACAAGGCATTCTTTTAGACTATATTGTGTATCCATTTGGATATGCAGGCCTTCAGATTGGATACCCAGTAAATAGGAAATGGATACCCACTTTTGGGCCTTGGCCTCTTCTAAAATATAATTAAAATATGATCCCTAAAATACAGGGTGTAATTTATATGATGATTAAGAGATGGTGCGGAAGGTCCAAAGTAGACAAAAAGTTCAAATAACTTTTGGCAAAGTTATAGCATTTGCTAAGTTTGGAGAGTAGGAAAAAACGAAGAGTTTTTAAAATGACAAATTGAACAACGTTAAATAATTTGATTCAAAAATATTCTTTTGTTTTTTTTTTTCCAAGAAAATATCGATAATTTAAGGATACAGTGTACCCAAATAATCTGTGGAATATAAATTTGTCAATTCTTTTAATAATTAATTTATTTATAGCTATTAAATTTACACAAAAGAAATTGAAATTTTTGTATATGTAATGTTGGCACTACATTTAAAAGAATCATTTAATTCATTTTAAGTGTTTTTATTTATTTGCAAATAATTTAACCATTTAATTATTACCCTTATTCTCATGCATAATTTCAGAAAATCTCGATTTTCTGTTGTAATTTTTAAACAAAGAGGATTGATGCAAAATATTATAAGAAAAAAATCCTTCTTTTGATCTTTTCTACCACCTATTAAAGTTTGCTATTATAACCTGATATTAAGGCAAAAGAAAAAAATACAAACAAATATACAATATAGATATTTATTGTGTCAAAAAATACTAATTAGATAAAGCAGTAACTTTATGTTAAATGTTTGAATCTTATGGTAAGAATTTCTGGATATTTGAAAGTATCAAAATGTTTTTCGTTATGACTTTCCAACTATAGCACCGATTTTAGCAAAGCAAAAAGTGGTTTGCAGGGAATTGATCAGGTATTTGTGTAAAAGTATATTTTTGTCGGAAATTTTAGATATTTTTTGTTTACTAAAAGATGTTCTGCAATACAATATACCTCTGCCCAAATATAAATGTGGAAGGGATCAAGAGTAGGTAATCTCCTGGCTCAATGACGCAAAACTGGGCTGCATGTAAATGCACCATAATGGTAGGAATCTTCGGCGAAATTTGTGACATTAAGTACCTTCAACAAGTGTTCAGAAATCAAGTATACTTATTATGTTAAGATAAGATCTAGACATAGGACCTAGCTATCTACTTTCTAGCTCTAAGCAAATTACATTTATTTCTTTCATATGTAGTATGTAGAAGTAGATTATTATTTAACGGCATAAAAAATAGACCGTAGACGTAAGATTTAAAGCCTCTCATGCTCAGCCTCCACAACTTCTAAATATAGCCTATACATATTAATAAACTAAAAGAAATGCAACAACACCCAAGTTGGCATGTTGCCTACCTATCTTGCAATCATTAATACAAGCAAAAGGCAATTTAAAATTAAGGGGCATTTACACTATTTTAGCATGCCAGCGCAAGCAAGCAGCAATTTTGTTGACATTTAGCCAGTGGCGTAGCTATCGTTGGGCAAGCCGGGGCAGTGCCCGGGGCTCCGACGTAAAAGGGGCCCCAGCGGCTCTAGTAAAAACATCGTTTTTAAGCGGCAATAAATTCGTAACTTAAACATAACAAGTAACTTGTTAAACTAAATTTTAACTTAAAATCAAAAAATTTTTTTTTTACAAAAATTATATGTATATTTATCGGTTTCACAACGTTCTACGTCTTCCGATACCCAATCTCCACTCGTTTCTGTTTGCCCATAATTCATCATCTAGGCCTCTTATTCTTATTTCACTGTCTATTGCTTCTCTCCAGCTTCTCCTTGGCCGTCCTCGTTTTCTTCGGCCAGTTGGTTTCCATTGTAGTATTTGTTTAGGTAGTATTGCATCATTCATTCTCTGTACATGTCCGTACCACACCAGTTGTTTTGTTCTTATATCATCCACTAAAGTACGTTCATCCACTGCCATAATTTCTCTTATTCTTTGATTTGTAACTCTTTCTCTTTTTGATTTCCCTGCTGCTTTTCTCCAATAGTCCATCTCCGTAGCGGAAAGCATTTTTTCTGTTCTATCCTTGACCGGCCATACTTCTGAGCCGTATGTAATAATACTTTTTACAATGGTGTTATATATATATATATAAGCTTTTTGTTATGCTTTGATATACTTTGGTCCCAAATTATTCCATTTAATAAAGTTATTGCTTTTCTTCTTGTACGTTTCGATCTTTTATAGCTTTGTCTAGTGTTCCGTCAGCTGTAATTTTGAGACGCTTCGCTGCCCGGTATTTAAGATTAGATCCAGTTTCATTCCACCGATACACATACTCTGTCTTATTGAGATTAACCCTAGTCCCCACTTTTTGTACTCTTCTATTAGTTTTCGTGTCATATATTCGAGGTCGTCATAATCCTGAGCCACTACTATCTGATCATCGGCGAAGCATAAAGTATACAAGGTGGTTTCGTCCAACGAAATTCCCATGTTTTGGCATTTTCTCTTCCATACTTTAAGGACTTATATATTATATTATATATCTTAAAGAGCGTAGGCGAGATACAGCAAACTTGTTTAAGACCTTTATTTACTTGAAAGCCTTTGGTTAGTTTTGCTTTTATTTTAACTTTTGTCTTACTATTGCGGTGTAACTATTTGATGGCCTTAATTAGTTGTACGCTTATGTTTGTGTTTTCCAACGCTTTCCAAAGTAGATTTAGTGGTATACTATCATATGCCTTCTGCAAATCGACGTAAAGCAGATGCAGCTCTTGTCCGTATGCCATATTCTTTTCAATAACTTGGGTTATACAAAAGAGATGATCAGAACTCGATCTACCCGCCCTGAAACCGGCTTGTTCTTCTGCCTCCATGTCTTTATATTCGCTTTCCACTTTATTTCTTATTATTTTACCGTATATTCTGCTTAGCGTACTAGTCACAGATATACCTCTAATAATTGTCACATATATCTTTCCGTCCTTTTTTGTGTATTGTGGATATATATGACGTTTTTCACTCAGTTGGTGCTATAGTTCCATTTAAATATTTTTGGAAAAGATTCCGTAATCTCCAAAACAGTTCTTCAGTGCCATATTTAATAAGTTCAGCTGGGATATTTCCGGGTCCGGCAGATTTACCGCTTTTTAAGGTTGTGCACACGTTTTTGACCTCAGAGATTGTAAGGGGTACTGGAGATCCCATCGTTCTAATTATATTGTCTCTTTCTTCTTTCTTGAATTCTGTTCTATCTTCAGTTAAAAGTTTTTTAAAATGTTCATCCCATTCTTTGTCTGGTATTGGTGAAATGATATCTCTGCATGTTTCTTTTTTAATCGATCTTATAGTTTTCCAGCTTTCGGTACTTCTCCTACTTCCTAAGTAAGAATCTATTTTCTGTCACTTTTGCGACCACGAAAGATTTTTCTTATCACTGATCATTCTTTTCACCTTTGATTGCGCGATTTTGTATTCTTCTCTGCTCCTATTTGTCTTTTGGGATAAGTAGGTGTGATATAATTTCCTTTTTTCCTCTATTTCTCTTTCAATCTCAGCATCCCACAGTATGGTTTTCTTCTTTTAGAAGTTTCTTCCACTAATCCTAGTGCTTCTTTTGCAGCTTGATGGATGCTTAATGTAATACATTCGTATTCTTTATCTGGGGTTTCACCTAAACTTGTATTAAGTTTTTCGTTCAGTCTCTTTTTGTATAAGTTTTTTACGCTGTCATGTTCTAGGCTTAGTAGATTAAATTTACAGTGATCAATTTCTTCAGTTACTGTATCATCAAGATGCTGTTGATGCAGGCTTCGGCCTTGATAAGGAAAGAGAATTTTGGACTCCAGATAATAGTAATCACTTCAGCATATGTTGATCCACGCTTTGTTCTGACATCTTGAATTTCTAGTTTTGTCTTGTTTACTGATAAGGTAATCAATGACGGATTTCAGGTTTTGTGAGGGTTTGGTCCAGGTATATTTGTGCATTTCTTTATGTTGAAAAAAACCGTTTTGGATTTTTAGGTCTAATTGCTCACATACTGTAATTAGCCGGTTTCCATTGTCATTAACAATATTTTCTCCATATTGGCCAACTGTTAGATCATTAACTCTGTTACCGGTTCTACTATTTAAATCTCCCAATATGACAATTTCTCTAAATGTACTTACTGCTGATATTTCATTGTGTATTTCTTCAAAAATTATATTCATTTTAATTAACCTTTCATTTACTGCTTCCCAGTTGGTGATAAATTTTCTAATTCTTTTGTTGACCAAAATAGATACTTCTTGTTGAGCATGTTTTTCTTTTGCCACTCCGCTATAGAAATGGTCATAATGCTCTAGATTTTCAGATCCTTTTCCTTTCTTTTTCGTTTCTGTTAGTACAGCAAGGTCTACCTTCATTCTGGCTAAATGTCACAAAAATTACTTCTTTTATCAAAACTTTCGAATGCGGCGCATTTTATTTTAATCTGGTTTTTAAGTTCAGAGTTCAGACTTATTTAACAACAACAAAAAACATTTTTGTTTTTACTGCCTTCTTGGTTTCTCCCCTCCGGACATTCTGGATCCGCCACTGTAAATGTAATCATTTGGATTTTTATTGAATATAAAATAGGTTGCAATTAAAAAGCTAGCTTTAAAATACGTAGTAAAACGATAGACATGTTAAAAATTCTGTGGGATTTTTGAGGTTGCTGTACGGGGCCATGATGAGTCTGAAACTAGTGCTCATCCGAGCACTTTGCGCATGTAAAAAAAGGGCGAATACACTTTATCTATAAACAAATAAACTAAAAACTACACCAAGTAGCTGCTTGTTTATAAAATGCTACAGAACAGAATTGTTTAGGTAAATTTTTTTTATCTTCTTTTCCATACAATATAAATTTCTGCCCCCCCCCCCAATTTATAACGTCATCAGCCGTCACTAGTAACTAGATGTGTAAAAACTTCTTCCTAAAAAAGATCGCCGCTGCGGCACATTTATTCCGATCGATCCTAAAACTTTCTTCCATAGTTTCATCAAGTCATCCTCTTAACGTCCCGGGCGAAGGACTTACTAAAGTCACCGTTGCCACACCTATTAACAAGTTGGCTACCATATGGGTCACCGGTGATACATAGCCCGAGTACCCCTACAGCCCTCTGTTAAAAAGTCGCACCTATCCCCATTTTTTAGTTTATCCCTGTACCATACCCAAAATCTCATTCCTTTCTTTATACACCGACTTTTTTTACAAGCATTTAAAATTACTTGTGTTCGTTATCACCGGTGATACATAAAGTACAGAAGTGAACTGTACTGTACTGTATGAGTCACCGGTGATTCATATGTTACCCTGGACTAGGACGCGAAAATGCTTGGTAGCCAACGTGTAACTCATTTTTACTCAGCCGGGCTTATAAAGCCGATCACACAAAAAATTCATAGCGCATAACATGGCGCATAGAAGTTCAACCTTATGGACTTTTCTTATGCAAAACTATTATGGTTGATTGGTTGAAAGCCCCATGCTACGCGTTATGCACCATGCTACGGAGGTGTGTGTGAAGGCCTTAACCAGAATGCTCCTTTATTTCTTTCGACTCTTAAGGTAATTATTTACATCTAAATATGCAACTAGTTTAATTTCAGAACGTGTTCATATGCTAGGGCGTAGGTAAGTATAGATCAGGGGCGGATCTGAGCTTTCGCAATAGGTGACGTAGGATTACCCTCCCCCCATTTTTAATACACACAATAAAATATAATAATATGCTAACAATGTAAATACCTATTCTATAAATTCAATAAAATCAGCGAAATCATATCGTAGGTTCACGATGATGCAATGGCAATTAACTTAAATTTTACTACTTGTATGTGAGGAAAATTTGTTTATCCTTTAAATTTTTCACCATCTTTAAAATGTCGAATTTACACTTTGTCTTCAACCCTAGCCGATTTATTTACGTTCAATATAGGGGAGCTTTTCAGAGTTCAAAAAGTATTTTTATTCATCGTCGTTCCATCCCGCCAACGATTTTTCCCGTAAAACACACACTGCATCGTACACAGCGAATATTGTGCAAAATAATTCAAATAAAAACCGAATCCGAACCGAGTAATTTTTTCATACACATAATATTCCAATACGCACGGTATTTGCCAATGCCTGGTGCAAACATAAGTGCTCGCGGTCCTTAACAGGTTCGCTGCCCACTCGGTCTAGAAGACCACATACGTAGTTGTTTCATTCGCCACCATGGTCTATAAGACCGAGAGGAAATTTAGCCACCCTCGCCAATCAATCAATCCTTTTTCGCCAACTGTTTTATTTTGCATTGGTTTAACGCTGGTAATAGACCGAGTTGGTGCCCGAGGATAGTTGGAACATATCGGTATTGTAAAAAAGTTCATTGTTTTACTCATTTTATTTTTAAATGTGCTAAATTAGAGAAACAAAAATATTTTACTTAAAATATTATTTATTTTTGAAAAATTCTAAAACCCATACCTGCAATTCACATATATTAATGCATAAACAAACGTAGATAACTAATGAGTTTCATATCTGTGGAACTTTTTAAAGCATTCCAAGCAAAAAAATGGTTTACCATCACAACCTTTACAACACAAAATGAAACTTCCACGCCGCCTCGGTCTATGAGGCCGAGTGACATTTTTGACAATTTTGACATGATAATAACATCTACAAAAAAACTCTACAGACCTTGGGTGCAGGTGATGTAATAGCAGCTAAAGAACCTTGATAGGACAAAGCGGCTCCAGGGGAACTTCTTTTTTTTTATCGGCCTTTTTTTTGTGGCGTTAGTGGCATAATTACGAATAACGTGTGGGCAGCGAAAAAAATGTTTTGATTGGTTGCTTTCCAATACATATGCATATTATTTCCATACAGTACGTCTTATTCTAATAACGACAGATCCTAACGATGCATGACGCAAACATATTTGAAAAGATTTAACATATTGAAAAGATTTAAGATAGAAAGTCCTGATTGTATGTAAGGCAAAATCGTCTATCCTTTGAATTTTTGTACCACCATTCTTTAAAATGTCGAATGTACACTTTGTCTTTAACCTAAGCCGGTTTATTTACGTTTCGGGACGGCTTTTCAGAGTACAAAAAGTATTTTTCTTTCATCGTCGTTCCATCTCGAAAACGGTTTTTCCAGTAAAACACACAATGCATCGTACATAGCGAATATTGTGCAAAATAATTCAAATAAAAACCGAATCCAAAACGAATGTAAACAATACGCCGGTAACCGGACACTATTTCAATAATGTACGCAGGTTCAACACCTGATTCTTTCATACACATAACATTCCAATACCAACGGTATTTGCCAATGCAAGTGGTCGCGGTCCTTAAGAAAAAATGTTCTGATTGGTTGCTTTCCAATATATATGCATATTGTTTCCATATAGTACGTATTATTCTAATACCCACAGATCCTTACGATGCATGATGCAAACATATTTGAAAAGATTTAACATAATGAAAAGATTTAAGATAGAAAGTCTTGATTGGTTATACGTTGTATTATGACACATGCATATTATTTTATTCGTGTTTTCGTCACGTCAAATCATCGGCGCACCGCTGACAAAAACTATGTAAATTTGGTATCTATGCATTTTTCGTATTTTTATTTCCGAATGTTTGCAGCAAATGCCAGTCTTTATGTAAATAGGTAACAGGGAGTATTGAAATATTACGTATATGGATTCTTTCGACGTTGTCATGACAACCAACGGACGCCTTCACCCCGTGGCATATCGAGTAGACACATGCGAACAAAAAACAAAAATCGCTTCAACAATGCTTGTATGTACGCTGGGCCCGCACAGAATCCGCGGCTGGGAACGCTCACGCTTCTTTTTCCGTTAATAGATAATAAGGTCATCAACCGCTCGTTGGATTTTACTGACGCGGCACGACGCGACTCCGATGTTTCATTTTTTTGTCCTGTCTTAGATTATAAAATTTATTCTGTCACTGGGTGCTACAGGAAGGACAACGGGGCAGTGTCCTCCCAAAACTATACAACAAACAGTATTTTTAATTGATTTATTTAAAAAAAGTTAAATCTTCCCCTACGACATGATTGTCTAGTGCTTTTTATTATCTGTGGTTAACAACAAGCGATTAATTGGGTGAACTTTTTTAGCGTAAATAATAGCAAGTTGACGTCGGCCATATTCATCGTGCGAAAATGTTCGTTGCCCTTTCTAGTGTTGCCGGTTCTATCTTTAGTAGAGACGTATGAATTTGTTTTCATTTGGGGTTTGTCAGTAGTAAAAAGCCTTACCGGTCGCGTGGCATTGTTTGTTTTCGTTATTGTTTGTTTATAAAATGGAAATAAATACCGTTGATTACATAATTAACTGTGCAAATTTAAATACGTTGACATACGAACGATTACGAATAAATCTTTAGGGCCACATAGAGCGGACCTAAAAATTAACCAAAATTTTAGTGTAAGTAATGCCGAAGGGTGTTCCATAAAAACTTATAATAGAAAATGTAATAAAAAATTAAACGATGCTGAGAACTGGTTGTGCGGTTGTGAAAAAAAAATGCTTTTTTGCTTTATTTGTCTTGTTATGAACAATCAACTGATCCTGCGTGCAAAGGGAATGTGTAATATCAAGCACTTTAGTGAAAAGTTAAAAAGACACAAAGTAAGGTCTTCATTTAAACAACCACATATAATTTTCTATGCTAGGCAACACTGATATTAGGTGCCAATTGAATAGTGTCTATAGGCAAAACATTACCGAACATAATGAAAATGTGACAAAAATTAGACAGATACGTAGTAGGTTAATAGACTCTTTAAAATTCTGTGGGATTTTTGAGGTTGCCCTATGGGCGCATAAAAAAAGAAAGGCGAATGGACTTAACCCACATAGCACAAATCAAAACAACGTTAAAAACACTTGGAGGAGGAGCTGCTTGTTTGGAAAATACTAAAATAAAATGTATAACGTCACCAGCCGCCACTGCTGCCTTACTTGCTGTTTCCATTAACCCCTGTAAAAACAAATGGCCTCGCAAATGATAAAGAATAACCCTATGAAAATTCAACTAAAGAGCACACACTTATACCAATGTGTAATGCACCTCCCGCTCTCACAGCCCTGATAGGGTCCCAGGGCAAACCCCATGAAGTTAAAAAGAATGCTGGGTTACCCAGGTTCAGCTCCAACGGCCTAGGTCGTGCTTTGCTCGCACGTCAGTTGCATTTTCAATTGGAGACACGGTACCATCACATTGCTGGCACTCACAGTTAAATTAAACAGAAGGGGTTGATCCACTGCACGACTTGCACGTACCGATTCTTCGTCTTGTTTTGATGATATTTGTTATCTACAAATTTCTTTTTATCAACATTTAATTATGTAAAGATTGAATTGTTTTTGGTAAAACACAAGTAACATAAAAAAGTTTTTAAATATTTTTTAACCTTCCAATGTCATCTACTATGAACCGATCAATGATCCTTTATTTTTTTCAAAATATCATCAGATTTTTTGGCAATAAATTGCTATTTATAAAGTAGGTTGTTCTAAAACACAATCACGAAAACAAACTGTGATCATCTGTAACTTCTGAAATAATAATAATCGATCGTTGTTTGCCTTCCTGTTTTATTTTTGAAGTATGTTATTAAGATCAAAAACGGAACTATTAAATTATTCTTAAGGACAGATTAAGAACAAGGAGGTTACCGCCAGACCTTCACGAAAAAATAAAAAATACCACTTCAAATTTATAAGCTGCAGTGTGCATCATTGTTTTGTACACTCAATCGCACACAAAAGAAACTGTACCATAAAAGATCGCGCAAAGTTTATATTTTTGTCGACACAAAAATCCAACCAAAAACTAGTAAAGCTCCTAAATACGAAAGATATCAAAAAGTCTATGTTCGAAGCCAGTGGCGCATGCTTCAGGGAGGGCAACCCTCCCTAAACTAGACAACAACCAGATTTTTAATTGATTTATTTAAAAAAGTTAAATCTTTCCTTACGACATGTCTAGTTCTTTTTTTTAATCAGGTTAACTGGGTAAACTTTTTTAGCGTAAATATTTACAAGCCGGCTACACCGCGCGGGACAAGATTTCAATTTTACCCGTTTTTCAGCGGTGTATGGGTAGCTGTTCTCGCGCGGGAGCTGGAAGAATGTTTGTTTTAATTTCGTTGCATTTTCCTACGTGTTGCGGTTCTATCCTTAGTGAAGACGTATGAGTTTGTTTTGATTTGGGGTACGTCAGGGTCAGTAGTTAAAAGCCTTGCCGGTCGCGTGTCCATTGTTTTTGTTTTTGTTTGTTTTCAAAATGGAAATAAATACCGTCGATTATATAATTAACTGTACAAATTTAAATAAGTTGACATATGAACTTCGATTACAAATAAAATCTTTAGGGCCACATAGACCAGACCTAAAAATCCTAAAAATTAACCAACATTTTAGTGCAAGTAATAAAAAATTATACTATGCTGAAAACTGGTTGTGCGGTTGTGAAAAACAAAATGTTTTTTTTTTTGCTTTATTTGTCTTATTATGAACACTCCACGAAGTGATCCTGCGTGGGTGACAAAAGGAATGTGTGATATCAACCACTTTAGTGAAAAGTCAAACACACAAAGTAAGTGCTACTTATTTAAATAATCACATATAATTTTCTATGCTAGGCAACACTGATATTAGGTGCCAATTGAATAGGGCATATAGGCAAAACATTACCGAACATAATGAAAATGTGGCAAAAAATAGACATATACTTATAATTACTTAAAATTCTGTGGGATTTGCACTTGCGCATGTAAAAGAAGGGCGAATAGACTTTATCTATATATAAACAAATAAACAAATAAACTAGAAACTACACTAAGTAGCTGCTTGTTTGTAAAATGCTAAAATAAAATCTCCTTTTTCATGCAATATAAATTTCTGCCCCCCCAATTTATAACGCCACCAGCCGCCACTGCTCGAAGCTGAGTACATTCGAGTGATGTGTTTCCTCAGAGTTTGGTAACTTATTTTGCCTTCTCTTTCTAGCTTGATCTATCTTTAGATGTAGAAACGATTTTTAGAAATTTAAAGGGTAGAAACAAAATGTAACGTAAATTTAAAATATTTTTGTTACCAGACAATTATTTCAAGAGCTACCAATGCGAGGAAATTTTATGCCAAGTATTGAAAATTATTTTTTAGAAAAACTGGTAGGTATGTGTTGTTTGTGTAATCAAAAGTCATCTATGTTCTGTGAATTGCGTAAAAAAAATAAAAAGAAGTACACAAGTAAACACAGACCTAATCCTATATTTTCCTGGTGGTTTTTCACTGGAATTGCCCTTCAGTTTTTCGCTAGTTGTTTTCGGAACTTTTTAATTATTTTTGCTTCAGAACACAAAACAGGGTATTGACAAATAAATAAAGGATAAAGATAAAAAATTGTGTCTGCAAAAGGCCAAAATTGGGCTTCTAAATATCACGTGACATCTGTCATTTAATGTCGCCTTTATAAACGAAAAAGTTAGCTAAAGGAGGGCGTGCAAAAGGTCCCTATTATTTTGACAATTTGCTACATTTGGTTTGTTTTTCATTTTAGAGATCGCTGAATTTATTATTTTCTTGGAAGAACCATTCTGTTGACAAACCACTGACATTAAATAAATATATTCTTTTTATATTTGGATTCATGAAATTTAGAACTAAACGCGGTAAATTAAAATTCGTAAATTAATTAAGTAAAATTGGTAATTTAATATTTTTGAAAGTTTTTCTTCCAATATACAGGGTGTCCCAGAACTAATGGTACATTGTTAAACTGTAGATTCCCTGGGTGAAAATATTTCGATTTAGCCATACTTACCTTAGTCCAAAAGTTCGTACTAACCGAGATACAGGGTTTTAAACTTTATTTTTTCAATTCGATTTTCTTTAATAACTTTTTTACTAATTAATATTTTTGCAAAAACTAACCAGCGTGTAAGTTTTTTTGAAATTGGCAAGGCGATTCCGTTGAAAATTTTGATGTACAGTGTACAGGGTGTTCCCTGGACCACTAGCATTGCATTAAAATCAGTGACTTTGTTTTGTGCCTCGGTGTATACCAGATTTTATGTAAAATAATGGTTTTTCCATCCTTTTTATGTAAAAAAGTTATACTGTTTTAAAGTCGCTCAGAGCAACGGTTTTTGAAATTTTTGCATTTAAAATTTTTATTGCGTGTGAGTGCGGAGCCTAATTTATGTATGATACTTTCTGCAATTCATTCTACTAATTAATATTTTTGCAATAACTAACCAGCATGTAGGTTTCTCTGAAATTTGCAAGATGATTCCGTTGAAAAATTTGATGTACAATGTACAGGGTGTTCTTTGGACCACTAGCATTGCATTAAAATCATCAATGTATTTTTTTGTGCCTCGGTGTATACTTAAGCAGGCTTTTAAATAGAATATTATTTTAATTATTAAATAATTATTAATAACAAAAAAAAACAATTATAAAAATTATACATATTTTATTGCAACAACAAATTTTTAGATAGAAAAACAAAAAAATCTACAATAAATGTTCAAAATGACCACCGTTAACCTGAATACATTTGTTTATTCGCTTATTATACGAACGTCTGATTTTAAAATAAAGATTTGCATTTCTGAACGCCTCTCCAGCATTTTGAAATTTTTTAAATAGTTTTTCTCGGGTACTACAATAATAAACAGTTTTAAGTTTGATTTACTATTTGTCAATTTAAAATTTTTAACTTATTTGCTGAGAGCGCCATGCTTAAGAAATTTTATATTTTTTTAAATAAATAATAAAATATTAATTTTATTGATAATTAAAATTTTCTTTCAAAACAATAAAAAAATACTTGCATTAATAAAGTATACGTACTTACCATTTAAAAAAAAAACTAATACGAAGAGGTTGTTGTTCCTTATTAATATATATACAGTTGCAATTACTAACAATGATAACACACTTATGATAATTCAAGAACCACCCTGTATATTTTTTAACTTAATATTTCTTAAGAAAACATCCAATCTTAGAATGCTATAAAAAGTATTGATTATAGCTAATATGTATGAAGCAGGTAAGAATTTAATCAAAAATCTTTTACGCATACAATAAAAACTTCTAATTTAATTATCTTGAAAACCGTTCCTCTAAGCGACATCTAAACGCCATAACTTTTTTACTTAAATAAAATATAAAAAATAATGTTTTTAATAGAATCTTGTATACATCGAGGAACAAAAATGTTAGACCTATTTTAATGTAACGGTACCGACCCAGAGAACACCTTGTATAATATAATTTTTTTTTTCCAAAATTAAGTTGTCCATGCCCAAAAACCACCAAACCGAATTTTTTTGCAAAATTATTAATTAGTAGAAAGAATTGAAGAAAGTATCATACATAAATTAGGCATATCACTCACATGCAATAAAAACTTTAAATGCAAAAATCTCAAAAACCGTTGCTCTGAGCGACTTTAAAACAGTATAACTACATAAAAAGGATTGGAAAATCATTATTTTACATAAAAAGTGGTATACACCGAGGCACAACAAAAATACACTGATTTTTATGCAATGGTAGTGGTCTAAGGAACACCCTGTTCATTGTACATCAAGTTTTTCAACAGAATCGTCTTACCAATTTTAAAAAAACTTACACGCTGGTTAGTTTTCGCAAAAATATTAATTATTAAAAAAGTTATTAAAGAAAATTGAATTGAAAAAATAAAGTTTAACACCCTGTATCTCGGTTAGTACGAACTTTTGGACTAAGGTAAATATGGCTAAATCGTAATATTTTAACCCAGGGAATCTACAGTTTAACTATGTACCATTAGTTCTAGGACACCCTGTATATTAAGGTACTTACTTGCCTGAGTTAGTTAGTTAGTATGTCGCTGATCATAAATAGTTGATACATAGTTATGTTGGCTGTACGAAAACCCGTACCCAATTTTATTTTATTCAAGGTTGGTCTGCTTTTTAATTCTTAAAACAATTTACTTTGTTTGACACCTCATTTTTATAAAAACATTTCCCATATATTGTCACTTTATTACATTATATAGGTATAAACTGTATTTCACGAACATCGAAACAGACCCCTTTTTGGGTATTTAGAGTGCCAATTTGGAGAAACGCTTGGACACGTCGATTTTGTTTGCGAGGGGGACAGTTTTTGGCTATCTTGAAATTTTTGTAGCAAGGGTTAATTAATCTTTGTAAAGAACAATTTTTCCTATTAAAATCGGTAGGTCAAAAGTTAATTTTTTTGTGGCCCACTCAGTTAAACATTATTTTTTATTTTAACCATGTGTTAAAATAAATAAATTTAGAAAAAAAAACTTTTTGAAAACAAGCTTTTATAAAATGGACTAAAAAGCATAAAATAATTTTTTTAGTGTTCTGATATCATAATAATAAAAGCAATGGGCGTATTAAAGGAAATTTACCTGTTTTTGTTTTAGCCTTGTTAACTCGAAGTTTAGTGAAAATCCAAATTCATTATATTATAGCAGAGAAATGTAAGGGTAGACAATTTAACCCAACCAACCCAACCCTACTCAAGCTACCCTTACATTTTTCTGATATGGATGGACATTATTACGCATGCCTCATATTAGGCAGATCATCTGCGACCGGCAGTGTGCCGATTTATTTTGTCACATTGAAAAAGAAGAGTCTGCCCATCATCGGTTGTGGACGATCCACCAAATGCGCATGAAAAATGCTTTTTAGTCCATTTTATAAAAGCTTGTTTTCAAAAAGTTTTTTTTTCTAAATTTATTTTTTAATTTTTAGATTTGTCTAAGTCTATGCATTTCAGCTAGCGCATCGATGTTGCATGGAGTCTTTCCTGTCAATTTTGTAATATCTAAGTCTTCGATGAGAAGGCCGTCCAACGATTTGATACGGCTCAAGGCGACATAAGCTTGACCAGGAACAAAAAGCTTAGGTCACAAGTAAATCACAGCATAGTCAACAGTACTACCCTGCATTTTATGAATAGTAGATGCCCAGCATAAGACTATAGGTAACATTCTTCGCTCGGCTGTGCCATAACTGTATTTGGCAGGAAATTGCACAGATTTCGGCTGAATCATATGAATGCCGTCATTACCAAAGTCTATTTCCACTGTATGTATATCATTGTCGTAAATCTGTACTCGCCGAAAGCATGGCCAGATGATTGTAGTTATGTTTCCAATAGCCCCGTTCACTAAACCTTTTTTTACATCTATGTTGGACCGCAACATAACTTTGGCGCCTTCAAATATTTCTAATTTTTTTAGCAGACCTCCAGTTTTATTGATATCTATTGGTATAATACTATTCAAATCTACGTTATCAGATTTGCTAGTTGCATCTATCAGTGTGTCTTGTGCCACGATTTTAAATATTGGTTTTCCACTGACTCGAAAGTGTTCAAGTACGGTTTGATAGTGTGCTTGCACCTGCTTGTTAGTTGGATAGATTCGCAAAGCATTTTCAAGGGCAAATTCGCCAGTGAAAACTTACTTTTCTTAAAAGGAGGGAAAAATATTCCGAACTAAGTTCACCAATTCTCAATGTATTAAAAACACCTATAAATTCTGAATTTCCCTGTTGTCTCATGTTCTCGGTTAACTCTACCAATGAGAAAAGACGCCATAAATGGGTTGCTGGAACCAACTTATCTGGCTGTTTGAATACCTGGCTGCCACGTACCGGTGGTAATTGCATTAAATCACCAAAAACACAAATGTTTATGCACAACATTTCATATGGTACCATCGATATTTCATCAATAAATAAAAATTCGATATCCCGCCACTGTTGACGCATAATTCGCAAGTAGTTTCCAGTGAGAATCGGCATTTGAACTATTCGTCCATCTTTCTGGACAGGAAGTTTAAGTGTCGAGTGCAATGTTGATCCTCCCACCAAACGGGCAGCTACTCCTGTTAATGCACAGACGTTGACAGCAGGTTTACCATAACAACGGTTAATTTGATTCTTTAGCAAATTAAACAAAAATGTTTCACCTGTTCCAGCATTTCCTGTAATGAAAAGTTTCAGACGATTTACACCACCAGTTAACTGCTCTGATATATTTCGTGTTATGAATGCGAAAACTTTCTTTTGTCCAAGATTCATTGCTTTCTTTGCACTTTCAAACTGATCATCAGACATGTTCTGTTGCGGTATCTCTTCTTCCTCCTTCTCTCTATTTTATTCCCTGAGCTTTTCTTTCTAGTATATCAAAAGCATGAATCTGATTGAATGCATTTTCTAACTGTCTATCACTTTCTTTGTAAATCTCTAGCCGAGTATTTGTTAATCTAATATGGGGCTCTCTTTCGAGAAATGCTTCCCTGGCTGTATCATAGTCAAGTATCAGTGAAGGAGCAAGCTATAGTAGTAGTTTTCAGGATCAGTTGCTGCCATAAAGTAAGGAACACGTACAACAGCAGGGACATTTCTGATAATCATTTTAGTATTGTCAGTTAGTGTTATTAACCGACGTCTTGCCTGTTGTTCCAGCTCATACTCATCAACACTCTCTTCAGAATCTGGTTGTGATCTGGCATAATATGGCTCAAATCACATAGCAAACTCAAGAAGACACTTATTTTCGAAGTTATAGTCTGTGTGTTGGAGAAGGCGTTTCTCATACCTGCCGAAAATGTTTGCGCAATATCCTGTAGCCTGTCCAGTTTCGTTAAACTTTAGTACTTTATACCTTTGCTCTGGCTTTCTTGCATTCAAGAAAACGCATTTTACAGGTGAAGTTAAATAAAAGCTTGTAAAAATAATGTTTTTGCTTTGGTATGTAATACACCAGATTGTGCCCGTCCCGTTTATTTGGAGTTCTTTAAAAAATGGGAGGAGGGGGCACCCTTCTAGCAACTAAATGAAAATCCTTTATATTTTAATGTTAATATTTACAAGTTTCAAAGATTTATATAAAATTGTTTATTTTTTACTTACATTGTAGAGTTTTTTAGAAGCCCTCCATACATTTTTGCAGCTGTTTCACACATCAGTTAAATTTATCCAGGTTATCCAGATTTTTTAAAATTTGGATTTTTTTTTTCTATGAGCGTGCGGAAAGTGTTACTTTTTTCCTTTCATTCTAGTTTTGAAAGTGCAAATCGTATTCTGGTTAATTCCGCAGAGTTTTTTTTCAGTGTACATCATAAAAATTTATAAAAACGACCATTGCCAAAACACAAAGTAGGAAGCTATGTGTTTTTTTGTATTTTCGCAAATAAAATAATAAGGTCAATTTAATAGGTCAATTTAGTCATTTAACATTCGTAAAGGACATTTAAAATTGGGTCACCTTTTTTATAATTTTAGTTAGAGTAGCTTTTTATAGTAAGTTCTTAAAATAATCCAATTTATTATTGCTTATTGTCTGACATGAGATGTGACGGCAGCCGCAGACCTCAGCTCGAGAACTGGGGAACGTTCGTTTTATTTCCTAAAGCAGAGTCTACAAAATAGGGTTGCTTAATTAACAACCACAGACCTCGAGAACTTAGGGTCACTGCATCCTGGAAGCCTGACGTCTGCGAAGTTTTCGTGATGCAGTGACCCTACGAGAACTAGCAATCTTAGGTCTTATTAAAATAAGCAATCCTATACGGTGCTAAAGTGGCAAATTAGTTGTCCCATGTTCTAACGAGCTCATTTTACTCGTGTCATACATCAATTAAATATTAGGTTTTCTATTGTCATTGTGATACACTATACACCATATCATAATTTTTGAGATAACTTTTTGACAGTTATCAGCTGTTTACCATAACAAATAGCATAGGCCAACGAAAAAAAGTTGTATAAAGTTGTCTCAAAAATAATATGAACTTGTAAACAGGTATTAAAAAAAAGACTTGGTCCATGCACTTTCAGATTCATTTGTGCTTTACACGAATTTCAACATCTGAAAGGCAAAGTTTCATAAAATACACCCAATATGAATTTAGTAAGCTGGGGAGTCTTGGATGCGTAGCTATTTAATTTTTATGGAATCTGATGGGAAATCAAAATACTCTGCCAATATATGGGCACCTAAGTTCACACTAGGTTCTATAGATGTAGAGTACGGGTGAGCTAATGTAACTAAAAACTTAAATATATTTTATTTAACTCCAAACTGAATTACCTATCGTTTGATTTCACGCAAGCCATGTTTTGAGTTAAACTCTAATTTTTGAAATCTACCCCTTTGTTAAAAAAAAATTAAAATGTGTTTTGTTTAACTCCAGACTCAATTACCTTTCGTTTGATAACACACACGCCATATTTTCACTTAATCTCTAATTTTTTAAGTCTACCCCCGCCCTTTTATTTGGCTTGTGCTCGGTGGATTTTGCTCATTTTTAAATGGGACTATCTCGCGCAAGATCCAGCCCAGGTACCAAATGTTATTAAACTCGGACAAGCGGTTTTTGAGTTATGCGCGTTGGTCGTTACAGACAGACATACAGACAGACAGACAAACATAAAGACAGATAGACAGACGGCGCAACAAAAAGTTTCAAAATCATCTGAAACGTAAAGGTATATAAAAGTTTTTAAAAAAAAATTTTCTCGAAAAAATTAGGATTACTATAGCTTACACTACTATAGTATAGTAGTAGTGTAAGCTAAAATACTAGAATGTTAGAATTTTACAACTACGGTGCTCTGTCTCCTCCAAGTACTTCAGGGTTCATTATTGTAATTGAAATACATATCATCGTAAAGTTTAAAAAACTCCGCAGATCTTTAATGTAGGCTTTCAGTTACGGCCCCATGCTAAGTACTAGTATGTCGCATGGCGCAGCCAACCGAGAACCCTTTAGTTTCCATCAGAGGCTCCCTAGACCCTTCTAGGGGATTGTACAAAATGCCACCCCAAGTTAGGGCAGGTTTTAAACCTGACCTGGTTAGGTTAATATACTTTAAAAAAACTAACCAGATATGTCCAGGTTTAGTTTAATAACCCAACCAGAACAGGCTGCTTTTTTTTCGTATACCAACGTCAGGTTAGGTTTTGATTCCTTTTTTTAAAATTTTCCGGTTTTATTATTTTTCATTTCGATATTTCGTCAACATTTTGTATTTTCAATATTTTGTAATAGAAATTTTAAGCTTTTGACATTTTTTATTGCGAAATTTTGTAACTTAGATATTTTGTAAGTTCGCCATTTTGAACTACGATGTGTCATCGTTTTTGAGACCCAATCGTCTGGAGGAAAATGATCAATCATTTTAAGTTTTGGGTCAAGTGAATATTGTACACGTTCAGTTCTCAGGCATCCCCATTTGACTGGTGAAATTCCAAACTGTAAAAGTGGACAAACGCATAGTTATCTTTATGTACTCACGTACGCATGTTTAAGTTGTGTATTTCAATTAATACTTAAATGTCACTTTGAATACTACTATTAAATCAAAAATAAATTTGACGCAAAGAAATGAGGACAATGGTGAAATACCCCTATTGATACCGTAATATAATCAGACTGGTAAACTGTTGTTCTCTTCATTATAATTGTAACTTGTTTTTGGCAAAATTTGACCATTTTAAGAATACATAAGAGTCGTAACGCCAAAAATCGTGTCCCATAGGATAGTTGTGGAAGACAATAACAACAACAACAACCTTGATTGATACCGAGTCACAGAATTGTAAGTCACCGGGTGTGCCTCCAATTTGAGTGAGAGGGACTCTGTGATGTCATAAATCTGAGATGGCGGTCTTTTTTCAATGTTTCTTCCAAAATTTTGGCTTATAACTTTCGGTAAATTAGTTTCAGAAAAAAACTGTTAATACGGTTTTTGTTTGCAAGAGAACACCAATTAATATAGTAGTTAAATCTTAAAAACTATCAACTTTTTTTTACCCAAAAATAATTTGAAGGACGTTTAAGACTATCTCAAATCGATTGGTTATGGGTCACTCAATTTTAAGTTCCGGGTGTTTGCCTCAAATTTGAGCCAGAGCGCCTGTGACGTAATAAATCCAAGATTGCGATTTTCTCCATGTTTTTTCACAAACTTTTGCTGCCATTGAGGTTTTCCATTTGGATATTGAAAACAATTATAAATCGAAATATTAAATAAAAATAGCAAAAAAAATTGAATTTTTTAGATGACAAAATACTCATAATAGTACGGGGTAATTTTATCAAATTAATATTATTATATACCTCCAAGGGATAAAACTAGCGCTTTTTATCTCCAGAAGAAAACTTTTTATCGCGAGATATTTACTTTATTTTTCAAACTTTTGGATTTTTAGCTTATTTATATAGATACTTATGGTACTTACCTACATACTACATCTCTAATAGGAAATACGTGCCTCCTCTTTTTACGTATAAATATTTCTATGGTCCAGAGGGGGAGATTTACAGCCACTCCCATACATCACTCATAAAAATCAAATTAAAAGTTCGGTTTAAAAATCTATCAATTATAAAATAGATACCAAGTTGACCTGTTTAATTAAATTATCCATTTAGGTAAGTATCATTATCCTTTAAGCCAGACCTACCAATAATTTGCATGCAAAAAACACCGAATATACCTTTTCAACTCACCTAATTATAGATTCTCTGATTATAGATATTGATAAGTTAAATTCCCCAATATATTTCTATTTCTTCTTCTTGCTTTTCTTGGTTTTTTGCGCCCAAAATTTTCTTTCTGGAAATTACTTTACTTTTTTTTTTCACAAAATGTTCTCACATAACAACAAAAAGAGTAAAAAGTCATAAATTTTTTTTTATTAGGGATGAAAATAGTCCGTATACGAAAACCAGAAATTTTAAACTGACTTAAACTCTCAATTGATAAAGAAAGCGACTTAAGTGCGTCTGGTTTTTAACGTGCCGATAGTCCAGTAAACTCAAATGTTTAAATCAATGCGAAGAGAATTTACTACACCCATGATTTTCTTCCACTCACAATTTTAAAAAACTTTTGCGCCCCAAATTTCCAATAGGGCACCAAAAACTCTTAGGAGCGGGGGGCGGCGAGACTAAGGATCCTCATCGTAAAGGCAAACTTTATAGGAAGCGAAGCCTTACATTTATTTTCTATTTTATGATTGTTTTTTTGACATGTTTTCCTCGGTTTTGCATTGGCGGCTCGATTTTATTTTAAAGATATTGTTTTACACTGTCGGAAGGGATAGTAGTAGTAGTAGTAATATATTTTATTTAGCATTTTGCTACTATGTACAAAATATTTAAAATTAAACTAAATCAACAACTTTGTTGTTGTTTAAAAAGGTAACATTTTAAAGATTTTTTAAATAAAGATATAGATGTTTTTGATTTTATTTCATTTTTTAATTGATTAAATTAATAAAGCCCTTTATAAAAAATTCAATTAAATTTTAAATTAGATCCGCAATTATCAACATAAAAATTTGAATTATTTCGAGTCAAATATGAATGTTGTTCAAAGTTTATAGTAATAAATGATTTTAAATTTTCGGGAAGTAAATTATGTTGAATTTTATAGATAAAAATACAAACTAAATAAAATGTGAAATTTTTTACATTTAACCATTCCAATTTTGTTAACATAAGACTTATTTTTGTATATTTATTTGCATTTAAAATTATCCGCATTGCTTTATTTTGTAAAATCTGTAATTTTTCGAAAACGCTTTGATTTGCCAAATATAAAATTGTGGAACAATAAATAAAGTGTGGTAATATGATTGTATTATATATAACCTTTTTTGACCATGTACTTAAATTTTCACTAGCTCTTTTTAAATAACCTATTTTACTAGCAATTTTGTTTATCATTTTTTCATGCTGTTGGTGAAAATTTAATTTTGAGTCTACTATGATACCAAGATATTTAAATGAATTAATTATGTTTAGTTTACTTTTTTCGACATAAATATTTAACTTTAAATTATCATTATAATTTCCTATTATTAAACATTTTGTCTTATCTGTATTTAATTTTAATTTATTTACTTTTAACCAATTGTCAATAATTTCAAGTTCTGAATTCATAATTTTTGTAGCTTCGGAAAGATCTTTGTGTTTTACATAGATTAATGTGTCATCTGCAAAAAGTTGTATAAAGCAATATTTTAAATTTAAAGGCAAATCATTTATAGACAAAATAAACAATAGTCCCAATTTACTACCTTGAGGAACTCCAATATTTATTGACTTTTCTTTAGAATAAACATCTAAAATTTTCGTTTTCTGATATCTTTCACTTAAATAATTTTGAAACCATTTTAAAATATTACCTTTTATGCCATATGTTGAAAGTTTAACTAATAATTTTTGTATATCAATTATCTCAAAAGCTCGTTTAAAGTCCAAAAATGTAGCAACTACAAATTCGTTTTCTTCATGACTTCTTTTCCAATTTTCCAAAACGTATTGAAGTGCTGTTTCAGTAGAGTATCCTTTTCTAAACCCTGATTGACAGTTTACTAAAATTTTTTCAGATTCAATGAATTCCAAAACTTGGTCATATACCAATTCTTCCAGCAGTTTTTCGATGTCCCAGAGGACATTAACTGGTCTTAGTTCATTCCATTTTTTTGTATTTGAAATTTTTGGAACGGGTGTTATACTGGAACATTTAAGTTTATCTGGTAATGTACCATATTTCAGGCATAAATTAATTAAATTTAGTAAAGGATATCCAATAGTTTTAAATGTCAATTTCAGTAGTTTTTTGTTTAGGACTTCACCATACTTTTCATTTGAATTTAGTTTCCAGACTTTTTTTTTAATTCGTTTAATGAGATTAATCTAAAACTTTCAAAAACATTTTTGTTAATGTGAATTTCTGCACATTTTTCAGAATCTCCTATGTCAATGGAGTCTACTATTTCTTCTATGCTTTTAATATAATAACTATTCATTTTTTCTGCTATAATTTCCTTATTATCTTCCTTTTTGTCTTCAAAAATAACTTCAGATAATTCAATTTTTTGTCCTGGATTCACTATATATTTTAAAGATTTCCACATTTTTTTGCTAATTTTTTCTCTATAGTAACTTTCTTTTTCTTTTCTTAAGACATTAACACAGTTATTTCTTAATATCCTGTATTATTCCCAATCATTTGCATCATTTGTTAATACTGCTTTTTTGTATATATCATCTCGCTTCTTTTTTGCTTCCAAAATAGCTTTGTTAAACCATGGTGTTGGGTGATTACGTTGGATAATTTGTTTTTCTTCAATTATTTTCCTGGTCTTTTCTTCTACTTTTTGTATTAAATTATGAAAAACTGTATTTACATCTACTGTTGAGTAATCCCATCTGCAACCAGCAAGTTCCTTCATCAGATTTGTGTAGTTAATATGTTGAATTTTCTTTAATTTTTTATCTTCTTTTTTAAAGCTTGAAATTTTAACAAAAGTCCATTTATGATCGCTAACTTTGGATAAATCTTCTGTTCCTACTTGTAGTTGGTGATTATTTGATATTATTATGTCCAATGTAGTTTTTGAAATATTCGTTATTCTTGTAAAGTCCCAAATATATTGTTTCATTCCATTGCAACCAATTATTTCATTGAATTTTTTTGTGTAAGTGTCAGTATTTCTTACATTTATATTAAAATCGCCAAGATGAATTATTGTGTCATTTTCTTTCCATAAATTTTCAAATTTTTTTTCAAAAAAAAATAAAAATTCTTTGCAATTTCCACTTGGAGATCTATAGTATACACCTAAATCATATACTTTTTTAAAAATTTCTAATTTTAGATATATAAACCACAACTCAAAATTTATTGATTCCATTTTTGACTTTTTTACAGAAATATTGCTTGTTCTTAAAATATAAACCAAAAGTCTACCCGTATGATTTGAATTAGATATACAATTACATAAATCATAGTGTGATATTTCTAATTCGTTATTATTTATAGATTGAGTAATATATGTTTCTGTTAAACATAGAATAAGTGTTCTTTTTAAATAAAAAATATCTAATCTCATCTCTTTTACTTTGATTTAAAAAACCTTGAATATTTATATGCAAAATTTTTGAATTATTAATTATCATCTTATTTATTTGATTTAATTGTTATTGGTTTTCATGTTTATAAAATGTTCTTTCTTTAATTTTTTTAATTTTATTATGATAAATTTGGCAATTTAAGTCAAATGGTGAATGATTTAATGAAAAATTTAAATTATGTTTTTGATTTACTTCATTACAGTTAGGACAAAAGTTTTTATTTTTTCTGTTTTGGCCGCTGTGTGTCCATCATTTATTTCGCATTTTAAACAGATTTGAGTTTTATTACAGTTATTTGCACCATGATGAAAGCCGCTGCATTTAAAACATCGTAAAATATCAAAATATTCAAAAATTGGACATAAAGAAAAATTAATAAATAGTCTACCTCTATCCATAATTAACTTGAAATTTCTAGTGCTTACTTCAATTATAGCCATATATTTTGTTTTAATTTTTTTGTTAGTTATAATTTGAATTTCTTGTTTATTTATAAAATTATTTTGTTCTAATATATTTGTTTGTAATACTTCTTTAGAAACTTCTTCTTCTATTCCTATTATTTAAATTTTTGGATTTCTTCCGTTAGTTTTAATATTTGTCGTGTACTTTATATTACTATTTTGTTGTATTTCTGATTGAAATTTTTTCACATCATCTTCTTTGTTACAATGAATTTTGATTCATCCATCTTTTAAACTTTCCACTTTTTGGATTTTAACATTTAATTTTGAAAGGTTTATAAATTTAGTAAGCTCCTTTTTTGTTGTTATAGCATTTTGTTTTGAATTAGGTTTTATTGTTAGTATTTTGTTATATTTTACCTTATTATTTTTTGGTTCATAACTTTCTTCTTCATTTTCTTCTAATCTATGTGTTATACTTGAATAATTTCCATTAATCTGTTGGTTCTGTCCTTCTTTTATTTCTACATTTTCTTGTATTTCTAAATTTTTCATTTCTTTATTACTTGTTGGAAGTTTTACTAAAAAATTTGGATTGGAAATGTCACTTTGTTTGTTTATTTCTAAATGTAAAATTTTTTCTTTCAAAAGTATGTTTTTGTCCTCAAGTTCTTTGATAATAACATCTTTGTGATTAAGAAGTTCTTGTTTATCTTGAATAATTTCCATAAAAATTTCGTATTCGTCCAGTACCAAAACATGTTTTGCTTGTTTATATTGTGATTCTGTCTCTAGCATAACAATTTCATTCAAATTTTCTATGTCATTTTCATTTTGTTTATTTTTTCCTTTTTCTTTATAATTTTCGCTCAAACTTTTTTTCTTACCTGATCGCGTCCTGTTATTCTGACTCATCTAATAGTTCTAATATTTTTATTTGATTAATATTTGTTTTATAGAACAATTTTTTTACAGCAATGTTTTTTTGTGTTGCTTCTTGTCAGCGTCAAATTACTATATTATATTTATGTATTTAGAAATAAAATGTTATGCTGCAAACTATCCTGAAACTCTATTATTATTAAATAGATCGTTCAAGTATGTTAAAATCACATTGTTAAAATAAAAACGAGCCGCTATTGCGAAACCGAGGAAAACATGTCAAAATTTAAAGCTTGCTTTACGATGAGTGACCTTTGGCGAGATCCCAGGATGCCGTATTTAATGCTATTTTATTTTCGAAATCATGATTTATGTGTAAAATATCTAAAAAATCTTACCCTAGGCCCGAATTGAACCGAACAAACCTGGCTGCGCCCATAAAATTTTGAAAAATAACTCAAAAAAAATTTTTTTTTTCATTAAAATTTAGAGTAGAGAAATATATTAAAAAAGTGGGATTTTTTGTTACTTTTTACCCTTGATTTCTCAAAATACGGATTACGAGGGAAAATGATGTAATAATTATTCCAACACTATCGTGAATTCAAGCAGTGATTGAAGAATAATAAAATTACAGCAACGAAGTATGTCAAAAGTTACAGGGATGTATTCAGAGGATGATGGCAAGGGGAGCGGGCCTGCTCCTTCTTCTATCTTACCAGATTTCTTAAAAGCAGATAATTAAGTTCAAATAGAATATGAATTTGTCTCCCTTAATTCAAGAAGGAATTCAGAAACCTGCCTTCCCCTTCTGTTTGGACTCGTTAAGTTCTTGAAAAGTAACAACCAAATTTTAAAATCTCTCCATGTGCCTTTCCTGGGAGTCAGAAGAGGGCAAATAAAGTCGGTCCTAACAGAGTGGACCCAGAAAGAGATACAAAAAGAATGGACCAACACAGGAAACGCCAGACAGGCGAAAGAGTATGTGACAGGATACAGCAAGTCCTGTAGGGAATGGGTGCTCCGTAAAACACGAAGAGAGGAAGGACCCATAGTGGGCGTCCTAACCGGACACTGCGTCCTAGAATGACACTTAGCGAAGATGGGAGTAAAAAAGGACGAGACCTCAGCGCATTTCCTCTCATCATGTGAAGCACACAACGAGGCAAGAAGAGAAGTATTCGAAGAAGAAGCTGAGGTGGCTCGATATTCTGGCCTTTGTACAGAAGACGGGCAGATTCCTTAGCGAAGGAAAGACACAGTAGGGGACACGCCCGGGGCTTGGCGAAAGGATGCTTCATGTGCCTAGTCGCCAGGCCAAGACCCTACCCCACACTACTACTACTACTAATATCTCTTAAAAGCCGTACAAAAAGCGCTTTTACAAGCCTACTACCTATTAGGAATTTATCCGGAATGGGACAACTGGGCGCCGCCAACTCGGCGCCGCCAACTGGGCGCCGCCAACTCGGCGCCGCCAACTGGGCGCCGGGCCAACTGGGCGCCGGGCCAACTCGGCGCCGCCAACTGGGCGCCGGCCAACTCGGCGCCGGACTAAAAAATTTTTTTTTGACAAAATGTGTAGATGAAAAATAAAATATATTATTTATCTAAAAACATCTATAAAAATTCCTACGCAATTTTTTAGAAGCTTTTATTTAGCTTCAGATGTTCTAACTAACTATCTATCAAATCTTGTGAAGCGTTTTTGACACACTTCCCATTATCCGATTTGGATGAAATTTGGTACACACGTAGTGGTCCCATGACAATACAACACTAAGAAAAAAATATCCAAACAACCCCTACCCCCACCCCTTCTATAGAAAAATGTGTTTTTGACACACTTCCCGTTATCCGATTTGGAAAAATTTGGTATACACATAGTGGTCCGATGATAATACAACAATAAGAAAAAAATATCCTCCCACCCCTACCCCCACCCCTTCTATAGAAAAATGTGTTTTTGACACACTTCCCGTTATCCGATTTGGATAAAATTTGTTATACACATAGTGGTCCGATGATAATACAACAATAATAAAAAAATATCCTCCCACCCCTACCCCCACCCCCTTCCATAGAAAAATTTGTTTTTGACATACATCCCGTTATCCGATTTGGATGAAATTTGGTATACATATAGTGATCCGATGACAATATAATATTAAGAAAAAAATATCCTCCCCCCTCTACCCCCACCCACTTTCATAGAAAAATGAGTTTTTGACACACTTCCCATTATCCGATTTGGATGAAACTTGGTATTCACATAGTGGTCTGATGACAATACAACATTAAGAAAAAAATATCCTCCCACCCCTACCCCCACCCCTTCTATAGAAAAATGTGTTTTTGACACACTTCCCGTTATCCGATTTGGATAAAATTTGGTATACACATAGTGGTCCGATGATAATACAACAATAAGAAAAAATATCCTCCCACCCCTACCCCCACCCCCTTCCATAGAAAAATTTGTTTTTGACACATCCCGTTATCCGATTTGGATGAAATTTGGTATACATATAGTGATATTAAGAAAAAAATATCCTCCCACCTCTACCCCCACCCCTTTCATAGAAAAATGAGTTTTTGACACACTTCCCATTTTCCGATTTGGATGAAATTTGGTATTCACATAGTGGTCCGATAACAATACAACAATAATGAAAAGATGTCCTCCCACCCCTACCCCCCACCCCCTTCCATAAAAAATGCGTTTTTGACATACTTCGCTTCAAATGACTTTTATAAAATTTGGTATATGCATAAAGGTCCGATGGCAATACAGCCCAAACAAAAAATATATTTCTACCTCTACCCCCACCCTCTCCTTCCCCCAATAGAAAAATGAGTTTCCAAACAACTTACGATCAGCGATTTCAATATAATCTAGAATATACTCTTCTTTATTTATTTACCTCTGCATTTTTCTGCTAGATTGATTCTTGCAAATAGTAATATTTAATTGAGGCGGATATCTTATCGTGCTAACATCCTCAAAATTTCCATCAGTCGGCCATCGCTTTTATTATTATGATAATATTAGAATGTTAGAAAATTATTTTTTAATTTTTAGTGCATTTTATAAAAGCTTGTGATTTTTTTACTAATTTATTTGAAATCTGTTTTTGTTAAGTAAAGTTAAATCCATTAAGTCGACTGCTGAATCTTGGTAGTTGTAGTGTTTGGTAACCTGGTAATACTACAATTTACGTTTTTTATTACAACAATGGCGGATCGAAAAATCAAAATGCTTGAGGTCATTTACGAAAATTTTTTACTCAAACTTAAAAAATCAAAATGGCGGATCCAAAATGGCAGATTTTTTATTTACTAACCGATTTGTCTCAAACTTGAAATATTACATTGCTTGAAGTCATTTAACAAAATTTTTTACTCAAACTTAAAAAAAATCAAAATGGCGGATCAAAAATGGCAGATTTTTTATTTACTAACCGACTTGTCTCAAACTTGAAAGATTGCAGTGCTTAGGGATCGATTTATAATAAATTTAGAACTTTGTGGTGTTTAATGTCGCTGAACATGATTTTTTACTCTTTTTAAAAAAATCATCTAAATCGGATAATGGGAAGTGTGTCAAAAACTCATTTTTCTATAAAAGGGGGTGGGGGTAGAGGTAGGAGGATATTTTTTCTTAATATTGTATTGTCATCGGATCTCTATATGTATACCAAATTTCATCCAAATCGGATAATGGGAAGTGTATCAAAAACGCATTTTTCTATAGATGAGGGTGGGGGTAGGAGTGGTAGGATTTTTTTTTTCAATGTTGTATTGTCATCGGACCACTATATGTATACCAAATTTCATCCAAATCGGATAATGGGAAGGGTGTCAAAAACTCATTTTCTATGGAAGGGGGTGGGGGTAGGGGTGGGAGGATATTTTTTTAAATGTTGTATTATCATCGGACCACTATGTGAATACCAAATTTCATCCAAATCGGATAACGGGATGTGTGTCAAAAACAAATTTTTCTATGGAAGGGGGTGGGGGTAGGGGTGGGAGGATATATTTTTTTTAATGTTGTATTGTCATCGGACCACTATGTAAATACCAAATTTCATTCAAATCGGATAAAGGAAAGTTTGTCAAAAACTCATTTTTCTATTAAAGGGGGTGGGGGTAGAGGTGGGAGGATATTTTTTTTAATGTTGTATTATCATCGGACCACTATGTGAATACCAAATTTCATCCAAATCGGATTATGGGAAGTGTGTCAAAAACTCATTTTTCTATGAAAGGAGGTGGGGGTAGAGGTGGACGGATATTTTTTTCTTAATATTGTATTGTCATCGGATCACTATATGTATACCAAATTTCATCCAAATCGGATAATGGGAAGTGTGTCAAAAACGCATTTTTCTATAGATGAGGGTGGGGGTAGGAGGGGTAGGATTTTTTTTTCAATATTATATTGTCATCGGACCACTATATGTATACCAAATTTCATCCAAATCGGATAATGGGAAGGGTGTCAAAAACGCATTTTCTATGGAAGGGGGTGGGGGTAGGGGTGGGAGGACATTTTTTTTTAATGTTGTATTGTCATCGGACCACTATGTAAATACCAAATTTCATTCAAATCGGATAAAGGGAAGTTTGTCAAAAACTCATTTTTCTATTAAAGGGGGTGGGGGTAGAGGTGGGAGGATATTTTTTTTCTTAATATTGTATTATCATCGGATCACTATATGTATACCAAATTTCATCCAAATCGGATAACGGGATGTGTGTCAAAAACTAATTTTTCTATGGATGGGGGTGGGGGTAGGGGTGGGGGGATATTTTTTTCTTATTGTTGTATTATCATCGGACCACTATGTGTGTACCAAATTTTATCCAAATCGGATAACGGGAAGTGTGTCAAAAACACATTTTTCTATAGAAGGGGTGGGGCTAGGGGTGGTAGGATATTTTTTTCTTAATGTTTTATTGTCATGGGACCACTACGTGTGTACCAAATTTCATCCAAATCGGATAATGGGAAGTGTGTTAAAAACGCTTCACAAGATTTGATAGATAGTAAAGGATTTTTTTAAAGATGTTTTTATATAAAATATTTTATTTTTCATCTACACATTTTATCAAAAAAAAATTTTTAGTCCGGCGCCGAGTTGGCCGGCGCCCAGTTGGCGGCGCCGAGTTGGCCCGGCGCCCAGTTGGCCCGGCGCCCAGTTGGCGGCGCCGAGTTGGCGGCGCCCAGTTGGCGGCGCCGAGTTGGCGGCGCCCAGTTGTCCTAGACCGGAATTTATCTACTGAACTATAATCTACTACCTATATGGCGGACAAAAACCTATCAATGAAACCGCTGAACTAAACTACCAGTGTCCATCCCACGTGTAAATCTGATGTTAAAAATATCTTCGGAATTCCTTTGATTCTTGGACTTTCGAAGGGAATCCGTAGAGAAGAATAGGTTAAAAAGTGAAATAGGTGGATGAACTCTTCAATGGGTGAGAAATAGTGCACAGAAAATTTTTTATATTAAATCTAGAAAACGTATTTTCTTGATAATAGGGAATTATTGGAATAAAGCCATACAATAATAGTGTCAGGTAGTATTTTGACACACTTACATTGCCGGCTGACAGTTTATCTTTGTAAATTGACATACCAAAGTTGAACTTAAAACTAAGTCGTTTATTTGTTTATAATTAAAGTCGACAGTATTTATTTCGGTCGTATAGTAAACAAAATCCTTGAAAATGTTGAAAGATTAGCTGTCATATTCCAATGCAAAACTGTCATAATACGGTCTGACACTACTATTGCATGGCTTCATTCCAATAGGTCCCTAAATATTTAATTTTTCTTGATATCTAGTTTTTCAAATCAAGTATTTTACTTTTCTTGAATATATTGATATACCTGAAGAAAAACCATTCTTAAAATTAAACAAAGGATTGTTCAAACTAAAAAAAAATAATAATAAATTATGTATAATAAAGAAATACTAATTTTCTTTATCGGACAACAAAAGATGTTAAAGCATTGAGATATGTCGAAATATCCCCAAACATATGGCGTTATGTCAATTTTTAGCAGGTAGCATAAAGGGCGACACTGATCGAATGTCGGTACTAAAAGGATCAGGCACACCTCTTATGGGATTTCTGTAATCCGTCAAACTTCATGAAATTTTGATATGTTGTAGCTTAGACCTTTCTTATCATAAGTTCCCATGGGCCCAACTCAAATTAATGACTAGTTTTTGAAATACAGGGTGTTGAAAGTGACGATGTCCAAGAAGCATAATAGCTCTTTAGACGGGTTTTACAAATATATACACAATGTTAGTATTAAATATATTTACGATTTATTTATTATCTTTAATCTGTACCTTTAAAACATTATGTACAGGGTGTTTAAGTAAATATTAGTCGAATGTTTTAATGAAAAACACGCTCTAGTATGTTGTAGATTAAGCCTTGCTCATAAAAATTTCTCCTAGACCCAACTTAAATGAATGACCAGCTTTTAAAATACAGGGTGTTAAAAGTGATTATGTCCAAGAAGCATAATATCTCTTTAGACGGGTTTTCCGCGCATATACGCAATGTTAGTATTACATAGGTATATTTATGATTTATTTATTATTTTTAATCTGTATGAGAAACAAGCGTTAGTGTGTTTTAGATTGAACCTTTCTTATCAAAAGTTATTACAGGGTGTTGAAAATGATAATGTCCAAGAAGCATAATAGCTCTTTAGACGGGTTTTCCAAATATATACACAATGTTAATATTACCTATATTTACGATTTATTTATTATTTTCAATCTGTACCTTTAAAACATTATCTACAGGGTGGTAGAGTTCGCTTTTAGCACAAACTTGCTAAAAACTCTGTGTTAATAGTAGAATGCTTAATAGTATATAAAATACATAGATTTTGTAATATTATTTAAAAAATTATATTTGCCAAAACATCCCGTATTAAATACTTAATAAGTCAAGAATCATTAAAAAGCTAATAAATACTCCATATGTAATAGTTACATTGCGTAGACGTTTGGAAAACCCGTCTAAAGGGCTATTATGCTTCTTGAACATTAACACTCTGTATTTCAAAAACTGAACATTAATTTAAGTTGGGACCATGAGAACTTCTGATAAGCAAGGTATAATCTACAACATTCTAAAGCTTGTTTCTCATTAAAGCATTCGACTAACGTTTACTTAAACACCCTGTAGATAATGTTCTAAAGCTGCAGAAAAAAAATAATAAGTAAATCGTAAATATATGTAATAGTAACATTGCGTTTATGTTTGGAAAACCCGTCTAAAGAGCCATTATACTTCTGGGACATTATTAATTTTAAGACCCTGTATATCAAAAACTGGAAATTAATTTAAGTTGGGCCCATGAGAACTTCTGATAAGCAAGGTTTAATCTACAATATTCTAAAGCTTGTTTCTCATTAAAACTTTCGACTAATATTTACCTAAACACCCTATAGATAATATTTTAAAGCTGCAGATTAAAAATAATAAGTGAATCGTAAATATGTGTAATGGTAACATTGCGTATATGTTTGGAAAACCCGTCTAAAGAGTTATTATGCTTCTTGGACATTATCAGTTTCAACACCCTGTATTTTAAAAACCGGTCATTCATTTGTGTTGGGCTCATGAGAACTTTTGATAAGAAAGGTTCGGTCTACAACATACCAAAATTTCATGAGGTTCGACGGATTACAGAAATCCCATAAGAGGTGTGCCTAATCCTTTAACATCAATTTTTACCTAACCTTAATTCAAAACGTCAGTGCGATAAAAATATTTTTATAGCTACAGTGTAACAAATTACTCGAAAATCGAAAATATTTTCGGGCTATAACTTTTTACAATTTTCGAAGGAAATTATCTCAACAAGAATGCCTTTGAGAGTTGGTTTAGGTTTTCGTTAATGAAGCACCACATAGACAGCCTTAGCGACGATCCAAGGCCAGGACATGGAATAAATAATTTCTTCGATGGCCAGGTGCACCAAAAAGGGCTGTCACCCAGGAAAACATTAAAGCTGTGCGCATGCTGCTCACGGAAGATCAACGAGTGACATATAGCAAGATTAAGGCTTCATTGGGCATTTCAAAGACCTCAATTCAAAGAATTTTGCATGAAATTAGGTGTAAGAAAATTTGTTCCCGCTGGATACATACATACATCTGGTGATCGAAGAACAGAAAGAAGCTAGAATCAATAAGTGTCAGAAAAATCTAGACCGCTTTGAGGCAGAAAACTCGGAAAACGTGTACAGAAGGGGTGATGATTCGTGGATTTATTCATTATGAACCTCAAATAAACGTCGTCTGTTTGGGTGTTCCAAAATGAAGAAAAGCCAACAAAAGTCATCCGTTCTCGGAGCATTGGCGTAGCTAGCCTTGCTTTTCAGGGGGGGCCGTGGCCCCGGTCTATCTTGAACAAAAAGCAAACATAGGTTTTAAAGAGTCGTGCAAAGTGTGCAATGAATAAAAAAAATACGCGCATTAAATATTTTATTATAACAAATTTAATAATACATTTACCAACTTATTTATATGTATACACAGGAAGTATCTAATTCAGCAATTCTACAAAGAAAGTTTTCTACGTCGCTGACTGAAAGCGTCTACCACACTGTCTAAGTCGACCTCAACATCTTTTTCTATGAATAACAATGACAAACCTGAGTGTCTCTCTTGAGTCATAGTTGTTCTAAGCCAATTAAAAACTCTCCTCATGGCAGAGAAAGACCTCTCGCAAGTTGCACTTGAAATTGGAAGAATACTCGCAACTTTAAAAAGTTGGTAGAGGTTTGGATAGGTGTTTTCTGCTATATGTTGTTTGATAGAATCATGACCAACAGTTTGATTTAACCGAAAAATACAATTCTTTAAAACGGTCATTTCTGCTCTTAGAGCAGAAGTATTAATATTAAAAATTTCCCGGTATTGCTCGACGAATTTATTTCATTTAACGACGTGGGAAAACTTAATATGAAAATGGTTATGAAATTGTCACCAAAATCGGAAAATTTCCATAAGACACTAAACGCTAACCTCAAAAAAACTAAAAAGATTATTATATTTATTTTAGAAAAATAGTTTAAAAAGGTCTTTTATAACCTTACGACATCTACAACCCGATTTCGGAAACAGAGGGGCAAAGGTCGCTGTCTTTATTAAATGCGAAATTCAACTTACACTTCTATAATATTTTACAAGATGTCGCCAATATGTATGAAATATTCAATATGCATAATTATGTTTAAATTTAAAAAATATTTTCGGGAAATTGCATAAGTGCAGAAAAGTTACCGATAATTTAAAGAGAAATAGCCTAATTCCGCAAGACAAGGGCTTTTTCCTAAAATGTAAACATTATCTGAATGATTTTAAATTTTAATGCACCTATTTTATTTGAATATTTCCCGAATAATAATAGAAAAGTATGTATTTTCAGCGTCATGTTCTTTTACTAGTAGTCGGTAGGGGAGGCCTAAAATATCTTAGGGGGGGCCTGAGGGACTTCAGGGGGGGCCAGGCCCCCCCTGGCCCACCCCTAGCTACGCCAATGTCTCGGAGTGTATCCAGAAAGATGGTCGCGATATATTTGTCTCAAAAGCAGGTCATGTAGCAACAATTCCTTTGGAAGATCGAAGGAGTGTGTTACTGCAGATTGGTACATCACCATTTGTTTGTCGAAAGTCATCGCTGAGCTTCGACAAACGGACCCCAAACAAGACAATGCACAAAAAACCATTGAATTTTTAACCCAACAAAACGTCGAATTGGTCAATCCTCCATACAGTCCCGACCTAAGTCCCAACGATTTCTATACTTTTATGAAAATCAAGAATGGACTGCGTGGTCAAAGATTTCAGTCGCCAGAGGAAGCAGTCAACGCCTTCAAAAATGCAATTTTGACAGTACCAATAAACGAGTGGAATTACAGCGTTGACAACTGGTTTGAGCACATGCAAAAGTGCATTAATTTTCTTGAAAAATACTTCAAGAAATAATAAAGTCTTTAAAAGTTATCTACTGTATTATTCCAGCTGTATCTGCAAAACTTAAAGACAACCCTCGAATAGGCTTTCCGAAACGGCAACCTTAGTGTCGCCAAGAAAGTTATGGTTATCAAAAAGATAAAAAGAGTTTGTCACTTATATAAAATTACCAGTTTTCTGGGAAAAAATTAAAATTTTTAAAATTCAAATTAAAAAAAGGATGCAGAAATATTGTAAAGGTATTACACGTCGACCAAATCAGTGATGACTCAACTTAAAAATACACAGCTGCGGCTCGTGCCACAGGCGTGGTAAAGGGGTACATTATAAACACCAGTATACAAGTTAGTCTCTTTTAAAACTTGTTGAGTACTAGAAGTCATGGTACACCAGTTGAAAGACATCAGCAACATATTTATAAGCAAAAAGTTTTATTTATAATGTCGTTTTACTGTTTTAACCATTGACTTCTATACCCTACGGGGAGACCCGGCATGGGCCTAAATTGCCATTATATCAAGCTTTTATCGCAATTGACCAAATACAAGTAAGAATTTAATGAGCAAGACATGGATGAAAATAGAATTTTGGTTTGGTAAGTCCGGACACATGCAACATCGCAAAAATATTCTATTTGCTTGTCTTGGATAAAAAAGGGCAGTGGCGTGAATTCCACTAGGATTTTTTTATCAACAATTTTCTGTTTGAATAATAAATAATTCATGAAT
Source organism: Aspidapion aeneum (assembly GCA_963576565.1). NCBI lineage: Eukaryota > Metazoa > Arthropoda > Insecta > Coleoptera > Brentidae > Aspidapion > Aspidapion aeneum. Next base: position 109,385,482 of record OY755040.1, read on the forward strand.
ACTTACTTGTGTATACTGTGTTTACAAAATTCTCTTCAGTAAAAAAAAGAGTAAAAAGAATTTGTTAGCATGCTAAGTGCAGTGGATGTATTAAAATTATTGTTTTCATCTTAGAACTTTACAAATGTTGTACCTTCCAGGTAAAATATTTTCTTTCTTTGAACAAGGGTCTTCTTCAACTCTTCTCTTCTTGGGTGGACTACAAGTTATGCTATAGTCAGATGAAATTTCGGAACTAAAAATTTCAATTCGGAATGGGACAACTGGGCGCCAGGCCAACTCGGCGCCGCCAACAGGGCGCCATGCCGGGCCTAATGGGCGCCGGGCCAACTCAGCGCCGGAATATTTTTTTTTCGATAAAATGTGCAGATAAAAACAAAATAAATATGTTATTTATACAAAAATTTCAACATCTATTAATATAAGTCGAGTGTTGAAATTTGGTGGGCGTAGTGTTCTGGTAACCTGGTAAAAATACCATTTACGTTTTTTATTTCAAGAATGGCGGATCCAAAATGGTGGATTTCTTTATTTTGAAACCGATTTGTCTCAAACTTGAAAGTTTGCAGTGTTTGAGATCACTTAATACAGTTTTATCCTCAAACTAAAAAAAATTAAAATGGCGGATCCAAATAGAACTTGGCAGTGTTTCAACTCGCTGAATATGATTTTTGACTCAAACTCAAAATGGCGGATTTCTTTATTTTTAAACCGAGTTGTCTCAAACGTGAAAGTTTGCAGTGCTTAAAAGCACTTAATTTTAAATGACGGATGGAAAATGGCGGATTTTTTTATTTTTGCACCGATATGTATCAAATATCAAACTCATAAATAATTTAAAATGGCGGATCCAAAATGGTGGACTTTGCTGATTATCATTTTTGACTTAAACTCATAAAAAAATCAAAATGGCGAATCCAACATGACAGACTTTTTATTTACTAACCGATTTGTCTTAAGCTTAAAATATTACATTTCTTTCTTTAACCTTGAGTCATATTTTGTATTAAGCTATAAAAGTCTGCCATTTGCAAGTGTGAGTCACAAATTGTATTAAGTGACCTTAAGCACAGCAAACTTTCAAGTTTGAGACATTTGAGACAAATCCGTTGAAAAATAAAGAAATCCACCATTTTGGATCCGCCATTTTGAATTTTTTATGAGTTTGAGTCAAAAACTATAAGCAGCGACTTGAAACACCGCCATACATATCGATGCATAAATAAGAAAGTCCGCCATTTTGGATCCGCCATTTTATTTTTTTTAAGTTTGAGAGTAAAACTATATTAAGTGATCCCAAACACTTCAAACTTTCAAGTTTGAGACAAATCGGTTTAAAAATAAAGAAATCGGCCATTTTGAATTTGCCATTCTTGTAATCAAACACGTAAATTTTATGTTATCAGGTTACCAGAACTCTAGACCTACCAAAATTTCAACACTCGACTTAATGGATTTAACTCTAACAAAACCAAATTTCAAGAATATTACGTAAAGGATTTTTTAAAGATGTTTTTGCATAAATAATAATATATCTATTTTGTTTTTCATCTGCACATTTTATCAAGAAAAAATATTTTATTCCGGCGCCCAGTTGGCCCGGCGTCCAGTTGGCCCGGCGTCCAGTTGGCCCGGCGCCCAGTTGGCCTGCCGCCCAGTTGGTGGCGCCGAGTTGGCGGCGCCCAGTTGTCCTATACTGCAACACATTTCAGGACAAATTATTATTAAAAAATAATCTTATAAGTGCGCGGAAGTGACACTTTCTGAATCAAAATGTGTGAGGGTAAAATCGCACGGTCGCAGAAAACTATCTATCGTGATGCTACTGAACTTTCTCGTGTTTTTAACAAAAACTATCTGTCAAGACGATGAAATGTTGTTTTTTTATCGATTTTTTTTCTTCTTTTGCACAAAAAACAATTTTGGACCATGTTTGAACTCATAACTTGTTTTTAAACGTTTTTAAGATTTATTTTTGTAATATTCTCACACAAAATTCATTTCCGTACTTAGACAACATTGTCTATTAGTTTTCCCTGTATAAACCGACTAGCAGGTTGAATCACTCAAAATACGGCAGGTGGATTAAAAGTAGCCAGCTGCTTTTCTGTCACACTTATGCCGTCAGTGTGAAAAAGATAAAAGTACTCATATATTAACTAGGGTATTATTAGCATGCAAAATTAGCCTATCTTTGTCCGTTTCACAAGTTTAATAATGTCTATCTCAGTTTTTATTGTAAAAGAAATACCTGCCCTTAGAAACCAAATTGGATAGGGTCAATAAAAAATGCCTTGTCTTTCCGTCTCTAACGCCTTTTCAGGGCGTTATACAAGTCAATGGTTTTAACCAACGGGCATGCTCTAAAAGTTCTAGGACACAACGAGTTTTAAAAGACAATACCTTTTGTACCGGTGTTTATAATGTAGCCATTCACCTCGCCTGCGGTACGAGCCGCTAATAATACAAAAGAGTACTTAGTTAGACAGACAAAAACTACCCTGTACATTTTTTCATAGATTTTTATTTTTATTGTACACTGTCTCCATTTGAAAACGCAACTAAACGCTTTTACCAAAGACCAATACTTTAAGCAAAACTTGGCAACGTTGCGCCTGCTCTCACGGCAGCGGCCACATTCGGGCCGGCTGCACAGTACAACGACCGCAGGCTGTAGTACGGAAACTGCAATGGAATTTTAGCTCACACATATACTATACTATAGTAGTGTGAGCTATGGTGATCCTAATTTTTTCGAGAAAAAAAAAGTTGCTCCGATTTCAAAATTTTTTATATATCTTTGCGTTTCAGATGATTTTGAAACTTTTTTGTTGCGCCGTCTGTCTGTCTGTCTGTCTATCTGTATGTCTGTCTGTCTGTAACGACCAACGCGCATAACTCAAAAACCGCTTGGCCGATTTTAAGGAAATTTGGTACCTAGGCTGGGTCTTGGGTCGAGATGGTCCCATTTAAAAATGAACAAAATCCACCGAACACAAGTCAAATAAAAGGGTGGGGGTAGATTTCAAAAATTAGAGTTTATGCGAAAATATGGCGTTGTGATATCAAACTTAAGGTAATTGAGTCTGGAGTTAAACAAAATACATTTTAGATTATTTTAAAAAAAGGGTGGGGGTATATTTCAAAAATTAGAGTTTAAATGAAAATATGGCGTGTGTGATATCAAACGAAAGGTAATTGGGTCCGGAGTTAAACAAAATATATTTTAGTTTTTGTTTTTTTTAAGGGTGGGGGTAGATTTCAAAAATTTAAGTTTAAGTCAAAACATGGCTTGTGTGGTATCAAACAAAAGGTAATTTAGTCTGGAGTTGAATAAAATATATTTCAGTTTTTAGGTATATTAGCGTACACGTACACTATAATTATAGTTCCTAGTGTGAGCTTAGGGGCCCATATATTGGCAGAGTATTTTTGTAATTATTTTTAATATTAAACAGCGTCCGTCGCATGAAACCTTAGTGCAGGAGCTAAGCGTGATTTTTTAGAGTATTTATAGTGTAGGAGATGAGCATCATTTCTTTGAGTCTTTTAATACGTAATTTAATAAAAATCGGCGAAATTCGCACCTGTCAACTGAACTTGCGCCACTCTCCTTTATTTTGTAAATTGTTCATCTATTGATGTGAGAGGAGCGTGACATGGGAGAAATGGAAAAAAAGAGAGAGTGACACACAAAAATTGGATTGAACAAAAATTATTTACCTATTAAGCTAGTGGGAATAGTATACATACCTACTATAATAGAAAATAAAGACCAAACATTAAACGATACTATGATATGCATAATTGCTAATAATAGTTGTGTTCCAACCTACCATTGTACCGGGTATAAAACACTACGAACAGTCCAAAAAATCCTAATGTGCGCGCAATGCGAAGCACCCACAATAGAAACTTTTAGGACGAGTAAGATGGCGTAGTGCCTAAAACTAACGTCTTATTTCTTTGTCTTAAATGAAACTTACATATCTTGCCATCTCGCAAGAGTACTGGGAATATATAAGCCATGTGTGTTGCCACTATCGTTATTATGTAAAAATTTTTAAACAACCAGAAGCTGTTGTAATTTTAGAACATCGGAAAAGACGGTTTTTTTGATAAATTAAGTATTAATTAAAATTTTATTAAATACGATGAATTTTAAAACCCGCCGAAGAAGTATTGTAGTGCTTTAACAAAAATACACCATCTTTAAAATTTATACAAAATTGCGGGTAAATTGGCGTTTGTAAGTTGGCGCATAATAACATCAAGAATATTAACCAGCACACCTCTATAACTTGAATTTAAAGAAAAAAACGGTTTTTAAATAAAAAGAATAGAAGAAATAGAAAAACTTTGTAAAGGAAAGACAGTTACTAAAAATAAGGAAAAAGGAAACTTTTAAAAATAAGAGAATAAAATATGTAACTGCTGATGTAGATATTGATTATAAAGAACCAATTACAGAAGATTGGGTTCAATACAGTATTTTTATAATTTTGATTCTTTGCTTATCTTTATTTGTGACCTATGTTAATTCGCCAACTTACTCTCGCAAAGGTTCGCCATTAGCAAAAATGCACTTTTGTCATTTAAAATTTTTCAGAGATCACGCCCAACTTCGATTGGCCACTAATTGTACCCAAAATAACACTTTTGCATAAACAAAAAAGTCTTCTAAAACTATAACAGTTAAAGAAAATCAAAGATTAAGGAAACAAAAACACAAAATGAATGCCAGTTGATGAAACAGTGTGTTTTTTGGTTGGAAGTGTCTGTACTAACGCTTGCGGTCGATGTACTGTGGCCAAACCCTATTCAAGCAAAACAAAAGCTGTGTTGCCAAGATTGAGACCCAAGGCAACATCATAGGCCGTACTTCACTCGCAAACCAGTCGCATTTTTAATTGAAGACCCTGTCCTAAAGATAATATTTTATAAATAAAACAAAAGTATCCTTAAATTAATACTCTTTTAAACTTGAAAATATTAAAACAGTATCACAAATTGCTTACTTTGCGAACAGGCATGTCTTTGACCAGACCAGTGGCTAATTTACTGTGATTTTTATGATTGTTTTTAAATTGTTTTGTTTATCAAAGGGGACAAAAGTTATGATTATATCCAAAAGCTTGTTTTTATTTGCATCGGTTTTTTGGCTAAGTTTAGAACTTGTAAACGGGCTTCAGGATGGTATGTATTTACATTTTATTTGATTTTATTTTAAGTTACTTGCCTTTGTTTTCAAGATTAGCATGATTTGATATTTTTAACGATGTGCAGAGGTTAAAATGTTAATTAGATTGTTTACTTAATAAACGCGATTTATTACAAATTTGAAAAATGGTATTGCAAATGCGAAAGCAATATTTCTCTCTAGCAAAATAAAAACCCTACTCTTATGTAATATTCTTTTTTTTTTATAAAATATAAAATATTTTTACCAGAATTTGAATGAACCCTTACCCTTTTTTATGGGCTTATGTCCGGTTGATTTTATTCATTTTTAAATGCGACCATCTGGAGCCAAAACCCAACCTAGATACCAAATTTCATTGAAATCGAGCAAGTAGTTTTTGGGCTATGCGCGTTAGTCTTTACAGACAGAGATACAGATATAGACAAACAGACAGACGGGGCGACAAAAAAAGTTCATCATCTGAAATGCAAAGAAATATAAAAACTCTGCTAATTTGTGAAACTTTCTCCCTGTATCAATGCCGCCTCCAATCCTCGCATCTTTTAATCTGGATCAATATCTTACATTTCTCAGCCACAATACTCTGCATTTTTTCGAGTTTAGGGCTCATTGGGTTTCGCCTTTCGGATACTTTCTAGATTTAAAATTTTTCAATGTTCACAATATTTACAGTGGCGGATCCAGGGAGGGGCCAGAGAGGCCGGTTTGAACAAAATTTATTCCAAACATCGCTTCTTTCTTATTTTTTGTTCTAAAAAACTTAGTATTTCAAAAATTTTCGCCTACGCCGCATTTTGTCACCTGTAAATTTAAATTTCAGACCTAAAAATTATTAAAAACGCACACAAAGCAAGAAATATTTTGGTTTTTGCTTACTCCTTGGCCCCTCCCCCTGGAAATCCTGAAAAACACACTTGTGCATATGGATGACTAGTTCTTAACTCACTTAACCTCAAAAGCAGGGGGTGGTTGTACTGTAGAGATATGAAATGATCTGCAGTGGTTTTCTCTTTTGAAAACAAAATTCGATTTAATTAAACACCTTTTCATTTTGAATCTGCTAAACATCAACATTTTTAGGCGATTTTTGCACCATATCCTCGACCGGGCGACCTGGAGTGTGCAAGCTCATCACATTATGTCCGGAAGCGATCCAAAATTTAAGAACAAAGGGGATACGACCTCAAATTTGCGGCTTTATAGGTGTTCAGTCAATGGTTTGTTGTGCCCAAAAGAATGTGGAGCAGACTACCCACAGTTCCTCGACAACTACAATAAAAACAACTATCAGTCGGACAACTGCGAATATTGCAACCACTGTTAGAAGTTTTAATGACAAAAAAGAGAGAAAACCTGGAGAAATCGCTATAAAAAGTAAGGTGATTAAAGTGGGGTGATACTGACCATAAAGGTAACTCCATCTAAACCCTATCTATCTAGCCCTATTAGTAAATATTCCTATGTACGTAATTTGGGCCTGCTATACGGAACTTGTTTGCTGACCTAATGTAAAGGTATTATGACGTCAACCTAGGAAGTATGTGGTGCAAACGATTTATGTTTAAGATGAAGACACTTTTGTAATCACATGCTTCTATAAAACCAATTAAGAACGGATAGTCGGGGTTCAGTTCAGTGAGTACGCTAAGTACCTAAGTTCTCAATAGTTAAGTATAGAAGCAGTAAACAGATTCTGGTCGAGAGCTGAACCCGACCTACACGTGAATATTAATATCAGAAAACCGGGCCAGACAGTAGTGATTAGTGTATAAGTATCTTTATACTTAGTATTAAATAAACCCTTAAACTATCTAACGATCTCTTTATTTGTGCACAACACGTACAAAAATAGTCACGACAACGCCCTCGTGAGGTCAACCAACCAAGTTCCGGATAGCATGCCCAAATTACGTACGTTACAATATCAACTTTCAAAAGCTCCCCATATCTGAACATTTGTTCTTTTACATCCCAAAGAAAAGCTCAATCCAAAAAAATTTTTTCAAAAAACTTTTTTTTTCAAAATTTTTAAACGTAAAGGCCTAAAAAGTCGAACTAGGCATTAAAAAAAAATTTTGGGTGTGTACCTTCACCCGCCTTCACTAACAACGATGCTATCAATTTTAATTTTTTTTAGAATGTAAGGAGTACAACAAATACATATACGTAGAGGAACCTCCGGTAGTGTTTAAACCTGGAGCTAAACCAATTATACGAAAGGAGTGCCCCTTTGACCAAATAAAACTTATTGTTGGAGGGACCTTGGCTACTAGAAAAGAATTTCCACACATGGTCAGTGCAGAAAAAATTTAAAGAAACAATTACCCAAAAATATTCACCGACTTTAGTACCTACCTAACTATAAAACTTACTTACCTACTTATACTGACTCCAGACGTACATTGTCATTATGAGTTTTTATAAAAGTGCACTATAATCCAAATAAAAGAAAATTTATTCGAAAAAAATCGGTTAAGAAATAATAAAGTTGTGACTTTCCAAATATCTTCTATTTTTAATTTTTGATAATTTGAGGCTCCATATTGTATTCGCCATAAGTTTGACAGATGGCCAATAAGTGGAATTGTGTTCCAAAGGTAAGGGCTTCCAGCCCCTGGAGCAAACTTTGCATTAACACGAAAAGTGCATGAAGGCCTCTAAGGGAATAGAGTATAAGCCCTAACTTTGAGTCCTAAAAAAATCGGGACACACACACATTAACAATCTGAATTAAAAAAAAGTTCATAATCATTAATTCATAACGCAAGACGTAAAAGGATCTCTTACTAATAACTAATGATAATTTTATTTTTTAGGCGCAAATAGGATTTGCTCGTGCAGAAAACCCAGCGCCAGGTGCTATTTTGTGGGGATGTGGTGGTTCCCTAATCAGTGAGAATTTCATTTTGACTGCTGCACATTGTGTATTTTCACAACAGTAAGTAGACACTAGAGAAAATTAAACATAACATTTAAAAAAAAACTCGGACTATAATTTTTTATGTTGGCTTTTTTTATACAGTCAAGATCAATCGCTCAATTTTGCAAAGTTTTGGCGAAGTTAAAGCATCTTTGTTTGAAACTCCTAGACAATTATTAAGTAGAAATAAAATTTCGGACTGTCCATTGTCTTTATTTATTTTATACACGTTTCGGTTAGTAAGTATCTCTAACCATTTTCAAGTGTAAAGCATTTTATACAATCACAAACATCTAAGTACCTAGCCAGGATTCGTACCCGGACCGCCCCGTGAAACAAATGACAACCTCCATAATGAAGCATTTGATATAATACAAACATTTTCAAATTGTGTTAAACCGGGTTATGAGTTACCGTGAACGGCGGATCTACGAGAGCCCCCCAGGCCTCTTCTTCTTTTTTGTGTTAAAAATAATTTATTCTCGAATTTATTAATGCTTGATTCCTTTTTATCTGCCTCGTTTAAGACAAACAAAGTTTTATTTTTTGAAGCTTATTTTTCAGAGCTGCTATAGTTGCCTGATGGTTTTTAAATGCCTGTATACTCGAAACTGACCTCACCTGAAACGTCTAATTTAAATTCGTTACTTAAATCCGCTATAAGTAGGTTTCCATAAGAAAAATTCACAGGTATCAATCGCGATCTAAAAGAATGGAGCACAGAGTGCCAGACGGGTCTAGGGGCTACAATGTGTATTAGATTATTAAAAATAATCTATGAAATAAAGAGTCCAGCCATTAATACCTAGAGCAGCGCAACATCCCTTTAGTGTGCTCACTAGATTCTAATCCGATATATTTATTTATCTCTCTCTCCAGCTTAGTCTGGACTTTGTTTTTAATATTGTCACGAGGGGGTTTTAACGTGACGTAACACAGTTTAAGTTAGGTTTATGTTTTTATTAAAAATACTTATAATTACTTAACTTACATTAAATACATCTTGCTAAAATGCGTATCCTCTAGATCGCTCGACTTCTGACTATTGTACTTGTCTCTCTGTTAACTTGTACGTATGGGACGTTACGTTCTCAGCTTACAACTAACTGCTAAACTCTTTTGGATATGCTTTTATTACAAACCGTTTGCCATTGACCGGTCAATCTCTTATGGTTTTTATTCCGTATACAGTTTATTACACGTTTTAATACAAATTGAACTATACACAGAAGTTCATTTCGTTAGATTGTTTAACGTAACTTTTGCCATTTAGTTAATAGGACATTATTTTCTATACTGACAATATTTTTTTGCTGTGTCCAGTTCAGTACTTTAGTATTCTGTTTTTACCTTCGAACATTAACCCGTTTTCTAAGGTTTTTACCTTCTCAGTTGTTCAACACCCATAACTCCTTTAATCCTCTTATTCCGGAATCTATCTAGTTTTGATTTTGTGGCACATTCTCTTCAAAAATCTATTTCTGTAACTTCGAGAGATTTTCGTATATTTTTTTCTTTAAATGGATGGATGTCTCACTTTTGTAATTCATGATGCTTTTGATAATGTGGTTTTAAGTCATTAAGTTCATGGGCAAACGATAAATTTTTCCAAACATGGAGGCGATATTTTGGAGGACGAGACAGTCCTAACAGTTTTAAATGTTTATGTGTATATTCTATTCTTCAAACTAGGAAAAAAGATAAATCTCCCTCGAATAAATACATCTGAATATGAACTCTCTCGATTGTACCTTCACTTTAGCTACCCTGTTGATGTTATCTCTTGCAGGTCTACTATTTACTATGGATTCTATTTCACAATTCTGCTTAAATTTCTTGGTAGGAGCTCTTTTACAATTCGAGGAACTCTCTCTCACCAATGACCCTAGGCACCCGTTGATGGCATAAAATTCCATTTTATTCTTGTCACACTGCAATATTAGAGAACATTATTTCAATTAATTCTCTCAAATAAATTGAAGTTTCCTCTAAAATGTGTGGCATTATCTAAAAAAATTGTAGAAATCCTTCCTTTGTGCTAAAAATCTTTGTAGAGCCATGATGAAATATCCTGTAGACAAAGATTCAAGGATTTCAAAATGACAAGCTCTGTAAAAATTACTATCCACACTTTCTTATTTCCTCTCAAATAAAGTGTCCATTTTTATCCTCAATGGATAAAAAATAAAAGAAAAGTAAGGGATGTTAGAGAAGAGCTAGCAAAATTTGCGACGATCGATGGAACAAATGTAGAAACCTTGGGAAAATAAATGAAGAAGTATAAGACCCCCTTTGAGATGGGCGGAAGATTTGTAGAAAATGAGGGAACCAGTTGGATGAACACGGCGCAGATAAAAGTGGAAGATATTGTGGGAGGCCTATGTCCAAAGATGGATCAAACAAGGCTAAATAGATAGATATAGAAAGTGGCCCAACTACCTTTTCTTTTTGTAATAACACAATAGAGGTCGATATAGCTTTGGATTTATATTTTTGACATATTTCCTTACTACTCTTTTACCATCTGCAAAGCTTTTATAATCCAAAATCTTTCTCTTAAAATACAAAGCATTGTTTGAACTCCAGCATGTGTTTGTATTTTTTCTTGTATTCTTATTAACCTTCTCACAATTTTATGGCCATAAGGCCAAAGAATGGGATATCTAACATCTCTGTTATAGGATCCATTTGTTCTTTTGGCTTTTACCCTAATAAGACCCTCTGTATCATTAATGTTTACAAGACCTTTTAAGTTTTATAATCAAAGGTATCATGTAAAAGTCCTAACTTTTCCAAATACTTCTTGTTGCTTTAAAATATTTCATTTTGAACCACTTTAAAAATTGCTTTTTTCACTATTTCCATCTAATCATTATTTATTTTTGCGGAGTGGTGAATTTCTATCACTTGCTTTTTAAAAAAAATTAAGATAATAGAAACTGTAGATCCATGCGATTAATTCAGCAATTTGTGTTTGTCAAGTTTTAAAAACGTTTCTGTACTCGCCTCTTGTTTATTAACTAAATGACGTCTGGACTAATTTCAGATGAAATTTCTTCTATTTTAATTTTATTTTAAGATACAATTGCGCAAAATTTCTTATCTAATTTTAATAATTCTGAGCCCTTCCACCAGTGATTTTCAAAGAAACTTTTTGGTGTGCATCCTCCTGGAGGTAAAACTGCTGCATTAAGTAACTGGCACATGGTGCGGTTCGGTTCGGTTCAGATGAACCAAGTGAATTACAAAAAAAATATTCAACTTCTTTTAAGAACTTAATCTTAGTAACTGTTTCGTACAAACTACAAGCAATGATAGCTGAGAGTGTGAAGGCTTTTATAGGTGAAAATGTGGATATTGCTAAGACTAAATTTAGCAAAACCTCATTTTTTACTTCTACTCGTAAAAAAATGCAAGCTATTTTACACTGACTCAAAGGTGCAGACCTATTTGAAAAATTTCTCGGCATAAAACATTTAAGAAATTGTACCTGATTTAGCCGAAACTTTGATAGCATGTGCCTTCCTTCAACTTTTCTATTTCTGAGCAATTTTTCTATTTTTAGTGGGGAGGCTCGTATGATTCGAATGGGTGTGACGAACCTGACCGAGACTGCTAATCAAGAACATCTTCAGCAAATTAAAGTAGCCGATAGGTAAGAAAATTACTTTTAAATGAGGGGCTTTTAGGGGCTGTTTACATATTACGTATCGCTTGAGTGGAAAGGATCGCGGTATGCAGCATTATGTAGGGGTAGGAAATGTTCTGGGTCATGTTACGTAACATTCCAAAATTAAGCAATTGGCGTTTTTAGAGATAGGTAGGTACTTAAAGAATAAAATAATCTTTGTTCGTTTGCGTTTGGTTTTGATTTACTCGTAGGTGGATTCATCCAGAATTTAAAAAACCAGCCCACTACAATGACATAGGTCTGCTAAAGCTGGAACGAAACATAGATGTTGACCAATATTCCAGGCCTGCTTGCTTGCACACCACAAATGATTTACCAAAAACCAAGGTGGTAGCCTGTGGATGGGGTAAAGTACCTGTTTATAATTCTATGGGTAATGGATTTTTTGTGTTATGTTTTAACTTGTTTTCTAATAGGTAATAATTACACACCGCAACTCCTTTTAGTATTATTAGAATCATAACAAAAACATTTCATGTAAAAAAAAACCAAGTACGCGAAAATGGCATTCCGTAAAAAGAATTGAGATAAAAGTAAAGCCAAGTCCTCCAATACAAATTTCAAAATGAAAGGTTCTTACTAGTTTGGAAATGTTTTTTTAATTGGATAATACTTAGTTTTTAAAGTAGAAAAATATGCGGAATATTGTTCAAAACTTTTGCAATGCCTTACTTAAATTTTTGAGGTTTTTAATTTTTTTCTATGGTTTTATCGTAGTTCCTATCAGCCTTCCAAAGCTCAGCTCTCTAGCGCTTCTGAAAGTGCACAATGTTACTTTTACATAACTTTACATGTATAGGGGGGGGGGGGAATAAATTAAAATTGACGTGTTTTTAAATTTTGTCATATAGTTTTATCATAGTTTCTATCAGTCTTCCAATGCTCAGCTCTCTAGCGTTTCTGGAAGTAGGTAATGTTACTTTTACATAACTTTACATTTATAGGGGAGGAGAGTAAATGAAAATATTGGACTTTTCAATTTTTTTCCCATTTTTACCATAATTTCTATCAGCATTCCAATGCTCAGCTCTCTAGCGTTTCTGGAAGTGGGCAATGTTAGTTTTATATAAATTTACATTTATAGGAGAGGGAAGTAAATTAAAATGTTGGTGTTTTTAAATTTTTTCATATAGTTTTTTCATATTGTCTTTCAGTCTTAAAAAGTTCAGCTCTCTAGCGTTTCTGGAAGTGGGCAGTGTTACTTTTACATAAATTTACATTTATAGGGGAAGGAAGTAAATTAGAATTTTGGGGTGTTTTAATTTTTTTCTATAACTTTATCATAGTTACTATCGGTCTTCCAAAGCTCAGCTCTCTAGCATGTCTGGAAGTAGGCAATGTTACTTTTACTTAACTTTACATTTATAGGGGAGGGAAGTAAATTAGAATTTTGAGGTGTTTTAATTTTTTCTATAGTTTTATCATAGTTCCTATCAGTCTGCCAAAGCTCAACTCTCTAGCATTTCTGGAAGTGGGCGATGCTACTTTTACATAACTTTAAATGTATAGGGGAGGGGAGCAAATTAAAATTTTGGGGTTTTTTGATTTTTTCCAGGGGTTTGGTCATAATTTCTATTAGTCTGCCAAATTTCAGCTTTGTAGCATGTCTGGAAGTACAGTAGAATATTGATGATCTATACATGAGTAAGTGAGTGAGTGGCAATTTCGACGTTTTTTGAAATTTCGTAACTACTTTACTACTTTATGGAATTCCATGAAACTTAGAGGGGTTGTTAACTTCATGGAGATCTACAACTGTGCAAAGTTTGAGATTCGTAGCTCATTCTGAAGTAGAGTTTTAGGTAGGTCAAATATCGGCTGAAATGTTTCAAGAAAAGAGGGTTACGGCGCGCGAACTTGGCGAGGCACTGCCGTGCCCTCAGATTGTAGTAGCAGGTAGTAATAGTAGTAGTAGTAGCAGAGAGGAGCCAATGGCTCTTTTCTAGTTGGCATCAGATATGGTATTTGTTGTAGTAATTAGTGGGTAGGTATATGGAATCTAGCAGGTGCATGACCGTGGTTATGAAGTGGTCACAGTGTTCTAATGTCTTCTTAATTTTCATTTACATTTAAAGAATCGAAAAACAGATTGTGTGTAAAAAGATTCTCTTTAGTCGTTTTTCGCCTGGCTTTCCGGACGAGTCTAAGCAATATTAGGCAGAGGACAAAAAAGTAGGCGACCAAACCATTGTTTAAAACAATATCTTAAAAGATATTTTAACTTAGTGAAAACATTCTCGTAGCAACGTTTTGGAATACAAACCTATTTTTTTCCGAAATAAAAAGTAGGCTTACCCGTTATAAGTAGTAGTGGGGAGAACATTTTTGGTCTAGCCCTTTTCGCAAACCCCAATTTGTCCTTAAACCATATACCAAACTGATGCACGTGCCCCTTAGAATTCAAATTTTCTTTCTCTTAGAGGACTTATTTTTGCCTGGCACCTCTTTGTCAAGGGCAGGGATATTTATACTGCGCAGCAAGTATACACAGTGTACCCACTACTTCCAAAAAAAAAACGTTGGACTTGTATCTACCTAACATCGCTATCGTCCCAGCAGAACTTTAATTCAATTTTAACAATCCTTAATATCTTGCTTATTTTTTAAAAACTGTGTACTAATATTTTTGTAGCAATATTTTTATAAAATATTGATAAATAAAGTAAGTAGGAATTGAAAAAATTTGTCTCCAACAATAATATGTAGCAAGAAATCAAAACAAAAACATAAAATCCTCGAGTGCCTGCCAATTTCCCTATTCAAAAACGGGATAGAAACTAACTTTCGTACAGGGCGATTCCATGATTACTGACGGGACAAATCGCACATATTTACAGGCATTTATATCATTTTTTCTATAGTAGAAGTAATCATTAATCAATAATTTTTGGTTTACAGGTAAAGATCAATGCAGGCAATTTTTATGCAAAGAAAAATTTATCTTAGCTTATGATAGTTTAAAAGATATAATTTTTTAAAGTGTGATTACTGACGGGACAGTAATTCGGGCAGAGACTTTTTGCAAAAGTTTGATTCTATAGTTCTCTGAAATTAAACATGTGACAAAATGTTTCTAAATTATAGTCAATAAGTGTACTCTAAACAAGTTTATAAAACATAATTATATTTAATTACTTGTTTAGCTTATAAAAACTGATATAATGATTATTGATGGGAGATTACTGACGGGATAATTTTTGTCAACTTTGCAAAAAAATGTATTTTAAATATTTAACAACACATAACTAACTAAATACAAAAAACTTATTAACTTTATCGAAAACAATTGAATAATATTGATTTCTGTGATTGTCACGTCTTTCTAATTTCAATAGACTTTTGCCCTCAATTTTTCAGTTTCCAACATTTTATTTAAGAAAGGTTTTACGTAGTTTATTTCATCTGCTTCTACCATAAGAATGATTGAACTCGATATCTCCAAAGACATTTTGTTCCAAATAGTACATATTGGATGCAAAAAATCATCATCAGATTTTGCAATTTTTAAATTGGGATCTATTGATGTTAAAAGCTTGAAAATAACAGCTATTTTCTTTTCTGTCTGCTGTGGTAAAGATTTGTTAACTCTTTTCACAGCTTTACCTAAAGATTGAGCAGATTTAAACGGAATTTAATCCAGTGCGGACATTTCCTCGATCTTCTTTTTTTTACGATAATTTCTTTTTCACTCTCTTTCCTTTTCCTTAAGTTCATCTTTCAGTTTTTTGTTTAGCAAAACCTTTTGTTCTTTCTTAAGTCTATACTTTTTACTATTCTCTGCACCTTTTCTTAAGTAGCTTTGCTTCGTCGTTCATTTGCAATTTTTTTTTGCGGTAGTTTCTAACATTCTCTCTAACTTTTTCTCTGCGACAAGTGTTTACTTTTCCCATCCTAAAAGCGGACAAGGAAATTTTAGTAAACTATGTATAAAATAACGCCAAATGGTTTAGAATTATTACACAGGAATAATTAACAAAAAACTAAGTTATATGGTTATTTCTATAATTTTGATTACTGACGGGACAAAATTGAAAAAGATTTTTTTAAAAATTGTGAAGCTTATTGAGAAAAACAAAACTGGCAAATAAAAGAGTAACAGATGAGTTTACAGTTAACGTTTATGTAGGACTTTGTAGTCAGGAGCAAAGATTATAGATTATAATATATATTGTTGTCAGGAGTGCAAGCGTTATTAGAGGATTTTGTATTTTTTGATTACTTAATACTAAATACTAAAAAATAAAATAAATTTGTGCTAACTTACCTGACAGAAAAACCACGATACACGATATGTCACCAAAAACGACGCAATCAATAATAAATCAATTTTGACAGCGCTAGTAATTTGTTTAAATAACAGTAAACTTGTTAAAACTAGAAAATTCTTATACAAATATACACGGAGGAAAAGTAAAGGTTTTACTAATTTTTTTCTTTACAAAAATAGTACCGTCAAATGGCTTTTTTAGTTTATATGGTAAAAATGGTCCTTAATTAAAAATATGTGCATAGTTTTTATTCAAAATTTTTAAGTTAATTTTTATAAGAAAACTTTCATTGTGCATGGAATCGCCCTACAGCAATTTTTTGGGCTAGTATATACAAGATTTTACAAACAATTAATTTTTACCCAAAAATATTTTTTATTCCTTTCTCAGGTAAAATTCAGTATGCCGGAGTAAGCAGCAATGACCTGTTAAAGGTGGTTCTAGAGCTCTACAACACCTCCTTTTGTTATTCTGTCTACAGAGGGGTCACTGGTGGGACGAGGTTAAAACAGGGTATTCGCGAAGACAGCATGGTATGTGCGGGGTCTTCGGAGGAACTAAGAGATACTTGTCAGGTTAGTTCAACCTCCATTGCATGTGTATATATCCGTCAAACGTATCCCGAGGTAATATTTCATTTACAATCAAAATTGCAAGGTAATAACATTAATTATTAAAAAAAATTATAATAAGAATAACAAAATAAAATAATTTAATTATATGTAATAAACTACATTTAGAATTACAAAATTAATTTTGAATAAGATAAAAAAAACTTCCTCCAAGCCTCTTTGTTCGGGAAGGGTTCCAAGGATCGGTGCAGTATTACCCCGTTGAATAGCTACGCTAATCAACTAGGTAATAAAGCTTCTGGTTAGTGATTTGTTACATGAATTTTTAAGACAACCAGTCGCCTTGCATCTTCTCCCCAAGGACCCAAGGTCTCAACACTAAAGGGGATAAAAATATATTTGTAATTGTGTTATTACGAGACCCCAAAGTGAGATCTAGGATGCCAAAAGGTCGTGTGTTAGAGAATAGACAGAGAGAAAAAAATTACAACAAAAGAGAAGGCCATAAGCCGGGGTTGCCATTACAGATTAAAGTAAAGTAAAGTTTTTTTATGATTTTCTATTTTTTCCCTTCAAAAAATATCTTTTGGGGATGCTCAAAATCAAAAAAATTTTAATCGAAAAAAGTTGCTTGGTTGTTTTTCTAAAATCTATCATTATAATTTCTTTGTTTTTCAGGGTGATTCTGGTGGACCCCTACAAGTGTACGTCGATACAGAAGAAATAGAATGCATGTATGACATCATCGGCATTACTTCTTTTGGACAGGCTTGTGGCTTAGCTTTAGATAATCCCGGAGTTTATACTCGAGTTTCGAATTACTTGAAGTGGATTGAAGATATTGTCTGGCCTGATACATAAAACATTAAATTAAATGAAGAGCATTTAGATTAAGTAATTAAAACAAGATTAATATCTTATAATCTATTGCGACTCATTTTAGTCCTGTATAAACAGCCGGTGAAGTGGTGGTCTTATTCTAGACTCAACATTTCGCAGACAATCGTGAGCAGTGTGGTATTTCTTGTTAAATCTTATAGCTTACCTCCAAAATGTATAGGTTCAATTCAGAATTAAAGATGAGCATGAAGTTAGCGAAGCACCCATCGCAGATCGAATCGTGACTAGGTGGATAATTTGCCGTTAATTAGTCGTGAATTAGTTGTGGAAAAATTAATTTTGTCGCTCTTATTTTTGACCGTTTTTGAGGGTGCTTCGCTAACTTCATATGAAGTTAGCGAAGCACCCTCGTAAAAATGGCTTTTATCAAAATCGAATATGGTGGATAATTTGCCGCTAATTAGTCGTGAATTAGTTGTGGAAAAATTAATTTCGTCGCTCTCATTTTTGACCCTTTTTTTGGGTGCTTCGCTAACTTCATATTTTGGCACCCATCGCAAATCGAACCGCTACTAGGTGGATAATTTGCCGTTAATTAGTCGTGAATTAGTTGTGGAAAAATTAATTTTGTCGCTCTTATTTTTGACCGTTTTTGAGGGTGCTTCGCTAACTTCATATAAAGTTAGCGAAGCACCTTCGTAAAAATGGCTTTAGACATGACTTATCGAAATCGAATATGGTGAATAATTTGCCGCTAATTAGTCGGTAATTAGTTGTGGAAAAATTAAGTTTGTCGCGTTTCGTTTTGAGTGTTTTTTGGGTGCCTCTCTAACTTTATATGAATTAAGCTAAGCACTCAAAAAACGGTAAAAAAAAGAGCGACAAAATTAATTTTTCCACAATTAATTCACGACTAATTAGCGGCAAATTATCCACCATATTCGATTTTGATAAAAGCCATTTTTACGAGGGTGCTTCGCTAACTTCATATGAAGTTAGCGAAGCACCCAAAAAAAGGGTCAAAAATAAGAGCGACAAAATTAATTTTTCCACAACTAATTCACGACTAATTAGCGGCAAATTATCCATCATATTCGATTTTGATAAAAGCTATTTTTACGAGGGTGCTTCGCTAACTTCATATGAAGTTAGCGAAGCACCCTCAAAAACGGTCAAAAATAAGAGCGACAAAATTAATTTTTCCACAACTAATTCACGACTAATTAACGGCAAATTATCCACCTAGTAGCGATTCGATTTGCGATGGGTGCCAAAATATGAAGTTAGCGAAGCACCCAAAAAAAGGGTCAAAAATAAGAGCGACAAAATTAATTTTTCCACAACTAATTCACGACTAATTAGCGGCAAATTATCCACCATATTCGATTTTGATAAAAGCCATTTTTACGAGGGTGCTTCGCTAACTTCATATGAAGTTAGCGAAGCACCCTCAAAAACGGTCAAAAATAAGAGCGACAAAATTAATTTTTCCACAACTAATTCACGACTAATTAACGGCAAATTATCCACCTAGTAGCGGTTCGATTTGCGATGGGTGCCAAAATATGAAGTTAGCGAAGCACCCAAAAAAAAAGTCAAAAATGAGAGCGACGAAATTAATTTTTCCACAACTAATTCACGACTAATTAGCGGCAAATTATCCACCATATTCGATTTTGATAAAAGCCTTTTTTACGAGGGTGCTTCGCTAACTTCATATGAAGTTAGCGAAGCACCCTCAAAAACGGTCAAAAATAAGAGCGACAAAATTAATTTTTCCACAACTAATTCACGACTAATTAACGGCAAATTATCCACCTAGTAGCGATTCGATTTGCGATGGGTGCCAAAATATGAAGTTAGCGAAGCACCCTCAAAAACGGTCAAAAATAAGAGCGACAAAATTAATTTTTCCACAACTAACTCACGACTAATTAACGGCAAATTATCCACCTAGTCCCGATTCGATCTGCGATGGGTGCTTCGCTAACTTCATGCTCATGAATTAAAGACATTAGGCAACCTAGCCGATTTGTGTTAAATGTTTTTATTAGCCTTTGGTGTAAGGTGTTATAGGATCATGGGCTATCGAAAGCAGTGGCGGCTGGTGACGTTTTAAATTGGGGGAGGGGGGCAGAAATTTATATTGCATAGAAAAGGAGATAAAAAACTTACCTAAACAATTTTATTTTAGCATTTTACAAACAAGTAGCTATTTGGTGTAATTTATTTGTTAATAGCGAGGGGTCATCAGCTTTCAACAGTACTGTACAAATTTCACAACAGGACCCGACACTACCACGACAGGACCCAACAGTACTCGACAGTACCCAACAGTACTCAACAGGACCCAACAGTACTCAACAGGACCCAACAGTACTCGGCAGTACTCGACACTACCATGGGCGCAAGCCTTAGATTTTTTAATAGATTTTCTACATATTTGATGATAAAACATGAAAAATACCTTAAAATTTGACATCAGGAGGCTTCGGGCCCCCCCAACCCCAAGCAGTGGCGTAGTTGCGAAAAGACATGATGACCTTTTTTTTTTTTGAACCCAACAGTACTCGACAGTACACGACAGGACCCAACAGTACACGACAGTACTCGACAGGACCCAACAGTACTCGACAGTACACGACAGTACCTGACAGTACTCAACAGGACCCAACAGTACACGACAGGACCCAAGTCCTGTTGGACGCTGTACAAAATTTTAGGGTGCCGATGACCCCTCGGTTAATAGTCTATTCTATTCGCCCTTCTTTTACATGCGCAAAGTGCTCGGATTAGCACCAGTTTTAGACTCATCATGGCCCCGTGGAGCAACCTCAAAAACCCCACAGAATTTTAAACAGTCTATTAACCTAATAAGTATATGTCTATTTTTTGCCACATTTTCATTATGTTCGGTAATGCGTTGCCTATAGGCACTATTCGATTGGCACTCAATATCAGTCTTGCCTAGCATAGAAAATTCTATGTGGTTATTTAAATAAGTAGCACTTACTTTGTGTCTTTAACTTTTCACTAAAGTGCTAGAGATCACACATTCCTTTTGCCACCCACGCAGGATCACTTCGTGGATATTTCAAAATAAGACAAATAAAGCATTTCGTTTTTCACAACCGCACAACCAGTTTGCTAAACATGCACTAAAATTTTGGTTAATTTTTAGGATTTTTAGGTCCAGTCTATGTGGCCCTAAAGATTTTATTTATAATCAAACTTCATATGTCAACCTATTTAAATTTGCACAGTTAATTATGTAATCGACGGCATTTATTTCCATTTAATAAACAAACGATAACAAACACAATGACACGCGACCGGAAATGCTTTCTACTACTGACATAACCAAATCAAAACAAACTCATACGTCTTCACTAAGGATAGAACCGGCATCGTGTAGAAGGGCAACGGACGTTTCCGCACGATGATGATGGTCGACTTCTACGCCCTCGCTCGAGAACATCCACCCATACCCCGCTGAAAAACGGGTGAAATTGAAACATTGCCCCGCGCGGCGCTGCCGGCTTGTAATTGTTTACGCTAAAAAAGTTCACCCAATTAATCGCTTGATGTTAACCACAGATAATAAAAAGAACTCCCTGTAGCAGCCTGATCGAAAGTTTTCTACCTATCAAACAAAGGAATCTCTCATAAAATAAAAACAAGTCAAAAACTGTAACAAAGATTTCCGTATCCATAAACAAAAATTAAAAGGCGAAAAAACTCACTTTAGTGGTACACCATAAAGCCGACGCAATTTAACCGATTGCAGCCGAAATAACTACACTATTTTCAGTGGTGGGGAAAACCGCTATTAAAAAACAACTCCGAACCTATATTAGGGTATATTCTGCTTGAAAGTAATGATCTCATATACGCCTTAACCGCTTGGATAGTTAGTAATTACCAAACTAGAATGGTAAAATATCAAAAAAATTTAGTAAAACATCATGTATTTTATTATATTTTTTACATTTAGTTAATAAAAATGTTTTGTCTAAAATACCCTAACTCCAAAAGTGTTCCAAATCAGTGTAGCTATTATATTTTTGTTCAAAATCTTTTTCGTAAATATATAATAAAATTAAAAATTACATATTCAAAAAAATCATTTGAGACAAATTTACAAGTACTTACAAAGAATCAAAAAAATGTTAAAAAACGATAAAAACACTTACAAAGTTACAAAATTGTTCTTAAAATCATTAGAAGTTCTGCTGCCTTTTTTCTCAATATTTTTTTTGTTTTTAATAATTAAAAATAAAGAAAATATTGAATAAAGAAACATACATGTTAAGAACAATTTTGTAACTCTGTAAGTGTTTTTATCGTTTATCAACATCTTTTTTATTCTTTGACGTATAAGTACTTGTAAATGCATCTCAAATGATTTTTTTAATATGTAATTTTTATTTTACAAAAAAGAAACCCTTGAAAATGGCAATTTGATTATCGCCATAACGCGGTGGGTTATTACTTTATTATGTAAAATAAATACACGCAACTTTTATAACTTCCCTTATTTATCTACAAACCTGTGGGACAAGGACGTAAAGCTCGCCTAAACAGTGTAGCTATTCTTCAAATTAAGAAGTAACGAAAAATCTCCCTCAAATACACACAGGTTGTGGCAGCTTATTTCTCTCAGTGTTGACAAATATTAGTAAGAGAAATTAAAACATATTATTTCACCAAAATAACAATCAGATTCGTGTATTAAAGAAAGATTTCTCGTTTCTCTAATTTCACGAATAGCTACACTGACGCGCGTAATCAAGAGAGATTTCTCGATTCTCCCTTATTTCAAGAATGGCTAAACTAAAGGATTATATCACCACCTGTCGTTACGGCAACAGTCGCAAATAAACTGCGCAGTTTATGATTTTTTTCTTCTAATTTATGTTTATAAACAAGGATTATATTCAGGCGACATATTAACCTGATTACAATACACCCTGTCATTTGCGTTTAGGACAGGCACCCTAAACAACTTCCCCTGCGGCATACAGACGCAAATTTTAAACTGCGCAGTGACGTAGCTTTTTGAGTTCAGTTTAGCAATAGGGATACGTTTTACGTCGATATAGGTGCCTTCTTTGCCACTTAGGACTATGGAACCATTGTCAGATTTTAAGTAGATGTCTTGGTCTGCTTTCCAAACAATTTCCCTACCTAAAAACGTTAAAATACAGGGTGTTTTTTTAGGCTCCGGTTCAAAAGAGCGATATTTAAAACGGCGACATTCAAAACAGCGGTTTCATTTGAGCGACATTTAAAAGAGCGACATATTAAAACAGCGACATATCAAAAGGGCTACAGATTAAAAGAGCGACATATTAAAACAGCGATATTTAAAATAGCGACATTCAAATAGCGATATTCAAAATAGCGACATCTAATAAAAACAGCGACATTAAAAAAGCGCCTTAAAAAATAGCAACAGTTCAACTAAGAAGTCTCTTTCCTAAAATATTAAAAAGAAAAAAACCTTCCTGTGAACCGAACCGATCCGAACCGAACCGAACATATAGCCCTCATGGTATAGAATCGGTTTGTCCTTTTGCGAAGAACTTTCCATTTTAACGTTGATTAAAAGTGACGGGCACTGGCATAATTTGACGATTTTTGATGTCTTAGTGTATCGTGGTTACTACTATAAGGTTTAGTGAAATACCGGGTGTGGTCAGTCATAAGTGTTGCTTAATATTGGTTTTTGAATTGTCGCTCTTTTAAATGTCGCTGTTTTGATATGTCGCTCTTTTGAATGTCGCTGTTTTGATATGTCGCTGTTTTTATTAGATGTCTCTCTTTTGAATATCGCTGTTTTGACATGTCGCCCTTTTGAATGTCGCCGTTTGAATGTCGCCGTTTTGATATGTCGCTTTTTTGAATGTCGCTGTTTTAAATGTCGCCGTTTTAAATATCGCTCTTTTGAACCGGTGCTGGTTTTTTAAGTTAAGGCATTAGTTTTAAGAGGTTTTAATCCCTTGGTCTATTTTTACAAGTAAAGACACCCAAAGGAGAAACATTTTTAGCGCGAAGAGATTGTACAATATTTTATTAGTTTACATGAGGCATAAATTTTAAGCACTTTCCGTAGCTTGGATCAGCGGGGTTTCTATGAGATTTTACGAGCCCGTATAACTTTTGCCGAGATATGACAAGATTTTATGAGTATTCAATCAGTTGAATGGTGACCAGTCTTGACGAGTTTTGAGCAACAAATATTTCAATAGGAATTTTAAAGATTATTGTTTTGTCATAACACAGAGATTATTATATAGTTTAAAGCTGGGTTTACACTTGCATGGATTTACTGGCGCCAGTTAAAACTTGGCGCGCGGGAAACATAAATTTTCCAGTGAAAGCCCACGTTAAGTTTATTGAAAACATCAACTTTATTTGCAAAACATAGTCCAATGTCTGGTGAACTCTTGTGAACTTTCAACAGATTTGGCTCGGAATATACCCTATCAAAGTACTGGTAGAAACTCGTGAAAGTTCGCGAGACATAATACGGATTTGGCGCAAATCATAGAACCAATTTCTGAAAAAATCTTACGAACGGATTTGACGCGGATATGCCTAACCAAAATGCTGACAGAAACTCGCGAGGGTTCGCGAGACAAGATATTTTGTAAATTTTCGACAGATGCCCGTAAAAATATGCTAACAAAAACTCGTGAAAGTTTATGAGATCTCGTAAGTATTTTCTGCGGATTATGAAACACCACTTTCTGGTGTAATCTCATGAACTTTCAATAGTTTATATGAACTTTCACGAGTTTTTTTTACGTGGCATTTTTAACAGGGAGGCGTCAAGCAACATAGAGAAACGTTGTAAACCAACTAAGTAATAGTGTGGTAAAACGTACCTTCTATTTTAGCACCTTCAGCTCCTTTCAAATGAATCCTATTACCACCTTCAATATTTAAACTTTCATCCATAGGACTTCTAATTTTATTAACCTCTATTTGCTTAGTTGTTAAATGATTTGCATTTTTTAAATTGTTGAAAATCGGGTCGGACGTACTGAAAATCGGTTCTTGGTCTTGATTTTTCACTTGAAAAGAATTAAAGTTGAAAGTTGTCTCGTTTTGGTCGATTTTCAGTTTGTTAATTATTCTATTTAGTCTGGTGTGGAAGTTTAAAAGTATTGGAGCATCTTCTGCGGTGATTTCCATGTTCTCGCTATCAAACCCTGTAAAACATACAAGCTTACAACTTATTTTAACATTAATTTTTTCTAATTATGTTCTAATAATTACAAACGCTCCCTAAAGAAAATCTTTTTGCTATTTGAATTAAAGAATATAATATATATCAGTCCTAAGTTCAAACTAAAAGCATTCAAGTAGTCCCTTTTTTGCTTAAGAATGTTTATAAAATTAATTACCAAAAAGCCCAAACAAAGCCTCGAAGCAATGGAGCAAAGAACAAAAACGCAAAGACAAAGAACTCTGAATATAGGTACATGGAAGGGAGTGAACCAAAAAATTGACATTATTGCAACCGAAGTGCAGAATAGTAAGATATTGCATTCACAGAGACAAAAAAGAAAGGATCAGGTACAAGTACTCTCGGTAATTTTGTTCACATTTTCACTGGAGTCCCAAAAGAAAGGAGAGCAGCCAGAGGGGATCCTTATTAATAAACAAACACCTAAAAAATAAGATTACGGACAACGATTGCATTAGTAAAAACATACTTCGAGTTAACATGAAGATGCCTTGACATAATATAACAACCTACGCACCATCAGATGACGAAAAAGTAGCTACAAAAAAAATGTTCTTCGGCCAACTTGATAAGACTATCACCACAATCGGTAATACCAGGGAAATAATTATGCTTGGCGATTTTATTAGTCGAACATGTAGACAAACCTCAACACACACACACACACACACAAAGTGGTAGGACAATTTGGAAAGGAAGTAACAAAACCAATGGCTGATGCAATTGTGTAAAACACACAAACTAAAAATAAATAATGTTTTTTTTAAACATAAAGATATTCATCGATATACCTGGACTCAGCCAACCAGAAATCTTAAATCAATCATTGATTATGCTATAGAGTAATTCCACGCCAAATCATCCAATGGGGGTAGCTGCCATGTCACGAAAAAAATCCAAATTTTGATAACATGTATTAGTGTCCTTAGGAATACCAAATTGACAAATTTTAATTTTTAATATCGCGTTCCGTATTTTACAGGCCACTTTAAAAGTAAAAAAAAAGAAGAAAATCAGTTGTGGCCTTATTTTTTTTAATGTCTATTGTATTAAATCTTATGTAAAAACAAATTTGACGGAAGAAATCTTTAATATTGGTTGGATAATCCTATATAGAAAAAAAAATTAACCTCACTTTTTTGACATGGCAAAAACAGTTTTAAAAAAATAGTAAATTTTATGATTTTCTCGATTTTTAATTATTTACACCGGTGCGGAATATGGTCCATCAAAAAAAGTCTATACGCACATTAAAGCTCAGTGGCTTGACTATCATACAATGCAAAAGAAAAATTTCTAGGTCTATTGCTTTCAGAAAACTAAATGTTTTAAAATTGGAAAAACCGCAAAAACCTCAGAATTGGCAACATTTGACTAAAAAAATTGTCATGTCTATCTGTCTATTAAAACTTCGCTTGTGCGTTGTTTTACTTGATAATGTATCGTCTAAATAAAAGTAAAATAAAAAATCTGGGTCTGTTATTTTAACATCAACTTTTAAGCTATTTCGTTAAAGCATGTAAAAAATCAATTTTTTTTATTGGGTCGCAAAAGAAAAAAAATTATGTATAAAAATCATCGTTAGGGGATCTTATTTATAGCCACATACTGTTTTGCGTGAGATCCTAGTTTGTGGGTTCAAGTCCCATCTTCGTACACTGTCGGAATTTTTTTTTAGTTTTAAGAATACATTTTTGGTGAGACACGGACATTAATTAGTTTGTTTCTTTGGTAAATGAAATGCTTCAGGTTTAACAGTGGCGTACGCAGAAGGGAGGGGGATTGGAAGCCTAATCTTACCAAAACCATTAAATAACTTCTCCTAAAGTTTGAATTTTTCTGAAAGAAAAAATAAATGGTTTTCCAGGACTTTGCTTTTACTCAAGCCCCCTCTCCCAACCTCCTTGGAAAATTTCTGCATACGCCACTGGGCATTAAAAAAACTAAGTACAAAACTAACGCTTGGTAAAAGCCCATGTGATGCGTTTGGAGGTACTGTGAAACGATTTGGTTTACATTAAAATCTCAAACAAACAACAACTGGACACCATTCTTTCACTCTTCTGGATGATTTAACTACAGATGCTAAATTTACTTCAAGCTCAGAAAAAAAATTTGTTCAGTTTCTGAAATTATAGAACTCAACTTCTTTTCCGATTTTTTAAATATGACAGTAGGTAACTACTAAAAAAGTAAATAAACTTTAAAAAAATTTGTGTAGTGACCTTATGAAGAGAGTTTAGATCATAATTTATTGAACAGTGCTCATATAAATAAACTTTACCTTCTGATAAACCTTAATTTGCAGGGGCGGATCTAGGAACTTTATTTTGAGGGAAAATATCATAATAAATATTTCACAAAACTATTTTGCATAGTGACCAGGAGGTGTATTCTATGTGTCAAAACTGAGTAAAGTTTCAGATTTGGGGGGGCATCTCCCCCCCGTAGATCCACGCCTATAATTTGTGATGCAATTTAACATCACTAAAAATATTAAAATAAAAAAAAAATGTGTAGTGACCTTAAGGATTACAGACCCAGATTTTTTATTCTTGTTTTAAAAAGTAGTGAAAAATTTACCCTACTTGATTACCACCAGCACCCCGATAGACAGGGTCATTTTTGATGCTGAAGTTGAGGGCTTTCCCAGACATTCTTAACTTCTTCGTGGAACTAAAACGTAACGTCTACTTTTTTAATATGTTTTCTACAAGGGAGATAAAGTCCTTGAATATAGCTTTCCAGCACTGTATCAAATATCTAAGAAAACATTACATTTATACCCCAAAAAAATATGGAAACTTGGAAAATATCTGCGTTTTTAGGATATTCTCTAAATATCGCTAATTAAGCCAGTATAAAAGATTTTGCTAAACATCACATTTTTTTGAAAACTACTTTTATGTATGTTTTCAAAACTATAGGTTAATTTTTTTTAGGTGCTGTTTACTATGAGCATAATTTTTTTCTTTAAGTTCCATTTTGCCCGTTTTTAGACTTTTCAAATGCGTGTACAACAGACTAAATGGCTTAAAAAATCTAAAATTGGGCAAAAGTGGTTAAGCATAAGCTGTTTCATTTAGTAAGCATGATTAAAGAAAATTAAATGTCACGGCAACACTTTTTTTGTAAATTGGATGACTTGGCGTGGAATTGCTCTATAGGTGGACAACACTCGGAATTGAAGTGGTATGATGTGCGAGTACTTCGTGGTGTTACCTGTGGATGTGGCCACCATCTGGTAAGAAAAACAAATACAGACGAAAGTATTGGTGAAAATGAAAACCTAGAATACATTGGAGAAAATCAAAAATTCAACTTTAGAAGTCTCGAAATCAAAAGTACGTAGTAAAGATTGTACCAGAAACGATTAGACGAAAAACTAATAAACACAGGACCCTCATTTGAAGAAATATTTACAAATATAGTAAAAATCTTGAAGGAGGCAAGCAAAAAAGCTGTTGAATACCAAGATAATAGAAATAGCAATAAGATGTGGTGAACGGAGGAAATGGTCAAAGAGAAAAAACGCACATACTTGAAATGGCTCAGTACTCAAGAGCAAAGATACCTAGAAATCTAGAGGGAAACCAAAGACAACTAAGACATTTGATACGCACGAAAAAAAATTAAATGTTCGACCCCAAATGCCACGATATAAATACCCACGTAGGAGGTAGGCAGAGTTTTAAAGTATGGGAATTCATTTCTACAGTAAAAAACCCAACAAAAGAAAAAGTAAACATTCAGAGCATCAAACCAGAACAATGGACAGCCCCTCCGAGGAGAGACATGGAAACGCAGTAATTATCGAAAAAGAAATGATAAAGGATAATATTGAAAGGCTTAAATCCGGAAAAGCTAGCGGACCTGGACGACTATAAAATGTTCAAATATGGATCAGAGAAACTACTAGGGAATCTCCCATATATTATCAATCAATGCATAAAAAAATAGTAAAAGCAAAAAAGATTGTTGGATGTCCTAACAGTATTTTATGAAGCCGAGAGATAAAAAAGAATGTTAAATTTAACAAATATGAAACAATTGTGAAAAGCACGCTGTTGTATGGAATAGAGACTTGTCGCGTAACAGAAAAATACAAAACAAAAATGGAAAGTCTCGAAATGGATGTAATATCAGTAGGGCGCAGAAAAAGAGGGCATCCTAAACCGGAATGGCAAGTCAATCCAAAGATCAATAAGTCAAAAAAACCTGACAGAAGACGATTGCCAGAATCGATGGAGGTGGAGAATAGGCGTTGGACTTTGGTCATTGGACAGCGCGTGACTGTCTCCTTGCTTGATTTGGTCGAGATGATGCATTTGTGATCTATAACTTTTCTCGAGTAGAAGCGCCCTCGAACAACCACAGTAAAAAGGTTTCTTTAGGTTATTTCAAATGCCTAAAAACAACCAGGTATCAATTTTTCCCCTATTACATTAAAAAATTTGATTTAACCACTCTCTCGGAAACGGAGCACTTTCGGACTAAGGTAAGTTGATGGTTTAAATCGGCTTATTTTGACCTCAGGAATATATAGTGAGATTTTAAATAGACCTTTAGAGATACCTTGTATAATTTTGTTTTAATTAAAATCTGTCCCGGGAATCAACTGTGTATGTGTACGGTCTATTTACCTTCAATTATACCATCTTGCTTAATGATTTGATCGAATTCAATGTCACCGAAAAATTTTATCGCTTGAGAGTCTGGTAAAAGTTCCATACTCTCCATGCCAGTCCCGATTCTTAAGACTGCGAAAATCGTGATGGTTAAAATGAGATTTCCCATTGCCAAGATGAATAGAAGAAATACTAATGTCCAAAAAGCAAACGTTTTTCGACCACTGGGGGGTTTTTTAATTGATTTAATTTGTAGTTCCTGAAATAAAATAAAGATCTAAATTTCCGTTATCCAACCTAGATTTCAAAATCTGCCCAGAACATAGCAAATCTGTAAAAGATTAAAAATCAAACTTGTCCAACATAATACAGATTAGAATTGTTTATTTAAAAAAATGTTACCGATTTTTAACGATATTCTTAAGAGTTAGCTTTGTTTCAAGAACTGTGTGGTTAAAAAATTATAACAGGAAAACCCATTTGCAAAAAAAAATATTTTAATATGCATGAATAACGATAAATTAAAATGTCAAAACTTCTTTTTTACTCCATAAGTAAATAGATGTATTTTTTTCTGATTTCAGCAATATGACACACTCATTAACAAGCTTTAGTAGTTTCGGAGATAATTCGGAAAAAAAACTATTAATATAATATTTTCTACCAGTGTTTAAAGTGTGTTGTGAGTCTGTAAAAAATAATTATATTTTTTCTAAATCTATATCGATATTTCAGTAAGCCCGATGGATTTTTAAAAAATTTAAGGTTTAGCTTTAAGCCCAACTCTGTACAAAAATTATGTTCTTACCTGAGAATATTTAACAATATCAGCATTTTCTCTCGTAGGTCCATTTAAAGGTGCAGTTTCCCGAACAGTGTCATTTTCATCGGACAACAATATATCCGAATGTTGAGGAGATTGAGTCAAGTCCTCCATTTTTAAATTATAAAACTAATTTTTTGGATGACTTTTCATAAATTAAACACACATTTGTTTTGGTCTATATATAGCCCACCTAAACCATGGATTTATAAAACAGAATTGATTTTGCGGCGCCGAGTGTGCAAAACATGCAGCGCGTGCGAAGCATCGTTAACTCGATGCGCCACGACGCTTGGCGGCCGACCCGACGCAAAATACACTGAACTAAATGTTCAGCAAACAGTTTTTTATTATTTAGCATTTGTTATTTTTATAATAAATTAACTTTTTTGATCAATTTTTTTTAAGCATTTTATTCAAATAGTAAAATAGCGTAGAATACAAAAAAAATCATAATTGTTCCACGGGACCCACTATATCACACTGCCGCTAAACATGAAAACATACCATTTTCTTAATATAAAATAATAAAAAGTAAATCCAGGCTGACTATATTGATGAAAAAATTATATTTTTTAATAGATCTTTTTATTTGTATACGGGACAAAATTATTTGTTGTGTTTAATTAAAAGATAAAGTTTGACAATAAGTTATTTATTTTTAAAAAAATATATAGAATGTTACACAAGTCAGATATCAAAAGGAGTGAGATGATCGGGGAAGTCATTTATTAAGCCTCGCAGCGTCCGGGAGGTCTTTCTCTTTTTTGAATGGGGTGCACTGAAGAGCATACTACCCATTAAAAGAAAAGAAGAAGGGCTGCCGACCTCTTCGGGGCGTCAAATCAAACGCTCGATACTGTGAACACCCTCGGTCGGTGCTTCTGCTAACTACCTTATTCATATGGTTTCGGCCAATAAAAAATAAACAATAAAAAAATATGTTTTAATCTAAACCTAAAACTTGTAAAAGAAACAAAATCAAAAAATAATTTGGATTATATTTCCAACACCCTCTACCTTAATGGCCGTCTCTTTTTTTCTTATTTGATTTTCGGTCTGCCTATAATAAAGTTTCTGACATTCTAGAAAGAAACCAAGACTCTTAAAATTTATAACATGGTGGTTTTTTTAAATAAGAAACGTCCTGTAAAACTTTGCAATGGCTTTGACGCGAAATTTAAAAATATCTCAAAAACCTAAGCAACTTTCATAAACACGGTTCCGAAGTGGGATCTAGGAGTAGTAAATTTATAAGCCAAACAGAAATGCTATATAGATTTTCTGCACGTCAAGGAAAAACAGATATACTGTGAAATGCTGCCAGTTCTTTACCACGGTTGCATTAAAAAATAATGTCCTTACTCAAGTAGTAAAGTTCAGTTTTTATACTGCTGATATCATATTTGCGATAAGAAGCCCAACTAGCTAACCGAATTATTGCTACACTAACTCGGCGCAGAAACCTGTAAAGCAATAAAAATATTTCAATGTTTAATAGTTATTTACCTAACAAGTGCGGAAAGTAATACTTTACCGCACGCGACGGCAGTTGGCCGAACGACGCGGAGCGGAGTTCGGTCAAGTCGTCAAGGCTGGTAAAGACACTTTCCGCATGTGCAATATTTTACTATGAGTACCCTTTTTTTTTCAGAAAATTGAATGTAATTTATAAATAAACATGTCAAATTGGATGGAATTGCAATAAACAAATATTAAAGCTGTCTTATTGATGCGTTGCTAAGGTTTCTAAGTGGTGTGCGTGTGGTAAACTAACTTTACCGCACAGTGTGTGGATCGGAAAAACCGAATTCTCCGATTTAGAGTAGAGCCTATTTATTTAAGCCATAGAAATGGAGGGGCATAGATTACCCTTCCTCCCTGCGCTAATGTTGTGATTTCTTAGGCGGCCATTTTTACTTTTAGAGACGACACTACTGGCAGCCTATAGTCCATTCAATTAAAACTTTTAGTTATTTATTGACAGGATTGATAAACAGGATATTCTGTCTCTTTCTAATAAATGCTTCTCGACCAATCTCATTGTTTGTCCTATCCCTAACTCATTATCGAACACGTTAGACTTGGTAAATAGAATTTCTGGAGTAAATTTTCAACTCAAATCAGTGGTAACAGATTTAAAACAATATTCAAACCAAATAGATTTTCTGGATATAGAGAACAAGTTTCGGTATAATGAGTTTATCAGAAATAACAGTTACCTTAATAATAAAGGCATAAATATATTAGGGACCTATTGCAATAAAGCCAGGCACAAATTGTGTCGGGCACTATATTGACAGTTTCGCATTAAAAACTGACAGTTCATCTTTCAAAATTGACCTACCAAAGTCGAATTTAGAAATCCAGTGGTTTATTTTCCATTAATAGTGGCGTCACTATTAATTCCGGCTCTTATAATACACAATGGCCTAATTTTGAAAGAAGACAGCTGTTCTTATAATGCGAAACTGTCAATATAGTGCCCGGCACAATTTGTGCCTGGCTTTACTGCAATAGGTCCCTATTGTCACGATTTATTATGGTAGCTATTAAAGATTTTTCTAAAAATTGTGTTAACAATCTTATTGTTGTTAAAAGAAAAAACTCAACAGAAACTCAAAACTCTTTTAATGAAAATTGTACTATAGCAGACTGTGATTTTATAGATAAATGAATCTCCTGTGCACGATTTGATTGATTTAAGTGATAGCTTGGAACAGGTTTACCCTGTAATACCAACAAATTTTTTAGAAGAAACTGTGATAGCGGAATCAATAACGTAGACTATTTTACTGATGTTTTTTATGTCAATACATGCAGTCATTTAACACCAGGCAGAATAGACACACTGATAAAAAATATTGAAATTTTTAAGCCATCTCTGATAATGTTAACGGAAACATGTACAACAGATGATGTCTTGGATCATGAAATTAATATAAACGGCTACAAATCATTAGATGTTATTCTAACAGCAGACATACTGGAGGTGTAATTGCATATATTAGGTCAGATGTAAAATTTAAGTTTGTTAAAAATGGTTACTTGGATAGCTCTTATTGGTGCATGTTTGTTACAGTGGTTATTCAAAGAACTGAATGGTTTCTCGGCTTGATTTATAAATCTCCCAGTTTTTCAGACTCTCAATTTTTAGATATTTTTGAGGAATTATGTTCTGATGCCTTGGATACAAATAGCAAGGTAGTCTTTTTGGGTGACTTCAATATCGACTTTTCTCGTGATTTATTTTATACGAAGAAACTTTAAGATATCGTATCTATGTACGGTATGCAGCAGATCATAAACACCTACACAAGAATTACAGTAAATTCCAAGTAGTGATAACAAACTGTGATAATATATCATTTAAAGTTAATTCTAGTCCAAAGATAAGTAATCATTTTAGTATATCGATATGTTTAAACAGTACACACGTTTTATCCGAAAAAATACATGTTAAAAAATTTGTCGGAAACTACAGCAGCTGTAATTTAGATAAAATATGTAACGAATTAATTACAGTTGATTGGCCACTTGATAGTACAAATGTGAATGTGATATATCAAAATATTTTAAATTCTTGTGAGCGTATTATTAATTGTGTTTGTCCGTGTAAAGAAATCAGTGTAAAAGGTAATGATATCCCGTGGTATGACTACGAGGTTCATATCGCAACTAAAGACCGCGATTGTGCATTTAAGAACTTCCTAAATAATTGTGCTGCTGACAGAGAGCCTTTATGGAATATTTACAAACAGAAACGTAACCATGTTGTGAATTTACTTAAACATAAAAAAATACTTTACTTTGAAGAGCAAATAGATGCAAACTCTTACAATAGTAAACTAATGTGGCGTACATTAAAAAACTTAATTAAGCCAGCGAAAAAAGAATTCAGTGCTCACGAAGTTATTTTTAATATTAAAAACCATGAGTCAATAATATTGGGAGATCAAAACCTTGCTGAGAATTTTAATGACTATTTTATTCACAGTGTAGTTGACATCATATAATTAAAATTCGAACAACTAACATTTTATGATTTAAAAAATATACCTGTAACCCTTGACAAGAAATGCAACCCAGACATACTTAATTCAAAAATGTTGAAAAATATTGGAAAAGTTGCTGGCCATATCTTGCTGCACTTAGTAAATACTTGCCTTAAAAAGGGTCAGTTTCCGCAGAGGTTAAAGGCCAGTATAGTAGGGTGATCCCAATTCCGAAAGTAACAAATTCAAGCTTAGCAAGTGATTTTAGGCCATTTAACACACTGCCAGCAATCGAAAAAATGTTGGAGGTTGCCATTTATAATCAAATGATGCATTATTTCACAAGTAACAAAATATTAATGGAAAATCAGTCTGGCTTTCGCGCTAAACATTCTTGTGAAACAGCTCTTCAACTTACTCTTGCTAATTGGCATCAGGCGATTGATAACAATGAATATGTGGTGGTTGTTTTTCTCGACTTAAAAAGAGCTTTCGAAACAATCGACAGAGAGATTCTGCTTAAAAAACTTGAGTATTACGGAATCGGGGGAACTGTACTGGAACTCTTCAAACATTTTTTACATGAAAAAAAGCAGACAACATTAATAAATAACTCGATTTCCAGAGAAAAAGGTAACAACTTAGGGGTTCCGCAAGGAAGTGTGCTGAGACCATTGCTTTTTATTGTGTATATTAACGATATTGGAGTAAAACCAACTTTGGATTATTTGAATGTTTTTGCTGATGATACATATTGCGGAGTTAAAGATAAAAGTTTAGAATCAGCTGTGGCGCGAATAAATAAAGAGCTTAAAACTGTATCCGAATATTTAAAAACAAATAAACTAAAACTCAATAATTCCAAAACAAAAGCAATTATTCTATGTAAACAGCACCTGTATAATAAAATTAACGTGTCTGAAATTAATATTGAAATAGATGGCAATAGGATTGACATTGTCGATGAAATTAAATATTTAGGCTTTATGCTAGAACGAACTCTTAACCTCAAAAATCATTTTAACTATGTTTATGGGAAAGTTATAAAAAAGTTGTATTTTTGTCTCGCGTCTCAAAAACTTTAACTGTTGTCTACAATAACTGTATATAAAACAATTGTACAGCCGCACTTTGACTACTGCGCTAGCATTATGTTTTTTTTGGATAACAATTATAAAGCGGCCCTAAGATGGTAATAGGCGAACTCCAATTGACAGCATGCTTCGCTCTCTAAATTGGTTAAGTATTAGTAATAGATAAAAATATTTTATGTTGATTTTCATCTTTAAAATTTTAAATAATTTGAGTCCTCCATACTTTAACAAATTTTTAAAATATCATGTTGACGTTCATCAATATCCAACACGCAATAGATATGATTTTTATATTCCCAGAGTTTGCACAAACAAATGTGCTAACTCAATATTTATTAAAGGACTGCAAGAATATAATAAACTTTCAAATGAGGTAAAAAATGCTAAATCTTTAAACATTTTTAAAAATAAACTTAAAGAAATATTGCTATAGATGGACAACAAAAATAAAAGTTTCAATAAGACGAAACTATAAATTAATGTACTGTACGTGTCTTTTGTCTAGACTTAAATTTGTAGATTATTTTCTGACATTTAAATAGTGAATTACATAAAATTGTACTTATTACATGTTCAATAGTTCAGCTTCTGTTGTATTAGGTTTTTTCTAAAGCAACAATAAAGAAGAGTTATTATTATTATAATTATTAAAAAAAAATTGGATCGAACGTATAGGCAAAGCCCTCTGTTCTGCAGATTTAGTGGATAACAATTTTAGGAAAATAATGCTCCTACCTATTAGAAACGTCACCACCTCAAAAATAAAAGGACTCTTTCAAGCCGTGCCTGTTGGCTGCCTACTATAGTATAGATGTAACAGATGTAACTATCGATAGATTTTAATAGACTAGGCCATGTTGGTGTGGTTTAATCAAGAAATGAATGGTGTCAATGGAATACTTTATTTTAAATTTAAAAAAAAAACGATTGCGTTGGGATTATTCTGCTAATACTTTTTTTTTATTAGGACAAAATAAAGTGCAAGTTTTAACCTAGGCAACGCCGAAGTTTCCATATGGTTAAATAAAATGGAAGATTCTCCTATATAAGTAGTTGAACGATGCGTTTTAGGTGTTACTTATTTGTTAAAAATAATAATTTTCAACCTGTAACTTACGCAACAACAGCCATGCCTTAAAGGAATTAATTCAGGTAAAAAATAAGTAACTATAACTTACATAGCAAACCAAAAAACTTTTTACCTTTCAAGATTAACACTGTTTTACAAGCTATGTTGTCTTAAAAATGCCCACGGCAATGGAGAACCTCCAAGTAGAATACTAGGTCAGGCTTAACACAAATTGTTTCCTCCCTTTGCCTTTATAGCTAAAACGAGTTTGAAGACTTACAAACAAAGAGGGAACAAATTAGAAAGTTTTTCTTAAAAGGATTCTTCAAAATTTCTTGTCTATAAATACCATTTCTTGGGTTATTTGATTTAGTTTGACATATTCTACAGACCTTTAACTTCAAAGTACTTTTTTAAAGGAAAAAAGTAGAAGTTTTGACATATGATTGGAAATTTTAATTCTTCAACTTGCCAATATGCCCTACAATGTTACTTGGGCATAATAATTTTTTTCTTACAGTATTTAAAACCATATTAAATATTGAAGTTTTTAAGATATTCACAAAAAGCATCAAATTCGTTTTACTTTCAAAACAACAAGGGTGGAACCAAAACAAATAGTCCTATATTATTTTTAAATATTTTTATTACATTTATTTTAATAAGGAATACTTATACTCACCACAATCAGTATAAAACACATAATGTCACGACACTATCAAAAAAATTAACACCAAGTATTAACCACTTGGCTGCCGAGCGTAGAAAAATCATAATTGCTAAAAAATCATATCATCAAAGATTTTTACCAGTAAGACGATTTAATAAATTAAAACAGTGTTTGATGGTTTCCAAATTCAGAAACTAACTTGGCTAAACTAAGAAGAGCGTTTTTTGTTCAAAAAATTGACTGTCAAGAATTTAGTTAAAAATTAGACACAAAAATAATATATATGTTAAAAACATAGGCACTGTTAAAAATTATAGCCAAAAAAAATTGAGTTTACCTTAAAACTTCCTAGTTTTGTTTATAAACTATGACAAATAATAATGGTTAAATTACTGTTCCGTCTCCATGCTCTCATCTTGATCGCCCTCTTCCATGTTGTTGTCCTCCTCGTTCTCCTCTTTCTGATCTTCACTTGGTTCATAAGCTTTGTCCAATGGAGAGACTACGACACCATCCCATACCTGAAATACAATTTGTATTATTAATAACGGACCATAAAACTTTGGCCTAAAAACTTTTGATCAATTTCAATCAGACATTAACAAATAAAATAAATCATTTTTCAATATCATATCAATATTTTATATATAGTTTTCTTAAAAAACAAAAAACTTTTGACAGATAAGTAGAAATTATACATACCGACATCTCACTGGCAATATTGCCTACTCCTTCCAGACCAAGGACCTGTTTGAATCCTCCATGAGCGAGGACTCTCAACAAAGTTTGTGCTGTTAAACAGAGAATGTCCTGTTTCTCTAGAGGAATTACTGAGTGGACACGGATCGGAATGCGTTCACAAGGATCTTGAATGCCAGCTGAACCTAAGTACAAAAATTAATAATAGAGGAAGGTAGAGGACTCGTGCAAACGAACTTAGGAAAATGTTAATAAAATGCTGGCCAAAAGTCCATACTAACGATTTTAAGTCATTTGGGCACGACTTTTTAGCATAGTAGTAGTAGTGTGGGGTAGGCTCTAGGCCTGCTACTATGTCCACTACTATATCCTTCCTTCGCTAAAGAATCTGCCAGTCTTCTGTACAAAGGTCAGAATTTCGGGCCACCTCAGATTCAGAAGGTTCTCCGATTCAAATGCTTTCTATTTGAATACCTCTCTTCTTGCCTCCTTGAATGCTTTACATGATGCGAGGAAATGTGCCGAGGTCTCGTCCTCGGCCCAACATCGCTCGCACGTCGGGTCCTTCAACACTCTCATATTCGCCAAGTGTCCTTGTAGGACGCAGTGTCCGGTTTATAC
Source organism: Aspidapion aeneum (assembly GCA_963576565.1). Classification (NCBI taxonomy): domain Eukaryota; kingdom Metazoa; phylum Arthropoda; class Insecta; order Coleoptera; family Brentidae; genus Aspidapion; species Aspidapion aeneum. The sequence goes on from OY755040.1 coordinate 109,423,830, forward strand.
TCCCACTACGGCTTCAACGTGTTCTATGGAGCAGTCAGTCCCTATAGGACTTTTTTTTTATTTTACTGGGACTTTCCATCGAATCAGGATAAGTCGCCCAGTTTCGCAAAGTTCAAGCAAGGTTAAAGCATTTTTAAACAAACACAAACAACCAAGTACCTAGCCAGAAATCGAACCCGGATCGCCGGTGTGGGAAACAAACATTGCTACCACTACACCACGACGGCGACTTGCTGTATCCTATCACACATTCCTTCACCTGTCTGGTGTTTCCTATGCTGGTCTATGCCTTTTGTATCTCTTTTTGGGCCCACTCTCTTTCGGCCGACTTTATCTGCCCTCTTGTGAGCCCCAGGAAAGGCTCTGGCCCGACGCATTTCTGCCGAGATCCACTCCTGGCAAGTTCGTCCGCTTCCTCGTTTCCTGGGACTCCCATGTGGCCTGGGACTCCCATGTAGCCTGGGACTCCCATGTATCCTGGGCCTCTCATGTAGCCTGGGACTCCCATGTAGCCTGGGACTCCCATGTAGCCTGGGACTCCTATGTAGCCTGAGACTCCCATGTAGCCTCTCTTATACCGGCCAACTACTGTAGGGTATCCGCGCACTCCGGCACCAAACCCGCGGACATGGTTGGTTTGCACAGTGCTTTCAGCGCAGCTTGACTGCCTGAACAGATGCAGAGGCGCTTTTCTGTTTCGTTCTCAATTTATTCCTCCCATGTTACCGCCAGATAGGGTAAACATCCGCCTGGAATATTGCATTGGATCCCAGTAGTATTTGTCCTTACCCTTGCTTTCCACGTACAATCCTGCACCGGTCGAATTCCGATCCGTCTGTATAGCAGACCGTGGCATCGCTAAAGAATTCAATTCTATTCTTTTTCCATACATCCCTTGGTGGTATGGTTACACGGTATCTCCTTTTCTCCCTTAACCGCTTCTCTGGCATCGCTAGGTTGTACGTCGAAAGAGAAATCTCCTTTTCCGCCACAGGTGCGATATCCGAATGTCTTTTTTGTCCACGGCTCCTTCATATGCCCGCGTCTCTTATCCTAAGGTATGTTGCCATCGCTTCCTTCTTTATCCACTTGGACAGCGATGGGAGGCCTAAGATAGTATTCAGGGCTATGTTGGAAGTAGACCTTAAAGCTCCTGTGATGCTTTCTAGCTTTTTCGCGTTAGTGTTTTTCATTGCCCCCGACCACCAGATCACGGATCCGTGGTGAATCCTCAGTCTTATGATGGAAGAGACGCATTAAAACTTTTTTTGAGAAACTAAATTTGGAAAAGTTATAAGCAAAAGTTTGTGAAAAAAACATGAAAAAAGCCGGAGGCAGACACCCGGTGACTTAAAAGTGTGTGACCTATTACCAATTGATCTAGCGTAGTTTTAAAAAAATGTCCACAACTATCCCACAGGATACTGTAGGCCTCTCAACTAGAAGTTATTATCATGACGAAGCTTCAATTAAATTGAAATAAAGATACTCACCAGGTAAGAAAAGTCCAGCAGCCAAAAGTTGGAATACTCGTTTGAAGGCGACATTGATAGGCAAAGCCTGTCTGCTGGGGTTGTGCATGATTGAGTAGTGGGCCAAGAGGTCAATCATCCAGGGGGTTAAAGGTTCAAATCCTTCGAAGCGGTTTTTCACGTCTTTGAGCAGACGAATGAGAACTTTGATTGAGGCGTGTTGAGCGTTCTCCTCAAACCACCTAAAAATAATAAATAAATGAGAATCATAATATAATGAATCCTTTTCTGTTACTGATTTTTAAACAAATATAAATATATAATCTTAGGAGCTAACGAAAAGAAAATTAAGTGACAAAGGTCAGAGTCGTATGGCCTAGTAATTTCTTAGTAGGCAGCGCGCTCTTTATACTATTTTCCTTTCTTTTTTGTATTACAATTTTTAATGTGCCAAATAAATAGCACTATCATCAGTATTTACTAAAATCGACTTGTAAACATCGGTTCTATATTTGGACGGTGTTATGCAACAACCGTTTAAGCCACAATTGAGAGGTTTCGAAATAATAAGCATAAAAGATTAAACACATTAAAAAAAAAACACATTTTAAAAAAGTTGATTTATTTTTGTTTTCGCAATTCTTTGGTTGTGGGTTAAATCATTTTTGTCAGAACAGTCAGAGATCGAGAGTTGATTGTTTGATTTTTATATTTGCCAACGAAAAGAATAACTCACTTAGATGGGTTTATTTTAAAATTACGTTTTTCAGAATATGTTAAAAAGTTTTTGGTGGGCAAAGGATTAATCAATACTCTGAAAAAATATGTGAAAATGTCTTAGGGGGATCATTTTACCCCACTCTCCCCTACCAAGTGCTGGTGTTCGGGTTTAGGTATAAATCTTACCGTGCGTGACGAATTGAAGCCAAATGCGTCAACATCATCTTTCTATCCAAATGGATTTCGGGCTCGAACTTCTTGGCGTTGTAAACATGAGTTGTTGTGATGAGAACCTTAACACAGGCAAATGTGTTGCGGATTATCAGGCCTTTCTCGTTAGTCGTGTGTGTAAGCTGTTCGCCTTTGGGAATGACTTCATTCTTCATCAGGTTTTTAAGATCATCTCTAACTTTTGCACCTTGAAAATAAATGGATCCATGACGGATCTGACACCTTCCTAACCCATTAGCACTAAGGTCACTCATCGTAAAGCAAGCTTTACAGGTAGCAAAGCATAATTTTGATTTTCTATTATTATTTTGGGTTATAATTCTTGACATGTTTTCCTCGGTTTGGCATTGGCGGCTCGTTCTTATTTTAAAAATGTGGTTTTAACACAGTCTAAAGATCATTTTATACATAAATTTATATAGTGTAGGTACCTTCAAACTGTGTAAAACAACATCTTTAAAATAAAACCGAGCCGCCAATGCAAAACCGACGAAAACGTGTCAAAAATAATAACCAAAAAATAGAAAATTAATGTCAGGCTTCGCCTCCTATAAAGCTTACCTTTACGATGAGTGTCCTTAATTAGCACACTCCACGCTATATCAGACTTGAAAACAGTTTTTTGTAAATATCTCAGAAACGAAAGCTTCTATGAAGTTTTTCGTTATAACACAAATTATTGAGAAAAAAGTGTTCTACTATATTCCGAAAACTAAATATTGATGCGATGCTCCGTTAAAAAATAAGCATATTTATAATTTTTAAACTGTCAAAAAACTGTGATTAGCATTAATGTAATCAGCTCGTTACAGTATCAAACACTTTTTTTCATGAAAATCTCACAAAAATCGGTTTTAGGAGCTAACGTGCTACGGACAGACAGACACATACACACACATAGACATTACGACGATATTGTCAAGATAGGTCAAAATACACACAAATAACACATTTTCGGCGTTATCTCCAAAAAAAAAACATTTCGTCGAAAATAATACCTTATCTAGCCATTGCTGGACCGGCTAGGAAGTTAGAAATAAACGATTTCTAATGGATCTATTTAACAATTACTTAATAAATGACATTGCATGTTTTACTATAAAAATTCAATTTTAATTAAAGGAAATTTTTTTCTTGATGTAAAAACTACATTTTCGTATTTCCAGCAGTTTTGGTGTCCTTTTTAAAAACTTTAAACCCCTTAAATCAAATTTTTAAACACTTCTGCGACTATGGGTTGGTTTATTGTAGACCCACCCAAGTTAGAAATGCATGCAAACTATAATTTTACTTTTAGAAAATATATAATTAAACACATACCTAAAGCTTCCACCGACTCCTTTGTTGGCAGGGTTTTAAAAACAACGACGATGTCGGCTTCATTGTGACGGGTCACCATGGTACCTTTCTTAAAGGAACCTACTTGACGAACTTCAGCCAATTGCTAAAAATAAAAACAAAGTTTAGCTAAACCAAAAAAAATACACATTTAAACGACCGCGACGCCGCACTGCTACCGCCATATGTAAAAAAAGTAAAGCTTGTACCTTATATCTTATATCCATACATATACAGGGCTCATAAGATAAACAGCAAAATAATATGAAAAATATGATTTTTTTAAAATAAAAATGAATGAATAATAAAACAAAGCAAAAATGCTTTCTTTTATTTATAAAGAAATATACTAACAAATATTTTCAAAAAGTTGAATTAATGTTTTAAAAGTACATTTAGTAGATCCTGTGTATCCCATTTTCAATGGTATTAAATGGGAACTCGATTATTTTAAAAAGTACAAAACTTATTTTAAGGAAAAAATAATGCTGCCAAATTTTTGACAGGTGTAGTTTTTAACATCGTTAAAAAAAATCGTCATTAAAAAAAAATACAGAAGTAAAAATTGCTTTAAAGGGATAAAGGATATCAAAAACCAAGTGTTATGTCAAAGGATGATAAAGGATACATTAAGGGTTGGTGAGAAAAATTCCCTGTATAATTAAAAATTAAAAACTACATGGTATGAAAAAATCTAATAATTCTAGTTTTAAGAGCTTATAAAAGGGCACTATAAGGAAAAATCCGCAAATCGCTTTTAATGATAAGCGAGTTTTCCATTTAATCCCATCGAAAATAGTCTTAAGTATACTTCAAATAAAAAAAGATAATTTTAAATTTATGTTTGCTTCAATAGTAGTCACTGGAGCAAACATTAGCCTCCTTAGTTATATTAAAATAATTAAATATTGTACGCAAAAATCTAATTGTAATGGTTTTGAAATAACAGTTTTTTGGGCAGAGTTTTGGAAATTTATAAAAATTTTTGTTTTTTTAAGAAGAGACTTAAATGCACCACGCATTGAAAACCCCATTGTGATAAGTGAAACGGTTCAAGACAAAATAATGTATAAAAAAATTAGGTAATCTACGCACGTTTTTGAGGGTTGAGGTTTTTTTGTTGAGGATTTAAATGCGCTAAGAATTTTGTTTTTACTAATTGTCAAAAGTTTTATCAAAAAATATTAACTACTTTTCCCACAAAAGTGTTATTTCAAAACCCTTACTATAAGGTTACGCTATTTTTATATAATTTTAAGCTTCCTAAGCCTTTTATAATTCATTGTCATGTTAACAATCCCCCCTTTTATTATGTTAAATTTTTATTAGACGCCGTTCGTTCTGAATGCTCAAAAAATAGAAAAAATATTTTATTTTTGTATTATAATTTAAAAATTACACCATGTACGTAATTGTATTTTACTACCTTCTTAGACATAATCAGTACAGCACAACCAAAATGGATAAAAAGGCGATAAAATGACGATGTTTAAAAAAAAAAAAATTATGTAAAATTTCATTTTTAATTTCTGATGATGTCTAATTGATTGATTAATTAACTATAAAATTCCTCAATTAATTTAAACTTACACATGCTTCAAAATCGCCAGGAGCAACAACTAAATTGTCCAAAACAGTCTGCACTTTAGTGACCAAATTGGAAATCTGCGTCTGTTCGGCGGCCTGTGGTGATAAGTCTGTGTTCCTTTTTAACAAGGCTGCCGTAAATTCTGGATCTTCATCTTTTGGTGCTGTCCCTAAGAATATTTTTTATTGTAATCTAATAACAATAATGATTTTTATTTCAAGGATCTCAAGGTAAAATCACGCATAAGACACCTGCTGTTATTTCCTGCCAGTCATTTATTTCTCCTCCACCAGGAGAGCCAGGTTAGGGCGGATTGCTACTGCAGCCATTAATAGGGTGACTGGATCACAAAAACAGCCAGGTTTCCGGGATGCAGTTACCCTAACCATTACTGGCTTATTGTGCACCCCCTTGGCTCCAAGGCTAACCACTCCATTAATTCTATCCCCTGTACTGGGTTTGTACAGGTCCCTAATGGAACAGTACCCAATTGCCATTGGGATTGCAGTTTTTAAGAATGGTAACCAAATATAAATAATATCTCTCCTATCTCGGTAGATGGCGCTTCTTGCAAGAGTTTTGTCACTATGTACATGGGATTAGAGACAAAACCGTCTAAATAACTTATCAAGGGTGCCACATTGACCAAGCAGTGTACTGAGGAGTCCCATAAGGACGGAACAGTTAACTGTCAACACTTATTAGGTGTCCTCACCCCCGTGAGGTTAAACTACTCACGGAAAATCATGAGAAAAACAAAAACTTCTTTTTACCCGATTAGCCACGAAACTTGTTTGATTTTTAAGTTCACGGATAATAAATTTCATGTTTGTTTGTAATATTTGGCTTAAAAATTCGAAACTTGTTTGATTTTTAAGTTCACGGATAATAAATTTCACGTTTTAGTAATATTTGGCTTAAAAATTCCGCTGATTGACGCTCGCGTGTCTGATGGCGGGTAAAAACGCTAACCAGCGTTGCTCTGGCCTGAAAGACAGAAGAGCTGACATAGGTCACGGATGGTTTGTTTCTTTTTCTTTTCGTTCGATCTTTTCATTAATCGATATGTATAGCAGTGTATTTTCGCCTGGTCTTGTTCTAGTTTCTTTTGTATCTTGGTAGATGGCGCTTCTTGCGATAGTTTTCTCACTATTTACATAGGATTAGAGACAAAACCCCCTAATTAAATTCGCAAGTGTCACATTAACCAAGCAGTAGGGATCGGTTGAACAGCGTATTTTTAGGAACAGGTACAAACTGTTCCGGTTCCCGAAAAAACCTGTTCCGAAAATTCTGCTCCTGTTCCGACCTGCACTGGTTAAAATAGCGTAGCGTGCCTCACGGGGCGGGGGGTGGAACGCTGAGAAGGGGGCCTATACAAAAATTGGCGACCAAAAAAAAGGTTATCAGGTCTTTACCTTGCTCTCTTTGTTCTTAGACAGCCGATTTAAAAAAAACTGTCCCGACAAAACGGAACAACTTGCAAAACCTGTTCCGAAATGTGTTCTGACGAGTCCTATAAGGACGAAACAGTTAACTGTCAACACTTATTAGGTGTCCATTAGATCTTGGACCCCCCGTGAGGTTAAGCTTTCAAGCTACCCACGGAAAAATATGAGAGAAACAAAAACTTCTTTTTACCCGATTAACCACGAAACTTGTTTGATTGATAAATGATAATGATAAAAAATCATATTAATGGAATATCTTGAATCTATTTTTTTTATCGGTTGAAAAAGTGTAAATTCCAAAAAGGAGGACCATCAAATCAAAATACTTAATTTTATACCTATCTGAGGGGGAAACAGTTTACAAAAATACCTGTGGATGTACAAGTTGCTTCGTATATACCTGTGGATGTACAAATTCCTTGGTATTTACATGGCATTAAATGCAATACATAATATGTACATAGAAAAATTTTGGGACATCTGTAACCCCCTTGTTCATACCCTTTGATTGAACAATTTTCTAAAAAGTTACCCAATGCCCCTAACTGAATTGGAAATATGTGCATTTTCCATGAAAACTAGCATAGCTAAATAAGTAAGTTAAAATGTCCAGTAATTGATAACTTGCCAATGATTGATATCCTAGAATATTCTTCCCCAAAGAAAACTTCTATATGCCTTGAAAGGTGTCAACTAGTAAGTCAGAGTATATGGCAACCCTGTACAAACTTTTGTTGTACTGCTTTTCCCTCCAGAAATATTTACATACCTTTTAAGAAAAAATAATTTAATGTAGTTTTTATTTATTTTAAATTTAATGGTCTGTGTATTTTTTAAATCTTTTTTTTTACTTATAGTACATCACAGGACATTTGTAATGACGTCACCAGGTGAGAAAAAAACGTATGGCGTAGATATTTTTGTCAATCAATGTTTTTTGATTGACAGTGACGGATACTTCACATAACCAATTACCTACCTGTTTAAATCATAGACACTACACCACTGTTTATGATATACTAAACAAAGATAAACAAAAGTGATGTCATTACAAATGGGTATAATTTGAACTATACCTTATCACTCACACACACAATTTCTAGATGAAAGAATTGCAATGGGACAGTAGTGATTTTTACATAGGGAAATATGGATGTGACTGAAAAATACTGTTTTTGCAAATCGATCACAATTTTATTAAACCTAAAAAAATGTAAAAAATGTGCTTATCAAACATGATCTGTTGGCAACAAAATATTTGTATTATATTGTATTGTAGTTATTTTCCAATTATTGATAACCCTGTACCCATCCATTCTAACAGCAGAAGGAATTAAATTTTCTTGAGCAGTTGAAATTTTTGAAAAATATATAAGTATTGCCCTGTTATTGTTTTAATGTGTTCTAAATATACATATGTAAATATCCTGAAATTTTACACACAGGTATTTATCATACCAAGTACAAATCTTTGAGCTCCTTCAGTGTTCTTATGATACAAAAAGAAAGACTTAAGGTGAAATGGCAAGTTATTGATACCTTTCCAATGACTGATACCTAGAATAATTTTTCACAAAGAAGATTTTCTTCTATAAGCCTTAAATGGTATTTAAAGGTGTCAACTAGTCAGAATATGGCAACCCCGAGGGGTGAACAGCTCTCACAATCGGTGTACACATTTCTCACAATCTGTTCACAATCCTTCACAATCTTTACACAATCCCTCCCAATCACCCACAATCTCTCACAATCCTTCACAATCGTACCACAATCCTTCACAATCTTACCACAATCCCTCACAATCTTTACACAATCCCTCACAATCTATCACAAGCAAAAGATTGTGGATTTTCACAATCGGCGTACACATTTTGGGGTTAGCTGGTCACCCCTCGGGTATTAAGTAGCAGGGCCAGGAACAGTAAATTAAGAGGGTGGCAAAGAAAACTACAGACTTGATGACCTTTTTTTTTTGTTGCAAGAATTTTCGATGGGACGGCCAAACCCCCCCCCCCCTGCTTCTTCAGGCACGCTACGCCTCTGCACAATCCCTCACAATCTTAGCAAAAGATTGTGGATTTTCATAATCAGTGTACACATTTTGGGTTAGCTGTTCACCCCTCTGGCAACCCTATACAAATTTTTATATTGTACTGCCTTTTCCTTCAGAAATATTTAGTTTCTTTTTTCATGTTGACCTGAGGGCACAATTTTTCTGATGCTTGCTTAAGAAAAAAATATTGTAAGAGCATTTTATAAAACTATACAACTTTTTTGTTGATGAAGAAATAATAGTTATTTTTACACAGGAAAATACAGAAAGGATAAAAAAATACTGTAGGTATTTGCATTTCTATCTTAATTTTATTTTACAGAATCTAAAAAAATGTGCATATCAATTACTTACTTACTGGCTAAATAAAACATACATTTTCCAATCATTGATACCCCATTCCATTAGCAGATAGACCAAATTAACCTTTCTTGACCTGTTGACATTTTTTAAAAAATATATTTTCTTTAAGTATTGTCCTAATATCAAAGTTTTGAGTTTGTTTTAAAAATTATCTTCATATATTTAAAGTTTTTTTTTAATAACTCATGATGGTAAAGTTTTGTAAGCAAAAAAGGTATCAATAACTGGAATTTCACATAATTTTCCTATCAATAACTGGCAACAAAAACTTTTTTTATATTCATAAATTTTATTTCTTACAATTTTCAAAATGCAGATCTATTAAGAAAGGTTGAACATCTATCTATCTATCTATCTATTTATCCTTCTTCAAATTATCTTTGGACATAGGCCTCCCCCAATATCTTCCACTCTTCCTTGTCTGTCACCATGTTCATCCACCACCATCCATCCAGTTACCGCATGTTTCTTCAAATCGTCCTCTCATCTCATTTGTGGTCTTCCCCTACTTCTTTTATTTTCCCAAGGTCTCCAGTTTACAATACATTTGTTCAGTCAAAGGTTGAACATACATTTTGCAATTTAAAAAAGTCTTACTTTAAAACCAACAATTTAATGATTTTTTTTTCTTTCATTTAATAGATAGTTATGTAGGTATGAAAACAAACACAATTAAGATATTTGTTTCACAGTCAACTAAGTAAAAAACTTTTTTTTTCATTTACATTTTCAATTACTTAAAGATAGGCTAAAATCTATAAATCCAGTATGGTAATCATAAGAAATAACAAAGTTGGCTATGGTTATGAAAACAATAGAAGGCCTGGAAAAAAATTGTTAATGACATTCAAGTAGCCATAGTTGCAAATATAAAAGTACCAAATTTTATAAAATTTGTTTACAAAAAAGATATTTCAATTTTTTGAAAAACACAACTTTGCAAGGGGTGATCAGCTGCCCACAGTAGGTGTACAAATTGTTCTACAGGACCCCACAGGTCTATACAGGACTATACAGGACCCCTCGCAGGACCCCAAGGGTACTGGCTCCTAAGGGGTGCCCTAAGCATGATGGTAAAGTACTAAGGCTGGCAAAGGCAAATCGGTTCAAGAGTTAAGATGTGATGAACTTTTTTTTTACAAATTTTTTTATGGGCACCTTTTCAGGCACAGGACTATACAAGACCCCACAGGCAGGACTATACAGAACTGGTACAGGACACTACAGGACCAAAAATTTATTAAAGTCCTGTAGGACAGTGTACAAATTTGGTTCAGCTGATTACCCCTCCCAACTTTGAGTTTTTGCTTGATATTTTGAAAACCCCTGTAGGGATATTATATTTCAATACAGCTTGGTTGAGCTTGAAATATGTAGCTCAACATTTTTCTAATTACCATTACCAAAATCCCAATATAGTTACTTTTATCTGGGACACCCCATATTTTATGAATTTTACCTTCTGGTACTGGTTTGGTACTGGGAAAGGCTCCTTCACAAACAGCCAAATCAAAGGGCACTAACATTCTGTCCAACTTATGTCTTATGAAGCCCAGTCTGTTTCTGAAGTTTCCCCTCATTCCTCCACGGCCACCTCTCATGCCTCCTCTTGCCATTTCTATAAAAATTATTTAGTTGACAAATAAAAAATAGTTTTTATTGTTAAGATCTACTTTTAAAAGGCAATCAAACCCTACGTTTTTCAAAACGACTCAATAAACCCAACCTAAAATTCTGACGATTTTCGTACATTAACAAAAATGTAATGACTGTTTTAAATATATAAGCAACTATAAAAAATAGTTTAGTCAAACGAACCTGTGACTTTTTAGTGGAAAAACGTTGAAAAACTACTTAAATTGATCAAAATTAGGAAACCGGAAAACACAATTCCTCACAACAACGCCGGCAATACCAAAATGGCTGACCCATAGAAAAGATCGATTTTCCGGTTTGGTTGGTTTCGCAAATGGCTAAGAAAAAAACAAGTCGTCTATTTGGCAACGTCGCAATAATAGCTGTTTTTTTGGGTGAATGCTCACCCGCGATTTTTTGGAGCAGTGAGAACACACATAACTGCTCTAATCGTTTCACTGTGACATTAAAGGCGCCCGTCCATGAAATATTATCCGCAGGGAATTAATTTTTTGGTGAAGGTGCCGGTTTTCCCCAACGATTATAAACACATAGGATTGCCTATTCGCTCGAATCTTTCAGCGGTAGGCGGCGCCTTGCTTACGTCACTAGTGGACCTCTTCTCAGCGCGCTTCATTTAATACACATTGCAATCGTAAGTTTTTCTCGCTTTTTTCTTGCTTATTTGCAAACAAATTTTTTATTCGTGTTAGTAAATATAATTAATAATTTCATTCATTCAAAACAAATGATTTGATAAATCAAGAGTTTGCTCTGAGAGCTGAATTTTCCTACCAGACGATATGTTGGAGTTTCTTTTTTAAATAGTTGAAAGTTTTAAAATAGAAGTAGGATTTTTTCTAAAAGTTTAATCAATTTAAATCATTAGATGTATAATGTATTGTTTTTGTTGCGGATTTAATAAAATAAATACACTTATATTATGTAGTAACAAAAAGGTATTTATTTGATATTACAGATCTAAAATTGCAATATTTATTATATTATTATGTCAAAAACCAGTCAGTTTTTGGCGAAAACAGCCAAATAAGATGTGTTTTTCAATGTCTTATGGCTTAAATCAATAGATTTTCATAAGTTTTTTTTCAAATGATTTACATTGTTATTGTTATGAGTTGTTTTTATCCCACCCAGCGCCCGTTTTCACTCCTTCTCCTGTAACATGTTTCTGAAAACTTCTATAAAGAGACTAAAAAAACTTAAGAAAAAAACTGAAACTAAACTTGGAGAAACTGTCTACAAAATAAACTTTCCAATAATCAGTTTAATAAAAGAAGTACGTTTGCGGCATAATTACCCATTTTCTTCAATGTGATTAATTTAATGAGCAAGGAGTTTCCAAAAATCCAAAAAAAATTAAAAGTTTATATAAATATAATAATATAAAAGTATATATATTTATATTTCTACACTGAAAGAGGGAACACAAAGCTTTTATTTCAACATGTGCTTTCTTTATATCAATTCACTTAATTCACATTTCTAAAGGTTTATCATAACAAAAACATTTCATGTAAAAAAAAGCCAAGTACGCGAAAGTGGTATTCCGTAAAAAGAATTGAGATAAAAGTTAAGCCAAGTTCTACAATACAAATTTCAAAATAAATGGTTCTTACTAGTTTGGAAATGTTTTGTTAAACTTTGCTATTCCAGCCAAACTTCTTTACGTTCAATTTCCTAAGAGTCATTTGCAGTCGTAATAACCAAGTTTAGAAAAACATTTCCACACTAGTAAGAACCATTCATTTTGAAATTTGTATTGTAGAACTTGGCTTTACATTTATCTCAATTCTTTTTACAGAATACCACTTTCGCGTACTTGGCTTTTTTCACATGAAATGTTTTTATGATTTCACTCCTTTTTTAAAGGATTTGGATATATTTAAGTTTTAAAGTAGTAAAATATGCGGGATATTGTTCAAAACTTTTGCAATGCCTTATTAAAAATGTTGAGTTTTTTTTATATTTTCCTATGGTTTTATCATAGTTCTTATCAGCCTTCTAATGCTCTCTAGTATTCCTGAAAGTAGGCAATGGTAATTTTACATAACTTTACATTTGTAGGGAAGAAAAATAAATTAAAATCTTAGTGTTTTTAAATTTTTTCCTATAGTTTTATCATAGTTCCTATCAGCCTTCCAAATCTCAGCTCCCGGGCGTTTCTGAAAGTGGACAACGTTACTTTTACACAACTTTACATTTATAGGGGAGAGCAGTAAATTAGAATTTTGGGGTGTTTCAATTTTTTCTATAGTTTTATCATCGGCCTTCCAAAGCTCAGTTCTCTAGCGTGTCCGGAAGTGGGCAATGTTACTTTTACATTACTTTAAATTTATAGGGGAGAAAAGTAAATTATAGTTTTGGGGTTTTTGAACTTTTTTCTATAGTTTTATCATAGTTCCTATTGGTCTGCCATTTCTGGAAGTGGGCAATGTTACTTTTACATAACTTTACATGTATAGGGGAGGGGACTAGATTAGAATTTTAGGGTTTTTTTTTCCAGATGTTTGGTCATAATTTCTATCAGTCTGCCAAATTTCAGCTTTGTAGCATGTCTGGAATACAGTAGAATTTTGATGATCTATACATTTGAGTGACAATTTCGACGTTTTTTGAAATTTCGTAACTACTTTAGTACTTTTTGGAATTCCATGAAACTTGGAGGGATTGTTAAATCCAAGGAGATCTACGACTGTGCAAAGTTTAAGATTCGTGGCTCACTCCGAAGTAGAGTTTTAGATAGGTCAAATATCGGCTGAAATGTTTCAAGAAAAGATGGTACGGCGCGTGAACTTGGCGAGGCACTGCCGTGTCCTCAGATTTACCTCCTAAATAGTCAACCACACCGTCAAATTAATGAAAAAACCCAAAAAACGGAGGTAAAAACGTCAAAAACACCTTAAAATCACACGAACTATCAATACAAAGGAACTGATCATAGAGTTAAATGGAAATAAGCAATCCTGTGTGTTTATAATCGTTGGGTTTTCCCGCCTTTCTTGCAGCGGATTTTTTAAAATGCGCGGAAATTATGAATTTCTTTAACACATTTTCGTGAACAATTCTGATGAAATTCGAGCTTGTTTATCTTTAATATAAGAAATGTATCACAAAAAGTCAACATATGACTTGCATTTCTTGATAAAAATGAAATTTATTGAAACCATGACATACACCAAATGGCTGACCAATTTCGATCGCAGCTGATTATTATTTTCGTCTCCAGTGACGTCATCCCGTTTTCCGCTATAGTTCGAACAAGTTGAACTTTTCTGAAAAAACGCTGTGTTTGTGTGGTTATGTAGGTGACATAACCTCACTTCGATGTTTATAATTTTTTTGGAAAAAATCTAAATACCTAAAACCTTTTGGAAAGTAAGTGTCGTTGGGGGAAGATAGGCTTAATTTCTTCTTAGTTTATAAATGTTTGTTTAGCTTCTTTTTGCGACTAAACACTTATTTTCACATATGTCTTATTTTTAGTTTTTTTTGGTGGAAATAAAAATATAAGGACTAGCCAGGCCCTTTGGGCGGGGGCGGGTTTGAGCCCAAGCCTAATAGTATTAATGGTGGGGGGTAACCATAGGTCCGGCAAGTAGGCCCTTTTTGCCATATAGGCCTAATATCTATAATAATAAGTATATATATTGCTAAAAATAAAACTACAGGGGAGGGGTGACATTACAATATTAAAAAACAACTACTAGAAAATTTAAAAACATTGTGCTGATGGCAAAAAGTTTAGGAAAAAATCATACATATATGTAACAAAAAAAATTTGTGCCGAAAATTTTTTAAAAATCATACTGCAGAAGAAAATTTTTGCAAAACTTAAAAAGCTACTAAAAAATTTTAAAGAATCTGTATTACAGACAAAAAGTTTAGATAAATTAAGTCCTCTTCGGAAAAATCATGATGCTGATATAACAAAAAAAATAAAGCCGGAACTTTTACAGAAATTAGTCTGAAAAAATTATACCCCAAAGTAAATGTTTTAAAAAAAATCATTTAAAGAAAAAAAGGGGCGCCAAAGGCCAAAAATTTGTTACAAAATGCAAAAGTGTTGGTTATTTTCAAGAGTATTTGTATTGCATTCAGAAATGTTCATGGACTTGGGTCAGTTTGTCCCTGAAATGTATACTCATTTCATGTAGGGCGCTAAGCCCCCAGCTCCCCTAATCGTGTCCATTAATTTTCAAGACATTTTAATTTAAAAATATAGACATTGGTATTACACATTTATTTAAAAATATATTTATTTGACAAAAGTATACAATTAAACTTTACAATAAAATTGCCACTAGAATAAATAGTCATAAACTAAGAAAAATACAATATTTAGAGTCAATTTAAAAAAATAGGCTCTTTTTATTTTATATCAAAAAAAAAAACTAAGCCTAAATTTTATTAGTACAAAAAATAAACAAAATTACTTATCAAATTTTACAATTTTCCAACACATAATCACATTTGCAACAGCACCGGTAACCATAATTTAATTTTTTTTGAAGTTTTAATTAAACCTGTAACGAGACAGGTAGCAAGATCACATTTTTGAAACGTCAAAAAAGGTCATTTTTAATGACCATTGACGTCTCTAACCTGATGTGTAAATGACCTTTAAATGACGTTCAAAAGACACACCCAAAATGACGTCATTTTTAGACGTTTTAAAGACGTCAGCAATATGACGTATTTGGGACCAAAACAGAACATCAGTGACCTATTGATGACTTTATTTAAACTTGTCTGAATATATGAGATATTCCTTGCAGTTGAGAACACTGATCAAAATAAATAGACCTAAACCTAGACTAAGACATCTCCACCTGGAAGCGAAAGAAGCCTCGAAGGTTGTCTTGATTTAATATTTAATCTATTTCACATACTTACCCCCACATCTCGTATGAATCCGGTCAAGTACTGACTGGGGCTCCATCTATGTAAGTATAAGTGTATGTCCCTCGGACAAAGTGTGCAGTAATATATGACGTGTTTAAGATGTCAAAAACTACACGGCGAAAAGACATCAAATAACTGACGCCTTAAAGACAACATTTTTTGGTAGATGACCTGCTGGTCATCCAAATGACCAGCTTTCGACGAAAAAAAGACGTCATTTGATGACCCCTTGCTACCTGGCTAAAATCAGAAAATTAAATATTTAATTTTTTTGTTGTTTATTTCTGTTTCTAAATTGTTTGGTAAATTGTTGAAAAACTTTATAAATGCCTAAACTGGACTTGTCTCTGTTAGTGATAATCTATGCTTCAGATAGTGTTAATGTCATTGAGGTTACTCTATATTTTATTATGATTTTATCATGTTGAGGCAGATAACTAATGCATAATTTAAAGTTGATGATAATCTATCCTTCACTATGCTTCTGCTAGTTGTGGTACTGGAACTCGTATTATGATCATGTTGAGGCAGATAACGGTCAACTTTCTAAAAGTTCTTGGTGAGTTCTTCTGCAAAACCACCAGACCTTCTACTATGTATATAGGTTATTGATGCATGATTTAGTGCAAAAGATTATTTATAAATGTTTTTAACTTTAACAAAAATACCAAAAATATCCGAAAAAACAACTTAAATTAATGTTTTGTTTAATTTCACTCATTCTTTTTTTCTCTTTTGTTGATGTTAGGTTGTGGCCAACTGGCCTCCCTGTGATTTAATGCACAGTATAGATACTGGTTCATTGAAAATAAATCCGCGCGTAAAATACGCTTCATGGACGGGTACCTTAACAGTGATTCTCTTCACTTATAGCAAATTATAGCAAATTCGCATTCTAGAAAATTGTCTAGGGTCCTAGCGATCGCGCTTTTTTAGTTGCGACGTAGTTTAAAAACGGTGCAAATCCATGGTCCATCACGTGATGCGTTTTTTGAATCGGGGCCCAAGTAACACAAATTGCTGAAAAACAGCTACCAAAACACTTTAACAGCAAAACTGAAATTAAAATAGCTATTACAGCTCTATTCCGTTTCACTTCTAAGCAGCTTCTAAAGTGTTGTCGTTGCTGATTAGGCAATCTTTATTTAGCTCTCACAGTGTCCATGACAGCTCCAAAATATAACATTAATGTAATTTTGTCTAGAAATAAACAAGAAACAATGGCAACTATTGCAAAATAGCTATTTCCTGTAATGGACAGAGACTTTACTAAAATGGCTGAAGAAAAACTTGTTATGTTCCACACTACTGTGATATAATCGCGCAAAAAAGGCGGTTCTCATCGTCAAAATGTTTGCCAGGTTAACTTTTCTGATCAAAAAGGTCAAGATAGCTCGTTAAAACGCAAGCGCCTCAAAAATTCAGAATAATAAACGTTTTTTTTAGTGTTTGTTTTTAGGTTAGCAATTATTTTATTACAATTATCCTCTAAATACCTGATAAATCAATTTTTAGTCGTATTTTATTGAATTTAGCACTTTCTAGAATTTATTTAGGCCCGGGATCACCTGGAAATTAATATCTTTTAGTCCATAAATTTAAAGAAAAATAAATTGGAAAACTATCATGGCCGCCTCGGTCGTCTCATTGGTTTCAGAAATTTTCCTGTAAACAAGCACTTTTTTAATACTTAAGCCGAAATAAAGTTGATTTCTAGCTAACTTGCGTTCTAACAATTGGCCCAATATACTCCATATCATAATTTTTGAGATAACTTTTGGACAGTTATCAGCTGTTTACCTTAACAAATTCCATAGGCCAACGAAAAAAAGTTGTCTCAAAAATAATGATATGAACTGTAGGTAATACGAAAAAAAAGAAGATTCACAGATGTTTCCTAATAAAATAAGGGAAAACAGGAGAATTACCCCCCCCCCCTAGAAAAAAAATTTCAGCGACTATTACCACCCCCTAGATTTTGATCCAGATCCGCGCTTGATCTGTCATCTTGGGCGCTGTCACAACAACAAAATAAATAATAATTAAAAATTGTTCGAACGTTAGAAGATAGTTATTACGTGCCCTACCACAGTACCCCACCAGTGGGAAGAACCCAAAAAACATATTGTATTGGCCACCGCCATCAGAAACCCTTGAGGTGGATTAAGATATGATTACAGAAGGAAACTGGCTGTTTATACAAAAAATATAACATGGCATAACATACAAGCTTGGTTCAAGTACTTTAAATGAGGCCCCAAGCACTCTTAGTAATTGGTAATTGCAAGGGGAGAAGTCCCAAAGTGCTTGGTGCTGGCAATTGGCTCTGGTGCACTGTGCTTGGAATCAGGTGAGTCTAAATAACCGGACTACTAAAGCCTCTTGACTTGAAGTAAAAAAAAACAGAGTGTGATTCAAACCAATGAGATT
The DNA here is from genome assembly GCA_963576565.1 of Aspidapion aeneum. Lineage (NCBI taxonomy): Eukaryota > Metazoa > Arthropoda > Insecta > Coleoptera > Brentidae > Aspidapion > Aspidapion aeneum. The sequence continues at coordinate 109,442,034 of OY755040.1, forward strand.
AAAAAAATATTTTTTGATCTGATGGATTCAAACATTGTGTCCCTGAATAACAGGTTTTCATAATTTTTCATTAAGAAACACTATTTTTTTTAACATTCTAATTTGACTGTTTTTTACTAAGCACACTCTTGACTACCAATTTTCACTGTCTCAAGTAAGAAAAAATGAAAAAAGCATGGCACATTGCCTTGGGTTTTTTTTAATTTTTACTTAAAAAAGTTTTATTTACATTTTTTAATTTTAGAAAGCAGTTAAAAGAAATTATGTACAAAGACCAGAAAGCAACCATGGGGCCCACTTGGTCAGCCCTTGGGAATGTCAGCAAGGAAGCCAAAAAGGGGGTCTGCTTGCCATTTAGTCCAACTCATTTTACACAATTTTTTTTTATAACTATTAAAATTAAATTATATAGTTTACAGGGAATTAAAAATCTTTGCTTTAATACCATGAATGTACGGTAGTGGCGGTTAGGACCCTTAAATGATCTTGACATGTAGGCATGCCTTTCTGGGTCTGTTGTGCACAAATCTGCCTACTGTGTATGACTTGGATAACAATTTAAATGTTATCTAGTAAATAGAACCCAGTAGACTTCAAATTATATTTTAGGCCAGAGACTTAGTCACCATGATATACCACATAATGCCATAGTTATAGCCTTAGACCACTCATATAACTTTTGACATAATCAACAGGGTACAGAGAGCCACAATGTGCCTGCACTAGCTGTTAGTTCCAAATAGGCACTCCATATACCCTGTATGTGGTGATTTCCTGAATGGCCAGGTCACCGAATCCATTCAGAGAATCACCCCACCCCCCTTGCATCTATATTTTTTTACATACTTGTCAAAGCTTGTCTGTTACCAGATTACCCATGGGTCAAGGCCCCTTTAGTTAGCTCTTATGACCGGCCTGGGGGTTACCTTGGTGCTATTATGCATATTCATAATCTAAAAAAATCTGATGAGGGGCCTCTCTTGCCTCCCCAACCCTCATGAATACACCATTATATCAAATGTGTATTACATTGGTGAGTGGTCCGACAGAGAGGTTCCAGAGATACAACAAAAAAAGGAGGACAATTTAGATTTTTTGAACATACATTGTATAGATTTAAAAAATTAATTAGGCAGTATATGGTTTTCTTTTATAATTTTTTTTTCCAACATGCCAAAATAAAAGTTTTTTGTACCTCTAAAAAGGATTTTTTGAAATACCTACTTTAAAATAAATGGAAATCCTTGAGAAAATATGTATTACCAAAATAGTTTTTTTACTCAGTTATGTAATACACCAGAATGTGCCCTTTGTATTTAAAGTTCTCTAGAAAGGGGGGGAGGTGATCGCCTCCATCCTCTCTGGGATCACTACTGGTAAGGCAGGCCTTAGTAGGAATAGCTAGAGGAAATTTTTGTTGTTAAGGTTGCTAGGTAAATAAAAAACAAGAAATTTATTTATTTAGTTATTCAACTGATAAACTAGCTTCTTAATGCCCAGCACCTTAGAAGGCCCAATACAATGGGTTAAACAAGTGGGTCCATACCTTTTAAAGAGCTCGGCCTTATTATCTGCTAAGCTAAACCAATTCTACAGTACTTACTAAAAAATTTGTACACTTGCTGTCGGCAGCTCACATATTGCACAATGGTGACAAAGTTAGTGCAAGGCCAGCGTCACAATCTAAGGAAATTTTGGAACAGCCAAAAAATTAACGGAGGGATAAAGAGATTCCCCTGGCTTGGTTGCCTATAATAGTTTTTGTCCTTTACCGACTTTAAAAATTGTCTCTCTCAAATATTCCCCCATCAATTTTGTCTAGCGGCGTCATCTAGCGACAAAATTTCGATTCATAGTGTGGACAACGAAAAAAAAAATAACACGGGCAGCCTTAGTATTTAGCCTTTGATTATTTTTTTGTTGGCCTTGTTTTATTAGACAGGTTATGTCAATTCTTAAAAAAATTTTGATCTTTTTAAACAGTTTTGATTGTTTTTTTAACATTTTTAAAACCCACTACCAATCCCAGTTTAAAAATTTGCAGTGAAATAGATATACACATATACAAAACAAGCAAGAAACACTGAAAAGCATTAAGAAGAAACACAACATAACTACAAAGTTATCAAATGGGAAGAGAAACATCTACAAAACTAGGGTGGCCTAGAGAGCCAGACTACCCCAATCTCAACCACCAAGAGCTGGCTAATTAACCAAAGATATATTGAATTGAATAAATCTTTATAAGCAAATGTATGCTATTTCATAATACAAACATTATTATAAAAAAATACATTTAATGTTAATAAAACATAATATTTCCAAACATGATACTAATAACTATTTACTTAAAATCTAAAAACAAAAATACAATTTAATATTAGTCTAAGAAAATAACAATACTAGATTAAAACACACCAAAATAATATGTAGACTAAAATAATATTATAATATAAGGTAAAGCCAAAAACCCAACAATAGATAGATAGAACATTTTTAAAAATTTCGATAAATATTTGTGAGAAATAGTGTTTTTGGTGAACTTTATAAGTCACCGTTTTGATTTGTGCGCCGTGAACTTGAACCTGGGAGCAAAATGACCCCTGAGTGTCCACAAAATTGGGGTACAAAGAAGTTTAGTAGTTTGGAACATTATAACAGAAGAAGTCGGAAGTTACAAAACGAGTAAGTGCTAAATCTACTAGTCAAATTAAAAAGTGTTTAGAAATTGTTTTCCTTTTTGGTTACAGTATGACATTTATTTTAAAATTTACCATATGCAGGGGGGAGATAAAAGTGATGTTTTTAAAGGAAACACCATATATATTTTTACAGGTATGAATAAGGCCTAAAATCTTCTTTATAAAACTATAACATACTTTATACAAGACATAACCATTTAAAATTTTTACAATTATTAAAAAAATTTGGTAGCACACCTAGTATAATTTCAACTTTTACTGATTTCAATGGGCATATATGATGTCTATAACAACTAAAAATGACATTTGACCATCAAAATTGTTTTGATTTTCTCACAACCTGTCACATATAACTTAAAAGAGTGGTATATACCAGGGGTGCTGAGTGGTACTTTTTTTTATTATTAAAAAAGAAGTGCTTATATCTCATAAACTATTGTTGACAGCTATAAAGTATGTTATTATTTTAGAAAGAAAATTTTAAGCCCTATTCATAATATGAATGTAAAAATATATAGGGTGTTTCCTTTAAAAAAAAGTTACTTTTACCTGCCACTTGTATATGGAAACTGCCAAAATAAATATCATACCGTAAACAAAAAGGAAAACATTTGCAGATCTCTTTTTAATTTTTTCCTTTAGGACAAAAATTCTGGAAAAATTGGACGGTAGAAATATAATGAAACACCCTGTAAAGGGTGTCCCAAATTCGATGTTTTTGGGGGGTTTAGGGTATTTCTAGGGGGGATAGAAAAAAACTGTCCCACCTTTACGGTGCTCAAAATTCAAGCGAAGCTGAAAGGTGAAAACCATATTTTAATATAGTAAGCCATAAGTCTGCATTTTGGGAGGGGGTCTATAACTTTTTTATTTATGAAAATTTTGTTTTTGTGTAAATTTTGTTCCTTTTTTTGGGGTATTTTTTGAGATATGTGAGAAAATAGGGTAATTTCATATCAAATTAACCAGAGGTTTGGCAGACCATTTCACCGATTTTGATAAAATTTCGTACACATATTCTCTATATGGGTGGGATCAAAATTCCAAAATATTTTTTTTTTCTGATTGGTAGTTTTTTTAAAATTAATTTTCAAAAATCAAAAAATTAACCCATTTTGGTCTAACACAGCTTCACAAAAATTAAAATATCTTGAGGACCACTTACCGCAGATTAATAAGATATAGCTCTTTGTAAAGACAATTTAAATACCTTTCCAACTATTTGTCACATGACCTACTATATTTCCATCTGTTTTTTTTTGAAATTTTGAAAAAAACATTTTTTTATTTTTTTCAAAAAAGTTATTTTTGATTTTTAAAAAAAAAAACTATTTTTTTATCAAGGCTTTAGGAAAATATGTGCCAAATTTCAAAATGGAGAAATTATGGCTTCATGGTTAAAAAAAAAAAACCAAATAAAAGTAACAAAAAATCTGAACAAAATTGTTTGAAATTTGTATTATCATGCATACATAATATGTGTATGTGCTGTAGGTAAAAGTTATATTTTGAATATTAATTCAGTGTAGTTAAAAAAGTTAGTAGAAACCATCGTAAGTTGCATAAAAATGTAGTAAAATTATTATGTTTTCTTATTTTAGGAAAAATCCAGTTGGGGATGAACATTGCTATGTTACATTGGATTTTCATCTTTATACTGAAGGAACAAAGAGAGTAGACAAAAATAAGGGAAGCTGGAATGATAATTTTGCTTTGTTATCTATGCTTGTGTGAGTTTTTAGAACATTTATAAATTTTATCTAAATTATATTTTTGACATTATTAGACCCTAACAAACTTATTTCTTCTTGCAAAAAATCGAGTTGACATACTATACACCTAGCTCTGCAAAGTCAAAATCCTCCCCATTAGAAAGGAATATCTGCTTTTAGTTAACCCTCCATGTAACCATATACAGGGTGTTTCAACAAAAAGACCTTTTCAGATATTTCTTGATAGAATTTGAAAAAACCCTTGGAACCGTCGATATTGTTTCCAAAGAGGACACTTTTTAGCTATCTTGAAATTTTTGTAGCATGCATGTCCTTTACGGGGTATGCTTTGCTCCTAGTGATACCTTATTTTGAAGGTTTCTTAAATATCTTTACAACAATGTAAAAATTTTAAAATCTATTGATTAGTTTTTGACATATTTTCCTTCAAATTTTCATATTTATTCATATTAAATCCAAAAAATATAAAATCAAAATCTTTTCAAAATTTTTACATGGTTGTAGAGATATTCAAACCAAAACAAGGTATCATTAGACCCACTTTTCATATCCAAAATATATTAGTAAAGCATACCCCTCGGAGGGAATGCATGATAGCCAAAACGGGTCCCCTTGCCAACAAAATCCACATGTTCGTGGATTTTTGAAGTGCCCCAAAAGGCCTCTGTTAAGTTTTTGTTGAAACGGCCTGTATATTAAAAGATACATTTAATATTATTTTTAGCTCACACATATACCATACTATAGTAGTGTGAGCTATGGTGATCCTAATTTTTTGGAGAAAAAAAAGTTGCTCCGATTTCAAAAATTTTTATATATCTTTGCGTTTCAGATGATTTTGAAACTTTTTTGTTGCGCCGTCTGTCCGTATGTGTGTCTGTCTGTATCTCTGTCTGTAATGACCAACGCGCATAACTCAAAAACCGCTTGGCCGATTTTAATGAAATTTGGTACCTAGGCTGGGTCTTGCGTCGAGATGGTCCCATTTAAAAATGAACAAAATCCACCGAACACAAACCAAATAAAAGGGTGGGGGTAGATTTCAAAAATTAGAGTTTATGTGAAAATATGGCGTGTGTGATATCAAACGAAAGGTAATTGAGTCTGCAGTTAAACAAAATACATTTTAATTTATTTAAAAAAAAAGGGTGGGGGTATATTTTAAAAATTAGAGTTTAAGTGAAAATATGGCATGTGTGATATCAAACAAAAGGTAATTGAGTCCAGAGTTTAACAAAATACATTTTAGTTTTTTGTTTTTCTTAAGGGTGGGGGTAGATTCCAAAAATTTGAGTTTAAGTCAAAACATGGCTTGTGTAGTATCAAAGAAAAGGTAATTTAGTCTGGAGTTGAATAAAATATATTTCAGTTTTTAGTTATATTAGCTCACACGTACACTATAACTATAGTACCTAGTGTGAGCTTAGGGGCCCATATATTGGCAGAGTATTTTTTATTGCTTTAAGCAAATTACTGTAGTAACCGAAATTGCTAAACATATATCGAAATATAGATTATAAATAAAAAACAGTGAAATACATCTGTATTATTATTATTATCTTGGGGATTTTTTTCTCTACAATTTGATGAATTGCTTTGCAAAAAGTGCCAGTTTTATAATTTCGTGTATAATGTGCTTTTTATTTTCATGATAAATTTCTTTTTTCAGAAATAATGATGGTGGTTGACTATTAGGATTTACTAAGTGCAATACAAGTTCACACTCCAGAAGAAATCAGGTACTCAAAATCAACAGTTTAAAATTTCCACAACAAATTACAGGAGCTACTAGTACATCGTCATAATGGATATGCTATATAAAATTATTTGCAAAAAAATGTAATAATAACGTTAATTGAAGCAAGGATAAAAAAGGATCCAGACAGCTTATAAATGGCATCATAGACCTTTTTTGTCTTTTCTGTAAAATTTTATTTTGAACACAAATCAGTTTTCAGTAAACCAACGACCATATATTATATTATTATGTTTGAACCTTTTGTAAGAAAATTTGTTTTGAATGTTACTTATATTATTGAAAATTAGTTTTCTATAAAGAATAGGTTTTTTTTTTCAGAAAACATTTGTTTTTTATAATATAGAAAATTTAACCTAACCTAACTGTTTGTGTGTGTATGCTCTATATACTCCAATTCAAAAAAATTGAGACAACATTTACTAACAGTTTGACAAGTCTGACATTTAAAGATTATTAATAGTGCCACATCTGTCAAACAGTCAATAAAAAGTGTCTCAATTATTTTGAATTTGATTATAGAACTATTTTAGAGTTTATTTATAAGAATATAGAATGTAAATTTATAATAATAATAACTGAGTAGGCTGTAAATTTAAATGTTAGAAAATAGTTTTGCTAAATAAAAAATAATTGGTTGTTTTTTAAAACTGTAGTAGAGTGTATTTTCAGATATTTTCTAATAATTTTTTTTCAAGCTCCTGTTAAGAAGTTTTCTATTTTTATTACTATGCTGTAATTTATTTAAAGAAAATAAAACAATAAATCGGCAGCAATATATTTGTTATTTGTAGCAATAGAATAATAAATATTTTTAAACAATAAATAAATGTAAAAGTAATTTTTCTGAGCTTATAGTGCACCTCTGCACCTATGTCAAATTATGTACTACTATAAAGTTTCTAAAATTTGTTTAAAGGAGGGGAAGGAAATTGTCCCAAAATATTTTCTTCAATTAGAAATTGTTTAAAAACTTTTTTTAATTAAAAAAAAATTTGACATTTTCTTAAAAAAATATTAGCTTCCTGTTTTTCTTTTAGAAAGTGTTTTTGTTAAAAGATAATATTTTTGAACAAATCTATGTTCCAAGAAAACATAAATATGCAGTAGGTAAGAATATGGTTTTCTCTCGGGTTTTCTTTTTTTAATAAAAATGTTTTTATTGGTTATTGATACTGTTCTGAGAGAAACACAAAACTCCTCTGCAAACAATAAAATCTGTTTTTGCCTTGTTTAAAAAAAAAAACAAATTGAAGGGTGAGTTTTATCAGATTGGGATGGTTATTCTCTACTTTCTGTGAGGTGAGGTGAGTGAAAAGTTCACTTTCACGGGTGAACTTGAAATGATTTCACCACCTTATTACACGGGGAAATGAATCCACAAGGTGAGCACTCACCTCACGGTACAGACAATCAAGAATAAACACCCTGATCCAAACTTGATCTAAATTAACCTAAAATGTGGTTTGAACTGAAATATCCTACCTGATAACTTTTAACATGCTTTGTCAAAAACGATCTATAAATGTAGAACAGGTTGTTTTAAAAAATGTTCAATGAACACACCAAGAAAGTTCTCATAGGTACATAAAACTCCAATGCCAAATAATTGAGACACTTTTTATTGACAAATGTAACATTACAATTAACATTTAAATGTCGGACTCATCAAACTGTCAGTAAATTTTGTCTCAATTTTTTTGAACTGGAGTTTACATCTACCCATTATATTTTTAGTTGGAAAGACAGAGATAATAAGGACATTTTAAAACTCTAAAAATTTTGACAACTGTTATTGTTATAGTTATTTTTAAGGTTTCACAACCTGACTAATTTGGCTTTGTTTTCCTGGCCATTTTTACACTTACTATTGGTAGAATCCTCCTCAATTAAAAAATAATACTTTTAAGCTTATTTTTATTAAAAAAACTACCAAACTTTACACACTTTGAGGTCAGTTGTTAGACATAAATGTGATGAAAAAGTAAATAACTACTAAGTAACAATAAAATCCCAATAATTATAAAGTGCTTATTAACCACAGTCAAGTTTGTGCATTTTGGTATTTTTTTAAAGAAAAATTAGTTTAAAAGTATTATTCTTTAATTAAAGAAGATTCTACTAAAGGTAAGTGCAAAAATAGTCAGGCAAATAAAGTAATTCAACCTAAGTTGTGATACCTAGACAACAACTATAACGATAACAATTGTCAAAGTGTTTCAAAATGTCCCTAATAGGTATAGTAGAATTTTTATGAATATAGAGTTACATCATTTCCTGGTATCTTTGTTTATTATATGGGGGCATTGTTTATTGATCTAAGAGCTGGCTACCAAGGGATAGGAGTCACTGGGTAAAGTAGATTTTTTTTATACATGTTTTAAGTTATAGTTTTTTTTATTTTGTTTCTTATATGTTGTCTCCAATAATAGCATAAAAAAGAAGATTCTTATTGAAGGCAGTAAACATACAAAAATGCATGTCCCCACATCTCTATTATGCTTGCACCCTGACTTTTTTATTTTCTTTCTTATATTGTCTCTGGTAATACTACAAATTGTCTTATTTAAAAAACAAATTTTCGCCAGGAGGCATGTACAGCTATCCATAGGAAAAGACCTAGTCATTCTGGGTGTTGAGGTAAATTTATTTTTGTTGAAAATGAAATTTTCAATTTATTTGTGAAAACAACTAGCTGCTGTCGCTTTTGAGGTATATATACTATGTTACTTTCTCAAAAATTGTGACAAACTTTGATACTACTTCGGGAATGTACTTTCTCAATCTAAATTTGAAAACCGCGTTTTGCCAGCTATATTGTGGTTCATAGAATTTTTTATTCACAGGTACCAGTATTTGCGTTTGTAAAAAAGAAAGCAGCCTGTACTTTTCGTTTAAATGTTTAAATCAATTTGTATTTAGTGTTTTATTTTTCTTGGGTTAGAAATATTTGTTTTTATGGAAAAGTCAAAAACAGCTGTCCTGTGTAACAGCGCCGCTGTGCAATTAATGTCAAAACTAAATTAAGAATTAAGAAAAAATTACAGATTTCTATCAGAAAGTACCGCTGGCATGCAAAGCAAAAACCTAGTAACTCGACTTACTCAAAAATGAGATTTTTATATCATTGAAATAACCGTAAAAAACGGCACCAGAGAGTTTTTCTAGAATGTGGCTATCTTAGAAAACAAGGAAGTTGAATGTAGTTACTATGTAGTTAAATAAACTATGGTTAGTATGTAGTTAAATAAACTTCAAACTCTATTTCCCAAAACACTAGTTTTTGACTTACTAGGTTTCTGCTTTGCACGACAGACCACGTCATCTTCCTTTTTCGCAGTTCGTGAATCGACGATCACGTGATCAAAATAAATTTACAAAAAAACCCATGCAATTTCAAAATTTGGGCGATCAAGCCATATGATAGAAACCAATTATAACTTATTTTTTTGTTGTGTTAGATAAACAAAAGAATTTCGGGGTGCTGACTTTTTTCCGATTTTGAAAATATGGTCTAAAACGATGGCAAAATGCGAAAAACCCATAGAAAAATGTGCATATTTTAGAATAAAGCTGTGGAGGAGAAAATAGGGGAGTACAAACACGCATCGTTGCCAAATTTCAAAAAAAATAATTTCTAAAATGTTTGATAAAACCCAAAATAAGGCAAATTTCAAAAAAAGAAAAAAAGTCAGCACCCCCAAATTCGATGAAGAATTTACTAGAAAAAACAAAAATTCCTCTAATGCTACCAGTTTCTCCCTGGATGACCTGGTTGAAAAAGCATCATATGGATAATTTCCAACACTGCAATTGTGTAATTTATCTCAAAAATAGGGATGAGACGGGCACCTTATATATCATCTTTTAATGCTAAGCAGGCAGAAAAATTAAGGGCTGATGTACCAAAATCAAGCAATATGTTTGTCCATGGTGCATTATGTTGTTATATAAAGCAGCCCTTGAGTTACACCAAAAAACAGACAATGACTGATGAAAAAATTTTGACAGCACTTTTAAGGTTCACTCAGGACTGATAAGTACCAGGCAATACCAGGGGTCCCCTTGTATTGGCCCCATTGTGTGTCCCCTGGCAAGGCATCGCACCAGGGTTTCAAGGAGCCAGTCCAATGAAATTAAAGGGTGATGAACCGAACCCACCCTTCTTTTTCTAAGAGCCAGTCACTGTTTACTTTACCCAACTTTAGTTCCCTGTCAAAAATAAATAGATACTCTAAAAGGTGGGCAAATAAACTATTCTTTATGACTGTGAATGGACATTGACATTGGTTTGGTTTTAACAAAAAAAAAAACAAACATATATTAGGTCAGTGGCGTATATATGGTTTTTTTGGATAATTTTCACATATTTCATGAATACAAACATAAAATAGCAGAAAATACGGACTCATGGGGTCTCGAGCCCCCCCGAAACAATTTTCTATATACGCCGGTGGATTAGGTTAGATAAGAAAACAACATATATTTGTATTAAACAACAAGCAGAAGGCACGGTCCGTAAAGAAACCAGTTGCCTGGTAACTCGGTGTCATGGCGGCCGTGACGTCAGGGCTACGTCACAGTTTTCCTAGGAATCAGCAGTCAAACGCTGTTTATAGAGAAATTTCGTCTTTTGCGAGACAATTTTGTACATTTTGGGTCTTTCGTCTTGTAAGTGTTTAATTGCTTATTTTTTACTGTAAACAAACCGAAAAATTAATTCTTCTTTGCAGCTTATATCTTACTGCTTACTTTACGGAACCATGAATCCAGCTTAAAACTTATTTGTAATGAAACATATCATATCTGTCAACAGACTGCGAACTATATGAAAAAGAAGAGGAAGAAGTTGGTTATTCTTCCAGTTGTGAGATAAAAATTTAGGGAAAAATACAATTTAAATATATACATATAAATGAATACATTTGTGTACTGTTTTAGTTTTAAGTCAGATCACAGAATATAGGTACCTAAATAGGATGCCTGGGATGCACTACAGTAGTGCCACTTGCAAAAGTATGGGTGGTTCAACTTTGCTGTAGGAAAGACTCCTTTAATCCTGATAACAAAATAATTTGCGGCAAACATTTTCTTTCAAGTCAGTTTGAGCACAAAATACATGCAAAATTAACTAATACCTTATCTACAAAACTTAAAGAAACTGGTGAGTTTAAATATAATTTAAATTTTACCAAACACAAATTTTCCTGTGTCGGTTGTTTTCTACCCATACAATATTGGTCATACAGGTTACGAGGGGAGCTGGGATATACACCTTGGGGTTATGGGTTTTCTCTCTATGCTGCATCTGGTATCTACAATCAACACATAATTTTTAAGATAACTTTTTGATAGTTATCATCATAACCAGTATAAGCCAGGACAAAAATTATGAAATGAACTTTACATAAACATAAAAAAATACTAATAGTTTAAAAAATACTCAATGTTGGCTGTTTTTAAGGCGCCTGCTAAAAATAGTTCACAAATTATGTACCTATTGCACAGCATACCTAAGTTTTCTTCCCAAATATTAAAAATAAAATATAGTGTGAAAATATTTGAAATTTTAGTAGTAGACTTTTTTTTGATAAATTTTAGAGATTTTAAAGTTTAAAAAAATTATGACTTGTGTAAACACTTTGTGTATCTAACACCAATAAACGATTTGATTTGAAATTACAACACACCTCTAGTTTGCTTGCCAAGTTGCTTATTTCTTGAAATGTGTGAGAATAGGGGTGCTTTAGTCGAGCGGTATATTTATACAACTTGTCCCTTTGCACCAATATATTAAATTTATTTGGAGGTAGGCGTTGTAGTTACACATAGCTATGATAAAAGCCAGTTGTTGTTATTGGCTGGTTGTTCTTAAATTAGACACCAATTATTATAAAGAATACGTTTTATTTAATCGTAGATCCAAAGTCCAACATGGTCCTAATATTTAAATCAATTACGAAAATGCGCTAAATCTAACAATATCAGATATCTTAGAGTCTATCTACAAACAAAACTAATTTACTTTATTTCAATTTTCCGACACAACATTGTCCTTTAAGTTTAAGATATCGATGTGCGGTTTTCGGCATTAATGTTTTAACAAAAATCGAGCTGGTAACATGTAGGTTAGTTTTTTCTATCTCCTCTAGAGATGGGCGTTTCCTATCAAAAGTGTCCAATTTGGACCACTCTGTACCTATGTGGGTAGGTGCTTCGTCCCGGCGTTTAGTTTTAAGATATAAAATTTACAGACATTTATCTAAATTAGAATGCTTTTTATTTTCTTTTTTTTTGCTAGAGTTATGCTAAAATTTTATACTTAAAGTTATTTTTATTTCTTGGTTTAACCTAATTTAGTTACTAAGATATGCCTTGCCTACAAAAAGGGTAAAAATTTGAATTTGCGCGGTGAATTATATGCTCAAGAATGCATTGACTTTACTTTATTATTTTTGCTTTTTCTACCTTGAGTATATCCATTTTCCATCCTTTTTTAATTTAAGTTTTTTTCCCTAATTTTATACATCACCTTTACTGCTGTATTGCTACATAGAGCAGTGCTCCAAAGTCCGTCTTGCTATACGGATCTCATGCGAATATTTGGGGTACTCTCCATACCAGTGATATATATTGATCGCCAAGTGAAATCACATGCGTGTTTTTTAAGACCGCGGTCGTGTATAAACATTTTATGGATTGCTTTGATGTGCTACTGCTACTACTTTGATTGGAATTATTTGGATTCGACTGTGCAGTTGTCCATGTACCAAGTTCCTTTCATCCAAGGGTAAGTCAAAGTGTTTTTGAGCTGCGTTTCTTTACATTTTTTACTTATTCCCTATGCTACTATTCCTAACTAAGAACACAAAAGTGTAACCTAAGAGTGGGAACTATTGGACTGGAGATCCCTATTGCTACAGTTCAATTGGTTTGTTGACTTTTTCATGCGAAAGACGTCTCGACCGACCATTTTTTGGTCCTTCGAGCCGGATTTCCCGTTCTGCGTAATAGGAGCTCTCAGAGTTGCATAATTGTGTTTAAAGTTAGGACTTTACTTTGCGTCTTTTTGAGACAAGGCATATCTTAGGTTTTACATTTTATCTACGGTGTGTCTATTGTACGTTGCACGTACCAACTTGCATTGCATTTTTTAATTGTGCAATATACAAATTGCATACAAATTTGAAAAAAAAATTTTTTTTTCAAAATTAAAAATTATTGCGCTGTCGATGTATGTAAGGCTCAGACTAACAAACAAGAAAGACCAAACAATGCATATAGAAATATCCTTATGTTTACAATCAAGGACACTTTCCGTCATTTAACAGGCAAAAAAGAGATAGATTATTAAAATGGCAACACTGTGTGAACTCGTTCTTACTATTGCCAGCGGCGGGTCATTTTTTATAGTGTCAAAAATAAAAATATTCATCAATAGATCGGGATTTTTTGAGTACGATCAAAATTAAAGAAATTACGTACAGACGGCTTTCAGGATTATTAGAGTACCTCTAAGGGTGATAAAACAGTCCGCCTTGTACCTATTCGACGTATTAGAGAGGGCTTGGTAATAATCATAGTCTAAATAGGAACCTGCAGGCAAAAAAAAAATACTAGCATTCCAAAAAGTTTAATCCATTCTAGTTCTCAAGACACAAAAGATTAATATTAACCAAATCGTGTGTGTAATTTAAAATTAATTGTAATAAAAAGGCCAAAAGAAAAAATTCCTATTAAATTTTGCATCATGCATTGTTTTTTAGATACAGTGTGTCAAAATCAAGAATTTTTGGTTATAACTTTTTGAAACTTTTATCAATCGAAAACTTTTGATTAAAAGTTATTTGAACTTTTTGTCTACTTTTGATCTTACAACATTGGTGAATTAAGTTACACCATGTATAACTTGCCAGTGCTCTGTGACACAAGCGTTTTTTGCTGTACCTTTAATGTCCGTAAAACAGCCCGTCACAACCAAGCAGATTTTTTTTTTAAAGATAAATATTATAAGATAAGGTAACGATAGATTACTTGGGAAATGAAATATTGTAAGAAAGTCTCTATAACGTTATTATTTATTTATTTATTAATGCATCAACAGTTTACAAAAACCAATTACAGCTACATCTTAAACCTAACTTAACCTACTTAATGGTCAGAGTCACGTCGATATTTTCGTGTTAATGTAAGGGTTTGGTAATACACGCTCTTCTCAAACGGCTAAAGGTTTTTACAAAAACTTTTCTTTGGCATTTAAAGTGACCTTTGGTACAGGGCAAAAATTATGTTTTGGTTAAAAAAAACTCTCCAAAATAAGATGACATTAGGATTATTTATAGTCAAAAATCGATCATTTTCATATAAGTTTTTTTATAGGAAATAATTATTTGAATCAATCGGGAACATTTTCTTCCCACAAAATAAATAAAATAATATGCAGGTCATCTGGAAGGAAAACGTGTATTGTAAAACGCTTACAAGGCCAAAAATTGGTTTTAAACTTTTTTTGACCAATTTTTTTGGTACTACTGGGCGGATTTGGGGGAGGTTTGCCGGGATAATTCTTTCCCCCAAGAAACAGAATATATGCACTTAGTTAATAACAATTAAAATGCTAACTGTGAGTAAGTTTTCCGTCGGTTCGGTTCTGCTGCAGCAGGCAGCACTAGGAGGGAGATAAATGCAGCGGTAAACTCCTTTTTTTTACAGTTTTTCTTTAGCTTGCCCCAAACGTATCCCCACAGGTGTTACTCAAATGTCCGCTTTTCGGAGCCTTAATAATCTTTTAAGACACCCATTATATTTTGAAACAAAATCAAACATCTTAATTCTAACTTAACCTACTTAATAGTCTATAGGACACCCGGTATATTTTGAAAAAAAAAAAACAAACAACCTAATAGTTGAGTGGCCTGTGGTATCCCGTGTGATAGTTATGGAAGATTTATTTAAATTACCTTAGATCGATTGGTAATAGATCAAACAATTTTTGTTGTATTTGCCTCCAATTTTAGTAGTTTTTTCACAACTTTAACTTTTCATAAATTAGTTTTACAGAAAAACTGTTAATACATTTTGTTTGCAATAGAACATCAAGTAAGATGGTAAAGAAATGAGCTTAAAATTATATCTTAAAAACTAACAAAGATATTATTTTTTTTTAAATTATTAAAAAATACCAACTTTTTTTACCCAAAAAAACAAAACTGAGGAAGAACGTTTTAGACTACCCCCAATCGAACTTTACAGAAAAATTCTATAAGTTGTGATTTGTTCGCAATAGAAGAACAATTGAATTATCGTTTTAGTAAGCTTTAATTTAAGATTGAGCAAAAAAGTTTAAGATTAGCCTCGATCGATTGTTGATGGATCACTCAATGTTAAGTCGCCCGCTGTTTGCCTCCAATTTGATTGGGGGGCCTATATGACGTCATAAATGGCTGCATTTTCAATTTTTTTTACAAACTTATTTAATTTAAGGCATTTTTAAAAAATCTTCCACAACTATCCCACAGGACACGATTTTTCTTTTTTCTACTTTTCGGCTACAAAATTGTAGATAAGTCAAAAAATTTTACAAAAAATATTGCTTATGGTTTCAAGAACCAACCATTTTTTGTTATAAATAATAAAAATTATCTAAAATTACATATAAAGTAAAAAGAAAACAAACGTTCATACTGTGATTGTAAAAAGACTAACACAAAATACACTTCACATTTAAGACTAACGCTGAGACACAAAACAAAGTTAATTTGTTTTTAATGAAATATTTGTTTAAAAACAAAACAAAATTCTACCTTTCGCCTAGCAGAAAGTTTTCAAACTCCGTTACGGTGTAAAAATGCTTTTTATTTCTTTTTTTTTAAAAGATGTTGAGTTTGGAGTTCTTTTATATTTTTTGGTAATGCATTAAATAATCGGCAACCAAGATAATGAAGTTGTTTTCACATATTCGTGACTGTGTTTGCCTACGCAAATTTTTTCTTTATTTCTTGTAGGATAGGAATGATAAAAACTATTTAAATTAAAGTTATCTTGGTGCTGATAGATATATACTAAGAGTTTATAAATATATATGCTTGTAGCAGTCAAAATATTATTATGTTTAAAAACTTCTCTACATGTTGAGTTAAATGGCAGGTTGAAAATTAATCTTATGATTCTCTTTTGTGTTACTAGTACTCTATCAAAGTCCTGAGTCATACCCCAAACAGCCACTCCGTATGATAGTGCGGAATATGCATTAGCATAATAAACTGTAATCAGATTTGATGAACTCATGGAGTTTTTTAGTGATTTTATCATATAATAGCACTTATTTAGCTTAGAGCAGACTGCATCTATATGATTATTCCATTCAAAAAAAGTGTCAATCATGATTCCCCAAAACTTTGAGCTGTCGCTAAACGAAAGAGACGTGTCGTTAAAGGTAATATTGTTTAGTGGCTTACGCAGTTTATTATTATATAATAAGCTTATTTTTTTACACCAGTTTGAAAATTCTCGCAAAGTTAAATTAATTTTTTCAAGAAGAATTGCTTCGTTTATTGCTGAGATAACTATGGAGGTATCATCAGCAAACATAAATACAATTCCGCAGGTAATGTATTCTGGTAAATCATTAATAAATAACAAAAAAATTAATAGGCCTAGAACACTACCCTGTGAAGTTCCTAAGTCAGAATGGTTTGATTGGGAGAAACAATTACCAATGATGATTTTAAGTTCTCTGTATGTAAGGAATGATTTAATAAATTTATCTATTGGATTTCTTATTCCTAGTTTTTTTATTTTTTGATAGACAAAGTCTGGGTCAATGTTGTCAAATGCTCTAGTCAAGTCGAACAGTAAAGCTACCACTCTTTCGTCGTTATCAAGTTTAGTATAGATGTTCTGTACATTGTCAATTGTGGCTGTCTCCGTCGAATGCTTGCTTCTAAAACCATGTTGACTTGGTTTCAAAATATGGTATTTTTCAATAAAAGATATTAACTTATATATCACCTTTTCAAATATTTTAGCTATTTAATAAGAAAATTGGCCTATAGTTTTCAACTAATTGTTCATTACCTTTTTTAAAGATTGGAAGTTTTAACCGCGATGGGAAAGTCCCTTCGTTTACCGACATATTTAAGCATTTTTTAATAAGAGTTATAGGTATGCCGTCAGGTCCGGTTGATTTTTGGTTTGCTAAGTTTTTTATGCTTTTTTTACGTCTTGGGTTGTTACTACTACTATGTCGGTTTAGAACGTTTTTCTACGTTGTCCGACGCCTATTCTCCTCCTCCTTCGTTCCTGACAATCATCTTCCGTCAGGTTTTTTTGACTCATTGATCTTTGGATTGACTGTTGCCATTCCAGTTTAGGACGCCCTCTTTTTCTGCGCCCTATTGGTTGCCATTCTAGGACCTGCTTTGGTAATCTTTCGTCGTTCATCTGTTGTACATGGCCGTACCATATCAGTTGTCTTTTAGTGATGTCATCCGTTACTCTTCCCTCGATTCCCATTCTTTCTTTTATGATCTCATTTCTTATGCGATCTGTTCTAGATATTCTTATTGATCTTCTTATTGCATCTATTTTGACACTTTCCATTTTTGCTTTGTATTTTTCTGTTACGCTACAAGTCTTTATTCCATACCGCATCGTGCTTTTCACCATTGTTTCATATATGTTAAATTTTACATTCTTTTTTATCCAACAGCTTCTTTGGTTGCTTCCTTCAAGCTTTTTACTATGTTTCATCTAATCGTTTATGATACAATCTTTGCGTACTTTCGATTTCTAGACTTCTAAAGTTGTATTTTTGATTTTCTTCGATGCATTCCTAGGTTTTCACTTTCTCCGATACTTTCGTCTCTATTTGTTTTTCTTACAGGGAATAATATTTTTGCTTTTACCAGATGGTGGTCAGATCCACAGGTAACACGACGTCTTGGGTTGTTACTTCTGTAAAATAAAAAGATTCAAAGCTTTTTTTGGTTGTGGTGCAGTTGTTTGATCACCCTGAAAGTGCGAATTTCGCAAATTTGATTAATAGGTTTTTTCGTTAAATTTTGAGCCGAGGTTTTTCCAGTAAGGTTATTAATAATTTTTCATGTTTGTTTTGGTTTTATTTTTAGAATTATTAATTTTGTTGGCGTAATACTTTTCTTTTTCAATCCTGATTTTATGGTCTATTTCTCTTTTTAATGTCTTATAATTTGTGTTTAGTTCAACATTACCAGTGCGTTTTTGTAGCCAATGCCATCTCTGCCAAAAGTTCTCTAGAAAATTTAATTTTTTGTTTGTTTTCTGTTTTACTATTTTTAAGTGGACAGCTCAACTGAAAACACCAATCAAATGTACTAAAAAACAGCTCAAAGTTTTTTTCTATGTCGTTTTCTGTAAACTGAATTTCTGACTTTTCAAACCAAAAATTAAGCTCGTTAATTGAGTTGTCGTTTATCAATCTGTGACACTCAGGTGTAGTCAACGACGTTTGTTTTTCGGGCAGACCTGTGTTAGCTCCCGCTAAATTTCGCGGTTGTTTATATATATTTTTAAAAACACACAACTGTATGAAGGACAAAGCGCATTCCGCGTATTTGGACATGCGCACCAACAACCGGCGAGATCATTGTCAATCGCCTAGAGAAAAAGGCGTGTTAATTTCGTTCTCCAACTATTTCAAATATCTACACCTGAAAGTGCTCGATTTTTGTGTACTGAAGCATAGAACTAGAAACGTCAACCCTTCAGCTACGTGGTGACATCATTAGATCCATCAGGGGCCCCTGGGAACGAGAAGAATTTGGCTGCAAAGGAGGTGAGTGCACTTATCTGATTACCGTTGTGTGGTTCCAACAATTTTACCTATGGACGTCTGATTATTTCGTAATCATATCAATATATTTATGTTTGCTCGCGATATCATTAATTAAAATATTTACAGTCCATTGCCTTTAACGTTTTTCTATCCGCGAGTTAACAGACCTGTATTTTGGTTATTACAATAAATTAGCTGGCAATGGTGATCGGAAAAACCTGCCTGAAAATTTTTACAAGTAAAGTATGTTGGGTTTGATGTAATCACATAATCAAGACCAGAGACACTAACATTATTCCTATTTGTAAAAATTCTTGTTGCCTCTTTTATGAAAGACGTTGGTTGAAGGGATTCAAATATATCATTAAGCATTTTAAAATATTTGGAGTTTCTACCGTTAGGCAGTTGGTCAATATTTAAGTCTGAACAAATAAAAAGGGTTGGAAATCCTTCGAGGATTTTTGTCAAGATTTCCACAAAAATGTCTAAAAAAGCTTTAATATATATTTACTCATTACGAAACAAAATTATTTTTGTGTTAATGCTTCTTGATCTGTTCTTTTTTTTTAAATCCAATTGTTTCATTGTTTCATGATGGATTCTTATTTTAAAATAAAGCTTTAAAATAAGTTTGCTAATGTAGAAAGGATGTTCCGATAAAATTTCATCATCAAACATATGATCCACAAATTGATTAAATATGGTTCCAGGTAAAGTTTTAAAAGTATTTGTTATTAAAATATCCATAAGATTTTTGTTGTTTTTATTAAAGATCCCCTTTGTAGAATTAAAGAATCTGAAAAACTTTTCAGCGGCTTTGCATATGTCTGTAACAAATTTTGAAGCTTTAATAAGGCGACCATAAGTTTTTCTTTTCTGTAGGAGTGAAGTATTACCATCTTCTAAAGACTCCATGCATTTTTCACAACTGACAACTTTTTTTAAACCTCTTACTACAAAACCTGAAATATAACCAACTATATCTTCGACATATAGAGTGAGATCCCATGCATTGGAATTTAAATAACTTTTTTCGATGTCGTCCTTTATTGATGCCATATATTCTTGGTAAACCTTTGAATCTTCTAATCTTTCTCCCATCTCTGTGATTAAAATTTTTGGTTGCGAACCACAGGTTAATATTGGAATAGATTCCAGATCTATAGTATTTCCCGTATTTGGTGCTCTAATTTCAGAATGGACTAGTAATCTTTTGTAGGCAGCTTCGAATTGCCTAGCAGTTGGATTATTGTTAAACCCACCTTTACTCCTTATGGCACCAAAAAACAATTCCAAATGGTCCTGAGAAAGTTTGTACGTAAGAATATACTTCAATAACTGTTTTTCATTGACATAGTATTTGTACATTTCATGGAGGCTTTGCATGCAGATAAGAAATCCTAAAAATCCAGTACTTCTTCTTGACTTTATAACTGGACGTCCGTTTAAGTTAAGACCAATAATGTAAGACTTAATTAAATCAAAGAAATTAAATATCTTAGTTGAATTAATTTTTGATAAGGGTTTCTTAAACGAATACTTTGAAAGTCTATTTCTGGAATTGAAAATGTCAAATAAGTTATTGAATAATAATAAAAATTCTGATGTTGCCTCGGATTCCTTAAAATCAGGATACATTAAGTCTTCCCTTAAAAATGTCAAGGCATCACTGACGCTTTTGCTGATTGTTTGTGTTGCCAGCCTTACTTTCATTTTCTCTCTATGCCATGCAACATGCCTCTTGCGTAGTTTTGTGGCAGCATGTAACCCTTCCATATTTTGCGTGTCAACCAATTTCGTTATATATTGCCACTTTATAGTTTTTTTGTTTTGGTCTGTTAATTCGGCTTGGCTGGCAAGACAATTCTGAACAAGTTTTATCATATGGCATGGATCAAGATAAATAAAAACTGGATCTTTTGTTATTGGGTGGTCAAACGTTGTTTTTAAATTGAGAGTATCTGAAAAATTCGCTCCTAATTTCTCGCACATCGAAATGTTAGCTGGGGCTCCGTCAAAAGTTACTGATGTGACTATTACGCCACTTTCGTGAACAAACTCTAAACATTTTTTCAGTAACTCTGCTTTGTCGGCTGCCGACAATCCATCGATTAAAAAGTACCCCACGGGTATTTTCCATGAAGAATTAAGTCCCACCAGCATAAAAGCTAATGCTTCTCTAGCTTCGGGTAATAAATCGCTATCAATATTCGTTCCAACATCCACATATCCTGTGAACTTTGTCCCATTCCATTCAACTTGCTGCCTTATTGACATTTCGTCGAATACTAAGTTACAAAGTATCGGAGAAGAGGAATTCTTTTGCTTCAATTTTAACGCATTTAGTGCTTCATTGGTAAAACCTGGACTACCGTCTATAGATCGAAACCATCGGGAAATGGTTCCCAAGTGTGGCAAACTACGATTAAATGTATTTCTTACAAAGTTATATGCTTTTGGAGAATAAAATGCCAGTGTTAAAGCAAATGATCTCAATATGGGATTGTATTTTTGGCGAACTGGTCCTTTAAGCATTCTTTCAAAAATTTGTTCAGCTGGTCCATCAAGTGAAGCCTACAAAAAAAATAGCATTTTGTTATTTACAAGAAATTGAATTTCACTGTTGGTCTAAGTCTTCCTAGCTCATTCCAAATAAGGAAATCACTTCGAAAAAAATAGGTGCAAGCTGAGTTTTGGTACAATTATTCCTTAGCATCTGGGATATATCACCACATATTCTCCGTTAAAATCCTCCTTGAGCTTTGCTAGATATAAGGCTTCGAATGTCCTAAAAATCAGTTTTTTGCAATTTGCTCTAAAACTAACAAAAATTTTTTGCCACCCAGTAGTTAAAATGTTGATAGTTTATAATATTAAGCTTGATGCCCACTTGTACAAAACAAGTTTTACTAAAATTAAGTTTTTGCTTTTTTTGAAAGTAAAGGTTAGGAAAACAGTCAATACCAGCCGGACCACCAATAGGATTTTGAAAACTTTATTTTTATACAATGAGGAACTGTATGAGAGAAAAAAGCGTAATATTAAGATATTCAACTGCTGATTAGAAACAGATAGCAATATTCTTTAAATTTTAGAAAAGTGTTTGCCAAACTTACATGAATTTCCGTATTTTAGTTTTCAAAAAAATCGCTAAGCGCGCGAACTGATTTTTAGAATAAGGCCTCAAGGGGGATTTTGGCGGAGAATATTTGAGGATGTGTCCCACATGTTAAGGCAGGTTTTAGGATTTTTTCACCTAATATGACAGGGCTATTCCCAATAAGTCACTGATTTAAAATAGCATATATGCATATTTGCGAAGAGTTGAAAAATTAAGAATCTAAATGAGCAATATAAATACTACACTCATACTTTGGAACATTTCTCAAAAGTTTTCAAATACACCTTTTAAAAAATAGTTTTGCAAAAGCTGTTACCTTTATGGTTGGACTCAGATGAATCGCTAATAAGTGATTTGTCCTTTAAATGTTCAATTAACTGGTTTAAGGTTGTTATTCTCAATTTTAGTCTTTTAACAGTCATTTGCAAGGTATGAATTTTTCGCCTTCTCTTCTCATCAAAATCTTTTACAAAAGCCAGGTTTCTTCTCCTTTTTTCAGGAGTGGAAAAATCACTGCTTGCCAGATCTCCAATATATCTCTTTCTGAAATCAAAAAGAAAATTAAAAACCAAAATCGCTAAATATAATTTTGCATGTTGTGATAAGGTTACCATAAGTAAGCCAGTAGCCGTTACCATGTTAAAAATATATGCTGATTTCAAAGTTATTATTTAAAAAATTCAACCCCCTCTTTTACTCTCTTAGCATCAACCAACTTTTATCAAATTTAAGTGGGCTCATTACAGACCCAAAACAGATTTTTTTTACGAAATTTAGGCAGATAGAACTTGTTGTATTGTAGACTGAAAAAAGTTCTAGCATTTACCTTCTGTTTATTTTGGCACTTCTTTGGTTTGTCAAATCCCCTTCAACTCCTGACAGAGAAGATGTCGATGTCTGTGGTTCATTAAAGCTGAAAGTAATAAAAAAATTATTTATCATAATTTATATGTACTTGATATTATATTATATTATGACAATTGATATATGTTAGAACTTTAGGTATCTATGAACATTTGAGATTGTTACCTTTTTAATATTTCTTCTACTTCTGAGGCAGTTTTTGTATCATCTGTTGATGATCCTGTAGTTTCCTTAACTTTAACGCTGCTAAAAAAATAATGACTTTTTGATATAAATATTTTAGGTTTTTTTCAATTACTGAAAATTTGTGTAAATTACCTATCCATCTAAGTAAACAAATAAAGCAAGGATACCTTTTTATTGGTTCTTCAACATGTTGCGTCGACGGACCTGCAACATTCATGCCAGATTCTTCCCATTGAATTATTTGTTCCTCAAATTGTCTGGAGGAGGGGCATGCAATACTTTGGTCAGTCGGCTCTTCGACTAGAGTTTCAAAAGGAATATCTCGTGATCTAAAAATATTTTAGCTATAACTTTTACATTTTTAATATTTACAAGATTAATGTTATAGTTTTCTACAGATGTGCATATGAGTCCCTTCATGTAACTAGGAAATATATAAAAACTCACCTTAAAGATTTTCCACCAGGTGAATCAAAAACAGTAGAGTCTGAACTAAAACCAAAAAATACATGTAAATAATCAGTCCTGTAGATAAACATTATTTTTGACATATACAAAAACATATGAATGTGTGATATAATGAGTTTTTGAAAAAACTTTGTTCAAAAATGTGTTTTTAAAATATTTATATTCAACCAAAAAATTCTGAGAAATTAAAACAAAGGGTACTTTGCTGGCTTTAAAAATTATGTCGGTTAGAATCATATGGAAAACTTTTTTATTATTAATTTTACAAAAAAACTTTTCTGTATAAAAAATTTTGCATGTTCTAAAACCTAAAATACAATAATCAGTTATCAAATTTTTTAAGGCATATAAGAGGTTTGTGAAAAAATATAAATTTTAGTCAAAAGTAAAATACCTTTATTTTTGACAATACCTATCGAAAATTGTTAAGAAAAGTTGATCTGAAATAAAACCCAGGTTTAAATATGCAGATAATGAAAAAATTACTTTTTATTTTCTGAAATGTGTCTACAATAACAATGCAAATATAACTGTAGTTAAATGTAACCTAAGATGCACTCAGATACATATAAAATGTACTATAGCCTTGAACAAACTTCATATTTTTTGAGAAACCTTGTATATGACTAAAAAAAAATAAATATCTAATATTGGTATTTGAAGTTATAGAACATGCAGAACTTTTTTATGAAGAATCACTTATTTTCCTAAAATTAATAATAAAAACGTTTTCCATAGGGTTCCAAGTTACAGACATCCCATATAGAGCCCTCACTAAACTATTAAATACTTTTACAAAGTTAGTAAATAATCCAGAATTGTGTGCTTTTTATTTGCCCTTTGTTCAGCAATTTTTTTTCTTTTCATCTTCTTAAAAAAAACAGGGGTGGGTTTGCTAACTTTATATATCCACACTGAAATATCAAATATTTTAATGTTGATATTCCACAATTTTTGTGTGCTCTTAATTCCTCAGAATGGTTTTTAACCTGTTATGATACCTCCTGATTCTTTTTCGTTTGACATAGTTTCTTTATAAAGAAATTAAATTCATTCATTAAAAATACAATTCTTCTAAAATACAGGGTTTAAAACACAGACATACAGTCAGGGACTTTTAAAATTACCAGTGTATGTTTTTTCTGTCAAAATTAATCATTTAAATAAATTTAAAAAAATGTTTAAATATGTATGTATACAGACAGAGGTAAGGTTCACAATTTTTTTGTTTTGGTTCAAACTACTTTTCTGAATTTCAAATAGGGATATTTTTTATTTTCGAGGACGGCAATTTAAAAAGTCCCCGTCTGTACCTAACATTAAAGCACTACCTAATTATGAAATACCAACATCAAAAAAAGATTTAATATTTCAGTGTGGGCTTGCTGGGTTTATATAAAGCTGGCAGCTCACCCCTGCAGGATAACATCCTGTCATGGCTTAATTGCCATGGGTCACTATTGCTATCTCGCTAACTACAAGAACTACAAGGTTGGTCAAATTAGATAAAATGAGCTGTTTTTAGGGGAAATTAAAAATCTGGTTTCTCATTAAAAAAAAAACTATTCTATCCCGAGCTACGGTGGTTTTTCGAAAAATTGCTTAAAACTATTTTATCACATATCTCAATAAGCTACTAGCTTTTAGAAAAAAATCGTCAAGGATTTTTTTTGCATTTTTGACGTTTTTTAATTTGGTATTTTTTATAAAAATTTACTACGTCTAGTTTTCAAGATATTACCATTAACTTACTTTTTTAGATACAGACCTGTATTTTTTATATTTTTTAAAAGAACTTTTTTTTATGATTTTAACGATGTATCACATGTTCATATTTGTTTGGATTTTAATGCTAAAAAATGGTATTTAAGTTTTTTGTCACTTTTACCGTTTTATCATAGCTTGAACCAACATGGGAGCAAATTTTGAAAATACACCGTAGCTCGGGATATAATAGTTTTTTTTTAAATTTCAAACTAGATTTTTAGTCTCCCCCAAAAACTGCTTATTATATCTAATATGAATAACCTTGTAGTTCTTATAGTTACTGAGATAGCAATAGTGGCCCATGGCAATTAAGACACCCTGTATATTTGTTGAGAAGCCAGACTTGTTTAGCTATGTTTATGTAGGTCAATTTTTTTCGCAGTTCTGAATTTTTACTTTAACTTATATTATCCCAAGTATTTTTTTTTCTTAAAAATGTATATTTTTAATATTTTTTAGTTAGTAGGTTAGAATCTGTATATATTATGTAGTTATTTAGGAAAATACATTTGACCAATAGTAGTACACCCTACATAAACTTAAAATGTAATTGGTATTCAAATACATTGCAGGATATGGAGCCAGCAAGCAATTTTTTAGCTGTATACTGTACTTAAACAGGTATGATGGATCAAAAAAGGTTAATATCACCCTGTATAAATTTTACAAAAAATATATGTTTAATTGGGATTAAGCCATTCAAAATGGTTATAAAATTTTAGTAAAAACCCTTACCTGTATGATGCAGAATCTACAAAAACAGAAGTGTCAAACCTAGGTTCGCCATCTGGCCTGATTTGTTTTTTCCATTAGTACTTATAGTGATGATATCACTGGGATCAAAATGGTCTGAGCAAATAAATGCATATTTAATTATTGGTTTATTTTCCAACCCCAAAATGGATATCCACCTTTGTCTTTTTTCAGGTTTTTGAGGAAACCTAGAAAAAAATTGTATTAAAAGGTTTTTCCAAAAATTTAAACTTTTTTTAAAGTTTTTAACAAATTTTTGTCCTTTTTATTTTCCGAAAAACCAAGAATTTGAATTATTTTTTCCATCAAAACCACGGAAGCTACACCACTGGTTACCTTAAAGGCAAACTAATGTTATGATAAAAAAAACATAAAGATGCTTACCTTCGAAATATCAATTGTGGACTGGAATAGTCCATTTTTTTGCAAACAACACATTGGTGCACCATTATTTTTGTCTTTTAAATAGTTTTTCTTTCAAATAATTTCAAAATGCTCACAAAAAACGTAAAAATTCACTCACTAAACGTAAAACTCCGCGCTGAAACACTGTACTCGCAAAAATCACAGAAGACCACGGTTCGGTCCGCTTTGCAGAGTCAATATGTTATGGCAAAAATGGCCGACTAAACCACGGAACACAAAGGACGACACAGCCGTGACGTCGGTGTCTACGTTGCGACGTTGTCGACCTTATGATTTTAAGCCTAAATATAAAGAAAAAGCACATTGCTGAGGTTTAAGTAATCTTAAAAATGTTCTGTTAGGAAAAGCACCGCACCGAGACGGCAAACATGCATTTTACCATAAAAGCTGCTGGATTGCTTACTTTTGTAAACAGTTTTATCTGGTGTTTGTTTATTAATCTAAGATGTAAGGCTTGCGTTTCCTTGCGTACCTACACAAATTCAGAAACACTTATCAGTTGCTAAATTTTTTGTGCATATTTATTAGCATTTATACTTTTTGCTAAAAACCACAGATTAGGTAAATAAGTATAAAAAAAGATGGGACACTCATTCTATGCCTCTTTTTTTAGTTCCTGACCAATCGAGCGCGGCGCTGCAATCGCCCAGCTGGCGCGGCGGCGGCAGCCGCCATTTTTAAAAATTAAATTTTGATTGCACCAAAATGTTTGCATTGTTTCATATCAAAAATGAAACAATGCAAATATTTTGGCAGTAAATTCAGAAAATAAAACTACATTATGTATGTGGGTAGGTATTTATTATAAATAACTTATTTAAAACTTTATTAAAAAAAAATTAATAAATTTTTTATTGTATAATTCAACACACTAAATATGTAATACCAGTATTATAATTAATCTCTCTTAATAATAAACATGTGAGTTCCTTACATATATTAGGGGGCTAGCTCAGTCACAATATATCATATTTTATATAACACTTTTGTCCAGAGGTGGTTCGGTTGCTAATTTTAGTACACCATATTTGCCCAGGTAGAATATCCTAGGTCACGTAGTGAGTGCTGCTCTCTTGATCAGTTACCTACCTTAGCATACACACCAAATTACCCTAAATGATCTATCCCGCTGTTATAATTGGACTCATTTTTGAAAATGTGAATTGTGAACACGAGCCCCACTCTATGTGCATGTCAGTCATGTCTCCTTTGGAGCAGCTGGAAAAAGTACCTGAAACAATATAAAATTGTAATATACAAACAATACTCTTTCTTCGGAATGTTATAATTCCTATTTACCAAAAGTGCTAGATAAGCAAACCGAACCCAGCCCAAGGTTTGAAATTTATAACCCACAATCAGAGGATAGACATCAGCGTAGCTAAGGGGGGCCTGGCCCCCTCTGTTGGATCTCAGGCTGCCCTTATGTATTGCAGGGGTCCCCTGGATCACTACTATTAAAAAAATACAGATACAATATATGTGTATCACAGAAAGCAAAGACGTAGGCCGCAGCCCCCTTCAGGCTGGCCACGCCGATGAAATTGGGCCTTTTGTTAAAATAAACCATGCAAATTTATTTTATAGGTTATGTTATATACTTACTTGAGATTATTAATAAATTCTTGAATTTTTGGCTGGCCGGTAAAATTTGGTTTCCTAAATACCAAAAATGTTGGTAAAAGCCGTAAAAATTGCAGTAAAAAACGAAAAAATGGAATTCCAGAAAATTCGAGACCGATCAGCTGGTTTCTACCGAAAAGATGGGCAGTAGCGGGTTGGGTGAGGATGAGCGGGGGTCTACGGTGGCGCCGCCATCGACTGGTCAGTGAAGCTCGAGTGACCAGGCCCTGCTAAAAACTTGCTGTTCTTTACTCGATATTTGCTAAAAGCCGCTGGCCTTTTAATATTGCTTTGAATCTTGGTTTACGAGGGAATTTGAAAAGTAGTACGATATATTTTTTAAATTTGCTTCCCTTATTAACTATTGCTTTACTTTGCACTTTAACTTTTTAAAATGGTATACCGAAAAAAAGGTAAGCTCGGCTAAGGCCTTGCGTCAGACTGCAATCAATCAGTTGAGTGTGCTTGAACACTATGCCAATCAGGCGAAAACAAATCCAGCTGCTCACACAAGGTTTAAAGTTAACTTTAAAAAACTTTCTTCTTGTTGTAAGAGCTTTGAAAAACATCATAATGCTTTACTGATCTTGATTTCAGACGATTCTGAAGCTCTGGAAGCTCAGAATAAAATACAAAAAGATTTTTTGGATAGATGCGTAGAGGTTGAGGCTTTGCACTATGATTTATTTGAGGTGGAGGCTGAAGAAATAAATCGAAGCCACAATGAGGTAAATAATCAAACAATTATTTTTCCGGAACCAGAATTTTCTCTTCCCAAGTTAAATGTCCCTCCTTTTTCGGGCGATGTTGAGGAGTTTGCAAGCTTCATTGAGATTTACAATGCGGTTGTACATACGCGTAAGAGCTCGGACATTGAGAAGTTTAAATATTTACGTACGATTTTAAGAGGCCCTGCTTTAAATTTAATTAAAAATATACCTCTTGAAGGAAATAATTATTTACTTTGCTACGATACGCTGATTTCCAGATATGACAATAAGCGCTTGCGTGCGGTTTCTTACTGGAAATCTATCGAAAACTCACCTCGGCTATCCAATGATGATGTTTTAGAATTGCGAAAAATGCTAGATACGTTCAAGGAAAACCTTGATTGCTTAAAAAATATGGGATATGCGACCCATAGTTGGTGCTTTATTACTGCGAACATGCTTTTGGATCGATTAGATCCGGGAACGCGTAAGTTATTTGAACAAAATCACGCTTCTAATTTAATGCCAAAATATTTAAAATGAAGATATTTACAAATTTTTAGAGCATCATTGCACGGCTCTTGAATCTTTATCTTTGTCTATGAAACAAGATATTGTTCAAAACTCACGACCAGGGAACTTCTCGAGATTCCCCCGTAATCCACGAAATAAAACAGTTTTACTTGCAAACAGACAGTCACAAAAAACTCCAAATTCCAAACAAAACACGTGTTTCTACTGTAAAGCAAAAAATACACATCTGATTTTTAGCTGTGAATCTTTTTTAATGAAACCAATTCAAGAACGCATTGATTTTATTAGAAATAATAAGGGATGCACCAACTGCATGGCTAGTTTTCTTCAAGTAAACTCGTGCACTTCACAAAAAAGATGTAGATTTTGTTTTTTAAATCACCACAGTCTTTTATGCCTAAAAAATAACTCCCCAGCTTCGGTGATTGCTTCTTCTTCTGTGACGTCTAGTGGATCACAAACTAACCCCGTAGAAAATCAGATTACTGAAAATAAATCTATTCACGCGGGTACTGTGCTTGGCGACTATGACACGTTGCTTTGCACTGCTTTGCTGCACATCCGTGATGCATACGGAAATTGGCACGAAATACGCGCCATCTTGGATAATGGCGCCACTAATGACTTCCTAAATCCAACATTTCGCTTAATGTAAACGGTTTAGGAGATATGTCTACTACTGCGCGCCATGTGGTGCATTGTAAAATTGCTGCTATCGATAATAAATCGAAAATTTTTAGTCTAGAACCTGTATTAATAGACCAAGTTTGCGATAAAATGCCAAGTGTATCTTTTAACCAAAATTCTTTGCACTACTTAACTGGCCTAAAATTAGCTGATCCCAGTTGGTATAATCAAGCTGGCATTCAGCTTCTTATTGGCGCGGACCTTTATGGATCACTTTAAGAAGAAGGTAGACTTTATTTTGGTCCAGACACCCCCTCTTGTATTAATACAGTCTTCGGATGGACTTTGCTCGGAAAAATGCCTCTGCAAAATGCTGCTTTTGCATCAAAAAGTATTTCTACTTTTATGGCAACTATTTCCACTCCTGATTTAAATAATACCTTGCAAAAATTCTGGGAGTTGGAAGAGGTTCCTACGGTGGAGAAAAATTCACCTTCAGATATTTTTTGCGAAAAATATTTTGAAAAAACTACTATACGCGATGTGGACGGTAAATACACCGTTTCGTTACCTTTTAAAATCAATCCCGTTGATTTCGGCGATACTCGAACCCTTGCTTTGCGTCGGTTGTACTCGCTTGAAAAACGTTTGCTAAATGATAAAAAATTATTTACTTCTTACTCACAAGTAATGCAAGAATACTTGGATATGGGTCACATGCGTGCAGTTTCACCCCCTAATAACTCAGAAATTCATGAATATTTTTATATTGCTCACCATGCGTTTATAAAAGAAAGCTCGAGTAGCACGCCTGTCTTTGACGCATCGAGTCATTCTTTAAATAAGCCTAGCCTAAATCAAGCCCTTTACACGGGTCCTAAACTACAAGGAGATTTAGTTAAAATTTTGCTTAATTTTCGGCTACATAAATATTGTTTTGTTAGCGATATTTCTAAAATGTACAGAATGATAAATGTGGAGGAGAATCAACATAAATACCAACGAATTTTATGGCGTTTTAATTCTGAAGAATCGGTGCAAGATTACGAATTAAAACTTTGACTTTCGGGGTAAACTGTTCTCCATATTTAGCAATTCGAACCTTGCTTAAATTAGCCGATGATTATCAAGACTTACCGTTGGCTTCTGCGATTTTGAAGGACAGCGTCTATATAGACGACTGCGTAGTAAGTTGCAATGATTTTGATCAAATCATGCTTGTGAAAAATCAATTAATTGAGTTATTAGGGCGAGGTGGATTTGAACTGAAAAAATGGGCATCAAACGAACCCAAATTGCTTGCAGACTTGCCTGCAACCCACATACAAACCAAAGACTTTTCTTTGGATCGAGAGGATGCAAACTCTCTAAAAATTTTAGGCTTGAGGTGGAACCCTCAAAGTGATAACTTTTTTTATTCTTTTAATTATAATACAAAAATTTGCACTAAGCGTAATTTGCTTAGTACCCTTGCGAAATGCTTTGACCCTTTAGGTTTTTTTACACCGGTTACGTTTTTTGCAAAAAATTTAATCCAGTACTTATGGTTTATAAAGTTAGATTGGGATCAGTTAGCACCCCCGGAAATAATTTCCAAGTGGAAAAAATTCGAGGAAGAACTCAAATTATTTTCTGATTTTTATATCCCAAGAATGATTGATCTCTCTAATTTTCAATTTTGTCAAATTGTTGGATTTAGCGATGCATCCGAGCGCGGTATGTGTGCGGCGGTTTATTTTCGTATTGTTTATCAAAACGGAGATATTAAAACGTATTTTGTGTGCGCAAAATCGAAAGTCGCTCCCATACAAAGAATCAGTATTCCCCGTTTGGAGCTCTGTGCGGCAGTTTTGCTAGCTAAACTCATTCAATTTATTCAAAATACTTTTGCTAATAAAATTGCTTTTCAAAATACTATTGCTTTTACGGATAGTATGGTAGCGCTCTCTTGGATCAAAGGATCACCACATGCGTGGCGCACTTTTGTATCCAACCGAGTCACATACATACAAGAAAAAATTCAGCCTTGCGATTGGAACCATGTTCCTTCTGAATTAAATGCCGCGGACCCCGGGTCACGTGGTCTATTGCCTGCAGATTTAATTAATTGTTCCCTTTGGTGGCAAGGACCCGAGTTCCTTTGTAAGCCACAAGAGACATGGGATTTTACTAAAAATAATATTACTACACCCAAAGAAGCTCTCGAAGAGGAGCGAAAATTGGTGTTTGCTGCAACAATTGAAACAAATTTTTTGGATTGTCTGCTTAACAAATTTTCAAATTTTTTGCGTTTAATTAGACTTGTTGCTTTTATACTACGTTTTATTCACAATCTTCGCGCGCGTAAATTTAATAATGAGAAAATTATTATTAATTCTACGTGGTTAATACAATATGAGTTACAAAATGCAATATTTGTGCTTATAAAACACGTGCAAAATAAATATTTTCAAAACGAGATTTCTTTACTTGTCGATAATAAAACGTTGCCAAAGGTTTTTAGAAAATTAAATCCGTTTTTGGATCAAAATAACATTTTACGCATTGGCGGAAGATTATGCAATTCGGAATTAGATTATGACAAAAAATTTCCTATACTTTTACCCGGTGATTCTCAATTTACAAAGTTATTGATTGCGCATACTCACGAGAAACATATGCATACCGGCATAAACACGACTTTATTTTTACTTTTTCAAAATTATTGGATTTTTGCAGCTAAAAGGCATATAAGAAAAATAATTTCGCGTTGTTCTACATGCTGGCGCACGCGCCCCAATAATTATCAACCCCCTGTTGGAAATTTGCAAAAATTTCGCGTTTCACAAGCAAAAGCTTTTCAACACGTTGGCGTTGATCTTACGGGAAGTTTTGCTATTACAATGAGCCGCATGCGCGGTGCAAAACGACTTAAGGCTTATGTCGTTCTATTTATTTGCGGTTGTACGAAGGCGGTACACTTAGAAATTGTGTCAGACTTATCGGCAGACGCTTTTAAGGCAGCATTCCGACGTTTTATGGCCAGAAGAGGACGCGTGGAAGTAGTCTACTCGGATAACGCGTCAAATTTTACGCTTTCTGCTAAAATGCTTAACGAGATGTTTGCTGAAGTTGCTAATCGCGAATCAATTCGTTGGCACTTCAACCCTCCATCCGCACCCCACATGGGCGGTTTGTGGGAAAGTAACATCAAAAGTGCAAAGTCTCATTTACTACGAGTAATTGAAGAACAGGTGCTTACTTTTGAGGAGCTTTATACTGTGGTTACTCAAGTAGAAGCTATCCTCAACTCTAGGCCTTTGTGTCCAGTCAGCACAGATCCAAATGATTTGACTGCACTGACGCCCGGTCATTTCCTTAGCCTGGAACCACTTACGACTGTTCCAGACCTCGATTTTGACCAAGTGCCTTTAAATAGGCTTTCTCGGTGGCAGTTGCTGCAAAAACTGCATCGCGATTTTTGGCGTAGATGGCACAGAGATTACTTACATACATTGCAACAGCACGCTAAAGTGAATCAAGACAAAATTGATCCCATTGCGATTGATACGATGGTTTTGATCAAAGATGATCAAACCACTCCCTTAAATTGGGTATTGGGACGAGTAGTAGGATTGCACCCTGGTACTGATAATGTAGTAAGAGTTGCTACAGTTAAAACCTCCAAAGGTTTATTCAAGAGGCCTTTGGTGAAATTGTGCCCTCTCCCTAATGCTTAGTTCAGAAAATACCATGCCCTGGGTATTTTCAGGGGGGCCGGAATGCTTCGTCCCGGCGTTTAGTTTTAAGATATAAAATTTAGAGACATTTATCTAAATTAGAATGCTTTTTATTTTCTTTTTTTTGCTAGAGTTATGCTAAAATTTTATACTTAAAGTTATTTTTATTTCTTGGTTTAACCTAATTTAGTTACTAAGATATGCCTTGCCTACAAAAAGGGTAAAAATTTGAATTTGCGCGGTGAATTATATGCTCAAGAATGCTTTTTTGACTTTACTTTATTATTTTTGCTTTTTCTACCTTGAGTATATCCATTTTCCATCCTTTTTTAATTTAAGTTTTTTTCCCTAATTTTATACATCACCTTTACTGCTGTATTGCTACATAGAGCAGTGCTCCAAAGTGCGTCTTGCTATACGGATCTCATGCGAATATTTGGGGTACTCTCCATACCAGTGATATATATTGATCGCCAAGTGAAATCACATGCGTGTTTTTTAAGACCGCGGTCGTGTATAAACATTTTATGGATTGCTTTGATGTGCTACTGCTACTACTTTGATTGGAATTATTTGGATTCGACTGTGCAGTTGTCCATGTACCAAGTTCCTTTCATCCAAGGGTAAGTCAAAGTGTTTTTGAGCTGCGTTTCTTTACATTTTTTACTTATTCCCTATGCTACTATTCCTAACTAAGAACACAAAAGTGTAACCTAAGAGTGGGAACTATTGGACTGGAGATCCCTATTGCTACAGTTCAATTGGTTTGTTGACTTTTTCATGCGAAAGACGTCTCGACCGACCAATAGGTATAAATAAAAATAAATCAGCACTAGTGTTTATAGAGCTCATTCTAAACAGTGTTTTAAATAGGTTCACTTAATTAATATACTTATTTTTAATAAGACTTATTAGTATGGTTATATATATATATATATATATATATATATATATATATATATATATATATATATATATATATATATATAGACATATATATATATATATATATATATATATATATATAATTATTATATTATAGTACTTACAGTACTTAGGTATTTATACTTACTTGCGAGCTTTTACACCACGAACTTCAGCTTGAGAAAAATCCTCCGAATTTTTAATGTATAATGCAGTCATAAACATATGAACTCTAGGTAAATTGTCTGATTGTCCTTTTATAAGCCCCGCATCAACCATTTTCAGTCTTTAGCAGAATTACAAAACACTAAATTAAGAAAATTTAGACAAAACTACGTCCAGAAATAACTGAACACCACGTTCAAAGCTCCAATAAGTACAATATCAATTATTTACGTTTTGTTTCAATGTCGGATCCAAAGGCGTGACGTCACAACCAATGGCAGCGCGTTTTAAGAACAGGTCAAGTTATTCAAATTTCAAACCTTTATTTCTCAGCTAATTTAATTGTTATTGGAATTTTTCTTTTTCTAGGAAGTTTCTTATGATAATACCTTACGATTTTAATTGTTTTTAAAGGATTCGATTTTTTGGGCAAGTTCCCTATTGTCTACAGCAATTAAATAAACGGTAATATTTTCTTTTTAAATCAATGTTCAATTAGTTTTAACATACTTTCTGTCATCGAATCACTAAAATATTTTATTATAGCCAACTTATTCTAGAGTTCAAAAACTCTAGAATTTCTTTAAGACTACATTTTTATAGGAAATGTTAAACTCATCTTTAACTTTTTACTAATTCACTTTAATTTTAACTTTTTAAGACTTCACTTTCTGGCTGCAACTTTAACACTGGTAATTTCATAATGATCTTATTTAATCCAAGAAATCGAATTTATAGGCGATCAACATTCTGTTTATCCCACCAATTCTGATAACGAAACCAGGTCAATCTGTTTTCAAGCTAATTTTCTCGATTCAGGTCTATATAAGGTGATATTTTGCTTTGATGCTCCGAAGAAATCAAATCCAGGACCTTATTTTTTTCACATTTTGTGCTATTGTGCTTTTCGATCGAGCCAGTGTTTCTAAATATAGCCCTAATATAAACAATTGCGTAAGACGCGGACAAGAAAATAGGTGAAAAAGCGGGAATTCTTCTCAACTTCTCCTTGGGGTCATTTAATTTATTTCATTTGTAATTTTGTGATCGAC
The DNA here is from genome assembly GCA_963576565.1 of Aspidapion aeneum. Lineage (NCBI taxonomy): Eukaryota > Metazoa > Arthropoda > Insecta > Coleoptera > Brentidae > Aspidapion > Aspidapion aeneum. The sequence continues at coordinate 109,477,978 of OY755040.1, forward strand.
GGAATCAACAGAGTGCTCTCCAGTGAAAATAAGTGTTAGGGTTTTGAATTCAGCTTGTTTCATGTGAGTCTTATTCATTTTTATTTTAACTCTTTTCTTGTTATGTTTGGTTTAAATATTACTTCATCATCGACCGGTTTCTCAATATTTTGTATTATTATTAATTTATTATTTTAAATTTAATATTTTACATTTTGATTTTTATAATTTTATTTTAAAAATAATATTTTATTTATTGTTGTAATTTTTTTACTTTCTTGCTTCGATAATACTTGGATATTTTCTACTAGTTTTAGAATATGTTTTTCATATTTTTAATTTAGGTTTTAATGAATATTATTTTTTTTTCTTGAAAAAATTTAATTATTTTTGATTTATTTATTTTTCACCTTGGTAAATCTTATTATGAACTAGGCGGATATATTGAAGCTTCTCATATTTTGGTAAAATATTTTTATATTTTATTAAATAAACCGCGACCTTTACAATCTCTCTCAGTCAGGACCAAGAGAGATTTTAAAAATTCAGTGAGATCGTATGCGCAGTTCGAGTTTCACCCGATTTTGAGGCAGTCCTCCTCACCCATTTAAGAATACATGGAAGGCACTGTAGTCGCCACGGATTTGAACATTTCTAATCATCTAGCGTGCCAGCGGGACGGTTGATCTTTCAAAATTGGCATACCAAAGTCGAATTTATATATCCAGTCGTTTATTTTCCAATATTAATGGCGGCACCATTAATTCCGGCTTTTATAATACACAAGGCCTAATTTTAAAAGAAGACATAATGCGAAACAGTCAGAAATAGTGCCTGGCAATATTACTGCTTGGCTTTATTGCAATAAGTCCCCATTAGTAGCTCACATGTATAATATAAGTAGTGTGAGCTATGGTATTAATCACAAAAAAAAGTTGCTACGATTTCAAAAATTTTTATATCTTTTTATCTTTGCGTTTCAGATGATTTTAAAACTTTTTTGTCGCGCCGTCTATCTGTTTGTATGCGCGACTATTTATTTGCTTGTTATTGGTCGAGACAAGGCAGTTCACACGATGTGAATGATCACATCGTCTAGGCTTGAGAAGGTATGTTAAGGTACCCGTCCATGAAGAGTATTTTCCGCGGTGCGGATTTTTTTTTAAAGCGCGAAAACACCGCTGTCCACGTCCATGGAGCGTATCTTTCCGCGCGGATTTATTTTCAACGAACCAGTTTGTATACTGTGCCTTAAATCACAGGGAGGCCAGTTGGCCACAACCTAACATCAACAAAAGAGAAAAAAAGAATGACGAGTAAAATTAAACAAAACAATAATTTTCAAAGTTGTTTTTTCGGATATTTTTGGTATTTTTGTTAAAGTTAAAAACATTTATAAATATATACCAAAAACTTTTAGAAATTTGATAGTTATCTGCCTCAACATGTTCATAATACGAGTTCCAGTACCACAACTAGCAGAAGCATAGTGAAGCATAGATTATCATCAATAGAGACAAGTCCAGTTTATGCATTATTTATCTGGGGGCTGGTGCACTACCCGGACACACGATTTTTTAGAAAAAATAAAATTTACCTTAAAGTAGACCTTCTAAATAACGTTTTTCCAAAAAAAAATTTGCGGATTATCCAGTATTTTTTGAGAAAATAAATAAATAAAACCTTAAAAAACACGTACAAAACAGCATTCTAACCTCACTTTTCATTCAATTTTGACTTTTTCAACCCCATCAAAACAAATCTGTGGTTTATATTTTGCAATGTTGCCACGTTTCCGCAAAAATAATCAAAATAAGGAAACAAATATTATTAAATCTGTTTTGATCACACCTAAAAAGATAAAATTAACCAAACCTAGTACAATGAAGCTTGTTGGCAATAAAGTGATATTCTATTCTAAGTAACCCCAACCCAGCTCTACCTAAACCAACCCAAACCAAACTGAACCAAACCTAGTACAACCTAACTAACCCCAACCCAGCTCTACCTAAACCAACCCAAACCGAACCCAACCCAACCGAACGGAACCGCACGAACCGAACGGAACCCGAACGAAAACAACCCGAACCGAACGGAACTAACGCGAACCGAACGGAACTAACCCGAACCGAACCGAATTGAACCAATCCCAACCAAACCGAACCGAACGGAACCGAGCCCAACCGAACCGAACGGAACTGAACCCACATCCGAACCGAACGGAACCAACCTGAACCGAAACCGAACCGAACGGAACCAACCCGAACCGAACCCGAACTGGACCAAACGGAACCGAACCAAACCGGACCGATCCCAACCGAACCCGAACGGAACCGAGCGCAATCGAACTGAACCAGACCGAACCGAACCAACCTGAACCGAACCGAACAGAACCAACCCGAACCGAACCGATCCCAACCGACCGCGAACCGAACTGAACTGAACCAAACCAAAACAAACCAACCCATCCCAACTGAACCCAAACCAAACCTAAATCAAGGCTTCCCAGCTCTACCAAAACCAACCCAAACCCAACCTTTCTACAAATATAATGAAACTTATCCTGATCCAAGCCTTCCCTTTTAATTTATTGGTTAAAAAAATATGAATACCAGAAAGAAGGGACAATTAAATCAAAATATTTTATTTCATTCCTGTGATGTGGCAACCTCGCATTTCCAGTCAGTCAGGGAATAGAAGAATAAAACCCCAGCAAATGGCCCAAAGTCCATAGTATCTATGCCCAAAATCCCTGTGTATGTGAATGCCCAAAATCCCTGTGTATGTGATTTTGTGTGCATTTTAGATAGAAATTGAAAAGTGCGTTTTTTATTAAAAAAACTATTTTTTTTTTAATTTTCCGTACCTAAATCAGTTTCAAGATCCCTATATTACTATTTTCAAAAAGAATCGTCATCAAAAAATGTCTCGTTTTAGTGTCCGGATAGAGCACCGAAACCGTTATCTGCCTCAACATGATATCATAATAAAATATCGAGTAACCTGAATGACATTCACACTATCTGAAGCATAGATTATCACTAACAGAGACAAGTCCAGTTTAGGCATTTATAAAGTTTTTCAACAATCTACCAAACAATTTAAAAACAGAAATAAACAACAAAAAAAATATTTAATTTTCTGTATTTATGCAGCAAGAAATCATATACAGTCTTGTCTCGTTACAGCTTTATTTAAGACTTCAAAAAAAATTAAATTATGAACCTTTTCTCTTTAATTTTCTCTTTCCATTTTTGTTTAAAGATTGTATTGCTTTTTTGCTTGAATATGTTAAATATGTTCTCCTTGGTATAATCTAGTTGTTTTGGTATGTTTGGAATTCTTCCTATATTGGCCAGTTTGTCAGCTTCCTCATTCCCTCCTATGCCACAATGTTCTGGAATCCAGGCTAGTTTGACCTGAGTATTTTGTCCCCATAGAGCCACAATTGTTCTCGTACTTAAAGTAATGAAATCTTGTCTTACGTCGATTCTGTTCCTTCCCAACTTTTCAATAGCACTCTTTGAGTCTGTAAATACCATGATGCTGTGTATGTTTTTCTCCACACAAAACCTCAGACCTTCATATATAGCCACCATTTCTGCGGTGCATATATTGATGTCCTCTGGCAGTCTCCCAGAGTAGTTCAATTTTATACTAGGTATGTGTACTCTGTGCCCTACTTTTTTCCCTGTTTTTGATGCATCCGTGTATATAAATGTAAATGTGTTTCTATATTTGTCTATTTTTTCTAGAAATTCTGTTTTTATGTTCTTACTAATACAGTCGAACCTCTCTAACTCGAACCTCTGTAACTCGAACCCCTCTATAACTCGAACCTTTCAAGCGGTCCCTGCACTTTTTACATGTATTTTAACCTATGTAACTCGAGCTTCTATAACTCGAACTCTCCGTAACTCGAACTGTTTTGATTGTCCCTTCAGGTTCGAGTTATAGAGGTTCGACTGTATTTAGGTCTATGATATCGATTTCTTGTAATTGGATGTTATATTCCTCTTAATAACATGGAAAGCAGTTGGTTGTCCTTAAAAGTTTTAATTGGTCTTCCATTTCTATATATGTTTTGAGAAGGGTTGAAGTTTTGGAGAGTTCTATGTTTTTATTACTAATTATGTTTTTATAATCTTTTAAAATGTTAATTACTGGGTTATTTTTTATACTAGCTGCTTTTGTAATTAGTTTCTGGGCCAGAACTTTTCTTCTGGTTACCAAATCGACAGTAGCCGTCTCCCCATAAAGTGCCAAGATTGGAGTTGTTCGCATACATCCTGTTATTAATCGTAGACCCTGGTGTAAAATTATATCCAGTTTATTTAAGTTTTTTTGTGATGAGGGTTCAATGAAGGTCGTGCCAAAATCCAGGTGTGACCCGACCAACCCGTCGAAAGCTATTTTTAAAGTTTTGGGGTCTGCGCCCCACCAAGTTCCACAGAAAGCCAAATTCAGTCTTTTTTTGGCCTTGGTGATTATGTTGTTTATATGTATGTCCCATTTAAGATTTTTCTGCAAAGTAATTTCAAGATAATTCACATTATCCCTAAAATGAATTTTTTTGTTGCCTATTAAAATGTCTGGTGGAATGATCCGCGATCTGCCCCTCCTAAACCACATCGCCTCACATTTTTGCTCTGATAGTTTCAAATTTTGTGAAAAGAGAAAGTTATTTATTTTGTTTAGGGCTTTGTTTATATTTTTAGTCATTTGTGTGACATTCTCACATTTGCAGAAGATTACAAGGTCATCAGCATAGGCCATTATTTTAACTGAATCCGGCAAAATATCAAAGATCTTTTTAATGTAAATATTGAATAATATAGGACTTAGTGGAGACCCCTGGATGAGCCCCATAGTGGCTTCTCTAGGACCGAGGATGTTACCTTTTCTGTCTTTAATAAATAGTTGTCTGTTGTTGATGAGTTTATAAATGAGGTTGCACTGCGACCACAAATGGATCTATTGTGCCCACGTACCATACATACTGAGTTTGACTAAAGTGGCATATTTTTTTTTCCACCCAGTACATAAAAAAACTCTGCAGATTACAACAATAAATGATTTAGGCTTAACACTTTGGCTCAATAAATATATGAGGTTACAGATAGGGATTGGAATATCAGCCTCGACAAGCAGATCATAGAGCACCCCGACTCTGACACTGTCATAGGCGCCCTTGATGTCCAGAAAGACACCCACTACCGACTGGTTTTGACAGAAAGCTGTCTGAATATATGAGGATAGATATGCCAAGTTATCGCTTATTCCCATACCCTTGCGAAAACCCATCTGGTATACTGAAAAGAATCTTTTGTTCTCAAGTAACCAATCAATTTTATTTCTTATGATAGTTTCTAGTATTTTAATGATACATGAACCAAGACCTATGGGTCTATAGTTTTCAGGATCCTGCAAATCTTTGTTTGGTTTGGGAATAGCGACAATTAATTGTTGTTTCCATTTGGTCGGGATGCATTATCCTAATCTGACCCTGTTAAAAATACAAACTAGAGCTATCAAAGCTATTTTTGGTAGGTTAAAAATCATAGAGTAAGTTATCAAATCCAGTCCTGGGGCAGTGTCCTTTTTTTATCCTTAAGACATCCTTCCAATTCTTCCATTGTAAATTCCATGCTGTTGTTTTCTTTATTTCTAAGTTGAAAATCGGGGTTGAAATCGACTGGTGTGAGTCCATCCAAGATTCTCTCGGCCATTTCTTCTTCAGGTTTTTGTGTTGTCATGGATTCGGGAGAAACTCCGGAAAGTACCCCAGACCTCTTTCATGTTGGAATTTCTATTCAGACCCGCACAGAAATTCCGAAATTCCAGTTTCTTTTTTGTTTTAAAAATCTTTTAGTTGAGGCTATTTTGTTCTTTAGATTAAGATAGTTTTCCATGTTTGGTTGTTCTTTAAAAACTTATAGCTTCCCTTCGTTCCTCAATCTTGTTGGAGCACTCCTGGTCTCACCATGGGTTTCCTATTTTTATTGGTTTATTATAAGAATTTTTTTGCGGTAGAGTTTCTTTAGTCACCTCGGACAAGAAAATTTCAAATTCTTCATATTTGTTTATATTGGTTGATGAAAATTTGTTTTCTGCTGTTTGGTTAAAAAGTTTCCAATCCGCTTTTCTCAAATCATATTTGAGAGAGCTCTTGGTATTTCGATTGGTTATGGGGTTCTTCCTATTTACATCACAGAATGTGGGGAAGTGATCACTGCCTCCACAGTCTTGAATTATGTCCCAATGTGTTTCGCTACTTATGTTGTAGGACACCAGAGTCAAATCCACCGGGCTTGGATTCTCTTCGGGTCTTTGAAAGCGAGTTGGTCTACCATCGTTCAACAAAACCAGACTGTGTTCTTCTATCAGTTTCAGTGTTATTGTTCCTTGTCTATTTTCCCTAAACTCCATATCATAATTTTTCAGATAACTTTTGGACAATCATCAGCTGGGGTACGTTCAGATTGAAACGTCGGGCAAGACGTCTTGCCGAGCGAATGACGTCATGGGTAAATCGCCGGTTGTCTTGCCTTTGTGAACGGTATGGATGTAATAAACATAACCTTAAAATATATATTTTTTTAAAATTATTGATAAATTTGTTCAGATTTAAAAATGTGTTACAGTTTATTTAGTAGAGTTAACAGAAACACAAATAAGTGTTTTTTTTTGTTTTGAAAAATGGAAATAGAGAGTCTCTTGGAGTACCCGACTTTTGGTGGCTGACAGGTTGTGTTTTCTGTAAATTTATTTTCTTTATTGTAAGCAATACAGGTTTTAAGTTCCTCTGCTCAACACTTTCAAAGGAAATAAATAAATTTGAAAATTAATAGTTATATGTACATACATGTGCAATATAATATAATAGCGTATGACAGTGAGAATGCGAAAGAAGACAAATTCTCAAAGTGTTTGCTGGAGCGTTGAGAGATCTTCAATTACATTATATCAAACCTCTTTATATGGTTACATTATCTACTATTAAATAAAGAATACAAATATACATAGTTTAAATGTCTTTTATTTTAATTTGAAAGCACAAAGTAATATCTAGGTATAATATTATTTATATTCCTATAAAAATTTGTCCAAATAAAAATCCATTCTCTACATTCTCCTATGTAGAAACTAAATAGTCAAAATGAAATTCTGTAAATGATCCATTTGCATCTGAAAGAGTGTTTTCCTAAAAGGAGAGCCGCTGCAAGAGGATTCTGCTGGAAAAACTGCTTGATACTCTAAAAACAACTCACACTCCCAAGGGTTATTCCTAAGGCAATTGTCTTCATTGCATGAAGCGATGTGAAACCTGCAACCAAGACAGTTTTGAGGGTCGATTTAGACAGCAACATAACAAAAAATTGAATTTTAGGGTTAATTTTGGTATTTTCGTTTTTTTTCCTGCCAGCTGATTATGTAAAATGGAGCTTTAAAACAAGGCATTAACTTTATCCATTGTGCTATGTTACTATGGGTAAACCATCATGCATACCCTAGCAAAAATCTCACAAAGAAAAATACTCTGTCAATCTAAGCTCACACTAGGTACTATAGCTATAGTGTGCGTGTGAGCTAATATAACTAAAAACCGAAATATCTTACCTTTCAGCTTTTTTGGACCAAAAATGCCACTTTTATGCAATATGTTTTCGAAAATATAAAACAAAAAATAAAAAAATTGGGGGGTTGGTTTATATACCTACTGCACAAGTCGAGCGTTTGTGCGGTGGATTTTGTTCATTTTTAAATGGGACCATCTCGACCGAAAACCCAGCCTAGGTACCAAATTTAAAAGCGGTTTTTGAGTTATGCGCCTTGGTCGTTACAGACAGACATACATACAGACAGACATACATACATACAGACAGACACACGGCGCGACAAAAAAGTTTCAATATCATCTGAAACGCAGATATATAAAAATTCTGTAAATCAGAGCAATTTTTTTATCTCGAAAATATTAGGATCGCCATAGCTCACGCTATAGTATAGTACTAGTGTGAGCTAATAGGTAAGTAACTTAATTTAATGTTTTCTATACGGGATATGAAACAAACCAACCATAAATAATTGAACCATGTTGAATGGTCTCGAGTTTATAAATGAGACTTACTTAACCCTTCTAAAGAACTCACCTGTCAAAAGTCAAACAAGTGTTTTTTGTCTTCAAGAAAAAGTAAAATTTGTTTATTTATTTATGGAAAATGCCACTTTTATGTAATATGTTTTCGAAAATATAAAACAAAAAATAAAAAAAATTGGGGGGTTGGTTTATATACCTACTGCGCAAGTCGAGCGTTTGTCACCCACCTCATAGACGACGTTATTTTCGGCCAATATGAACGAGAGTAACTTTTACCCAGTATGTAATCTGAACGGATTTGAGCGCGCCCGACTACATCCGACGTGCTATCTGAACGTACCCCTGTTTACCATAACAAATAGCATAGGCCAACGAAAAAAAGTTGTAAAAAGTTGTCTCAAAATTAATGATATGAACTGTAACACTCCCCCAAACTCTGCTATGAGCGATCAGCAGGTCACCCATTACAACCGATCTACCTTCGAGAAGATTTAATGTATGTGCTAGTCTGTTTTCAAACTCCTCAACATTCGGAGCAGCATAAATATTGATAATATTGATATTATCAACCGTTCCGCGCGGATAATATTCTTCATGGACGGGCGCCTTTATGTCTCAAAGGGTACGTTCAGATTGAAACGTCGGGCGAGACGTCTTGCCGAGCGAATGACGTCATGGGTAAATCGCCGGACGTCTTGCCTTTGTGAACGGTATGGGTGTAATAAACATAACCTTAAAAAATATATATTTTTTAAATTATTGATAAATTTGATCAGATTTAAAAATTTGTTACTGTTTATTTAGTAGAGTTAGCATAAACACAAATAAGTGTCTTTTTTTTCTCGAGTTACACTTAAAAAACCACTAAATTGGCCTATACGTACCCCCAGGTACAAAATGTTAATATTTTCACCAAAGTCATGAAAGTTACTAAAAAAAACTGTCAAGATAAATAAGAAACGGCGATTAGTTTCAAACAGAAACTGATACTGAGATATGGCGGCTTAAACATGGCCGAAGCGTAATTTATAATTTTATTTTTGAGGGTAATTTTTTTATATAAAACGAACCCCTACGGGGTCCAAGTGTACCCCAGCTAAAAGGCAATTTAATTATAATAAAAACACAAAAAATATGCGGCATACATAATTCGATGTTTTCGTTCCATAGAAGTACGACAATGGCATGGGTCCATTAAGGGAAAAAACAATTTATGCACAGATAAGCGAATCCCAGTTACATATTTAAATTCAGCGTCAAAACTCTTACACAAAACATATTTGATACTTTTGTCTTAAATTGACAGGTGGTCACGTGAATTTGGCAACTTCTTAACGGTTTGAGCTAGAGACTTGGTTTTTTTTGATTTGTGGACAAAAATGACCGATCAAAATTAATCACCACTGGCATGTTTTTATATTTGTAAAATATATACAGGGTGTCCCAAAAATCCGGGTCTACCCAAATATCTGCTGAACTATTGCAGATAACTGAACCATATTTGGTAGTGATCGATGACATCGAGAGATTTATTTTATGCATACATTAACAAACAAGTTTAAAAAAGACATTAAGAAAAAAGTTATATTTATATTTTAGCTATTTATTCGATTTTGATTTTCTAAGAAACACCCTGTATTTTGAAAACGGAGCAATGTCGGAATAAAGTAGGTGGCTTTTAATTGTACAGACCTTTCATAGACACAGACTGTATAAGTAATTTTATCCATATTTCCGTGCTTTTCCATGTTTTTCCCGGGTATGCTGTAATTGACCAGAGGCAAACAACCAAAACCTTAAACTACATGGCAATACCAACAAAAAAATATGTGTCAAAAATTCCCACGTATGGGGGATGGCGGGTATAGCTATATTTAAAAATTTGTAAAAAATGGTAAAAGAATAAGTTTCACAGTCGATAGAATTTGACACGTTTTTTATCATAGGCAAGGGACTGTTGGCGTACATGGTTTTTCAAAGACCTTACAAACAAGATATCTCTCAATAGGGTTTTTGTTTAAAACAACAAACTTGTAAATTTTGACAAAAACTGAAAAAATTAGTTTTGACAGATTTGATTGTGTAGACAATTAACGGCTATATCAAAATATGTATTTAGTTGTCAAATATCTTTAAAACGAGGTATCAATCGATAAGGATTTATAATTAAAATTTTTAAGTTGATCGCCCCTATGTCGCCCCCTAATGCAGGAGCAGCACAACCGCCTCTTCATAAAATAGATCTCTTGATGTTAACGATTACTGCCAAATATGGTTCATCTTCAATAGTTCAGAAGATGTTTGAGTGGACTCAGAATTTTGGGACACCCTGTCTATATATATATATATATATATATATATATATATATATATATATATATATATATATATATATATATATATATATATATATATATATATATATATCTTGTTTTCGCTCACTCTCGTGGCATCTCCTTCTTCCTCTCTTGGCTAATTTTAGTGCCAGGAAGAGAAGCGAATCTGTCAGAATAGTGCCCGGCACAATTAGTGGCCCGGCACAATTAGTGCCTGGCACTATTGCAATAAGTCCCTAATACAAAAAACAAGGGATTTTATTCTGAGTAACCAGCTCAGGAAGGGAAAGACCTCGGGCAAGACTGCATTCCCGGCCGTTTTAACAAACAGTAAAAATAAAGAGCCCTCAAAAAGTTGGCGGCAAATTCAGTTGAAAAGGATACACTAGAAGATTGGATTTTCAATAAACCAAAACATATTAACAAGACTTATTTTATAATAATTTTTAATGGGTTCAAAAAACGTCATATAGAAATAGAGCTATACGATACCGGTAACAGCGTTAGTATAAGTTTTTGTGTTTGCCTCTCTGAGTGGGTACATGAAAAAAAACCTTTTAAACTGATGTAACTCGTAAACGAAATGATCGATGGCTGTTTCGTTTTATCCATTTATTAGGGAAAATACTACGAATTTACTTTTTTAGGTGAAATAAAGCAAATATTTACCTGTAGATAAGCAGGTACTGAAACTAAAAGAAAAGTTTAGGCCTATTAAATATAGTATGTATTCCAGATACATTTACCTACTTATTTTATGGAGATTTATGTAAGAAATACAACTTTGGATAAATGTAAAAAAAGCAAAAACTAAAAATTGTCTTTATAATTATATATTTATTTATTGCTCGACATTACAAAAACCCCTGTAAATATTTTTAACTCCTATAGAGCATCTGTAGCATTTTAACCAAAATTGTATTTCTTACACAGTTTTCGAAATCTAACTTTATCTGGGACACCCTGTATATTATTTTAGTGTTAAAAATTCATGGATAACGAAGTTAGAAATAGTGCCAATTGAAATGGAGATGAAAAGTGACGTATAAACCATTTTTTTTTCTTGGCGAATTGTAGAGCATGACACCAGTTTTAAATAAAAGTTTCACTTCAGAAATACTACCGCAAGAACAAAGGGAAAAATACCAATATCAACATTTCTATCAGAAAATTTCAAAAAATTAATTTGGAAAAGTATAAAATTTTAATTATGCAACAGTTAAAATATCGAAATGCGGATTCGACTAGTTATAAAATTTGTTTTAGGCGCCAGGCGGCACCGTATTCAAAATTTTTAAAAATATGTTTTGTCGTCAAAATTGGATAATTTTGTCTACAAATCAAAAAAAGCACCAAGTCTCTAGCTCAAACCATTAAGAAGTTGTCAAAATCACGTGACCACCTGTCAATTTAACAGTTTTTCAAAGACCTTACAAACAAGATATCTCTCAATAGGGTTTTTGTTTAAAACAACAAACTTGTAAATTTTGACAAAAACTGAAAAAATTAGTTTTGACAGATTTGATTGTGTAGACAATTAACGGCTATATCAAAATATGTATTTAGTTGTCAAATATCTTTAAAACGAGGTATCAATCGATAAGGATTTATAATTAAAATTTTTAAGTTGATCGCCCCTATGTCGCCCCCTAATGCAGGAGCAGCACAACCGCCTCTTCATAAAATAGGTCTCTTGATGTTAACGATTACTGCCAAATATGGTTCATCTTCAATAGTTCAGAAGATGTTTGAGTGGACTCAGAATTTTGGGACACCCTGTCTATATATATATATATATATATATATATATATATATATATATATCTTGTTTTCGCTCACTCTCGTGGCATCTCCTTCTTCCTCTCTTGGCTAATTTTAGTGCCAGGAAGAGAAGCGAATCTGTCAGAATAGTGCCCGGCACAATTAGTGGCCCGGCACAATTAGTGCCCGGCACAATTAGTGGCCCGGCACAATTAGTGCCTGGCACTATTGCAATAAGTCCCTAATACAAAAAACAAGGGATTTTATTCTGAGTAACCAGCTCAGGAAGGGAAAGACCTCGGGCAAGACTGCATTCCCGGCCGTTTTAACAAACAGTAAAAATAAAGAGCCCTCAAAAAGTTGGCGGCAAATTCAGTTGAAAAGGATACACTAGAAGATTGGATTTTCAATAAACCAAAACATATTAACAAGACTTATTTTATAATAATTTTTAATGGGTTCAAAAAACGTCATATAGAAATAGAGCTATACGATACCGGTAACAGCGTTAGTATAAGTTTTTGTGTTTGCCTCTCTGAGTGGGTACATGAAAAAAAAACCTTTTAAACTGATGTAACTCGTAAACGAAATGATCGATGGCTGTTTCGTTTTATCCATTTATTAGGGAAAATACTACGAATTTACTTTTTTAGGTGAAATAAAGCAAATATTTACCTGTAGATAAGCAGGTACTGAAACTAAAAGAAAAGTTTAGGCCTATTAAATATAGTATGTATTCCAGATACATTTACCTACTTATTTTATGGAGATTTATGTAAGAAATACAACTTTGGATAAATGTAAAAAAAGCAAAAACTAAAAATTGTCTTTATAATTAGATATTTATTTATTGCTCGACATTACAAAAACCCCTGTAAATATTTTTAACTCCTATAGAGCATCTGTAGCATTTTAACCAAAATTGTATTTCTTACACAGTTTTCGAAATCTAACTTTATCTGGGACACCCTGTATATTATTTTAGTGTTAAAAATTCATGGATAACGAAGTTAGAAATAGTGCCAATTGAAATGGAGATGAAAAGTGACGTATAAACCATTTTTTTTTCTTGGCGAATTGTAGAGCATGACACCAGTTTTAAATAAAAGTTTCACTTCAGAAATACTACCGCAAGAACAAAGGGAAAAATACCAATATCAACATTTCTATCAGAAAATTTCAAAAAATTAATTTGGAAAAGTATAAAATTTTAATTATGCAACAGTTAAAATATCGAAATGCGGATTCGACTAGTTATAAAATTTGTTTTAGGCGCCAGGCGGCACCGTATTCAAAATTTTTAAAAATATGTTTTGTCGTCAAAATTGGATAATTTTGTCTACAAATCAAAAAAAGCACCAAGTCTCTAGCTCAAACCATTAAGAAGTTGTCAAAATCACGTGACCACCTGTCAATTTAACAGAAAAGTATCAAATATGAAAAATCAAACAAGTTTCGTGGCTAATCGGGCAAAAAGGAGTTTTTTTTGTTTCTCTTATATTTTTCCGTGGGTAGCCTGAAAGCTAAACCTCACGGGGGTCCAAGATCTAATGGACACCTAATAAGTGTTGACTGTCAACACTTATTAGGTGTCCATTAGATCTTGGACCCCCGTGAGGTTTAGCTTTCAGGCTACCCACGGAAAAATATAAGAGAAACAAAAAAAACTCCTTTTTGCCCGATTAGCCACGAAACTTGTTTGATTTTTTAAATTCACGGGTACGAAATTCCACGATTGTTAGTATCAAATATGTTTTTTGTAAGATTTTTGACGCTAAATTTAAATATATAACTGCGGGTTCGCTTATCTGTGCATAAATTATTTTTTCCCTTAATGGACCCATGCCATTGTCGTACTTCTATGGAACGAAAACATCGAATTATGTATGCCGCATATTTTTTTGTTTTTTTCAGGAAAACTATTAACTTTACGACAAAAAGTGTACTATCCTTTTTTAAAGATAATTAAATTGTCTTTTAGCTGAGGTACATTTTAACCCCGTAGGGGTTCGTTTTACATAAAAAAATTACCCTCAAAAATAAAATTGTAAATTACGCTTCGGCCATGTTTATATCTATCTACTTCAGTATCAGTTTCTGTTTGAAACTAATAGCCGTTTCTTATTTATCTTGACATCCTTTTTCGTTCTGTATAGTTTTTTAGTAACTTTCATGACTTTGGTGAAAATATGAAAATTTTGTACCTGGGGGTAGGTATAGGCCAATTTAGTGGTTTTTTGAGTGTAACTCGAGAACCGCTTAATCTACAGCAAATATTAGACCCACCATGAGTAGATCTTAACAATCTGCATATTTTTTATATTTTCTGTTTTTTTTTTTGTAAAACCAGTATAGTTTTCTTGAAAAAATCAAAAAACCTAAAAAAAATAGCGTATTTGAGGAACTTACAGAATTTATAGTATAGAGACAAATAAAAAACAAAGTATTGATAGTGATTTGGAGAGGCCATCATAGTAGAAGCTAATAATTTGATTGGGTAAAATCGATGTCATATTAAAAAAGTTACGTGCATTTGATTCAAACTCCTTTTCGCCATCTTTAAACAAAGATGGCGGGTTGTTTATGCAGGATTTTCGCAGGTATCTCCATTTTTGTTGGGACATGGTCTTATGACGAATCGATTAAAATATATGAGTATCGGTTTGCAATTCAAGCCCAAAATCCTACTGGGCTCTTAGACTAATACGGGATATAAAACAAACCCAACCATAACAAATTGTCTTGTAAGAGTTAACCATGTTGAATGGTCTCGAGTTTATAAATGGGACTTAACCCTTCTAAAGAAACTTAGAACTCACCTGTCAAAAGTGTTTTTTGTCTTCAAGAAAAAGTAAAGATTATTTTTTTATGGAAAATGCCACTTTTATGTAATATGTTTTCGAAAATATAAAACAAAAAATAAAAAAATTGGGGGGTTGATTTATATACCTACTGCGCAAGTTGAGCGTTTGTCACACACCTCATAGAGAAGGGTGTAAAAGGCGATTCGCCCGACGTTATTTTCGGCCAATATGAACGAGAGTAACTTTTACCCAGTATGTAATCTGAACGGAATTGAGCGCGCCCGACTACATCCGACGTGCTATCTGAACGTACCCACGATTATATAATCGTTGGAACAGTTCATATCATTAATTTTGAGACAACTTTTTTTCGTTGGCCTATGCTATTTGCAAGGCCAACCAGGGCTATCAAAATGGACGGGCCACGATCCTCCACTTTGTTGACGTCACATCCGGGGCTGATTTTTTTTTGATGGTCACGTTACGACACAGCTGATTGTCTTTAAAATATTGAAGTTGGAATGACGGTTCATTTGATGGATATTTGATTTTTTTTAAATAAAGCCGTTTTTGAGATTGTTTTTACTTTATTCTGGCAGAACAAATTTTTTTTAATGTATAGTAAGCCCTAATTCATAAGCATAAGCTCACACAAAACTTAAGTTTAAAACAGAAGCGAATGTGACAATCACATATGACAAAGTCAAATACATGTCAAATATAACAGTTGGCATGTGGTACATGGCGGGTAATTTGAATTTCAAGTATTTTATTAAATAAAATCAGTTTACAACTTTTAACAAAACTAGTTACTAATTAGGTTTAAAATACATTTGATATTTTCATAGCACAAAGAAATAAATCTTGTGTGTGCTAATTTGTTCTTTTTTTTATATTTGTAAGGCTTCGGTTATAAAGTTATAAAGACCTATTTAATCTTCAATTTTAACAATTTTAAGTTCTAGATTAAAATAAATAAACTATTTGTTTTTTGTAACACTTAAAAATTACAAGTTATCTTAACTGTATCTAACTCTAGTTACAAATAAAATTTAAAAAAAAACAATAAATGAAAATGAAGTAATTAAAATAAATAATTATAAGGAATTTAGACTCAATTTTTATAGAACAGAATAAGTAAACAGAATGACAACTAAAGAATTATCGGGAACTATTTGTACACAGGACCATGTTTAAGACTAAGTAAGACTAACTAAATGAAAACTTATTACCTATCAGGTACCTTTGAATCACAATTGCTGTACCATAATATTAATATTGCTAATGTTTTGAACTTATAAAAACTACTAAATAATGGGGACATTAAATGGTCTTGCTAAAATTTGATCAACATTCAATTTTAATATTTCTTTTTTAAGTGTGAAAGAAATAATTTCTGTTGTAGATTTTTAACATGTGTAGGTAATTCGTTATAGATTTTTGGTCCTAGAAAATAAAACATTCTTTGGGAAATAGATTTATTGACTCTGGGAATAAAGAATTTTGTTAACTTGTGGTTTAGGGTCATGTCTATGTTACTACCATGTATTTTTATAAATTTACAGATGTTGTAACAATAAAGTTCATTAAAATTAAAGATATTCAAAGATTTAAAAATTATTTCAGTGTGATCTCTGTATCCTGCTCCCTCAATGCATCTGACAAAACTTTTTTGAAGAATTTGAATTGGATAGAGGTTGCCCTGATAAATACCACCCCAAACTATACTACCATAAGATAAAATTGACTGAACCATGGCAAAGTAAAATGTACGCTTAAGTGATGTGGGGAGGGTTCTTTTAATAAAATAAAATTTGCAAAGGGTAAATTTTAGTCTTTTAGTTATGAGCTCAATATGTCTTTTAAAGGTTAAATGTTCATCAAATATTACACCTAAGTATTTAGTTTCACTGCTTTGACTGATTGTGGGGCAATCACAGAGTTTTTTGTTATTACATTTTATATGAAATTGTAGTGGCTGTAAAAATGAAATTTTGTTTTTAAGGGAGAAATTTATGTACGTGGTTTTTTGAGTATTAATGAACATATCATTTTTGGTGAACCAATCTTTAAGAATTTCCAGGTCGTGCTGCATATCTAGCATGTTTTGATGAATATTGTTGTTAATATATATAATTGCAGTATCATCTGCAAATGCAATCAGAGTGCCTTTGAATCCTGCATGGAAAATATCATCAAGGTAAATGATAAATAAGAGAGGCCCTAAGACAGAACCCTGGGGGACGCCTGTTTTTATATTACTACATTTGCTAGTTGCCTGTCCTACCAATGTACATTGTTTTCTATCTTGGAGGTAACTTTCAAACCACTGTAAAACGATTCCTCTTATGCCAGCTTTTTCTAATTTTATCAAAATTTTTGTATGTGAGATGGTGTCAAAGGCTTTTTGTATATCTATAAATAGGGAAGATACTTTTGAACCTTTATCTAGACCTGTTATTATTTTGTTATTGAAATTTACTAGTGCCAAATCTGTTCCCTTTTTTGGGAGGAATCCATGCTGATTTTTTGAAAAGTAATGATTTTTTTGAAGAAAGTTGTAAACTCGAGCATGAACTAATTTTTCAAATAATTTAGATATAATAGAGAGTAGTGCTACAGGGCGATAGTTACCTGCTAGGTCCTTTTCTTTTCCTTTATGTAGAGGTATTATGATCGATGTTTTAAGATTCTCTGGAAAAATGCCTTCTGTTAATGATAGATTTAAAAGATATACTAGAACAGGTGTAATGTACTGGTTGAGAGTTTTTAATACTTTGGGTTTTATTTTATCACTTCCAGCAGCTTTATTGACGTCTAGGTTTTTTTTGGTTTCTGTCACTTCATGATCTGTTATTGGGATCCAAAGGAGTGAATTGGAAATTATTATTTTTTGTTTAGTAATATTTACAGGTATATCTTTGCATTTTTTTGCAATTTGTGGCCCAATTTCTGTAAAATATTTGTTTAAGCATTCTGCAATGTCACTTTGTTTTGTTAGTATTTGTCCCTCTGATTTTAATGATTTGATTGGTTTTTTTTCTTTAGAATGAGATCCGCTTATTTCGTTTAATAATTTCCAGTGTGTCTTTAGTTTCGTGTATTTCTTTTTGGTAGAATGAGACTTTCGTATTTCGTAAATGGTATATTCTGTTTTGTATATATTATTATTAGGGTTTAGTTTTTCAAAATAAGGAATGCTAAATCTTGAAGATTTTAACCTTTTAATCATGTTGCTTCCTTACAAACCTTAAGTGGAATATCGGGATGGTGTCTGAGAATATTTCACTGAAATTTTGCGGAAATCTGTAGTGCCATTTTGAAAATATCATAAACAAACATCTGACCTCCCATAAGACCCAATGTAAAATTCAGCCCCGGGAGAACAGCTGATTTTTTCAGGGTCGTGGCCTCTATTTTTGCGTTGGCCTTGCCCTGCTATTTGTTATGGTGGTAAACAGCTGATGATTGTCCACAAGTTATCTCAAAAATTATGATATGGAGTTTAGTTGGGAACAGTCGGAAACGAACAAGGACTGTACACGGATTATACCAGCATCTCGTCCTTCAGGTCATAGATAACTTACTATGTAGTATACTCTGATGCTACTAGATGACGCCACATGTTTTAAAGGTCGGAATTTCGGAACTGACCCTTTCTATCCGACCCAACCAGTATCCGATCTCTGTCCTCCATCTTACTTTTTTGTGCACTGGAAGCACGCCGCATATTTTTTTTATGAGTAAGTATTTTGTCTATTTAACCCTTGTCTGCTTTATTTTAGAATGGATAAAGCTCGCAAAAGTGATGATGCAAGCCCGGATATTAGGGGAGGCCATACCCCGCAATCCAAGGCCAGCAAAAAACGAGACTATTCGTCTTCATCAGACTCGGATGGGCGATCCTCGCACTCGAGATCACTGCCCCGGAAAAGAGTAAGAGAGTCCACAAGATCTCACTCTTCTGATAAACATCGCTTATCT
This sequence comes from Aspidapion aeneum, assembly GCA_963576565.1. Classification (NCBI taxonomy): domain Eukaryota; kingdom Metazoa; phylum Arthropoda; class Insecta; order Coleoptera; family Brentidae; genus Aspidapion; species Aspidapion aeneum. The sequence continues at coordinate 109,496,943 of OY755040.1, forward strand.
TCAAGATCTAGCTCTCGGAACAGAAAGAGAGAGTACACCAGATCTCGTTATACAAAAAAGAGGTCCTTGCACTCAAGGTCTCGTTCATATGAGAAAAAACTGGAGAGGCCCCATTACTCCAGGAAAAGGGATAGGTCTGCGCACTCGAGATCTTATTCCCCAAAGAATAGAGATAGGCATCACATGTCTCGATCACGGTCATCAACATATTCTCAAGACATTAAAAACCTTGAGGAGAAATACAAAAGTCTAGAACGACTAATGATGAGGGCAAACAAACAACCTTCTAGGTCTCCTTCTCCGGATCCCCATGCTAGATCAAAATCTAGACCCCCTATCATTCACATAGAGGCAGTAGATAAAGAAAATGCAAAGGACACAGATACAGGGGTTGATAAAGACATTCTGACTCTGACAAGTGAACTGGACAATGACACATTGGAAGCTCTAGGAGTAGATTCCTCCGACAAAAATCCTAAGGGTGCCAACATACACCAAGCTCTTCAGCCTTCATGGTTAAGTCAACTACGGGGGGGGCTCACTAAGGAGGAAAGGAAAGTTCTGGCAGAAAAGCATGCCTACCCTGAAAATCTTCCAGCTCTCCGAGCACCTGTTCTAAATCCAGAAATAAAAAAAGCTATATCTAGCTACCTTTGTAGGAGAGACATGTTTGCTGAAAGAAATCAAAACTTCTTGGGTCAGGGCATAACAGCAGTGGCAAGAACACTGTCTGATGTTCTAGCAGGTCATGTGGATAAAAAACAAATTATAACCAACCTGGGAGAGGGGTGTCGAATCCTAAATGATGTTCACTATAATGAGTCCCTTAGCAGGAGATCATCAATTTTAAGTGGACTAAATAAGGAAGTAAAAGAGTTAGCTTCATCCACTGAAATTGGTGATATGTTGTTCGGTCCCAATTTACCCGAAAAACTAAAGGAAGCTAAAGCTGTGGAGAAGTATGTAGCTGAACTCAAACCAGGGCCCTTAAAACAGGTTAATCGCACCACTGTGCCCAACACTAAAAAACCAGAGACTTCTTATAAACCAAAAAACTTCCACAGCCCAGCCCACCAGAAGAGGGAAGTGGGCTACAAACGGGCACATTACTCCACCAACCAGAGCAAAACCTCATACCAGAACCGTCGTCCCAACAGGAACTACAGGAAATAAATGAGAAGGTAACCTGCATTGGCGGTAGACTGGGGCTGTTTAGTAAAGAGTGGCAACATATCTTGCCTAACAACTCACGTCTTCTAGATTGGGTGTCAGGCTATAAGATTCCCTTTTCAGGAAAACCCTTCCAAGAAGCAAAAGATATCCCACCCCCACAGTCTAACAATGAACTTTTACAAAAAGAGATAAAAGATCTTTTAGACTTAGGCGCTATTGAAAGATGTGCAGAGTCTCAAGAGCAGTTCTTATCTGGAATTTTCTTAAGGAAAAAACCAGATGGGACATTAAGACTCATATTAAACTTAAAAAAATTAAATAATTTTGTTGTAGCACCCCATTTCAAAATGGAGGACACAAGGACAGTCACAAAACTTTTAGAAAAAAAAGATTTTATGGGAAAAATAGATCTAAAAAGTGCTTATTACTTAATTCCAATTCACAAAGAACACAAGAAGTATCTTAGATTCCAGATAGACGGTATAACTTACCAATTCCGGGTAGTCCCTTTTGGCCTGTCAATGGCCCCCTTTGTCTTCACAAAAATTATAAGACCTATACTCAAACTTTTTAGAGAACAAGGAATTACATGCGTGGGATACCTTGATGATTTTCTGTTTATTAATAACTCATTTGACATATGCAAACAACACATTTACTATGCATTACAAATTCTCCAAAAACTGGGCTTTATAATTAACCGGGAAAAAAGTTGTCTCAGACCAAAGCAAACATGTCAGTTTCTTGGAATGGTCTTTGACTCCTTACAAATGAAAATATTCTTACCTGAAGATAAACAGGTTAAAATTTACAATTTCTTAAAAGAAATTTTGTCTCTCAAACAATGTAAAATTCGCTACTTTGCAAAATTTGTGGGCTCTCTGGTATCTGCAAGCCCAGCTCTAAAATATTCAAAACTGTATACAAAAAGTTTTGAGCGACTAAAATTCCTTGCTTTAAAAGAATCAAATCTAAACTATAACAAGAACATGCTACTGTTATCAGCAGATATTAAAGAAGACCTATATTGGTGGTTGGCTAACATTTTCTCTGGGTCGAATGACATAAGGAAAGACAATTTTCACTTAGAACTTTTTACCGATGCTAGTAGAACAGGTTGGGGCATTTCTTGCAATGGTGAAGAGTCCTATGGGTGGTGGAACGCAGACGATGCAAAAAGACATATCAATTATTTAGAATTAAAATGCATCTATTTTGCACTAAAATGCTATGCAAAGAATCTTGCATCCTGCAATATTCTTGTAAGAGTAGATAATACCACTGCTATAGCATATGTTAATAAAATGGGTAGCATTCAACACCCATACTTGCATAAACTAACAAAACAGATCTGGCAACTCTGCGAATCTAAGAATATTTGGATTCATGCCAGTTATGTTAACACAAAAAGTAATAAAGCAGATGGCCCTTCAAGAAAAATATCTCTTGAGACCGAGTGGGAATTATCTACTCTTGCTTTTAATAAAATAACAAAGGTGCTAGGTTGTCCTGAGGTAGATCTTTTTGCATCTAACATAAACACAAAAGTACCCAAATATGTGTCCTGGCACAGGGACCCAAATGCATGGGCAGTAGATGCATTTACCATACCTTGGAATTCTTATTTTTATGCATTTCCCCCATTTTCACTAATATTAAAAGCATTGAGAAAAATTGTAACTGACAAAGCTGAAGGTATAATTGTAGTCCCTATGTGGCAAAGTCAATCTTGGTATCCCCTGTTTAAAAAACTTCTTAAGGGAACTGTAGTGGTACTAAAACCATCAAGTAATCTGCTTTCTTCTCCTTTCAGCACCAAACACCCACTAAGCCGAAGCCTTACCCTGGTGGCAGGGAGAGTATCAGGGAAGCTCTACTAAGAAGGGGATGTCCGGAGGACCCTAGTCATACTTCTATGGAATCTTGGGCAGATAACACAATAAAACAGTATGACTCCTCGCTAAAAATTTGGTGGAATTACTGTGTAAGTGAAAACCTTGATCCCTTTAATCCAACCACTGCAAATATATTGAACTTTTTTCAAAGGGAACTTAAAAATGGCCAACACCTTTATGGCACCTTCAACCAACATCGAACAGCTCTGTCACACATTACTGGCCAAGATCTGGCAAATGACCTTTTGATCAGGCGATTCCTAAAAGGAGTTCGTCGGATCAGACCCACCAAACCCAAATATGAGGTCTCATGGGACCCAAATATAGTTTTAGAATATATTAAAAAACTACCACCAAATGAAAATCTAAGTCTTTTACAATTAAGTCAAAAATTAGCAATGCTCCTTGCTTTGGCTACAGGGCAGAGGCTCCAAACCTTACATTTGATAAGGGTTCAAAATATATTATTTACACCAGATGGAGCACAAATACATGTCCCAGATCCTATTAAAACAACCACTTATAATAGGGGAACTCAACCCTTCTTTGAGCTCCCACTGTTAAGTGACAAACAACTATGTGTTACAAACACCCTTATGCATTATATTGAAGAGACTGCCAGCAAAAGATCTAGTACGGAAGACTTTCTATTTCTTTGCTCAAAAGAACCATTCTCCAGAGCGTCCAAAGATACCTTGGCAAGATGGATCAAAACTATTATGAAAAAAGCTGGCATTAATACTGAGATATTCTCCGCTCATTCCACAAGGCATGCAGCAACATCATCTGCTAACAGATCAGGCGTATCTTATGATATAATAAGAAGGACAGCAGGATGGACTGCAAAGTCAAAAGTTTTTGCCAATCATTACAACCGACCTTTAGTCAATGAAAACAATTTTGTAAAAAGTGTTTTTAAAGACTGATAAGTATCTACCTATTAAATAGGATATATTTATCTGTCATTAGTTGTTCTTACTTCCTAGGCTAATTTATTATGTTTACTTTTACATAACAAAAAAAAAAAAAAAAATATGTCTGAAGAATTAATTTGAATAAATTTTCTTCTTTCTTTAAAAAACTACATAGTAAGTTATCTATGACCTGAAGGACGAGATGCTGGTATAATTAAACGATCAAACGAACTTACCTGAAGTTCGATCGTAGTTATACCAGCATCTCGTCCGAAAGGTCATTCCCACCCGTCCCTTTAAACATTTGTTCTAGTGACCTAGATTCCATTCTGGAGGTCATTACCCCTAAAACGAAAACAGAAGAAAATTTTGAGAACCGCTTTAAAATAAGATGGAGGACAGAGATCGGATACTGGTTGGGTCGGATAGAAAGGGTCAGTTCCGAAATTCCGACCTTTAAAACATGTGGCGTCATCTAGTAGCATCAGAGTATACTACATAGTAAGTTATCTATGACCTTTCGGACGAGATGCTGGTATAACTACGATCGAACTTCAGGTAAGTTCGTTTGATCGTTTAAGTGTACAGTCCTTGGTAAACGAAAGCCTATTGTTGCGACGTTGCCGCTCTTCTTTTTTTTTTTATAACCGGTCAACCACAGCTGATTTACTGTCTGAAACGTCAAAAAGTCGGCGGAAACCTGTCAAAAGTGATGTGTTGATAAAAAAAATTTGTTGAAAAAATCCCATTCGAATAATAATCAAAAAGACATTCATTCATATAGCAAGTGTATACGTAAATTCATAACTCTAATCGTAAAGAACCAAGCGATATGATGCCCGAATCAGACGCGACCGTAGACGCAACGCGTAGACTGAACGTAAAGAAACAGACCTTGGACGATGCTTATGCGCCCCCTTCAAATTTTCTGGAAATCGACGTGGTGAATCCTGTAACCACAGTGGGGGTGGGCAAGAAAAGGTACACTGATTACGAGGTTAAGATGAGGGTAAGTTGATTGGCTTTGCAGTAATAATTATATGGTTAGTTTATATTGGCACTCATTACTTCTTCCTTGCATAAATTTATCTAGTTATTGTGACCTCTAATTTGTTTACTATTTTAGACAAACCTTCCTGTTTTCAAAGTCAAAGAATCTAGTGTCAGGAGAAGATACAGTGATTTTGAATGGCTCAGAAATGAGCTAGAACGAGATAGTAAAATTGTGGTGCCTCCTCTTCCTGGCAAAGCATGGAAGAGGCAATTGCCTTTTAGAGGAGATGATGGGATTTTTGAAGAAGACTTCATTGAAGACAGAAGAAAAGGGTTGGAGGTTTTTATTAACAAGTAAGTAAAATACTGAGCCAGGTTCATTTCATAATATAAAATCAACCAAAGGTTTGGCAGACCATCCCACCAATTTTGATGATCTTTGGTACATTTAATCCGAGGGGTGAGCAGCTCTCACAATCAGTGTACACATTTCTCACAATCTTTACACAATCACTTACAATCTGTCACAATCTTACCACAATCCCTCACAATCTTTACACAATCCATCCCAATCACTCACAATCCTTCATCCCACAATCCTTCACAATCTTTACACAGTTTGTCCCAATCAGTCACAATCTGACCACAGTCCTTCACAATCCCTCGTAAAAGGAACTTATAGACATGATAATCACCTTTTTTGTTTTTTTGGTGGTAAGAATTTTTGATGGGCTGTCATCCCCCCGCCCCTCCTCCACAATCTTACCACAATCCCTCACAATCTTAGCAAAAGATTGTGGATTTTCACAATCGGTGTACACATTTTGGGTTAGCTGTTCACCCTTCGATTTAATCTAACCAAAAAGGGAATTGAAATTTTGTGAAAAATCCCAAATTTAAAGTTTTTTCTGAGGGGTGATCAGCTGAACAAAATTGGTACTGTATCTTACAGGACTATTAAGTAAATTCTTGGTCCTGTTATGTATTGTACACTCCTGTGTAGTGTCTTGTGGAGTCCTCTAAAAAAGTTTTGTATATACTGTGGGCAGCTGATCACCTTTTCCTATTAATAGTGTTTTTTCCTGAGGTCTTTTCTAATTTTTGTAACTAAAAAAACTCAATTTAACTTAAACAGATTTTAAAGTTTTTTTTCTGAGGGGTGATCAGCTGAACAAAATTGGTACACTATCTTACAGGACTTTACATTAAATTATTGGTCCTGTTATGTGCTGCAGGCCCCTGTATAGTGTCCTGTGAAGTCCTGTAGAAAAGTTTTGTAGACCTACTGTGGGCAGCTGGTCACCTTTTCCTATTAATAGTGTTTTTTCTGAGGTTTTTTTCTAATTTTGGGAAATAAAAAACTCAATTTAGCTTAAACATTTAAATGATTCCACAAATACTGTAATTTTATATCTATTTTATATATTATTTCAATTTCAAAGAATATTTTATGTAAATCATTTTTTTTTCATGGTTATACGTATGTATAAAATGTATAAAAAAAGATGCTTTTTTTATAATTTTTTAAAAAACTACAGTGTGTCATCATAACCTAAAATTTTTAGCCATGTGCACTGTTTGGGGGAACAACTGAGAAATTTGGGTTTTAAGTTTTCACATGAACATCTGCATTTTTTATTTTGTGTTTTTGCATAACATTTATAAAATATTCAATATTACTGTAGCCCTTATTTTTTTTAATTGTGAAAGTCATACTATTTACAGAGCTATTTACCTGAGGGGTGAACAGCTAACCCAAAATGTGTACACCAATTGTGAAAATCCACAATCTTTTGTTAAGATTCTGAGGGATTGTGGCAAGATTGTGAAGGATTGTGGTAAGATTGTGAAGGATTGTGGTAAGATTGTGAAGGATTGTGAAGGATTGTGGGTGATTGGGAGGGATTGTGAGGACTGTGCAGCGGCGTAGCGCGCCTGAAGGGGCAGGGTGGGCAATTCTTGAGACCAAAAAAAACAAAAAAAAAAACAAGGTCATCATGTCTATAGTTTCCTTTGCCACCCTCTTCATTTACCATTACCGGCCCTGCTGCTTAATAACCGAGGGGTGACCAGCTGACCCCAAAATGTGTACGCCGATTGTCAAAATCCACAATCTTTTGCTAAGATTGTGAGGGATTGTGTAAAGATTGTGAGGGATTGTGAAGGATTGTGGTAAGATTGTGAGAGATTGTGAAGGATTGTGGGTGATTGGGAGGGATGTAAAGATTGTGAAGGATTGTGAACAGATTGTGAGAAATGTGTACACCGATTGTGAGAGCTGTTCACCCCTTGTATTTACCATACAATGCTGACAAAAAAATTCATGCATACTTTCTAACTTTTAAATAGGTATTGTTTCATAAATTATATTAACCAAAAAAAACACTAAAGATCTTTATATTGCGAATAATTTTTGTCTAAAGCTAAAAATCTCTTTTTGTTTAAATAAAATAGTTTAGTTTAGTTTACTTCAGTCATTTTTAACAATTTAGCAAAGGGGGAAGACTTTTTAAGTCCACATGGTCAGAGTTGGGCAGATTAAGTGAAAAAAGTATTGGGTATAACTACTTTTTCAAAAAAGTAGTTAAATTACCAACTACTAGTAGTTAATAGTTAAAAATTTAACTTACAATCTGCATGTAGGTAGAGAATTTAAATGGAACACTGTCTGCTCTATTTTTGGTCTGCATAAAAGATTCACAAAAAGTACTTTAAAAAGTAGTTAAGTACATGGTTTTAACTACTTTTAGTAATTAAACTAGTTTTGGTTACCGTAAAACGAGGTTACTTTGCGCCCCCTGGTCCTACTTTGCGAAAAAAAGTTCTTAGATATTCCACATCAAAAATCTGTGCATGGACCACAACGCCACCACACGTGAATTATCCGTTGCGAATTTGAATTTTCAAAGACGCGGTAGCGGCTGTTTCCCGCTTAGTCGTCTCGAGTTAATACCAGAGTGTGCAGCTGAAAATTCCTTTAAAATTTGACCTCGAAAAATTTGGTGTCTAGTGCAGTTATTGATTTCTATGCAATAAAAACTTAAAAAACCAATATTTTTAAATTTTTCATTCACCATTTTGAATGTTTGGGGAAAAGCTAACTAAATATTGGGTGTAGTTTGCACCAACATATAAATCACCAATGTTTTTTTTATAATTTATAAAGTGGGGCAAAGTAACCTCAGACTATGGGAAACTTTGCTCCACTGTTCAAGTTAAAAAAATATTTATAATACATATTTTGTAATAAAAATGTCCTTTGTTAATTATCTATGCCATCTGTTTTTCATTAAAATCAAAAAAACATTTTTTATGGTATAATTTTTGGTTGTTTCTTTGAATTTTTTGAATTAACTCAAAAAAGTGGAGCAAAGTAACCTCGTTTTATGGTCGTTTTAAAAATATTTAACTACTAGTAACAGTAATCAAATTGTGCAAAAGTTGTGAAGACTACTAGTAGTTAATTATTTTGAAAAGTAATTAAACTCGACAAAAGTAGTTAAATAACTAAAAGTAGTTAAAACCAAGTACTTTTTAAAGTACTTTTTGTGATTACAACTTTACTGAAAAAGTAGTTAACTATGTAGTTAAGTTAAGTTTCCTGTTAACTACTGCTCAACTCTGCACATGGTATATATAAGGCTACAAAAAACATATTTTTAACTTAACAAGCATTACTTTTGTTTCTCTGTTATCTACACAAAAACATGTGTAATTTCTATATTTGAAAATTGAAAACAGATTGGTCAATATATGAGGCACTATTTATCTAAAAAAAGTTCAAAATACATTTATGTGGTGGATTAAACTGTTAATTTTATTTTTATTGCTAAAAATCTGGTAATCATGACTAAAATATTTCCCATTAAATCTAAATATTTACTCTTATCTTATTTCATTTGTGACAGGTTGTACTAGCTCTGTTTCTAGGTTTTAATTGTTTAATTTTTTTTTACAGGATGTATATAATATTTTTCAAAAATAAAACAAAAACTGTTTTTTTGTGCAGCCAAAAACAGTCAAAAAATAAAAAAAGTTTGCCAATTTTTAATATTTGCAAATGGATATTTTTATTTTTGTACAGGGTGATTGACCATATTTTAATCAATAGCTATCTCCATTAATATTGATCTGACAGTAATGTTTAAATTAGCAAAGTTAAAGGATTTTTCGTAAACCATCAGAATCTGATGTGAACACTTTTCAAAGTTTTGACATATGGTTAAATTTTTTAAATGAAACTCCCTGATTTTACTTTTTTAATCAAAAGGGCGAGTTATTGCCATTTGATTTAGTTAGTTTGAGTTAATATTGAACTAACAGTAAAGTTTATATATTATATATATTTTTCAAATCAGAAAAAGGAGCCTTATCGATCAAAAAAATTAAAAACAGGGTGTTTTGTTTAAAACTTTGCTAATTTAAACATGACTGTCAGATCAATATTAATGGATAGCTATTGACTAAAATATAGTCAATCACCCTGTATACAATGTTGGTATCAAAAACAAAAATAAATCTTTTGTCAAAAAATTCCTGGCTGTAGAAAAAATAGAATAAAACAGGGTGCAAATTCCACAATTTTTTTTATAGATGTGAAGCATGCAGTTGCTGCTTGTCAGGTGAAGTAGGGGAAGGCGATCTTTATGAAATTTATGTTTGTGGCTGATTCATTTTACAAACAAAACTTTATCTGGGTATTACGCCACTATTATGGAAACAGTCCCCCTGCCACGGGTGGGGGGCTGATTTCCCTTTGTAAAATATTTGGGGGAGTCTTATATCTATCCATACCAAGTGTGTGCTTCTCTCATTAAATGCAGTATCTGGACCTATAGCAAGCGCGGATCTGGGCATAAATTTAGGGGCGTAATTGTCAACGTTGACGTTGCGTTTATTTTAGCTCACACATATACTATACTATAGTAGTGTGAGCTATGGTGATCCAAATTTTTTCGAGAAAAAAAAAGTTGCTCCGATTTCAAAAATTTTTATATATCTTTGCGTTTCAGATGATTTTGAAACTTTTTTGTTGCGCCGTCTGTCTGTCTGTCTGTCTGTATGTCTGTCTGTCTGTCTGTCTGTCTGTCTGTCTGTCTGTCTGTCTGTATGTCTGTAACGACCAACGCGCATAACTCAAAAACCGCTTGGCCGATTTTAATGAAATTTGGTACCTAGGCTGGGTTTTGGGCCGAGATGGTCCCATTTAAAAATGAACAAAATCCACCGAACACAAACCAAATAAAAGGGTGGGGGTAGATTTCAAAAATTAGAGTTTAAGTGAAAATATGGCGTGTGTGATATCAAACGAAAGGTAATTGAGTCTGGAGTTAAACAAAATACATTTTAATTTATTTAAAAAAAAGGGTGGGGGTATATTTCAAAAATTAGAGTTTAAGTGAAAATATGGCGTGTGTGATATCAAACGAAAGGTAATTGAGTCCGGAGTTTAACAAAATACATTTTAGTTTTTGTTTTTTTTAATGGTGGGGGTAGATTTCAAAAATTTGAGTTTAAGTCAAAATATGGCTTGTGTGGTATCAAACAAAAGGTAATTTAGTCTGGAGTTGAATAAAATATATTTTAGTTTTTAGTTATATTAGCTCACATGTACACTATAACTACAGTACCTAGTGTGAGCTTAGGGGCCCATATATTGGCAGAGTATTTTTTATAGGGGAGGTAATTATCCGTTAAGTTATTTATTAACTAAAAGTGCATATTTATTTTTTTCTACAACTTGGTACTTTTGTTGATAAACTGTATAGTTTTTGAAATATGATTTTCAAAGTTTAGCCATTTTGGTCTTATGGGATTCCCTACCTTAAAATTCACTAAATGACGTTTTTCCGAATCTTAACTTAGGGTGTGGTTTTTTCGCATCTCTATGGCTCCGCCATCCTGCAATTCGGTGCTTTTTTAAATAAACTGTATAGTTTTTGAAATATGAATTTTCAAAGTTTGGCCATTTTGGTCATATGGGATTCCCTACCTTAAAATTCGCTAAATGACGTTTTTCCGAATCTTAACTTAGGGTGTAGCTTTTTTGCATCTCTATAGCCCCACCATATTGCAAGTGGGTGCTTTTGTTGTTAAACTGTATAGTTTTTGAAATATGAATTTTCAAAGTTTAGCCATTTTGGTCTTGAGATTCCCTACCCTAAAATTCGCTAAATGTAGTTTTTGGGAATCTTAACTCAGGGTGTGGTTTTTTCGCATCACTATAGCCCCACCATACTGCAAGTGGGTGCTTTTGTTGATAAACTGTATAGTTTTTAAAATATGAATTTTTAAAGTTTGGCCATTTTGGTCTTATGGGATTCTCTACCCTAAAATTCGCTAAATTACGTTTTTCCGAATCTTAACTTAAGGTGTAGTTTTTTCGCACCTCTATGGCCCCACAATACTGCGACTCGGTGCTTTTGTTGATAAACTGTATGGTTTTTTCAATATGAATTTTTAAAGTTTGTTCATTTTGGTCTGTAGGTACCCTAAAATTCGCTAAATAACGTTTTTCCGAATCTTAACTTAGGCTGTGGTTTTTTCGCATCTCCATGGCCTTACTATCCTGCGATTCGGTACTTTTTTAAATAAACTGTATAGTTTTTGAAATATGAATTTTCAAAGTTTGGCCATTTTGGTCTTATGGGATTCCCTACCCTAAAATTCGCTAAATGACGTTTTTCCGAATCTTAACTTAGGGTGTAGTTTTTTCGCATCTCTATAGCCCCACCATAGTGCAAGTGGGTGCTTTTGTTGATAAACTGTATAGTTTTTGAAATATGAATTTTTTAAGTTTGGCCATTTTGGTCTTATGAGATTCTCTACCCTAAAATTCGCTAAATGACGTTTTCCCGAATCTTAACTTAAGGTGTAGTTTTTTCGCACGTCTATGGCCCCACAATACTGCAACTCGGTGCTTTTGTTGATAAACTGTATGGTTTTTGACATATGCATTTTTAAAGTTTGTTCATTTTTGTCTAATGAGATTCTGTACCTTAAAATTCGCTAATTGACGTTTTTCCAAATCTTAACTTAGGCTGTGGTTTTTCGCATCTCTACGGCCCCACCATCCTGCAATTCGGTGCTTTTTTAAATAAACTGTATAGTTTTTGAAATATGAATTTTCAAAATTTGGCCATTTTGGTCTTATGGGATTCTCTACCCTAAAATTCGCTAAATGAAGTTTTTCCGAATCTTAACTTAAGGTGTAGTTTTTTCGCACCTCTATGGCACCACAATACTGCAACCCGGTGCTTTTGTTGATAAACTGTATTGTTTTTGAAATATGAATTTTTAAAGTTTGGTCATTTTGGTCTTATGGGCTCCTCTACCCTAAAATTCGCAAAATGGCGTTTCTCCGAATCTTAACTTACGCTGTGGTTTTTTGGCATCTCTATGGCCCATCCTGCAATTCGGTGCTTATTTGGCCATTTTGGTCTTTCCCTACCCTAAAATACGCTAAATGACGTTTTTCCGAATCTTAACGTAGGGTGTAGTTTTCTCGCATCTCTATAGCCCCACCATACTGCAAGTGGGTGCTTTTGTTGATAAACTGTATTGTATAGTTTTTGAAATATGAATTTTCAAAGTTTAGCCATTTTGGTCTTATGAGATTCCCTACCCTAAAATTCGCTAAATGTAGTTTTTCGGAATCTTAACTCAGGGCATGGTTTTTTCGCATCATTATGGCCGCACCATAATGCAACTCGGTGCTTTTGTTGATAAGTTGTATAGTTTTTACAATATGAATTTTTAAAGTTTGGCCATTTTGGTCTTATGGGATTCTCTACCCTAAAATTCGCTAAATGACGTTTCTCCGAATCTTAACTTAAGGTGTAGTTTTTTCGCAACTGTATGGCCCCAGAATACTGCAACTCGGTGCTTTTGTTGATAAACTGTGGGTTTTTGAAATATGAATTTTCAAAATGTGGTCATTTTGGTCTTATGGGATTCCTTACCATAAAATTCGCTAACTGACGTTTTTTCGAATCTTAACTTAGGGTGTGGTTTTTTTTGTATCTTTATGGCCCCACCATACTGCAACTCGGTGCTTTTGTTGATAAACTGTATATTTTTTAAAATATAAATTTCTTATCTGATGGTGGGTAAAAACGCTAATCAGCGTTCCTCTGGCCTGAAAGACAGAAGAGCTGTCGTAGGTCATGGACGGTTTCTTTTTCTTTGCAATCGATCTTTTCATCGATCGATATATCGATTAACTAGTTAACTGTCAACACTTATTAGGTGTCCACTAGATCTTCGACCCCCGTGAGGTTAAGCTTTCGAGCTACCCACGGAAAAATATTACAGAAACAAAAACTTCTTTTTACCCGATTAGCCACAAAAATTTGTTTAAAAATTAAAAACTATTGTCCTGACAACCATTTTGTTTCAGGATTGCCGGCCATCCTCTAGCCCAAAACGAGAGGTGTTTACACATGTTTCTGCAAGAGCCCACAATTGACAAAAATTATGTTCCCGGTAAGATTCGTAATACCTAAAAAATTTGATAATTTTTTAAATATATCCAGCTTTAGTTTAAACATACCGAGACAGTTTGTGGTGTTGTAAAGAAAAATAAAAGATATGTTAAAATTTGAGGTGGCTTAAAAATGTATCTTGTCCCATTTATTCTTTGTAAAAATAAGCAATGGGTTTTTTTTAAATAGAATTCTTGTCACAGTCAAAATACAATATATGCCCATAGCACAGACTAAGGTTCTTAGTCTGTATACATGAACAAAACTATTTTGGCACAAGGAGCTGTGGGGAAAAAAACTTACACAAATGGCAACACCGCGTCAGGCATTAGGACGGGTTGTAAAGGATTTTAGTCAGTTGCCAAGTCCTTGAGAACATTGCATCTCTAGCTTTCGGCTCAAAATAACCTTATACAGTGAATATCGGTTATAACGACATTGAACGGACCGCTTTATTTCGTTCGTTAAAACCTAGGATCGTTATAGAGAAAAAGGTAACAAAATGGGTTATATAATAGAACTCGGTCGGGACCTTAATATGGTGTCGCTATAACCGATATGTCGTAATATCCGATATCGTTATAAGCGATATTCACTGTATAATTGTTGTAAGAACCAGAAAAGTAGCCTAACCTATTGCATACACTAAGATTTTTTTTTTAGATTTGTTATTTAAAAAACTTTTTTTGATTTTTTCAATTAGCTCACCTGTCCTCCTTATGGGAGTTTGAACCTAACCTTGGCAATTATTCAAGGTGGAGTTAACAAAGATTTAGATCACCCAAAAGGAGGACGGGCGAGCTATATTTCAAAAAATCGTTATGCCTATAAATGTTTTTCGGAAAATGCGTTTCGAAAAATACTGTTTTTTGAAAAAGTGTTTTTGCCTGTACCAAGTAGAAACCTGTCTACTTGGATATATTTACATCCATACTAACACATTGAACTGACAACAGTGCGGAGTTTCTCCTCTCCACAGCGCCTCTTATTTTTACAGAGTATAATGAGCCATTTACATCTGCCATTTAAAATGTTTAAACTAAATCTTTTGGAGGAATTTGCTAAACAAAAAAAAAAAGAAGAAACTATGAGCCTGATTATTATGTGAAGAAAAGTTGTTGTACTTCAAACTTAAGTCAACACTATTGTTTAATTCATTATTATTGTAGCTAGAGAGTCAGTAAAATTGACAAAGTTATTGAATAAATTAAAGTTTTTTAAATGTTAAATCAATAAGAAATTTAATTATAAACAATAGTTGTCCGATGATTTTGTATCCCAAAAATAACATGGCTATTGATGATTTTTCAAATTTGCCTAGTTGGCTGTATTAGTTATACAGTGAAACCTCTCCTGGCGGACACCTCTTCTAAGCGGACACTACCTTTAGGCGGACAATTTATTGGAGCGAAGCTTTTCCCTATTTCTTTACATGTAAAATTCACTCCTATAACCGGACACTAATTGTTTTTTTGGTAAAAATTTCTGAAACCTTTAACATGGACGCGACCCTCTGACAACGGGACGAAGCGCTGCACGACATGGGCATAAATAGTATGTTGGCAACAACGCAGGGGAATTACTTAATGCGGAAACTAAATACTTCTGTCGTATTTACAACATATTTTATTCGGCGAGACTGCTGTGTTTTATTTTTATTGTTCAGCTGGGTAGTAATAGATCTATTTAACTGGCTTTGTAGTACCTCTATCAATGTCAAATTTAACAATAGTGCCGACTTATAACTTTGATGACCCTGGATAGTGTGTCCCAGATATGATGGAGTTGAAAATAGAAAAAAAAATATTTTACCATTTACAGTTCTGGTTTTAATAAAAAAAATTAATTTTAAATACTTTTTCCTATTGGCAACTTTATCCTGGGACACAACATAATGTCAAATGTAATGATGGTTTTAAGCAATTTTACTTTTTAAACTAATGTTTTTTTTTGTTAAAAATATTACATAAAATATATACCTAACTTTTTATATAGTAGATTTATTAAGACAACTCGTACAGAGTGTTTTCAACTAGGTATAATCTTTTTGGGGGTTCACAGATATTTTTAAGAGAAAAGTTCCACAAAATGATTTTTTGTTATAGAGTGGTGTGCATATGTCGAGAAAAAAAAATTGAATTATATTCCCGCAACATTCCTCGTCATAGCACATTAAGTATAAGTCTTTATTTATATCTTACCTCAAGACAATTTAAGTCTTTATTGAAGTCAGCATAATTAAATAAAAAAATATAACTACGCCACTGACGTCCAAAATCTAATGTGATATATTTCAGTTAAAATTTTACACTCTTCATATTTTTTGGAAAAAAGAATGTGTTTGGAGATATTGGAGAAAAAACCCAAATATGCTATTTCCCTAAAAATTCTCTTCGCCACGAATTATCCTAATAAAGTTAACAGTTTGTACGCCATTCGATGGATTTTATTTATTACTCTTAAATTGTTTTTTTTTTTGTAAAATGCTTTGTGTTAAAGATGTTCTGTAATCTCCCATAAGGGATTGAAACACATTGTACACTTTTTTTAAAACATCAAATGTATCCATTTGTGTCTCAACACTAGCGCTAGGTTTTAATTATTTGTTGTTAAGTTAGACATACAACTATCATGGGCGTACGTAGCGAGAAGCAGGGAGGGGCATTTGCCCCCCACCCTAAATGTTAAAAATAATTTAATAACTTTCTAATTTCCAAACAAAACAATCAATCAAGTTAAAACTTTAAACTTATTCCTATCTACATAATATTATACGATAGATACACTTATTCCTAACTGCGAAGGGTATAGTTTTTTCCGTGAATTAGTATGGTCCAAATATGCCTCCCTTTGGATGGTCTCAAAAATACAAAAGTATTACTATACAATTCTGCAACTAGAAAGGTGGCATCTCAGCTTTACAGTTTTTAAACAAGACCGGTATTTATTATTTCCCTGTGCTTATGATAGCAAATTGTTCTGCGTTTTTGGAACCTGTGGCCAGTATTTTGAAAGCTAAAAGTTTAGATTTATTGCAATGTGGATATCACATTAAAAGAATATTAGATCTAATTAAATATCATCGCGAATCTGCAGAAGAAGTCATGAACACTATCTTAGCTGAAGCCAAAACACATACCGAAAACCTTGGAAATAGAGTTACAGGGGCCAAGGATAATCGTGTGAACGATCTTTTCAGAGGATATGGTAAGCGGTTTGTGCATGCTGGTACACCATAAATTAGTTTATGAAAAACAAGTAGAGGTTTTAAGCAGATTTGCTGAAGATCCCAGACGTTTCGTTTTACTATAATAGGTTAAGATTTAGAAAAGTGATGTGTATGTATGTTTGTTTTCGTTTTTTTTTTGTTTATTTTAATAAATACCTATTTTATTTTTAACTTTTTGCATTTGCCCCCTCCCCCTAAGTTTCATGCTGCGTACACCCATGACAACTATTCCATATAAGGGTGCTCTCAAGGCCTCATACTGCTTTTTTGTGTTAAAATATTGGTTTGTAATTGCAAGCATTCAGTGATTTAAAAACATCGAAAGAAAAACCAGTTTTTAACAGTTTGGTTTACGTTCACACTTCACGGAAAAAAGACTATAACAGTCTCAGTAAACAATAAAAATTCTTAAGCCCTAGGCCCATAAATAAAACTAAATTCAAAAGGATTTGCAAAAATAGAGAGGTCTGTCAAAACAATCCTTTAATTTTGTGACGTCATAATCTTCAAGCATCTCCCGCAGCCATCTTACTTTTCTTGTGCTAGACTACTGCATGGAGATACTATCGGTGCCTGAAGAAATATGATTTTTCTTTATTTATTATATATTTAATCCGACAAATCCTGAATTCCGTGGTGCCGGGGAAAAAGGAGATCAGTCGATTGTTAAGAATGTGGACTTATCTCCTTCTTCGCCGGCACCACGGAATTTTGCTCTAAAAGCTCATAGAAAATATGCCGAAGATCGAATAGTATATTTTATGGTTGCCATTATGTGGACATATCCCTAAACGGTAAAGGGAGGCTCTTAAACAACGTTTCGGCCTTATTAACTATGTATCTTTTAGTACTTTTTTGTCCAATGCAATACCGGAAGGAGACGAAATAAAGATAACGGCATCTTAAGACGTTAACTGAAACTGATTGTGTCCATTTCCATAAAGAATTTTCTATTTAGATTTGGTTTTGGGTTTGAGTAGTGGTTTTATTATAACCATACCCAGAATTGTTCCGCGCTTTGGTTGTAAACATGAACTGTAAAATTTAATTTTGAGCAGTTTAAAATAGTTTTTTATTGCTGTTTTGTGAGTTTTTCTAAACTGGATGGAAGTATGGAAGCCGTAAGTTTTATTATAAATGAAAACGTTTATTGGAATTCCAACCGCCGAACCCAACCAACCAATTATACTTTATTTACTTCCCACATGACAATTATTTTACCACCGCTGTTAAAATCTCTATAAAAATAATGCCTACTAGGAATGGGCCAAAAACCTTATCCTTACCAAACCTAAATACAAAAATAGAGTTATGTCTTTTGTCTAAAAATCGCGGCAAACTTTATTTTATTTTTTGGTTTTTAATTTTATAACTTTTTCATTGTAGAGTGAATCCAAACCAAACTAAACTAGATTCTATCTTAAGCTTTTTCATAATCGTTTTTTTAAAATTTCATTTTAATAGAAATAAAAAGTTGGTGTCTTTGGAAAATTAATAAAAAACGCTTTAAGCACTACTTTTGTATGTGTTCTAATTATACCAGTAAAACCATGTTTTTGCAATTTTAAAATTCAAATCTATAATGAATGGTTAAAATATAAACCGCCCATGACAGTATGACTAAAATTTTAACACAAAATAACTAGTTTTAAACTATTTTTTTATGTTAAGTTAGAAAAAAATATCGTAGGTATAGATTGATATTATTAGATCTGTAATATATATATATATATATATATATATATATATATATATATATATTTTGTTTTTATTTACTATTTTACATAGTACGGTAAAGTTTAAAAAAAGTCCCTAGTAAAACATTTGTGATGGGAAGATTTTTTGAATGTTTAATGACTTTGTCGAAGTCATCTGATCTAATCAGATTTGGTAATTTTTATTCAACGAAACTAATCGTTTTCAAATGTAGTTTTAATCAACGAACATATTGTTTCCAAACTTTTTTCCAATTTCGTTATTTAGTCTGTGAGCCGTGTTTTCAAACTCTTTTTCAATTTTGTTGTACAGTATATTGTCTTTGAGACCTTTAAAGCCAGGAACAAGGTCTGTTCGCTGTCAAAAGAGCATCTAACAAATTTTGAAAAAGTTTAATCAAGCGCACGTTGCGTGTTCGCTTTTTTGTTAAATTATTTTTCCAAAATCTTTCTTTAAACGCTCTCAATGGCTCTGTGCAAAGCGAGAGATTAAATAACTCAAATATATTGTAGACGATATTTTATTTATTTTTTCGTTTTTAAAACAGGGTTATTTGAAAGAAAATATAAAGTAATGCTATCAAATTTCGTTTTATTGATCGAAATTTGGGTGTCCCAGTTGTTACCCCAGGGAGATTACGAATATTTAAAAAAATAGACTCCTATATCACATAAGGGCACCCATATTCAGACTTTAGCAACATGGGGGTGACTATTTTAAATTTAG
Organism: Aspidapion aeneum; assembly: GCA_963576565.1. NCBI lineage: Eukaryota > Metazoa > Arthropoda > Insecta > Coleoptera > Brentidae > Aspidapion > Aspidapion aeneum. The sequence goes on from OY755040.1 coordinate 109,516,072, forward strand.
ACTTTGGCCAGTGTTTATCTTGTGCGACGCCACTTTAAGAAAATGTTAACCCAACTTTATCAAACCTCAAGTGACCCACGTACTTATATACATCTGTCCTGGGAAGGGGCCTATAAATGATAGCTACAGGCGCGTCGGCATGTTGGATTCCAAATGAACTAGTGGTATGGCTTAGATAAATAAGGGCTACTGATAATAAGTGCCGCGCTTTCAGCGCCATCTCTTTTCTACGCTTAAAAACAGCCATTATCAGTTACCTTAGGATAAATACCTTTTAATTTCTTTTAAAAAATGCCAAGTAAGCGGCTATGTCAACTCAAGATAATAGCTTGGTCTTCTGAAAGTTCCAAAATCCGAACAATTTTTTAAAATTTAAATCAAAAATAAAAATTAACCTCATTTTTGATAACGTTAAATCACAAAAGACTGACGAATTGTCAGCGTTATTTGAAAGCAGTCCCTTTCACATTTTATTAAAAGGGTCTACTTTTTTAATTCAAGTCATTCGTTGGGGTTAATTTGAATCAAATATGCCGGAAGTCATTGTCCGTTAATAGGGACCTTTTGCATGTCCCATTTTTCACTTATAATGTATTTAAGGCATGCGCAGTTACCTGGTTTGAACTTTATCCCTTACTAAAGGATTATGTTTGACCTTACTTGTGGCCGAATAACGCAGACTTGAGTTCCTTTATTTAGGGACAGTGTTGCCGCCCATATAGCGTTTTGACAAAATCTAATGTAAATTTAAAATATTTTTGTTTCATTATTCATTATTTCGCAGATTTAATTTTATTTCAATTATTGAAAATTATTTTTCATAAAAACTGGTAGATATATGTTGCTGGCAACAGTGTTTACCAACTAACTAAAAAAGTTATAAATTTGCTGTGAAGTGTATAAAAAAAAAGAAGTACACAGCACACAGACCTAATCCTATATTTTCCTGGCGGTTTTTGACGGGTATTGGTTTTTTAGTTTTTTCCTAGTTGTTTTCGGAACTTTTTAATTAATTTTGCCTACAGAACACAAAAAGGCTTTTGACAGATAAATAAAAGATATAACGCAAATAAAAATTGTGTCTGCAAAAGGTAAAAATAGGACTTGTAGATATTACGTGACATCTGTCGTTTAATGTCACATTAATAAAGGATAAAGTTAGCTAATGAAGTGTGTGCAAAAGGTTCCTTATGAATGGCTTTAATACGGGTCTAGAGGTTAATAGGTTTAGGACTGAGCGTATTCAAAAGACAATTGAATTTTGCTGACGTTTCGACTATATTTTTAGTCTTCTTCAGAGCTACAAACAAAAAATAGTTCTTATTAAAACATGATAACTACTTAAAAATAGGATTAAAACTTTGTTCTTTCTTTTTTGGTATAATACCTATTTTATATAAAAAAAAATCAATTTTTATACCAAAAAAGAAAGAACAAAGTTTTAATCCTATTTTTAAGTAGTTATCATGTTTTAATAAGAACTATTTTTTGTTTGTAGCTCTGAAGAAGACTAAAAATATAGTCGAAACGTCAGCAAAATTCAATTGTCTTTTGAATACGCTCAGTCCTAAACCTATTAACCTCTAGACCTGGATCTAACCTTAAAGACGATAATTAACTCTCATCGGCTTTAATACGTTTCAGTAGTACATAAGCACGTGGTCAGCGCCTAAAATTAACTTTGGTTAAAGTCAAATTTAAATACACACTATCCTGTTGCAGAATAATTTAACATACAAGATCTTCTAACGAAAACACCGTTCAAAATTTTACAAAAAATAAATAAATTTAAAAAGACACGTCGATTTCGACCACACACACACAAAAACCGAGAAAGTTGATGGGTTTGGATTCATAAATATTGTTGCAACTCATATTTTTAGGGAAACAAAGAACATCGCACCCGTTTACACAGGCCTTATGGAAAATTTTTGGCTCGGTGAAATTGGCTATAATTTTGGTATGTTATAGTAGGATATGTAACTAAAAAAAATTTAAGTAAAGTTAAGTTTTTCTATGTACAGTTTTTGAGATATATACGATCAAAGTTCGTTAAATGGTCGTTTTTGGGTATGTTCTAATAATAATAACTCTTACATCTTGACCGAAAAAAATTAATTGACCATAAAAATGACTTAGTAAAGGTCTAAGGACATAGTCATTTGTGGTGTCATTCTTGTCCATTTATTAAATAATATACGGAGGATAGTCAAAAAAACATTTTTTTATATCTGCACTATTACCGATTTTTATAACTAGCACATTTTATTTTGATACAGAATAATAGTTTTATATAATATTTAAAGAAAAAAACATTTTTTGCTTTTTGATTGCCCCCGCTATTATAGATATTAATTTTTTTATTGCAGGTATTTTTTTTTTCTAAATAAAATTGACTTTAGCTGTTTTAAGCTATTTTCCGTATGATAAAAATTGATTTGTTAAATATTTTGTAATAAAATACAGCTCACAGAATATTTTTATTATATAAAAAAATACTATAACTTTTGGTTGAATCAAAGGGTCTTTAAAAAAAAAAACGTTTTTATTGTTTTTGCTCTTAAATAATTTTTAAGTTATTTTTGGAAAACGGCTCGGTAAATTTTAATTAAACTTTACCTGCTTATTTTTGTAACTTAGCGTCACACTAGGAAATTTTTTTTTTTTGTATGTCTAGTTTTGAAGATATTAATTTTTGTAACTCTAACTATTCTTATATTTACAGGACGGCGACAAAAAAAAAAGATATTTAACGTTCAATTTTCGCTGTACGTACCGAAACTCTAAACAAATAAGAGCCAAAACAGTAGAAAAATAAAATATATACAGGGGTCTCAAGAAATAGGTTTATTACAAAATGTCAATAGTACGTAATTTTTTGTTAAGCACCAGCTATGGGTGTCATTCTCTGTAATTCCCGAAGCCCCCGTAGACCAGCGTATCCTGGGATACTACTTTACATGCAGTGTACTATAGTTGATGTTCTATTTAAGTGGCACCGCGTCATAGCTTTGGTAAACCAAATTCTGCGGCAAAATCTAAGTAAAGAAGCCTTAAAAAATTAGTGTTTCACTTTGTACATGCAAAGTGCCGCTCGGGGCTTAATGTTCGAAGGATAAAACACTACGACCTTTTAAAGAAGAGATCAAATAGGTACTTACCTGATAAATAAAGATCCGAAACATAAACGGGGATCCAAAATTATATTAAAATGTGCGCAAATATTGATTTAGTTGCAAAGACGGTAATTTGTTTTGTGAAAACCTCCGTCATTATTTGTTTTACATACAGTCAAAACAACACAACAACGAATAGAAAACGTCAAAGCCCTGCTAAATCAATAATATGTTCGTAACAACCAGATAATAGTATATATGTTCCTTTCTAATGAAATCGTTTAGAAGAAGACATCAATAAAAAGCAAGTAAAATAGTAAGCTAATGACTAATTAGTGCAGTGCCTAATTTTGGGAATCAATATCAATAAAAAAATTAAAGAAAGTGCGTGCCACTGTATGTACCTTTCTACTCCCTTCCCGCCCATCAAGGTTTTGATGACGCGGTGTCACTTTAATACAACATCAACTATAGGTACCTAGGAGGCATATAAGATACCCCAGGCAAGGTGTTCAAAATATCTTGGATGCCGCAAGTAGACCACATAATATTAATCAATAAACATACAAATAGAAAAGGTTATAATATATATATGTATATATATATATATATATATATATATATATATATATATATATATATATATATATAAGATAATTTTAATATAATTTAATTTGTTGAGTTATTTTCTAATTTAATGGTTCCAGTTTATAGTTTAAGAAAGAAGTTACATGTTACCATTATTAGTATTAAAATACTACAATAAAACAAGCTTTTTTCTTGATACACCCTGTATATATTTTATTTTTCTACTGTTTTGGCTCTTATTTGCTTAGAGTTTTGATACGTACAGCAAAAATTGGACGTTAAATACCATTTTTTTGTGGCCGTCCTGTAAATATAGGATAGTCAAAGTTACAAAAATTAATATCTTCAAAACTAGACATAGAAAATACTCTGCCAATATATGGGCCCCTAAGCTCACACTAGGTACTATAGTTATAGTGTACGTGCGAGCTAATAAAACTAAAACCTGAAATATATCTTATTCAACTCCAGACTAAATTACCTTTTGTTTGATACCACACAAGCCATGTTTTGACCTAAACTCAAATTTTGAAAAATGAACCCTTAAAAAAACAAAAATTAAAATGTATTTTGTTTAACTATATATATATATATCTATATATATATATATATATATATATATATATATATATATATATATATATATATATATATATATATATATATATATTTATCGGTTTCACAACGTTCTACGTCTTCCGATACCCAATCTCCACTCGTTTCTTATTTCACTATCTATTCCTTCTCTCCAGCTTCTCCTCGGCCTTCCTCGTTTTCTTCGGCCAGTTGGTTTCCATTGTTATATTTGTTTAGGTAGTCTTCCATCATCCATTCTTTGTACATGTCCGTACCACACCAGTTGTTTTGTTCTTATATCATCCACTAGAGTACGTTCACCCACTGTCATAATTTCTCTTATTCTTTGATTGGTAACTCTTTCTCTTTTTGATTTCCCTGCTGCTCTTCTCCAATAGTCCATCTCCGTAGCGGAAAGCATTTTTTCTGTTCTATCTTTGATTGGCCATACTTCTGAGCCGTATGTAATAATACTTTTAACAATGGTGTTATATATAAGCTTTTTGTTATGTTTTGATATACTCTGGTCCCAAATTATTCCACTTAATAAAGTTATTGCTTTTCTTCCTTGTACGTTTCTATCTTTTATAGCTTTGGCTAGTGTTCCGTCAGCTGTAATTTTTAGACCCAAGTATTTATACTCATCACAGGACTGGATTCGCTGCCCAGTATTTAAGATTAGATCCTGTTTCGTTCCACCAATACACATATACTCTGTCTTATTGATATTAACCTCTAGTCCCCACTTATTGTACTCTTCTATTAGTTTTCGTGTCATATATTCGAGGTCGTCATAATCCTGAGCCACCACTATCTGATCATCGGCGAAACATAAAGTATACAAGGTGGTTTCATCCAACGGAATTCCCATGTTTTGGCATTTTCTCTTCCAGACTTTAAGGACCTGTTCCAAATATATCTTGAAGAGCGTAGGCGAGATACAGCAACCTTGTTTAAGACCTTTATTTACTTGAAAGCCTTTGGTTAGTTTTGCTTTTATTTTAACTTTTGCCTTACTATTGCGGTATAACTCTTTGATGGCCTTAATTAGTTGTACGCTTATGTTTGTCTTTTCCAACGCTTTCCAAAGTAAATTTAGTGGTATACTATCATATGCCTTCTGCAAATCTATGTAAAGCAGATGGAGCTCTTGTCCGTATGATAGATGATCTGAAGTCGATCTACCCGCCCTGAAACCAGCTTGTTCTTCTGCCTCCATATCTTTATATTCGCTCTCCACTTTATTTCTTATTATTTTGCCATATATTCTGCTTAGCGTACTAGTTACAGATATACCTCTATAACTGTCACATATATCTTTCCTTCCTTTTTTGTGTATTGTGGATATGTATGACGTTTTCCACTCAGTTGGTACTACAGCTCCATTTAAATATCTTTGAAAAAGATTCCGTAATCTCCAAAACAATTCTTCAGTGCCATATTTAATAAGTTCAGCTGGGATATTTCCGGGTCCGGCAGATTTACCGCTTTTTAAGGTTTTGCACACGTTTTTGACCTCAGATATTGTGAGGGGTACTGGAGATCCCATCGTTCTAATGATATTGTCTCTTTCGTCTTCCTTGAATTCTGCTCTATCTTCAGTTAAAAGTTTTTTAAAATGCTCATCCCATTCTTTGTCTGGTATTGGTGAAATAATATCTCTGCATGTTTCTTTTTTGATCGATTTTATAGTTTGCCAGCTTTCGGTACTTCTCCTACCTCCTAAGTAAGAATCTATTTTCTGGCACTTTTGCATCCATGATTGATTTTTCTTATCACTGATCATTCTTCTCACCTTTGATTGCGCGATTTTGTATTATTTTCTGCTTCTATCTGTCTTTTGGGATAAGTATGTGTGATATAATTTCCTTTTTTCCTCTATTTCACTTTCAATCTCAGCATCCCACCAGTATGGTTTTGTTCTTTTAGGAGTTTCTTCCACTAATCCTAGTGCTTCTTTTGCAGCTTGATGGATGCTTAATGTGATACATTCGTATTCCTCATCTGGGGTTTCACCTGAACTTGAATTAAGTTTTTCGTTCAGTCTCTTTTTGTATAAGTTTTTTACGCTGTCATGTTCTAGGCTTAGTAGATTATATTGACAGTGATCATTTTCCTCATTCACTGTATCATCAAGATTTTGTTGATGGAGGCTTCGGCCTTGATAAGGAAAGAGAATTTTGGTCTCCAGAAAATAGTGATCACTTCCGCATGTTGATCCACGCTTTGTTCTGACATCTTGAATTTTTAGTTTTGTCTTTTGTTTAGTGATAAGATAATCAATGACGGATTTCAGGTTTTGTGAGGGTTTGGTCCAGGTATATTTGTGTATTTTCTTATGTTGGAAAAAACCGTTTTGGATTTTTAGGTCTAATTGCTCACATACTGTGATAAGCCGGTTTCCATTGTCATTAACAACATCGTCTCCATATTGGCCAACTGTCAGATCATTTACTCTGTTACCTGTTCTACTATTTAAATCTCCCAATACTACAATTTCTCTAGATGTACTTACTGCTGATATTTCATTGTGGATTTCTTCAAAAAAATTGTCTTTCACGGCTACATTTGCATCGTCATTATACGCATAGATTCCAAAAGTCTCATTCCTTTTATTGTTATATTCATTCTTATTAGCCGTTCATTTACTGCTTCCCAGTTGGTGATAAATTTTCTAAATCTTTTGTTGACCAAAATAGATACTCCTTGTTGAGCATGTTTTTCTTTTGCCACTCCGCTATAGAAATGGTCATACTGTCCTAGGTTTTCAGATCCTTTTCCTTTCTTCTTCGTTTCTGTTAGTACAGCAAGGTCAACCTTCATTCTGCTGCACTCATGTACTATTTCATTCGATTCATTCCTTGTACGTTCCATGTACCAAAAATCATATTCCTGTTTCTTTGCTTGGTTCGTCTTAGGTTTTTCATTTCTCTCCGAGGCGTTTGATTGGGTTTTTTAACAGTGTACGTTTTTCCCGGGTATCAGAGAGTTAGTCTAATGCCCCAACCCCCAACCTGGAGGACCAGGTGATTTTTGATCGAGGTTTTCTTCCCCTAGCCTTTGACGATTCCAACGCCGGTACTACAAGGCAGCATCTTCTTCTTTTATACTATCCCTAAAAGAAAGGTTCGGGTACGGGGTAGACCTCGTCAGATGTCTATCAGGGGAAATGAATCGACCCCTGCCCTCCGTAGATTCCAGGTACTCTCTGACCCGGAGAGTTAGCACCTGTTTAGGATCCCATTCCCAGGGTTACGGGAGAAGACCACATCGGTATAAAAGGCGGAGAGGATGGACCTCGGTACGGTGATCATTTTGTTTAACTCCGGACTCAATTACCTTTCGTTTGATATCACACACGCCATATTTTTACGTAAATTCTAATTTTTGAAATCTACCCCCACCCTTTTTGAAGAAAAAAAAACTAAAATGTATTTGGTTTAACTCCATACTCAATTACCTTTCGTTTGATATCACACACGCCAATTTTCACATAAACTCTAATTTTTGAAATCTTGCCCCACCCTTTTATTTGGCTTGTGTTGGGTGGATTTTGTTCATTTTTAAATGGGACCATCTCGACCCAAGACCCAGCCTAGGTACCAAATTTCATTAAAATCGGCCAAGCGGTTTTTGAGTTATGCGCGTTGGTCGTTACAGACAGACAGACGGCGCGACAAAAAAGTTTCAAAATCATCTGAAACGCAAAGATATATAAAAATTCTTGAAATATAAAAAAATATAAAACTTTTTTTTTCTCGAAAAAATTAGGATCACCATAGCTCACACTACTATAGTATAGTATATGTGTGAGCTAAAAACATTTTTTAGCTCACACTACTACTATACTATAGTATTAGCTCACACTACTACTATACTATAGTAGTGTGAGCTATAGTGATCCTAATTTTTTGAGAAAAAAAAAGTTAATCCGATTTCAAAAATTTTTATATATCTTTGCGTTTCAGATGATTTTGAAACTCTTTTGTTGCGCCGTCTGTCTGTCTGTCTGTATGTCTGTCTCTCTGTAACGACCAACGCGCATAACTCAAAAACCGCTTGCCCGATTTTAACGAAATTTGGTACCTACACTGGGTTTTGGGTCGAGATGGTCCCATTTAAAAATGAACAAAATCCACCAAACACAAGCCAAATAAAAGGGTGGGGGTATATTTCAAAAATTAGAGTTTATGTAAAAATATGGTGTGTGTGATATCAAACGAAAAGTAATTGCGTCTGGAGTTAAATAAAATACATTTTACTTTTAAAAAAAGGGTGGGGGTAAATTAAAAAAATTAGTGTTTATGTGGAAATATGGCGTGTGTGATATCAAACGAAAGGTAATTGAGTCTGGAGTTAAACAAAATACATTTTAGTTTAAAAAAAAAGGTGGGGGTAGATTTGAAAAATTAAAGTTTAAGTCAAAACATGGCTTGTGTGGTATCAAACGAAAGGTAATTGAGTCTGGAGTTTAATAAAATATATTTCAGTTTTTAGTTATATTAGCTCACACTTACACTATAACTATAGTACATAGTGTGATCTTAGGTGCCCATAGATTGGCAGAGTATTTCCTAGTATGACGCTTAGTTACAAAAATAAGCTGGTGAAGTTTAATTAAAATTCACCGAGCCGCTTTCCAAAAATAAATTAAAAATTATATAAGGGCAAAAAAATGGTTTTTTTTAAAAGACCCAATGACTCAATTAAAAGCTATAGTATTTTTTTATGTAAAAAAAATATTCTTTGAGCTGTATTTTATTACAAAATATTTAACAAATTGATTTTTGTCGTACGGAAAATAGCTTAAAACAGCTAAAGTCAATTGTATTTAGTAAGAAAAAATTCCTGCAATAAAAAAATTATTATATATAAAAGTGGGGGCAACCAAAAAACAAAAATATTTTTTTTCTTTAAATATTATATAAAACTATTAATCTGTGCCAAATGACATCATAAGTGACCTTGTCCTTAGACATTTACTAAGTCATTTTTATGGCCAATTAATTTTTTTCGGTCAAGATGTAAAAGTTATTATTATTAGAACATACACAAAAATGACCATTTAACGAACTTGGACCGTTTATATCTCAAAAACTGTACATAGAAAAACTTAACTTTACTTACAATTTTTTTTAGTTGTATATCCTACTATAACATACTAAAATTATAGCCAATTCCACCGAGCCAAAAATTTTCCATAAGGCCTGTGTAAACAGGTGCGGTGTTCTTTAAGTGAACTTTTTTTTTGACAACAATGCATCTTTTATTAAACAATAGTTATTTAAACAAGGTTTGAAAACGACTCTTTGCACACGATCGAGACAGTTTGGTAGACCGAGCCGAAGGCGAGGTCTACAAGTCGAGGGAGTGTGCAAAGAGGTTTTCAAACGAGTTTTTTACAATATTTTTTATACGACTGCTAATAAAGAAAGAAAAATCATATTTTAATTAACTTGTTTTTATTTCCGACATTTTTACAACAAAACTTTAAAAATTCAACAATTTTTTGACGTATCTAATCAACAAACCATACGAGCAGTGACGGTTGCTACGGAACTAAGCCAACTTATATTGATAGGTGACAACAACAAAAATCACAATGACGGGAGACCCGTATGCAGAAATGACATAGGCGTGCGCAAAAATGACATAATCGTGTGCAAAATATTTTGCACACAGCGTGCGCAAAATGCCATTTTCAGATCGTGTTCTTCGTGTCCAAACCCCCTTTTACAAGACAGTCGTATAAAAAATCAATTAAAGTCGCCATCTCAGAGGTTGAGCCTTATTTGGTTTATACTCAGTAGTATACTTGTATGGGATGAAACGAATTTTGCAAGGAAGAAGAACCGATATCTGTCTATTTTTCTGTTGAGTTTTATAATATATCGATTTGTTTCTCTATTGTAACACCATATTGTTTATTGTCCGAACAAAACAAATTGGGGTTTTAAAACTTGAAGTGGCGTGATGCAAAACAGGTAATGCATAACAAGCTTATAAAGGCAGCTGGCGCTTGTGCTAAAAGAGGGATAAACACGCCCAATAACCGAGCTTGATGCCAAATTGAATGCGCCTTTTATGGAAAATTTTGCGACAATATTTATGAAAGAAAAACATGCCATTTTATCCATGTTTCGTATATCAATTTTAGGAATAAAATTTACTCTTGAAATTGAAAGTGCTTTCGTTGAGTACCGTATTTTTTATTTACCTATTCATTTTCAACTTCTAAATTATATATTTTTAAAATTAAACGTATAGACCCGACTTTCTTGTAAACGATATGAGTCATATTTTTATTAGAAGATGCTGTATGCATGGATTAGATAATGCCGCTTTCACACAACTCGAATATTATTAACTCACGCTTACGCGTTTAATCGCGATTGCTTTCTTTTTTTTAACCAGGCCCTAACTTGTGCTTTTTTCGAAAACCCGCGACATCTCTTTGTTACTAAAGGCAGCAAGTGAGATGGGACCGACTCCTTGTGAAAGCGGCCTTGTCCTTGCTCAATGTAGAGTAGAACCGCCAGTTATGTACAACTATTTTACTCAAAAATATAAAGTTTATTATTTATGTGCTATATAAAATAAAAAGTGCTTTTTTATTCTATCGGGTTCACCACTGAGTCGTCCTGTCTCCAACTTTTTTGACCTTTGAGATCAATAATTTCTTGCCAGGTTTTTCTAAGCAATCTAGTAAAACAGATTAAAACTATAGACTACGAATAGATCGAAAGCCAGCATAGTGAGTTTTGGCACATATAAGTTTTTGTTGAGGTTTGAATCTAGTTTCAGGTCTGGCAAAAGTTTTCAAAATAAAAAAAAAGATTACAATAATCCGATTTCACGCTGAATAGTTCAAAAACTAATAATACCATTTTAACCAGAGTACTTCATGTCGCATTTTTAAAAGGACGAATTTAATCCCTTAAATCAGACGGCAAACAAACCCAATCATTTTTTATCCGCACCTTTCCACATGAATGGGCCAAAATAGTGCAAGTGCACTGATAGAAGAAGAATCGGAGATTTAACACGAAGTCGTCTGGTTAGATTAGGCTTATTGGTTTTCAAAAATGGTGTTTTTTTTATCGGAAAGCTTATATCCCGGCAGAGGACGAACCGAGTTGTTATACTCTATGCTGGCCTTGGATCTATAAGTAAACTGAACCAAACAAATTAACTACAGTGTGCCTTATCAGAGTGTCCACATTTTGGATAAATCTGGAAAGTCAGGAATAAGACAAGTGATCAGAGAGAGTCGGGGATATTATTCAAAAGTCTGGAAAGTCAGGGATATTTTCCCAATGAGAGTATTTGAGGGTCGATATTCCCAAGCTTTAGTTTTAAACTATTGTAGCATAGAAACAAAAAGCAAATAAAAGACCCAGTTGTAAAAAATATACTGTTGCCAACTTTAGAATCTTTAATTTACTCCTGTGTTTTTTATTTTGTCTAAAAAATTTTTTTGTACGGATACCTGACCATTCTTTGATTGTTTCAGCTTTTTAATTTTCATAAAGTAAACTATCGTTAATAAAAAGTGCATGTTTAACAAACTGTGACTAGTCCATGATATTTTCCCTGAATTTAGTGGGTGGGTACAAAAATGAGAGAAAAAGAAGACTTCGAAATTGAAAAAAAGAAGAAAATGCTCAAAAAAAATTTATGTTTAATTTTTTTTGATCGCCTTTAAAATCAAAATTTATTATCCTTTTTTTTTTAGTGTAAATGTAAGTCGTTGATAACGTAATATTAATAATGGGACCTTTTATTAATATTATATAGAACAATAGTTCTCCAAAATAAATAAAAACATAATTAAGTATTGTTACAAATTTAAGTTATTTAAATTTTATAGTTAGAATTTATTAAGGTTTAGTGTAGTATTAGGTTGACGTATTTTATGGTTGTATTCTTAATCTAGGTTTTAGTTGCGTTATCTGTGACAAACTGGTATGCGAACGGTCCGTGTTCTAGAAAAGGGTGGAATAATTCCGAATCGAACAAGGATGGAAAATTCTCGAATAGTAGGCAGACCCTTATATATAGGGCCGGACGTCGTGCATCGGGCAGTCAGAGATAACCAATGATAGTGATCGCTAGATGTTAACGCGAAGTTAATAGGCGTATCAAAGTGGTGAATTATTAGCAAGTTATTAGTAAGTTTAAGTGCGTGTTTTTGTACATAATTGGTCGAAATAAATTGACGTATCTTTTTCAACAATTGCGAGTTTTAATTTGTCGTTGTTAACCCGTAACAATTGGTGTCAGAAGTGGGATTAAAAGAAATAAATAGTGCAAAGACTATCCTTACATAGTACCACCGGCTAGGACAATTGAAAAGAAGAACAGTAAGTAATTTTGCCAGAATATTCACAACTGAATAGTGCAAAGACTACCCTTACATAGTACCACCGGCTAGGACAATTGGACAGAAAAACAGTAAGTGATTTTTCCAGAATATTCGAAGAAGTTCGATATTGATTTATTCAAAAACCAAAAGAGATATTTAAGAATCGACTTCGATATTAGCTTAGTTAGTTAAAAAGTAAGAATTAGAAAGAATTTCTAGAATATTCCATCACTTTCTACGACGCTCTATTCGAAAACCAGAAGAAATATCCAAAAAGCGACTTCGACAGTAGCTTAGTTATTTCAAAAGTAAGAATTACCAAGATTTTCTAGAATATTCCAAAACATTCGACGACGTTCTATTCGAGAACCAGAAGAGATATACCAAAACCGACTTCGAAGTTATTTAAATAGTGAGAATTAGAAAGAATTTCTAGAATATTCCATAACATTCTACGACGATCTATTCGAGAACCAAAAGAGATAATCAAAAAGTGACTTCTACATTTGCCTAGTAGCAGAAAGAGTGACATTTACTAGTATATTCTAGAACATTCCATTAGGTCCTATTTAAGAATTAGAGGAGATATTGAAAAAAAAGACAAAACCGACTACAACATTAGCTTTATAGACCAAAAAAATAAACATTTTAAGTGATTTATCAGGAAGTTGATGCTTACTAGACAAGGATCGGCAAAGATGGAAGATCTAACTAAAATGATGCAGGCTCTAGCAGCTCAAATGGCTCAAAACCAGAACGATATAAGACAGACCATTGAACAAAACCAGAACGACATGAAGCAGACCATTGAACAAAACCAGAACGATATGAAACAGACATTTGAGCAAAGATTAGATGGCATTCAAGAAAACTTCGATCAAATAAAGAGCAACTCCGAGCAGCTTAGAGGAGAGTTCAAGGCAATTTTTTTTAGTTGTATATCCTACTATAACATACTAAAATTATAGCCAATTCCACCGAGCCAAAAATTTTCCATAAGGCCTGTGTAAACAGGTGCGGTGTTCTTTAAGTGAACTTTTTTTTTGACAACAATGCATCTTTTATTAAACAATAGTTATTTAAACAACAAGGTTTGAAAACGACTCTTTGCACACGATCGAGACAGTTTGGTAGACCGAGCCGAAGGCGAGGTCTACAAGTCGAGGGAGTGTGCAAAGAGGTTTTCAAACGAGTTTTTTACAATATTTTTTATACGACTGCTAATAAAGAAAGAAAAATCATATTTTAATTAACTTGTTTTTATTTCCGACATTTTTACAACAAAACTTTAAAAATTCAACAATTTTTTGACGTATCTAATCAACAAACCATACGAGCAGTGACGGTTGCTACGGAACTAAGCCAACTTATATTGATGGGTGACAACAACAAAAATCACAATGACGGGAGACCCGTATGCAGAAATGACATAGGCGTGCGCAAAAATGACATAAGCGTGTGCAAAATATTTTGCACACAGCGTGCGCAAAATGCCATTTTCAGATCGTGTTCTTCGTGTCCAAACCCCCTTTTACAAGACAGTCGTATAAAAAATCAATTAAAGTCGCCATCTCAGAGGTTGAGCCTTATTTGGTTTATACTCAGTAGTATACTTGTATGGGATGAAACGAATTTTGCAAGGAAGAAGAACCGATATCTGTCTATTTTTCTGTTGAGTTTTATAATATATCGATTTGTTTCTCTATTGTAACACCATATTGTTTATTGTGCGAACAAAACAAATTGGGGTTTTAAAACTTGAAGTGGCGTGATGCAAAACAGGTAATGCATAACAAGCTTATAAAGGCAGCTGGCGCTTGTGCTAAAAGAGGGATTAACACGCCCAATAACCGACCTTGATGCCAAATTGAATGCGCCTTTTATGGAAAATTTTGCGACAATATTTATAAAAGAAAAACATGCCATTTTATCCATGTTTCGTATATCAATTTTAGGAATAAAATTTACTCTTGAAATTGAAAGTGCTTTCGTTGAGTACCGTATTTTTTATTTACCTATTCATTTTCAACTTCTAAATTATATATTTTTAAAATTAAACGTATAGACCCGACTTTCTTGTAAACGATATGAGTCATATTTTTATTAGAAGATGCTGTATGCATGGATTAGATAATGCCGCTTTCACACAACTCGAATATTATTAACTCACGCTTACGCGTTTAATCGCGATTGCTTTCTTTTTTTTAACCAGGCCCTAACTTGTGCTTTTTTCGAAAACCCGCGACATCTCTTTGTTACTAAAGGCAGCAAGTGAGATGGGACCGACTCCTTGTGAAAGCGGCCTTGTCCTTGCTCAATGTAGAGTAGAACCGCCAGTTATGTACAACTATTTTACTCAAAAATATAAAGTTTATTATTTATGTGCTATATAAAATAAAAAGTGCTTTTTTATTCTATCGGGTTCACCACTGAGTCGTCCTGTCTCCAACTTTTTTGACCTTTGAGATCAATAATTTCTTGCCAGGTTTTTCTAAGCAATCTAGTAAAACAGATTAAAACTATAGACTACGAATAGATCGAAAGCCAGCATAGTGAGTTTTGGCACATATAAGTTTTTGTTGAGGTTTGAATCTAGTTTCAGGTCTGGCAAAAGTTTTCAAAATAAAAAAAAAGATTACAATAATCCGATTTCACGCTGAATAGTTCAAAAACTAATAATACCATTTTAACCAGAGTACTTCATGTCGCATTTTTAAAAGGACGAATTTAAACCCTTAAATCAGACGGCAAACAAACCCAATCATTTTTTATCCGCACCTTTCCACATGAATGGGCCAAAATAGTGCAAGTGCACTGATAGAAGAAGAATCGGAGATTTAACACGAAGTCGTCTGGTTAGATTAGGCTTATTGGTTTTCAAAAATGGTGTTTTTTTTATCGGAAAGCTTATATCCCGGCAGAGGACGAACCGAGTTGTTATACTCTATGCTGGCCTTGGATCTATAAGTAAACTGAACCAAACAAATTAACTACAGTGTGACTTATCAGAGTGTCCACATTTTGGATAAATCTGGAAAGTCAGGAATAAGACAAGTGATCAGAGAGAGTCGGGGATATTATTCAAAAGTCTGGAAAGTCAGGGATATTTTCCCAATGAGAGTATTTGAGGGTCGATATTCCCAAGCTTTAGTTTTAAACTATTGTAGCATAGAAACAAAAAGCAAATAAAAGACCCAGTTGTAAAAAATATACTGTTGCCAACTTTAGAATCTTTAATTTACTCCTATGTTTTTTATTTTGTCTAAAAAATTTTTTTGTACGGATACCTGACCATTCTTTGATTGTTTCAGCTTTTTAATTTTCATAAAGTAAACTATCGTTAATAAAAAGTGCATGTTTAACAAACTGCGACTAGTCCATGATATTTTCCCTGAATTTAGTGGGTGGGTACAAAAATGAGAGAAAAAGAAGACTTCGAAATTGAAAAAAAGAAGAAAATGCTCAAAAAAAATGTATGTTTAATTTTTTTTGATCGCCTTTAAAATCAAAATTTATTATCCTTTTTTTTTTAGTGTAAATGTAAGTCGTTGATAACGTAATATTAATAATGGGACCTTTTATTAATATTATATAGAACAATAGTTCTCCAAAATAAATAAAAACATAATTAAGTATTGTTACAAATTTAAGTTATTTAAATTTTATAGTTATAATTTATTAAGGTTTAGTGTAGTATTAGGTTGACGTATTTTATGGTTGTATTCTTAATCTAGGTTTTAGTTGCGTTATCTGTGACAAACTGGTATGCGAACGGTCCGTGTTCTAGAAAAGGGTGGAATAATTCCGAATCGAACAAGGATGGAAAATTCTCGAATAGTAGGCAGACCCTTATATATAGGGCCGGACGTCGTGCATCGGGCAGTCAGAGATAACCAATGATAGTGATCGCTAGATGTTAACGCGAAGTTAATAGGCGTATCAAAGTGGTGAATTATTAGCAAGTTATTAGTAAGTTTAAGTGCGTGTTTTTGTACATAATTGGTCGAAATAAATTGACGTATCTTTTTCAACAATTGCGAGTTTTAATTTGTCGTTGTTAACCCGTAACAATTGGTGTCAGAAGTGGGATTAAAAGAAATAAATAGTGCAAAGACTATCCTTACATAGTACCACCGGCTAGGACAATTGAAAAGAAGAACAGTAAGTAATTTTGCCAGAATATTCACAACTGAATAGTGCAAAGACTACCCTTACATAGTACCACCGGCTAGGACAATTGGACAGAAAAACAGTAAGTGATTTTTCCAGAATATTCGAAGAAGTTCGATATTGATTTATTCAAAAACCAAAAGAGATATTTAAGAATCGACTTCGATATTAGCTTAGTTAGTTAAAAAGTAAGAATTAGAAAGAATTTCTAGAATATTCCATCACTTTCTACGACGCTCTATTCGAAAACCAGAAGAAATATCCAAAAAGCGACTTCGACAGTAGCTTAGTTATTTCAAAAGTAAGAATTACCAAGATTTTCTAGAATATTCCAAAACATTCGACGACGTTCTATTCGAGAACCAGAAGAGATATACCAAAACCGACTTCGAAGTTATTTAAATAGTGAGAATTAGAAAGAATTTCTAGAATATTCCATAACATTCTACGACGATCTATTCGAGAACCAAAAGAGATAATCAAAAAGTGACTTCTACATTTGCCTAGTAGCAGAAAGAGTGACATTTACTAGTATATTCTAGAACATTCCATTAGGTCCTATTTAAGAATTAGAGGAGATATTGAAAAAAAAAACAAAACCGACTACAACATTAACTTTATAGACCAAAAAAATAAACATTTTAAGTGATTTATCAGGAAGTTGATGCTTACTAGACAAGGATCGGCAAAGATGGAAGATCTAACTAAAATGATGCAGGCTCTAGCAGCTCAAATGGCTCAAAACCAGAACGATATAAGACAGACCATTGAACAAAACCAGAACGACATGAAGCAGACCATTGAACAAAACGAGAACGATATGAAACAGACATTTGAGCAAAGATTAGATGGCATTCAAGAAAACTTCGATCAAATAAAGAGCAACTCCGAGCAGCTTAGAGGAGAGTTCAAGGCAGCAACCGAAGATCTTAAGGAAGAAATAACTCAGAGAATGCAGAATGTAGAAGAAAAGGTACAAAACAAATTGCAGAATGTAGAAGAAACGTTACAGAACAAATTGCAGAATGTTGAAGAAAAAGTGGAGACCAAGCTACAGAATGTAAGAGAAGAAGTTTTTCAAACAGTGGAAGAAAAGCTCCAGGATGTGTCAAAACAGCTTATACAGCTTCAGAAAGAACATAACAAAATAAAAGCTCAGGGATGTGTTGTGAATTCCAACCAAAACATTAAGCCTCCAAATTTTGACGGTACGTCCTCCTGGTCCACCTACAAACAGCAATTGGAAGCTGCCGCCGCTGCAAATGGTTGGGACGAGGACGAAAAAGCTAGAGCGTTGTTAGTAGCTCTACGGGAACCTGCACTCGGACTTTGACGGTCCATTCCAGTCGAACAAAAACAGAATTATAACGCTTTAGTGGCAGCGCTAGACAGAAGGTATGGAGACGAACACTTGCGAAATTTACATTGGTCAGAATTAAATGTTCGTCAACAAAGAGCAGGGGAGTCATTACAAGAGTATGAAGCGGATATCAGGAGGCTGATGTACTTGGCTTACCCAGAAATGCCAGAAAATTACAGAGATCCCTTCACGGTAGATCGCTTTATTAACGGCTTGCGAGACACGGACTTAGCAAAATTATTACGTCGAGAACGCTTCCATAACAGCAGTGAAGTGTTGATTCGAGCCCTTGAAATTGAATCATCAAATAATATGTCCAGGCCAAAAGTAAGAGGTGTTTCAATTCAGGAGGGAGAAGAAATGAGCACTGGAGATGAGGTCAACTTAAAAACGCTAAACCAACTGTTTCAATCACTGATAGAGAAGATTGATTATTTGAAAGAAAGTAGACGATCCCCTCCAAATGTAAAGTGTTTCAGATGCGGATGTACAGGGCATATTCAACGCGATTGTCGTGTCCAAATGAGGTCTCGCTCACCATCTAGTGGGACAGAGTACCGAAGAAGAGATCAGGAAAACTAAAACTAGTCAACGCAGAGGGGCGGGTGTTGGCTAATGGGAATTTAGCCCCCAAAATTTACTATATCAAGAGCTTAAAACATACTGCTGACAGTCTTAACATCGACGGACTTATTAATGGAAGAAAAGTTAATATAACAGTAGACACTGGTGCTGCCATATCATTGCTTAAGTTCAAAATTGCAACGAGATATAAAATTCGACCAACAGAAAAGAAAATAACACTTAAGACTGTGACTGGAGAATCCGCCGACGTGTTGGAGCAGACAGACATAGACCTACAGCTGGGGAGGTTGAAGATTCGCCACTCGGTATTAGTTGCAGACATAGAAGACGAATTTATTTTGGGAATGGACCTGATAAGTAAACATGGATTTGCGTTTGATAATAAACTTAATACCCTAAGATTTAGGAACGAAGAGCTCATTTTGTCAAATAGTCACATCAATAAAGAACCAATAAAGGTGGTGGCAGTATGCACAACAAGACTAGTCGGTAACAGTGAGACCATCATTTTTGGGAGGCTAGAAAGTAAAACATCAAACTGCGTCGGACTCATAAGCCAACAAAACACACCCAACACCTACCTCGTTGCAAAATCACTAGTTAAAACCGATAAAGACATCCCGATTAGAGTCGCCAATATTTTCCCAAATAGTGTCAAAATTAATAAGGGGGAGGTGGTAGCATTATTTGAACCAGTACAGAAAGTAACAAGATGTGAAGAGCCAACTTCCGAGGATACAAGCAAGTTACCAATGGAGGTACTTCAGCAATTTGAGTCAACTTGGCAACATCTCACTCCAGAAGAATTTAGTAAAGCGAGAGAGTTTATAGAAGAACAAAGTAATATCTTCGAAACTAGGAGTAGTTCGGGACGCACAAACCTTATTCAACATGCTATCAACACTGGCGATGCCCAACCGATAAGACAGCCCCCAAGAAGACTACCAATGGCCAAGCAAGAAGCAGTTCACAATCTCATTAATAAAATGCTCAGCGACGGTGTTATTGAAGAGTCATCAAGTTCTTGGTCATCTCCTGTGGTGTTGGTCACTAAAAAGGATGGAAGTACTAGATTTTGTGTCGACTACAGGAAACCTAACGATGTGACCAAGAAAGATAGTTACCCACTGCCAAGAATAGACGACACATTAACAACGTTGGTAGGATCATATTGGTTTTCTACTCTTGACCTGAAAAGTGGGTATTGGCAAGTAGGAATCTTTGAAAGAGATAAAGAGAAGACTGCATTCTCTGCTGGAAGTGGACTTTATCAGTTTAATGTGATGCCATTTGGCCTGCGCAATGCCCCAGCTACATTTGAAAGACTAATGGAAGTGGTTCTACGAGGCCTTACTTGGAAAACCTGCCTAGTCTATTTGGATGTCATAGTAATGGAGAAATCATTTCAAGATCATCTAGATAATTTACGAGAAGTATTCTCAAGAATCAGGAACGCAAATCTTAAATTGAACTCAAAGAAATGTTTTCTGTTCCAAGAAAAAGTTGAGTTCCTGGGTCACGTCGTTTCCCGAGAAGGCATCCATACCGACGAAAAGAAGTTACAAGCAATAAAAGAATGGCCTCAACCTCGTGGCAAACATGAATTGAGAAGCTTTTTGGGTCTGTGTACATACTACAGACGATTTGTAGAAGGATTCGCCAAAATAGCGTCTCCATTACTTAGACTTACAGAAGATAAAGCTTCTCACAAATGGAATACCGAATGTGACCAAGCATTTAGAAGACTAAAAGCAGCATTATGTTCTAGTCCGATTCTTGCATATCCCATTCCAAAAGGAAAATTCATATTAGATACTGATGCGAGCAACGATGGCATAGGAGCAGTACTCTCCCAAGTACAAGATGGAGAAGAACGGGTCATCGAATTTTTCAGCAAGAAGCTATCCAAACCAGAGAGAAATTATTGTGTTACTAGAAAGGAGCTCCTAGCCATAGTTAAATCCGTAGATCACTTTCACAAATATCTCTACGGACAAGAGTTTCTGATTAGAACGGATCATGCTGCGTTACAGTGGCTCATGAAAATGAAACAACCTGAGGGGCAAGTCGCGAGATGGATAGAAAAGCTACAACAATACCATTATCAAATTAAGCACCGAGCGGGAAGGGTGCATAATAATGCAGATGCATTGTCCAGAAGACCTTGCCCTGAAGATTGTAAACATTGCAGGAGAATTGACCAGAAAGAAGGAATTAACTACGTGCGTCAGATAAAATTAGAACCAGATGAAGAATGGATGTCGGCTTCAATTAAAACCACACAACTTGACGACAAAGATGTAGGACCTATCTTGCGATTGAAAGAAGAGAAGAAGCCACGACCATCATGTCAAGATATCGCAAACCAAGGGGTGATATTCAAATCACTGTGGGCACAATGGGATTCACTGATAGTAGAAGAAAACATCCTTAAACGTGCCAGGGAAAGTGCCGATGGCCTTACTGTGATTAATCAAGTAGTGGTTCCTAGGAGCATGGTAGACAATATAATGGCCGAATGCCATGGTGGAAAATCAGGCGCGCACCTAGGCATAAATAAAACCATGGACAAAATTCGAAACCGATTTTATTGGGTCAATTACTTTCAAGATGTGAAAAACTGGTGCCGCCGATGTTCGACTTGTGCAGCCAGCCAAGGTCCCAAAACAAGGTCCAGAGGTCAAATGAAACAATATAACGTAGGTCTGCCATTCGAACGCATTGCTATTGATGTGGCCGGACCATTTCCAGAAACTAAAAAGGGCAACAAATACATCCTTGTTGTCATGGATTACTTTAGCAAATGGCCAGAAGTTTTTGCTTTGCCTAACCAAGAGGCCGCTACAGTTGCAGAAGTTCTGGTAAATGATGTTTTCAGCCGATTTGGCATTCCTTTGGAACTACATTCAGATCAAGGAAGAAACTTTGAATCAAAGCTCTTCCAGAATCTCTGTGACCTTTTAGGAATACATAAAACACCGACTACTGCTTTACATCCGCAGTCAGATGGCATGGTTGAAAGATTTAATAAAACAATAGAAGAACATCTTTGCAAAGTTGTTGATGAGCACCAAATAGATTGGGACCAATATATTCCATTGTTTTTGATGGCCTATAGAACCGCCATTCACAATACGACAGGAGCTACTCCATCTAGTATCCTGTTTGGTAGAGAACTGCGTTTACCATGTGATATCATGTTTGGTTCACCTGAAGAAGAACACTTAGAGGTTAATGGCTATGTCGAACGTTTAAGGCAAAAGCTGCACGATATCAATGAAGTGGTTAGAGAGCGAATAGAAATAGCCAGTGACCGCATGAAAGCGAGATATGACCTGAAAGCAAACTCTTCAGGGTTCAAAGAGAATGATCAAGTCTGGCTATACAATCCTCAACGCAAGAAAGGAAGATCACCTAAGTTGACACCACCATGGGAAGGGCCTTATAAAGTTGTTAAGAGAATTAATGATGTAGTCTACCGTATCCAGAAAAGACCGAAGTCCAAGATGAAAGTTGTTCATCTAGACAGACTAAAACCTTACCTGGGAAATGTTGATCGAGACGATCAAACCTGAAGAGGAGGATAGTGTTAAAAATTTAAGTTATTTAAATTTTATAGTTAGAATTTATTTAGGTTTAGTTTAGTATTAGGTTGACGTATTTTATGGTTGTATTCTTAATCTAGGTTTTAGTTGCGTTATCTGTGACAAACTGGTATGCGAACGGTCCGTGTTCTAGAAAAGGGTGGAATAATTCCGAATCGAACAAGGATGTAAAATTCTCGAATAGTAGGCAGACCCTTATATATAGGGCCGGACGTCGTGCATCGGGCAGTCAGAGATAACCAATGGTAGTGATCGCTAGATGTTAACGCGAAATTAATAGGCGTATCAAAGTGGTGAATTATTAGCAAGTTATTAGTAAGTTTAAGTGCGTGTTTTTGTACATAATTGGTCGAACTAAATTGACGTATCGTTTTCAACAATTGCGAGTTTTAATTTGTCGTTGTGGACCCGTAACAGTATGTAAGGTTTAATGGGGAAGTGGGTATTTTTTTTTGTAAATTTAAAAAAGTAACTTTCGATATGTGAAACTTTACAAAATGTTTTTCAGACTTTCTGGTCACAGAATGTTTTATTTATTAGTTGAATTTTTTTTACAGGTGTTACGTTAATTTTAAAACACCTATAATATCTCATATACTAAGTTTGGTCTAAAATTTTAAAAAATATATATTTTCGTTATTCGTAATTTTAACTATAATGCGTAATGTTACCATTTATGTTTTTTTCAGATTTTTAGATTGCAGGATGCCAATTTTGGAGTCGTAGTCACTGGCTTCGCTTTTTCGGTCAGTGGGGCAAGTAGGTACTACTAAGGTCACTCATCGTCAAGCAAGCTTTACAGGTAGCGAAGCATAACTCTAATTTTCTATTTTTTGGTTATAATTTTTGACATGTTTTCCTCGGTTTCGCATTGGCGGCTCGTTATTTTAAAAATATGGTTTTAACACAGTCTAAAGATCTATTTAATAATGATAGAGTTTCAGGATAGTTTGCAGCATAACTTTTTAATTCTAATTACATAAATATATATAGTTTAGGTATCTTCATACTGTGAAAAAACATGTTCAAAATAAAACAGAACCGCCAATGCGAAACCGAGGAAAACATGTCAAAAATAATAACCAAAAAATAGAACGCCTGACGTTAGTTTCGCTTCCTATAAAGCTTGCCTTTACGATGAGTGTCCTTAGGTACTACCCCATAGGGACAAGTGGGACATAGTCCAAGCTTGCCTAAATAACACTTTTTTTGTTACAGATGCAGTTATCCTTTAGACAAAATTAAATCTAGTGTTTTGGTTAAAGAAGTTGTGTTTAAGTTTTCTGATTTAATTTTCAATGTATAATAATACGCAACTTTTTTTCAACTGCATTGACTTTTCTTTGTAAAATTCATAATTTTTAAAAAAATTCATAACCTCCGTATTTTTAAAAAATTTTTAGATCTGCAAAAACTATGTTGTACCTTAAATCGAATATTTCAAACTCACTTGCCCCAGAAAAATGCAATGCTGGGTATATGCGGTTTACCAAGAGGAAACCCACTTGCCCCAATAGCCGTTGCAAGTGGGTTGAAGAGACCACATTTATTATTTATTTTTTTGTTTTTAATATTAAATTGATAATACAATACAACATAACCAAGTATTTCCTGTCTAAGAATTAAGTCTGTATCTTTTTGTTTTTGTAAAAGTTACATGATCCTAAGGTCATCCTTTTTAGCACCCACTTACCCCACTTGACCTTATAAAAAAAGGTGTGGTCAGGTCAGTTGCAAGGGGTTGGAGGAGGCTGATGTTTTCTTCCTTTTTTTATGTTTTGTTTTGATAATGGTCACGAATATTTCCATAAGTTGGTCAGGGAGTCAGAGATTCTTTTTGAGAAATGTCAACACCCTGACTTCTGGTCACTGACCCTCAGAATAGAAATGAAGAAGTTGGTTTATAGACAAAGCCAAATTCTATGATTTTATGAAAGGTGGTCGGCCTGATCCTGTACGATATAGTTTCTATTTCTTTTACTGCATTTTTATTCTATTGTGTAAAAATATTTTTTGATTTCTGTTCCGAGGGTTAGTTACCATAAGTCACTTGCCTGGAAATGGGAAACCCACTTATTATAAAAGATAGAGGATTGCGGCTTTCACATTACTGTCCTTGTAGTTTTGAAGCTACGAGGGATAATTTAAAATTTCGAAATTCTAAAAATCGGTCATATCTTCGTTATCAGTGCAGATATTTCAATTTTGTTAAAACTTCTCTACAGAAAGTTGATCCTGGAAATAAAATGACGTCAAATTGTTGGTCCCTCGAATCGGATTCGAGATTTCAGAAAAAAAATTAATATGTTAAATACAGACCTAGATTTTTTTTTCAATTTTTTGCTTCACATTGGGTTAATTAAGCCCTAGCTATTAAAAAAATCCAGGTCCAAAAATTTGACACCGTCATTTTATTGACAGAATCAGACAGGACAGGATTTTTCCACGAGCTTCAAAACTACAAGGGCTAAAAAAAAACGTTTGACATTTTTTTATTTTTTCTTGTCTCAAAATTAAAATTTGCAGACGCAAATTTTCAAGTGCGCATGTGTCTGTTTTGGCACGTGGACACACAGGAGCTGTGTGGATGGAGGCCATATTTGTTTTATTTATATTTTGCGGTGTTTTGCGTTTGTCGTGTAAAATTGTGTTTTTTTTTCTGTGAAAAATGGGAAATAATTCATGTAAAACAAGTGCGGTTTGTGGAAAACTCTCCGGGAGAAGTAAGGCAGTGCCAATAAATAGGTAAGTATTTTCCTTTATTATTCTTCATAGTGTCCACAATAAATCTGCACAATTAATTTTAAAAAACTGCAAATTTAATCCGCAATTCGATAAATTTTTACCCGATCAACTAGTTTTTAGAATAAAATAATAGACATAACCGTAAATTTTTGACAATTGTCAAATAATGTAGTAACGTAATAGAGTGTAAGAATGTATGGGTATGCTCTGTATTTATGTTTGAAGGTATTTGGTATGTATGACATATTTGAAATAATTTTAAGTAAGTAATTAGGAAAATCGCTGGCTATAGTGGGTATAGAGGTCAAGTGCTGCAAACACTTATAGAATTTCGATAAATTTTAAATCTGTGCAAAGTTATAAAAAATATCGACAAAAAAATTGCTAACTTTTACGCTACACTTGTAAAAAAAAAGTTTTTGTGCACATATAATTGATGTTTTCTGCTTTTGACTTCCTCTGTTACTTTTTGTTCATAGAGATAGAAAGTTGAAGAAACTTACAACGCTTCCGAGCTAAGATCACAACAATTGGGCAACACCGCTTTTAATAAATCGGTGCAAGGTAAGACGATGACGTTTAAAAATTGCACTTGGTCTTCGGGAACTTGGGATGATTTTTCACGATCCATAAGTGATAGGGGTGTCAAACCCATTTGTTTCTCTTTATCGCCCTGATTATAGAACTCCTCTAAAAATTTTAAATAAATTTAGAAAGTACAGTGCATGTTTTCGGGAGTTTCAGTTATTCTAGAGTAGAAAGAAAAAATCTGACCCCCAGTTGCAAGGCTAACTTTTGTATTTGTAAAAATTTAATTTTGGTGTACATTTCTTTTTTATAGATTTTTTATAAAGAATCCAACTGCCAAATTGAATTTTATCTTGTCACTTTTATTTTTTGAGATATTACATAAAATTGTTATTTCTTTATGTTTGTAAAATCAACGTGAATTGATTTGGTTTTATTTAATTTTAAGTGAACAATTGTGAACTTCCCAAAACATATCCCATGTATGGTTCAGGAGCCTATTATTTTTCAGCTAGATCGGAAAAAGATAAGTGCCTCGATTTGGAGCTTTTTTAAACCTCTGCAGGACTCCACTTTTAATATACGGTAAAATTTAGCCAACTTTTTGCCGTTTTTTAAAATATATCGGGTCATTGATTGAATGATTCATATGTGAGTGGGCCTTGCAGCCCTTCCACTGCGACCACCTGTGGGTCCAGTGTACCTCACTTTTGAGTGGTTTCTCACCACTCTATGCCTAATCCTCCAAAAAGGTTAGCTATCAGTTTGGGCGAGACACTGTTCAGATCTTCTGAATCAATCTGATATTTATCGAAAGTGTTCTGACGCAAACGTGTATATATATAAATAAAAAAAATTGCAAACATACTACTTTAAAAAGCGAATTTTATGAAATTAATAAATCTAATATTAAAGACAATAAAAATTGAGCTAAAAGCCTTAATATTTGTAAAAAAAATTGTTTTAAAATCCCAGAATACTTTTATTAATGTTATGAATGGTACACCATGAATGAACCAATATAAATTTAGCTTGTAAATATTTATACACAAAATCTCGGCACAGGCGATAAATTTGTTAAAATTAATTCTGCAACAGTATTAATAGTGTTGGATATTAAATCAAATTTGCAAACTGTGACAGAAATTTTTAAAGCAATCTTTTTTATTAATTCCAATTCGTAAAGCGTGTTTTTTATTCACACAAATTTGCAAAGCTAATTTATTAACTTTTTGATAGCACAACAAGCATAGGCCAGCGAAAAATTATGAAATGAACTGTCATTCTGCTTTGTTGATAGTTGATCCTACTTACTGTATACGTTGTCTGTCAAATTTTTAGCTACCATAAACGGTTTACAGGAACCCGATAAATCACAACTTGTCATCATGATGGCCTTGCAAAGCATCCTGCAAAATAAACACAAAACAACAACTCCTAATCTACCTAAATACAAAATTAGTTGAATTTTGGTTTAAAAAATAAAACAAAATTGGGCTGTCAAGGGCTTTTCTATCTTTTTCTCCTCAATTTTAATCGATATTATAGTGTTTTTGGTCAGAAAAAAGAAAAAACTCAGCGTCTTGTCCACTAAAGTCTTTATTGTTTCGGGTTTTATTTTGGACATGTTTCGAGTCTAAAGAGACCCATCATCAGCTGAAACAAGGTAAACAAAGAAGTGTAACTACATCCGAAGCAATTTTCAGTGCCTATTATATAGATTTAAAATGGAGTAATAAAAATATATTGAAAGGGATCAAATAATCACTTTCAGGTTCACTCATGTACTCTGAAACTGACTATTTCACCTCCATCATGTTTAACCAATACCTCAAACTGCATATTACTCATAAAACATCCCTAAAATGTAACGTACCTTTCAAAAACCTTCAAAAGACACTCATGCCCCCAGCAAGCTAATGCAAGGGTTCAAAAAGTTGCTAATACTAGTTGAAAATTCAGCAAAAAATAGGTTTCCTGAGCAGGACTGGGAAGTGGAGAATTCTGTAATTCAAGAGAATTGTGTTAAAAATTAAAAGAATTTTAATTATTTTTATTTTAATATGAGAGTAATTCCACGCCAAATCATCCAATGAGGGTAGCTGCCATGTCACGAAAAAAATTTTTGATAACATGTATTAGTGTCCTTAGGAATACCAAATTAACAAATTTTAATTTTTAATGTCACCTCCCGTATTTTTCAGGCCACTTTAAAAGTAAAAAAAAAGAAGAAAATCAGTTGTGGACTTATATTTTTTTATTTCTATTGTATTAAATTTTATGTAAAAACAAATTTGACGGAAGAAATCTTTAATATTGGTTGGATAATTCTATACAGAAAAAAAATTAACCTCACTTTTTTAACATGGCAAAATAGTTTTAAAAAAATAGTAAATTTTCAGCAAACTAAATTTTTTAAAATTGGAAAAACCGCAAAAACCTCAGAATTGGCGACTTGTGACTAAAAAAATTGCCATGTCTATCTGTCTATTAAAACTTCGCTTGTGCCTTGTTTTACTTGACAATGTATCGTCTAAATAAAAGTAAAATAAAAAATCTGGGTCTGTCATTTTAACATCAATTTTTAAGCTATTTGGTTAAAGCATGTAAAAAATCTAATTTTTTTATTGAGTCGCAAAAGGAAAAAAATTGTGTATAAAAATCATCGTCAGGGGATCTTATTTATAGCCACTACTGTTTTGCGTGACATCCTAGTTTGTGGGTTCAACCCATCTTCATACACTGTCGGAATTTTTTTTTTAGTTTTAAGAATACATTTTTGGTGAGACACGGACATTAATTAGTTTGTTTCTTTGGTAAATGAAATGGTTCAGGTTTAACAGTGGCGTACGCAGGAGGGAGGGGGGTTGGAGGCCTAATCTTTCCAAAGCCATTAAATAACTTCTCCTAAAGATTGAATTTTTCTGAAAGAAGAAATAAATGGTTTTCCAGGACTTTGCTTTTACTCAAGCCCCCTCCCCCAACCCCCTTGGATAATTACTGCATACGCCACTAGGCATTAAAAAAACTAACTACAAAACCAACGCATGGTAAAAGCCCATGTGATGCGTTTTTAGGTACTGTAAAACGATTTGTTTTACATTAAAATCTCAAACAAACAACAACTGGACACCATTCTTTCACTTCTCTGGATGATTTAACTATAAATTCTAAATTTACTTCAAGCTCAGATAAAAAATTTGTTCGGTTTCTGAAATTATAGAACTCAACTTCTTTTCCGATTTTTTAAATATGACAGTAGGTAACTACTAAAAAAGTAAACAAACTTTTAAAAAATTTGTGTAGTGACCTTATGAAGAGAGTTTAGATCATAATTTATTGAACAGTGCTCATATAAATAAACTTTACCTTCTGATAAACCTTAATTTGCAGGGGCGGATCTAGAAACTTTATTTTGGGGGAAAATATCATAATAAATATTTTACAAAACTATTTTGCATAGTGACCAGGAGGTGTATTCTATGTGTCAAAACTGAGTAAAGTTTCAGATTTGGGGGGGGGGCAACCCCCCCGTAGATCCACGCCTGTAATTTGTGATGCAATTTAACATCACTACAAATATTAAAATAACAAAAAAATGTGTAGTGACCTTAAGGATTACAGACCCAGACTTTTTATTCTTGTTTTAAAAAGTATATGATACAGTGAAAAATTTACCCTACTTGATTACCACCAGCACCCCGATAGACAGGGTCATTTTTGATGCTGAAGTTATGGGATTTCCCAGACATTCTTAACTTCTTCGTGGAACTCCAAGGTAACGTCTACTTTTTAAATATGTTTTATACAAGGAAGATATAGTCCTTAAGTATAGCTTTCCAACACTGTATCCAAAATTGAAGAAAACATTACATTTATACCCCAAAAAATATGAAAACGTCGAAACTTTCTGCGTTTTTTGGATATTCTCTAAATTGCTCTAATTAAGCCAGTATAAAAGATTTTGCTAAACATCACATTATTTTGAAAACTAAGACTTTTATGCATGTTTTCAAAATTATAGGTTAATTTTTTTAGGTGCTGTTTACTAAGAGCATAATTTTTTTCTTTAAAGTCCCATTTTGCCCGTTTTTAGACTTTTCAAATGCGTGTACAACAGACTAATTGGATTAAAAAATCTAAAATTGTGCAAAAGTGGTTAAGCATAAGCTGTTTCATTAAGTAAGCATGATTAAAGAAAAAAATTAAATGTCAGGGCATCACTTTTTTTGTAAATTGACTTGGCGTGGAGTTGCTCATGAGTGTCTTTTGAGTAATGTAGTTTGGGGTATTGGTTAAAAATGATGGAGGTGGAATAGTTAGGTTCAGTCTACTTATAGAACACAGATGGTATCTCTACTGCAAAAAAGGGCAATTCGCATAATATCAAAGATTGCAAAAACCAATTCATGCCAGCCATATTTCAGAGAGTTAAAAATTTTAACGTTCTATGATCTCGTTTTATTTGAATCACTCACTAACAAAACCGGTTACTTTCAGAAAAGATCTGATGTGCACCAACACAATACTAGAAATAAAAATCACCTAGTTACTGACAGGCCGTTAACTGCACTTTCAAAAAAACCTACCTTTTGGAATTAGCAAATTATTCACTTAAACATGTTATTGAAAATGAAAACATAATTTTTAAACCTATAAGTGCCTATCAATACCAATGTAATTGAAATAAAATAATTAAACCAGTCAGTAAACTATATGCTTAGTTTTTAGTTTTAGGAACATTAAATTGTACAGCTTTACGCTTTTGCAATAAATAAATTTGATTTGATTTGAGTACATGAGTGAACCCGAAAGTGATTATTTGATCCCTTTCAATATATTTTTATATTCCAGTTTGAATCTATATAATATTGGCACTGAAAATTGCTTCTGATATAGTTGCACTTCTTTGTTCACCTTGTTGCAGCTGATCTCTTTAGACTCGAAACATGTCCTAAATAAAACTCCACTTTAAAAAATGGACTATTGTTTCAAATTATTTTCCTCGTGAAATATTTTTTTACAGTATGTTTACAATTTAAAGAAAAAATATCGCTATTAATAACAAAGTACTGAAATATGTCTTTTATAATAACTTTTTTTTAGTTAAGTTAATCCATGGATAAGTCCTTCACTACATACATCGTTTAATTATGTATAAATTTCCTTATTAGGGATACCTATGATGTCTATTATTCCAATCCACTCTCTGATCGTTGTTGATTTGCATCAGTTTGACTCGGTATTTGAAATAGTTCGCTAAGTCCGTCGCTATGATGGCTTGACGCATTTCAGCACTTATGGCTTGGTACATTTTTTCCGGAATATTATAGAAAGGGTTGACCTAATACAAATGAAATATATTTATAATTATTGTTTTCGAACTAACTTTTTCCTACGATCATGCCGAAAGTCACTTTTTCGCACGCTTCAAAAAACCTAAGAATCAACACCTTTTTTTTTCGGTGTCCTTCAACTTTCAGATTGTCAAGAACCGCCCATGTGAAGGAATTGTCAAGGTTTCAATGCTTTATCCGCATGGCAACGATCTTGCAAATAAAGTGTCCAGCCAAAACTTGCTTGATGTGGTGTGGATGTTTAGACATACAAAACCTATACATTTTTTACATGTTTTATTATTATTTTTGATTTTTATGTTTTCCGCACGCCCGAAGAAAAAATAACTAACTCAATAGTATTCCTAACTTTTGCAGAAAGTTTCTCTTCCGCACTTGATTTCTGGTCAAACTCCGCTATGCTTTCGGAATTTTTTTATGATAGTTTTATGTATGTGAGCCTTCTGAGATTAAATCTATATGTAGACACAGGGTAGGACCTACAGTGACGTAGGTATGTTCAATCTTGTTCAAAATTAATACAGTCGAACCTCTATAACTCTCTCTGCACTTTTTATATGTATGTTAACCTCTTTAACCCGAATTTCTATAACTCGAACTCTCCATAACTCGAACTGTTTTGGTTGTCCCTTTAGTTCGAGTTATAGAGGTTCGACTGTAATTTATATAGAGGTGTTTGAGGTCGAGGCTCATGAATTTTTATTACAAGTGGTTGGCTGACGGTTCTCTGGCTCTTCGTAAAGGATTGAAGAGAGTGATTATGGTTAAGATTATAAAATCCAAGTGTCCAATCGTCGCACAATCTTATTTTGGCTTATTTCGTTAAAAATTGATGTATATGAGGGCTGTTTTTTATATTTAGCATTATAGGAACATGAGGGCGAATGTCGTTACTAAAACCTAACCTAAATTCAAAACGTCAGTGCGACACATATAGTTTTATAGATACAGTGATCTTTTTAAGTTGATAAATCAGTCGAAAAATAAGCTATAAATTTGGACGGATTAGCCTTAGCGACGATCGAAGGCCAGGTGCACAAAAAACGGATGTCACAGGAAAAGGAAGGAAACATCGATGCTGTGCGCATGCTCATCACAGAAGATCGACATGTGACATATCGCGAGATGAAGGTTTCATTGGAGATTTCAAAGACCTCGATTCAAATAATTTTGCATGAAGAATTAGCGGTAAGAAAATTAGTTTTCCACTGGATACCGCATCTGTTAACCGAAGAACAGAAATTGGTGTTAGAAAACTCTAGATTGCTTTGAGGCAGGAAACCGGAAACACGTGTACAGCATGGTCAGTGGTGATGAATCGTGGATTAAATTGTATCTAAAAAGATGGTCGCGACATTTGTCTCAAAAGCAGGAATCATCCTCCACCAAGACAATGCCAGTTCCCACAAAGCACAAAAAACCATTGAATTTTAAACCCAACAAAACGTCGAATTGTTGGACCATCCTTCGTACAGTCCCGACCTAAGTCCCAACGATTTCTATACTTTTCCGAAAATCAAGAATGAACAGTCGACGCCTTCAAGAATGCAATTTTGACAGTACCAACAAACGAGTGGAATTACAGCTTCGACAGTTGGTTTCAGCGCATGCAAAAGTGCATTAATTTTCATGGAGTATACTTCGAGAAACAATAAAGTATTTAAAAGTTATCTACTGTTTTATTCCAGCTGTATATTCAAAACTTAAAAGACAATTAACCCTCGTAGGTGTCCCCGCGGTCAAATTTCTTGTTACATTAACAGTAAGATCTGTTTTAAAATTGCCGTTTCCACTTACCTTATATATCATCATAGCCACTCTATAATGATGATTCTCTAGAACAGACTCGTCATACAGCAACGCCAGAGTATCATCTGTCATTTGGAGATAATTGTTAGTGTATCCTCCATGATCCAAATCGTGGCAAAGGCAGGCAATAAGCAAGGCTTTTATCTAAAAAAAACGTTTTTAATGTAATAATAATAAATCAGTTTATCAATCAATACATCTTATTACAATTTTGAATATAAATAAAGATGAATAAAGAATTTCCTGAAGCAAAATGAAATGTTTGTTATGGCAAAAGAAAAAGGTACATATAAACTATAAAGTTTACTATTTTATTTGAGTCACAATTTGGAGGTTTTTGCCTAAGACGGGATTATTGTTCAATTCAATTTTCGATACTTTTATTTTCACTATTAAAAATATAAAATTATACATACAGAAAAATGTTTTTTTAATACAGCAGACATAAAAATATTTTTAATTTAATTACAATTTGAAATAAATTATGTATACATATTGTTACGGATTTACAACAATTAAAACGAGCAAATGTGAAAAACGATATGTCAATCTATTTCGACAACTCAATGTACAAAAACGCACTCAACTCAATAATAACTCACTACTCAAATCGGCTTATTAACTTCGTGTTAATATCTCGCGATTACAACAACTCGTTATCTCTATCTGAATTACTGACTCGCGCGATGACAGGCCTTATATAGGGTCTTCGATCTTTCGCGAACTATATATCCTTTTCCGGCACTAGAATGTTCGCGTCTAAGTACGAGTGTGTCATAGATAACGCATTTGAAACCTAGACTAATAATACAACCATAAGATAAGTCAACCTAATACTACACTAAACCTAAATAAATTCTAATTTTAAAATTTAAACAACTAAAATTTGTAACAATATTCTGTTTGTTTCGGTTATCCACTGTTTGATTTGTTTTTTAAAATATCTATTTAGTAGATTATCTCTCAACGTTTTTGGTAAGAAATTAAAGAATTTTGGAGCTAGAAACCGGAAATACTGGTGTGACTCTTGAAACTCCGTGGATACAATAAACTACAACCTATTTACCTCAACCTCTGTAAACAAGTCCAGATTTCTTAACATAATGTTGTACATACAATGTGCCACATTGAAAGCATGTTCCCAATTGTGGTAAGGGTTGACTGGCCTGTAACATTTTCTTACTGTTAAAATGAATTCCCTGAGCGTATTCAACTTCACGTCTTTAAAGTTTATGACCCTTTTAACCATGTAATAGAATAATTGGGGCATGATGGGTTCATCTTCGACGCTGATGTACCATCGGAAACTATCAAAGTAAATATTAACATCAAACAAGTTTTTTTGAAAGCTTAACCTCACGGGGGGTTGACAGTTGTTTCGTCCTTATGGGACTCCTCAGAACACTGCTTGGTAAATGTGACACCCTTGCGAAGTTAATTAAACGGTTTTGTCTCTAATCCTATGTCTATAGTGAGAAAACCCTCGCAAGAAGCTCCATCTACCGAGATACGAGAGAAATTAGAACAAGAGCAGGCGAGAATAAACTGCTATATTATCGATCGATGAAAACATCGATTGCAAAGAAAAAGAAGCCATCCGTGACATACGACAGCTCTTTTGTCTTTCAGACCAGAGCAACGCTGATAAGCGTTTTTACCCACCATCAGACGCGAGCGTCAACCAGCGGAATTTTTAAGCCAAATAATACTAGCAAACTTTAATAGGCATTTGCTTTACCTCAATTGACAATCTTGTTGGTGGCTAGGTTGAAGAAGAAGGAGTTGCGTTTAAGTAACTAGTATACTTTGGATTTTAGAGTAGGTAGTAGAGTTTTAACTCAATTATTGACAGAAGATGTGCATGATTGTCGGGACCACAATTAAATACGGCACTTTTTATAGTTCGGTTAATTAAGGTTTAGTTATTGCTATGTATTTTTAAATCGCTCTGAATATATAACCAAGTTATTTGTACTGATCTGATCACAAGTTATAAACCAATACCATTTCTATTTATTACATTTTAAAAACTATTGTCGCTTGAAGCTATAATAGGTCAAACCCAATAGTGGAATGACCAAATGTGTTTTCAGAGATACATAATTCTTTACAAGCATTTTTATACAAAAAAATTAAATAACAAGGTACGCCAGTGCATTAAAATGTCAAAGTAGTTGGATTTATATTATATTAGTTTAGGAGCATTGAGTATGTCTAAAAAATAAACTCTTATTGGACGGTTTGTTGCGAAATATTTAATTTTAACATTTAATTTTGCACGCATTTGATACGCCCCTGTTTCCAAACCAGAAGGGCTACCACATTCTAACCCAGGTTGTTATGATGCTCTAAATTGATTTTCTGATTTATCAGAATTTTAGAAAAATCGGCTGGCTTCGGCGCACACTTATAGTTAGGTGCGGGGTTCTTTGCATCTACGCAACGTCTATTTACCTGGACTCGATTAAAACATTCAGACTTGGTGTCAGTTTTAAGCGGACAACAGTAAGGTTTATCTGCTTATGACGTTATAAAGACAAATACTAAAATTATTTGGATCTCCAGCGCCATTCGTAAAATACTTACTAGCCGAACAAAAGTAAAAAACATTTTAAGTTAGAAACATAGAGAAACCTGTCAAAATTATGTGAATTATTCAAAAATTAATAAGTAATTAAGAAAAACCCAAACTAAAATTACTAACATAATGTTCAAGGGAATGTAAATGAAATATGCAAAGTAGAGATATGCTTATCAGTTCATTTTCATGAACTAGTTCATGTGAACTAGTTCACCAAATTAACTAGTTCACTGAACTAGTTCGTTTAAACTAATAACGGAATGGCTATCCTGTCAGTGTTGCCAACGTCGTATTAGGCTAACAGTTCCTTAAAATCAAAATTTCAAATAGTTCAGTTTATTGTAGCTTGAGCGGGCCACTCAATGCAACGAAACAGGTAACACGACTAATCTACTGAACGAACGCCGGATTTTACTTATTAGTTCAACTCAACAGTTCATTTCTATCAGTTCGTTCGTTCCTCGTAGAAAGCAGTTCAGTATTTCACGAACAGAAACACAGGTATAGCCGCGTTCCTCATGCACAATATAATGTACATAAATAATTGGGTTAAGCCTCGCAAGAGTATTGTGTGTTGTTTCTTTATAGTTCATTTGGAACTAGTTCGTTTTAGAAAAGTGAACTAGTTCGTTTTCCTTATTAAATAAACTAGTTCATTTTTCTAGTTCGTTCGCGAACTACCCATCTATATAACTTACTCATTAAAATTTGGCGGGATATCAACATCTGGCTCCTTAGCAAATGCATCAACGTCATGGATACAAGGTTTAATTTGAAGTCCTAATAGTTTCAGATTTGATTCATTTATTAGGCCCTATAAATTAAATATCTGCCATTGCTTCTTTATTAACTTCACAACATGGGCGTACACAGCATGAAACTTAGGGAGGGGCAAATGCAAAAAGTTAAAAATAAAATAGGCTATGTGAAGTCCAAAGTCTACAAGAATAAGCCGGCTACAATTGAGGCATTGGAAGCCAACATTCATCGCCTTATTCGCCAAATACCACTCGAAATGCTCCAACGCGGCATAGAAAATTGGAACCGGGGAATGGATCACGTTCGCCGCAGTCAAGGAATCTTCAAAAAATAAATGTAAGAATAAATATATGATTTTTTTTTGGTTTTTCAAAAAGTACCTCCAAATGAATCACTATTACAGTAAAACAAAACGTCTGGAACCTTGAGAAAATGTGCTTAAAATCTCTTCTACTTGTTTATTTTTTTTTCTGAAATCTTTCTA
Source organism: Aspidapion aeneum (assembly GCA_963576565.1). Classification (NCBI taxonomy): domain Eukaryota; kingdom Metazoa; phylum Arthropoda; class Insecta; order Coleoptera; family Brentidae; genus Aspidapion; species Aspidapion aeneum. The sequence continues at coordinate 109,552,700 of OY755040.1, forward strand.
AAAATATCATTCTACGGTATGACAATTTTGGCAAAATATGTAGAACAGTTTTTGTTATTGGAAAAAAAAATTCCGCTGGCTTTACAACTTCTGCTATAACCAAAGTTTTTAACTCCTCTTTATTAATTTTTTTGTCTCTCCACAATTTATCCCATAATATAGCCTCATTGTCAAGCCCATTTAAATTATATAATTCTGAAAGTTGTTTATAACGTATCCTAAATTCCAGCATAACAAACGGATGTAGTGCCAATAGTTCGAAAACTGGTGGGTTTTAATTGCAAAAGCGATGCTTGAAAGAAATCAGAGGCTCTAAATAAGGTATTAATAAAGATTTTTTCTAGTGCTCTGGTGGGTTATTTGCGGGAATGTTCATACGATTTTGCTGTCGGTCAACTATCCTTGGCACCTGTAACTCTATTCCAAAGTTTTCAGCTAAGATACTGTTCATGACTTCTTCTGCAAATTCGCGATGATGTTTAATTAGATCTAATACTTTTTTAATATGATTTTCACATTGCGGTAAATCTAAACGTTTAGATTGCAAGATATATGGGCCAGAGGTTCCAAAAGCGAAGTACTTTGCTATCAGGCACAGGGAAATAACAAATACCGGCCATATTGAAGCACTGTAAAGCCGAAATGTCACCTTTCTAATTGCAAAACTGCCGCCTTCTGACAAAAATGTGTCTTTAAATACAGCAATAGTTTTTTTTAGAGACCATCACAAAGGAGAGTAATATTTACCATACTTCGTAAAACTAATTTATGGAAAAAACGAATTATATCCTTCACAGTATAATATATCGTTAGGAATAAGTTTAAAGTTCTAAATTGATTGATTGATTGTTTTATTTGGAAATTATTTTCAAAATTTAGGGGGGCAAGTGCCCCTTCCTGCGTACGCCCATGCCTCAAACAATCAAGTAGATTAGTAAATAAGACCAATCTAATAATATTGATCCTAATTGTTTGAGAGTAAAATTTGGTTAATTAAGTAGCAATATAATTTATATCTTACGTACAGTCTTTTGATTCTTAATGTTGAGTCTAGCATAATGCAGTGCTAGGGCACAGTAGACCGAAAATGTTTTGAACAAGTTTTCATCGGATGGTGTGAAAACTACTCCATTAATTTTATTAACAACTTGTACTACGCCTAAAAATATTTATTAGTATGTAGCTGTTTAAATAATGAGGATAAGTACAAATCAAAACTCAATTTCTGCAATAGACATATTAAATTCCAGCTCTCGCTTTTTAATCGGTGAACGAAGCAAAAAATCTTTTATCAGTGATCGCGTTTTAATAAAAACATTTCTTTAATAAATGAATGGACTTACCTAAAATATTATCCACACTAACAATGGGCATACATAAAATCGACCTTGTGATAAACCCGGTTTTTGGTTCGACTTCAGTAAAGAATCTAGGGTCGTTATAAGCGTCTCTAAGGTTGACAGTGACGCCAGTTCGCGCTACTAAACCTAAAAATATTTATTTTAATTTTAGAAATTTACTTTAGGTATATAACATACTCTGTATACCTCGGTATATACACATTGACAATAAGATATAGTGTGAAGCTGCCCCAGGGTTTCGTGAAAACCGAGCGAATATTTTCTTAAATTCCCTGGTTGCAGCACAAAAATCTTAACATTTTTTTGAGCGTAAGTGTTTTAGTGTACATAGCTTTGATTACAACCGTTTTCTAAATTCTTTCTAAATCTAATTAGCACGTTAGAGTGTCGAACACTATTTGACCTAAAAATTTTATGAAAATCGGTTCAGCGTTTTGGGAGCTATCGTGTTACGGGCAGAAATAATATACACACACAAATAACACATTTTCGGCGTTTTCTTAAAAAATCTTTTTGCGTCGAAACTGATGCCTTCTCTAGCCATTGCTACGCGAACTAGGAAGGTAAAAATATACTGTCGATAGTCAAATTTATCGCGTATCTATATCTCTCTTACCGGGTATACTTCTATCTTTTGAAAGTCTAACTTTGATATTTTTCTTGTGCATAGTAGTGCTGCTGCCATCTATACCCTCATCGAAAACTTCAGCTGTCATATCGTCCGATTCTGGGTCTATGATAAAAAACGATCCTCTCTCCGCACCCAAAGTTGCTTTGGCAAATTTCTAAAGAACAAAATTTATAGAGGGCTAAATATGATGATGAATTTTATTAGTTTCATGAGTATTTTGTTATTTTTATTGGCAATGTCACATCCACTAAGAACAAGTGATTTCAGCAGATTATCACAAGAACTGGCAAACCTTCTCTGCAACGTTGAAGTATTGGAAAATATACGTTTTTACCAGTCAAAATTAGTTAATTTTTAACTACACTGATATTCACTTTCGAGATTTTACGACGCATGGTGATGATGATTCATATGTGAGTGGGCCCTGCATCCCCTCCACTCCGACTACCAGTGGGTCTATTATGGCTCACTTTTGAGTGGTTTATCACCACTGTATGCCTAATCCTCCAAAAGGGCCGGTTATCAGTTTGGGTGAGACACTGTTTAGATCTTCTGAATTAATCTGAGGTTTACCGAAAGTGTTCTGATGTAAACGTGCAATAGCCACACATTCGCACAGTACGAGTACATGTCTGACTGTTTTGTCATCCTCCATACAGAGTCTAGATTCGATCTCTTCTGTTGGTCCCATTGTGCATGGGTACTCTACGTCGACAGTGACCCATATAAAGACCAATCACTATGCGTATCTCCTGGCTGGTTATTCCAATGATGTTCCCGGCTCTCCTTCTACAAGGTCCTTGAATGAACTCTTTAGATCAAAGCTATTCTCCATCTATTTTAATATGGTTGATTTACCAGCATTGTATGATATCCCTAGGGCTGCTTCGGGACCGACATAAAATGTCTCTAATGATTGCTCCTACGTCATCCGCGTATCCCAATACCTCTACACCCAGCGATTCCAAGATGGTAAGAAGATAATCGACCAGTATAAACTACAGGAGGGGAGACAGAACTTCTCCTTGTGGACAACCTATAGCAGCTCTGAAATTTACCATCTCATTGTTAAGAGTTGTTTCAATCAATCGATTTTAGAGTGTGCACCTAATGAACCCCGTGATTGTGGATTCTGTTCCTTGGGCGCACGCTGATTCAAAGAGGAAATTATATAGTGCATTGTTAAAAGCTCCTTCTATATCAAGAAAAATGCCTACTGCGACGCTTTTTGCATCGAGGATTTCCTTGATTCGGAACCAACAACGACACATAGTATGGCACTCAGTTTTACAATTTCCACAATAGCTTCTAATTCTATAACTACGAATTTAGATTGTTTTAAAATAGTTACCACAATTTCAGTAATCAGTTTTTCTAAAGGGACATTGTCAGCAAAATAGCACTTTGTCAAATCCAGTAAATAATCGTTTAATTCTTGCTGTTTTTGCAAAGCTAACCTGAGTCGGTTTTGATGTATTGCTGCTCCCATCCAACCTAAAATGTAAAGCTTTTCACCCGGCGCTCAATTTGGTTATCTTTTGTCGTTAAAAAATAGAAATGTTAAGATTTAAGGTAACGAAAAAAATGGACAGAGTAACCTGACACCACAATGGAGATTTTCAGGTCTTCTTTATTGAATGGGGTTTCAGGCACTGATCTGTACATTTCAACGATCGCGTAACAATCACCATCAGTAGTTACGATTGGGACACAGAGGACTGATTTTACCATATCATCTAAAATAAAAGCCAAGCCGAATTACTTTCTTCTCTGTCAAAGTGATAACCTGCATCACCACTGTTTTACCCCTTGAGAAAAGATAGGTAGGTAATAACCCTTTAATACTGAACTGACTGGACACACAGTTCTCCATATAGCGGTAGTTTTATTACGGATCACTTTGTTTGGTAACCTGTGGTTTAATTATAGTGATTTTTAAGTTGGAGCTTTGCGTATGGCATATAATGAGCGCGAAAGGGTTTTGAAATAACTCTTTCATGGAAAAGTATGAACCAGTACTCTAAGTAGATTGTACGGTAGGATTCTTAGAGACCTAATAGAGAATGATTTTCATGACCAAGAAGAAGAAGAGCAAAGTGGGTTTCGTGCAGGCAGATCTTGTAGTGATAATGTTTTTTGTCTTAAGTAATTGAGAAAAGGAGTGCCAGAAATATAGAGACTCATGTTACTTTTGTGGACCCACAAAAAGTATATGATACCGTTCCAGTAGAAAATTTATGGACAGTGTTAGAACAAACTAATATCAATCATACATATATAAAAGCGACAAAAAAACTTTACAAAGGGTCAAAATCTAAAATTAAAATTGGAAATCGACTTTCAAAAGAATTCCAGGTAACGAAAGGCTTAAGACAGGGATGTTGTATCTCTCCAACTCTTTTTAAAATATATATCGCAGTAGCTCTAAAAAACTGGAAAAGTAAAGTACACGGCATGGGAATACAACTTAACGACCGATTTACCATATACACACTACAGTTTGCTGACGATCAAGTAATTGTAGCTAATGATAAAGAAGACATGGAGTATATGATGAGAAAGTAAACGGAAGAATACCAAAAGTGGGGGTTAACAGTGAACGTGGACAAGACACAGTACTTATGTATTGGAAACGAATCCAGTGAGTTTGAACTAGACCATGGACAAGTAATATCTCCATGCAATGAGTATGTATACTTGGGTGTCACATTTGATAAGACAGGAACAGACTGTAAAGAACTGGAAAAAAAGAATAGTAAAAGCAAAATAGGGTATTGGATGTCAGTATTTTATGGAGCAGAGGGATAATTTTTTTTTTTATTTAACATATATGAAACAAAGATGAAAAGCACGCTGTTGTATGGAATAGAGACTTGTCACGTAACAGAAAAATACAAAACAAAAACGGAAAGTGTCGAAATGGATGCAATAAGAAGAACAATGAGAATATCTAGAACAGATCACATAAGAAATAAGATCATAAAAGAAATAATAGGAATCGAGGGAAGCATAACGGATGACATCACTAAAAAGCAACTGATATGGTACGGCCATGTACAACGGATGAACGACGAAAGATTACCAAAGCAGGTCCTAGAATGGCAACCAATAGGGCGCAGAAAAAGAGGGCGTCCTAAACTAGAATGGCAACAGTCAATCCAAGATCAATAAGTCAAAAAAATCTGACAGAAGATGACTGTCAGGATCGAAGGAGGTGGAGAATAGGCGTCGGACAACGTAGAAAAACGTTCTAAACTGACTAAATAAAAAAAAAATTAACTCTTTTAGTTAAGAACCTTTTAATATTACTAGATTAGCGCTAGTTTTATTACAGTAATTTTTTAAGAGGGAGCTTTGCGTAAGGCGTATAATGAGCGCGTAAGGGTTTTGAAATAACTCTTTTATGGAAAAAGTATTTAATATAAAGGGGAACTATAAAATAATTAAAATTTGTTGAAGCGGTTAAGTCTATCTATCTAGTATATCGGAATAACAATATTAAATATTGTAGACAAAAATCTTAATGAAATACTTTTCAAAATAGTAAAGAAAATTTTCGAGATTTAAGAAATTTTTTAAACAAACTATTATTAAAATTAAATAAACAAAACAATAATATACTTGAGGCATGTGCCCCAACTGCTGGACATCTAGGATATAACACAAAGTTTTAAGACTTGAACAAATGAGATGGAAATTTGCCTACGAATCGTTGCCAGAAAACAGATAAAGTGTTTACTTACCTATTTCAAATGCAAGGGGACGAATCGTTTCAAAATTCAAATTGTAAGGGTTTTGAAATAACACTTTTTTGGGCAGAGTTTTGAAAATGTTGAAAAAATATTTTTTGCACTTTTAAGAAGAGACTTATATACACCGCGCATTTAAAACCCCTTTGCGATAAGGGAAACCGTTTTAGACAAAATAATGTATCAATTTTTTTTTTATATTTAGGTAGTCCAGACACGTTTTTGATAGTTGAGTTTATTTTTTTTTATTGAGGATTTAAATGCGTGCTAAGGAATTATTTTCCTTACTAGTTGCCAAAAGCCAAAAAATATTAAATACTTTTCCCATAAAAGTGTTAATTTCAAAACCCTTAAACACTAATCGACAACTTTAGCAATTCAGAATGTTCGGTTAATTATTCAGTCAAAAGTGCCATATTAGCAAATTCTGCTATCAGTTTCATATCCTTCCCAAAAGTATTTCCGACGAGGAATTTGACATTCCTTGTACCTATTAATCTTTTAGGGGCCATGGGCTGGATCCCTATGCATTTGTAATACGCACTCATTGTGTACCCCGAGATCAATATAAACCGATGAAATTGTGGATCCAGCATATATTATAGGTATTGACATAATGCAACGCCCTCTTTGTAACCACGTTATTTGATGGTTGAGGTTAATTTATTTTTATTGAGAATTTAAATACGAGGAAATATTTTCTTTACTTATTGTCAAAAGTTTTATCAAAAATTATGAAATACTTATTCCATAAAAGTGTTGTTTTAAAACCCTTACACGGTCAATTATGCCATACTCAGACCTCCCTCTTAATCATTCGCACACTCATCAACATCTTTAACCATGTTCAGTATGTTCAATTGATTATTCAGGCAAAAAAGTTTCAGTTTCATATCTTTCCTACCAATTATAAGAAAGGATTTCCGACAAGGAATTCGACATTCCTTGTGTCACTCTTTAGCTCCCATAGGCTGGATCCATATGCATTCGTAATAGGCATCCATTGTAAATAGACCGGTCTATGGATATGTCAAATTTTCACGTCACTGGTGGTCCAGCTGATTTTTGTGAACAAAAGTTAGATAGGATATATATTTAACGAACAAGAAATGTTTTTGGAATTTTTTGAAAACCTAGGCAATTTTACCATTGTTTTTTTAAAATATCCTTATAAAATAATATTTTGGACTATACGTCGTTATTTTTTTTTAGTCCGCTTCATTTTTCTTTACACAAAAATTAAAATTCTAAGAAAATAATGTGTTCGTTTCAGCATCAAAAGTAATCCGCTAACCTACATCCATGTTTACTTCCTAACTCCTCGGTTTACCTTGGATACTAAACTATCACGCTCAGTTTATCTTGTATTTTAAGTTTAGTGTAAACAAAGATGAAGCGGGCAAAAAGAAACGTATATACGTCTAAAAATATTATTTTATAAGGATATACTAAAAAACAATTGGAAAATTGCCTTGGTTTTCAACAAATTCCAAAAATATTAGTTGTTCAATAAAGAGATATCCTATCTAACTTTTGTTTACAACCACCTATGGACCGTTAGGGTCACTGCATCACGAAGACGTAGTGTCTTACGCCAGGCTTCCAGGATGCAGTGACCCTATGGACCGTGATGCTGTAACGCCCTCTTTGTAGGGGGCCTGTATAAAAATATTATGGCAACAAAGGATGATAAAAATTACATTACCTTGATATCCCAACCCTGCAGGAAACCTTTCGTCGCACAAAATGTCATCAACCATGACATACTCCTTTTTAAAAGCGACGTAGGCCGCGACCGTGCTACCTTTCTGGATCTTCCAGTTGACCTTGTGACGTTCGTCCGTAATATTTTTCGGCACCTGGTAAATTTCTTCGGAGGCGGTGTCCACCATGTAAAGAGTAACCCCTGTCAAGTGTCAATAGGAATAATTTTAGTTTCAAGTACTTTAGAATGTTTTTAGTATGACCCGTAATTTTTACGGAAAATAATCACTATTTTATACAGGGTGTCCCAAATAAAAGCAACTGCATGGGGATTTCGAAAACTGTAATAGATACAAGTTTGTTTAAATGAGAAAAAAGCTGCGCTATTTTAAGCTCAATCAGATGCCGTATCAAAATTAAAAATATCTACAGAGGTTTTTAAAATATCGAGCAAAACTAAAAATTGTGTTTTTTGAAAAATTGAAATATCGCCGCCATCTTGCAAACAAATTTAATGAATTTTGGTAGTTTTGTATAAGCAACTACGGCCAATTGATGGCGATAACAATCTTTTTCTAGACCTTCTAGTTTTTTTGAAACCATAGCCAACTTCGTTATTTTTTAGGACCGCCATATTGGATTTATACTTCAATAAATGGAGCATAAAAGGAGCTTTTTAACCATGTATAATAAGCCTATATTTGGATGACCGAACAAAAAAACAAAAGTTTGCATTTATTATTTAATTTAAAATAAAACTAAAAACCGATATCAAAGCATTGAATTAACTAAGCAAATGTTCGAAAATTCCACCGTTGTTATTCATGCAAATCCTGCATCGATGAATTAGAGACATGCATGCATCTCTAACCATTTGTTCAAGAATTTCTTCTATGGCTTGAATAACGGCTGCCTCAAGTTCTTCTATCGTATTATGAGTAGTAGAATAAACTTTATCCTTTAGGTATCCCCAAATACCAAAATCAAGAGGCGTAAGGTCCGGCGAACGTGCAGGCCAGGCAACTGGACCCCGATTTCCGATCCAGTTATTTCCATGTTGCTGATTCAAATAGTCGCTTATGATTCTTGCATTATGTGGAGGTTTCTAAAATTTGGTCAACGTAATTTTGTAGAATTTCTAGATATCGAGGTGCTGTCAAATTATTATGACTCCGTTTATGACTCCTAGCCATACATTCAAACCCCACCTAACTTGATGATGTACCTCACGATTTAAGAACGGATTTTCATCGGCCCAGTATACGTAGTTATGTCTGTTAAACACCCCGCAGTTTGTGAACCTGCTTTCATCACCACAGAACCTTAAGCGGAAATTGAAGGTTTTCTTGCGATTTTTGTATGAACCAATTGCAAAACAAGGTTCTTCTTTTTAAGTCACCATCTCGGAGTGCTTGTGTCGCATATGGATGATACTTAAATTTTTTACGAATTCTTTGTGCAGTTGATTTGGGTACTTCAACATTATTTTCCAGACACAAAAAAAAAAATTCAAAAAATATTTTCAAACTAGTAAGAACCTTTCATTTTGAAATTTATATTGGAGAACTTGGCTTTACTTTTATCTCAATTCTTTTTACGGAATGCCATTTTCGCGTACTTGGCTTTTTTTTACATGAAAGGTTTTTGTTATGATTTTGTTTTTTATAGCTCTTACAGTTTTTAAGATATTTAGCTCAAATTTGGCACGTATATTTACTTATAGGTACTACAATATTATGCTTGCCAAATAAGTTTTAAATAATTTGTTTATTTTGATATACTCGCGATGCCATACTGGCGCATTTTTTATTTTATAATAGCAGACTTTAGTGAAACAGCTACTTTCTCTGAAACGTTAAAAATGCAAAAAAATTGCAATAAACAAAAAAGTTTGCAAATAAAACAAGGATTTTATTTCTTGTCTTAAACTATTTTGTTCTGCCTAACAGTGGCTTACAAGGGAAAAAAACGGGGAAAAAGGCGACATGACCCATGAAAAGTATCACTCTGGAGATTTTTTCTCTTATTTGGCATGTCTAATATTGTAGTGTCTATAGCTTAATACACGTGCCAAATTTGAACTAAATATTTTAAAAACTGCAGGAGCTATAAACAAAGAACTATATAAAAAACTAAACTAACACCCTGTATCTCGAAAAAAATTCTTAATTTTGACACGCTGTATCTAAAAAACAAAGATGTTTATTGCAACATGTAACAGAATTTTTTTCTTTGACTTTTCCTAAAACTCCATTAAGTTTGGTGCATCATTTAAATTACACCCTGTAGGTCTATCAGAAAAAACGAAAAGTGAATAACTTTTAAACCCAAAAAGATATCGAAAAACAGTTAAAGACGGTCGATAACAATATTATTGGTTAAAAACCGTTGAACCCAAAAATGTTGAGAGGATAAGTGTATAATCGGTCACATATAAGGTCGCGTTACTAAAAGTTGAAAAAAAATTATTAAAACTTCTTAAGTACAAAAGATATCGAAATACTGAATATATGATTTTTTTCAAACAATTACTGCAATTTCTAAAAATATTGCTATAGCTTGTGTTTCAGAGATATTCTTTAAAACCGCAAAAATTCAATTACAAGAAAATGCAGTATGTAAAAAATGTAATATATTTTTAAAAAAATCAACAATGATCAGCTAAAATGTTGGCACATTTTAATATACAGGTTGATTAATATTTATCGTCTTTTTTAAAATGATAAATATTTCTTTAGGCCTTCCAGATCAATCTATTTATGATTTTGTGAAACTATGCAAAATATAATTTTAATTTAGTGCTTTCTATGTATTTTGAATTTGTGTACCTCTATTAAAACGAATAAATTTTATACTCTTTTTTATCAAATGCTCCATTTAATTAAAGCAACCTTTTCGATATTATGACAATTTAGCCACTTTTAGCAACTTGGAAAACCAAAATATGTGAAAAAAAAAGATGCAATGTCCATCTTTAGTAAAAACTTTGATTATTTTTTAAATAAACCATAACTACAAAGTAAAACTAGAGAAGTAAATTTAAAACAGTTACTTATACTTCTTATCATCAAAGTAAATAAAATATTTCGATGGAATAAACTCTTTAAATTTGTTAAAAAAGTTTTTATAAACATGGGCAGAAAAAACAGATTAAGAGAGTTAGGTGAGCTTAGGTTAGGTTACAATAGGTAGGGTGGAACTTTTTGCAACAATTTAGGCAGAATATGTCTTTCCATTCGACACCCTGTATAAAACTTACCGCACGCTTTGGTAATAACTTTCAATACTTCAGCAGTTTCGGATAAGACTGAAGCCAAGTCGACGCTATCTGATAAAAAACTGGATAAATCTTGCATAAGCACGCTCGGTTTGTTCTGAAGATAGAAACTAAACTTCTGACTCTCTTTGGCCTTATCGCCAAGCCCACGACTTTTCCGAACGATCTTTACATACCTGGGTTAAATAAGAAGATGTATAAATTAGGTACTTAACATAAAAATTTCAGAAAAATATGCTTTGCATGCTTCACTTTTTTATTTTGGAGCCAAACCATTGGGCTGCTAAAGAAATACATAAAACAAACTAAATACTTACGGTGCTATCACTCTCCGCGTGGCTTTGTCCGTGGTATCAATGTTCATTTGATCCTTAAATAGTTTCTTCTTCTTATCCATATTTAAAAATATTTTTAAGGTCTGGGCGATTAGAAAAACAATAAAATTGTAAAATAGAAAACCTAGAATACTAACAACATAAATATGTCAAAAAGTTAAAAGGAAAGATTATAGAATATGTCAAAAGATTGTTTTTTATTTATTAAAAATTGACGTTACCAGAAAAATCTTTAGGTGTCCAGTGAACAGGTGGCGGTGAAAAGATCGAAAGATAAAATCTCAAATAATAAAAGCTCGAAGGACTAATCAAGAAAGAGAGACAAAATCTCGAATCGAATCTCGAAAAATATTAAAAAAAGGCACTAACCTAACCAGATCAACTTAGGTTTAAGCTTCGTTTTTCTTCTTTTAATTTTTTTGAAATTTTACGATCTTTCGTCTTTCGATATTTTTGTTTGTGAGATTTTGGTGTACGAGCTTTTGTTTTTCGAGATTTTATCGTTCGAGCTTTTGTTTTTGGAAATTTTGTCGTTTAAGCATTTGTTTTTTCAGATTGTTTTTCGGTCTTTTGTATTTTGAGCAAATGTATTTGAGATTTTGTCTTTTGATCTTTTCACCCACTGAAAGCATATTTTTATATTATCTGTTTTTCTTATCTTTAAAATTTTATATATATAAATATGACATTTCATTGGGGCATTCAACATATTCTTACAAAAACCGTGCTCTTTTTCTCTTTTATACTCTCAAAAATAAATAAAATCAGAACTCCAAAAAGTTACTAGTGTTTCTATGGCCACATAAAATTTCATCCTTCAGCTTGTTCTAATTTAATGTGTGTATTTAGAATATCAAACTATACTTTGAAACTAATTTTTTTCATTGATTTAAACAGTAAATATATATATACATAGTCCTAAAAAGATGTTTATTTTTTTTATTTTTCCAACCTATTTAATACGTTCCCTTCCTAAAGATTTTCTTCGTTTAAACTAAGAATATCCCACTTTTACAAGTTTCAAAACGTAAAAAAAAAAAAAAATTAATCATTGCCCGTCTTCTATTTGGTGTAGGGATGGATAATGACAATAAAATAAGAAAAAGCTAATTATAAAAATAACAAATATATTGTAACTCTCTAAACATTATTATCACATTAATCTTGAAAAAATAACTTGAATAAAATAGCTAAAAAGGTTAAAAAAAGCAAAACTTTTGTGATGTGATTTAAAGTGTTGCATTTTGCTCCTGGTTTCCCTGTTTTTTCTCAAGATAAAAAAAAGGAGTAAAGGTAAAGCTGTTAAATTTGAATTTTCTTCAAAATATGGTGGGTGTTATGACAATCACGTATTATCTATTTATATGAAGGCACGGAAGAAACAACTCTAATCCTCGAACAAGTACAGTGAACTTTTTTTTATCATGTATCATAGGGATTTACGTTAAAATTTCGACTCCATGTTAATTTTTGTGCTGCATCTAATTAATTGTTAAAATTTTGTAAATTTGTGGTATAAATTCTCTTAAATCTAATAAACAAACATTTGCTTTAATGAATCTTGTAAAACATATATTCAAAAACTATATTTTTCAGTATTCCTCGTGAACAAAAATATTAACATTGGTTAATCTAAACATGTCAGTTGGGTCACTGCTAACAAAAGTTAAAGCAAGCCCTCTAAAAACTAGTTTTCTTGACAAATTTAGAAAAAAATAAAGCATTGATTTAAATCAATAGAAACTATATAAGTATATTTTTTATGGCTTAACCAGAGTTTTGGTTACAAAACCAATCATTTAGCCTATAGCTAGGACTAGTGGTCGGATACTATCGATAGTTTGTGACTATCGATAGTTTTCAAGAACCATCGATAATTTTCAAAATAATTTTCCCGAGAATCCTTTAAAGCACTAAAATAAAAATAAAAGCAAGTTTATTAGCAACCAAACAGCAATTCAGCACTAGATCAGTAGATCATAAATAAAATCTATAGGTAATAATGATTGCCTAACTGCCTTCTCCATCAGTTTTATCATGTCTCTGCTTTCTACTCGTGCTACCATCTATTGCTTTATGAACAAACTAGAAAAAAGTCACCCAATGCAATAACGGGGAATCACAGGGTTCAATTATTTAGTGTGCTTTTGCTTTATTTCCTGTAGCTAGTAGGACGCTTTTGGTAAGGCCACTAATTTCGAAACAATAGAAACCATGTTTTTTTTTCGATAGTACTATCAATAGTATCTCTTGAGACTATCGATAGGGCTGACTATCGATAGTATCCGACCACTAGCTAGGACACGTCTGTGTCTGTAAACAAAGTTGTAACCCCCCATTCATTGCAGGACAAAAGTTAACATAAGGTTGAAATTTTAACATGTAAATCCCTGATACATTAAACTTTAATCAGCAGCAAAACGTAAAACTGTGGATCACCTCGAACTAAAAAACCTAAATCTACGTGATAAAGAAAACTAATAAAAAAAAACTAATTAAAAATTATGTGCTTAAACATACGACTACTTTTTGTAGAAAAAATATTTAAATAAAAACAAAATGAAGTTTAAAATGAAATAAAATACTCTTGGATTTCTCTGATTAGTAATCACAGATCTTAAAAAATACTTATCAAGAATCAATCCTTTTGACGAACATTTCTCTTGAGTTTAATAAATCCCTCAAATAAGCTGCTTGCTGTAGTTCTTTAAAATTTTGGGTTTTCCTGTATAAAACTGGACAATCCAGAGATATGCATGTGTTTTCTTTAAAAGACCCCGTACATGACTGACATATCTAAAAACAAATTACATAATAAAGCGATGTACAATATTACAATAAAAAAACAGCGATCTAATCGAATAACGGTTTCCTACTCTGTTTCGGCGACTTCGCGTTGTTACTTCCCTACATATGATTATACACAGTAGACGAACCATTATATCGAATAAGAAAATAGTTATATTCCTTTTCTTTTTGTCGAGCACAGGGACCTTTAAGCTGCATCGTCATTTAAGCAAATTACAAGTGACCTTACAGGACCTCTTAACGTCTTCACAAAATTCCATATTGTTCTTATAAAATTCCAAATAAATTTTCCAGCCCACCTGGGAACTCTATCCCAATAAAAATAACAAAAAGCAAACACGAATTTAAAAATAACTGGACAATGTTTAGCAAGAGTCGAATAAGGTTAGGTCGAGAGAGCCTTATTCAATAAAGAAAAGAAAGGCAAAATTAAAAACCTACCAATTTAGTATCATTATGTTTCCGCTCCCAAGCAGCGATTTTCTCAAACAACACCAGAGCTGTTTTGGTCGGATTTTTTGCACATATTTCACAAATATCATCCTTCCTTGAAACCTGAGTGCAGCTAGCGCATACTTTGCTAGCAAAGTATTGTGACAGAGTTGTTTTCGCTCCCACCACGGGAGAGTTTGATTGAAGGTATATGGCGGATTTTCGGGGCATCTGATTAAACCTTTTAACAACAAGAAAAATTCTTTAGCTATTTTTGAATTACCGCCAAACTGATCATGAAACTTATCGGTTTGGATGCTGATAATGGTTTATGTATAGTAAAATCTTTATCAAATTAAAAATATTTATATTTATAATACCATAACTGGTGTAAAATAAAAATACTGCGTGAGTGGACTTTCTAACACTTTCTGTGTGCTGCATCTGTACCATCGAATATGTTCGATGTCTGTACTTTGCTTCATTTGCAACTTTGGAATGAGTCATATATTCAGCTTCTGCTGTGAAAAGAGGAACATTCTTTGTTTTCTTATATTATGTCGCTTTTTCTAATTTTAAACCTACTTCCATAGGTGATGACACGGGTTTGAGTTTCTTCGTTTATTTTGAGTAATGTTTGCTTTTGTTTAAATTCTATATCAAGACAATATTTAAAATTTATTATTCAATGATACTTTTCGCTTCCTCAGTCATCCAGGTGTAAATTCAAGGACTGCAGTGAGTGATTTAATTGAACCATTGTCAACCTGCTTGTTTCAGTTAATAAACAAATTTTCTCTTGATATCCGTTTGTTAAACTTTTTAACTCTTTTCTTGATTTGAGAAATGTCTGTTTACTATCTTTTTTGACTTTCCTTGAATACTATAGTTTATATGTATTTCGGCTGCAAATATTATATATTATACTTATTCACATTCATAAAAATAAACAATAACATTTTTGAGATTATGTTCTGAAATACGGAAGCCGAAATTTAAAAATATTAGTTAGGCTCCAATAAAAAACTTAACAGCCCATTTGATTTTAAATCATACTCACCGAGATTTTTGACATCATCATCTTATAGAAGTAAAGCCGGTAGATAAAGATTTACTTTTATGCTCTCTTTTTCTAGCAATAATTCGATCACCCCATTTAACAAAATTTTTGGGACACCCTATACATAATATGTACATAGTGATAGCTTACTAAGCTATATAAGCTATAAAATTTCAATTTAATTGCATTTTAATAATACTATGTATATCATTCTTCAAGTATAATCAGTAAAATCCAGTATGGGTAAAAACCTGCATAACTGTATTATGAGCTACTAAAGATGATCAAATGCTATAAAATTTCGATTTAATTGCATTTTAATAATACTATTATCTTTAAGTATAATCAGTGAAATTCAGTATGGGTAAAAACCTGCATAACTGTATTATGAACAAAGTCTGAAAAATAATGTTTATGTGACAAACAAATACGTTAAAGCATAAATACATGTTCAAAAAATCGAAAAGTAAAGCACTCATAGCTTACTTTGAAAACAATGGCAAATTTAAATTTGCAGACGCGAATTTTCAAAAGCGTATACGTGTGTTTAGTCAATCACAGCCAAACGACAAAGCTCGTTGCCTAAACAGGCCGCTGAATCGGCTCTGTGTCGCAAAAAGTTCGGAGTCTATCTGCAAATAGAGCGAGTTTTAAAAAAACTTACCAAACATTTAAATCCGCTCCAATCAAACTCAGGCACCTGTTTATAGGTGGTATGAGCACTTTGGTAATGTAATACAGTGAATTTAGTCTTAATGAACTTTCATTTAAGACTTCGTAAGGGCTTCGAACCAGTCTAATCAGGGGCAAACCAGGAGGACCGTTGATGATCACGTAAGGTACGCGTTCGCCGTTGCGAGGTCTGTTGCGTCGGTCAATGGCTGTCCATTTTCTAGTAATAAAATAACATGTAGCCCATTAATTGTACAGCAAGATATTTTTAAAGTTTTACCAAAAGATTTGTGGTAAGACGTGAGTGACATACATATAAAGAAATAAAGGCTAATTTCATTGTAACAGTTACGAAATTTATGTTTTTAAATCAAAATGATCTAGGTATACAAAAGTATATACTTGTCCTAACTGACAACATCAAACCTTAAGAAGTTATAATAATAATATAATATAATCTTCACTGTAGTCCATTTGGTAAAGACAAAAATAATTTCCCAAATATTATAAAAAATATGTAAACTTTCCAGAGTTTTTTGGACTCTTAACAAACCCTTGACAGTAGAGAACTTAACTTATTCCTAAACTTACGTACCGTGTTAATTCCAACGCAGGTACACATGCCCCAGGCTTATAACCTGCCGCACCCCTGAATTCCTTGGCAAACGTCAGATCTTGTATGCTGGCTTTTCCAGATTGAATTTTTGAAAATTGCCTGATTACGTATTTTTTTATAAGACTGACGTCTTTGGTTTCAAAAAGAAGGTGAAGGCATTTTTCCAACATCTGTTAAAATAATGAAATCATAACAAAAACATTTTATCTAAAAAAAGTACGCGAAAATGGTATTCCGTAAAAAGGTAAAAGTAAAGCCAAGTTCTCCAATACAAATTTCAAAATTAAAGGTTCTGACTAGTTTGGAAATGTTTTTTAAACGAATGAGTGGCTATTTCGATGTGTTTTGAAGTTTTGTAACTACTGTACTACTTAATGGAAGTCCAAGAAACTTGAAGGGGTTGTTAACTCTATGAAGATCTACGACTGTGCAAAGTTTGAGTTTCGTAGCTTATTTAGAAGTAAAGGTAGGTCAAATATGAGCTAAAATAGGTGAACTGTCAAACATTTATTTTGTCGATGAATCACATAGGACTTTTTTGACGGTTGGCAAAAAAAGAAGAGAATGCAAAATAACGACGCATTGATAAATAAAATACTTTTTCGCAAAAATGGTTCATATTTGCAGAACCACATTAGACAAATGTGACTCACCTCTTGTTACAATCAAATAGTTTCTACTTTTATAAACAAGAAAGCTTCTTTTTAAAACTAACTGTTATTTCGTCTCTATCTCTAGTTAACCGTTGTAATTTATTTTTTTATTTTTTTTGTTTAATTAATAATCGGCTTGTATAAAAAACCCAAACCTAACCAAACCAATCGCCTTGTTTTGTAATGAAAAATGCACTTATTATCCCGCATTTTAGTAACTTTTTACTATCCCTAGGATGAAAAGTGAGAAAAAAATAAAAAATTGGGATGAAAAGTGACTGATCAGAGATAAACAGTATAAATAAAAAAAAACGTAAAAATCTAAAAAAATCAAAAAAACTCGGAAAATTAAGTAAAAAGTGCGAAAAATAGCGTATAAACCTCGTGTTAAAAGTATCTTCTTATCCGTCAACGAATTGTAGCCATCCCTCTGGCCGGCCTACAAAACTTTCTGCCTCGGGATAAAAGGTGACATTTTTATCCCGTGGTATATCAAAAACGAAAAAATTAAAAAAATACATGTTTACTTTTTTTTTAATTTTGAATCTATTTTGGATATAAAGTGGATTGTACATCTTCTAATAGACTGTGTAATGTGTACCTTTTTCGACTTAGTCAATTAAAAAAATATTTACCTTTGATGCAGCTGGACACCCATCCCTTCTTACAGTTTCTATTCCTTTGGCATCAAATACCGGCTCTTTTTGGCCAGGACTTTCATACATGTACCCAACATATCTAAAATCAACCAAAAATAAACAAAAAATAACGGATGGTTAAAAAATATACGTACAGGGTTCTAACACGCCAATTCTATTTTAAAGAGAGGCATTTTTAAAGCATAGGGGGGAAAGGCTTTTTAATTACCATAAAGGTACTAGTACTACTACTGTAAATGAATGTAAAATAGTGATTTCAAATGCAAATATTGCCAAAGTAAATTGATTAAAATGAAAATAATAAAATACAAAGATCTATTCAAAAACTAAGTAACAGCGTATTTTATGAAAATTTGCAGCTTATCAATTTCACAGTCCTAGTGATGCTAAACAGTGCTTTATCAACCCTGAATTATTAAAGTTATAAAATACAGATTTTTTTAAGGTAGCACAAATTTCAATTCGCTATGCCTACGTATTTGTCTAAAAATATTTCGAAAATGGTTAGTGCCTTCTAAAGCATCTTTTATTTTTCACAATTTTTTTTACCTACTTCTAAGAATTTTCTTGACCCCTACTGCTGAAAAGCAAACAATAGTCGATGAGATCGACATTGTCGTCCAATGAACCACCCAACTAATTTTACCCAGTTTCACTTGCTCTATATTCCCTCCTCTCTCACAACATACTGTTTTAATAATCCTCACCTTCCTGCCTCCATATACTTACCTCTTTTTAGTTTGCAAAATACAAGGCTGATATACTTTTTCTAACTTCAACTTCACCGGATCTGGGTTATCGATAGAAACCGCTTCGGCAATTTTCTTTCCGATTTCGAAGGTCGCTTCTTTTGATTTTCCCGGAACGCATACAAACAGTGAGTCAGTGTCGCCATAAACAACCTAGGTCATTAGAAGGAGCAGAGTAATATTGGTAGAAGAATATATACATGAGACTTTTTAAGAAAAACAATTGAAATAATATAAATTTAAACATTTTGTGAAAAAGCGTGTTTTTAGGTACTTTTGATAAGAATTGGCTTGTCGGTTTCGGATATAATTAATATTTTTGAAGTGTAAACTTCTTTAGACGCGTTTAGCAGTTTTTGTGGGTAGTGAATTGAAATGAGCCGTCAGGCTCGGCTATGTAACGCTCATGCGGGTGAAGTCGGCTCGAGTCGACTAACTGTGAGAGGAACATTCAGCGAGCGATATGATGCAGATGAAGGCCAGTATTATTAATTTCGCCTTGTTGAAGTTTACACTTCTGCCGTGTGGTCTTAAGCCATATACGTAATATTCCAATACCCACGGTAATTTCCAGTTCTTGATGAAAACATTAAGAAATGGCAATATCAAATGTACATAAGAGTGTCCTTGTAGAATTTAGTATAAAATGTCCTGATTGGTTATTTTTAAACACATGCTTTAATTTACTCATGCATCTTATTTTATTGGTGTATATCGTCCCCACACATTTGACCCGTGTCGTCACATTGATTTATCGGCGCACAGTGGCCAAAAACCCTATCTATGTAAATGTACAACTACAACTTTAAATAACGATATAGAGATTTTTTTTAAAGAGTTTAATCGCAAGCAAGTTTTTTTCAAATAAGGCAATTTCATTTGTGGCGCCTTTTTGGAAGGCTTCACATCGTCTCCTGGATCAATAAATAATGTGACAGCTTTGACCAACGTCAAAAATGATGGAAAGGTTAATAGGCTAAAAAGGGCACTAAACTGAGAGATTCTCGTAAGACCTATTAACGGCAATAATCTCTATATGCAAAGTGAGGCAAAAATATTGATATTTTTTGTAGAGAGAACACGCTGCGCAGGAGGTGCTACTGACAACATTGACAAACACTTTAATGACAAATCACAAATGACAATCTCCTTGAAGTATTAAGTTCACAGAATACCACAGGTGATTAGAACTAGAGAGAGAAAGATTGCAATGCTTAGCATTTATTGTATGTTGTCACTCTAAAAAAACTGTTAAATTTTTGTCTCAGTGTCTCATATAGCCGTGGTCGTTCCAGTTACTTCGTATATAATTCATTAAGTTGCGGGTAGTATAATTTTTACATATAGATAATATTCAAAAAGTACTTACTATACAGGGTGTCCCAGATAAAAGTAACTACATGGGGTCTTATGAGAATTTTGGAAATGATAAGACATATTATAATTCTGGTTAAATGGAAAAAACTGACTATATTCTGAGCCCAATCAGGTGCTGTATTAAAATTTAAAATAACCACAAGGGTTTTTCCAAATATCAAGCAAAAACTAAAAACTGCTTTTAATAAAAATAATTTATTTATTGCTTGATTTTTTAAAAGTCTTTATAGATATTTTTATTTTTGAAATAGACTGGGCTCGGAATAGCGCCAATGTTTACCCAATAATCCAAATTTGTGTGTATTACTGTTTTCAAAATTCTCATAAGAAACCGTGTAATAACTTTTAACTGGGATACATGGTATACCACAACTATTTTTTAAAGTTTCTAAACAAGTAACGATAACTTTCAATGTGTTATGCAAAGTTTATATAGAAAAGAAATATCGAGTGTGCACAAATCTATCTTTCACATGGACTGCCTAGGCTTATCGGGGCAAATAATGTGTTTGCGCAGGCCTTAAGTTAAAAACGGGGTGATTGGAAAGTCCCAAACCTATTTTGGTTTCACTTCTTATATCATACTAATAAATATAATTTTGGCTTTCCTATTTGTTCTGCACTTAAATCTTATTTACACTCTGTATACAGAGGCGGATCCAGAATTTACCGGGGGCAGGGGTCAAAGTGGCAGCAAACATCAAAAACATTTTTTTTAGTGGTTTTTGATAGAAACTGAGATGTGAAATTTAGTAGCTCAATAAGAATAATAGCGCCGCAGGCGAAATTTAAAAAAAATAAGTAAAATTTTTGACAAATTTTAAATAAATGATGCTGCTAAACTAAAAAATAAATTATATGTTTGGGTGGGGGGGGCCTCTGCCCCCCCCCCTGGATCCGCCACTGTTTGTATATATTGTTTATTTTAAATACATTCTGTTTTGACTACATACACACATTGAAAACACTGTATTAGATTACACAAAAAGAACAACTAATTCAACGTTCTTGTCATAACAAGTCAAAAAATTTACCATGACTCTACACGGACATCGCAACGCAAAAGCATTGTTTATTAAGGGAAACAATGGCAAAAGCGAGATAATCAACGAAAAGCGATCTTACGTGTGTCTCGACTAATAGAGTCGCGTTTCGCCTGTCCCGCCATGCATTTGTAAAATATGTTACCCTTCGTCGCATGTCTAGGATCCGCCGCGTTCGTCGCGTCATGGCATCACTCTTTGCTAGTTAAAAAAAAACTATGCGTCCGATTGACATTTTTCTGAAACCGTTGTGATCCCTGATCTTTGATACACAAAGTTTATACAAGGTGTTTTTTTGATTGATTAAGCAAAGGGTTCTCGAGTTATAACAAGTTATAAATTATTGTAAATACGCGTTTTCAGGGCGAGCACTTGTTTAATAGGGAACTCCATATAAAAGCATTGGGAACGATATTTTCAACATTGAAAAATAAATATTTCTGATAGAAATATTACTATATGCTTTTGGTGGAATCATGAGCACAGTTTATATACTTAAAAAATGCAAAAAAAAATTTATCAAAATTTTTGGAAAAATTACCCCCACCACCTCCTGCACACGACGATTTTTGGACGACCAATCGATTTTGCATTCTTGGGGTATAAGAAATGATTTAAATTGTATCTTACATTTTAGCAATGAAGTGCACACGAAAATCCGTTCTAGAAGCCTTTAACGCGCTTTAAAACTCTAATAGTCATATACGTAAATTACGTATATGCTAATAGTAGGTAACGCATTTCTGGCATAGACCACTGTGCCTTGCGCTTTCACTTCGCCTCCAGAGCCGTTTCAGCTCTCGTCACGCCCGAGGAAAACTATAAAAATAGTGTTTTGAGGAAAGAAACCTATTCCGCACTAGTGCGAAAAAAAAAACACCATGACAAAAAATTAAAAACAAACGTGTCAGACAAAACAATATACGTTGTCAAAATTTAATATAAATAAATACTTGTAAAATTTTGTTTCACTTAATTGCTGGCCCGGCCATCTAAGCGCGTTGTTCGGCCATCTGCAATTACATGCGGCAAAGTAATATTTTTGTACTTGTTAAATTTACTATTTTCTACTAGGATGTGGAAAACTTCACCTTTCTGCGCGCAAGAAGTTAGTTTTTAGGGAGTAACTGACAGAATAATTAAATAGTCTGCTATAATTTTTAATAAAATAAAGAGAAACTATAGAATATGTGTTTAAATCATTTTGCGAAAAGATGATTTTGCATATTGGGTGTACCGGACCCGCACCACTTGGAGACCTTGGAGCAACGCGGTAATAAGACAACTTCAATATTTATTTACATTTCAATTTCGTCTAATTTGACATGTTTATTTATAAATTACATTAAATTTTTTGAAAAAAAAAAAGTACTCATAGGTAAAATATTGTACCTAACACAGGCGGAAAGTGTCTCTACTTACCGCCGTTCGATAAAGGTACTTTACCGGACCCGCACCATTTGGAAACCTTAGCAACGCGGTAATAAGACAACTTCAATATTTGTTTACATTTCAATTTCGTCTAATTTGACATGTTTATTTATAAAATACATTAAATTTACAAAAAAAGGTACTCATAGGTAAAATATTGTACCTTACACAGACGGAAAGTGTCTTTTCAACCCTTAAATAACATAAGGAGCATCCAATTTACAAAAACTATCCCGAAGCCTCATGATGTCGAATTTTAAGCTATTTTTTGTGTTTTTTTCTGAAAAATGTCAAAAATATGTAAAAAAATCTAAGGCTTGCCCGAGCCCCGGGGCCCCCCACCTGGGTGCGCCCATGAATTTATAAATAAACATGTCAAACTAGACGAAATTGATGAAATGTAAACAAATATTGAAGTTGCCTTATTGCCGCGTTGCTAAGGTCTCCAAATGGTGCGGGTTCAGTAAAGTACCTTTACCGAACGGCGTGCGGTAAAGTAATTACTTTACCGCACGCGAGTAGGTAAATTATTTTTCCACACACGACTGCTTGACCGAACTTCTTAGGCGCAACATGTCGTCAACGGCTTAAGGAAAAAACCAAATACGTAATATATTTGGAAAAAACCTTAAATTGTATTTCTCCCCTTTGGTGCACTAAAGGCGTAAGTTTCCTTTCATTACACGCGCAACTGACGTCCTTATTGTTTGGTACAATAAGTGCGAAGGCTACGTGTGTAATGAATGTGACTTACGCCCTTAGTGTACCAAAGGGGAGATTTCTTTGTATTAAATTTTGTCAAGTTGGGGTTTTTAGTGATTTTTATGACTATAACTTTGTTGCTACGGGAAGGTTTCTTTCCGAATTAGTGCGGAAAAGTGCAATTTTTCGCACGCAAAATGCATGATGATACAAAACAATATTATTTATTAATTTTTCAGAGAGATATTTACTAGAGGCAGTAGTTTATTTTTCGCGCCTGTAGAAAAATAATATACCTATCTACCTACCTTGTTCGGCCATTTACAAATGCCTACGTATTTTATTATTTTCTGCTCGCATGCAAAAAATACCTAGGTACTTTGGGAACTGTTTAAGGATAAGTTTGGTGCGAAAGGTAGAATTTTTTACACTGTTATTAGATTATATCGAAAATCGTAAAATTAATTGTTTGAGTTTTAGCACTTCTATTGTAAACTAACACAGCACCATTTTAAAGACAATAGTGTATCTGTAGCGTAATATAAAATTTTGAATCTAATAATTACAACAAATTTAATTCTATAAACTTTTTTATATTCTTTATGGAATTTTTAAAACATAATTAAAAAACTATTCTTCAAGGGAATACCCATAGTCTAGTGACGGCGCTGATTCGTTCGGGCGTGGCCGTTTTCGTATACGTGTAAAGGACAAACTTATGCAATTTTCGTATTGTCATCCTTTAATGTGATACTCAAAATCCACTTATAGAGTAAATAGCTAACCGGGTGTATTGGAATATTACGTATATGTCTTAAGCACACACAATTTTTTTCTTCATATTTCGTTCAATTTTAGATTCGCTACCAATATAAAAATGTTCGTGCCAATTTATTATCAAGTACCTTTCAAGTTACCCGAACTCAAAGTAACTAGCTTCATAAAAGTAAGATTTGACTACTCGTTTTTTTGACTATATGTTATATCTACCAATTGCTTTTTTATCAAAAGTGTTTTCCAAAGATAGTTTTTCAATCAAATTTACTTTCTACTAATTGTGTTTCTAATAAACTACATAGATTACTAGAGACCCTATGTAATATATTTTATTGCATAAAAAAAAATCAATTCTTCCGCCGTTTGAAACAAGGTAAAAGTGGATTATCTCCGAAGTCAACTGAAAAAGTATGCAAAAAAAGTTTACAGATTTAGAGACAAAAGTCATGCAAAAAGAGATGGTCTGGTCTGTCATGCAAAAAGAGATACTGATGAGGACGATCCGGCAAGAAAAACTGAGGGGATCAGACAAAAAGGAAAAGGTTGGAACACACGAATGAATACTTCACTCTCACCATCACAAAAAAGGTCGAGCACTGGAGAGCCCTCCAATGATCCAAAAAATGAAGAAGCCACTACTAAGGTTAAAAAAGCTCCATTACCTTTACCGATTATGGTTAATGGCGTAAATAATTTTAACGATATTTATGAAAAGGCAAATATCATACAAGGAGTTAAAATAAAAGTTTTAAATACCGAAAATATTAAAATAAATGTACAAGAGGCAAACAGCTATCGTCTAGTTACTAAAATGCTAAATAAAATAATAAAATAAAGCATCAATGGGACTCATACGAAAACAAACAAATAAGGCCAAAATTGTAGCTGATCTACAAAAAAACTGAAATGGAGAACAACACAACCTCTTAATATTTTTATGCTTAAATTTATCCACGATGAAGATATCAACAAAATTTTCAAAATTTCAAAAAAAATGCAAAAGATATTGCGCTTAACAACCACGTTGCGTAAAATGCACGGAAAACATCTTACTCTAAAATGTCCGAAACCAAAAGAATCTGAGCCAAAATTGAACAAACTTGGCCAGCGATTAACTAAACTAGAAAGTAGCAATAACGGAGCTACTAATAATATGCCTCAAAATAGTCAGTAATATTAGGAATCTAGCCTGGAATACCCATGGTCTCTTGTAACATCAGCAAGAGTCGCAAGTTATTCTAGTTAGAAAAAATTGACGTCTGTCTTGTGTCAAAAACGCACTAACCAGTCTTACATAAAATTTAATGGTTATAAAGTGTATTATGCATGCCACCCTAACAATACTACCACATGGGGAAAGTGCTGCCATAGTTAAAGAAAATATATCACAGTATGAGGAGATGGGATACAAAACCATTCAAGCTACATTAGTAAGTGTAAAAACCAAAACTTATACACTACTAATAAGTGCTGTCTATATACCACAAAGGCAGTTACTAAAGAAAAATCAATATCTGAATCTTCTTAGAAAATTATGAAACCGTTTTATAGTTGGAGGCGACTTTAATGCAAAACTCTTGGTAAAAACCTAATACAGAAAGAAGCAAATATCTCACTAGTTAATAAACTGACTGACTGGCTTAGTTTTAAACAAAGTCCGTCAGCAACCATAGATGTTAAAAGACCAATTACTCAAATTCCATCAAAAAGGACCAGTAGGCAAGGAGTAACGAAGAAAAAGCAGATGTTTGGAGAGATCAGAATAAAATAAAATCATTAGCGAGGCAAAAACGAACGAAAAGCTATAAGCCAATTGATTTGTACAACAAACAGTCATGATCGGATTATAAAATGGTTGCTGAGAGGCATAATGTTTGTTATATTATGGCAAATTTACATTATTTTAAACAAAGACATGTTGTTGAACCCGGAGGAACATAGCAAGATTAAACCAAAAAGAAGCAAAACTAATGAAAACTCTCCAGGATACTTAAAATTAATGAAAAGTAATCAGGTTTATATTAAAACTGTCATTATACAAAGAAATATTTCTAACTCAAGTTCTTTATACTTACACATGTTACCTACAGAATTTAAAAGGTCATTGAACCCAACTGGCCAACTATAATGTTATAGCAGACAGATTTGATATCACCACGTTGCCTTAAGCATGTGTTTTAGAAAACGCGATGACGTAGGTACATTCGTCCAGTTAAGTTCACATGCCTTGCCAAATTGTGTCGGCAACTTGTGTAAAGTATAAAGACCTTGTCTCTAACTTACCCGAGCTCCCCACTCTTTAGTACCGTCGACCATAGCTATCGCTCTTTGTAGAGTCTCGCGTCCTTTACTGACCACACTATCACCGACCTCGACACAGCACATCCTACCGCTAAAATTGGCAGCAGTGTAACCGTACGTCACATTGGCTATAAGTTTTAGGCCTAGTTGTCGGTTGTGCAAGACCTAGAAAATAATAAGCAAACTTAAGTTGATTTTGAGCGTGAAATTATTATTACCAAGATTTTTTCCAAAACATGTTCGTGATATTGTGATGTTTTGATTTCTGAACCCAAGCAGCATTTAGACGTCATATTACGTTACGCATACGTTGCTTGCGATAAACGCGACGACGGGTGCCGACGTCGTTTCGACCGCCTGACGACCCTTATTTGCACCTAAATGGGGAATACAAATTCGGGTCGCTACGACGTCAGCATCTGACCTTATAGGTAATAGAGTTTACCAATTAACAACGTAATTGTAAGTTGGATTTCCGTCACTTAAATTTAGTCGCAAACAGGTAAGTTGCGTTTGGTTTCGTTTCCATTGCCTAGAATATATAAAGTTTTTGCTAAAAAGAATTCCTGTCAAGTAACTAAAATTATACCTGATAAGTAAATATTTTAAACTTATTAAACAAGTCTCATAAAAATGGGTGCATTTTACAAATGACAATTATAGTCATGCATGAAAGGTGGTATTAGAATATTAATAATTTATATTTTAAAGCAGGAATCCAACTAAAATGTTACAACGAAGGCATGTTTATTGATAAATGTGATTAAAATACTTTCAAAAAAAGCAAGCGCTCCTGAAATATGCAAGATTTACTAAAATATACATATTTTTTAAATAGATCTAATTTTTATTATTATTTTATTTTTGTAAAAAAAAATGTTTTGCTGCTTCACTAAACTCAAATTTGTTACTAATTTTGCAACCTTCATTTCTACTTAAAATTAGAAAAAGAAAAAATATTTTATAATGGCCGACAGACTAACCTTTTCAGAATGGCGGATTTCGGTGTCTGACTTAATGTGAACTAATAATATACCAATTCGGACCGGGTCTACACTTTTGGTTGTGAAAGATAACCAAAGAGTGGAAGTCCGACGTCTGGCAAACGTATTTCGTCCCATTAAATTCGGACGTTCGCCCCGCATGATTTTGCGTCGGCCTACCAACGGATTGGAACTCTAGGTTCGCAACTATATCTATCATATTAACCAAAATCTCGGTATAGAATTCAACGTCCGCTCTTTTTTGCCTACAATAGGTAAAGCCCACGGTCCCAAAGCTAACTACCGCGCTGTCAACTGTCAACAACTTTTTAGAAATGTTTGTTTAAATACCAAAAATCTAAGGGAAATATAACCGATACACTACCTGTGGGAAGAGGATAGGCTATTATGGTTTCCAAAATCCAAAAAAGATATAAAACTGCGTCATGTCCTGACATGTAGCCGTCCTGACCAAACAAATGCACTTTTTGTTAGGTTATGGGCGTCTATTAATGACAGTACCCAAGTAACATTATTACCACCCAAGGTTTTATTAGTTTGGTTCCGAGGTTATTTAGAGGGTGCTGTTATGGCTTTTGGGATCAATTTGGCTATATAAAGGTAATTTATATTGCCAATTACCTAAAGAGGTGTTATACAACCAAAAAGTGATTTATAAAGAGAGTATAAAGGGAGTATAATAAAACTGATATTCCTTCTGTTCCTTTTAGATACTTTCAGTTCTGATTTATAAAGATGGTCTTATAAAACCCTTTTACCTAAAGTTTTTAAAAAGAAATAAATATAAACTTTGGTCATTTAGTTTTTTTCATTACTTTGGGTCATAACAAAAGTGTTTTATAATAGGGCTAGAAGGTTACCTTATATCATTTTGTTTTTATAGTTACCAGTAGTTTAATAGTAAATATGATTAGATAGGCGGCCATATAGAACCTAGTTTCCTTAAGGTTTTTAAGAGTGGTAAATATAAACTTTAGACTTTTGGTTTTTGCCATTACTTTTAGGCATTTTAAAAAGGTTTTATAGGAAGGCTTAAAGGCAAACTTAATTCTTTTGTATTTATAGTTACCATAGCTGCATATCAAATCTTATTTAAATAGGCGGCCATATAAAACCTTGTTTCCTTAAGGGTTCTAACAGAAGTAAATAAATACTGTTTTAGTTTATTTAGGTACTTCTGGTAAAAATAATAGATATACCTAGGTACAGATTGGTACCTACTACTGCAAGATTGATTATTTAAAGCACAATAATTAATAATTGTTGAGCTTCCGTCCTTCTGGGTAGGGCATAGATAAGGCCGGTTTAAACGGCCAATATAAAAGGTTGCCTCCAACCTGCAGGCACAACGGATATCATTGCACTGGCCCTCTTGATTGTGTGCAAATTGCACGATAAAAAACATTTAAAAGTGTTGAATTATACGCTTTTAACACTTTAAAAAACAAATACAAAAAAATTAAGTGAGGTTATGTTGACTATGTTTACCTTCTCTTTTTATAGGTTGCATAAGGGCACTCAAAAATCTTTGTTGCGATAGAGTAACAAATAAAACCAAGTGACCACTATAAAACTATAATGGCGTAAATAAAATTATTTAAAAAATATTGTAAACAGAAAATATTTATTTAGTCGTTTTAGCAGTGTTTTTAACAATAATTTTACTTTAATTTTGATTTATGTAAACCAAACAGACTTATTTAAAGGTGAATATAGTGTAAATTATTATTTTTTTATTTTAAATATTTGTTATTTTGTTATCAACAAACGATTAAAAAGCATTTTTGAGAGGGCGCGCTTGTTTTGAGAGCTTTTCAGATACGATTTTATCAGAAAAATAAGTCTGGCAGGCAATTTGATGATCAACAAAACGACAAACTTCTCATATATAGGTATATTTTTATGTGATAAAATAATTTTGGGACTCTTGACATTTTTGGCAATTTTATGACCTAAATTATTTTATATAGCCATTGTGAATCTAAAATATCGCTAAAGCTTTTATAGGAAAAATTCTTTACTCCAAAGGTATTATGATATTCAACAGAATCGCCAGGATATTAAATTACCAAATCTAGTTTTATAATAGGGTAGAGGACGTTTCTGAGTTGCTTTTAGATCCTGGCATAATAGCTTTAGGCTCTAAAAGGTTTTATACTGGTGGAACCGCTAGAGGGCGAAGCTAGATTTTATTTCTTATGGTTTTATAGTGAGTTTAACACATAGGTTGCCACCACCAATTGGGGAGTCCCATTTAGGAGGTCTAAGGGGTATATAAGGGTAATGGGAACGTGCTAGCGACCAATCATTGAAACTAATGGTTTTAAGGAAAGGCGCTGGCAACCTTTTAGCTTCTGCTATAAATAAAGAAATGTTACTTGGGTAGGCTGTAAATGTGACGCGTAGGCCATATGAACGGACGTCGAATAGGTCAAGTAAAAGTTACGGGAAATACACCAACCAAACTAAACGCTAGTTTAGACCTGAGGTTAGGGTATTCACCGGAGGTACCCGACGCCGACGTCTGTTGGTCGTTGGGCTGGTTAGAGTTTTTGTACGTCGAACAAACGAACGTAAGACCGACGTTGGGAAATCAATGGAATATTGCGTTGCAATATTTGACGTCGCGAGATCGTTAAAAAAACGGACGTATATTTAATAACGTCGGTTTTGATATAAATGTGACGTCGCTCAACGCATAATCAATCTTGCAACTTAATATTTCACTAAATCCAACGTCGGTGCAGGTCTCATTAGGTTGTAAGTCAAATAAATGTTTCTTGGGAATAGGTAATTGGAAAATTGTTTTAACCAATCTATTTCAGCGATCAATTCGTTTGCTAACAATTCTTGTGTGGTAAGAGAAATGACTTTATATTTAGCTGTCAAAGTTGTCAACGGAAAAAAATAACCACAAAAATGAGTTCTAGTAAGATCGGGATATATCAAGGTCTGTAGAGGATAGGTTGCCTGGTAACTCTATGGTCAAAGCGGCGTGAGAGGTGACAGCGCGTCATTTGAGTGCCAGGATTCGATTAGACCGCTTAGTTTACATGTGTTTTTAAGTATTTTTAATCTTCGATGGTTTACTTTTTAAATTTGTTGTGTTTTTTCGGACCATATTTATTTAAAACTGTAAATACTTGTTCTAGTTTACTTATACTTTCTGTTTGTAGTTATTTTAACGGACTTCCCAAGACATTGTGCCTTATATTTGGCATAAGGTAAGTTTTATATTTGGGTTAGTTGATGTATTTTATAAATATTGTTATTTAAGAAAATTAACAAAACATATTTACATTTAAATCTATAAAGGAATACAGGAAACTAAAAGATTTCGTACTATATTAAATGCTTTTTATTTAAATGGGCACTCCGGGTGACGTCATTTCGCGTTTCAACAACTGGCTCTGATTGGTCAGAAAGTTACCAGGTAACCTATCCTCTACAGACTTTGTGGATATATAGAAATATGGTTAGCAGACACAGTATGTAGATAAATATTTTTTTAGGAATAACTAATGATTTAAAAGAAAACTTATTCTAAATATCATGTTTTTCAAAAAACGACATCTAATAAACATTAAAGCAGTACCTACCTAATTTGTAACTTTTTAGATTCTACAGCGCTTGCGTATAATCAACTTTGTGGGCTGTCCAACCTTTGCTATTTTATTTTTAAGCATTTTTTTTTTGGCTATTTTATTAAATTGAGAAAACAGTACATTTTTGCCCTTTAATTCGTAAACAGCCTCTGTTAACAGCTGTTATTTGCAGAATTTTATTTTGGTTTCTTATAGCCCTTGACAGCATGACAGGGGCAGCCGTCAAACATGACATTCGACCGATTTCCGGCGATTCTATCGGATCGCCACACATGCGTTCCTAAATTTAAATCCTCAATACTCATCAAAAACGGGAGTGTCCGACATGGTGGTGTTAGCACCCGGTGAAGAGAAGACATTTGACAAGGTAAGGACATCGGGAAAACCGCTAAAATTGTGACCGTTCTTTTCATCTTAAGTTTTCTGTTATTTTCGAACAAATCATGGTGGCTCGTGTCTTTTAAGGTTTAATGGGGATCAAAAGCATTTGATATGTTATGAACATGGGCTGTTCCTCAAAGTCAGGGTAGCTCATAGACACCGATTTTTCGCTCTTATTGGGATACATCAGTTCGAGCGTAACCATAAGGGATTGACATGAAATGAATGGTGATATCCAAAAAGGAGTTGAAGTCAAGTTTAAGGATCAGTCATAGTCGTACTATGTGTAGGCTTTATTTGATGTCAGTACTGAGACAGATATAATTATTGTCAATCAATATCTTGGCCCAAAGTTATCCAATAAAATGAAGGAATATTGCAAGAAAATAGTCAAAAGACTCAATGAAAATAAGTTTATGGGATGTTCCTCAAAAGTGGGTCAAGGTAACTCGTAGACACCGGTGATTCGTCCCTATTGGGATACATTATTTCAAGCGTAATCATATAAAGTCAGGGAAAAAAAACGATGAAAGTCCATTGTAGGTCGAAAATAAAGTAATCAGTGTAAAATGTAGATTCATACGTATATTTTACTATACTATACCAAAAGGAGGAAAAAATGTTGACAGTCACGAGTTACCATGGCTTGAAAATACATTACACTTGGAAAGAACGATGAAAGTCCACGCGTCAGGGGAAAAAACGCTGAAAGTCCACTTCTGCGTTAAAGCCATTTTTATTTCCTGTTGTTTTTAGTTATCGTTAGAACTTGTCGGAAGCATAATAATGTTTCTTCACGTGCAGAAGCTTACATTAAACAACATGTAATTTTGTCTTTGTTCGATTTTTTTGTAACTTTTTTGAATAAAATTATTCAAAATAAGGGGAAATATCGATGAAAGTCACTGGAGTCTCATCGTTTTTCCTAGTATTTTTTAACATCGCTCTAAGTATTTGCTAATAGTAATGAAGTTTTCACGTAATTTGTTCTAATTAAATATTATGCCAATTTAAACATTATAAATAACTATCTGAGAGTGACCTATTAACGCAATGAGTTTTCAATAAGGAACCAAAGGGTTTCCAAACTAAAATTTAAGTTTTCTCGAAATCATGGTCCATTGACCTTCATCGTTCTATCCCCTGACTCTTCATATAGGATGGACATAAAATAAATGATGATGTCTAAAAAGGAGTCATAAAATGAGCACATTTACTAAAAAAAGGCCAACTATCAAGTTGAAGGTCAAGTAAAAGCATCATTAACGGTCGCCTACTATATGAAGACATTATTTGACGTCAGTATATTAATATTATTGGATTTTTTCAAAGTATACCTTGGCTACGGACACCGAACCGAACAAACAGCCAGGAAATCAAGCCGGCAACTCTCAAAAAAGGATAAATAGACTAAATGAAGTAAATACGTTTATTACAACATATTATGCCAAAAAAAACAGTAAGCGTATAAGAACAAACCTTCTGCAGAACAGCATCTTCTTTATTTTCCTTCATAGCATTCTTAACCATCAACCTTGTGTCCAGAATCTCCTTTAACATCCTGGGCAATATTCCTTCCCTAACCTTGCGCTTGACAAAAGCAACACCGCAAGGCGCATAGTTGATTAAATCACGTTTGGCCAATTTTTCCACGACTTTCCTGGATATTTTTAGTTGGGTTGCGCCAAAATCAAATGGTACGTTCTTCCCTAAAATTAGAAAGATTTAAAAAACCTGGTAAGATTGGAATTGAGAGGAAAATCTAGCAAGTGACGCAGTCTACTGTTTACCCAAATACGTTATAGCATAATAACATGTTCAAAGAATCGAAAAGTTAAACACTCATAGCTGGCTTTGGAAACAATAGCAAATTTAAATTTGCGGACGCGAATTTTCAAGTGCGCAGGCGTGTGTCTTGTCATGTAGATGCACAGCTGGCTGTGTGGTTGGAGGCCATATTTGTTGTTTATTTACATTTTGCGGTGTTTTGCGTTTGTTATGTAAAATTATCTTTTTTTCTGTGAAAAATGGGAAATAATTCACGCAAAACATGTGCAGTTTGTGGAAAAATATCCGGGAGAAATAAGGGAGTGCCATTCCATAGGTAACTACTTGTAGTTTTCTTTATGATTTGTTAATAAAGTTAACAGTGGTTTATAGAAGAAAATATA
Source organism: Aspidapion aeneum (assembly GCA_963576565.1). Taxonomy (NCBI): domain Eukaryota; kingdom Metazoa; phylum Arthropoda; class Insecta; order Coleoptera; family Brentidae; genus Aspidapion; species Aspidapion aeneum. The sequence goes on from OY755040.1 coordinate 109,586,198, forward strand.
CACTCTTTATGGTATCCACAATAAATCTGCACAATTAGATTTAGAAAAACTACAATTTTAATCCACAATTAGATAAATTTTCCCCAATCAGCTAGTTTTTAGAAAAAAGTAATAGACATAACCCTAAACTTTTGACAATTGTCAAATAATATAGTGACGTATCGGAGTATGTCCCAAAACCATCAAAACTGACGCATGCGCAGTAACCGAAATTCTGTCTACCCGAAAAAGGAACATTAAGAATTAAATAGGGGTCCTGGCTTCTAGTATCGCGTGTGAGAATGCATGGGTATGCCCCATATTTATGCTTCAACGTATTTGTGTTTACCAAAGGAAGCCAAACAAAAATCCATGAGAAAATTAAGGAAATCTGGGAACTAACAAAAACCTTAGATCCTCGATGATGTCGGTAAGTTAAAATAAAGCTCCATCTGTAACTGACTTAACTCACCAAGTTAACAAACGACTTACCCAACAATTCGACTCTTCCCATGCAAGTGGTGAAACAATAATTGTATGCAATAACAATAGATGGATATAAACTTTGGAAATCCAACACAATGACTGGATCGTTGTACATTTTAGATTCGGGTTCCATAACCTACAAAACAAATGGATTTGTTGCCTGTTTGAAAATAAGCTGATTACGTTGTTAAACCTCGCTGTCATTAGTGCATATTGGCATGTCATAAAGGGCTGCTTTATAGCCAATAGGAGATGGGAATACAACGACTGCGGCGTTTGCCTCCATGTGGCACACCTGCACATATGCGCATCATAGTTTGGTTAATTACGAGGCCTGTATTTTATATTTTGCATATTGGAACATAGAGAGCGAAACTAATCGTCATTACTAAAACTTAGCCTCAATCTTTACCTAACCGTTACTCAAAATATCACTGCAAAACATTTAGTTTTATAGCTACAGTGATTTTTTTAAGTTAACAAATCAGTCGAAAAATGGAATTAAACCGATAACATTTTCGGGCTATAGTTTTTTACACTTTTCAAAGGAAATTATCAATTATCTCAACAAGAATGCTTTGCCGAGTTGATTTCTGTTTTCGGTAATGAAGCACAAAATCAATACAGTTTATCGTTGGCATGGAGAATTCAAGCGTGGACGGATTAGCATTAGCGACGATCCAAGGCTAGGTGGACCAAAAGACCTCAAGTAAAAAAATTAGTTTCTCGCTGGAAACGCATGTTATCCGAAGAACAAAAAGAAGCTAGGGTCAATTGGTGTCAGAAAACTCTAGAGCGCTTCGAGGCAGGACACTCGAAAAACGTGTACAGCATTGTCAGTGTTGATGAATCGTGGATTTAATCATATGAAACAAGTTTGTATAAGACGTCTCGAGCTTTCAAGTGGAAACTGCCAAGGGATTACGATTAAGATTTATTAAATGTTTCTACTTATTTAATTAATCCGGCATTATACGAGGATGGGATGAAAAGTTTCCGGCCTAACATAGAACGCAACACCATAGTGACTAAATAATAATTTATTTTTCTACTGATTTGATGCCATCACTGAAGTCTGATTTATTAAAGAAGTCAATGGATTTATCATCAAAATACCCGTTTATAGCTGCAATGACTTCTAAATCTGAGGAAACTTTTTCCAGCAAAATTTTTTTTTTGGTTTGGAAACAAATAAAAGTCTGACGGGGCTAGGTCTGGCGAATAAGGTGGATGGTTTAACAGTTCAAAGCCTAGCTGATGGATTTTAGCCATTACGAGAGCAGACTTGTGGCAAATCGGTGTAATGAAAAGAAAAACACGTATTGAGCACTTCTATTTTAATACTTTTATTTAATTTTTTTAATAAGCTAATGAAGACTTTGTAAATGGCTACATATTAAAAATGAAAGATACTAAACCATATTATTTATAACAAACGCGAAGAAATTACCAAACAAACTCTGGTTCACCAACTTTGAGCACTGTAGAAAATTGATTATCCGCGCGGGAAAAGTGCGCATAATTATACAGGTTGTGAAGCCGCCTATAACCTCTGCTCGTAACAAGACCCTACGAGTAAATTTCACGAATTCCTACATTGTGGCTTACTAAGAAGGTGTAATTGGGCACTTTTTTAACACTTAGTGATTATGATAGAAAATAGTTGGAAATTGAGGTTTCGATCGTTCAGAAGAAACAAACTGACGACAGTGTGTCGTCCACTTCGAAAGCAATTCCGGAAGTTAGTGCGTCTGCTGTTACTGAATATGCATCCAGGCTTTATAGGCCTGGAACTAAACGTGCGGTCTCTTAAAGAAAAAAATACCTTACCAAAGGAATAAATTCGGGGGCTTTCATGTGAGCCCTCTCACGTTGACTTGGAGATACGGGAATGTAGTTGAGCGGTTTGGCAAGTCTCAACATCATACTTTCGACTCTAAACTGCGAACCTAAATTTTAATAGAACAGACAAAGAGTTAGGAATATTCAGATAAAATATTAGTTTATACAGGCTATTTTTTTTTTAAGGTAAGAGAGCCTTTCTTGAATATTTATCGTACGTTTTTGGCCAACTTTGACGGGCACGATTTGACTACTTTAAGTTAGGATTTATCTGCAATTAATTGAACAAGAGGTTCGGTTCGATTCCGTTCGGTTAACACCGATTTCGACCTCTCAAAAGAAGGGCAAGGGAGCTAATTAAAGGAAGACAAAACAGACATTTTTATTTTTTATGTATTTTGAAACAACAATATTATTTGTTTCTGATTTAAATTCGCCGCCAAACGTCCATGAGACCGATTTGTATTAGAGGAAGAGAGACGGAACCAGTATACATGAAAAGAAAGGAGACAGTTGCTCATGCTAGGCCCGGCCCCTTTTTATGATTTTGTCCTTTTTAATTTTTTCCGGTTTTGATAAAAGACTTGTTTTGATGAATGACGTTTTTGTTTAATCTCCGGTTATTAAGAATTCCGTTTTTGCCATTGCATTGGACTGTTATACCATATTCATTTATGATCTTGGACGATTTTGTTTTTGTCATTTACGACCATGACTGCAACAAATATTTTTCCTTCCTAAGTAAACAACCTACCTCTAGAAAGAACCTCATAAAACAAAATTCCAAACAATTTGGCCAGTTCACTTGTGCGATTAATAAAATCCAACTTCTGCAAAAGCTCCAAAATGCTTTCCACTTGATGCAGGTAGTATCTGACAACTTTGTGTCGGTGAAGGTGGTTAGCATAGTCCCACCAAGAGGTAAGATCGTTAAAGGAATATTTCGGTATTCTCCGGTGCAATATCTTGTACACTATGGATTCGAACGTGTAACTTTGTAAAGCAACCTAAGGATTAAAATATTTAAAGGACAATTCCAGAAAAAAGGAATGGACATTTGCCTTTTTTAAAATTATTGCCTGTGTAAAGTCATGCCGCTATTATAGTTGGTTTCCAATAAGGTTGTGTTTGTGAAAAAAATAAAATTGTTTAAAAATATTTCAAAACTATATAAAATTATGTTATTTTTATTGGATTAGAAATATTTAGTTCGAAATAGTTTTGTATTGTAGTGACTTGTTTATAAATATATCGGGCCAAAAGTTAGGGTTGTCAACCGTGCTGTATTACATAGTATTGTACTATATGTTGGATCTGTGTACTATATACTGTTAAAAAAAATATATAGTACGCAAAAATACTATATTTTACTTGGATCTTGATTTGGTCTATATTTTGCAAGGCCGAGACTAAAACCAGAAAAATTCCTTAATTTCTACGTACTGATATGATAACCTTAAAGACAGCGCTAGAGCAGCGCAAAAAAGATTGTTTCTTTGCTTATGAAACAAAAAAAATGTTGCGATCCTTAGAAACAAAATTCGCCAAGACAGTGACAAAATTAAGAAGAATTTTTTACTGTTCATTAAAAAATGTCTGGAATATCTTAAAATAAGTGGTTTACTTTATATAAAATCAATTGGTTATTTAAAATACAAAAGTTCCAAATTTACGAGAAAGGTTGAATATTATAATGGACGAACTTTACTCTGAAACAATAGTGTTAAACGAAATCTATGCAAAAACGAAAGACTGCAGTGAGTTCACCATCAAAAATACAGTTCAAAAAAGGCAGAATATTTTTAAAAATACCGGCAATAATTTACCAAATTGACTTAAAATGACTTCAGTTCTGCTCTCTATCCCTGCAACATCAAGGTTTACAGAAATAATTTTTTCAATTATGAACTTAAAGTAAGTTAATTTAAATGCTTCATGTGATAAAAATACAAAAAATATGGAAGAGGTATAAAAAAATATAGTTTTTGCAAGAATAAATAAGCAGAAATTATGCCTTGCCTTTTTTTCCTATAAATTACTATATATATTTTAGGTGTACTATGTTTTTTTGTTTTATATTGAAAACTACTATATTTAACTAAAAAAAAAGTTGGCAACCCTAGGCCAATTCCACTGATTTAAACAGAAGTTTTATAGAGCCAAACTGTTACTTAAATTTAATAAAAATAATAAGAACTTTTTAAGTATTGAAAATTTTTATGTTGTCCTGTACGTGACACCATATAAGACCATAAGACTATAAAATAAAATAACTGAAGAGACTAAATGTACCACTTAAACAATTTATGCTAACATGTCGGATTCTTCCGGGAATAAATGCGGTATTATTTGTAGGTTCATAATGTATATCTCATTCATACGGGTTAAGATTTTTGAAATATTAAAACCCAAAAAACTATCGTATTAATAGAAAGTTAAGTAAAAGAAAGCCCTGACGCAAAAAAATTAAACAAATTTTTTTAGTTAAGCAAAATAACTTTAAAATGAGCTGAGATGTGAGCACTCACATATCGTATATTAATAATATATTAACCCACATAAAATATATGCCAAATTAAAGGCACTAGAGATACCGCAAGTGGCGCCCTAAATCTATCAAAAATAACCCAAAAAACCCCCATAAACAAATTTTTGTTCCAAAACACTTAAAAACCAATTTGCTAGGGACAAAATTTAAAATTTAAAAAATAACTTTAAGACCCCCTTATCTTCCAAACTATCGACTTTCGGACTAAGGCAAATATGAAATAATAGTAATATTTTGAGCTCCTGAATTGATCCTGCAATTTCGGACTATTACCTAGAACTTACTCGGTTTACTATCAATCTGTGAGTAATACTAACCTCATGTCTCATTAATCTCCATACATCCAACACGATTCTACCAGTAATAGCAGTCTCCAAATCATCATATAATAAACCGTCTTTTCGAGATCTCGAAAATTTGTTAATATGACTTCTTCCAAGCAAAGCTACAACGCTTATTCCAAGAAATTTTGCTCTATCAGCGAAAAAACCCCATGACAGCATTTCTATTTCATACCCAGCCAAAATATCTGGATCTAAATACGTTATAAAGTTAGTGAAACTCATGATAAGTGACTTTTCATCGTCAACGTAGATAATATCACATTCGAAACCGGTCCCTGATATAAAATTTTCATTTTTTTCTTTATTGACAGCATAAACACCTCTTCCTTTCAATTTTCGACCGTCTTGTGTTGGAAAATCGTTCAAAAATGTATAAAAAACACCACAAATTTGATCGTACTCTGGGTCCGGCTTTAAACTACCTCTAGTTTGAACATGCAACTCCATAATAACTGTTGTTAAATATTGATATTCGATTACACTTCTAGCAGCTTGTAAGTTTTGTACGGATTTTTCGAAGTCAAAACTGCTTTGGGTCATCCCAGTTATACCGAAGGAATGATTAGTAATTTGAGTTAGGATAAGAGAATCTGGTAAAGAATGTTTTGGTGTAGGCGTTTCCTCAGAATGTCCAACACTAGTTTGAGTTGAAGGGATACTTAGAGTTAAACTCATTGGCTCATCATCTATCTCTTCATTGGCAATATAAATCTTGGTTTTTCGACTTTGTTCTCTTGTGTTACCTTTAATAATTTTAGATCTTACATTTTTAGCCACCCATTTTTCGACCTCTTTAAAGCTGGGTGGCTTTTTAATTGGTACTAAAGTTACGATTTTGTTAGTACATTGGCTCAGGCTCAATTGTTTAATATTTTTTTGGTTCCAGGGCAGGTTAGCTATATCTTCAACAAAATGTCTTCTAAACTTTTTTAAGCCATTATTAAATGACTCAAATTCCTGTAAGTGTACAGTTGTTTTACTTGGAATGTGTAGAACATTTTGACCAACTTCTATTGCCAAAGTACAATCTTCAATATCACTGTAGTAAGGTTCAGTATTTTTGACAGTCGCAATGGAGTAATATTCTAAGGATTTTAGTATATCCTCATTACGTGGTGCTTTAAATAATGGTTTTAAAATAACACTTTGGCAGGCGTTTCTACTAGCTATGTTTACATCTTTAGTAATATTGATAACTTTGGTCTTATTTGGAAAAGAAGATTCATTTGTAGCAACTCTTGATTTATTTTGAGCTGGTTCTTTAATATTTTCCTGCGATATTTTACAATTTGTATCCTCAGGTGTTAATACTTTAGAACAACCTTCTTTAACCATAAACCCCGTCTTAAGATCATAAATAGTCGCAGTTTCGTTGTGACAAAATTTTTGAAAAAATGATGTGTTTAAATTATCATGGTTGGAAGAACTGTCAGATGAAGCTTCTTTTTCGGTTGGGATGGGTGACAAAGTCTTGATTTTTTGAGGCCTGATGAACAAAAAAGAAAGATAAACTGAACACTGTTTCGCTAAGAACAAAATAAGAATTTATATTTAAAAAAAAAAACAAAAAAATAAGGAAATATTTAATTGAAAAAGGCTGCGAGTACCTAGAATAATTAAAAGAACTAATTCTTGTATTTTTTTTTATAAAAATAAATACTTGCCCAACAAAAATATTGTATTTATTTCTTTATTATTAAGCTAACAACTTATTAGCCTAGTCCAATTAGGTGAAAAAAACTTCAACAAAATAGGTGCTGGCTGAATTTTTGTATACTTGGTCGGTAGCACAAGGGTGCAGATAAGGGGGACAAGGGGGTAATGCCAAACCTGATACTCTCAGGCATGAAAAATGTCGTCTAAAAGTTTCCTAATTTTATTTTATATGGTCCCCCTCTCCCAGTTTTATTTTTCTAGATACAAGTGGTTTTAATTTATTTACCCAAAATCTGAAAATTTTGTTCCATATGATCTTCCTCCGATTCTAAACTCTCGGACTCGCTAACGTGTGGCCTCTTTCGAGAATTTTGGCTCCAACAATGTATTTGAAACTCCTCCTCTTCGCTTGAACTGTCGACTAATGCGCCGTCGCAGTTCAGATAGATAAGTTTATCTAAAATGTCGAAAAAATTGTTTAATATTCGTAAAAGGTTCGCAAAACATAAATTATACCAAAAGAATGGACAAATATCAAACAAAGTATATTTTATCGCGTAAATTTTCCAGAGTATCCATATAGACTCTTTAAAGATTTGAAGAAAAATACTTCTTTGCAAAGCGGTGACTTTTTATCCCTACAGCAAGGGGGCTGTTCTTTAAGCCGCGCTCCCCCTCAAAAAAAAATAATTTTTTGCTTATTCCTTAATTTTTCCTTTCGCCTCGACGGATACCATGAATAAAGTTCATCTCCGACTGCCGACGATTAAGTACGAATATAGCGGCCCGCGTTACCATGGAAACGAGGTGGCAGGCCGCTGCTTTAATTCTTTTGCGGCCAGTCTAAATAATATAACATGATAGTTTTGTACCTTATTCATTATGAATAAACAAAGCAACTTCAAAGGGGTAAAGTCAACCATGGACACCGGGTTTCGGAAAAAGGCATTTCCAACATCAGCGTGGCTTGTGTGACTACAGTAAATCAAGCTGACTACAAGATACAAGGTAAATCAAAAAGAATGAAAACAGGTGAAACCTAACTGACGGACATATACCGTTTCTATTACTACGCGTACTACTGTACTGTCTATAGGTATAACTTTGTTGTCACTATTTTAGCGACACTTCTATTTATTCATTCAACGCATCAAACGACAGCGAACCAAGGCAACTAAGTCAATGGCGGGACGAAATCGTCCACCGGTCTAAACGGAAGAAAGACATTTCGTCACAGTTCAACCAGACCAGGCTATCACCGTCTCCACGGCGTCGGTTCGGAACCGAAAACAATGAGTTAACAAAGTATAAAAGGTAACTTCAAAGGAGGAAAATCAACCACGGACACCGGAGTTTCGGGAAAAGGCATTTCCATCCTCAGCGTGATGGAAATGTCTTTTTCCGAAACACCGGAGTCCTTGGTTGACTTTACCCCTTTGAAGTTACCTTTTATACTTTGTTAACTCATTGTTTTCGGTTCCGAACCGACGCCGTGGAGACGGTCTTTTATACTTTGTTAAATCATGACACACTCATACACAAGGATTATACGCTTTAACGATAATTGTGAAAATTATAAAAAAGTTTGATTTTTCATTCGATTTGAGTAGTTACAATTTTTCAATTTAATTTTTTTTGTTAATCAAACAATCAATCAACAATAAATATTGAAATTATTTTTAATTGTTTAAACAACACCGACAATACACCAATTGGAAGATTTTTAAATTTTTCGTTATTTACAAGTATTAATTCAGTGTACCGTATTCTGTTTGTTAAAATTTTTTTAAAGTTTACAATAATTACGCTGCCGTGCAAAGCAAAAACCTAGTAACTCAACTTACTCGAAAATGAGATTTTTATATCATTGAAATCGCCATAAAAAACTGCACCAGCTAGTTTTTCTAGAATGTGGCTATCTTGAAAAACAAGGAAGTTATGTAGTTAGTATGTAGTTAAATAAACTATAATTAGTATGTAGTTAAATAAACTTCAAACCATTTCAAACTCTATTTCCCAAAACACTAGTTTTTGACTTACTTTTTTCTGCTTTGCATGGCAGTACTGGTTTGACAATTTTATTTCAGAAAGTCAGTGTTAGTTTTTATTTTAAATTGAAATCAAAAGTTTTGTACAGGAAGCCAGTGTCAAAATAACAGAAAAGTTTAAAAATTACAGAGGAATAACAGAAAAGTTTTAATTTTTTAAGGGATGGTAGAAAAGGTCAAAAAATGTTTTATACATACAGGTTGTCAAAACTGAATTTTTTATTTTTATGTTTTGTTATTATTTCCTTAAAAATTACAACAATCAACATTTGGTGAATATATGCATTACATAAAAGTCTTAAAATTATTTAAAAATATTAAAAATACTCAAAATTATTATCAAAAAACTGTTTTTTTTTCATAAATAATGTTTTTTATTAAATGTTAATATTACTATTTTCTGTAATCATTAAGGGACCCCAGGGACAGATGGAAGCTTCATCTGTCCCTGCATGGGGGCCTTTAGATATGTACAAAACCTCAAATTTTTCCTATAAATTTACTTTAAAAAATCTGTTGCGAAAGTGAATTGGGCACACTGTACATCATTAATATATCATTTAAAAAAAAAGCAATACATTATTATTATAAAATTATTTGTTTTTTTTAATTCACAGTTTTTCCCACTCTTCAAACTTGAAATATGCAAAAAACTTTTACCAACATTTTTTGTCGACTTTTTACTTTTGATCATTTAAATTATTTTATGGAGATTTTTAAACTTTTTTTAAAAATATTTTTCACTTGTAGTCAACCTTGGGTCTAATGATGAGGATATAATGCCACGAAACCGGTCCCCCGAAGACAAAAAGTGTTTTCCTTCAAACCTTACCTCTATTATTTTTTATCAGTTTTAACTATATAAAACATTTAAGGTTGATTTATTTAAGAATAGCCTAAACTTTTATTGCTGAATTTTTGTCAGTTTTTTTGTTGTTTTTTAAATATCACATGTATGAAGACCATGGCCATTGTATTTGAATGAGGTTAGCCCGGTTATTTTATTCACAATTATTATATAGATAATCATTTCTATGATTTCTCTTTGAAAGAGTTCTTGCCATGTATTTCGCAACTAATCTCTAAAAAAAAATTCAAAATCTTGTATGCTAAGCAAGCAACAACTAAGTTTTTAAGTTCATAATCAATCATCTCATTCGTCAAACTACCCCAAGCTCTAAAGTTAAAGTAAAGTAAAAACGCCAAAAACAATGTGTTTGGGCCAAAAAAATCTCATTTTAAAATTGAATTTCCAAAGAACATAATAAATTTTAAAATAATGTCAAAGCCAAAATAATAAAAATAGAGTTTCGATATCTATAAGAGGAAGTTTTTGGAATGCTAATTTAACACTTCGTTGTGGTTGTGGTAAGTTCTGCATCTGCACACTAGCTAAATGTCATTCCAAAGCGGTAACCACTAACCAATACTGTCGTAAGCTACGAATTCCGTTGTCGTGGTAATTTTTATTGTTTAATTTTAAAGATTTTTTGTGCAGCTTTTATTAAAACTGATAAAATTTCACCAGTTTGCAACACACAAAACATTTATTTTGTAAAATAAGGCTAAAAACAAAGGTTGTGTTTTAATATTTTGACTTCACAAGTGACAGTTTTAAAGGTGTTCTAAAAATTCAACCACAGGTGCCCGCGATAGTGGTTGTTAAACACAACGGCGGTCAAAGTTGTTAAAGTTTTAGGCATTACTCCCTAATACTTACCTTTATTAGTTTTAATCTTGTACTCGTGTGCACCGCTCTTACAATCATCAAAGTAAGATGAAAAATCAACTTCGAACTGATTAAATTCTTTAAACGAAAAAGTTTTTACACGTTTTGGCGCATTAACATCTTCACTTTTTTTAAGACTTAAAAAATTAAACTTGGGTAAATCTTCTCTGGATTTTGATTCTTCATCTAAGTTATTTCGTATGTGTGAGTTTTCGTTTAATGTTTGGGATTTTGACTCCTTATTTAATTTACTTTGAAGACTTGCTGTCTGTGTTAATAAGTTTTTTTGTAATGTATGAGGTTCATCGAACTTCACATCTGGATTGTAAAGTTTATTAAGACTTAAATTACATTTTCGTTTTTGATTCGTTGTCTGTCTTATTGATATCTCTTTTTCTTGAAAACTTGCTATTTTTATTTGTGTAGGCTCCACTGGTATTTGAGATTCATTGAATTCCAAAGTTGAAAAACTTTCAGTTTTATAGAGGCTCAAGTTAAATTTTCGTTTTTTCTTTTTTGATTCGTCCGTTTTATCCTCAACGTCTAATGGTTCATCTTTTACTTCGGCGTAAGACTGTTTAGCAATATAATACATAACTAAGTTCTGACTTAAGTGTTCAATTTTTACAAAGCACTCCTTTATAAAATTACTTGTGATAGGGTCTTGTTTCTTATCTCTATTGACTAAGGAATATTCAGAATCATCTCCAAAAATAGTTCTAGGCTGATATTTAACATTAATTTTTTGTTTTTCTTCATCAGTTTCACTTGAAATAGGTTCTTTGTAATTTCCTCGTATTTTTTTTCTACGGAATGGTCTTTCTGTTTCTAGATCCTTTGTACATAATATCGATTTTTCATTTTTATAAACCGAATAAATTTCTTTATTTTTACTTGAGGATTGCACTTCAAGGTTAGTTTTTAAAAGAACATCTTCAGCCGCAATATCCCTGAAATTTACTTTATTTTTAAAACTATTTTTAGTTTTTTCTTTTGGAGTAGCTTTAACATTTTTCCGTATAGCAGCTTTAGGTTTTACTTTTTTGTGTGACTTATTTTTACTTTGTGAAAAAGAACCTTCTTTTTTAATTTGTTTAATTTTGCTTTGTGGGAAAGAATCTTGTTTTTTACCTTGCGCATTTTTCTTCTGTGAAGAAGAACCTTCTTTTTTAATTTGAACATCTGTAATAACTTCGGTCACTTTGGAAAAGTCGCCACAAAAATCATGTTCTATATTAGTTGCAGTTTTAACATTGCTCGCAAATATTTCTTCTTTTACGTAACTTTTATTACTTAAACTGTAAGTTTTACTTAAATCTGCTTTGCAACCCTTGTCTTCGACTACTGTGCTTTTAGACTGCTTGCATTTTTTATATTTAGTTGCCTTAAAGTTTTTATTTTTAGTTTTAATATTTGTTTTTCCACTTCTGTCAATAGAATTCCAGTGGTTTTCAGAATCTAGATTATTATTTACAAAATCTAACTCTAATTTAGTTAAATCTAGATTTGTTAAATTGCCATCTTGATAACAAACAACGCCTTTATTAAATAACACATCTAGGGAGTTTTCTGAGATATTTGCATGTTGTTTATTATTTTCATTACTTAAATCTCCAAATTCGAGTTGATGTATCTTTGGTTTACAGTCAAAAATATTTAAGCTTGAGGATGTTTGTTTTAAAAAACTCACATGGTCTTGCAAAGCTTCTTTGATGACTTGTAACTTTTTAGAAAAGTTATTAAGAATTTTGCGATTTACCGTGTTAATGTTTTCTGTAAGACTCTGCTTGACATTATTTTCTACATTCATATTCGACACAATTTCTCTGAGACAATTGGGTAAGTTTTCAAATAAAATATGTGTTTCAGCAAAGGTATCAACCAACACTAAGTCTAAATCACTTTTTGAATTTAAATCATCATAAAACATATTAATTTGTTTTTTTTGAAGAGTTTTATTTTTGAGCTTGTTTTTTCTCCTTTGGGAAAAATATTGACAAATCATTTTTCTCTCGTTCGGCAAAATATCAAAAGGTACCTCCATAATGTCCGGGTACGCCCTTCCACCATAGAAATATAAGAAATTTAAGTCATCAGGCGTTTTAACAAGTAAGTGCAAGTTAGCATCTGTGTGATTTTTAGTATATTTAAGCATTTCGGAAATTATGGTGCTCTCCTTTTGAGGGTGTGCTAAAAGGTTACATAAAAGAAACAAATCAAATTCTAACGTTTGACAAACTTAAAGAAAAATAAATCCGAACCCGAAAAAAAAACTGACTAAATTTTTATATTTACCCACCCAACAGCTGCAAAAAGTATCCAAAATACGTTGTTTAAAGTGTATAATATTTGCATGCAAAACATTCATTTAAACAAACTTAAACCATGCCAAACAAACAGAATAGAAAAATTAACTTACCCAACCACCACCTGTACTGTGGCACTGCTCTGAATTTCGGCAAAGTACTTTTCTCCATTTTGTTAACCACAGATCGATAAGTTTTATTGAAGGAACTGAGCACTTTTCTATATCTATCCCTGCGACTTTTTTCTTTCACCTGAAAGATAAAAGAGTGTAGCTCTGTTTCGTCAACCGAAAGTCGTCTTCCCTTTTTCTTAGTTTTAGTTTGTGGGCTTAAATTTGGCATGGTTGTATAATAGTTTTTTACGTCAATTTTATTTTGCGGTGAAAGTTGCGGCATAAGTTTATTTTTGTTAGTGGACCCTAATGGTCGGCCTCGTTTCCGCTTCTTCACTTCAGTCCTTCTTGCCTCCATAACCTTTTTTGCCATTTTCATTTCATTATCGTTCATTGTCAGTTGTGACAATCGTACTTGAAAGTCTTTTATCACGACACTGCGGTTTCTCGCATTATGTGATACGTTATTAGGCAAAAACTTGACATCTAAGTTTGGAAGGGATCGGGCTTCACAAAAGCTTAGCTAAAGAAAAAATGAAAAAATAAGTCAAAGAAACCGGAATATATTAACCTGCCAAATATTGGGCACCTAAATGTACAACATTAATAGCATTTTGAAACCTTTTCTATTTATTGTGTCCCAAATACCTAAGTTGGACTACAATGTAATTATTTTAACTCGAGACTCAATAAGTATTTGTATGATGTATATAAAAATGTATTTTGACATATCCCGTCTCCATTATACGTCCTGACTAGAAAGATCTTAAATAACTTGGCCATATTTTTACAAACATTTTCAGAAGGACCAACTCAGTTATTAATAGAGACAGAAAATCTGCACTCATTACGTTATCTGTAATATTCTAAAAAAAAAACGAACGTTTCTTTGTTGAAAAACACCGGCTTTCCTAATCAAAAATTAAAAGAAGTTTAGCCTTTGGTTAAAAACGCTTTTTTAAAATTTTAAATCCAATTAGTCATTCTATTTCTAAGATAACGGAAAAATTTTGTCTTTACAGGGCCATATTAACTTCAATTTCTATTTCTTAATTTTAGCCATGACCAGGGGTAGATGAGAAACTGTAAATCGGGCCGAGAAAAAATAGACAACCGGTGCATATTACCCTGCTGAATCCTTGGTTGGGTTTTTTCTTAAAAACTACAATCCTTGGGAAAACCGGTATAGGCGGTTCATTATTGTAGAAAATAGTATTTTCTTTCAAACCCTTTATTATAATAATTTAGTTCAAATTTAGGACTTCATAGGCGTACATTTAAATAAATTTGTAAAAATATCCAATAATAATACAAATAAACATGTAATAGAGTTTTTTTTTGTGTTATTACCTTATCGTACTCTACTGACCTTTGTTTACAAGAAAATTTTAGAAAAATATAATTTTTTTTGTAATTTTTAAAAGTGAGCTTAATGAACGGACGCCTATGGAGAGTTACTCACACACATTTTATTATCCACCGTAAAGTAAAAAAGAATTTTTGAAGTGTAAACTTCTTTAGGCGCGTTTAGCAGTTTTTGTGGGTAGTGAATTGAACTGAGCCGTCAGGCTCTGCTATGTAACGCTCATTCGGGTGAAGTCGGCTCAAGTCGACTAACTGTGAGAGAACCATTCAGCGACCGATAGGACGATGCAGATGTAGGCCAGTATTATTATTATCGCCTTGTTGAAGTTTACACTTCTGCCGTGTGGTCTTAAACACACAATTTTTTTCTTAAAAAGCTTAGTTTTTATGAAAATTGGATAAGACATGTCGGACATGTCACAAAATTGATTTGTTTGGTGATTTTCAAAAAATACTTGAATTACAGACTCCACTGGAGCGACAAATATTGTCTACGACGAAGCATACAACACATTTTTTGATAAGGAGCCTGGTCAGAAAATAGGGTTCTACATATGGTTGGTTGCGAGTTTATTTTAATTCTAGTTGATACATTTTTTCCCCGTTACCGGACCGGCCCACCGTTTTCCCATATGGCCCATCCACCTCTGACTATAACCCATATCACTGCTACTGGTAGAATTTTGATCTGCTGATTTAAAACGTTTTGGCCTTTAAGACAGTTAAAAAAGGATCTCGATAAACTAAAAAATATAAAAACTCAATTGCAATTACTACTAGGAAACATTTTTCAATTTACTTAGTTACTATTTAATGTATTACTTATATAAATATTATTACAATGTTGTTTGTATCAGAACCAAACCAAACCAATTTTAAAGAAACTTGACTCACTCCCAAATCGAAAGTCAAAACGCTCAAAGCCTAATAATTTTGAACTAAACTATTGACACTGATTTTTCAGTGAGTTGTCTAGTAAATATCTCATTTACTAAATCGGAAGCCCCACAATATAATAAACATTATGAGTGTTTACTTTTTTTTATTAGTCAGTCATGTGTTATATACAGTGCCACCAATTAATTCTCGGTAATAATTGACTTATACTATCATTTAGGTAACAATAAAACTACCACTAACCTCTAAATTTTTTCTATCATTCTCGGAGAAGCTGTTATCTATTTCTTCCAGGTATTCATCATGACCATCTAATTGAGGTATAGTTGTATTAAACATATCTTCATCCGACTGTAAAACGCCCTTTTCATAATTTCTTTGTTCTGCACTAGAATTTGTAGAATTCTCGTACTCCATAACATTTAAACTTCCTGTGATTTCTTCTAAAGACATAGTCATGTCGAGGTTATCTTCAGTAGAATCGTTCTTCTCAATACTTTCATCTGGTAATACAGTTTGGGTCAAGATGCAATCTTCCTCACGAAGATCTTCATTTTCTTTGGCCATTTCTTGCAGCATTTTTAGAAATTCTTTGTCGGTGTCTTCCAAAGAAACATTTAAATCATTTTGTGAAATAGTATTATCAAGAGTTTGACTTAAATTACATAATGTTTCTTGTAAAGATAGTTCATAACTTGAAGGCGTGTGGAAATCAACTATTGATGCGTTTTGAATGTGCTCATTGTCAGGTGCTTCTGCAGGGTAAATTGACACATCTAATGGGCTTACAGATTCATTAAGATTATCATCAGCTAATATTGCTAGTCTTTTCAGCAACGCTTCTTTAAATATTTCGTGCGATTTTGTAGGCGGATTGTTAACATTTTTCAGTTCTATAAATTGACCAAGCTGAGAAGTTTCATTTTTGTTTCTACGCCTCTGCTTTTCATCCTCCCACAAACATGCGATTCCAGGATTTGCTGCTAGTTTTCCGCTTATTATTTCTTGCCGATTGAGAATATCTTTAGCGTTGATATCACCTTCAACCTCGCAAGTTGTTATCTTTTCAATGTTCGGTGGCAAAAAATTATCAGCACCGGTATTTATCTTAGACCCAACTCTGTACTTAAGATTCTCTACAAGCATGTTGCTCATACCATGTAGGTTATAGTCTATCATGAACTGGAGGGTGAAATTCAAATGGGCTTCATGAGGTTGCCATACTTTGCCCATTATAGATTGGTTCATAAGCAAACTCGAAAATTTTGAAACTAACATCGGATTATAAATGTGAATTTTGAAAAATTGATGTTTTTTAAAGTGGTAGCCATACATTGGTCTAAAAAAATTATTATTCATCAAACAAGTTTTCGTGGCTAATCGGACAAAAATAAGTTTTTGTTTCTCTTATATTTTTCCATGGGTAGCATGAAAAGTTAACCTCACGGGGGTCCAAGATCTAATGGACACCTAATAAGTGTTAAGAGTTAACTGTTTCGTCCTTATGGGACTCCGCAGAACACTGCTTGGTCAATGCCCCAACAAATATTTAAAGTTGTCACGACGAAACCCCAACTAGAAAGAATTTCTTAAAGGTAACCGCAACGTATTCCCGCTACGTCTCAGTATACCATACAGCGACGTGTTAATTCCCTAAGTGGGGTACCAATTTCTGGTTAGGACTACTAGGCCAAGTGTTTAAAGTCACTGTAGTAACAACTACACTACTACGTCGCAGCCAGGTATCTACTACGTCGTAGAGGCTGTTTTTTTTTCCGTGATGGCATAAAAGTAGCGATGTAGTTGCAAATAATATAATTGTTTCTTTTTGGTAGAATTATTATAATACAATATGGAACACAACAGTAAACAAACACGCTAAGTTTTTTAGTTTGGTTATGTCTGTAATATGTACTATGTTATCTAAAATTACGAGATTTAACGAGCAGAGGTCAAAATTCAACTGCGATGCAAATTTTTATGTGCAACATGCATTATGTTTATTGCAAAAAATAGGCGCGCCTGCAAAATTTAGCCGTTTTCTGGTAGCTGATGGAATATTTTCGTTGTGGTTTTTGAGGTTATGTTTTTATAATTGGCAGATAATGCGACCAAATGGTTTTTAATATGGATATTTGGTAAAGCTGTTATTAATTTGTGTACTAAAAACTATATCTCTGTAAAATGGACTTCAAAACTAAAATAAGAAAAATAATTTTTCTGTCCTTCAAAAAAAAACATGGCGTACAAAAATTATTCCTTCATAGAGGGGAGAGCTACTTGAAAGTGAGCCTAAGTTACGGCTACGTACCACTTACTACTTTTGTGTCTCCATTCCCTTATAGTTCTAGATAGCACATTGAAATTTCTACCTCATCCGTTACGGGAACGTGTTACCGACTTTTCTCCGCAACTAAAAAATTACTAGAGGGTGTCAGCAACCGCGCGGGTAAGCAAATCACGACGTTCATGTTATATGGCCGATCGGACCGTCAGCAACAGACGTCACTTGTTATTGACATTTAAGGAGGATCAACAATAAAAGTTTTAAACAAATTATTTTGTTTTACAATATTATCAACAAACTCAGGTAAAAAAACTTTAAAAATCATAGTGATAGATTAGTATTTATTAACAAAGATATAAGAAAACACATAGCTAATTTTTACGCTTTTACAATAAGGCCTAGTTTATGTTCTGATCAAGGATGTATTCATGGACTTATGGCCTCGTCTAGCCTAGTTGAAAAGTTATTAATTGGAATCAAAACAAATAATTTTAACTATAAAATCTGAGTTATTTATCACATTGTTTTTTTTTTAATTTTAGATCACTGCTTGTAGTAACCAGAAATGCTAAAGAAGTATTGCAATTGAACTAACTCTATGAGTTATGACTAGCTGCTAAAGGCCAATGAGGTCTCCTTATCACCATTGGGGTACATGATAGGGACTGCAACGAATGCCCAACCACCATGTATTCTTATAAATAGATCACTCGACAACATGTGTATTATGCAATGTCTTTATGAAATCAACAATAAAAACAATCATTCATTGCCCTACTGAACCTACTTAACCAAGGATTTGCTGAGATGATCCAGACAAATTTTAAGTTGACTTCTTTCCTGGTTGATTTCAGGTCAGCCTTTGTCATTCTCAATATATTTAGTATGACTTTTAATGTTTTAATCAATTATTGTAATGTTATTTTAAAAGTTGTTTATGTAGTTTTTTATTTAAAAAATTATCTAGAGGGGGATGTGAAGCCCGGTTTCCACCTATGTGTGCCCACCCTGATTCAAAAAATGTATCACACAACGGGACATAGATTGACTTATTTAAATGCAAGGTCACCTAATGAGATTTTTTAAGCAATGTGGGCACACATAGGTGGAAACTGAGTTTTAAACATGGGGGGGTGGGTTGTTTTTGAACCTATCTGTCTAGTTATAAAACCTTATTTTTTTGCTCAGGTGTGTAATACCACATGTGTCTTGTATTTTTTGTGTAATTCTTGGGAAAAAGGAAGGAACATGCCACCCCCCCTCTGGGACCTCCACTGACATGACCATTAAATAAAACAAAAGACATCAATTTTTTGGATGTACAGGGGTATTGTATTCTAAAGTGGTGACAGGCCCTAGTGGACCTCGATGCATCACGACCACATGTGGGTCTCTACTGACTACAACAAAAAATGATTTAGGATTAACACATTGCCACATGTACAAGGGTATTCATTATGAATGTAACTCCCTCACTATCTTGTGGGGATAGTGGATCTCATGGGGATCATGGCGGGTTACATTTATAATGGATGCCTGACACAGCTCAATGTGTAAGGAAAAAACTTATGTTCTTTATTTTAATTTCAGAGTAGGTAGGTAGTACTAATAATAACATTTTGTCAAATTAAATTCAAACACTTTTTTGTTCTTTAGTTCAAACTAGGCCAGAGGTTTCTGTAAAAGTTCTCGGATTATCCTGTATACCTATCTTCCTAAAATCTGCTGTATTCACATTTGTAGAGGTTTCCTCGTCTTTGACAATGTGGATCCTGTAACAAAAAAAGGAAATTTTTATACATGGGGCTTCTGCGATGTGTTTGAAGATATAGTATTTAAAATATTTGCCTACAGATATCATTATTCTGAATAATGAAAGCCAATAAAAAGGGCGTATTCCCCATGGTTCATAGCTCTCTCCCTTACCTATTTTCCTTTAGTTTAGGTGCCTTCATCATTTCTCTATGTAGATTGTACTTGATTGCAGATTATTTGCACTATAATAAACTTGAAGGCTTCGTTGTTTTGTGGCATCATTCATCAAAAAGCCATTTTAACAGAAGCACAGATTAGGTTGAATAAGATTAGTAAAAAACAGAAGACCAAAGCCATTTTTTATTTGTTTATAAATCAAAACACTTTTGGAGGTCTGCCTATTATACTGACCCAAATTTTACTGACTTGAAAAGTTATTAATTGGAATCAAAACAAATAATTTTAACTATAAAATCTAAGTTATTTATCACATTGTTTTTTTTTAAATTTTAGATCACTGCTTGTAGTAACCAGAAATGCTAAAGAAGTATTGCAATTGAACTAACTCTATGAGATATGACTAGCTGCTAAAGGCCAATGAGGTCTCCTTATCACCATTGGGGTACATGATAGGGACTGCAACGAATGCCCAACCACCATGTATTCTTATAAATAGATCACTCGACAACATGTGTATTATGCAATGTCTTTATGAAATCAACAATAAAAACAATCATTCATTGCCCTACTGAACCTACTTAACCAAGGATTTGCTGAGATGATCCAGACAAATTTTAAGTTGACTTCTTTCCTGGTTGATTTCAGGTCAGCCTTTGTCATTCTCAATATATTTAGTATGACTTTTAATGTTTTAATCAATTATTGTAATGTTATTTTAAAAGTTGTTTATGTAGTTTTTTATTTAAAAAATTATCTAGAGGGGGATGTGAAGCCCGGTTTCCACCTATGTGTGCCCACCCTGATTCAAAAAATGTATCACACAACGGGACATAGATTGACTTATTTAAATGCAAGGTCACCTAATGAGATTTTTTAAGCAATGTGGGCACACATAGGTGGAAACTGAGTTTTAAACATGGGGGGGTGGGTTGTTTTTGAACCTATCTGTCTAGTTATAAAACCTTATTTTTTTGCTCAGGTGTGTAATACCACATGTGTCTTGTATTTTTTGTGTAATTCTTGGGAAAAAGGAAGGAACATGCCACCCCCCCTCTGGGACCTCCACTGACATGACCATTAAATAAAACAAAAGACATCAATTTTTTGGATGTACAGGGGTATTGTATTCTAAAGTGGTGACAGGCCCTAGTGGACCTCGATGCATCACGACCACATGTGGGTCTCTACTGACTACAACAAAAAATGATTTAGGATTAACACATTGCCACATGTACAAGGGTATTCATTATGAATGTAACTCCCTCACTATCTTGTGGGGATAGTGGATCTCATGGGGATCATGGCGGGTTACATTTATAATGGATGCCTGACACAGCTCAATGTGTAAGGAAAAAACTTATGTTCTTTATTTTAATTTCAGAGTAGGTAGGTAGTACTAATAATAACATTTTGTCAAATTAAATTCAAACACTTTTTTGTTCTTTAGTTCAAACTAGGCCAGAGGTTTCTGTAAAAGTTCTCGGATTATCCTGTATACCTATCTTCCTAAAATCTGCTGTATTCACATTTGTAGAGGTTTCCTCGTCTTTGACAATGTGGATCCTGTAACAAAAAAAGGAAATTTTTATACATGGGGCTTCTGCGATGTGTTTGAAGATATAGTATTTAAAATATTTGCCTACAGATATCATTATTCTGAATAATGAAAGCCAATAAAAAGGGCGTATTCCCCATGGTTCATAGCTCTCTCCCTTACCTATTTTCCTTTAGTTTAGGTGCCTTCATCATTTCTCTATGTAGATTGTACTTGATTGCAGATTATTTGCACTATAATAAACTTGAAGGCTTCGTTGTTTTGTGGCATCATTCATCAAAAAGCCATTTTAACAGAAGCACAGATTAGGTTGAATAAGATTAGTAAAAAACAGAAGACCAAAGCCATTTTTTATTTGTTTATAAATCAAAACACTTTTGGAGGTCTGCCTATTATACTGACCCGAATTTTACTGACTTGGATATTACTGACCAACGAGTTTTTATACTATTTTACGTCAGACTAAATTGTATAGGGTCGAAACAAATCATAACTAATAAATAAAAGCTTCTACCACTGCCATACAGTTACCTATTTATCTATTATTTAGTTACAGCTCAGGTTTATAGCAAAAATACCTTTAATTATTAGATTCTACATCAACTACTACCACCTTCGCTTAGCTTCTATTACAAAAAAACACCAACTTCTCCTAGCTTTCACCACAAAAAAATCAAGTACTTCCACCTTCCCTTAGGTTCTACTACGGTAGGTGGTAGTAGTTGATTTTTTATGGTAGAAGCTAAGCCTAAGCGAGGGTGGTAGAAGCTAAGTGAAGGTGGTTTTTGGGATAAAACTGAGTTGTAGTTAAGTGATAGGTCAGTAGAGCTGTTTAGAAGTGGTACTTCACTAACACCTGTTAACTTAAAAGTTAATATTTGTTTTTACCACAAACTAGGCGGTTTTTTATCGAAAATACGTTGGTCGTTAAAATGATGGTCAGTAAAACAGAAATTCCCTTTTGCTATGGCACTGTCTCTTTTCTTCTCAGTAAATTTACTCTGTGTCTCGCGCTCTCTCTTACACACACACATAAATCCGTACTGTCGTCTTGCCGTCGGTTGCTGCGTTTCCATGGCGTTTCAACCAGGTTTCAACTCAGTTTGTTTTATTATTTATGATTTAATTAATTTGGCATTAACGATTCATTACGCATTATGTAATATTTAATTTTTTTTTCTTTTGTAGGTAGGCAGTAGGTTAAGTTATAAATATTTACTTTTTTTCATTAAATTTTTCTCTATATGTTATTACCATAATTAGTGATGTTTGTAAAGTATCCAATAAATAAATAAATAAAAGTAAATTTTAAAAAGTTTTTATAATATACCAAAACATATGGGTAAAAATCATGGAGGTGGAGAATTTCAATTGGAGAATATTTTTTTAGTTAAAGCTGTAGTAAATTACAGTTTTCAAATTATTGTCAGATTGTTATACTTCAAACCTATCTCCACATTTCAGAAACATTTTTAATAAAAACGTCCCTAATTTAATTTTGTTCTCTTTATACTCGAAAAATTACTTGGGGAACGCGTCCATAACTCAATAAGGATAGTTCAAATGGGCACAAAACATATTAAAATCAATTAAATTTTCCAAACTTTATTTCAAACTCTAATTAGAATCAGTAAGGTTTATGAGTTCCTACATAGTTTACAATAAATTTTAAGTAAACGTTAATTTTACGTATTAAGAAAGTTGTCCGACCGAGAAGGTGTGGTACTAGGTCTTTCTATCGCATCGCAACTTCGAACAGTTTGTCAACGCTGAATTGATTGTTGGTATTAAATATTACATTAAAGCAGTAAACAAATTTTAATTGAATATATAAGTACCGTACATCAATTCAGCATAATTTGTAATAAGGCGGACAAGGTATTAACGGGACGTCCTTTGTCCCATTTTCAAACTTGGCAGAAAATTTTAAACTTTTACCAATTTATCTCACATGAATTGTTTTATTTTAAGAAGTCAACTGCAACACAAAAATGATAAAACTATTTTTTAACATATGCTTGCGTACAAGTGCATATTACGGACATCATTATTAATGAGTGGCTCACAAACGTTCTTAAACTTTCCATATGTATTTTTATGTTTTTTTTCTGCTTTGTCCCATATTTTTGCTTCTTTTTTAACTTTAGTCCCGTTTTGACCTAAAACAGATCTGGCAACCCTACCTTAAAGCCTACCAATAAAAACTAAAAATTGACCTAGCATCTAACTTAACTAGGGTTGCCAAATTTAGATATTTGTTTTTCGCGACAACAGAACCAAATTTTTGGGACATCTCTCTCTCTGGGTCTCTAGTACACGTATTGGTTCGGTTCGGTATTTGACTTTGGTATGTCAATTTTGAAAGATCAACTATTAGCCTGCAATGTGAATCTGTGAAAATACTGCAATAATAGTGTTATTATGGCTTTATTCCAATAAGATTAAACCGAACTCAATTCGCATGAAAACGCAGCAATGACAACCAGGGAGCATTTTCGATCTATTTATACCACTTGTATTAGTTGCACTTAAGTCACAACTTAAAATTCTGCTTACAAGTCGTACTTTGCTAAGAATTTATTATAAATGATACTTGCTTTAATTGATTATAAATTATAACAAATTCGCAATAATTTAAGGAGCCACAAAAAGTAAGGTTAACATTAGTCGCGACCAACAGGCGACTTTAAGATGTTTACGTTTTTAAAGTAGAAATAGGAAGTAGTCTCCACTTTGAAGGATTGACATAAAAACAAAATCAAAGTTTTTGTGACTTTTAGGTTGTCCTCAAAAGTAATTTTCTCTACATTATTACATCAGATATTACTATGATGACCCAAACCTATGTAGTAAAATATAAAGTTATAAGGTAGTTGTCGGATACACCCATTTGCGACTTCAATTAAGCCCAACTTTGTAGTGGTAATTAAGTAACATATAAATGTCGGGGTGACTACGAATTAACGACTAAAAAGAAAGTAAAACTTTGGCAACGTGCTATTGTGGTAGAGCAGACTATCAGATTAGACTATCAAGAAACAATCCTATCAGGTAGTTTAAAGGGTCGTTTTTACGAAACTTCTACTTTTTCGTGATACTAAACAGTAGTCAGAACTAAAAAGTAACGAATTTTGGTTGAGTTCACCACATTTCTACCATAAGAAAGTAGGAAAGCCTTTGGAGCATGTAGCCGCTACTATAATTGTTAGTTGGGTGTGACACCCTTGCGAAGTTAATTAGACAGTTTTGTCTCTAATCCTACGTCTATAGTGAGAAAACCCTGGCAAGAAGCGCCATCTACCGAGATACGAGAGAAACTAGAACAAGAGCAGGCGAGATAAACTGCTATACATATCGATCAATGAAAAGATCGATTGCAAAGAATTGTTACTATTATTTGGCTTATAAATTCCGCGGATTTGACGCTCGCGTCCGATAGTGAATAAAAACGCTAATCAGCGTTGTTCTGATCTGAAAGACAGAAGAGCTGTCATAGGTCACGGATGTGTTTTTTTTTCTTTGCAATCGATCTTTTCATCGATCGATATATATATATATATATATATATATATATATATATATATATATATATATATATGCTCTTGTTCTAGTTTCTCTCGTATCTCGGTAGATGGCGCTTCTTGCGAGGGTTTTTCTCACTATAGACATAGGATTAGAGACAAAACTGTCTAATTAACTTCGCAAGGGTGTCACATTGACCAAGCAGTGTTCTGAGGATTCCCATAAGGATGAAACAGTTAACTGTCAACACTTATTAGGTGTCCATTAGATCTTGGACCCCCGTGAAGTTAAGCTTTTAAGCTACCCACAGAAAAATATTAGAGAAACAAAAATTTCTTTTTGCCCGATTAGCCACGTAAACTTGTTTGATTTTTAAATTCACGGGTAGAAAAAATTCACGTTTGATAAAAATTATTATTTTAAGCAACTAAGGTTTGCAATTAGCACATAAATTTTGGCAGTCCCTCATTTATTTGTTGCAATTTGTTTTTTACCAAAAAAAAATAAAAACTGAAAGATTTTTTGATAATAAGATCTATTTTATAAATGTTTTAGTCTTAGCAACTTTGCCAGTTTTGCTTTATCAGAAATGTCTATATGTACAGAGTGTTCAAAATAATTTGATGGACTGCGTGGTCAAAGATTGCAGTCACCAGAACAAGCAGTCAACGCCTTCAAGATGCAATTTTAGCAGTAACCAACAAAAATTGGAAATTACACCTTTGACAACTGGCTTGAGCGCTGCCAAAGTGCATTAATTTTTATTTTTTATTTATTTCTTTATTTAGCAAAAGCTAATCAACAAATCAAATAGTACAAAGTTCACAATCAATAAGTCAAACAGTAAAAAACTCACAATTATTCTAAAAGTGTAAATAGAAACATTCACAAATTTAATATATTCGAGTAGAATACTTTGAGAAACAGTAAAGTCTTAAAAAGTTATCTACTGTTTTATTCCACCTGTATATCCAAAACTTAAAAGACAACCCTTGTTCAATAAAAATGTAAAAAAGAAAAACTTACATGCCAGACACCAAAGACACCTTATAAACATGCTGTGTATTGGACATAGTTTGGTTCATAGCGGTGTTAAGAGCTTTATCTATATCCGCAGCTAGCTGATTAGACATTTTTGTCGCATCATCAGATCCGTCGTATGGGATATACAAATAAGGAAAGGCTCCATGGATGTGCACACATATTTTTTGCCCTAAATGAATAAAATTGACCGAAACTGGAGACCCTAAATGTTTGACATTTTAAAAATATGTCATACATATCGAGTCTCTAACTCAGACCAGTATGTTTAAACACAAAAATACTTAATGACTATGTTATTTTAAATTTGTGTTAACTTTATAATTATTTCATACAGTCTATTAAATTTTCATTCTTTTTAAAAACGTGTTGCGATTTCGCCTGTCCATACCCCACTATGTGATATGCTGATATTTAACAACTACTAGAGGCAGGACTGCCAAGAGGCCCTCAATAAGTTTAAACAGTGGTGAGCAACTCTATTTGTCAGTTCTTAGGCAAAGTTGTTTTAAATAAAAAATAATTATTTGTACCCTACTAAGGACACACACAAGCGAGTGACCTTATACCCTACAGCTTGGCATTACTTTTATCCTAAACTATTGTCAAAATTTAAAGTTGTCACTTTGTCACAACCTTCACAGTAAATCAATAATAGGTTGATGCCTCTCTGGCACCTTTGTGCGATTTGAAATTTTCAAGATAGCGGCTGATTAAAGATAAACAAAATAAAATAAAAAAATGTTAAAACATAAAACCAAGACTGGGCGCAGTCAATATTGATGTTCCGTTAAACATAGTAAAAGCTTCAACCCATCATCATTTAGGAACATTGTTAAAAAGACGCCGCCATCTTGGATTTTCGACTGTTTTTTCAAAAAGTACCGACTTTTTAAGAAAATATGTTAACAGAAAATTTAAAGCCCAGTAAAAGACCTTAAACGAGATATTTCCAGGCTACCTAAATACTACCCTTCCAGAGAAATGTACACTTAAGCATCACCAACATGCACATTTAATTCAAAATAAATACATCAACATTTTTAAATTTAACCAGTTTTCTCCGAAATTAAGACTTTTAGGAAGAAAAACACTTTTTTGTAGTGTGTATCACTTAGTACGATTAAGATCGTGGTTAACGCTCCAATGGCGTCCGTAAATTAAAATCATATTTTAAAACAATATATATATTAGACGTTTTTTGCAGTTTTCGCAAATCTAAGCATTTCGGGAAAATCTATTGTTACGGGTTCACAACGACAAATTAAAACTCGCAATTGTTGAAAACGATACGTCAATTTATTTCGACAAATTATGTACAAAAACACGCACTTAAACTGACTAATAACTCGCTGATAATTCACTACTATAATCGGTCTATTAACTTCGTGTTAATATCTCACGACCACTACAGAAAGTTATCTGTGACTGACTGCTGGTGCACGACCCCGGCCCTATATATAGGATCGTCCATCTCTCTCGAACTTTCCGGCAGCCTTCGACGTCCGGAAAGTTCTCGTATTATTTGGACCGCAAGTCACAGATAACGCAACTAAAACCTAGACTAAGAATACAACCTTAAGATAAATCAACCTAATACTACACTAAACCTAAATAAATTCCAATTATAAAATTTAAATAACTTAAATTTGTAACACTATCCTCCTCTTCAGGTTTGATCGTCTCGATCAACATTTCCCAGGTAAGGTTTTAGTCTGTCTAGATTAACAACTTTCGTCTGGGACTTCGGGCTTTTCTGGATTCGGTAGACTACATCATTAATTCTCTTAACAACTTTATAAGGCCCTTCCCATGGTGGTGTCAACTTAGGTGATCTTCCTTTCTTGCGTTGAGGATTGTATAGCCAGACTTGATCATTCTCTTTGAACCCTGAAGAGTTTGCTTTCAGGTCATATCTCGCTTTCATGCGGTCACTGGCTATTTCTATTCGCTCTCTAACCACTTCATGGATATTGTGCAGCTTTTGCCTTAAACGTTCGACATAGTCATTAACCTCTAAGTGTGCTTCTTCAGGTGAACCAAACATGATATCACATGGTAAACGCAGTTCTCTACCAAACAGGATACTAGATGGAGTAGCTCCTGTCGTATTGTGAATGGCGGTTCTATAGGCCAGCAAAAACAATGGAATATATTGGTCCCAATCTGTTTGGTGCTCATCAACAACTTTGCAAAGATGTTCTTCTATTGTTTTATTAAATCTTTCAACCATGCCATCTGACTGCGGATGTAAAGCAGTAGTCCGTGTTTTACGTATTCCTAAAGGGTCACAGAGATTCTGGAAGAGCTTTGATTCAAAGTTTCTTCCTTGATCTGAATGTAGTTCCAAAGGAATACCAAATCGGCTGAAAACATCATTTACCAGAACTTCTGCAACTGTAGCGGCCTCTTGGTTAGGCAAAGCAAAAACTTCTGGCCATTTGCTAAAGTAATCTATGACAACAAGGATGTATTTATTGCCCCTTTTAGTTTCTGGAAATGGTCCGGCCACATCAATAGCAATGCGTTCGAATGGCAGACCTACGTTATATTGTTTCATTTGACCTCTGGACCTTGTTTTGGGACCTTGGCTGGCTGCACAAGTCGAACATCGGCGGCACCAGTTTTTCACATCTTGAAAGTAATTGACCCAATAAAATCGGTTTCGAATTTTGTCCATGGTTTTATTTATGCCTAGGTGCGCGCCTGATTTTCCACCATGGCATTCGGCCATTATATTGTCTACCATGCTCCTAGGAACCACTACTTGATTAATCACAGTAAGGCCATCGGCACTTTCCCAGGCACGTTTAAGGATGTTTTCTTCTACTATCAGTGAATCCCATTGTGCCCACAGTGATTTGAATATCACCCCTTGGTTTGCGATATCTTGCCATGATGGTCGTGGCTTGTTCTCTTCTTTCAATCGCAAGATAGGTCCTACATCTTTGTCGTTAAGTTGTGTGGTTCTAATCGAAGCCGACATCCATTCTTCATCTGGTTCTAACTTTATCTGGCGCACGTAGGTAATTCTTTCTTTCTGGTCAATTTTCCTGCAATGTTTACAATCCTCAGGGCAAGGTCTTCTGGACAATGCATCTGCATTATTATGCACCCTTCCCGCTCGGTGCTTAATTTGATAATGGTATTGTTGTAGCTTTTCTATCCATCTCGCGACTTGCCCCTCAGGTTGTTTCATTTTCATGAGCCACTGTAACGCAGCATGATCCGTTCTAATCAGAAACTCTTGTCCGTAGAGATATTTGTGAAAGTGATCTACGGATTTAACTATGGCTAGGAGCTCCTTTCTAGTAACACAATTTCTCTCTGGTTTGGATCAGTATCTAATATGAATTTTCCTTTTGGAATGGGATATGCAAGAATCGGACTAGAACATAATGCTGCTTTTAGTCTTCTAAATGCTTGGTCACATTCGGTATTCCATTTGTATGAAGCTTTATCTTCTGTAAGTCTATGTAATGGAGACGCTATTTTGGCGAATCCTTCTACAAATCGTCTGTAGTATGCACACAGACCCAAAAAGCTTCTCAATTCATGTTTGTCACGAGGTTGAGGCCATTCTTTTATTGCTTGTAACTTCTTTTCGTCGGTATGGATGCCTTCTCGGGAAACGACGTGACCCAGGAACTCTTTCTTGGAACAGAAAACATTTCTTTGAGTTCAATTTAAGATTTGCGTTCCTGATTCTTGAGAATACTTCTCGTAAATTATCTAGATGATCTTGAAATGATTTCCCCATTACTATGACATCATCCAAATAGACTAGGCAGGTTTTCCAAGTAAGGCCTCGTAGAACGACTTCCATTAGTCTTTCAAATGTAGCTGGGGCATTGCACAGGCCAAATGGCATCACATTAAACTGATAAAGTCCACTTCCAGCAGAGAATGCAGTCTTCTCTTTATCTCTTTCAAAGATTCCTACTTGCCAATACCCACTTTTCAGGTCAAGAGTAGAAAACCAATATGATCCTTCCAACGTTGTTAATGTGTCGTCTATTCTTGGCAGTGGGTAACTATCTTTCTTGGTCACATCGTTAAGTTTCCTGTAGTCGACACAAAATCTAGTACTTCCATCCTTTTTAGTGACCAACACCACAGGAGATGACCAAGGACTTGATGACTCTTCAATAACACCGTCGCTGAGCATTTTATTAATGAGATTGTGAACTTCTTCTTGCTTGGCCATTGGTAGTCTTCTTGGGGGTTGTCTTATCGGTTGGGCTTCGCCAGTGTTGATAGCATGTTGAATAAGGTTTGTGCGTCCCGAACTACTCCTAGTTTCGAAGATATTACTTTGTTCTTCTATAAACTCTCTCGCTTTACTAAATTCTTCTGGAGTGAGATGTTGCCAAGTTGACTCAAATTGCTGAAGTACCTCCATTGGTAACTTGCTTGTATCCTCGGAAGTTGGCTCTTCACATCTTGTTACTTTCTGTACTGGTTCAAATAATGCTACCACCTCCCCCTTATTAATTTTGACACTATTTGGGAAAATATTGGCGACTCTAATCGGGATGTCTTTATCGGTTTTAACTAGTGATTTTGCAACGAGGTAGGTGTTGGGTGTGTTCTGTTGGCTTATGAGTCCGACGCCGCTTGATGTTTTACTTTCTAGCCTCCCCAAAATTATGGTCTCACTGTTACCGACTAGTCTTGTTGTGCATACTGCCACCACCTTAATTGGTTCTTTATTGATGTGACTATTTGACAAAATGAACTCTTCGTTCCCAAATCTTAGGGTATTAAGTTTATTATCAAACGCAAATCCATGTTTACTTATCAGGTCCATTCCCAAAATAAATTCGTCTTCTATGTCTGCAACTAATACCGAGTGGCGAATCTTCAATCTCCCCAGCTGTAGGTCTATGTCTGTCTGCCCCAACACGTCGGCGGATTCTCCAGTCACAGTCTTAAGTGTTATTTTCTTTTCTGTTGGTCGAATTTTATATCTCGTTGCAATTTTGAACTTAAGCAATGATATGGCAGCACCAGTGTCTACTGTTATATTAACTTTTCTTCCATTAATAAGTCCGTCGATGTTAAGACTGTCAGCAGTATGTTTTAAGCTCTTGATAGAGTAAATTTTGGGGGCTGAATTCCCATTAGCCAACACCCGCCCCTCTGTGTTGACTAGTTTTAGTTTTTCCTGATCTCTTCTTCGGTACTCTGTCCCACTAGATGGTGAGCGAGACCTCATTTGGACACGACAATCGCGTTGAATATGCCCTGTATGTCCGCATCTGAAACACTTTACATTTGGAGGGGATCGTCTACTTTCTTTCAAAGAATCAATCTTCTCTATCAGTGATTGAAACAGTTGGTTTAGCGTTTTTAAGTTGACCTCATCTCCAGTGCTCATTTCTTCTCCCTCCTGAATTGAAACAGCTCTTACTTTTGGCCTGGACATATTATTTGATGATTCAATTTCAAGGGCTCGAATCAACACTTCACTGCTGTTATGGAAGCGTTCTCGACAAAGTAATTTTGCTAAGTCCGTGTCTCGCAAGCCGTTAATAAAGCGATCTACCGTGAAGGGATCTCTGTAATTTTCTGGCATTTCTGGGTAAGCCAAGTACATCAGCCTCCTGATATCCGCTTCATACTCTTGTAATGACTCTCCTGGTCTTTGCTGACGAGTATTTAATTCTGACCAATGTAAATTTCGCAAGTGTTCGTCTCCATACCTTCTTTCTAACGCTGCCACTAAAGCGTTATAATTCTGTTTTTGTTCGACTGGAATGGACCGTAAAAGTCCCAGAGCAGGTTCTCGCAGAGCTACTAACAAAGCTCTAGCTTTTTCGTCATCATCCCAACCATTTGCAGCAGCGGCAGCTTCAAACTGTTGTTTGTAAGTAGACCAGGAAGACGTACCATCAAAATTTGGAGGCTTAATGTGTTGGTTGGAATTCACAACACATCCCTGAGCTTTTATTTTGTTGTGTTCTTTTTGAAGCTGTATAAGCTGTTTTGAGACGTCCCTAACATTCTGTAATTTGTTCTCCACTTTTTCTTCAACATTTTGTACCTTCTCCTCAACATTTTGTACCTTTTCTTCTACATTCTGTAATTTATTTTGTACCTTTTGTTCCACGCTATGCACTCTTTGAGTTATTTCTTCCTTAAGGTCTTCGGTTGCAGTCTTAAACTCTTCTCTCAGCTGTTCGGAGTTGCTCTTTATTTGATCGAAGTTTTCTTGAATGCCATCTAATCTTTGCTCAAATGTCTGTTTCATATCGTTCTGGTTTTGTTCCATGGTCTGTCTCACGTCGTCCATGGTGTGTTTTATATCGTTTTGGTTTTGAGCCATTTGAGCTGCTAGAGCCTGCATCATTTTAGTTAGATCTTCCATCTTTGCTGATCCTTGTCTAGTAAGCATCAACTTCCTGATAAATCACCAAAAATGTCTATTTTTAGGCTATAAAGCTAATGTCGCAGTCGGTTTTTGTATATCTCTTCTAGTTCTCGAATAGAACGTCGTAGAATGTTATGGAATCTTCTAGAAATTCTTTCTAATTCTTACTTTTGAAATAACTAAACTAATGTCGAAATCGGTATTTGTATATCTCTTCTAGTTTCTGAATAGAACGTCGTAGAATGTTATGGAATCTTCTAGAAATTCTTTTTAGTTCTTACTTTTGAAATTACTAAGCTAATGTCGAAGTCTCTTTTTTTTTTTTTGGATATTTCTTCTGGTTTTCGAATAGAGCGTCGTAGAAAGTGATGGAATGTTCTAGAAATTCTTTCTGATTCTTACTTTTAAAATTACTAATCTAATGTCGAAGTCGGTATTTGTATATCTCTTCTAGTTTTTGAATAGAACGTCGTAGAATGTTATAGAATATTCTAGAAAATCTCTCTAATTATCAATTTTTGGACTGTAAAGTTAAAACTAGTCTTAATATTTTTCTTAGTCAACATTTACAACAACATAGGCACACACAATTTAATTTCTTTTTTTTTTAAAGTCCTATTTAAACCTGTAAAGACACTAAAAAAGAGAAAACTGAGATTTTTTAAGTTATTTATTGATATCATTTATTTTCCCCATTCCTTGCTGCATGGATACAGAAAAAATGGTGGCAAAACTTTTAAAATGCATAGGTTAGTGATAATCTATGCTTTGGAAAGTTGAGGTTACTTCTTGGGTTACTTAATATTGTATTATGATCATGTTGTGTTGTCTTTGTTAGTGATAATCTATATGCTTTGGATAGTTGAGGTTACTGGATCTCATATTATGATTATGTTAAGGCAGATAACTATGAAGATGTATTATAGCTTATTGATTCATGATTTAGTTCAAAATATATACTTCTAAATGTTTTTAACTTTAACAGAAATACCATAAATATCAGAAAAAAATACCTCAAAAATGTATTTTTTGTTTAATTTTACTGGTCATTCTTTTATTTTCTCTTTTTCAAAGTCTGTTAGGTAGTGGCCACTAGAAGTTATGCACAGTATACAAACTGGTTTGTTGAAAATAAATCAATGCTTAAAAGAATATGCTTCATGGACAAGCAGCTTTATTGTTTAATTTAAATAGATGTCAGAGACCAATTGGTATTCAATTAATATAAGTAACTTTACTATGCAAATTAAAAGTAGCTTACCTAAATAAATATGTAACAGAGGTGAAGCATTAGTTTTGTCACACAGGTGCAAACTTGAATAATATATAAATATGAATGCAAATATGCCCTTGCTACTAAGGACACCCATTGTTAGAGCAACCTCTATAGGAAGCAAAGGCTGACTTTGATTTTCTATTTTATGGTTATTGTTTTTGACATGTTTTCCTCAGTCTGGCATTGGCAGCTCATTTTTATTTTAAAGATGTGGTTTTTACACAGTCTAAACTATATATATTTATTTATTTAGAAATAAAAATATACAATAAAAACTTAATCTTTATACCGAACTATTATTAAAAAGATCTTTAGACTGATATTCAAGAAAGAGAAATCTAATGTCAGGCTTTGCTTCCTATAAAACTTACTTTACAATTAGTGTCCTTAAAAGGTACTACACCAAAAAATTTGGTTGGTTGCTGTGGAAGAGCTATCCAACATTTTTTTAAAAACCATGCCTCTTTGAATGGAGTTGTCTATAGTTAACAAGGAATAAGAGCAATTTTTTTAAATAATTTTTCTAACATGTGTAGTTTAGTAATTTGTTGTTCTAAAAAATATTTGACAATTAAACTTTATGATTCATCTCTAAAAAAAGTAACATTCCTTAACAAAGTAAAAAGAAACAGCAAATGAAGGTAAATTTTCTTATTCTGCAAATTCTACAGCATGCAATAATTTTTTTTTTAATTTTTGCGATGAGTCAATATATGTGATGCATTTCTTTGAGCTTTCCCAAAAAAATACTATTTTTATTAATTTGATACAGTACAGGGTGTCCCAAATTGGGCACTTTTAGGGGGTTTAAGGTACTTCTAGGGGAGACAGAGAAAAACTGACCACGCATTGCGAGGCTCAAATTTCAAGGGAAGACTTATAGTGAAAACCGCATTTTGAAATATCTTCTCGTCTTTGAGCTACTAGCTACTACTACCCGTAGGGGGGCTTTTTGAAAAGTCTGCATTTTTGAAGGGGGTCTATAACTTTGTTATTAGTGGAAATTTTGATTTAGAGTAAATTGCAGTTTTATAGACTTTGTTACGAGGAATTCACCCGCAAAATTATATTTTAACTGTCACTTTTAGTTTTTAAGATATTTCATAAAGTTGCATTTTTTCTTATGGAATGGCCTATATTTTAATTAATTTTCGAATTTGTCATTGAATTCTTTTCAAAATGATGTATGATATGTCATAGTTTGATTGAGCGGTTTAGGAGATATTCAGCTTTTTCACTTATTTCTAGTGCACTATGATTTCCTGCTGAATAAAATCTATATGTTTGTGGCTGATTCATTTTACAAACATATGTGTTTTGTTTAGATTGGTCAATTGTTTTTGATAAACTTCAGAATATTGACAATTTGTCAACGATATAATAATAAAAAAATATATTTGAACAAGAAATATTTAAGATTTTGAGAGAAAATATAAATAAAGAGCTTGAAAACGATTGTAGATTGGCAATCAAAACGTAGCATATTCAAATTCAATTAAAAGATAAGTGGTTTAGGTTTTACTAGGCAATTATTTATTTTTATAGAAAGCCACTGACAAATTAGTGATTTTTATTTTTCTAGGAGAAACGCAGTGGTTTTTAAATTTTTTAAAATAATTTTTCCTTACTAGTGGCGTAATACCCAGAAAAAGTTGTGTTTGTAAAATATTTCCTGCTGAGGCAGGTCGAGGCACTCCAGTATTTTTATTATTTTACCCAGTCAAAAATATAGTAAGCCTAATTACTTATATACTGCCAGCCCTCAAAGCCTAGTTATAAAAAGTAACAAAAATGATACAAATTTCAAAATAAAATTAAAACGATTTTGTGCAAAATAATTTCATATCAAAGCGTAATGTCAAATTGTTTAAACAATTGAAAACAATGAGAAAATGCCAAGGCGTAAGGCCAACTTGATTTGCATAGTATAAGACATCAAAACTAAAGGAGCATTGAAGTAGGATTTGACCGCAAGGCTTTCACATCAATGGCGCATGACATCATTCAATGCACACTAGACAAAAATAAAAAAACTTTAATTATCTCTGAAACCGCTGAATCAAACTATGACATATGATACATCATTTTGAAAAGAATTCAATGACAAATTCGAAAATTAATTAAAAATAGGCCCTTCCATAAGAAAAAATGCAACTTTATGTCATATCTCAAAAACTAAAAGTGAGAGTTAAAATTTAATTTAGTGGGTGAATTCCTTGTGACAAAGTCTATAAAACTGCAATTTACTCTAAATCAATATTTCCAATAATAACAAAGTTATAGACCCCCTCCAAAATGCAGACTTTTCAAAAAGGCCCTGTAGCTCAAAGACAAGACGATATTTCAAAATGCGGTTTCCACTATAAGTCTTCTCTTGAAATTTGAGCCTCGCAATGTGTGGTCAGTTTTTCTGTCTCCCCTAGAAGTACCTTAAATCCTGTAAAAGTGTCCAATTTGGGACACCCTGTACAATTCGTCACTGAAAAAGCAAAGGGGCAAAAGCAACAAGATAGGCAAAACTCCATTTTGTGGATGTTTGCCCCTTTGTCTGATCTTATAATATAAATAATGTAGCTTTCACCTGTAGACAATATTGCTGTATAATTCATGCTGCTATAGATGGACGTTCGCCTCTTTTTCAGTTCATAGATACCAATAAATCTTATCACTTGGTGGACATAACTCCAATACATAAAAAATGTCACATTCTCCCCTTTGCCTTTTCAGCAATGAATTAATAGGTGACATGCTTTCTGTGAATTTGGTGAGAATAACCCCAAAAGCCTTTGCTTTATAACCATCTTACCGATCATACCTAATCCATTAGATCCGAAACAACGCAACACAGGCACTTGGGCGACGGCAGCCCCTCTGAAATCTGAATAACAAACGTCCAACCCTGACACTGGCGCCGAGATATAATAATCCAAGACAACTATCCTAATTTGGTTCTCCATTTTATGGACATTTATTTTAAAGTGTATTTAAAAGAATTGTTATAGAAAAAAGGTTGAAAAAAGCAAATTACAAAATTGGTAAAAAACAGTTTAAGGCCGCATTTTTTAAGGT
This sequence comes from Aspidapion aeneum, assembly GCA_963576565.1. Classification (NCBI taxonomy): domain Eukaryota; kingdom Metazoa; phylum Arthropoda; class Insecta; order Coleoptera; family Brentidae; genus Aspidapion; species Aspidapion aeneum. The sequence continues at coordinate 109,622,569 of OY755040.1, forward strand.
TAGAAACCAGGATCAGGAAAGAAAACGAATTTTGGTTGGTTTGGGGCCTGTTCACTAACCAGCCAAAAAAGGCCTAAAAAGGATAGACGTGATAAACCCAAAAAAAAACTGTTGGCTTTCTTGCCTATAGACAAAGATAATTAGAACATTGAATTTAATGTTCTATTATCCGTGCCTATAGACAGAAGGAAAAGCCTCAAATCATAATGTCGAAAATAATTTTGACTTAACTTTGTCGATTTCTCAAATCATAATTGGCGAAAATAACTTCGACTTACTTTGTCGATATCTATAGATATACCCTATGGTATACCAAATTTAATCGCTCTTAGATAAAATAAATTGTTGATCAAGAGACTCGCTCACTTATCCCATCAATCCGATTTTTTTAAAATTTTTTAAAAGCGCAAATTCTTAATACCGCGATAAGAACTTCGGATGAACTTTTTGTAAATGCAACCTCTCCGTTTCAGAGCCGTAATAAATAGCTACTATAGCCACGGCACACGTATCTTGACGTAAAAGTATTGTGTGAAAGGATTAACCAAAAACCTGACAAGAACATAACACAGTCTCTCAATCTCACAAGAGGATAAACAGAATACCCGCGGTTCCACGTGGTTAAAGTGTTAGGCAGTCTTGGAATCGCTTGTAGAGATCGGTAGTTCGCGAACGAACTAGAAAAATGAACTAGTTCATTCAACAAAAAAAAAACGAACTAGTTCACTTTTCTAAAATGAACTAGTCCAAACTGAACTATAAAGACGCAACCCACAATACTCTGAACCCAATGTTGAACGAGCACAGAACACTGAACGAGTGAACGATACCGCGGTGCTTTCTACGATGAACGAACGAACTGTTAGAAATGAACTATTAAGTTGAACTAATAAGTAAAAACCGGCGTTCGTTCAGTCGGCTAGTCGAATCATCTGTTTCGTTGCATTGAGTAGCACGCTTAAGCTAGGATGAACTAGGTATTTCAAATTTTGATTTGATTGCGGAAAATTAAGGAACTGCTAGCCTAATACAAAATAATAGGGCCATTTTGGGTCAGTTACTAAGAATAACGGCAATATTTCAGGGCAAAAAAGATAAATTTTATGACATTAGGAATGCGGCATCTATCTTCCTGTTCATGAAATGCTGAACGAGCACAGAACACTGAACGAGTGAACGATACCGCGGTGCTTTCTACGATGAACGAACGAACTGTTAGAAATTAACTATTGAGTGGGACTAATAAGTAAAAACCGGCGTTCGTTCAGTCGGCTAGTCGAATCACCTGTTTCGTTGCATTGAGTGGCACGCTTAAGTCATGATGAACTAGGTATTTCCAATTTTGATTTGATTACGGAAAATTAAGGAACAACTAATAAAATTTTGACGAATGTCCAATTATTTATTATGTATTTATACCTACTGTAAAATATTTTAGTAAAAAAAAGCATTATAAAAAAATAATTTTAACTGTTTTTGATTCTGCAACTATTTTAACTAAAAATTAAACAATTAAATACAACAAGTCAGAAATACGATAAACAGGTTTATTTTTTTTTAATAGAATGAATATAAAATATAAATATATAACATGCTTAATCCATATAGCAATTCCGTTAATAGTTCAAACGAACTAGTTCAGTGAACTAGTTCATTTTGGTGAACTAGTTCAGATGAACTAGTTCATTAAAATGAACGGCTAAGCACATCTCTAATCGCTTGACGTAACTTACGTTTTGATCAAAAGCGCATAAGCATTATCTTTGGAACGTACGATACGCATTATACGCGGCGTATCGATACACCTGGTTTCCACCTACCCTGATTCAAGAAACGCATCAGGTGATATTGCATTTAAAACCGGTGCAAAGCCATGTCGCGTCACGTGATGTGTTTTTTGAATCAGGGTGGGCCCGCAATTGCCATCGTTTGCCAAATAGTAATAGATAGTTTAAGTTGTGCACAAAAAAACATAACGCGTAAGAAGTTCAACCTTATGAACTTTTCTTACGTAAATCCAATATGGCCGCTGCTATTCGATCGCTGATTGGTTGAAAGCCCGCTATGCGCCATGCTACGGATTAAGTAAATTGTGTGTGTGAAGGCCTTAAGTATTTCTTACGTATGCATGAGATTGGACAGTTACGCAAGCGCACTTCGTCACACCATCGTCAAGGTCACGTTAGGAGCTTACGTATTTACGTTAGCTTAAGCCGATCACACAGAAAAATGCATAGCGCATAGAAGTTCAACCTTATGGACTTTTCTTACGCAAATCGAATATGGCCGCTGGTATTCGATCGCTGATTGGCTTTGCACCACTATGTGTCATGCTATGCGCTTATGCATTTTTGTGTGTGATGGGCTTTACGGCAGTCTGCGTGCACCGTAACGTTACCAAAAATAGAATTGGTTGATTGACCGATCGAAAAATGAGGCCTAGACGATAATTTCCGCTTCCAGTACAAACGATTCTTTGCAAATATATTCCTAATGTAGTTGAAAAGACAAAAAACAAAATTGTAACATCAAAAAAACACAGTGCCGAATTCCATATTCTCTGCTATTAGTAGACTTGTTATGGTAACGTAAAAACATTCAACTTAAACTCAAATTTGGAACAAAACGTAGAGCGCTTAACGTGCAGTTTTACGTAAAAATGCGTAGCACAACTTAAACTATCTAATCTCAGTGGGCTCGAACAGTCGTTATTTTAATTTGATTTTTTTTTTCACTTCAGGACACCAAAAACGGATCTCCTTGACCAAAACGTACGTTACGTCAAGATACGTGCCATGGATTATTACTCCGTGGATCAGAGTCAACGGAGAAACGTAAACACAGATCAAGAAATAGTTGTGCAAATTCGCAGTTGTGCAAACTATAAATTAAGATACTGAAAATTCGAATCTATACTTTCGCTTCAAATACCTAATTTTGGGTGTGAAAGTAGGATATTTTTCACAAAAGACCGCCTTTTGATCTATGACAGAAAGTCTAGTGTTCAGCTATGCGTGCCCACCCCGATTTAAAAAACGCGACATGTCCCTTAGCAGATTCTCTCCCCTTTTTTGTTATTTAAGGTAACGGCGCCCGGTACGAACCCCGGTCCCCTTTATTGTTACATTATTTTTTAAGGTTAGTTTTGTATTTTTTTTTAATTCAGTCCAATTTTTTACAAAATCTTGGTAGTTTGATTTGTAAAAAGCCATAAATCTAATAAAATAAATAAACAAAAAGTTGAAGTTGCGTGAAGCTACTAAATTATCGTTTGTGGTCTGCTGCTGCTTTTCTCAAATGGCGCTGTCCTTCATGGACAATTGGCCAGCTCAAATCGATGAGCTTCAGTTGTGTCGGGTTCTGGACCCTACTGGAGCTCTGTAGCTTTGGTATTCCTGGTAGTGGTTCTTCTCTGGTTGTGTTCTTGTTCTTCTGGTTGGGTTAGTCGCGTAGTGTTTTCTGTTTTTTTTCCTTCGTGCTTTCTTGCAACTCTTGGCTTGGGTATGCTGGGTTTGTTAATCATTCATACTATCATTCATTCCACAATTTAAAAAAAAAAAAATTTCTTCTTTCTAAATCTATCCAAAATATATTTTTTTTTAAATCAAATTTAAATTTGAAATGCAACCTTAAAGGTAAGGTTTTGTTTTGTTTATTTATTATTTATTTTTTGTTTTTTAGAGATTTATTTTATTTATAGCCAGAAAGGTCAAAATTAATTTAATTTTTTCTGTTGACAATTTTTTATAGCTGTTTGAATGTTGAAAGGTCGGGCCACACCGGTTTCCGCCGAGGCAGAGTATAGGTCAAAGTTTGGTATAACATTTATAGGGCACTCAAAGAAAATGTGGTTCAGATCCTCAACCCGGCCACACTCACAAAGGGGTGATTCTTTTATGTTTATTCGAAACAGGTGACTGGCTGCAAGGCAGTGGTCCTGTTCTGATTCTAATTATAGTAGTGATATGTTTTCTGTTTAAGAAGTGATATCTCTCATACCAAGGTTTCATTGGAAAATTATCCTGTACCGATCCGTACCAGGAATCCCTTCCCCTCAGGGTATGTACCCAATATTTTTTAAACTTTTTAATTTCTATATTATTGTTTATGTTTATTATATCATCCCTTGTATAGTTCATTACTTTTGGAATACTTAGTGTTCCTCCTATGTTGGCTAATTTATCCACTATTTCATTCCCTTTTATCCCGGCGTGGCCAGGAATCCAGGCAAGGTACACTCTAGTGTTCTGGTTCATTAAAATAATCATTGTTTTTAAGCTTATTGTGATGTAGTCTTGATTCGTATCTATTTTGTTCCTTTTGAGTTTGTCTATTGAGCTTTTTGAGTCTGTAAAAAGAATAATATTGTTACAAATTTATTAAAAGTTAAAGTTATTTAAGTTTTATAGTTAGAATTTATTTAGGTTAAGTATAGTATTAGGTTGACGTATCTTATGGTTGTATTCTTAGTCTAGGTTTTAGTTGCGTTATCTATGACAAACTGGTGCGCGAACGGTCCGCGTTTTAGAAAAGGGTGGTAAAATCCTGAATCGAACAAGGATGGAAAATTCTCGAATAGTAGGCAGACCCTATATATAGGGACGGACGTCGTGCATCGGGGAGTAAAAGATAACCAACGGTAGTGATCGCTAGATGTTAACTCGAAGTTAATAGGCGGATTAAAGTAGTGAATTATTAGCAAGTTATTAGTAAGTTTAAGTGCGTGTTTTTGTACATAATTTGTCGAAATAAACTGACGTATTTTTTTTGACATTTGCGAGTTTTAATTGTTGTGGAGAACCCGTAACAATTGGTGTCAGAAGTGAGACTAAAAGAAATAAATAGTGCAAAGAATATCCGTAAATAGTACCACCGGCTAGGACAATTGGACAGAAGAACAGTAAGTGATTTTTCTAGAATATTCGAAGAGGTTCGATAGTGTTCTATTCAAAAACCAAAAGAGATATTTGAGAACCGACTTCGACATTAACCTTACAGCCCAAAAATTGATAATTAGGAAGATTTTCTAGAATATTCCATCACTTTCTACGACGTTCTATTTGAAAACCGGAAGAGATATCCAAGAAGCGACTTCGACAATAGCTTAGTTATTTAAAAAGTAACAATTAGAAGGAATTTCTAGAAGATTCGATAACATTCTACGACGTTCTGTTCTAGAACCAGAAGAGATATACAAAAACCGACTTCGACATTAGCTTAGTTATTCAAAAAATGAGAATTAGAAAGAAGTTCTAGAATATTCCATAACATTCTACGACGTTCTATTCGAGAACCAAAAGAGATATCCAAAAAGCGACTTTGACATTAGCTTAGCTATTTGAAAAATAAGAATAAGAAAGAATTTCTAGAATATTCCATAACATTCTACAACGTTCTATTCAAGAACCATAAGAGATATACAAAAACCGACTTCGTCATTAGCTAAGCTATTTAAAAAGTAAGAATTGGAAATAATTTCTAGAATATTCCATAACATTCTACGACGATATATTCGAGAACCAAAAGAGATAATCAAAAAGTGACTTCTACATTTGCCTAGTAGCAGAAAGAGTGACATTTACCAGTATATTCCAGAACATTCCATTAGGTTCTATTTAAGAATCGGAAGAGATATTGAAAAATGGACTGCGACATTAACTTTTATAGCCCAAGGATAGACGTTTGGAGAAATTTGTCAGAAAGTTGATGCTTACTAGACAAGGATCGGCAAAGATGGAAGAACTAACTAAAATGATTCAGGCTCTACCATCTCAAATGGCTCAAAACCAGAACGATATGAGACAGACCATTAAACAAAACCAGAACGACATGAGACAGACCATTGAACAAAATCAAGGCGACATGAAACACACCATGGACGACATGAAGCAGACCATGGAACAAAACCAGAACGATATGAGACAGACCATTGCACAAAACCAAAACGATATGAGACGGACATTTGAAGAAAGATTAGATGGTATGCAAGAAAACTTCGACCAAATAAGGAGCAACTCCGAACAGCTGAGAGGAGAATTTAAGGTAGCAACAGAAGGTCTTAAGGAAGAAATAACTCAAAGGATGCAGAATGTAGAAGAAAAGGTGGAAAACAAATTGCAGAATGTTGAAGAAAAAGTGGAGACCAAACTACAGAATGTTAGGGAAGAAGTTTTTCAAACCATGGAATAAAAATTACAGGACATGTCAAAGCAGTTTATACAGCTTCAGAAAGAACACAACAAAATAAAAACTCAAGGATATGTTGTGAATTCCAACCAAAACATTAGACCTCCAAATTTTGATGGTAGGTCTTCCTGGTCCACCTACAAACAACAGTTTGAAGCTGCTGCAAATGGCTGGGACGATGACGAAAAAGCTAGAGCTTTGTTGGTAGCTCTGCGAGAACCTGCTCTGGGACTTTTACGGTCCATTCCAGCCGAACAAAAACAGAGTTACAATGCTTTAGTGACAGCGTTAGAAAGAAGGTATGGAGACGAACACTTGCGAAATTTACATTGGTCAGAATTAAATATTCGTCAGCAAAGACCAGGAGAATCATTGCAAGAGTATGAAGCAGATATCAGGAGGCTGATGTACTTGGCTTACCTAGAGATGCCAGAAAATTACAGAGATCCCTTCACGGTAGATCGTTTTATTAATGGCTTGCGAGACACAGACTTAGCAAAGTTACTTCGCCGAAAACGCTTCCATAGCAGCAGTGAAGCGTTGATTCGAGCCCTTGAAATTGAGTCATCAAATAATATGTCCAGGCCAAAAGTAAGGGCTGTTTCAACTCACGAGCGTGAAGAAATGAGCAAGGAACAAGAGGTTCCCTTAAAGACGCTAAACCAAATAGTGTTTTAAATGCGGACTTACAGGGCACATTCAACGCAATTGTCGTGTCCAAATGAGGTCTCGCCTACCATCTAGCGGGACAAAGTACAGAAGAGGAGATCAGGAAAAACTAAAACTTTTCAACACGGAAAGGCGGGTGTTAACTAATGGAATGGTAGCCCCCAAAATTTACTCTATTAAGAGTTTAAAACATACTGCTGACAGCCTCAACATTGACGGACTTATAAATGGAAGACAAGTTAACATCACAGTAGACACCGGTGCAGCCATATCATTGCTTAAGTCCAAAATTGCAACGAGATATAAAATTCGACCAACAGAAAAGAAAATAACACTTAAGACTGTGACTGGAGAATCCGCCGACGTGTTGGGGCAGACAGATATAGATCTACAGCTGGAAAGGTTGAAGATTCGCCACACTGTATTAGTTGCAGAAATAGAAGATGAATTTATTTTGGGAATGGACTTGATAAGTAAACATGGATTTGCGTTTGATAATAAACTTAATACCCTAAGATTTGGGAATGAAGAGTTCATTTTGTCAAATAAAGAACCAATAAAGCTCGTGGCAGTATGTACAACAAGACTGGTCGGTAACAGTGAGACCATAATTTTTGGGAGGCTAGAAAGTAAAACATCAAGCTGCGTCGGACTCATAAGCCAACAGAAATTACCCAACACCTACCTCGTTGCAAAGTCACTAGTTAAAACCGATAAAGACATCCCGATTAGAGTCGCCAATATTTTCCCAAATGTGTCAAAATTAATAAGGGGGAGGTAGTAGCATTATTTGAACCAGTACAGAAAGTAACAAGATGTGAAGAGCCAACTTCCGAGGATAAAAGCAAGTTACCAATGGAGGTACTTCAGCAATTTGAGTCAACTTGGCAACATCTAACTCCAGAAGAATTTAGTAAAGCGAGAGAGTTTATAGAAGAACAAAGTAATATCTTCGAAACTAAGAGTAGTTCAGGACGCACAAACCTTATTCAACATTCCCTCAACACTGGCGATGCCCCAGCTACATTTGAAAGACTAATGGAAGTCGTTCTACGAGGCCTTACTTGGAAAACTTGCCTAGTCTATTTGGATGATGTTATAGTAATGGGAAAATCATTTCAAGATCATCTAGACAATTTACGAGAAGTATTTTCAAGAATCAGGAACGCAAATCTTAAATTAAACTCAAATAAATGTTTTCTATTTCAAGAAAAAGTTGAGTTCCTGGGTCACGTCGTTTCCCGACAAGGCACCGATAACGACGAAAAGAAGTTACAAGCAATAAAAGAATGGCCTCAACCTCGTGACAAACATGAATTGAGAAGCTTTTTAGGCCTGTGTATACTACAGACGATTTGTAGAAGGTTTCGCCAAAATAGCGTCTCCATTACATAGACTTACAGAAGATAAAGTTTCTTACAAAAGGAATACCGAATGTGACCAAGCATTTAGAAGACTAAAAGCAGCATTATGTTCTAGTCCGATTCTTGCATATCCCATTCCAAAAGGAAAATTCATATTAGATACTGATGCAAGCAACGATGGCATAGGAGCAGTACTCTCCCAAGATGGAGAAGAACGGGTCATCGAATTTTTCAGCAAGAAGCTATCCAAACCAGAGAGAAATTATTGTGTTACCAGAAAGGAGCTCCTAGCCATCATTAAATCCGTAGATCACTTTCACAAATATCTCTATGGACAAGAGTTTCTGATTAGAACGGATCATGCTGCGTTACAGTGGCTCATGAAAATGAAACAACCTGAGGGGCAAGTCGCGAGATGGATAGAAAAGCTACAACAATACCATTATCAAATTAAGCACCGAGTGGGAAGGGTGCATAATAATGCAGATGCATTGTACAGAAGACCTTGCCCTGAAGATTGTAAACACCTAGGCATAAATAAAACCATGGACAAAATTCGATACCGATTTTATTGGCTCAATTACTTTCAAGATGTGAAAAACTGGTGCCGCCGATGTTTGACTTGTGCAGCCAGCCAAGGTCCCAAAACAAGGACCAGAGGTCAAATGAAACAACATAACGTAGGTCTGCCATTTGAACGCATTGCTATTGATGTGGCCGGACCATTTCCAGAAACTAAAAAGGGCAACAAATACATCCTTGTTGTCATGGATTACTTTAGCAAATGGCCAGAAGTTTTTGCTTTGCCTAACCAAGAGGCCGCTACAGTTGCAGAAGTTCTGGTAAATTATGTTTTCAGCAGATTTGGCATTCATTTGGAACTACATTCAGATCAAGGAAGAAACTTTGAATCAAAGCTCTTCCAGAATCTCTGTGACCTTTTAGAAATACACAAAACACGGACTACTGCTTTATATCCGCAATCAGATGGCATGGTTGAAAGATTTAATAAAACAATAGAAGAACATCTTTGCAAAGTTGTTGATGAGCACCAAACAGATTGGGACCAATATATTCCATTGTTTTTGATGGCCTACAGAACCGCCATACACAATACGACCGGAGCTACTCCATCTAGTATCCTGTTTGGTAGAGAACTGCGTTTACCATGTGATATCATGTTTGGTTCACCTGAAGAAGACCGCTTAGAGGTTAATGATTATGTCGAACGTTAAAGACAAAAGCTGTACGATATTCATGAGGTGGTTAGAGAGCGAATAGAAATAGCCAGTGACCGGATGAAAGCGAGATATGACCTGAAAGCAAACTCTTCAGGGTTCAAAGAGAATGATCAAGTCTGGCTATACAATCCTCAACGCAAGAAAGGAAGATCACCTAAGTTGACACCACCATGGGAAGGGCCTTATAAAGTTGTTAAGAGAATTAATGATGTAGTCTACCGAATCCAGAAAAGCCCGAAGTCCAAGATAAAAGTTGTTCATCAAGACAGACTAAAACCTTACCTGGGAAATGTTGATCGAGACGATCAAACCTGAAGAGGAGAATAGTGTTACAAATTTAAGTTATTTAAATTTTATAGTTAGAATTTATTTAGGTTTAGTGTAGTATTAGGTTGACGTATCTTATGATTGTATTCTTAGTCTAGGTTTTAGTTGCGTTATCTATGACAAACTGGTGCGCGAACGGTCCGCGTTCTAGAAAAGGGTGGTAAAATCCTGAATCGAACAAGGATGGAAAATTCTTGAATATTAGGCAGACCCTATATCTAGGGCCGGACGTCGTGCATCGGGGAGTAAAAGATAACCAACGGTAGTGATCGCTAGATGTTAACGCGAGTTAATAGGCGGATTAAAGTAGTGAATTATTAGCAAGTTATTAGTAAGTTTAAGTGCGTGTTTTTGTACTGGGTGATTTTTTATAATTGCAAAATCGCTATAACTCGGTTATTATTGGGAGTAGAAAGTTCAAACAAAAACTGTTCGGTTTGGTAAATTATGGCCACTTTAGACCCACCATTAGTATTTTTTTATAGGTTATAATATACAGGGGGCGACAATCAGATCAATTTTTTTAAAGGGAACACCCTATATATTTTTGTATTTTTTAAGTTCTGCAAAAAATTAGCTTTACAGATATATGTAACACTATGGCTCAAAGAAATGTTTTCTCTTTGTTAGTTTTCGAGATATTGACGATTGAAATTCCGAAAATTAGCAAATTTTAAATAGGTATACGGTGCGGAGTATTTAACGTATAGACTGTAAATAACAAACTGAAACAATATTGACTGACAGTTTGATAAATATAAATAATCATCTTTGTCAATTTTTATAGAAATTTAAAATCAAAAGACGACAATTTTTTTAATGTTTTAATAGTTTTAAATCCATAAATAAATAAAAATTAACGTAACAAATGTTCAAACCTATCACCATTGACTTCAATACATTTTTGAAACCTGTCTCTTAAATTATTTATTGTTCTGGTTATTAAATTAGAAAAATTTTCATTAAGCTCATTGACAGACAGTGATATTAATTCTCTGAGCTCTCGAGTATTCCTCGCTTCTAATCTGTAAACTTTATCTTTAAGGTGACCCCATAAAAAAAATGTCTAAAGGAGTTAAATCAAAACTGTTGGGTGGCCAGCGTATTGTGCCGTTTTTCCCAACCCATTCATTAAAATTATTTTTTAAGAATTCTCGAACCTCATGAACATTATGAGGAGGAGCCCCATCCTGCTGAAAAATCAATCTTCTTCTTTGATTTAGTGGCAAATCATCCAAAAAAATTTCTAAGTAATTTTGTAAAAAATTTAAATAAATTTGTCCCGTTAAGGAGTGCTCAAAAAAAATGGCCCAACAACACGGTCGTTCAGTATGCCACACCAGACATTCACGGATTGTCTTCCCTGTCTTTTAATTTCTTTTACAAAATTAGGGTTAGTCGTGGACCATAGTCTGCTATTCTGTCTATTTGGTAGACCACAAGTTGTAAACGTCGACTCATCCGATCACAAAATGTGATTTAAAAAACGGGATTCTGCGTTTAGTCTTTCATGCATAAAGTGACAAAACTCTACCCTTTTTCTTTTCTGATCGGGTGTTAGGCCTTGCAGTTCTTGTTGTTTATATGCCCAATAAGAATTTGTTCTTAGGACACTTCTTACTTTGATAAAAGACGTCAAGCGTTCCTGTCCTTCTTGCACTAATTCGGAAGATTCTTTTCTTATAGAAATTTGTGGGCTTTCTTGAAAATGTAGTAAAATATTTAAATTAGCCTCTTCGTTTGGACGAACAACTCGTTTTTTTCGTTCCACAGACGATGTTTCACGAAATTTTCTATATATCCTAAGAATTGTGGATATATTAGGACATTGTCGGGCTGTATACAGTTCTCGATATTCTCTCGCAGTAGCAGTGGCATTTTTATTATTTTTCGCATATAATAAAAGTATCTCTTGCTTTTCTGCATTGAAATAAAGCAACATTGTTGATAAATATTTAATATTTGGTACTGACAATGTCATAAGGTATCCACACATCTTAATATTGTTTGTGACTTGTCACAGGAAATACTCCGCACCGTATTTGAAATTTGCTAATTTTCGGAATTTCAATGTTTCCTTTAAAAAAATTGATATGATTATCGCCCCCTGTATATTATAACCTATAAAAAATACTAATGGTGGGCCTAAAGTGGCCATAATTTACCAAACCGAATAGTTTTTGCTTGAACTTTCTACTCCCAATAATAACAGAGTTATAGCGATCTTGCAATTATAAAAAATCACCCTGTACATACATAATTTGCCGAAATAAATTGACGTATTGTTTTTGACATTTGCGAGTTTTAATTGTTGTGGAGAACCCGTAACAATATTTTGTATGTTTTTTTCCAGACAAATTCTTAGTCCTTTATGGATTGCAACCATTTCTGCTACACAGATGTTAAAATTATCTGGCAATCTTTCACAGTAGTTTATACCTTCCCTAGGAATGTATATTCCAAAACTCACCCTTTCCTTGACTTTGGATGCATCAGTGTAAATGAAGGTGAATTCTTCTTTGAATTGTGATGTTTTGGCTAAAAAATCATTTTTTGCTCTTGTTTCATCTTTTTTTAGTTGGAGATTCAGAGTTGGAATTTCTTGCAGTTGCAATTCATATTCCTCATTATAGCAAGGTAAAAGATCTTCTGTTCTTTGTTTTTTTAACCAATTTTCAGTCTCCAGGCAGGTTTCAAGAAGTAGATTAATTTTAGGTCTTAGTCTACCTGTTTTTATTGTGTTTTTAATCCTGAAGTATGCTTATTAATGGATTTTCTCTGATTAGAGCATTTTTTATGATTAATTTTTGACTTAATATTTTTCTTCTGGTTTCTAAGCTTAATGATGATGTTTCCCCATAGAGGGCTAGAATGGGTGTTGATTTCATGCTTCCTGTTATGATCCTGAGTCCTTGATTATATATGGTGTCTAGTTTTTTAAGGTTTTTTTGGGTTGTAGGTTGAAGAAAGATTGAGCCAAAATCCAGGTGAGACCTGACCATCCCATCAAGTGCAAGCTTTAAGATTTTGGGGTCTGCCCCCACCAAGTGCCACAAAAAGCCCTAATCAGGTTAAGGCCTTTCTTGGCTTTGATAACAGTATTACTTATGTATTTGTCCCATTTTAAATTATGTTGTAACACGATTCCTAGATATTTTATGCTGTTCTTGTAGGGAATTTTTTTACCTTCTTTAATTATATCTGTGGGATGGAGTTTTGTTTTTGTTTTCCTAAACCATATAGATTCACATTTGTGTTCTGAAAGTTTAAGATTATGTGAGGATAGAAAATCATTGATTTTTTTAAGGTTTCATTTAAGTTTTTTGTCATTTGTATGACATTTTCCCCTTTACAAAATAGCACTAGATCCTCAGCATATGCCATGATTTTGACTGTATCTGGAATCATGTCAAAAATTTTTTTTATGTAAATGTTAAATAAGATTGGGCTCAAGGGCGACCCCTGGATTAGTCCCAAAGTTGCATCTCTAGGTCCCAATATGTTTCCCTCCTTGTCTTTTATATAAAGTGGCCTATTATTGAGTAACCTGAAAATTAAGTTGCATAGTGAAATTGGTATCCCAGCTTTCAGTAGCTGGTCATACATCACCTGGATCTTGACATTGTCATAGGCTCCTTTGATGTCTAGAAAGACTCCTATGACTGTTTGTTTCTGACAGAAAGCATTTTGTATATATGATGTTAAATAGCCTATGTTGTTGTTTATTCCCATATTTTTTCCAAAACCCATTTAGAGCTTAGGAAAGAAACCCTTATGCCAACAACCAGTCAATTTTGTTTCTTATATTGGTTTCCAAGATCTTTATTAAGCAAGACCCGAGTCCTATGGGTCTGTAGTTTTCCGGAAATTCTGGATTTTTGTTGGGTTTGGGAAAGGCAACTACAAGTTGTTTTTTCCAGCTCTCGGGTATAAGTCCTCCATTCTTAATGTTATTGAATAAATTTACCAGTACCTGTAAACCAATCTGGCGCAAATTGAAGATGATGGAATAGGTAATTAAGTCTAGCCCTGGGGCAGTATCTTTTTTTTTGGAATTAATTACACTTTTTAGTTCATCCAGTGAAAAATTCATGCAATTATCTGTACTGGTTTTTAGATTGAAATCTGGATTGATATCTACTGGGGTCAAGTTTTCTAGGATTTTTTCTGCTGTTTCCTTGTCTGGTTGTTGTGAGCTATTGTTCTTGTTTTGAATATGTGAAAATTTTCTAAAGGTACCCCAAACTTCAGATAAGTTGGAGTCTCTATTTAGACCAGCACAGAGGTCTCTAAATTTGTTTTTTTGTTTTTCAAAAATCTTTTAGTTTCTGCTATCTTCTTTTTCAGTTTTAGGTAGCTAGTCATATCTGGTTTTTCCTTGAAAATCATTATTGCATGTCTTCTCTCTTGAACTTTGGAACTACATTCTTCATCCCACCATGGGTTTCTAATTTTTCTGTCGCTCTTTGTATTTTTTTTGGGAATAGCTTTTTCTGCTGCTTTGATTATGTTGTCCTCAAATTCCAGGTTGTTATCTATTGCCATCCTGTTTTGGTAAGAGTCTTCAATGAGTTTATTGTATAAATTCCAATCTGCTATTTTTGCATTATATTTTGGGGGTGCACAAAATTCTTGGGATGTGATATTTCCAAACCCGACATCACACACTGTGGGATAGTGGTCACTACCTCCCAGGTCAGGAATGATGTTCCATGATGCATATTGACTTATTTTAGATGTTAATAAGGTTAGGTCCAACGGACCAGGTTTTTCCCCAGGTCGTTGTAGTCTGGTTGGTCTTCCATCATTCAGAATTACTAGGTTGTGTTCTTCAATGAGCTCAGTAGTATAATAACCATGAGAGTTGTTGGACTCACTCCCCCACAGCCTGTGATGTGCATTCAGGTCTCCCATAACCACACTTTTTTCCAAAAATCCCATTACATGGGTTAAGTGATTTTGATATCCCGCCATTTCAGGGACTGAATATAAGTTGATAATGTTTATATCATTTACTTTAATTACTATGGAATGAAATCTTGAGTTGGATGGTGAAAGGTGTTTTATTTTGTATTTTAAGTTATTTTTTTAAAAAGTGGCTATCCCGCCCCAACCATCATGTCTATCCACTCTTATAGAATGAAAGGACCTGATGAAACTGGAGTATTCCAGGTTTAAGCCATGTCTCATTTAGCAAAATGATATCTGGATTATAGTCTCTTATAAAAGAAATAAGGCTGGCCCTATTGGAGTTAAAACTTTGGATGTTCCATTGTAAAATTCTTAAAGATGCTTTTTTGTTTTTGTTATTGAATGGTTTTTTTTTGTTGTCTTGGATTCGGAGGGATTAAGGTGGTTAAGATTTTTATTTTTATTGAAGGTTTTGTGTTAATAGTAAAGCTGAAACCTTTTTCTTTGTGTTTTCATTGTTCTCCAAGTTTACTTCCTGGCTGTCATATACTACTGATGTTTCTATTTTTTCTGACTGATCTATTGGTGATGTGATCATTAAATTGGTCACCGTTCCATCGAGGTCTTCAGGTGATTTTGCCTGAAAGGGAAGGGGTCCCTGGCAGTCCTGGGATCTTCCACTCGGAGAGAAAAGGCATTTTTTATGTTTGTCCTTGTCATATCCTTTATTATAAGCTTTTTTTTTCTTGATGATGAATCTTCATCTTCCACTTGTCTTTTTCTTGTGTTTGCTGGTGTGTTATAGAAACCATTTTCTTCCTGATAGGATCTGCTTGGAAGAACTGGGAAGTCCTTAGGATTATATTGGAAAGTTTCGTTTCTTCTTGGGATTCTTATGTTAGCTTAAAAAAAGTGCCATTATTCTCCTAATGCTCTTCTGTCTCTCGTATTCTGGACATTTCCTGTCAGTTGATTTATGTTTGTCACTTTTGCAGTAGATACAGAAAGTCATGCAGCGATCTCCCGCTCCCTCACCGTGATCTCCCCCGCAGTTCTGGCAGCGCTTCTTACCCGCCTTGCAAAGCTTGGACATATGCCCAAAACGCAGGCAGGAGAAGCACTGGGTAACCGGGGGGACATACGTAGTGACCCGCGTGGGGAGGCCATAGATGGTGACCTCTCTCGGGAGGGTTAATCCATCGAAGGTAAAAAGCATGGTTCCTGTTGGTATGAAAGTGTCACTATTTTTTTTATCGCGTCGATTGAATCGTCTTATTGAAACTATTTTAGCAAGAGAATGGCTCGCTGACATTATTTCTTCCTCCGTGAAGGAAGTATCTATGCCCCGAACCACCCCTCTGCATGTCACCAAGTTGAAAGCGATAAAGGCTGGGTAACCGGGGGGACATACGTAGTGACCCGCGTGGGGAGGCCATAGATGGTGACCTCTCTCGGGAGGGTTAATCCATCGAAGGTAAATAGCATGGTTCCTGTTGGTATGAAAGTGTCACTATTTTTTTTATCGCGTCGATTGAATCGTCTTATTGAAACTATTTTAGCAAGAGAATGGCTCGCTGACATTATTTCTTCCTCCGTGAAGGAAGTATCTATGCCCCGAACCACCCCTCTGTATGTCACCAAGTTGAAAGCGATAAAGGCTCTGAACCCTTTGTCATTTTCCACATTTTCCCTAATAAAATCGTTAGCAGCCGTGTCTGTTTTAAAAATAACGCCCACGCGATCCCTACCTTTGACCTTGAATTCAAGGATATTGTCTAGCTTAAGTTCTAAGATTTTCTTTGCAATTCGAAAAAGACTAAATTTGCCTATCTCTTTGCCCTCAACGAAGACCATGTATGGTCCTTTAATCGACCCTTTATAAAAAAGAGCTTCGATTTTTTTTTTCTTTTTTTTCAATATGGCCGCCGATTTAGCGCCGTCCGTTTTTCGTCAAATTTAAAAGATTTTCAGCCATTTTCTGTTTTGAATTTGCTTTCCCTGCTGGTATTAGTTGGTCACTTACCCTTCTCGACGAGAAAGCAGGACGGAAATTCGTTAATTTTTTGGGACAAAACACAGGACAACACAAGACGCCACGCAACATTCACGACAGTCACGCAAGGAATGATCGTTTGTGGTCTGCTTATATTTAGTGTTTGTCCAAAATCTATCTTTTTTGCCCTTATTGTTACCGGTATGCTTAGTAACAATAACGGTAACAGCTGTCAAAATATCTGTTATTTCAACTGACCAACAATGTCCCTAATCAAAACAGCCGAGTCCACCGCTGCCCCCGTTAGTTAAAAGAGCAGAATAACATAAAGACACAATGAATATTTGCCACCTTTATATTCAGGCAGACTACCAAGTCAGTGGTTTGTCGGTTGGTCACCTTAGCCTAGAAAATATGAACGCACCTTTCATATCTAGGGACATTTTGAAGGCACAGATTAGGTAAATATTTGACGGTTGCTTAGCCTGGTGTCACATCACCCAATTACTGTCAGTTTTCGAAAAACGTCACTGCTCTTTCCAAGTTCCAATTGCAAATAAATTGCGTTTTTCGCTTTTATTTAAGAAAAAAGGCTAGTTTTTAGAATTTAGTATTTTTCTTTTTAGCACACGTAAGTAAAGCAATTCGTTTAAAATAATTTTATATGCATATTCCCCAAAAGATTGGACTTCTTCACTTTTTTGTTTTTGTTCTTGGTTTAAAGCCCCTTTTATAGAATTTTCTCCTTTTGCAATTGTTAAGTGGGCTTATAGGATATAGTACAATCGAACAAAATCTAGTTATAAATATTTAGTTCAACAATAAGGCAAATATGAAGGCTAACAGTTTAACAAGATCAATGTATTTTTCAAGGGCTTGTAGTGCCCTAGAAACCTAAATCTAAGTAAATAGTTCTTTATTGCCAACTGTAAATAAAAACCACTTACAGGAAATACAATCGTGACAATAATATGTCAGAGAATGCTATTGATGCCAGCCACACTAAAGCCTAAAGTCACGGATCACCTAGGTGATCTGTGCTAAAGTCACATGCATGCATTAAATCATCAAGACTTGGGGGCCTGTCGACTTAACAGACACACGAATTTTGTGAAAATTTTTTTAGTTTTCTTTATCTTTAACTCAATTTTTTCTAAAAATGATTTTTGAATGACTGTGTTTTAATAAATTAAGCATAAATATTGATAAAATGTATATATATTCTAAATATAAACAATATTGTGGTAAAAAACTAAATCAATATAAATATCTTGCTTTAATTATCACAGATAATTCAAATGCTTATATGACTAGGGACTTAATAGGGACTTATTCCAATAAGGCCAGGCTGTAATAGTGCCAGGCAGTATTTTGACACCTTCACATTGTAAAATCAGCTGTGATCTTTCAATATATGTCCTTTGTTTACTATATGAATAAATTTTGCCTTCCTTTATTAATGGAATATACATGACTTAGTTTTAAATTGGACTTTGGTATGTCAATTTTGAATGTCAGAATTGAGGGGTGAACAGCTCTCACAATCGGTGTACACATTTCTCACAATCTTTACACAATCACTCACAATCTGTGACAATCTTACCACAATCCCTCACAATCCATTCCAATTACTCACAATCCTTCATCCCACAATCTTTACACAGTCTGTCCCAATCTGGCACAATCTTACCACAACCCCTTACAATCTTTCACAATCTTACCACAGTCCTTCACAATCCCTCGCAAAGAAAACTCAACAATTTTTGATGGGCTGTCGCCCCCGCTCCTTCAGGCACGCTACACCGCTGCACCGTCCTCCACAATCTTAGCAAAAGATTGTGGATTTTCACAATCAGTGTACACATTTTGGGTTAGCTGTTCACCCCTCGGTCAGAATACTGCCTGGCACTTACAGCCTGGCTTGCAGTAATAGTGGCAGGCAGTATTTAGACAGTTTCACATTATGAGAATGTCATTTTTGAAAAATCAACTGTCAATTTTTAATGGAAAACTGTCAGAATTGTCAGCAATTTTATTAAGTCACATTTATGGTATTTAATTACCTGCTATGGCAAAACAAGTTTAGAGATAATAAATAAATTACAAAGAGCACAAAAGAAGTCTATTAAAATTATATTCTCTCTAAATTTTTATACACTTTAGTAAATATAAAATAAAAAACAAACTCTTCAAAACTAATCTGAAAATACAATGAAAGAAAGACTACTCTAATTATAATCTAAGTTTAAAAGAAATGCTAAGATAACCAAAAATAAACAAGACTCCTATATATGAAATGTTTAATACTGTGCCACAGACTATTTGGTGCAAGAGAGAAAGTTGTTATGTTATTTTCTTGTAGATTTTTAAGGCCTCAATTCCAGATATACTATATGGTTTCAGGTCAGAAATTAAAGTCTTTTGATTTTTTTTTATCTGAGAGTAATTTAACTGGTAATTGACAGAAATATTAAAAAGTCTAGGAAAAGGTAAATCTTATGTCCTTAGAATGTGTCAAATGAATTTTTTCTTCTAAAAATTCAAAATTTAAAAACATTGTAGCTTTTATTAAAGATTTGATTGTTATTAAACTATTCAAATTAGGTATTACCGTTTTATTGCCAAATAATGTACTTGATCGTAACATGAGTTACCATGGAACAAGAAAAATAATAGGACACAAAATTTATTTAAAAATGTTTTTTCCTGTGAACTTAACTGTTTTATGTGTTTTATAAAAAATACCTTTTTCTTTAATTTAAATTTTACTTTTTTTCAGAAAATGTTTATATGGGATTGGGTAACTGGAGTCTTGGGATATCTTGGTAAGTATTCTTATTCTTGTAAGATAAAAAATACACTTTAGAAATTAACATTATATTTAATTTAATTTTATTTATATAGTTTTTCTTAAAATTTTTTAGATAAGGGGTTGTCAAAAAAGGAAAATACCTTGAAAAATACCTATTATATTGATTTATTTTACAATGTAAATATTTTATATTATGTTGGTAGTGGGTAAAACAACTATCTACTTGGTGTCTGTACTGTCTGTTCATTGTTAAAAAAGTAAAAAGAACATAAATTTGGTAGACAAGACATTTTTGGCCACTGGGAGAAAATAGTAGATGTTATAATAGTTTTTGCTAATAGTTCAAGAAGCTTGATGTAAAGTGGGACATTGCTGAATTAAGAATCTATTATTATTTTAAAAATCTATATGGTGGGTAAAAAATGTTTACAACATTTATATGTATCAAAGTTATAAATAAAATTGGGTTAATGTTCTTTATTCAGTTTTACTCAGTTATTTTATTTGCATTAAAAAATATTTTTGTATAACTTTATTGACACGGCCTGTGTATAGTCTTTAAAAAATTTTAGCTTGCAAAAGGTTGTGTAGTCGCGATTTTAACATATCTTGTTCAAATTGGAGTCCTAAAAAAAAATTGAGTTTGGGGGACTGGGGTTTTTTAAATTATTTGGTTCCTGTACATTTTAGAAAACAAAGTTTTAAACAAAAGTTGAAGACAATAAAATTTTCTGGAAAAGCGCTATTATACGGTTTTTGTCAGATGAATAGTTTTCAAGTTATAAGGCTAGTCATTTCGTCGCCATTTTGAATTTCAAACAACTTTTTTTTCTAGTGGCCTTTAACCTAGGCAAATGTAATTCTTGGATGAGACCTCTTGGTCAGTTCAATTTTCTCTATATTGTTGAAAATAGAATTACCGTTAAAATGATATGTATCTAGTGAATTTTTGTTAATGTGGAACACTCAAGAAACATATGCATGTTTTCAATTCAATTTTTGGACTCCTCTGGTGTATTAATGATTACCTAAATGTTATAACTATACACATCGTTTGAAGTAAAATTTAATTGTCTATAATATAGAGCAAAACTTTTTTTCAATAAAGTTGCTTTTTAAAAAAATTGGTAAAACAGATCACATTTTCTTGTAATTAAAAAAAATGTTCTTTGAGTGTTCCTTGTTAAGACGAAGCCACATTGACACAAGACATATTGTTTGAAAGATAATTTTATATTCAACAATATAGAGTACAACGAGATTTTTTGGAAAGCTTAGTTTCCATCCATATTAAAAATAAAAAAATTGTGATAAAAAAAATAATCTCAATATGCGGACGCCCCTACAGTGTCAATAATAGCTTTAACACTACTTTGTGATATGCTGCATAAAAGAACATTTGGTTTTCTCTGAAAAAGGTGTTTGCACATTTTTCCATTAATTAGTTTTTTATATTAAAACTGAATAAAAAAAAACATGATTTTTCGAAAATCTTAAAAAATAACTTCAATTTAGAGATACCAATTAAGTGCTTACCGTGGGCTTGACCCACTTAAGTGATGCATACTAAATACTATGCCAATATATGGGCACCTGTGCTCACAAGTTACTATAGTTATAGTGTATGTGTAAGCTAATATAACTAAAAACTGAAATATATTTTATTAAACTCCAGACCCAATTACCTTTCGTTTGATACCACACAAGCCATATTTTGACTACAAGTCTACCCCACCCTTTAAAAAAAACTAAAATGTATTTTGTGTAACTCCGGACTTAATTACCTTTCATTTGATATCACACACGCCATATTTTCACCTAAACTCTAATTTTTGAAATCTACCCCCACCCTTTTATTTGGCTTGTGTTCAATGGATTTTGTTGATTTTTAAATGGGACCATCTTGACCCAAGACCCAGCTTAGGTACCAAATTTCATTAAAATCTGGCAAGCAATTTTTGAGTTATGCAGGTTGGTCGTTACAGACAGACAGACAGTGCTACAAAATAGTTTCAAAATCATTTGAAACACAAAGATATATAAAAATTTTAGAAATCAGAGCAACTTTTTTTTCTCGAAAAAGGAGGATTACCATAGCTCACACTACTATAGTATAGTAGTATTAGTAGTACTGTGAGGTAAAAAGAAAATTTAATTTTCTACAATAAAGTTGATCCAACATTTTCTGTTAAATGCTTAGCTTTTGACAAAATTACATAAAACTTAATAATTTTGGTTAATGTTGCATATATTTTTTCACTCTAATGACTGGCCTTGTATAAATGTTACCATAACATTTTTGAGTTATAAAGCATAATAAACTAATAAAAGCCAAACAAATTTTTTTTTTAAATTATAGTCTTCAAAAAAAAAAACAAAATTTAATTAAAATAATAACATATTTTTGCTTGAAAAATAGACATGTAATTGTTGATAAAAAGAATTTGTTTAATTAATAATCCAGATCATAGTTAGTTATGTTATTTGATTATCTTTTAAAAATAATATGAATTTAATATTTCCTCTTTTTTGTAAAAAAAAACTAAACAGTTTTTGTTTCCAATGTCGATGATTTTTTGTTATTGTTTGCCATATAAAAACAGTAATAGCCAATTGATTAAAAACATTAGATATTAACCTTGATGGATAAAAATTATCTAAATGCCACCTTTGTTATCTATTGCATAGTAATTAAGCCTACATTATCAAATCTAAGTAGGATTTAATGTGAAAATTTATGATGGTCAAATAATATATTTTGTAGAATCTATGCAAAAAATATTTTCTTGCAAGTAGATGATTAATTTTTAATTAGGTAGGGAATTATGGAGGCTAGACATTTTTTGTTTAAAATTACTTGATTTCAATTAACAATGTTTAATTTTTTAGTGTTCATAAACAAATAAAAAATAATAAAATTTTATTATTATACAAGTTGTTCCAAATTAAGTATTATCGTTGAGTAAATAACCCATATAGAGGAGCCACCGGCGAGCTTCACCATATTGAAGGGCAGATGGCGCTGAAATAAATTCGTATGGTACACAATATTCAGAGACAACTACTATGATCTAATGGCATTTGTATGATAGGCATGAGTCTCAGAACTCTCACATGTAACTAAGTCGTACTAGAAGTCCCTGAATATTGCGTACCAGACGAATTTATTTCAGCGCCATCTGCCTCTCAATATGGTAAAGCTCGCCGGTGGTTCGTCTATATGGGTTGTTTACTCAATGGTATTATTAAGTTGCGTGAAAAAGCTTTCCCACACACTGCTACTTTGCATGTGCAAAAGTGTGCGCAAAGTAGCTTCTTTGCACACATTTTACTATATGCAAAGTAGCACTTTCCTGAATACTTGTTTTAAAGCAAAATTACCATATTATAGCGCGTTTATGTGACAAATGCTGTTTGTTCCCTTAGCAACCAAAATTCACACGCTTTCATGTCAGTTTAGTATCGATATGGTGTGTGGTTTAAATGGTTTGGTTTATTTTTCCGCACACTCAAAGAAAAAATATTGCTCTCGACACGTGGGCGGAAAATAGTTTCTCCGTACCGAAAGCTTATCCGAACTCCGCTTTGCGTTGTTCGTCTAACTGTTTTCGCGTGTGGGAATACATAACCTTGCGGACTGATTAGGAAAACTATTATTTTGGGTTTTTTAGTTGTCTTGAAATCTTGAGATAATGAGCCAAACCTAAAAATCTTTTAGTTTTTTATTATACTTTTAGATTTGACAATTTCATATTTTATCTTAAAAGTTTTTTTTATATAAATACATGTTTAATTATAAAATTAAACAGATTTATATTTTTTTAAACATTTTACATAAATCGACATTTTACTTAAGTTTATTATTTAAACATACAGGTGATCTTGAGAAATTAGGTTTTAAAAACATAAACTAACCCTCCCAAGTTTACCTATTTTAATTATATTATTTAGTTTTATAAAACTGCACGAAATATTAAATTTTATATTTTATCATTTGTCACGAACGATAACAATGTTATTATAAAAATAAAAGATTTATCTTAATAAACCATATTCAACATTTGATAATTGTTCTCACTATATCTACTTAAGTTTACTGTACCATAAGCCTTATTCTGGCAGTGAACTCTTTACTTCAATCCTTATTGTTCAGCTGCTTAACCAAGCCGAGTTAAGCAAGCGTAATTGTCAAGCACAGCTTGCTCAATACAGTTTCTTATAATTTTTAAACTGATTTATCAGGTCTTCTGAATAAGAAAGGAAAATACATATTCCTTGGGCTGGCAAACACTGGTAAAACCACACTTATCCAGCAATTAGTGGAAGAAAACCAACTGAATTTTATTCCATTCAAAATTGATGAGTTTTCAACTATGGCTTCCACCTTGGCCGGTAAGTGTCCGAATATTGTGATACTAACATTCTTTTTCTGCATGTTTCACAGGATTATGGAAGAAGTCCGGAAAGTTGCTGTTTCTGGGTCTGGACAATGCTGGAAAGACCACTTTACTGCACATGTTAAAAGATGACAGATTGGCGCAGCCCTTGCCTACATTACATCCTAGTAAGAACATCTTTTTTGTTTGTTTTTATATTTAAATATTATTTTGTTTTCTTGCAATTAACAAAACGCTTAATATTGAACTAAAAAACGATTTATTTTTACTCTAATCTAAAAAAATGTTAAAGAATCCTACATTGTTCTATTTCGTTGGAAAATATTAGGTAGGGATGGATCATACATGGAAAATAGAGATATATTTGCGAGGAAGAGGCGAAAGTTTTTTTCTCTTCCCCATCAACCCTATATAAGTTAATGGTACCTGCAGCTAGAGGTCAGGTCATAAACTTTTTATTCTATCCTCACGAAGTATTTTAAATCCTGTTAAACCTGGCACTTTTAATTCATTAGGTTACATCAGCACGAAAAAACGCTCCATCGTGTATTATAATCTTGTGTCTTAAATATATATTTTTTCTTTTTTCAGCATCTGAAGAACTCTCAATTGGGAACATGAGATTCACAACATTTGACCTTGGGGGTCATACACAAGGTAACATCATGACAGTATCAGTTTATATAACCGTTAGGAGAGCATAAAATTTCAATAAGTAACTCATATTTTAAAACCAGTCTGACAGCATTGCATTATGCCGTTTCGCATCATGAGGTTAGACAAGCGATCAACGCTTTTCGAAAGCGGTATATTCCTATACTTGCGTTGCCCAACGCCTTGTGAATAATAGGCTCGATGGAATAAAAATACCTTGCAAACAAGGTATCACTCTGTATCACTGTACCCCTTTTTCAAATAAACATGTAAAGTTTTGAGTGACCTTAGTTTTTAAGGCAACATTACCGTAATGAAAAGTACATCAAAAGGTAGCAACAATCTTATTAAACAAAGTTTTTACTACAACTGAATATCTGAAAGATAAGAGTTGCGCAGACTAAAAACAACAATAACTTCGTAAGTATTAAACCGATTTAGGAAAAAAATATATATTTAATCAGAGAGTTTAAAGTACCTTTCAAACAAGGTATGACTTCGCATTTAAAAATATAAAGTCAAGTTGTTAAGAGTCTTAGGCTGACAGAACGGTTTTGAAGTATAACTGAAAAATAGTAAAAATTTTTAGCATTAAAAATGCTTTTTATTTTAACTTGATATCTAATTTTGTTTAAAAGTTATCAAGGGGGGACAGATTTTTACGTCAACACTGTATTTATAACATTATTATTTGTCAGAAACTTGTGTTGTACTTGTGTGTACCTGACCAAAAATGTTGTCATTGCTTTAGTTTTCGAGATATTTGTTAGAAAAGCAAAATTCATTTGCCTTTCTTGGCGTTGGGAAGGCTTCAAAACTACCGAACCGATTTTGACAAAATTAACATTGGTATTAAGGCTACTTTATTATGAATCAAAAAACTTAATTATAAAGAATGCAATAAGTATTTATAAAATGTTTTGTTAAATTTTATTCTTCATTTATATACGGTTTGGATCACAGTATGTTTCTCGCGCGATAATATACTTGTACGTTTAAAGCGTCGAACTTGAACCAACAATATTAGAACAATTAGCAAGCAATCTTATTTTCAATTTTTTTTTCTATAGCCCGCAGAGTATGGAAAGACTACTTTCCGGCCGTAGATGCGATAGTTTTTCTGATAGATTCAAATGACAGACAGAGAATGGTAGAAAGCAAACAGGAGCTGGACTCCTTGTTGACTGATGAAAGTTTAGCTAACTGTCCCGTACTAATTTTAGGTAAGATGCGGCCTTGATTTTGTATTTATTCTTTAAACAATTAATGAAAAAACAACAAACGTTATTGGTTTGTTAATCCTTTTTATTTCACTATTGACACTGCACAATGCCCACAAAAACTCTTAAATATGTTCATGGATTATAAATCGATTTTTTATATGCCTAAGATAAATTGTGTGTGATTGTATGTATTAAGGTTAAAAATTATTCTATATTACTTGTTTAGGAAACAAAATTGATTTGCCCACTGCTGCTTCTGAAGACGAACTTAGGAATTTCTTTGCCTTGTTTGGCCAGACCACAGGAAAAGTTAGTATATTTTTATGTTTTTATAACCTTAAGTTTACAAGTTTGTTTTATCATTATTGTATCTTGCAACTTACCTGTTTCCTTTTGTTTTTCTATAAACAAAGTTTGAAATTTAAAGGAAACTTTCTTTATAATAAAACTAGATGGCACTATAACTGACGCCACCTTAGACAGTAACTACTTATGTACCGCATGAACAAGTCCTCATCTAAGGGGCTTAATTTTCATAAGAGGATAAACAACAGATAGAGTATAGCATGTATTAATAAAAGACCGCAATACGCCCGATTCCCGTCAAAAGCGTTCCAGCGTTGCCAAAGGTAACCTTGACAAATAACTACAGGTGCAAGTGTTTGCAGTCATCAAGGGGCGGACAACCTGAAACATTTGTTTAGGGCGAGAATTATTACATTAATTGATTTTTTAGTCCACCATACAAAAGGTTGACTCTCAGAAAGGAGTAAATTTAATTTATTAAAAATGTCAGGTTTAGGTTCTAAAACATAGAAATCGGCTAATAAAATAAATTGTCTGTTTAAATACAGGATAAATCAAGAACACGTCAAACGATTTTAACCCAATATGCTACAGAAAGTCTTTTTTTGGCATTAAATTTTGGTTAAAAAGAAAGGGTTAAAAATGCATATGCATAACTTTACTTGTATCGATTTGTATTTAAAAATGCTCTTTTCGTATTAAAAACATTTTTGCCTGTGGCGGGTTAAAGATTAACCTCTTTGACAAAAAGAGCAGCATTGTTCTAGAAATATAAAAATTCCTAAGGTATCTGTTTAACGTGAATAGCTCCTTTTTTTCAAATTTTCATTTGTGGTTTACGAGGGACTACTAACCATAATTTCATAAAAGTCATACCACCTCTGCCGCCGAATTATTTACTTTTAGGAACAAGCAGGATTTGAATGTATTATTCTGATTGTGTATCACCCCGTTTAAGAATCTACTTTCAATGAATGCGAATTGAGTAGCGGCTTTAACTGATATTTTCGCTAAACCGGCAACGTTGGTTTTACGTCTCCCATGCAATCCTTATGGCCAATACAAAAATCCTACCCCTAGATAGACGGCTGGCCACGCTGTATAGTTTCTATACTTTCGGTCGGTTTGCGTAATTTTGTTTAAAAACTACAAGTTCAAAATATCGTAGTTCGTAAGGTAATTTGTTAGGTTAAAAATTATTTTATCGAGAAAAAGCGCAGTTACAGCAAGCGTTTTATTGTGGTACATCGCAACATGAATAGGAAATGACACACTAAGCAAATGGGGGTGGGAGGCGTGCTATTTAAACTAATGTTTTTAAAATCTATCTAATCAAATTTATTCACACGAAAGTTCGCGATGAGTTTTCAATCAATTTTGAGTTGCTCCCATTATTTTTGCCAACACCTTTTTAATTCTCTTTTCAGGGCAAAGTACCAAGGTCAGAACTTCCTGGGCGTCCTCTAGAACTTTTCATGTGCTCAATTTTGAAGCGACAAGGTTACGGCGAAGGATTCCGCTGGCTGGCGCAATACATAGATTGAACATAGTACTTTTAAAATTCCCGTTTTTGTTTATACAAAAAATTTATTTTTTTATATTATTTTCGTGTTTTGGAGTGGGTTTGTATAGAATCGAAAAAAGGTCCCTTTAAAATTTTATAGGTAATATTTTGTGGTTTTTGTTTTTGTATTTATTTTGTAATTTTTACCCACATCCCTATATTTAGTCACTTCCGAAGATGCTGGTCACAAAAGTGTAATTAAGCAGATATTCCTAAATTATATTTTTGTGGTCAAAAAATATTTTGTATAATTATTAATAAGTAAAAAATGCAAGTTTGTAAAAAAACGTTGATATGTTAATAACATTTTCGTTTTCCAAATTTTAAGTGTACTTGATACGTGGCTGTATTCTTGATGGCTGCAAGTGTTGTCAAATTTTGCATTTAAATCTAAGACAAATCACTGATTTTATGTGTATCGATTACGCGCGATAGAAGCCATCCAAGTGATTCTGGCACAAACTTTGAATAACCGGCTGTCAGTGATACATCCGTCAACAACGACACACGGCCAACCAGACTTTGCGTAAGCAAGGGACTGAAGCAGTGTTGCCAGAGGAAGTGCGGAGAGAATCGTGTAATTCGGCTGCCAAAAATCATGTACAAAAGTTCAAGTAATAAAATACGTATTTTTTATCAAAAAAAAAAAGTTTGTTGCGATATCAAATTGACAGATAACATAATACATAACTTTTGTATTTTGATAAATGCTAATATAACGGTATTATTTTTAAAACAACAAACAAAATAAATACAGAGCGACATACGAACATAGCTAGGTACCTATATTTTAAAACTATCTGATGCCTGATATTACCGAGCTTTTTGGTAAAATTTTTACTCAAAGTAAATTCGTAACATGTGATGAGTTCTAAAAAAAGTGAAGATTTCTTTAGCAGAATTTAAAAATCGTGAGATTTGGCCTTTAATTCGTGTAATCGTGTAAAAAAAACTGAAATCGTGTAATTACACGATTAATCGTGTAATCTGGCAACACTGGACTGAAGTAAATTTGACTGAGCGGCGTGTGTTTAAGCCCAGCAATACTCCAGTATCCATTAGACGCTACTGCCATGTAAACCATTGTTCCAAAGGGATCCCCGCGCTTAATCGATAGTTGGCCTTGGAAAGATAGCGATTACTATTGGTCAATAAATATTCATTCAGAAAAGAAAAAGTGATTTGTTAATGTATTACACTAGTTATCGAAATTGTATTATCTATAATGTTTAAAAACGTAAAATTTTGTCACTTTTTGATACTATTTGTGAAAAATGTTCTGATCAAAAGTTATTCCGCTTGGTCACCATATTTCTTTGTTAATTTATTTTTTTTGTAAAATACACTTTTGTATTTTTTGTCTGCAAACTGAAACAATTCTGAATTATCTATAATGTTTAAAAACGTGAAATTTTGTCACTTTTTGATACTATTTGTGAAAAATGTTCTGATCAAAAGTTATTCCGCTTGGTCACCATATTTCTTTGTTAATTAATTTTTTTTGTAAAATACACTTTTGTATTTTTGTCTGCAAACTGAAACAATTCTGATATTATTTGTAAAAAACTAGCAGTTTTTGTTGAATAAAATTGCTTTTCCATAGAATTTTTTGAATTTTGTATGTGTAATATCTATTAAAGAGGCATTTCTAAATAGGCGGCAGTGGCGGCTGCTACAGGTAGGGTAACGGGACAGTGCCCTCCTAAAATTAGACAACAAACAGTATTTTTAATTGATTTATTTAAAAAAAGTTAAATTTTCCCTTACGACATGTCTAGTTCTTTTTTTTAGTCTATGGTTAACAAAAGGTCATTAATTGGGTAAACTTTTTTAGCGTAAATAATTACAAGCCGGCAGCACCGCGCGGGGCAAGATTTTAATTTCACCCGTTTTTTAGCGGTGTATGGGTGGTCGTTGAAGCGCGGGAGCGGGAGGAAAGTTTGTTTTAGTTCACGTCGGCCATATTCTTCGTGCGAAAACGTTCGTTGCCCTTCCTGCGCGTTGCCGGTTTTATTCTTAGTGAAGTCGTTTGTTTTGATTTGGGGTAGGTCAGTAGTTAAAAGCCTTGCCGGTCGCGTGTCCATTGTTTGTTTTTGTTTTGTTTGTTGGAACAATTTATGGAAATTAGTACCGTGGATTATATAATTAACTGTGCAAATTTAAATACGTTGAACTTCGATTACAAATAAAATCTTTAGGGCCACATAGACCGGACCCAAAATTTTAGAGGGTGTTCCAAAAAACCTTATAATAGAAAATTTATTAAAATATTATACGATGCTAAAATTGGGTTGTGCGATTGTGAAAAAATTTGATCTATTATAAAAATTCAAAATATATATTTTCTTAAGTATGTTGGTCAGCAGAACTAAAATTTAAGGATTAAAAATTTTGTAACTATTCAGTAACCCAATCCCCCCTTTTACTCCGTTTATTTGGGAGACAAAACTTTACTTTTTTAATTGACATGAAAGTTTATCATGGAAATATTTCTATTTGCTAAATTCAACGAAGACAAAAAAAATTAATTTACTCAATTATCCCCAAAGTCACCCTTAGCACAAAGGCATATCCGGGGGGGAGAAGGGCAGCTGTTGAGCTGTCCCCCTTTTTAACCAGGTTTTTTAAAATCGGACATTGAAATTCAATTAGAATATGAATTCCCCCCCCCCCCCCTCTAAATTAAGAAAGCCATGGAATTCAGAAACCTGCCCCCTCTTCTGTTTTGGGTTGGATACGACCTTGATCCGCAACCCTTTTTCCTCCCTAGGAGAAGCCGTAGACTAGGCCTACCGTAGACACTAAAATAAAAATTCATATAGAAGTTTAGTCTTTTTATACTTATTTACCTAATCTGTGGTTTAGTCGACAGTGCCTAGAGCTAGAGTCCCTGTATGTGACAGATATTGGCGTAAATATTCCGCCAATATCTGTAACATACAGGGTTTACTATACCAGGGCTCTCAAAATGGACGGGCCACGATCCTCCACTTTGTTGACGTCACATCCGGGGCTGATTTTCACATTACGACACAGCTGATTGTCTTTAAAATATTGAAGTTGAAATGACGGTTCATGGATATTTGATTTTTTTTTAAATAAAGCCGTTTTTGAGATTGTTTTTACTTTATTCTGGCAGAACATTTTTTTTTAAATGTATAGTAAGCCCTAATTTTTCATAGCCGCTTCATAAGCTCACACAAAAATTAAGTTTAAAGCACAAGCGAATGTGACAATCGCATATGACAAAGTCAAATACATGTGAAATATAACAGTTGGCATGTGGTACATGGCGGGTAATTTGAATTCAAAATAGGGAATGCTAAATCTTGAAGATTTTAACCTTTTAATCATGTTGCTTCCTTACAAACCTTTGGTGGAATATCGGGATGGTGTCTGAGAATATTTCACTGAAATCTGTAGTGCCATTTTGAAAATATCATAAAAAAACGTCTGACCTCCCATAAGACCCAATGTAAAATTCAGCCCCGGGAGAACAGCTGATTTTTTCAGGGTCGTGGCCTCTAGTTTTGTGTTGGCCTTGACTATACTTATTTACCTAATCTGTGATACAGGGACTCTAGTCACAGAAGTCCCACTCTTTCGAGCTCCGAGATGAATTTTCTTGCTGTATGTTTTGAAACAGTCTGGTTCAATAAATACGTCATTAATATTTGGTGACGTCATTACTTTGTTCGTGGCAATCTTCGCTTACGTCTTCTACGACTGCGGGGGCCAATTCTTCAGTGAGAACGTGTGGTTTTTGCGGGAATGCTCCCTATATTTTATTTGTGTGATCATGGGAGACCAGGAACGATCACATCTCTCGAGAGAACGTTCAATCCTATACTCTTACAAAAGAAATTAAATTTAAAAAAAGTTATAATATATTTTTGCAGAGCCTAAAATTACACTTTCTCTACGAGCGTGCGGAAAGTGTCACTTTTCCGCACGCATTTTAGTTTTGAAAGTGCCACTTTTCCGCACTGAGTGCAGAAGCAGTCTACCAAGCAAGCCTAAAATAGAGTTTCTTTTTTCTATGAGCAAGATAATGTTTAATAGTAAAGCACCCCATGAATAATAACCCAATAAATATCCCACCCGCCAACAAAGCTATACCTACTATTTTTACCAAGCAACAATATAGATGTGGTCGCAGTGAGAGGGCTGCAAGGCCCATTCACCTGACTGAACCGCAGCAAAAATCCTTTATCTATGCCCATTCACATATGAATCATCATCAATATGTGTACCAGTTTTATTATAATATTAATTTATGTATATTGTTTCAAAACTTTTTATATTTATTTAAAAATGCAAAATAAAAAGTGAATGTGTTTCAAACACTCAGTTTTTAAAAATTTTATTTGGCAGCCCCTGATAAATGACTAAGTTGTTTTGTTATACAACAGTATTTTAAGAATCAGAAATAATTAGCAATTAACTTATAAAGTAACATCAAAATAAAATACTGAAATCATTCAAACATGCTAGAGCACTTTTATAATTAAAAAAAATATATGCTACAGAATAAATAATATATAAGATGAAGTTTTTAAAACAACTTCTGGTCAGATAGGAAACCTCTTGCTCTGCACAGGGTGTTTGTAAATCAGTCATTCTGGGATAACAGTTTGCTGTGCCAGAAACTAGTACCATTATTTCTTGTTGATGTACCTTGTTAATATTTCTTCATTATAATTCCCAAATTTAGAGAAGTTTGTTTGTTTCCTTGCAAAGACATGATCTGTAACAAAAATAAAATAGGTGTAGTAGTTTAAAAATAAACTTAAAAAATGCAGTTTTATGATCCAATATGAATATTAATCCATTTGCTTTTAACTCATTTTATCTCTTAAATTATGTAATGTATAAATCTAGCTTTAATAGGTAGATAGGTACCTATAGATGCATCTTTATTTTGTACTACCTATAAGTATAGTACAAGTAAAACAGAAATAATTTACAAATTTGCATGGAGCTACATGCTAATTTTTATGTAGCTAAACTATTTTCAGCGTACGTAGTAAAGACTTACTGGCTAGAGTACAATAACTGAAGAAGTTGAATAAGGTTTTTCCAAATCATTTTTTTTTAACAAAACACCCAAAACCAAAAATACAAAAACATATGATTATAACCACAAAATGTCAAAAATACAATAGACTATAAAATAAGAAGGGAAAACTTAGATGGTCGATTGTTCTCAGCATTGCCAACCTGCGAGGTTCGGAGCTCTGGGTTAAAATGGTGGGGATAAAAACTTTTTTCTTTAACTCGAGGGTTACCGTTAGAGTTAGCCCTGAGCTAGCTAACATGACAAGATACCCCTCCATTGATAAACAGTGGCTACATGTACCTGTTTTATATATCATAAGAAAAATTAGTTTAGTTTTAAATTTTGAGTAAAATTAAGATTATTTTTGTACATGTTACTATAGTTCTACTTTACATTAAGCTTGTTTTATAAAGATATGTAACATTTGTAAAAATTTTTGAGGCCAGAGCTTCAAGCACTGATTGGGGAATATGTGTTTGTATTTTTCTATATTAAATATAAAAACTTTAAAAAAACAATTTAAGAATTGACCCCCAGGTGCTTGTCAGCATCGCAATTTGAAGAATATTCAATGCCTCCTAAAAATTTTAGGAGGCATTGCACAGGCGTTTGTGGACGCCTTGAAGTTAGCCAAATGACGTAAGCAACTGCACAAGACGCTAGCGCTACCAAGTCCACTTCCATTCCCTGGCTTCGCATGCGTAGATCTACCAATATTATTTACCTCATGTATTAGAATCGATGAACAGGGTGATTTTCACTTGAATGATTCTAACCACATGAAAATAGAAAGTTTCAAAAACCTAACCTAACGAAACCTAATCAGATCTAACCGAACCGAACCAAAGCAAACTAAACCAATATTTAAAAAAAAAAAACTTTCCTGACTTCCTACCTGGGATGCTAGAGGATGTGAATCCGTACCGAACCGAACCTATCCAAACCTAACCCTACCCAACTAAACCTAATTAGCAGTACGTGTTGTAGTTTAGTTTGGTTAGGTTAGGTTTGGTTCAGTTTAGTTAGGTTCGGTTTGGTTCGGTTCGGATTCACATCCTCTAGGATCCCGGGCAGGAAGTCAGGAAAGTTTTTTTTTTTTTTAATTATTGGTTCAGTTTCCTTCGGTTCGGTTAGATTTGATTAGGTTTTGTTAGGTTAGGTTTTTGAAACTTTCTATTTTCATGTGGTTAGAATCATTCAAGTGAAAATCACCCTGTATGCATCTATTCTAAGACATGAGGTAAATAATATTGGTAGATCTGCGCTTGCGAAGCCACGGATTGAAAGTGGACTTGGTAGCGCTAGCGTCTTGTAGCAACTGCGCGTGCGTCGGCTATGTCATGTTTTGAAACGAGGTAAAAGCGTTTTGAAACTATTGCTAAAATGACACATTTTATGTCACTTTTTGACGTTTAGCTGAAAAATCAATATTAAAAAATCAATGTTAAAATGTTGTTTTTTTAATTGAGACATTGTTTCCTAATTTTATTCAGTTTTTACTAAATAATTGACAATATATTCACAATTTACACCTCTGTGAACGGTATTTCATCGTAACACGCCCATAAATTCGAAAATATAGATATAAAACGTCATCAAATTAATGACGTATTTTTTGAACCACTGTTTCAAAACAAAAAGCAAGAAAATTCGCCTCTAGTCTATTCTATCCACGGTGAATAGAATAGACCGGTGTTCGGATCTTATAAATATATGTCGAATTCACGTCACTGGTGGTCCAGCTGATTTTTATAAACAAAAGTTAGATATGATATGAACAACTAATGATTTTTGAATTTTTTTAAAACTAAGGCAATTTTCCCACTATTTTTTAGTATATTCTTATAAAATAATGTTTTTCCGACAACCAGTCGTTATTTTTTTTCGCTCGCTTCATTTCTCTTTACACAAAAATTAAAATTCGAAGAAAATAATGTGTTCGTTTCAGGTTCAAAAATCATCCGCTGACCTACATCTTTGTTTACTACCCCATAATAGTCCTCGGTTCACCTTTGATACTAAACGATCACATTCAGTTTGACTTGTAGTTTAAGTTTTGTGTAATAAAAAATAAAGCGGGCTAAAAAAAAATAACGACAATACGTCTAGAAAATTACATTTTATAAGGATGTACTAGAAAATAGTCGGAAAATTGCCTTAGTTTTCAAAAAATTCAAAAAATATTAGTTGTTCCGTTGTTCATATCAGATCTAACTTTTGTTTACGTAAATTAGCTGGACCACCAGTGACATATATATATATATATAAGATCCGAACACCGGTCTATTCTATCCACCGTGATAAGAAGGTCCTTGTCAATTCACGGTGGATAGAATATCCCAACGATTATAAACACACAGGACTGCTTATTTCCATTTAACTCTATGTTAGCGCCGCTCAGCGAGACGAACAGTGTCTGCTTACGTCACCAGCGGACCAGTTGCTTTGTTTGTATTGAGAGTTCGTGTGATTTTAAGGTGTTTTTGACGTTTTTACCTCCGTTTTTTTGCGTTTTTTCATTTATTTGACGGTGTGGTTGACTATTTAGTCGTAGATTTCCATGGAGTTAACAATCCCTTCATGTTTAGTTTCATGGAATTCCCAAAAGTACTGAAGTAGTTACGAAGATTTTAAAAAACATCGAAATTGTCACTCACTCACTCACTCATGTATAGATCATCAAAATTCTACTGTACTTCCAGACATGCTACAAAGCTGAAATTTGGTAGTGATAGAAATTATGACCAAACCCCTCGAAAAAAATCAAAAAACCCCAAAATTCTAATTTACTTCCCTCCCCTATACATGTAAAGTTATGTAAAAGTAACATTGCCCACTTCCAGATATGGCAGACTGATGGGAACTATGATAAAACTATAGAAAAAAATTAAAAAACCCCAAAGTTTAAATAACTTCCCTCCCCTATAAATGTAAAGTTACGTAAATTAGCATTGTCCACTTCCAGAAACGCTAGAAAGCTGAGCTTTGGAAGACGGATAGGAACTATGATAAAACTATAGGAAAAAATTTAAAAACACTAAGATTTTAATTTACTTTCCTTCCCTATAAATGTAAAGTTATGTAAAATTAACATTGCCTACTTCCAGGAACACGAGAGAGCTGAGCTTTAGAAGGCTGATATGAACTATGATAAAACCATAGGAAAATATAAAAAAAAATCAACATTTTTTATAAGGCATTGCAAAAGTTTTCAACAATATCCCGTATATTTTACTACTTTAAAGCTTAAATATTATCCAAATCCTTTAAAAAAGCAGTGAAATCATAACAAAAACATTTCATGTAGACAAAGCCAAGTACGCGAGAGTGGTATTCCGTAAAAAGAATTGAGATAAAAGTACAGCCAAGTTCTACAATACAAATTTCAAAATGAATGGTTCTTACTAGTTTGGAAATGTTTTTCCAAACTTGGCTATTACGTCTGCAAATGACTCTTAGAAAAATTAACGTAAATAAGTTTGGCTGGAATGGCAAAGTTAAAAAAAACATTTCCAAACTAGTAAGAACCATTCATTTTGAAATTTGTATTGTAGAACTTGGCTTTACTTTTATCTCAATTCTTTTTACGGAATACCACTTTCGCGTACTTGGCTTTTTTTACATGAAATATTTTTGTTATGATAAACCCTTAGAAATGTGAATTAAGTGAATCGATATAAAGAAAGCACATTAATTTATTGTTGAAATAAAAGCTTTGTGTTCCCTCTTTCAGTGTAGAAATATAAATATATATACTTTTATATTATTATATTTATATAAACTTTTAATTTTTTTTTAATTTTTGGAAACTCCTTGCTCATTAAATTAATCACATTAAAGAAAATTGGTAATTATGCCGCAAACGTACTTCTTTTATTAAACTGATTATTTGAAAGTTTATTTTGTAGACAGTTTCTCCAAGTTTAGTTTCAGTATTTTTCTTAAGTTTTTTTAGTCTCTTTATAGAAGTTTTCAGAAACATGTTACAGGAGAAGGAGTGAAAACGGGCGCTGGGTGAGATAAAAAAAAAGTCATAACACAAACAATGTAAATCATTTGAAAAAAAACTTATGAAAATCTATTGATTTAAAGCATAAGAAGTTGAAAAACACATCTAATTTGGCTGTTTTCTCCAAAAACTGACTGGTTTTTGATATAATAATATAATAAATATTGCAATTTTAGATCTGAAATATCAAATAAATACCTTTTTGTTACTACATAATATAAGTGTATTTTAATTATTTTATTATATCCGCAACAAAAACAATACATTTTACATCTAATGATTTAAATTGATTAAACTTTTAGAAAAATTCCTACTTCTATTCTAAAACTTTCAACTATTTAAAAAAGAAACTCCAACATATCGTCTGGAACATTTCCAAACTAGTAAGAACCATTCATTTTGAAATTTGTATTGTAGAACTTGGCTTTACTTTTATCTCAATTCTTTTTACGGAATACCACTTTCGCGTACTTGGCTTTTTTTACATGAAATATTTTTGTTATGATAAACCCTTAGAAATGTGAATTAAGTGAATCGATATAAAGAAAGCACATTAATTTATTGTTGAAATAAAAGCTTTGTGTTCCCTCTTTCAGTGTAGAAATATAAATATATATACTTTTATATTATTATATTTATATAAACTTTTAATTTTTTTTTGATTTTTGGAAACTCCTTGCTCATTAAATTAATCACATTAAAGAAAATTGGTAATTATGCCGCAAACGTACTTCTTTTATTAAACTGATTATTTGAAAGTTTATTTTGTAGACAGTTTCTCCAAGTTTAGTTTCAGTTTTTTTCTTAAGTTTTTTTAGTCTCTTTATAGAAGTTTTCAGAAACATGTTACAGGAGAAGGAGTGAAAACGGGCGCTGGGTGAGATAAAAAAAAAGTCATAACACAAACAATGTAAATCATTTGAAAAAAAACTTATGAAAATCTATTGATTTAAAGCATAAGAAGTTGAAAAACACATCTAATTTGGCTGTTTTCTCCAAAAACTGACTGGTTTTTGATATAATAATATAATAAATATTGCAATTTTAGATCTGAAATATCAAATAAATACCTTTTTGTTACTACATAATATAAGTGTATTTTAATTATTTTATTATATCCGCAACAAAAACAATACATTTTGCATCTAATGATTTAAATTGATTAAACTTTTAGAAAAATTCCTACTTCTATTCTAAAACTTTCAACTATTTAAAAAAGAAACTCCAACATATCGTCTGGTAGGAAAATTCAGCTCTCAGAGCAAACTCTTGATTTATCAAATCATTTGTTTTGAATGAATGAAATTATTAATTATATTTACTATCACGAATAAAAAATTTGTTTGCAAATAAACAAGAAAAATTAAACTCACGATTGCAATGTGTATTAAATGAAGCGCGCTGAGCAGAGGTCCACTAGTGACGTAAGCAAGGCACCGCCTACCGCTGAAAGATTCGAGCTAATAGGGACTTATTGCAATAAAGCCAGGCACAAATTGTGCCGGGCACTATATTGACAGTTTCACATTATAAGAACAGCTGTCTTCTTTCAAAATAAGGCCATTGTGTATTATAAGAGCCGGAATTAATAGTGACGCCACAATTAATGGAAAATAAATGACTGGATTTCTAAAGTCGACTTTGGTATGTCAATTTTGAAAGATCAACTGTCAGTTTTTAATGCGAAACTGTCAATATAGTGCCCGGTCCAATTTGTGCCTGGCTTTATTGCAATAGGTCCCTAATAAGCAATCCTGTGTGTTTATAATCGCTGAGAATATCCACGGTGGATTACAGTTCCGTGCGGTGGATAGAATATACATTCACCGTGGAGAATATCCACCGTCCTGTCAATTGATCACCTTATTTTGAAAATAAAAACGTGATAAATAAAACATTAAACACTCTTCTTTCGAGGAAGGTTGGCTAAACTGACTGAGAATCTGGCAACGCAGCTTAATCAGCTGATTTGTGTTGATTACCGCTGACGTGTATTTTGAAAACAGGGCAAAAATGTTGTAACCTAAGCATTTATAACAAACAAAAGTTTTGTGGGTTTTTGGCAAAAGTGAATTGGAAAAATAAGAAGCGTAAGTGATGGTGATAATGACCATGATAGCCCGAGTGGCCGACGGCTTGCCGTTGGCTGCCAGTATGCAAGAGGACGAGCAGGTAAATAATTTTGTCCCTAAAGCTAGGTTTATGGGGTTCGGTTCGGTTCGGGGGGTTCTCGATGTGCTTCAGCAAACTTTGACTTTTAGAAGTACATACAAATAGCTATTTGCGAGGGGTGAACAGCTAACCCAAAATGTGTACACTGATTGTGAAAATCCACAATCTTTTGCTAAGATTGTGTAAAGATTG
The DNA here is from genome assembly GCA_963576565.1 of Aspidapion aeneum. Lineage (NCBI taxonomy): Eukaryota > Metazoa > Arthropoda > Insecta > Coleoptera > Brentidae > Aspidapion > Aspidapion aeneum. The sequence continues at coordinate 109,661,648 of OY755040.1, forward strand.
TGAGGGATTGTGGAGGACTGTGCAGCGGTGTAGCGTGCCTGAAGGGGGGGGCCCATCAAAAATTCTTGTGACCCTTTGCAAGGGATTGTAAAGGACTGTGGTAAGATTGTGAGGGGTTGTGGTAAGATTGGGACAGACTGTGTAAAGATTGTGAAGGATTGTGGGATGAAGGATTGTGAAAGATTGTGAGTGATTGGGATGGATTGTGTAAAGATTGGGAGAGATTGTGAAGGATAGTGGTAAGATTGTGACTGATTGGGAGGGATTGTGTAAAGATTGTGAGAAATGTGTACACCAATTGTGAGAGCTGTTCACCCCTCGGCTATTTGCTAGCTAGCAAATTCTCAGTTGCCCACAAGAATACCCAAGGGGTGATCAGCTGAACCAACTATGTACACTGTCCTACAGGACTTTAATAAATTTTTGGTCCTGTACAAGTCCTGTATGGTCCTGCCTGGTGGGTCCTGTATAGTCCTGTGGCTGAAAAAGCGCCCATAAAAATTCGAGACCAAAAAAAAAAAGGTCATCACATCTTAAATTGTGTTTTTCTTAGAGAGCCGATTTGTGTTTGCCGGCCTTAGTACTTCTTAATCATGCTTAGGGCACTCTTAGGCGCCTGTACCCTTGGGGTCCTGTATAGTCCTGTGGAGTCCTGTATAGTCCTGTGGAGTCCTGTATAGTCCTGTAGAAGTCCTGTGGGGTCCTGTAGAAAAATTTGTACACCTACTGTGGGCAGCTGATCACCCCTCGAAAATACCCCAGTTTTTGCAAGAATTCAGAAATTACAGTAGTGGTGCACCAGTGTTACATTTTTTTCCCAAAAGGATTTGCTATGAGTACCAAAAAATACTCCTGCATGGCTGCTTGTTAGCCACAAGAATACACAGTGGGCAATGCACTGCTACACAACTGCAATACTGAACTATTTTGAGAAGACAAAATGAGGGTGGGTCCAAAATACATAATTTTAAAAAGTTTCTGCCATCTTCAATTTTTACAAACTGATAATTTTGATATTAAGTTTGTAGCTTCTTATGTCTTGGCTTTTTAAAATATCTAATACCAATAATAAAATACTTTGAAATACATTGAAATACTTTGACATACTGACCAAAACCTGTTAATTTTAAGTCTGAGTAGTGCAATTAAAATTAATTAAGGTAACAGTACCCAGTGATTGATACCCTAGCATATTTTCCCCAAAAAAGGAGTCCTATAGATATCCTAATCAAAAATATCTTATGAAGCTTCCAGTCGAGTAGTCAGGTAATTGTCAGTCAGTGTATTGTTAGATATGTTTACAAAAATATCCAATTTGTTTTCAATATTATTTTGCCGAAAGTACCTTAAAGTGTAAGGTTGGTCAGGGAGGAACTGGGCTTCCCTTAATTAGGCAAAAACTGAAAAACCACAGCTACATTTTTTATAACAATCTTTGTTTCCATTCCATTCATTTCATTTGATTGGCTTCTAGGGCAATCTGGCCAGCAATGATCTACTTGTCTTGTATAATCTGTTAGGGAGAGTTCCCTGAAACTCTGACACTTTTCTTACTTTGTTCTTGGTTGTTTTATCAAATAGCAGTTTTTCCAGGTTATTGTCTTCATTTTCTGGGACACTATTGTGGAGGTTGTCAATGTTTACATAGTTCAGAGGACATTGATTTAGGATATGGTTAAGATCTCCAATCTCAGTGCATGTGCACTGTGGTGAGTCTTTGATTCCCAGCCCATGCAGGTGTTGTGGGGAACACACATGTCCAGTTCTCATTCTTGTGAATGAGACTATACTTCTTCGATCCAGATCTTTGTTTTCTTTAAACCAGGGATTCTGGTTTCATGGTAATTCTGTTGCCAAATGTTCCATATGTCTTTCTTTATTGAGTTCCATGCTTCATGGGATTCAATCTGTGCTCCATTTATCATCAGTTTTCTGCCTACATTTGCCAGCTGATCAGCCATGTTGTTTCCTTTTATGCCAGTGCAGCTGGGTATTCATGCCAGCTCAATCTCATATCCCTGTTCTCTGAGGTTTATTAGTTTAAATCTTGTGTTTAGACTATGCCAGTCTGACCCTGTAGCCAGTCCCTGTCTTATTATTTTTTGAAGTGCACTCTTGGAGTCACTCAGTATTGTAGATTTTTTAATTTTTTTCTCATCAATAATGGTTAAGGCACTGTATATAGCGCTGATTTCTGCTGTGCATATTGAAATTCCATCTGGTAATCTCTTAGATACATTATAATTCCCTTGTTGAACATGTATTCCTGCACCGACCTTGTTGTCTTGGTCTTTAGACCCATCTGTAAATATTGTGTGTGTGTGCTCTGGCCACAGGCTGTTGGCTATTTCTCTGAATCTGACATCATTGTTGTCTTCTTTGTATAATTCTAGTGGACTAAAGTTCAATTCTAAGTTTTGGTATTTTAACTAAAACATGTAGCAGGGCAATCTGGGGAGTGATAGAAAATTTGGTATATGTGTTCCAACAATGTCAAATGCCTCAATCAGTGGTATAGTTTCCAGATTCTTCCAGTAGTTTCTGGTGTTAGAACTGTCATACAGTTTTATCAGATATGTTGCCACTGGGTGATTGTTACTGAAATACTCTTGTGATATATTTGGCTGCCAACCATGTGTGTCTGTGATTTAGGGGAATCTCCCCTGCCTCAGACAAAAGCACATTGATCAGGGTTGATCTCATGACTCCTAGGGCTATCCTAAGACCTTGATTATGGACTATGTCTAGTTGTTTTATAACTGTTTTGGTATGGTTTCCTATTAGGAAACTTCCCCATTCTAGGTGTGATCTTACATAGGCTTTATAAAACATAAGTTGTGTACTAGGGTGAGATCCCCACTATGTGCCGCTAAGTGCTCTCATTATGTTGATGCCCTTTCTTGCTTTTTCTACCATTCTTGCCACCATTGGTCTATAACTCCAATGTGAATCAAGCATGGTTCCCAAATAATTGACTGTGTCGCTCCATCCTAATCTAATATTGTTAATATAAATGTATGAGTTGAGACGGTTTTTATAACCTTTCTGAAATGCAATTGCCTGTGATTTTGTTTCTGATATAATCAGTTCTCTATCCTTGATCCAATCTGTTATTCTTGTTGGGTTAATGTTCAGTATTCTTACTGCTTCATTAACATTTTCTGCTGTGACCATCAAACCAATATCATCCGCGAAGTTCAGCAAAATCACCTCCCTGTCTACTATATGTCCTATCTGGTTGCTGTAAATATCAAACATAATTGGACTCAGGGCTGAGCCCTGTGCGAGGCCCTTAGAAGTGCACCTAGGTCCCTCTACCAAACCTGTGGCCGGATTTCTAATATAAAGTCTTTGAATAATTTCAATGATAACTTGGCCATCTGAAGTGGTATCCCAACCTCAGCCAAGTCGCACCACAATCTGTCAAGTTTTACCAAGTCATAAGCTGATTTCAAGTCCAGCATCACCAGGACAGTACTCCTGTCCTCTGAAAAGCCTGTGTTTACTTGTGAATGTACTGCCACCATTGTCCATTACTGACCTACCCCTCCTAAAACCTGATTGAAATTTGTAGATTTTATTTTGTTTTTCTAGTTGCCACTCTCTCTTTGATTATCGTTTCTAAAATTTTTTCCAAGCATGATGTGAGTGTAATGGGTCGCCAGCTATTTGTCTTTTCTATATCTTTTCCAGGTTTGGGTATAGGTATCACAAGATGTTTTCTCCAATTATCAGGGATATCCAAGTTGTCCTCCGTAAGTAGTTTATTGAAGTGCTTTGTGAGGAATTGTATGGCTATGTCAGGCAAGTTTTTTGCCATTGAATATGTGAATCTATCTAGGCCAGGAGCTGTGTCTTTCTTTTTTCTTTTTATATGTGATGTTATTTCAGACTCTGAAAACTCTTTTACTTCTACATTATTAAATATGTCTGTTGGAAAACTTAATTTTTCCCTATTGGAAGGTGCCAGAATGTCCAACATTTCTGTTGCAATTTCTTTGTTTAATGGTTTTTTTGTTAACTTTGTTTAAGACCCCCCCTGAAAGATCTTCACAGAGTTTCACACCAGTGTTGTTGAAGTTGTTGGTTTCAAGTTTGAACAGAAATTCCTGAAACTTATCATTCTTTTGTTTTTAATTATCCTCTTTGCTCTTGCCCTGGCTTTTTTCACCTCAATAAAATTTTGTTCTGTACTGCTTCAGAACAATCTAAATCCCACCAGGGGAATCTTGGTTTTCTGTTCTTGTATCTTTATTTTGTAGGGATCGATGATTTTGCACATTTCTCAAGTATATTCTCAACAGATGAGTAACTCAACTCCTGGTTTTGTTCAAGTTCTTTTTCCATCAAATAAGTTCTCTTTCCATCAAATTTCTATACTTTGACCAATCTGCTCTGTCACAGTTATTCAAGTTTCCTCTCATGGCAAAATCAGACTCTTTAGTGTCTGTCTCAGTCTTTCCATAGGTCAGTAAAATAGGATAGTGATCACTTTGTGCAGTGTCATTTATTACTTTGTAGTCAATTGAAGTAGCTATTCTCTGTGTGCATATGAAGAGGTCAGGAATACTTATGAATGCCCCTGGTCCTAGAACCGTCGTTAAGTATAACCAAATCATTTGTTGTCAAAAACTGTTCCACCAATTTTCCATTGTTAGTGATTTTACCAGCTCCCCACAATTTGTTTAAGGCATTAAAGTCCCCTACAATCAGGGTTTTGTCTGTTACCAGTTGCATTATGTTTTGAAGATCATTCTGGGATATTATTCCCTCTCCTGGTATGTATATATTAATTATGTTTATGTGTTGTGTGGTAATGGCCATTACCTGAACATGGTCTGGTAAGTTTAAGTTAGAGGTATTGATTAATTTTGTTGGTGTCCCATTTCTGACGACAAACGCTAGTCCCCCCCAACCATCTAGGCGGTCCTCTCTCAATGTGTAATAACCTGGTAGGTTCGCTATTACTCTTGAGTAGGGCCTCATTTAATGCGGCAATATGTATATTTTCATCCCTGCACACATTAAGTAGTGCTTCTCTGTTAACGTTAAAACTTCTTATGTTCCATTGTAGAATATTCATTCTGCTCTTTGTTGGTTTTTTTTTGTTTTTTTTTAATGACATTGTTGTTAACATTTCCAAAAGGAAGTTCTTAAAGTTCTTGAACTTGAAAGGTATTGTGTTATTCACAAAATCAACTACTTCTGAAATCTGTATATTTCTTCCCCTTGATTCCGGGGATTGGGATGTCTCTTCAAACGACAGATCCAAACTGTCATTACTTTCCTGAGTCATATTGTATACTGTGCCTGATGTGGGCATTCTCGAACTCTGCGGTAGAAGTGCACTTCTATGGACTTCGTGATCATAATTTGGTTTACTTGCTTGTGATATGGCCCTATGTCTTTTAGCTGCCATCACATACCTATTTTCTCTGTCCCTCTTTTGTGACATAGAAATATATTCATTTGTATGTATAGGACTGGTCTGACTGCCCTGTATGGTCGGAAAACTTCCTGGATTTTGTGTAAAACCCTTACTTCTAGTGCCTGTTTTTAATGATGGGAAATTTTTAACTGCTTCCGCAAATGATCCACCAGTGGTGGAAATGAATGTGTTGATTTGCTTCTGTCTCTCGAACTCCTTGCAGTTTTGCTTGTCTGTTGCCAGATGTTCCTTGTCACAGTGTACACATTGAAGTTTTTTTCTACAAAATTTTGTATTGTGATTGTCTCCACATTTTCCACATCTGATTTTGGCTCTGCATTGGGCCTTAGAATGTCCAAACCTCAAACAGTTGAAACACTGTAAGACTGGTCGTATGTAATTCAGGACTCTATATGTTACTCCAAAAGGTGTGACTTCATTTGCCATGACCCTACCTTCAAAAGTGATAATCATATTTTGGCGGGGCTTGGTTATGCTATCCCCATCTTCATTTGTTTCTCTTTTGTATAACCTTTTTGCGCTAGCTATTTTGATGCATGCCCTTGCTGTGCCATACTTCCTCATATCTTCCTCTGTGTTTTTAAATCCTATGTCCCTTATAATGCCCCTGCAGGTCAACATTCCATAAGGAATATAGGCCTTCAAGTTTTTGTTTTTTAAAAATTGGCTGCTTGTAAACTTGTTAGCTTGGTCAAATCTATCAAAGGTAACACTCACCTTGTTTCTGCCCCTTCTTTCTATTTTTTTTATACCCTGTATTTTCTCCATAAAGAGCCATTTACCCAAGTCAGAAGGGTGTACATTACCCACACTTCCTTCTCTTCTCTCTACTATTACACTAAATGGTGCAAAGTCGGAGATGGAATATTCCATCTTTCTATTTTTGATTTCTTGAATCCTAACTTTCATATTTCTTCAATGATTCCATGATCCTCTGAACCCTTTTCTATTTTATCTAATTCAACCTCCAATGGTTTTAAGTCCCCTTTATTTGAAATTTGGTGCATATTTCTGTAAATATGCCTTGTCTCTTCTGAAAGGCATTCTATTGCCTGTTCCCTTTTACTTTTCTTGATGGAAGCGTGGCCATCATGGCCGCCCAACTCCATGGCGTCGCTTTGTGTTTGTGAGATATTCAAGCCATTCTGGCTCTTTTCCGGATCTGTTTCCGCCTGATCCGGCGGCTTGTTCATTTTGAAGGCCTATGCGACCTTTTGTCTGGTAAAAAACTTGTCTTTAACGGTTATTTTAAAGAATTTCACAGCTTAACAAAGAAAAAATACAAAATGTACGTGCACACTTGACGTTCACTCGACGAAAAAAAAAACTTTTCTCAACAATCTTTGTTTGTTGTTAAAAATTCCTACAAAAATAAGTGAGGTTAAGAAATTTGGAACCTGATTCTTGAAGTAGTCTGGTACACATTTCGTTAAGGTGACCATCCATTCACTTGGAATGATGCAACTCTAGCAAAAAAATTTATTAAACATTAATCATGACAGGTATGCAGTAAATACTGTAAGTTGCATTTTTAAGGAACCTTGTAAAGGAAGTGACCAACTATTTGGAGGCATTTGTGACCAATGCAAGGCTGCTACGTGCAAAAATTGTGAGAAATAGAGTGCAACTGGAATAAGGTTCCTAGCTCTACATTCAAGAAAAGTCCCATTCTTTTGTAAAGAATGTACACAAAATAAGATGCACAACAAATCGAAAAGATATACAATGAAAACAGAAGGCTTAGTGGTTTTGGAAATGGAAGATAAATCCGTTGAGTCAAACACTGAGTTACACCTAAGGAATAAGAGCCTTACTACTGAAATAGAGAAGAAAGAGATTCATATTAAGAAACTTAGAAGGCAGACCTTAGATTTTCAGGACAAAGTTTTTTTAACAGAAAAAGACCTGCAACTAGAAATACAGAAACTTAATAAAACAATAGACTTACATAATCATAACATGACAAAACTGGCTTCAGAGAAGACTCAACTGAAAACGGAGAATGAGGAAATATTAAAGACCATGAAGGAATTTGATTCAACAGGTAATTTGGAATTAAAGAGTCTCAAGATAGATTGATTAAAGCATAAAATAGATGTATGAGAATGAAATAAAAGGGCTTAAGGATCAAATTAAAAAATTTCAAGATACATTAGCTAGTGATGAAGCATGAGGAATTATTACAGAGAAAACAGAAAGAAGCAGAACACATTAAAGCAGGGATTGTAACATCCGAAAACATAATCGGAGAGTATTCAGAGAAAGCTTTGATAACTAATGAGATTATTGCAAATTTGAAACTCGAGCTAGAAGGAATTAAATAAGAATACAAATATATGTTGGAAGCTCTGAGACAGTTTAAAGAAGAGAACACATTATATTTGAGGGAAATAATTTAACTTAAAAAAAATTTTGCAGACTAGGACAAATGAAGGGAAAACAGTTCAAAGACAGTGTGTTATATATATAAGGAGAAAAATACAAATATCCAGATAATTACAATCATAACAATAATAATAACAATATCAGCGGGTTAAACAGAAACAAAGATCTTGAAAATCATAAAAAAACAATAATAATAACAACACTAATAATAGTTATAGTGATCAAAAGAATACTAGTCAGAACAAGTTAAAAAATAAACATAAAATTCTTTTACTAACGACATGTATGGAAAATCTCTGTTCCCTGATCTTGATAAATTGTGCTCCCCAGATTACTCTGTTTAGGTTTTCTGTAAAACGAATGCATTGTTTAAAGAAGTTATAAATGGGCAAAATAACTGCATTTCTGAACTCTCAAATGAGGACTATGTTATAGTGTTGGCGGGACTCAATAAGGACTCAATTTCAACGATATAACGTGAGCGTCAAATATGTGCTTTTATACTAATTTAATTATATCTATTCCATATAAAAACATAGAAGTGGTAAATCAAAAAATCATTAATGTAATCACTATCTTAAGGCAATACTCAACCAATATTAACTTTTTAGAATTATTTAGTAGATTTAGATATTCAGACTATTCCAAGGGCATTTCTTAACAAAAATAGACTTGCAAAAATGGCTAATTTAATTAAAAGTTGTGTACTTAATTTTAAATCATTTACATTAGACAGATAAAAGTTCAAAAATTATTGTGCACTACATATAATAATTCCAGTAAATGTGTGCCTGTATCTTTGTTAAATTCATCTGTTGCATATGTGTTTGAGGTGAATTCAGATCTACTAATAGCAGATAATGATATGTTACATTCCGAGAATTTAAGTTCAGATTTTAATGCTGCAACAAATGTACATTCTGAACATTTAAATAAAAAAATTAATATTATTGACATTGAAATATATGTCCAAAAAGCATGGCTGATGGTAGTGGCACATCTAAAGACTCAGCGGATTTTTTAGGTTTAACCCTCCCAAAAAAAGGGAGGAGTCCAAAAAAGCATAAATCTGTCATTTATTGTTTAAAACATCTCTCAGATATAAACGTAATGACTTATTTATGTTTTTGAACACATATAATTTCCCGGATATCGTTTTGTTGACTGAGCAATGGCTTCATCCAGATGGGTACTTTCATTTACCAAACTATCAAACCATTTCGTTATCTTGCAGGAATAATTCACTTCATGGGAGAACTCTGATCTTGTCAAAACAAATTATTAATTTTATTAACATTAAAAAATTTGACAAATTTTGGACAGAGGAAACCTTTGAAATCTCTGTTTCTTTTGGTAAACAATTTAATATCTATGTTATCTGTCTGTATCGCTCTCCTTCCTCTAACGTGAGGGAATTCCTTAATATTCTCGACTGATTACTTTGCAAAATTCCCATGTCAAAGTTATTTTGGCGGGAGACTTTTTTTTTACTATGTCGGGTTAGAGCGTTTTTCTACATTGTCCGACGCCTATTCTCCACCTTCTTCGATCCTGACTTCTTCGATCCTTCCGTCAGGTTTTTTTGACTCATTGATTTTTGGATTGACTGTTGCCATTCCAGTTTAGGACGCCCTCTTTTTCTGCGCCCTATTGGTTGCCATCCTAGGACCTGCTTTGGTAATCTTTCGTCGCTCATCCGCTGTACATGGCCGTACCATATCAGTTGCCTTTTATCGATGTCATCTGTTATGCTTCCCTCGATTCCCATTCTTTCTTTTATAATCTCATTTCTTATATGATCTGTTCTAGATATTCTCATTGATCTTCTTATTGCATCCATTTCGACACTTTCCATTTTTGCTTTGTATTTTTCTGTTATGCGACAAGTCTATTCCATACAACAGCGTGCTTTTCACCATTGTTTCATATATGTTAAATTTTACATTCTTTTTTATCTCTCTGCTCCATAGAATACTGCTAAGTCAACTAATAACCTTTTTTGCTTTTACTATTCTTTTTTCCAGTTCTTTACAGTCTGTTCCCGTCTTATCAAATGTGACACCGAAGTATACATACTCATTACATGGAGATATTGTTTGTCCATTTTCTAGTTCTAATTCACTTGATTCATTTCCAATACATAAGTACTGTGTCTTGTCCACGTTTACTGTTAACCCCCACTTTTGGTATTCTTCCGTTAACTTTCTCATCATATACTCCATGTCTTCTTTATCATTAGCTACAATTACTTGGTCGTCAACAAACTGTAGTATGTATATGGTAAATCGGTCGTTAAGTTGTATTCCCATGCCGTGTACTTTGCGTTTCCAGTTTTTTAGAGCTACTGCGATATATATTTTAAAAAGAGTTGGAGAGATATAACATCCCTGTCTTAAGCCTTTCGTTACCAGGAATTCTTTTGAAAGTCGATTTCCAATTTTAATTTTAGATTTTGACCCTATGTATAGTTCTTTTATCGCTTTTATGTATGTATGATTGATATTAGTCTGCTCTAACACTGTCCATAATTTTTCTACTGGAACGGTATCATATGCTTTTTGTAGGTCCACAAAGGTAACATGAGTGTCTATATTTCTGGCGCTCCCTTTCTCAATTACTTGTTTAAGACAAAAAACATTATCACTACAAGATCTGCCTGCACGAAACCCACTTTGCTCTTCTTCTTCTTGTTCATGAAAATCATTATCTATTAGATCTTTAAGAATCCTACCGTACAATCTACTTAGAGTACTGGTTACTGAAATTCCTCTGTAATTGTTGCAATCCAGCTTGTTTCCTTTTTTATGTATTGAGGATATGAATGCAATTTTCCAATCATCAGGTACTGGATGTCCGTTTATGCATTTATTGATAATATATGTGGGATTTTCGAGTAGTTTCTCTGATCCATATTTGAGCATTTCAGCATATATTCCCCCAGGTCCGCTAGCTTTTCCGGATTTAAGCTTTTTAATACTATTCCTTATCATTTCTTTTTCGATGATTACTTCCTCTCCATGTACTTCTATGTCTCTCCTCGGAGAGGCTCTCAGATATTCGGGTCTCCCCTCCTGCAGCAGTCCCTTATAGTGTTCTGTCCATTGTTCTGGTTTGATGATCTGGATGTTTACTTTTTCTTTTGTTGGCTTTTTCACTGTAGAAATGAATTTCCATACTTCAGAACTCTGCCTACCTCCTACGTGTGTATTTATACCGTGGCATTTGCGCTCGAACATTTCATTATTTTCTGTGCGTATCAAATTTCTTAGCTGTCTTTTGGTATGCCTGTAGATTTCTAGGTCTCTTTGCTCTTTAGTACTGAGCCATTTCAAGTGTGTGCGTTTTTTCTCCTTAACCGTTTCCTGTATTTCTTCCGTCCTCCACATCTTATTGTTATTTCTATTATCTATTGGTATCCAACAGCTTCTTTGCTTGCTTCCTTCAAGCTTTTTACTATGTTTGTATATATCTCTTCAAATGAGTGATCTGTGTTTATAAATTTTTCATCTAATCGGTTCTAATACAATCTTTGAGACTTCTAAAGTTGTATGTTTGATTGTCTTCGATGCATTCTAGATTTTCTGGTGTAAAAAATCTACTTTATTTTCTCTAATACTTTCGTCCTTATTTGTTGTTCTTACAGGGAATAATATTTTTGCTTTTACCAGATGGTGCTCAGATCCACAGGTAACACCACGAAGTGTGCGCACATCATACCACTTTAGTTCCGAGTGTTGTCCACCTATAGCATAATCAATGATTGATCTAAGATTTCTTGTTGGCTGAATCCAGGTATACCGATGAATATCCTTATGTTAAAAAAAACCATTATTTATTTTTAGATTATGGGTTTCACACAATTGTATCAGTCTCAAGCCATTATCATTTGTTACTTCCTCTCCAAATGGTCCTACGACTTTGCTTTGGCTTTGTCTACCCGTTCGACTATTAAAATCGCCAAGCATAATTATTTCCCTGGTTATGCCGATTTTACTGATAGTCTCATCAAGTTGGTCGAAGAACGTTTGTTTTATAGCTACCATTTCGTCATTTGATGGTGCGTAGGCTGCTATTATGCTTATATTGTTTCATGTTAACTCGAAGTAAGTTTTCGTTAATGCACTCGTAGTCTGTAATCTTATGTTTGAGGTTTTTCTTTATTAATAAGGATACCCCTTTGGCTGCTCTCCGTTCTTTTGGGACTCCAGTGAAGAAGAACAGAGCGAAACTAATACGGTAATGTTAAATAATTTGCTAACGGCATATGGTGTGGCAATGCACGTTAAGTCCTCCTCTAGGATAACCGATTCCACGTCGACAACAATAGATTATATGTGTTCTAAATCTAGCTGATGTATCCTGTTCAGTGCTTCATTCGGAGTTATCTCTAAAAGCGCCAGTACAAACATATCTTTAGTGAAAATGCTTTTAATCAGTTTAGGGACTTTTGCCAGAGTATAAATTGGCGAGGTATTGATCAATCCCCGGATCGACTGGAATCCTTTCATAGAGTAATTTTGGATAATTTTCGACGAGCATTTCCTCTCAGATGGGTAAAATCAAAAGAGAAGGATTGTCAGCAGTGGATTACCCTAGGATTGAAAATTTCAAGTACAATCTTGTGGTGTTTAAAGATCCTTGAAATTTTTGTTTAAAGAAGATTGGTTGGTTTTCTACTCCTACCAATATTGAAATTTGAATAAAAAATTAATTGAGCTGACAAAGAGAGTATTATAGGGATAGATTTTTTAAATCGAAGAACTCACAGAAGGAAAGCTGGCATATAATCAACGAGATTCGAAGCAATGGTAGGCCAAAAAATTTGAATAAAGTCACAGTTAACGAAGATGTATTAAATAAGTTCTATTGCACCATTGCATTGCCGGAAAGTCTGTCTTCACATGTGGATCCTTTGTACTATTTATCACAGATATCAAATCCAAACTCTTCATTTTGATAGGGTAGAACCGCCGGAAATCGTTGAGGCGTTAAAATAAATAAAAAACAAAAAATCTTGTGATGATGAAATATCTTCTTTCTCTTTGTTCCTCAATTAATGATTCTTTTGAAAAGGTTAGATGTCCAGAGTGTTTAAAATCTTCTATACTAATTCCGCTACACAAAGGTGGGGCAACTGATGTACCTTCCAACTTTAGGCCTATCTCTCTTCTCTCGACTCTTTCAAAGGTTATAGAAAAATTAGTAAAGAAGCGCATGTGGAACTACCTTTTAAAATTTGAAATTATTACCCCTAAACAGTACGGTTTTCAACCATATAAAGATACACATAACGCAATTTTTGATTTTCTGGAAAGAGTTTATACAGAGATTAGCAGGGGAAAAGCAGCTGCGGCAGTATTCTGTGATCTATCCCAGGCCTTCGATTGCGTTGATCATGAAATATTGCTGCGAAGAGACATGGCTTTAGGGATTCTGTGTTATCTTGGTTTAGGTCCTACTTGAGTTTCCGACGTCAGTCAGTTCTTGTCTCGGGTTCTCGTTCTGTTTCATTAAATGTTGCTTGTGGTGTACCGCAGGGTTCTGTTCTGGGTCCCTTGTTAGTCTGGATATATCGGACAGTTTACACTTTTTGCTGATGATACATCAGTCTTGTGGCGTCATATTAATGCTGAAATTTTAAAACTGGTTATTTCTGAGGATCTTACTAAAATTAAGAGGTGGTGTGATGTAAATCGTCTTTGTTTTAATGTTGTCTAATTTGTTGGCTTTAAGTGTGACATGGAGAACTTGTTTCTAAGAGACAATGCATTAAAAAGTCAGGCTGTATCTATATAAACATATATTTCGATTGAGTAAGAAGCTTTCCTCGGGGTGCTTTGCGGTTCGATGTGTAAGATAGGAATTCGGGTTGGAAATGGCTTGGAATATATACTTTTCTTTCTTTGAATCTCACTTAAGGTATGGGTACTATTTTGGGGAATAGCAAGCCAGAGTTTGTTAAACATTATTTTTGTCCTGCAAAAGAAGACTGTACCTGGCATATTTTAAAGATTTAAAAATAGTTACCTTAACATCTATTTTTATTCTGGAAACTGCCAGTTTAGTGTTTAATAATCGGGTTAGCACGGAAGATTCAACAAGTGGGACTCGTAGGTAGACATAGTTACAACGTCCCATTACCGATTCCAAAAAGCACCTTAACTAAAAAATCTATAATTCATATGAGGGAAGAACAATTTTTAATCACCTACCTGCTCAGATTAGATATGCTACCACACTCAGGCAGTTCAGGAGACAGACTATCAATATGTTTGTATCATCTGCAAAGTTTACCAGATGAGATATCTGGTGTTCAGTATTTCGCTTGCTAAGTCATTAACATAAAAGATAAAGAGCAGGGGTCCTATGACACTTCCCTTAGGTATTCCAAAGGGCACTTCATCTGAAAAGTACTGTTTGTCTTCTCTGCTGATAGTAACTTTTTGCCTACGGTTTGTTAGGTAGCACTGCAACCATTCCAAAGCGGGACCTCGAACACCATCTCTGTAGTTTATCCAATAGAATAGTGTGATTAAGACTGTCGAACGCCTTGGAAAGATCTAAAAACACCCCAATAAAAATGTTTCCGTCCTCCAGGCCATTTAAAGATTTTTTCAATAAAATCGAATGTTGCTGTCTCAACTGACCTGCCACTGAGATAGCCATGTTGAGGTTTACTTATCAAACGTTCTGCCAGATACCCTTTGACTTGCTTTCAATGTTTCTAATACGTTTGGCATACTGATTTCCCAGAGTCTCTTTAAGAAGTTTATTATATTCCCGCTTTTTTGTCTTGTACACCTAATATTTACATCTAATTAACGACTAATTAGCGGCAAATTATTCACCTTGTCGCGGTTCAGTTTGTAACGAGGGTGCATCTTGAAGCACCCAAAAAACGGAAAATAGTGACAAAACTAATTTACCCACAACTAATTCGCGGCAAATTATCCACCATACGAGGTGTGACAATAAAATTATTAGACTGGTGTAAAAAATCTACTTTATTTAAATACTAATACAACCACTGTTGGAAGCAATTTTGGAAATCATCAGAAGAGAGGCTGTTAAGAAGTCTTGCCGTTTTTCCCTTGACATGTTCTAATATTTTAAAACGGGTTCCTTTTGCGAAATCTTCACTTTCGGAAACAGGTAGAAGTCGCAAGAAGCCAAGTCAGGTGAATATAGTGGGTGGTTAACGATGGAGATCTTCTTATTAGCTAAGAACTGCTTAATGGATAGGGCATTGTGGGCCGGTGCATTTTCCTGGTAGAGCAGCCAATCGTTGTTGTCCCACAAATCTGTAAGTTTTTTCCTTGGACGTTCCCTTATTTACATCAATACGTTGACCCTCACGCGCCCATTCAATAAGAATAACACCCCTAATATCGAAAAGAAAAACAATGAGCATCGCTGTTTTGGATGTGTTGTAGCGCCCTTCTCGTTCATCATCTTTAACTTCTTCACGACCCTTTTATACCACATAAAAATCATTGCACGAGACATACACTGCTCTCTGTAGACATCCTTTAGCATTCGAAAGCATTCGAAAGCATTCAGTAGCCGTTTTTTTGAGTTTTACTTTAAATTAATACGTTGCTCAATTTTTTCGGTTGTCGTAATTCCGCTAAATGAGCTATCCACGATCCGCTTCAAACCACTGGGTAAGCGAAACTAGCAGAGGAAAGACGACAAGATTGCGCGCGGTAGTACACCGCACATCAAGGTGAATAACTCCAACCGCCCGAGGCGTAGAGATTTAAAACCTGTTAGTACAGGGGCCAGTCTGAAAATTTAATTGCCACACCTCGTATTCTATGTCGAAAGCCATTTTTTACGAGGGTGCTTTGCTAACTCCAGATGACATTAGCAAAACACAAAAATAAAGGCGACAAAATTAATTTATTCACCTAGTCGTCATTCGATTCAGTTACGCCACTAGGAATATAATTTAATTTTGATTTAATTTCATATGCAGTTGGCAATGCACCCTTGTCTTGTCTTGGGTGCTTCACTAACTTTATATCAAGTTAGCAAAGCACCCTCGTCAAAAATGGCCTACTGAAATCGAATACGGTAGATGCTTTGCCGTTAATTAGTCGCTAATTGTTTGGGCTTAAATTAATTTTGTCGCTTATTTTATTCGATTTCAATACGCGATGTCTCAAGCCATTTTTTTACGAGGGTGCTTTGCTAACTTCATATGACGTTAGCAAAGTACCCAAAGAAACACAAAAATAAAGGCGACAAAATTAATTTATCCACCTAGTCGTCATTCGATTTAGTTACGCCACTAGGAATATAAATTGGGATCCATTGGGTACTTTGTTAATTTCATATGCAGTTGGCAATGCACCCTTGTCACCTTGTTAATTAGTTGTGGCAAAATTAATATTCTTTCTTTTATTTTTTTGGTATATTGGGTCCTTTACTAACTTTATATCAAGTTAGCAAAGCACCCTCGTCAAAAATGACCTATTGAAATCGAATACGGTAGATGCTTTACCGAATTAGTCGCTAATTGTTTGGGCTTAACTTAATTTGTCGCTTATTTTATTCGATTTGAATAGGCGATGTCCAAAGCCATTTTTTATGAGGGTGCTTCGCTAACTTCATATGACGTTAGCAAAGCATCAACAAAAAACTTTAAAATAAAGGCGACAAAATTAATTTATCCACCTAGTCGTCATTCGATTTAGTTACTTACGCCACTAGGAATATAAATCGGGAATAAAGCGATAAGCAAAATCATTGAAGATGACTTCTTTATTTAGAAGTTACTTGTTTGGTTAGGTACTGCATGAATATGTTATATCTTCATTTTTACAGTCAGGAAGAAACATTCTAGATTACCAAAACCAAGCGAAAATGCTCTTCAGGAAGTTAGGACCTCAATCCCCGCCAAGATGCACAATTGAAACTGGGCCCTATTTATTTCAGTAAGTTACGTAGAGCTAATAACAGATTCTAGGACATTTTCTTTCCTTCATAGGTACACTGTCCCCATTTAAAAATGCAACTAGATAACCCCCTCTTTTACCAAAGACCTATACTTTAAGAAACACTTGGCAACGTTGCGCCCGCTTTTCTGCACAGGTCGGGTCTTATTGCAACTTCGGGCATGGAAAACGGAAGGTGGATTGCCCCAGTGCGTCATATTATGCCGTGCTTTGCTCGCAAACAAGCTGCATTGATATCCGTCAAATTTTGTTGTTAGTCTATATGTTAATATGTTCGTGAAAACCTTATAAATTACATTGAGGAGTGTTATAGGTCGATAGTTTTTAAGGTCTGCTATCTATCGCCTTTCTTGTGTAGAATAATAGTTACTGATTCTTTCCACTTGTTTGGGCTAATTTTTTCTTTTAGTATTTTATTGGGGAGAATATGGAGGGTATCAACTACAGTTTTAACACCATACTCTAGCATTTATGCCGTTACTCCGTCTTTTCCAGGTGATTTGTTGTTTTTCATTTTCTTTAATGCTCTCTTTATTTCCGCTTTGCTTATTTCGGGTTTGGAGTTTCTTTATGGTTTCTCGCCATGGTCCCCTTTTTGTTTGGTATAATTCTGTATAGAATAGCTGTGTGATATTTATAATATCCTCTTTAATGTTGGTTTCTATGCCGTTCATATCCTTTATTTTAATTATTTCATATATACCTAGAGTCGGTCTTAGACATTTCATATTCCAGTAATTTCTATAACTCTCAACTTTTATTTCTTGGCTCTTTCTTTTATTTAATTTTTTTAAATTTTTTTTGTAATTTTATTCATCGCATGCTGTAAAGTCTGTCTAAATTGAGGTCTAAGCCCCGATTCATTTTAAAGCAAATATCTTTGGTTTCAGCTATCTAATAGAGTTCGACGTCTGCTATCTAGTACTTTGTGAACAAAACTTCAAGAGAGGTTCGGCCTACGCCTACTTAGAAGACCTAGCAAATGAATTCCACTCTCAGTATGGAAGACGTGTAAATACAGTTACAAGGCCGTACAGCTTTATAGAATTTGAAACTTACATTCAAAAAGCAAAAAAACAGTTCACCGACTCAAGGAGTAGACGAAATTTGAATTCCATCAACAATCAACTACAAGATGTTCAGAGGATTATGGTACAGAATATTGATGATGTTTTACAGAGAGGAACAGTTTTGTCAGGTAAACCAATACATATTTTAGTGTATACAGAAAGTGTTAATGTAAGTTGGACTTCAGTGGTTAAAAGCCTTTATCAGAATCTGGGGGCACCGGAATGCCCCGCCAAGTTCGGGTGTACCATCTTTTCATATAACATTTCAGCCCATATTTGACCTATCTAAAACTCTACTTCGGAATGAGCAACGAAACTTAAACTTTGCAGTCGTAGATCTTAATAGAGTTGACAACCCCTCCAAGTTTCATGGAGTTCCATAAAGTAGAAAAGTAGTTACGAAATTTCAGAAAACGTCGAAATTGCCACTCACTCACTCAAAATTCTACTGTAGTTCCAACCCGTGGAAAAAATCAAAAAACCCCAAAATTCTGATTTACTCTCCTCCCCTATACATGTAAAGTTATGTAAAAGTAACATTGCTCACTTCCAGAAGCGCCAGAGAGCTGAGCTTTGGCAGACTGATAGAAAATATAATAAAACTATATAGAACAGTCAAATTACACTTTGGGAGAGAAAAAAATTATTAATTATCCTTAAAATTGTAAAGCGGCGAAAAACAAATAAATGCGTGAGCAGAGGCGTTGCGGGTTAGGTTTGGGGGGGGGGGTAAAAAGGGGCAAGGAATTGTATTATTGCGATTTCCGGTGAAAGTTGACGTCGGAGAAAAAAGTGACATACATAAAAGTCATAGGTTATAAAAATATCTAAAACTTTTGTAAATGTTATTTTTTCCATAACCCCAAAATGTTCTAGAAAAATGAAAAAAAATTATTAAAGTATTTTATTTTATTTTTTGGTTTTTATTTTTTATTTTTGCAAAAATAATGTCAGTTTAACAAAACTTGGTAATAGTAGAGCTGTTGCGGTGCTGATTGTCTACAATATTTTACAAACAAAAAAATTAAGAAGTTTCTAAGATATTTATATTTTCCGCTCAAAAACACTTTTTTTTTAAATTAAATTTCTCTTTCAGAAAATCACCGTATCTAGTTGTGCTGGTACTCAATTTTTGGCACTGAGATATACTTTTTGGCGAAATAAAAAAAAATAATAGTCAAAATATTTTTTTAAGTTCAATATTTTTTTAAGTTATTGTAGTTATTTTATAAGTTTTAAAATAGTTTTTATAATTCTACTCTTACCAAGTTTTGTTAAACTGACATTATTTTTGCAAAAATAAAAAAAAATAAAAAAAATACGGTTTTTAAATTTTTTCTTGAACATATTGAGGTTATGTAAAAAATTACATTTACAAAAGTTCTAGACATCTTTTATGGCCTATGACTTTTCTGTTCTTACTTTTTTCCCCGACGTCAAACTTTCGCCGGAAATCGTTATAATACGATTCCCTGACCCTTTTTACCAAACCTAGCCCGCAACGTCCCTGCTCACGCATTTATTTTTTTAACTTTGTTTTTCGCCGCTCTACAATTTCCAAAGCTTTAAGTCCTGTTAATAATTTTATTTTTTTCCTTAAAATATGGTAATTCCACTGTCCTAATAGAAAAAAGTTTAAAAACACCAAATATTTAATTTACTTTCCGCCCCTATAAATGTAACGTTATGTAAAAGTAACATTGCCCATTTCCAGGAACGCTAGAGAGCTGAGCTTTAGAAGGCGTATAAGAACTATGATAGAACCATAGCAAAAAATGAAAAAACCTCAAAATTTTTAATAAGGCATTGCAAAAGTTTTGACCAATATTCCGCATATTTTACTACTTTAAAACTTAAATATTATCCAAATCCTTTAAGAAAAGAGTGAAATCATAACAAAAACATTTCATGTAAAAAAAACGCGAAAATGATATTCTGTAAAAAAGAATTGAGATAAAAGTAAAGCCAAGTTCTCCAATACAAATTCTAAAATGAAAGGTTCTTATTATATATATATATATATATATCTATATATATATATATATATGGGTAGTTCTTCAGAAAACCTGTGAAACAGTGTCATAAGGGTGAATATCTCATCTCAACGAGGTGAATCGAAGAAGGATGAGGCAGACCCTATATATAGGGCCGGACGTCGAGCATCAAACAGTCAAAGATAACCAATGGTAGTGATCGCTAGATGTTAACGCGAAGTTAATGGGCGGATTAAAGTAGTGAATTATTAGCAAGTTATTAGTAAGTTTAAGTGCGTGTTTTTGTACATAATTTGTCGAAATAAATTGATAAATCGTTTTGACATTTGCGAGTTTTAATTGTTGTGGAGAACCCGTAACAATATATATTTTAATTATTAGGGATTTTTGCTGTATTAACAGTAGCTGAGGTCTCAGGCTTTGTTAATGTCACGAACCCCAAGGTGAGCACATTCCGACTTATTTTTTAAAGTTATGGATAATGATTTACATTAATATATTTCCAACAAGATCAACTCAAAAAAAAAACTATTTGAGCCAAAAAATAATAATATTCAACAAAAGACACTCTGATTTTTTTTTAAAATCCATATATGGCAACACAAGCAGCCGCCATTGCATTGTTTCATTTACTTTAGTCACATTCTTTGCTGTCAAGAAGCAGGTGGACGCTGTGAAGTGTTGGTGTTTTTTTTTTAATTTTGAAGTGACAAAACAGGTAAGTGACAAGCACACTTTCTCAACTTGTTGTCAAGTTCCTGACAATACAAAAAAATGTCTTAAATAATCTAAATGTGACTTAATAATGTACAGAACGTAATAAAAAACAGGGCAAAAAACACAGATCCCAACATTTTGTTTTCAAGGCGGGAACATTTTGTTTTCAAGGCGGGAAATTTGAATAGATTCCTCAGCTCCGTTAATATCAGCTTTGTTAGTACTGGTGGTAACAAAGCTGAGGATGTGTTAACAAAGTTGAATATTATAGTATAATTTACTGAAATAGCTTAGGTAGCAAAAATAAAAGTATTTTCGAATTATTGGGGTCAATTATTAGGCAGAAACGACAGTTGAAACGTTTCGGCCCTTTTCATTTATACAAAAAGTCAATGAACGGTAGCTTGGGTCAGGTTGAGTTGGGTTTACTTACCATTGCATTTCTTTGCTGGTTATAGTGAATTAACATTTTTTCAAATAATAATAATTAAATGTAATAACATATCTTATCAAAAAATCATGGTCAAAATTACAGTCGAACCTCTATAACTCGAACTTTAAGGGACAACCAAATCAGTTCGAGTTATGGAGAGTTCCACTTATAGAAATTCGAGTTAAAGAGGTTAAAATTCATATAAAAAGTGCAGGGACCGAGTTAAGTGGTTTATTGTAGAGGTTCGACTGTAATACAAGGCGGTCATCGCTTTTATTATTATGGTATCTGAATGCCAACAAATTATTTTCTACTTTTTAGTGTATTTTATAAAAGCTTAAAAAATAGGTACGTTTTTTTGACATATAAACTCTTTTATAAACATTAATTTTTTGATTTCTAGAAAAATGGCAAAAAAAAGAAAGACACAAAAAAAGGTGCAGATGAAAAAAAGCAAAATCTAGAGAATGTATGATGGGGATCATGAATCACTTGTTCCTTGTCAGATCAGTCGTATCCTTGTGATCGACGTTGGAGAGAGTGAAAACCAAACAGTTTTAACAAGTTCCCAACGAAAGCATTAAACCATCAGTATAACTCAATACTGGTAGGGGTATTTTCCCTCGGAGTAGCTGTTTCTGTTGCTTTCACACAAGTTATGCTCTACACGGAGCTATCGCCTACATTCACCTGAGGATGGCCCAAAAGGCTGAAACCGGTCGTGGATTGGCATGGGTCACTTGTTCCTGATTGTCAGGACGTGTTCCAGACGGTGATCATTCGTATCCTTGTGATCGACGTTGGAGAGAGTGAAAACCAAACAGTTTTAACAAGTTCCCAACGAAAGCATCAAACCATCAGTATGATTCAATGCCGGTAGGAGTATTTTCCCTCGGACTAGTTGTTTCTGTTGGTTTCACACAACTTATGCTCTACACGGAGCTGTCGCCTACATTCACCTGAGGATGGCCCAAAAGGCCGAAACCGGTCGTAGAGATTGGCATGGATCACTTGTTCCTGATTGTCAGAACGTGTTCCAGACGGGGATCATTCGAATCCTTGTGATCGACGTTGGAGAGAGTGAAAACCAAACAGTTTTAACAAGTTCCCAACGAAAGCATCAAACCATCTATCTACCATTATCTGTAGATTAACTTTTTATATTGTTGCTTATTTAAAATTTAAGTGTTTAAGAATAGATTAAAAATTTGAAAATAATAGGTTTTAGGTTTTTTGTTCATTATAATTATTTTTGTTTATTTCGTAGTAGTAGTTTTTTAAATTTAGTTATGAGAAATTTAAATACAATAAGCTTTGCAATATATATTTTCTAAGTGATTCATCAGCTTTGTTAACTTGACCTCAGTTTTGTTAAAATACTTTTTTTTAAATTTTTTCTAATTTTGTTGTGTTTTTTGATAAAAAGTAGTTTTTTTTGTTTTGTTTGTTTTTTATGTAAAATTTGTTCACTACATATATTTTCTAAGTAATTTATCAGCTTTGTTAACATAACCTCAGCTTTGTTAAATCACTTATTATTAATAAGCTTATTTTTTAATATTTTATTTAAAAAAAAAATGAAGGCTCATTTCACAGGTTTTCTATATATATTATATTATATATATATATATATATATATATATATATATATATATATATATATAGTTACAAATTTAAGTTATTTAAATTTTATAGTTACAATTTATTTAGGTTTAGTGTAGTATTAGGTTGACGTATTTTATGGTTGTATTCTTAATCTAGGTTTTAGTTGCGTTATCTGTGACAAACTGGTATGCGAACGGTCCGTGTTCTAGAAAAGGGTGGAATAATTCCAAATCGAACAAGGATGGAAAATTCTCGAATAGTAGGCAGACCCTAATATATAGGGCCGGATGTCGTGCATCGGGCAGTCAGAGATAACCAATGGTAGTGATCGCTAGATGTTAACGCGAAGTTAATAGGCGTATTAAGGTAGTGAATTATTAGCAAGTTATTAGTAAGTTTAAGTGCGTGTTTTTGTACATAATTTGTCGGAATAAATTGACCTATCGTTTTCAATAATTGCGAGTTTTAATTGTTGTGGAGAACCCGTAACAATTGGTGTCAGAAGTGAGATTAAAAAAAATAAATAGTGCAAAGACTATCCTTACATAGTACCACCGGCTAGGACAATTGAAAAGAAGAACAGTAAGTGATTTTGTCAGAATATTCAGAACTGAATAGTGCAAAGACTACCCTTACATAGTGCCACCGGCTAGGACAATTGGACAGAGAAACAGTAAGTCATTTTTCCCGAATATTCGAAGAAGTTCGATATCGATTTATTCAAAAACCAAAAGAGATATTTAAGAATCGACTTCGATATTAGCTTAGTTAGTTAAAAAGTAAGAATTAGAACGAATTTCTAGAATATTCCATCACTTTCTACGACGCTCTATTCGAAAACCAGAAGAAATATCCAAAAAGCGACTTCGACATTAGCTTAGTAATTTCAAAAGTAAGAACTAAAAAGAATTTCTAGAAGATTCCATAACATTCTACGACGTTCTATTCAAAAACTAGAAGAGATATACAAATACCGATTTCGACATTAGTTTAGTTATTTCAAAAGTAAGAATTAGAAAGAATTTCTAGAAGATTCCATAACACTCTACGACGTTCTATTCAAAAACTAGAAGAGATATACAAATACCGACTTCGACAGTAGCTTAGTTATTTTAAAAGTAAAAATTAGAAATAATTTCTAGAATATTCCATAACATTCTACGACGGTCTATTCGAGAACCAAAAGAGATAATCAAAAAGTGACTTCTACATTTGCCTAGTAGCAGAAAGAGTAGCATTTACCAGTATATGCCAGAACATTCCATTAGGTTCTATTTAAGAATTGGAAGAGATATTGAAAAACCGACTTCGACATTCGCTTTGTAGCCCTAAAATACACGTTTTAAGTGATTTATCACGAAGTTGATGCTTACTAGACAAAGATCGGCCAAGATGGAAGATTTAACTAAAATGATGCAGGCTCTAGCAGCTCAAATGGCTCAAAACCAGAACGACATGAAACAGATCATTGAACAAAACCAGGGCGATATGAAACACACCATGGACGACATGAAACACACTATTGAACAAAATCAGAATGATATGAGACAGACCATCGAACAAAACCAGAACGATATGAGACAGACATTAGATGGCATGCAAGAAAACTTCGATCAGATAAAGAGCAACAGCTGAGAGAAGAGTTTAAAGCAGCAACTGAAGATCTTAAGGAAGAAATAACTCAAAGAATGCAGAATGTAGAAGAAACGGTACAAAACAAATTGCAGAATGTTGAAGAAAAAGTGGAGACCAAGCTACAGAATGTAAGAGAAGAAGTTTTTCAAACAGTGGAAGAAAAGCTCCAGGATGTGTCAAAACAGCTTATACAGCTTCAGAAAGAACACAACAAAATAAAAGCTCAGGGATGTGTCGTGAATTTCAACCAAAACATTAAGCCTCCAAATTTTGATGGTACGTCTTCCTGGTCCACCTACAATCAATTTAAAGCTGCCGCCGCTGCAAATAGTTGGAACGATGACGAAAAAGCTAGAGCTTTGTTAGTAGCTCTACGAGAACCTGCTCTTGGACTTTTACGGTCTATTCCAGCGGAACCAAAAAGAGTTACAATGCTTTAGTGGCAGCTTTAGAAAGAAGATATGGAGATGAACATTTACGAAATTTGCATTGGTCAGAATTAAATATTCGCCAACAAAGAGCAGGGGAGTCATTACAAGAGTATGAAGCGGATATCAGGAGACTGATGTACTTGGCTTACCCAGAAATGCCAGAAAATTACAGAGATCCCTTTACGATAGATCGCTTTATTAACGGCTTGCGAGACACGGACTTAGCAAAGTTACTTCGTCGAGAACGCTTCCATAACAGCAGTGAAGTGTTGATTCGAGCCCTTGAAATTGAATCATCAAATAATATGTCCAGGCCAAAAGTAAGAGCTGTTTCAATTCAGGAGGGAGAAGAAATGAGCACTGGAGAGGAGGTCAACTTAAAAACGCGAAACCAACTGTTTCAGTCACTGATAGAGAAGATTGATTCTTTGAAAGAAAGCAGACGATCCCCTCCAAATGTAAAGTGTTTCAGATGCGGACGTACAGGGTGTCCCAAATTGGGCACTTTTGGGGGTTTAAGGTACTTCTAGGAAAGACAGAGAAAAACTGACCACGCATTGTGAGGCTCAAATTTCAAGAGAAGACTTATAGTGAAAACCGCATTTTGAAATATCGTCTCGTCTATGAGCTACGGGGGCTTTTTGAAAAGTCTGCATTTTGGAGGGGGGTCTATAACTTCGTTATTATTGGAAATGCTACTTTAGAGTAAATTGCAATTTTATAGACTTTGTCACGGGAAATTCAACCGCTAAATTAAATTTTAACTGTCAGTTTTAGTTTTTGAGATATGACATAAAGTTGCATTTTTTCTTATGGAATGGCCTATATTTTAATTAATTTTCGAATTCGTGATTGAATTCCTTTCAAAATGATGAAGTCTATAAAACTGCAATTTACTCTAAATCAAAATTTCCACTAATAACAAAGTTATAGACCCCCTTCAAAAATGCAGACTTTTCAAAAAGCCCCCGTAGCTCAAAGACGAAACGATATTTCAAAATGCGGTTTTCACTATAAGTCTTCTCTTGAAATTTGAGCCTCGCAATGCGTGGTCAGTTTTTCTCTGTCTCCCCTAGAAGTACCTTAAACCCCCTAAAAGTGCCCAATTTGGGACACCCTGTACAGGGCATATTCAACGCGATTGTCGTGTCCAAATGAGGTCTCGCTCACCATCTGGGACAGAGTACCGAAGAAGAGATCAGGAAAACTAAAACTAGTCAACGCAGAGGGGCGGGTGTTGGCTAATGGGAATTTAGCCCCCAGAATTTACTCTATTAAGAGCTTAAAACATACTGCTGACAGTCTTAACATCGACGGACTTATTAATGGAAGAAAAGTTAATATAACAGTAGACACTGGTGCTGCCATATCATTGCTTAAGTTCAAAATTGCAACGAGATATAAAATTCGACCAACAGAAAAGAAAATAACACTTAAGACTGTGACTGGAGAATCCGCCGACGTGTTGGGGCAGACAGACATAGACCTACAGCTGGGAAGATTGAAGATTCGCCACACTGTATTGGTTGCCGAAATAGAAGACGAATTTATTTTGGGAATGGACTTGATAAGTAAACATGGATTTGCGTTTGATAATAAACTTGATACCCTAAGATTTGGGAATGAAGAGTTCATTTTGTCAAATAGTCACTTCAATAAAGAACCAATAAAAGTCGTGGCAGTATGTACAACAAGACTGGTCGGTAACAGTGAGACCATAATTTTTGGGAGACTAGAAAGTAAAACATCAAGCTGTGTCGGACTCATAAGCCAACAGAAATTATCCAACACCTACCTCGTTGCAAAGTCACTAGTTAAAACCGATAAAGACATCCCGATTAGAGTCGCCAATATTTTCCCAAATAGGTGGTAGCATTATTTGAACCAGTACAGAAAGTAACAAGATGTGAAGAGCCAACCTCCGAGGATAAATGCAAGTTATCAATGGAGGTACTTCAGCAATTTGAGTCAACTTGGCAACATCTCACTCCAGAAGAATTTAGTAAAGCGAGAGAGTTTATAGAAGAACAAAGTAATATCTTCGAAACTAAGAGTAGTTCGGGACGCACAAACCTTATTCAACATTCCATCAACACTGGCGATGCCCAACCGATAAGACAGCCCCCAAGAAGACTACCATTGGCCACACAAGAAGTTTACAATCTCATTAATAAAATGCTCAGCGACGGTGTTATTGAACAGTCATCAAGTCCTTGGTCATCTCCTGTGGTGTTGGTCACTAAAAAGGTTGGAAGTACTAGATTTTGTGTCGATTACAGGAAACTAAACGATGTGACCAAGAAAGATAGTTACCCACTGCCAAGAATAGACGAGACATTAACAACGTTGGCAGGATCATATTGGTTTTCTACTCTTGACCTTAAAAGTGGGCATTGGCAAGTAGGAATCTTTGAAAGAGATAAAGAGAAGACTGCATTCTTTGCTTGAAGTGGACTTTATCAGTTTAATGTGATGCCATTTGGCCTATGTAATGCTCCAGCTACATTTGAAAGACTAATGGAAGTCGTTCTACGAGGCCTTACTTGGAAAACTTGCCTAGTCTATTTGGATGATGTCATAGTAATGGGGAAATCATCAAGATCATCTAGACAATTTACGAGAAGTATTTTCAAGAATCAGAAATGCCAATCTTAAATTAAACTCAAAGAAATGTTTTCTATTCCAAGAAAAAGTTGAGTTCCTGGGTCACGTCGTTTCCCGATAAGGTATCCATACTGACGAAAAGAAGTTACAAGCAATAAAAGAATGGCCTCAACCTCGTGACAAACATGAATTGAGAAGCTTTTTGGGTCTGTGTACATACTACAGACGATTTGTAGAAGCGTCTCCATTACATAGACTTACAGAAAATAAAGCTTCTTACAAATGGAATACCGAATGTGACCAAGCATTTAGAAGACTAAAAGCAGCATTATATTCTAGTCCGATTCTTGCATATCCCATTCCCAAAGGTAAATTCATATTAGATACTGATGCGAGCAACGATGGCATAGGAGCAGTACTCTCCCACGTACAAGATGGAGAAGAACGGGTCATCGAATTTTTCAGCAAAAAGCTATCCAAACCAGAAGGAAATTATTGTGTTACCAGAAAGGAGCTCCTAGCCATCATTAAATCCGTAGATCACTTTCACAAATATCTCTATGGACAAGAGTTTCTGATTAGAACGGATCATGCTGCGTTACAGTGGCTCATGAAAATGAAACAACCTGAGGGGCAAGTCGCGAGATGGATAGAAAAGCTACAATACCATTATCAAATTAAGCACCGAGCGGGAAGGGTGCATAATAATGCGGATGCATTGTCCAGAAGACCTTGCCCTGAGGATTGTAAACATTGCAGGAAAATTGACCAGAAAGAAGGAATTACCTACGTGTGCCAGATAAAGTTAGAACCAGATGAAGAATGGATGTCGGCTTCGATTAGAACCACACAACTTAACGACAAAGATGTAGGACCTATCTTGCGATTGAAAGAAGAGAACAAGCCACGACCATCATGGCAAGATATCGCAAACCAAGGGGTGATATTCAAATCACTGTGGGCACAATGGGATTCACTGATAGTAGAAGAAAACATACTTAAACGTGCCTGGGAAAGTGCCGATGGCCTTACTGTGATTAATCAAGTAGTGGTTCCTAGGAGCATGGTAGACAATATAATGGCCGAATGCCATGGTGGAAAATCAGGCGCGCACCTAGGCATAAATAAAACCATGGACAAAATTCGAAACCGATTTTATTGGATCAATTACTTTCAAGATGTGAAAAACTGGTGCCGCCGATGTTCGACTTGTGCAGCCAGCCAAGGTCCCAAAACAAGGTCCAGAGGTCAAATGAAACAATATAACGTAGGTCTGCCATTCGAACGCATTGCTATTGATGTGGCCGGACCATTTCCAGAAACTAAAAAGGGCAACAAATACATCCTTGTTGTCATGGATTATTTTAGCAAATGGCCAGAAGTTTTTGCTTTGCCAACCAAGAGGCCGCTACAGTTGCAGAAGTTCTGGTAAATGATGTTTTTAGCCGATTTGGCATTCCTTTGGAACTACATTCAGATGAAGGAAGAAACTTTGAATCAAAGCTCTTCCAGAATCTCTGTGACCTTTTAGGAATACATAAAACACGGACTACTGCTTTACATCCGCAGTCAGATGGCATGGTTGAAAGGATTTAATAAAACAATAGAAGAACATCTTTGCAAAGTTGTTGATGAGCACCAAACAGATTGGGACCAATATATTCCATTGTTTTTGATGGTCTATAGAACCGCCATTCACAATACAACAGGAGCTACTCCATCTAGTATCCTGTTTGGTAGAGAACTGCGTTTACCATGTGATATCATGTTTGGTTCACCTGAAGAAGAACACTTAGAGGTTAATGACTATGTCGAACGTTTAAGGCAAAAGCTGCACGATATCCATGAAGTGGTTAGAGAGTGAATAGAAATAGCCAGTGACCGCATGAAAGCGAGATATGACCTGAAAGCAAACTCTTCAGGGTTCAAAGAGAATGATTAAGTCTGGCTATACAATCCTCAACGCAAGAAAGGAAGATCACCTAAGTTGACACCACCATGGGAAGGGCCTTATAAAGTTGTTAAGAGAATTAATGATGTAGTCTACCGAATCCAGAAAAGCCCGAAGTCCAAGATGAAAGTTGTTCATCTAGACAGACTAAAACCTTACCTGGGAAATGTTGATCGAGACGATCAAACCTGAAGAGGAGGATAGTGTTACAAATTTAAGTTATTTAAATTTTATTTATTTAGGTTTAGTGTAGTATTAGGTTGACGTGTTTTATGGTTGTATTCTTAATCTAGGTTTTAGTTGCGTTATCTGTGACAAACTGGTATGCGAACGGTCCGTGTTCTAGAAAAGGGTGGAATAATTCCGAATCGAACAAGGATGGAAAATTCTCGAATAGTAGGCAGACCCTTATATATAGGGCCGGACGTCGTACATCGGGCAGTCAGAGATTACCAATGGTAGTGATCGCTAGATGTTAACGCGAAGTTAATAGGCGTATTAAGGTAGTGAATTATTAGCAAGTTATTAGTAAGTTTAAGTGCGTGTTTTTGTATATAATTTGTCGGAATAAATTGACGTATCGTTTTCAACAATTGCGAGTTTTAATTGTTGTGGAGAATCCGTAACAATATATATATATATATATATATATATATATATATATATATATATATATATATATATATATATATATATATATATATATATTATATATATCAACCAAAATATTCCGTATATCGCATTTATAAAAGTTAACAAAAAAGCTTGGACACATAATTTTTTTAAAATAATTTTTATATCTGATTATTTTTCCTATTTTGACTTCACCAAACTTCAGATTGCTGCTGTGTCTTTTAAAGAAATTATCACTCATTAAAATATTGTGAGTCGCCCTGTATAAAAAAGTTGCAAGAGATTTCTAGTTTGAATACCTGAAAACACAACTTATTTTAATATTTTTTTTTACTTTCAGAACTGGACACAAAAACTCAAAATTTGTCGATGTTGACGCAAAAGTACAAAAAAGACGCTACATATTTGAACACGAAGTCAATGTATGTAAAAGCTGCGGTGGGGGGTATATTGTTGGTTGTAATTTTCTTATATTTCTGGGTATTATAAAGTTATATTTTAAGAAATAATCAATTATTTAGGGGGATTTTGGTCGGGAAATACAACCATTATTACAATTCATGTTTACTTTAAATAAACTTTTAGGCAAGAAATGCCAAAATCTTCGAAAAATCCTTATGATTTACAGGTTCCCTGCTTCTCGAAAAGCCAAAGTAACAAACATAAATTCTTAGCGCCAAACGTTGTTAAATTTATATTGTCTCTTTACTCTTTTCGAGAAAGAGGAAAATCATAGCCAGCGGAAAAAAGCAAATTTGTGGATGGATAGGCCTGACGGGCATAGATTTCTACAGACCAAAATTTTCTCAACTTTTTTTTATAATTAGAAAGGTCTAAGGTCTATTATAACAACAAATATTTTAAGTTTAACAAATTTTTAAAAAAGCATTTGGTTTATAGGTTATCGTAGGTCTGTGATACGACGAGTTTTTCTTTGTGGTGTGTTTTAAATTGAAATCTTTTAATATATATTTTTTGGAAATAAGCATTTTTTTAAAACCATTTATTATATAAAACACTTAAAAAAAAAAAAATCTCCTAAACTTAACAATTACATTCTATTTCTCTAAAAGAAAAATTAATAATACATGCAACTTAATGTTACATACAAACCGGTTGTTGTTTGTTGGAGCGGCTAAATAACCGCAAAGGTTGGAATAATGATGACATGTTAGAAGACATTATTCTGACATTTCCTCATCTGAATATTCAGAAACAAACAGTAAATTTTTTAGTGATTTGTATAAGCCATCATCGTCCTCTTCTTCCTTAACCAAGCTATCAACTAGTTTTTGTCCTGGTTTGATATCTTTTCCTTCATTTTCAGTTTCATCATCTAAAAAACAAAAAGATTTTAAGCGTCAATAGCATTAAATTACTGTGACCAGATTCCCGAGAAGCAGACTTCTTAAGCTTCGTTTCCACTAATGCAACAATGAGTAACTTTGTGTTTCTGTTGCTTGTTTTCAAAAATATTCCTCAAAGTTTCGGAAACAAATGCCGGTTGTTGCTTTATAGACACTTTTTTGTCTATAAGCAAAAAATCGACTCTGAGAGCTACACTCGGTTTCATGAATAATGTCTTGAATAAAATTTTGAGAGATACAAATTTAAACCAACTTGACAATAATGCAATGTCGGCATTGTGGATCCATCCTTCCTTTGTCGTTTACACCTAATTCAGCCGTGTCGACTCAAAAGTGCTTATCTAATTTTACTAATAATTGGAGGGTTCAGAAGCAATCAGTGTAAGCAGTGGCGGCTGGTGACGTTATAAATTGGGGGGGTGGGGCAGAAATTTATATTGCCTGGAAAAGGAGATAAAAAGACTTACCTAAACAATTTTATTTTAGCATTTTACAAACAAGCAGCTACTTGGTGTAGTTTTTAGTTTATTTGTTTATAGATAAAGTCAATTCGCCCTTCTTTTACATGAGCAAAGTGCTTGGATTAGCACCAGTTTAGAGCCAGTAGAGCAACCTCAAAAATCCCACAGAATTTTAAACAGTCTATTAACCTACTAAGTATATGTCTATGTTTTGCCACATTTTCATTATGTTTGGTAATGTTTTGCGTATAGGCAGTATTCAATTGGCACCTAATATCAGTCTTGCCTAGCACTTACTTTGTGTCTAACTTTTGACTAAAGTGCTTGATATCACACATTCCCTTTGCCACCCACGCAGGATCACTTTGTGGATTGTTCATAATAAGACAAATAAAGCAAAAAAAAGCATTTCGTTTTTCACAACCGCACAACCAGTTTTCAGTTTACTTGCACTAAATTTTGGTTAATTTTTAGGATTTTTTGGTCCGGTCTATGTGGCCCTAAAGATTTTATTTGTAATCGAAGTTCATATGTCAACGTGTTTAAATTTGCACACTTAATGATGTAATCAACGGTATTTATTTCCATTTTATAAACAAACGATAATAAAAACAAACAATGACACGCGACCGGCAAGGCTTTTTACTACTGACATACCCTAAATCAAAACAAACTCATACGTCTTCACTAAGGATAGAACCGACAACGCTACGAAGGGCAACGGACGTTTTCGCAAGATGATGATGGCCGACTTCAACTAAAACAAACATTCCTCCCGCCCCGCTCGAGAACATCCACCCATACACCGCTGAAAAACGGGTGAAATTGAAACCTTGCCGCGTAATTATTTACGCTAAAAAAGTTCACCCAATTAATCGCTTGTTGTTAATCACAGATAATAAAAAGAACTAGACAACCACGTCGTAAGTGAAGATTTAACTTTTTTTAAATAAATCCATTAAAAATACTGTTTGTTGTCTAGTTTTGGGAGGGCACTGGCCCGTTGCCCTCCCTGTAGCAGCCGACACTGAGTGTAAGTAAAAAAACAATCAAGTAAGTAAAAAAAACAATCAATTAAGATAATTGGGACATTTAAAAAAAATACTGAATTGAGAAAAATTTTTACCCTTACACTTTTTGACAGTTTTTGAACTGCTATCGCTTGATCATAGAAATAATGACTAGCGTGTTATGTCAAATGAAAGTTTAAGTAACG
The DNA here is from genome assembly GCA_963576565.1 of Aspidapion aeneum. Lineage (NCBI taxonomy): Eukaryota > Metazoa > Arthropoda > Insecta > Coleoptera > Brentidae > Aspidapion > Aspidapion aeneum. The sequence continues at coordinate 109,694,559 of OY755040.1, forward strand.
TACAATCACATGCAGTATGTAAGTCATTTTCGGGAAAAAATTGACTTACACGGATTGGCTTCTGAACTCTCCAATTATAGCAGTACGCGACTGTACAGGGCAAGTTAAAACCTTAGAGTAATAATATTTTTTATTACTCTAAGTTGAAAACTGTGCATTTTATTAGTTTGCTATTCGGCTTATTATTTTACAATAATCTTAACTTATTTTTATATCTAAAAATAATAAAAAGATTAATGTAAACACTTGGACCTACTTATTAGATAGTTTTTGGTCGTGCCGAAAACCGCCGACGGCTAACGCTATTTGACACTGTTGACATTTGAATGTCACATGTAACTAACGGCTTGCGTGAAACGCTGCAAACTCACGGATCGTTTTTAATTGTGTTTTAGCGAGCTTCTATTACTTTCCGCGCCATTTCGGTTCGGCTGGCGCTAGCTGCACAGTTCACTGGCCGCAGTGTTTAGGATCCATTCTTTAACTTTTTCTACAGTTTATAAATGTATAGGTAGTTGTAAACAAGGTACCTAAATTCAATTATGTCTTAACAATACCTAACCTTTTTAAAATAGATATGGTAGGTAGGTTTAGTAGTACACTATTTAGTTTAAAAAAAAACATATTTTTCACAAGCAAACCTTTTCAGATATTTTTTTAAACACTTTATTTGCAGTTTTAATACCCTTTTTGGCCAAATCTCCGAATCACTTAATTTGCAGTTCTAATATTTAAGTTTGTGGTAAAATGTCTATATATTGTTTCAAATTTTGCTTGTTATAAACAAGCAAGTTTTGACTATCGTGGGGGTAATAAGAAACATCGTAATGGGGCAATAAGAAATATATTCTTTTTTGTTGCATATTGATTTGAGTAGTAAAGTGGCCTTCAAATTTGACAAAAGTGACCTCCATATCATACCTGAATCAATTATGTTGTAGGTGTATCCATGGTCTTTAAAAACCACATGAATGGTAGGATACTCGATAATCAGTCTTTTTTTAAAAGCCTCTTTAAAAGTAATGCTGGAGTCTAATTCGAAAAACTTTTTCCCAGCTTTTTGTTCTGCTTTTAGAAAAAGTCGTAACCTAAAGAAATAAGGAAAAATAAACATCATTCAGATTCTGTTTCTCCTAAAAGCAATACGTTTAAAAAAATAATAAAAATAATATTCCAAAATGTGATTGAAAAATTTTCTCCAAAAGTTCAGTTCATTACATAACGAGTGAAGAACAAAGACATATTTTACACGAGTGTGAAAGTTTTCGCGCGAGGTGGCATCCGTGTGCGAAAACCATGAGAATAGAACTTGGTAACGAGTTATGTACGCTTTTTTTTCCTTCGACCACACGATATTAACCCTACATCAGTCGCGCTACGAGCATTTTGCTCACATTTTTTCGAAAACGCTACTATTTTAAGGCTACAAGGCACATGCCGCTATCCCCCACTCTAGCTGAGTTTATAAGTGTCTACTTCACTATAGGCTATTGTTTTCTTCATCCAGTTTAGCTGCTTCCTGCGTAGAGAGCGTTCGTCGGTTGGTTGCCATACGCGTGAGCATTTTGCTCATCGCGCGAGTGATCACGTAGTACTTTTTTGAAAGTGACTGAAAATTGATGTAATAAGAAAACTTGGTTTTTTACATACTGTATAATACAAAGTGACTTGTTTTTCTTTTAACTCCTTGGGTTATGAAAAATAAGATCTAGTAGGAGTAAGAACATTGCCCAAATGGCGCAGAAGGAGTATGAGAAAACCAGGAACTATTAAAAAAAAAAAGACTAATGATTAATCGTTCGTCAATCCGTTTTCTGCCCTTGGAAATACGATCACGAATCAGACAAAATCTAAATTTACCTGAAACCCAATATGATAGATCTCAAGCAAGAGGATTTTTTTTGTGGAATTTGTCCAAGGAGAAAGAATAGAAGAACAAAAAAATATTGTAGTAAGTGTAATGTCCCAATTTGCAATGATCATGTCACCTTTGTATGTCTTCCAATACTAATTTTTTTATGTAAATCTTACTTTCTTTTTCAAAAATATATATAATATAAAATTATAAATTTGTTTTATTTGGCAGGTCAATAAAAACAGCACGTAGTGTACCTAAAACTAGCTAAAAAGCACGTGTGAGCAAAATGCTCACACGCGAATGATGGCGGAACTTTTTGCCACGCGAGTGATGCAAGGTTAACTCGAATTTCTTTGCTATTTTTGTTAAAATGAACTTTTTATTTTCGCCTCTAGAGAAGAAATATTTTTCTCTTTTCTTGTCCAGGGTTGACACAAATACCTTAGAGCATAAATTCTGGTTCAAAAAATCTAAAGCAAGCATAGATTGCTCTGGAAACAATGGCAAATTTAAATTCGAAGAGACAAATTTTCAAGTGCGCATGCATGTGTTGTGACACAGAGCTGCTGTGTGGGTGGGCGCCATATTTTTTGTATATTTACATTTTGCGGTGTTCTGCGTTTGTTGTGAAAAATTGTGTCTTTTTCTGTGAGAAATGGGAACTAAATCACGTAAAACATGTGCGGTTTGTGGAAAAATTTCCGGGAAAAATAAGGGAATTCCATTGGTAACTACTTGTATTTTTCTTTAAAATTTGTTAATAAAGTTAAAAGAGGTTTTTAGATGGAGACTGTCATAGTGTTACAAATGTAATTCTCAATTTGATAAATTTTCAACCGATCAACACGTTTTTAGAAAAAAAATAATAGACATAACCCTAAGTTTTTAACAATTATCGGTAGGTGTAGTGACGTAATGGAGTATGTTTCAAAACCAGCAAAACTAACACATGCCCAGTTACCGAAATCCTGTCTACCCGAAAAAGGAGCATTAAAGGTAAGGTCATTGTGATAGTGACCTTAATTAAATGGGTACCTGTCTTTAAGCATTGCGGGTATGCCATGTATTTCTGCTCAAAGGTATTTGGGTTAACACTTTAGATCCTCCAGGCTATACTGTCAGTCCTGTCAAGAAAAGAAAATATTTTCGTCTTTAGTGACGAAAATTAAAATCAATATGTGTGTGAAATATGCACCTTTCTGAAAAAGAAGAGCGTGTAAGCGGGGAGGGGACATTTTAAAGTAATTATTTTGGTTAAATTATACAATATTGGTAAAAGGTTTCCTATTTCATAGGATAGACAAATTAATTTTTCAGTTGATGATTGTAAAAGTACAAGTCCTTCCCTGAACCCCCGTTCGATTCATGCTAAGCCCCGCCCGCCTCTGCCGCATCAAGTCACGAGTGTCTAGGGGTTGTCCTTGCTTTCATTATCCCAGAGATTTTTGTTGGGAAATGTTACCTATCACAATACAATTTCTGCTTTTATGTTTCCTCTCTTCTTTCGCGTCTGACTACGGAGGTCGGGATTGCCTAATGTCGGTGTAAACCCTTACGTAACTATTCTTATTTAGACATCTGCTAATACTGTTTTTCTTTTTCTAAGCAGGCTTTCCTATGGACAGTAAATATTTCACCTATATTGTATATAAGATACTTATAGTAAAATTTGTTTTTTACATTTTTGGTAACAATTCAGTTCTGTAAAGTTTAAAAAATAGAGGAAAAACTTATTAATTTCCCAGCCCAACTATAACAATTCAAAAAACTTTTCCTACTTATTTGTATTCTTAGACTCCCATTTATAATGATAAAAATAGTTACCTATGTAATAATTTTGCAATATTTTTTTAAAGTAACCAAGAGTTTAAAACCTTAACAAAAAAAACTATTAAAAACTATTTTGATCTTTAATTATTAATTCTGTTTACACAAACTATTTGTAATTATTATTTTCGATTGCCATTTTTAAAGAACTTGACAAAAAATGCAGAAAATATGCGTAAATTTCGGAATCTCTATTCAGAAAACAAAAATAATGTGTGCGAATGTTATAGAATGATTTTTTTATTTTAAAAAACACCACTTTTCAATTACAGCTACATAGATGGGGTTATGGGTGCCTGTAAAAAGATCAAAAGATAAAATCTCGAAAACAGAAAGTACGAATACATTTGCTCGAAAACTAGATCAAAAACAAAAAATCTCGTAAAACAAAATCTAGAGAGACAGAACATCGAAAGACAAAAGAACGAATAACACAAGATTTAAAAAATCATCCTAAAAAATCAAAAAATACTAAAAAGCAAAAAAAAACATTTTTACCAAAAAAACAAACTTACCGACCAGATCAGGTTAAGTTAAGTTTGTCTTATACTAACCTAACCAGGTTAGGTCAGGGGATTTTTGTACTAACCATAATAATGTCAGCTTATAGGATTTTAATTACTTTTTTTAAGAATATTTTTAAATCCTTTGTTTTTCAAAATGTGTTGTTGTCTTTTATTTTTCGATCTTTTGTCGTTTGATCTTATTTTTTCGAGATTTTCGTTTCACCAACCATTTTACACTATTTTGCAAATAAAAAACAATTTCTACTAACCCGGAAGCATCCTTTGACTGATAAAACTGCAACTTTTCCTGAATGGTTTCATCCTCTTGTTTTACCAGATATTTACTCAAAACTTTGGCAATTACTTCAGTTTCAGGTACTTGGCTATCGAAGAGTTTTAAATTATCAGCATTAACAAACACCTGCAAAAAAGTATTGTGATTTTTTTTTAAATTCAAGAAAGGGTAAGCATAATTATTTTTTAAAAGCAAATATGTAGACCATTGGTATTTCGATTAGTTATTCTTGTAACGTCCGAACAATGCATATCTCGACATAAACTTTTGCCATTATTCTAGCTAGAAAGTCCCAGTATATTTAAAAAATATCAGTTAAAAAAAATAACTTTTAAGAGCAAAATTAATTTTTTTGACACACCTTCTATCTGGACATTTTTTAAATAATGTTTTCTCGTAAAATACATAAAAATAATTTTTGAAAAAATAACGCATTTTTGTACAAATAATATTTTAATGTAAAATTGTATGTTATTTGCATAAAAAAAGATTATTTTATGCTTCCAAAATAAAATTATTTTATTCTGGACTTAAGCATTGAGTAAATGACCCATATAGAGGTGCCACCGGCGAGCTTTACTATATTGATGGGCAAATGGCGCTGAAATACATTCGTCTGGTACGCAATATTCAGAGATAACTACTATGATCTAATGGCATTTGTATGATAGGCATGAATCTCGGAACTCGCACATGCAACTAAATCGTACTAGAAGTCCCTGAATATTGCGTACTAGACGAATTTATTTCAGCGCCATTTGCCCCTCAACATGATGGAGCTCACCGGTTGCACCTCTATACGGGTCATATACTCAAAGACTTAAGTAAATAGTTTTCAATATGGTACCATTCCAAGTGAACACACTGAATATTTTTATAGGGACGTGGCAATTTTATAAAAATATTTTCAACTTAAATACATACCCATTCAATGTGCCAATGTATAGTATTTCCCTTAAGAGTTGAGGAATTGTTCCTATGGCGTGCGAATTTATATGGTAGAAACTTTAGAGTTGTATTCCTTTGCGTGGCAGCATTTCTTAGTCTATACAAGTTCTACAAAAATAATTAGAATCTAAGCAAAAAGCCTCTAGAACTTTACTCATCTATTGCCAGCGAAAAAAAAGTTGTCCCAAAAATAATGAAATGAGTACTTGGTGCTCGCCTACTTTGGATGTTTTTTTTTTATTAACAACAATAGATCGCAAGGACGTACAGCTGATTTCAAAAAAATCTGATACGACTAGAAAAATTTATTTCTTGTTTTAAGCAGTATATACATATATCGGGTTGACGTTTACATTTAATTTTTACAGTAGTATTATGACGTCTAATAAGAGCACTAAATGTCGGTTTCGACTCAAAATTATTGAAGTCAATTAAGTAGCGTCCTCTTTTGAATTTTTTTAAAAGATATACTTTGAAAAAGTTAAGGATCTTTACAAAAAACATATATTTGTGTATGTTTTTATAAATATAATTGTTTAAAAAAAACACTAAATTATCATGATTTTTACAAGCTTTATTTAACTTTACTTTTTTTAAATTGTATCAATTAATGTTTAATATTTTGTGCAATCTCCATCTGTATCAAGTACAGCTTGAATTCTTCGACCTATGGCCATAAAGCGAACTATAAAGTTTTCTGCAAGCGACAATTCTTCCCAAACCTGGATTCCTTGCCATAGTTCCTCACTGCTTTGAGGCATAAAATTTCGTCGTTATAGTCGTTGCACTATAACCCCCCATACATTTTCGATTGGGTTTAGATCCGGACTGTTTCTAGGCCATGACAAAGTCTCAATGTTAGAAGTTTGGATCCATTCTGTAACAATGGTTGTAGTGTGAACAGGGCAATTGTCTTGTTGACAAATATAATTATTACCTGGGTATATTTGTTCGACACTAGGCACCATTATATTTTCCAGAATTTCGATATATGTTTGACCAACAAACCTTCCTTCGATCCGCATTACCTCTACCATTCCTATAGATGAAATCCGTCCCCACACATGAACGCTGAAATGGCCAGCAGCTCTATACCTGTCGACATATTGAGGATCGAAACGCTACTTGTCTGGTCTATATACCCTAATTTTATCTTTTTTGCAGATTGAAATATTTTTTCGTCGGAAAATACTACTCTGTCCCAAAACTCCTGATTTTCTCCCTGATAAGTAAGAGCCAGAATCAAGCAAGTCTGTTTCTGCTGAGGAGTAAGTTCAGTATTTTTTGCTGCAGTTCGGCACCCAAGGTTTGATCTCCTAATTCCACGGCAAACGGCCGCTTGGCTGCCGGGAAAGTTTGGGACAAATCTTGCATTTTTTGCGCTCTCGAAGGGATCATTTTCAAGCAGGTGAACTAGCGCCTGATCTTCTCGAATTTCACTCACTTTCCGCCTGCCAGATCCATGTTTTCTCTAGGGATTACTGTTCAATCCACCTTTTGTCCACACTGTTGTCCTGCTTACATTAAAATGTTGGGCTACCGCTGATAAAGACCAACCGTCTCCCAATTTGGTAACAATTCGTGCTTTAAGCTCTTTTGTGGCATGTGGAGCCATTTTAGAATTTAAATACTTTGTTTTAAATTTTATGATTTTACTCTTAAACTGACAATCAAAACAATATTTTTATAATTTGGCATTGACAGTTTTAGTAATGGTAAAATCAACACGTACTAAATACACAGTGGGTTATGGGTAAAATATTAAAGTTTTGATGACATGGTGGCCTAAATACACTGCTCAAATTTCAAAAAAAGTAGTGTAAAGAGTCGTATCAGTTTTTTTTTAAATCAGCTGTACGTCTTAAATATTCTAACCGAAGAAATCGACTCTCACAAATTTTACAGTTTCCAGTCAGTATGTCCATGAAGCAAGAAATAATACGTCACAAGTAGATGTAATTTATACTGACGTGTAAAAGGCATTTGATCGGGTTAGACACTGTGTTATAATTAAAGCTTTAAAAGATATGAATGTCTGTCCATATTTGATTAATCCTGTAAAGTCGTATCTAACCATTCGTTTTCAATATGTAGAAATTAGGACCGCTTCTGTTTTTAACAACAATTAATCTGTGAGTAACCTCAAAAATGGACTAATTGTTCTATTCGCCGATGACTTTAAATGCTTTTTTCAGGTAAACAGTACTGAAGACTGTCAAACTCTTCAGAATGATTTTTGTGATGTTGCAACATGGTGTGATAATATAGTTTTAAGTTAAACGTTAGTAAATGTTCCAGTATGTCTTTTTCTTTGAATCGGGATATTATGTATTATGATTATTCTTTAAATAATACTAAGTTGCAAAGAGTAACACAACAAAAAGGTACAATATTTGACCATACTCTTTAATTTTGGTCGCATATATGAACCAAGATCGAGAGTGCTCAGAAAATATCAGGCTTTATTGCTAGGAACACCAAAGAATTTAATGTAGAGGTTGGCTTGCACCTTTTTGATAGCCTGGTGTTGCCTATACTAGAATATGGTTCTGTTATCTGGTCCTCACAGTATAACGTGTGGATTTCACTTCTAGAGAGGGTACAGAGAAAGTTACTGAAGTGCATATATTTCGGGAAATTTGGTCTTTACCCTCAAAGAGGGTGCAACAATGATTACCTTTTGAAAACATTTAATCGGCTTTCTCTAAATGAAAAATGTTTAGAATTATAAAGGACACTATCAACTGTTCAGAGATTCTTGCTCAGTTACCATTTGCTCTAAACCGGGTTAACTCTCGTAATGCCAAGATATTTTATTTGTCATATCCGCGAACTAACTTCTATAAGAATTCACCTATTTATAAAATGTGTAATTTATTTAATTTGTATGCTTCGGAGATTGATATAGATACTTCTACTCCCTATAAATTTAAAAAGATAATAGATGATAAGTTACGTGCTAATAGACGTTCTTAGGCTGTGTGTCCATCTGGAAGGGGTACTCTCGAGAGCTGCACTGTGTGATCGTCGCTCAAAGTGTTTGAGTGTCTGACAATTGTGTCAATAAGTGAGAAATACTCTTGGGAGTAGTACTTGGATGGATACATAGCCTGGGTCAGTATCTGTAATTGGCAATTAAGCTGTTGATATTTGAATAAATAAATATATATGTACTGCTAAAGCATATTAAAACCATTAATCCAAAATGACTGCTACAAGCGTTCCGCCATATTGGATTCAATTGAACCCAAACGTATGGCTTGGATTCAAAAAGCGAACGCTTTCACTAAAATTTGAAAGGAACGACTTTCAAATGGCGTTGACAATAATTTGTCAATGCGGTGATTTGACATTGTCAAAATTGGGGTTAATTTTTTTTTAAATTTAAGTTTTTTGAATTTTGGACAAAGACAAAGAGTTGATTTGGCTGGCTACTTGGCTTGTTTTTAAATAAATTAAAAGGTATTTATCCTAAGGGAACTGATAATAGGTGTTTTTAAGCTTAGAAAAGAGATGGCGCTGAGAGCGCCGCACCCATTATTAGTATACTGAATTTATCCAAGCCAAACGTTTGGGTTTATTTGAAATCCAACATGCCGGCACGCTTGTAGCAGTAATTTTTGGGGCCCTTTCCCAGTACATATATATTTAAGATGTACGTGATCGCAAGCAATGCGGTCTCGCAAAACCTAATTATCTGGCCTTGATAATGACATGGAATGTGTCGAAACGTTGGCTCTTGATATAGACATTTAATAAAGACAACAACTGACTAAACCGAAGCAAAAATCCTTTATCTATGATAAAGACTTTTAAAAAGGCTGACAACGCCTCTTTTAATAAAAAGAAAGTTTGTGAGTGCCTGTGTAAACTGTAAATGTTTTAAGACATACCCTAGGTATAATATGAGACTGCTCCCTTCTGCCATAAGTCTTTCTCCCTAGCTCAATACTTCTAGAGATCTCTTCCAGCAGTCTATAATCACTTGACAGATCCAAAGTGCTGAACTTGTTCAATGGCAAATATTTTGTTCTGTCACGTTCACCATTGCACTCAAGTTCTAGTTTGTGAATTTTGTTGCATTTTAGCGAACATGTTTTCACTTCACAACGAGGGCAAGTGTATTGAGCGTCCTTGAATGAACATACTTCACAGTGTCCCAATTTGCTGATTGATTGGCTTAAACCTATAGATCTTAAAACAAAAATTATATCGGTAAAGTTTTAAATTATCTAAATCAAAAAGTTTTACTATCATTGTGTGTTTAATGAAATTGTGTGGGTTTAATGAAATTAGGGTTCTGTATTCGTAATTTTAACTTTGAAATTGGAAAACTCGTGAATTTCCTTCAAATTTCAAAAATCCAATGAGCTTTCAAAATCTACTCAAGGGGAGCAGGTAATTACCCCGTTACGCACCGATAAATCAGCGTCGGTTGTCAAGATCTAAGTAATTTTAATAACAATAATGCAAATTGATGAAATTTAGGTGCCGGCGCAGGAGCCGCAGGAGAAATTGAAACGGTTTTTATTCTCCGGAGTTTTTTTTTACTTAACTTTAAAACTTTATTTAGCAAGAATATGCTAGTAAACAACAAGTGAAATAAAGGAAAGAAAAAGTTTTTCTGTCTTCAGCCGGGACTCGAACCCGGAACCTCTTGCTCTGTACGCAAACGTTCTAAGCATTGAACTACCAAAGACCATACATAAATTTTCGGAAAACTTCCATCTAGGCAGGTACGCGGTGTCTCACAACAGGAACGAGAATTTCTCAGGTTATTAACTCGACCAAGTCATCCAACTGATCTCTTAAATTCTTATTTCCCACTGTCAAAGGTATGACAACTCAAGAATTTAAGAGATCAGTTGGATGACTTGGTCGAGTTAATACCCTGAGAATTTTTCGTTCCTGTATTGAGACACCGCGCACCTGCATAGATGGAAGTTTTCCGAAAATTTATGTATGGTCTTCGGTAGTTCAATGCTTAGAACGTTTGCATACAGAGTAAGAGGTTCCGGGTTCGAGTTCCGGCCGAAGACAGAAAAACTTTTTCTTATTTTTCTTCCTTTAATTTCACTTGTTGTTTATGGTAAATATTTATAGCTTAGTAATATGTTCTGTAAATTTACAATAATTTATTATACTCGTACATCCAATTGAATAATACTATAATCAAACAAACTGCATTAAAAATAAATATATTTTTTTTAAGGTTCTTGGGAAAGTAAATGAAAATCGTGTTTGTATCTTATAGTATATTGTGAATAGAAATTTGAATTTTGGAGGACAAAATCTTTCAGCTGTTCTGGTAGTAGATAGTGTTGAATTTTGTAGATAAATATACAAACATTATAAAAAATGATTTTTTTACAACAATTCAATTTAATTTTCTTAACACTAGTGTAATTTTTGTGTATTTATCTGCTTTGAAAATTATCCTTCTTGCTCTATTTTGTAATTGGAGTTTATCTATAATATTTTCATTCTCTGTGTATAATATAGTTGAGCAGTAGGAAAAATGTGGTAATATTGTTGTATTGTACATACATTTTTTTAGAAAAAAATGATCAATAATAACTAATCTATCTATCTATTTAGCCTTCTTCAATCCATCTTTGGACATAGGCCTCCCCCAATATCTTCCACTTTTCTCTGTCTGTCGCCCTGTTTATCCATCTAGTCCCCGCATGTTTCTTCAAATCGTCCGCGCATCTCATTTGGGGTCTTTCCCCACTTCTTTTATTTTCCCAAGGTCTCCAGTCTACAATGAATTTGTTCCATCGATCGTCTTTCTGTCTGATATTATGACTGGCAAATTTCCATTTTAATTTTGCTATCTCTCCTCTGACATTCCTTACTTTTGTTTTATTTCTTATCCATTCATTCCTTTTTCTATTTCTGTTACCTTTACATGTAACATTTGTCTTTCCAGTGATCTTTGGGCTTTTGTTACCTTATCCATGTTTGATTTTGTAAGCGTCCAGATCTGGGATCCATATGTGAGCACAGGAAGAATACATTGGTTATACACTTTCATTTTAAGGTACTGAGGATATTTTTTATTTTTTAATATGTAGCTTAATTTACCAAATGCTGCCCAGGCCAATCTTACTTGTCTCTTGATTTCAGCCGTTTAGTTTTCTTTTTTAGTTTAATAATTTGTTCCAGATATATATATATATATATATATATTCCTCTACTTGTTCTATTTTTTCTTGGTTTATTCTGATCGTGATATCTTCATCTGTGTTTGTTATGATTTTAGTTTTAGTGTAGTTCATACTCAAACCTATATTGCTGTATCCAGTTTTTCCAGCATTTTTATGAGTTCTTCTTTCTTATCTGTTATTAAGGCAATATCGTCAGCATATCTTAGGTGGTTCAAGTATTGTCCGCTTACTTTGATGCCTATTTCTTCCCAATCTAAGTTTTTAAAAACATCTTCTAGGGCCTAGTTAAATAGTTTAGGGGATATGGTGTCACCCTGTCTCACACCTCTTCTTATGCGGACTGGCTTGGTCCCTTCATGGATTTTTGATTGGTATAAAGCGAAAAATTAATTAGATTGCTGGTTCATAAAATTAGTTTACCAATCACCTGCGAATAATTTAATTAATTATGAAATCTGAACTGAAAATAATTACCAACAGTTGAAGATGCACTTACCCCTGTTTTTGCAGCGTGTTGTTCGTGACGTCTTTCACACAGAAGTGATTTTTCGACAGCAATTGTCATATATCGAAGCGCGCACACCCCCAATGTACAAATTCAACTGGTTGAGTGCGCGAAGATGCAATTGAACATGCTCAGAAAGTAAAATAAAATAAAGTTTTCAATCGCATTCGCCAAAATTCTTAAAGACAAATACGAACGTATAAACGCGAGAAAAATATTTAAAAAAAACAAAATTCTTATACCCAAAAGTATATTTACAAAGGCGAGTGAATTTTGGACAATTTTGATTAATGTTATTGCTTCGCTATATATATTGGCTATTAAATCTGTGTATCTGTGATCTATTTGGCTATTAATTAAAGATGGTTTTACTGCCCAGTGCTCAATGCTATCAAAAGCTTTTTCAAAGTCTATAAACGCAATATACAGTGGAATGTAAGTTGCGAGGGGTGAACAGCTTTCACAATCGGTGTACACATTTCTCACAATCTTTACACAATCCCTCACAATCTTACCACAATCCTTCACAATCCCTCACAATCTTACCATAATCCTTCACAATCTTTACACAATCCATCCCAATCACTCACAATCTTTCACAATCCTTCATCCCACAATCCTTCACAATCTTTACACAGTCTGTCCCAATCACTCACAATCTGTCACAATAATCTTACCACAACCCCTCACAATCTTTCACAATCTTACCACAGTCCTTCACAATCTCTTGCAAAGGAAACTATAGACATGATGACTTTTTGTTTTTTTTTTGGTCACAAGAATTTTTGATGGGCTGACCCCCCCCCCCCCCCGCTCCTTCAGGCACTCTACACCGCTGCACAGTCCTCCACAATCCCTCACAATCTTACCACAATCCCTCACAATCTTTACACAATCTTAGCAAAAGATTGTGGATTTTCACAATCGGTGTACACATTTTGGGTTAGCTGTTCACCCCTCGGTAAGTGGTATTCGTTGGCTCGCTCTATTAGAATTTTCATGGTTAGTAAGTAGTCAACTGTAATGAAACCTTTTCTGAAGCCTGCTTGTTCTTTTGATTGATATCCGTCAAATTTTGTTGTTAGTCTATCTGTTAATATTTTCGTGAAAAGCTTATAAATTACAGTGTTATTGGTCGATAGTTTTTTACGTCTGCTCCGAGGTCTGCTCTATCGCCTTTCTTGTGTAGAATAATGGTTACTGATTCTTACCAGTTGTTCAGGATTATTTTTTCTTTTAGAATTTTATTGAGGAGAATTCTCCTCAATAACTAATAATCCTTCCTAGATAACCAATTTTAGATGAAATTTTGGAATCTATAATTATACCAAGATATTTGAACGAATATGTAATTTATAATATCTCATTATTTATAGTGGTTGCAAAATTTGTTAAGTTACTTTTTGAATTTAAAATCATACATTTTGTTTTGTTTACAATTAATTTTGATTTGTTTGCATTTAGCCAATGTACTACATTTTTTAATTGTAAGTTTTCTGATGAAGTTCCTTTTGAATAAAGTAATGTATCATCTGCAAAACTGTTGGTAGGACATTTATATAAAAAATAAAAAGTAATGGGCCTAATTTACTTCCCTGTGGTACCCCTATGTTGTTTGATTTTCTGATGATAGTAAATTTTGGTTCACTATGTACTGTTGCATAAATAATTTCTAAACCATTCTAATACATTTGTCCATGTTGGCTTTAGAATCTGCGCTTGTTTTTTTTCTTATGTTATGCTAAATGTTTTTTTAGCCGGCTTCATACTCTCATTGAGGCTCAGCGAGACCAAAATGGAGAGTGTAGATGGGACCTCTCGCTTCGCCTCTTCTTGCCTTTCCTCGCCTCCCTGGGTCTCCATCTAGAGTCAGTTTTCTGTGTGCAATAGTGTACAGGGTGTCCCATTTTTGATGGTATTGAATGGGAAACTCAGTTATTATAAAAAAAGAAAGACAGGGGATTTCACATTAATGTCCTCAAATTTTGAGACAAGAAAAAAATGTTAAATTTTTTTTTTAGACCTTATAGTTTTAAAGCTATGAGGGAAAATTGAAAAATTTGGATACCTAGAAATCCATTATTGGGGCAGATTTCAGTTCTATTACTTACTTCTTTACAGACTCTATCGACAGTTTATCCTTTTACTAATAAAAAAACATTTTGAAAAAGTTGAATTCAGCCTGGATGGGATATGGCCAAACAAAAACAGGGCACATTTTTTAAGGTACATCCAGTTCAATGTTCAAAGTTTATTCAGAAGAACCCAATAGACAACTATAAATAAACATAAGTAGGTTAAACAAATTGAAGTCAATTCGAATTACATCAAATTTAAAATTATTAAAATCACAAAAAAAAATTCTAAACTCAATCAAAGAAAAAAAAAACTTTTTGTTAAAACTAAAATTACCTCCTCAATTATTATGTATTAACAAGAATAAAGAGATAATTTTAAATTTGTGCTTGCTTTAACAGTAGTCACTGGAGCAAACATTAGCCTCCTCATTTGATATTCATTGGGGTAAATATGAAAAATATAAATGTATTTTTTTAAATATTGTTTATTATGAAGCCTGAAAAAAAATATGCACATATTCCAAAAAATTAGACTGTATATCAGAAGAGAGAATGTACAATCATAGTCATATTCTAAGTTTAAAAAATTATATATATGTACTTAATTTAACTAAAAAAAATAAATCTTTTATCTTCTTTAATAATTCATAATCCTCTACAAGGGAAGTAAAAATGGGATTTCAAGGAAACCATACAAAAAACAGATTTTTAGCTGTCCAAAAAAAAGCTTGGGCACATGGGCCAGTGTCATATAACAGGACAGTCTGATTCGAGAGGCCTGGCAGGCTTAGATTGAAACATTTAGTCCTCATTTAAAAACTTGTCCCTTTCTCTTTTATTATGGAAGATATGTGCCAACCAAGAGCCAACATCGAAACAAAACCGTAATGTCCATTTTATAAATAGGGGGTAAAGAAAATAAATACTATTTCTATTCTAAAGGGAAAATTCCTGCCATTTTTTTTTGTCTCTTTATTAGATAATAATAATAATAATGACTTAAAGCTTATCTAGAATAAATAACATTGCTGATTGTGAAAAACTTCAAGCTGCTCTAGATAAGGTATATACTTGGTGTCTTGATAACTCTCTCCCTCTCAATCCATCTAAATGCAATGTAGTGTCTTTCACCCTTAGAAAACAGGTAATTCAATTCAATTACTCCATTGATACAACCGAAATACCCAGGAGTCTGGAATTTAAAGATCTCGGAGTAACATTCGATAGTGCTCTATCATTTGTTCCCCACATCCAGGATGTTGTAAAGAAAAGCTACCGAATGCTTGGGTTCATAATACGGAATTCACAGTACCTAGAAAATATTTCTAGTATAAAATTACTCTATTTTGCTTATGTCAGATCTAAATTGGAATACTTGTGCATAGTATGGTCTCTGTATTATGATACTCACGTTAATACTATTAAAAAAATTCAACATAAGTTTCTGAAGTACCTTGTTTTTAAGCTTGATGGTGTGTATCCGGAAATTGGTATTCTGAACCAGGTCCTTTGTGAAAGGTTCAGTATATCTTCATTGGAGGACCGGTGCAAGTTGGCAGAGTTGCAATTCATTTTTAAATTAATACATAATCAAATTGACTCCCAGGAATTATTGCATAAGATTAATTTTTTAGTACCCAGAACATCAGCACGCACTACTGTTCCGTTTTATCTTCCTTACCAGCACACCAATATTTGCAAAAATTCTCCAATAGTTCGGGCTTGTAACACGTGCAATCAGGCTTGCGACAGATGTGACATATTTAATTGCAGTATCTCTACCTTAAAAAATATATGATTTTCATAATTTTTATTTCTGCTCACTCAGTGTAGATGTAGTAAATTTCTTTTATTTTGTACTTCATTTTATCCTTAGATTCTGTTATTGTTAATCACTGTATTCTTCCCCACTTTGTAATTGGGTTAACTCCTGTTAAGTGGTGTAAATAAAATAAAATAAAATAATATGAAAGAATGAAAAATCCTATAAAAATTATTTTACCTAGAAGAGCAAGGCTGAGGCTCTATATGCTCTGCAACACGTGTGTCAACCTCCATTATTGTCAAAAAACAAAACTAAAAACTACAGAGAGAAATATAATAAAAAAAATGTAAACAGAAAATCCAACCTACAAATAGTCAGCTGGCATCTTTTGGCATGCAAGAAGTGTTCGGAGTGAATAGTGGGGCCGCTATAAAATTGGTAACGGTTGTCACGTTTGCAAAAATAGCTTTTTTTGCGATCATTTTATGCTTAAGACTGGGTGTCCATGGAGCACCCGGTTTCCACCAGTGCAAATCCATATCCCGTTAGGTGGAAACTAGGCTTTCTAATATCCGCGCGAATTTTTCTTTTCTTGGGGTCTGATTGGTTGTTTTAAATAATTCAGCCAATCAAAATCTGAGAAAATTCACGCGGATAATACCTCCATGTACAGCAGGTTAAAATCTTGGGGTACGTTCAGATTGTAACGTCGGGCGAGACATCTTGCCGAGAGAATGACGTCATGGGTAAATCGCCGGACGTCTTGCCTTTGTGAACGATATGGATGTAAACATAACCTTAATATATATATATATATTTTTTTTTAAATTATTGATAAATTTGATCAGATTTAAAAATTTGTTACAGTTTATTTAGTAGAGTTAACATAAACACAAATGTGTTTTTTTTTTATGGAAATAGAGAGTCTTTTGGAGTACCCGACTTTTGGTGGCTGACAGAGTTTTATTATAGACAAATAAAGTTTTGTTTTAGATTTAAAAGTTGTGTTTTCTGTAAATTTATTTTCTTTGTTGTACAAGCAATACAGGTTTTAAGTTCCTCTGCTCAACACTTTCAAAGGAAATAAATAAATTTGAAAATTAATAGTTATATGTACATTGTACATACTTGTGCAACATAATATAATCGCGTATGACAGTGAGAATGCGAAAGAAGACAAATTCTCAAAGTGTTTGCTGGGGCGTTGAGAGATCTTCAATTACACTGAAACCTCTCCTTGCGGACACCTCTATTAAGCGGACGCTCCCTTTAAGCGGACACATTTTTTGGAACCACGCTTTTCCCTATTTCTTTACATGTAAAATTCACTCCTATAACCGGACACTCGAATAAACGGACGCGGACAACTTTTTTTGGTAAAAAAATTTTAAAACCTCCCTTAACTGGACGCGAACCTCTGACAAAGGGACGGAGCGCTGCACAACATGGGCATAAATATTGTCTCACTCCGATAGCTCAAAAAATTGGATTACCTAGTGGACTGTATTTAAACAAGTCCTCCGCTTTCATTTGAAGGGTATAAGAATGCACGTGAAATCGTACCTTTCTGAAGTGAAATTTAATTGAGACATATAAATAATATTGGAATATGATGATTATTTAAGAGCGAAATAATAGAAAAATATTAATGATGGGATCTTATAGGAGAGGGACTTACCGGTGATGCCTTGATCTCTTCCAACTGGTGCACCAGATTCGCCAGAAGTTTTCTATAGCGGTCCAGCACTCCCGAGTTTCAATGTTTGGAGTTTTAGAGGAATTTAATGGTTTTTAGAGTTCACCATTTTTTATAAAAGCGTTGATCGTTCAAAATATTCCGATCGAGAACGTGTGTGAATGGCGACAGTTCTTTTTATGTTCTGTCCTGTTTTTGCGGCGTGTTTCTTCGCCCTCTATAGGAAAATCGCATCACTTCTGATAAAAAGAAATTTAGAATTCTAATTTTATTAAAAAGAATAAAAACGCGATTTAAATTAAAATATGCAGAGGGCGGTAGTAATATGAGGATTGAATTAAAATTAGAAATATATTATTAAATGCGTTTGGAATTTAAATATTAAACTATGCCAAATTGATAGTTTATAGCTAGTTTGTAAGCCTTAAATTTAACTTAACCTATTGAGTAAAACTACAACCCAATTATACCCAATTGTAACCCAAAATATGAGTTTTAAAAATAAAAATAAAATGTTCTGAAAAAATAATAAAAATTAGATTAAAAGAAAAAGAGGTTTTTTGCATTTTCCAAAGGGCCAATAGGTAAAGGACACAGTTTAGAGATTGGTCTCTTTAACAAACTATCCTTGGTTTTGACAGAGGCTACTCGATTTATCCCATACTTACCGGGAAAAATTTCAACCACTCTGCCGAGTTGCCACTGAAGGGGCGGTAATAAATCGTTTTATTTATTATAACTAAGCGTCCAATTTCAGGAGTTGAAGTGGGTTCTAACCACTTACTCCTTTGTTGTAGAGTATGGAGATACTCTTGTTGCCAGCGTCTCCAAAAATCTTGGTGGATTCGTTGGAGGAGCTGCCAACGCGTGAGACGATTTATTTTAAGATCAATAAAATTTGCGTCAGGAACGGCACTTAGCGGTTCCAGAGATAAAAAGTGACCTGTTGTCAGCGCGGAAATATCATTTGTATCGCTTGAAATTTCAGTGAGAGGACGCGAGTTTAAAATAGCTTCGATTTGACAAGTTACAGTGTATAGTTCTTTATCACTATTCAGATCGGATACGTAGTTTCGGCGCGCAACAAATCTGCGAAGCGCAGCAATAAAACAATCAGCGGTCAAATCGCTTGCTATTTCTATATGAATGCACTTAGTACTTAGGCAAACAAACAGACATATGTAAGCCTTCGTAGTACGATTTCCACGATGTCGACTCATGACTATATTTATTGGACCTCCGTAGTCAACACCGGTGTGCAAAAATGCTCTCAACTGAGATACGCGGGGAAACGGTAATGAACCCATCATAGGCTGCACCGAATTTCGCGTTTTGCGGCAATGATCCAGTACAATTGACTAAGCAAAAAATGTATCGTCCTCACTCCTGCATGAAGATATTTTATATGGAAATGTTCGATAATCATGAGGGTGAGTTTACTCTTGCGTGGTAATAAAATTTGATGTTTCTTGTCACATTGCAGAGAGGAGTGATGCAATCTGCCCCCTACTCTGATTAAATCGTGAGGATCTAAAAATAAATTTAATTTTTGCATTGATTTATTTAGTTTTAAGTTGTTTTTTAAAGCGTGAATTTCTTCTGAGAAATAAATTGACTGTTCATTTCTTATGAGTAAATGAATTGCGTTTGTTATTTCAACAAATGTCAGAAAATCTTCAAAATTTTTGAATTAGACGGTTTTAAGAAAAATTTATTATTTAAAAAGCGTAAAATATAGGCTAAAACTCTACACATTTTAGAAAAATTAGAGTTTTCCATTAAAAGCGTGTCCAATAATCCAATTAGGAGCTGTATTTTGCGTTGCAATTAAAGTTAAATTAGGCAATCATTTCTCCTCTCAAAGAGTTTCAGGAGAGTCATTTAGTTCACAATCTTTAGGCCAGTATTCATAAGATTGTCTCAAAAAATCAGGGCCGTTAAAAAATAATTTGTGAATAATTAGTTCACTGGGATAAACTCCTCTTGAAGCAACATCTGCGGGGTTTTGTGACGTTGAGATGTATGACCAATTTTTGGGTGGTACTTTATCTTGAATTTGTGTAACACGATTTTTAACGAACGTTTTCCACCTAGAAGGGTGCGCTCTTATCCAAGAAAGTGCTACTTGTGAGTCACTAAAAGCAAAAACTTGATGTATTTTCAAGCTTGACTCAAAAGTGGTTAAAACAAAGTGAACTAAATCAGCTAAAAGATTACAAACGGCTAATTCAAGTCTTGCAATACTTGTAAATTTGAGAGGAGCAACTCTAGTTTTAGAGCATAAAAGGTAAACTGATATTTCATTTTTGTAAATAACGCGTAAATATACTATTCCGGCATAAGCTTTATTACTAGCGTCCGAAAATGCGATTATTTCAATGCGTGCATTACCAGAAAAAATATTTATAAATCTAGGCAAGCGAAAATCTTTGAGTAAGGGTAGTTCCGATTTATAACGTTCCCAAAGTCGAATAATGTCAACAGGTGCTTCGGAATCCCAGTCTAATTTAAGTTTCCAAAATTCTTGAATTAGACATTTTATTAAAATGGTTACTGGCGCGAGCCAACCTAAAGGGTCATATATTTTAAAAATTTCAGAAAGTATATTGCGTTTGGTACATTCGCGACTCAAGGGTTCTACCGAGTACGAAAAATCAGACAAGTGTTCTAAAACTTTTTTGTTATTACTAGCCCATTTATGAAGCTTAAAGCCTCCAGAGTTAAGCAAACAAGATAGCTCTTTTTGAAGCGAAATAGCTTCTTGTACAGAGCTAGCGCCAGTTACAAAGTCATCGACAAAATTGTCAGACATTAAGACTTGAGAAGCGCGAGGAAAATTTTGTTTTTCATCTTCAGCCAATTGCTGTAAAACTATAAGAGCTAAATAAGGAGCGGGGGTAGTACCGTATGTCACAGTTTTTAATCGATAATCGCGAATAGGTTTAGAGTTATTAGAACGCCACAGGATTCTTTGATAATCCTAGTGCTGAGGTGCAATTAAGATTCCACGAAACATTTTAGAAATGTCGCAACAAAGAGCTACTTCATGTAATCGAAAATTAAGTAAAATGCTGCAAATGTCCTTTTGCAATTTAGGACCAGCGTAAAGAGTATCATTTATGGAGAGGTTTTGGTTATTTGATTGTATAACTGTACTCGCATTAAAAACGACTCGAAGCTTAGTTGATAAGCTTTCAGGGCGTTCAATATGATGATGAGGAATGTAATAACTTTTTTTATAAGTTTCCGGCATTTTTATTAACCTTCTTTCTAGCGAAAGAAACCTCTTTAGCGCAAGATCACGACTATTTGGAAAAATCGGTTCAATACTATCGCGAAAAGGAAGAGTTACAATATAGCGTCCTTCATCATTACGAGATACCGTATTTTGAAATATTTTTTCACACATATCATCTTGAGGTGAAAGAATACGTATCGTTTCAGGGATATTTTCTATTTCCCAAAATTTTATAAGCGAATCATTTAGCATTTTATTTGAAATTTGACAAAAAAATGATTGTGAAATTTGCTGCGTAGCGAGAGAATTAACTTTTCCCATTAAAATATATCCAAAAATGGTATTTAGCTCAATCGGTTCCTGATTATTTCCAAAAATTCGTCCATCTTGAATTATATAAGGAAACAAATCAGCTCCGATTAAAATGTCAATAGCTCCCGGTCTATAAAAGTTCGGGTCCGCGAGATTCAAATTTTTAACTATTTTCCAGTCGTTTATTTTAATCTCACTGCTAGGAACTGAAGAGCATATTTGCGGCAAAATTATAGTATTAACCGATAAAGTTTGCGTGTCATTACAAGGCCTGATAATTAAATTTACAGAACCCAATTTTGACTGTAAATGCGTGTCACCAATCCCCTGGACTTCAGTAGTCACGTATACGCGGGGTAACCCTAATTTATTTGCACATTTCAAGAATAAAAATGAGAGCTGCGACCCAGTATCCAAACCCCCCAAACAGTCTGAAAATTTCCCCTAACATCTTTGATTTCAAAAATCGCGGTTGATAAAAGTACAGCGGAATTATTCATATAAGACGAATAGCATGCACCACCGTTATTTTGGGAATTTTCGTTGGTTGTTGCTGTATGCGCGCTTCGCTGCTGGACGTCGCGACGCCTGAAATTGTTTCAGTGGCAGTGGGTGCGTTTATATCGAGAGTATTAAAGTGACAAGAACTGTGATGTCTTTTCTGGCAAAATCGACATGAATGTGTGCTTTTGCATTGGAAAGTGCGATGCATATTAGAAGTATAATTTATGCACCATTTTTCATCCTTCAGAAAATTAAATCTTTCTTGAGGAGACTTAGAAACGTAATTTGGACATAAAGCTAAAGCGTGATCGCGAGTGCAAATCGGGCATTTTAATTTTTGAGGGGTTTGATTTTGCGGCGAATTATTTGTACCAAAAAAGGCACGTGGAGATTGTCGCGTGTTATATTGAGGCGTGGATTGCGTTTTAAAATTATTATTTTGCGATTTTGCGGGTTTATTTCTAAGAGAAACTTGCATATTAAATGAGGAACTAGCGTTTACAGTAAAAAGAGTGTTGCAATGTTGATCAAAGAAATTGTAGATACTCCTATAGGAAGGGTTTTCCGTGGAAAACTTCAAAGCGGGTTTGAATATTATGGTCAACCGATTTAAGCAGTTTTTGCGCTAAAATAAAATCCCAAAATTCAGGTTCTAAACCAACTGTTTTAAGAGCCTCGAGATTTCTTGTAAAAATATCAAGTAGATTTCTGAGAGCTAAAGGGTCTTCAGAATTAACTTTTGGAGCGTTTTCAATGGCATTCCAATATGTTTGGGCTAAGAGGCGATCATTTTTATAGCGTTTTACTAATTGTTCAAAAGCAATAGGATAATTCGCGTCTGAGAGGGGTAATTGAGTGACCAATTCTTTTGGAGGACCTTCCAAATTTGTAACAAGCAAAGAGTATTTTTGCATATTTGGAATATTTGGATTGTCGTGAATCAAGCTTTTAAACAAATCATAAAAAGCTGGAAATGGATTCAATTCTCCATTAAATTTAATTAAATCGATCCTCGGTAAATGATAAGACATATTGTCATTTTGTTGCGAACCACCCGGAGAATGTGGATTCATGGTAAGACGGCGATTGCCACTAGAAACCTGTGCAGAAGTTTGAAAAAGATCGTTAAAAATTTCTTGAATTTGCGTGACACTTTTCTGAAAATCGTGAAGTTTTTTCCGAGCTGATTCGACTTCATTTTTATCAGCAAAAAATTCATTTAGCAAAGTAGAGTGTTTTTTTGAAAACTCCGCGCGAATATCTTCAAGTTCTTCAAAGCGAATTTTAAAAGTATTGCGTTTTGTGGCGTCCGTTTTAGCTTCTAGGGCTACTGCTAAAATTTCATTAACATTGGATTCCTCCATATCTCGAAAAACTTTAATTTTCTTGATTTTCTCAGCTGCCATTTTGTATTATAATACAAGCGTATATAAAAAGCGAATATCAAAAGCGTTTATTAAAATTAAACTGTAAATCAAAGCTATTTTTTTTTTGTCAAACACACTGTGTTTTTTTTATTACAATCTAGTCAGTAAGACTAATTAGCAATTTTGTTTTAACTTAATTTACTAGAAAAGTCAGATTTAAACTTAGGGTTCACTCAACAGTTCTCCCCGCTTTGTTTAGTCTGTAACTCACAATTGTGTTGTGTTTATAGCATTATTTTGTTTTATGTGTAATTCACTTAGTTTACTAGCTCAAACGGCTTCACTCTTTTTAGTCTTCGAACTAGCATAGTATTGTCTAGAAGCTGAATTGCTTCCACATTCACATGCCGATGGAGTCTATCTTCATGGCTTTTTGCGTACTTTTTTATAGTCTCTGCTACAGTTTCGATTTTTAGATCTCGATGAAGGTCACTATTTCGAACGTACCAAGGTGCATTCACAATGTTTCTTAATACTTTATTTTGAAATCTCTGTACAACTAGAATGTTACTCTCTTTAGCACAACCCCATAGTTGAATACCATATGTCCATACTGGTTTCAGTATTTGTCTATAAAGCAGTAACTTATTATGAATTGTTAAATTGGACTTCCTTCCAATTAGCCAGTTCATTTTTCTATACCTTATCTCAAGTTCTTCTTTTTTTTTCTTAACAAGTGTCATACCTAGATATTTTGCCTGATTCGAATATGGTACTGGAATGTTGTTAATTGTTATTTGTATGTGATTTATATTTTTGTTTGTAAAATCAACATGAATTGATTTGGTTTCATTTAATTTTATTCGCCACTTTGTGGTCCAACTGTAAATTTGGGTGACTGCATCCTGAAGTTTTTCTATGCATTTTTCAATAGATTTTTCTACCGTCAATAAACCAGTATCATCGGCAAATGTTGCTAAGTGACAATTTTCTGGCTTTGGGATATCACAAGTGAATAATAAGTATAGATAAGGGCCGAGTACGCTACCCTGGGGCACGCCTGCTTGAATTTCTCTTAAATTTGAGTATGAGTCTTCCTGTTTTTTTACTCTAAAATGTCTATCAGATATGTATGATTCCAAAATATCCGAATATTGTTTTGGCAGAAACCTTTTTAGTTTAAAATTAAGGCCTTCATGCCACACTTTGTCAAATGCTTGTGCTACATCTAGAAAAACTGCAGAACAAACTTTTCCCTCTTCTAGTGCTTTTTCTATTCTTCTAAGCTATTTTAAAAGCGAAAATAATTCAAAAATATTTTTATAATTTTTTTAAATATTTATAGAAGCGATAGTCATTTTTTCAGTATACCACTGAAAGATTTCCTGAAAATATATGCGTTTATTATTATAACGAGGTGACCTCAGATCAGTGATCCAAAACAACCGAATAAACCTTTTTTGTTAGACTGTCGAGACCAAGGATTTTATTTTAAAAAACTGATATGGCGTTACCTAACGAGCAGTAAAGAAATTTAGATTTTTATATTTTAAAATTTAAAACTTCTTGTAAAAAACAGTCCGCATGTTGGATGGTGGGTGTGCTTTCGGGCTGTTCAGCCGTCGTCGTTGGAAATTCGTTCTCGACGTTTCGCCCTCAACTTACAAGAAGCTAAAAAGAGATCCTACACAACCAACAATTAAAAAAGTGAATCACTTAATTAAGATTTCTTCATTGGAGGACCCAGTCAAGAAGATGCCAAAGTGAAGCCCTGACTCCGAGATTGTATGGACTACCAAAAATCCACAAAAACGATGTGCCTCTTCGTCCCATTGTCAGTACTATAGGCTCACCAACATACAAACTTGCGAAACATCTTGCTTCCCTCTTGCAACCCCACATCGGACTACCGGATTCGTATGTAAGAGACTCCACCCACTTTATTGAGAAGATCAAAAACATCGTCATAGACGAGAAAGACATGTTAGTTAGCTTTGATGTTGTGTCTTTGTTCACGAAGGTACCTTTGGCCGAGGCAATGAGGGAAGTGGAACACATTTTTCCGAAGGACATCACCTACCTGTTTAAAATCTGCCTAACGACATCATATTTCACCTTCAATGAACAAATTTATGAACAGATTGATGGAGTATCAATGGGTAGCCCTCTATCGCCAGTGATTGCGAACTTTTTTATGGAGAAACTAGAAGAGAAGGCGTTGAATAATGCCCCTCATAAACCCAAAGTCTGGTTTCGATATGTAGATGACACTTTTGTCGTTTGGCCTTATGGTAGAGACCGCCTTAATGAATTTCTCAACCACATTAACAGCATACACCCCAGTATACAATTTACAATGGAAACAGAAAACAACAGAGAATTAGCATTCCTTGACGTAGTAGTAACGAGGAAAGAGGGACGACTAGGACATACCGTATACAGAAAACCTACTCACACAGACCGCTACCTAAACAACACATCTAACTACCACCCGTGCCAACGAAAAGGGGTAATAAGAACATTTGTAGAGAGGGCGAAAAGAATCTGCGAACCAGAACATCTAGACAAAGAATTAAACCATCTTAAAAACGCCCTCGTAGCAAATGGATACACTCAAAGCGACATAGATAAATGTATACGACCAAAGACGAGCACTAGAAGTAACAATAGCGGTGGACTGAGCAGCCGCGAAGTTACTTCAAGAGCCTTTCTGCCCTACATCCCTAGAGTGACAGATAGGATCGGACGTATTCTGGAAAAACACAACATAAAAACGATCTTCAAGCCATCTAAGAAGATCGAGAACCACCTCAGATCTGCGAAGGATATAAGGAACCCACTAAGTTCTTCGGGGGTATACCGCATTCCCTGTACCTGTGGAAGTGTCTACATCGGAACAACCAAACGTTCCGTAAACACAAGAATCAAAGAACACAAAGCCAACTGTCGACTTGGACATACGGAAAAATCCGCAGTTGCACCACACACTAAACAATGAAGACCACCGAATAAAATTCGAAGACACACAAGTTCTCTGCGCCTCCTCTTCATACTATCCAAGACTCTATAGAGAAGCAATCGAAATTCATAAACACCAGCAGAACTTCAACAGATCTGAAGAAACTCTTAAAATTAACAGAACATGGGTACCGGTTCTTAAAAACACTAAACGGCTCGCTTACAATAACAAAACTGAATCAAGGGAATGTGACCAATCACCGACGTTGCGCGTTGGTCGTTACAGACAGACAGACAGACACACGGCGGGACAAAAAAGTTTCAAAATCATCTGAAACGTTGCTGAATAAAATTTTTTTAAATCAGAGCAATTTTTTTTTATCGAAAAAATTAGGATCACCATAGCTCACACTACTATAGTGTAGTAGTAGTGTGAGCCAATAGGTAACTACATTTAATGTTTTCTATACGGGATATAAAGCAAACCCAACCATAACAAATTTGGCTTCTTCTTTCTTCTTTGTCACCCACCTCAAAGAGAAGGGTGTAAAAGGCGATTCGCCCGACGTTATTTTCGGCCAATATGAACGAGAGTAACATTTACCCAGTATGTAATCTGAACGGATTTGAGCGCGCCCGACTACATCCGACGTGCTCTCTAAACGTACCCTTGGTTACTATTTCTCTCCGTTTCTTGCCCCTGGCACCGTAACAAGGCTTAGCTAATCCATTCTCTCATTTTGTTGTTTTGTATGCAAGCAACAAGGACTTAATCGCGATTAAGTGGATACTAGAGACTTATTGCAATAAAGCTAGGCAATAACAGTGCCGGGCACACAGTTGATCTTTCAAAATTGACATATACCAAAGTCAAATTTATAAATCCAGTAGTTTATTTTTCATTATTAGTGGCGGCACTATTAATTTCGACTCTTAAAATCACACAGGACCAATTTTGAAAGAAGACAGCTGTTCTCATAATGCGAAACTGTCAAAATAGTGCCCGGCACAATTACTGCCTGGCTTTATTTCAATAAATCCCTACTATTCCAAGAAATGTGCTTACGGCACATCTAGGAGTAAACCCTAGATGCACCGACCCAGCACGGTGCCTAGAATAGATGGGTGTTCGGATCTTGTATCTATAGACGAAAGGATGGTATGTCCACACTAGCATCATTTTAAATCTAAAAATATAGACAATCAAGAATACCAGGACTTTTTATCTTCAGTATTAAATCGGACTCGCTGATTTTAAATATACATAACTCAAACTAGCCAAATGTGGATTTACGACTGTTTACCTCTAGGCTATAGATATATATGTAATATATGTAGAATTTTACGTCACTGGTGGTCCACCTGATTTTTGTAAACAAAAGTTAGATATGATGAACAACTAATTTTTTTTGAATTTTTTGCAAACTAACGCAATTTTCCTACTGTTTTTTAGTATATTCTTATAACATAACATTTTTGAGAAATACTAGTCGTTATTTTTTGGCCCGCTTCATTTTTCCTTACACAACATTAAAAATCGAAGAAAATAATGTGTTCGTTTCAGCTTCAAAAGTAATCCGCTAACATAACCCTTTGTTTACTTCCCAAGTCCTTGGTTTACCTTTGATATATAAATGATCACATTCAGTTTGACTTGTATTTTGAGTTTTGTGTATTAAAAAATAAAGCGGCTAAAAAAAATACGACAATACATGCATTTGAATAAATGAGAAACAGCATACCCCACTACCAATCATAGAGAAAATAATAAAACCAATACACAAATGAATGAAGAGAAGAAGAGCAGTAACCAGTAACCACGATTAGCATTAAATGCTCGCAAAAAAGGATAATGATTGAAACACACCTTTGCGCACTTCACGACCCTTGGCCTTTTTGACGTTTACACCACAACAAAAATATAACCTATCTTTTTCGTAACAGTGTTTACAATTTTTTAAAAATTTTATATTTCCAATAATTTTGTTTTTTACATAAATTCTTAAATGTTTTTTACTTTATTCTATTAGAATAAAGTTTACTTGATAATGTCGGCAACCGAGGACAGCAATTTAAGGTATGTTTAATTAATAATTTCCTCCTTTTTGAAATGGTTATTTTTTTTAGTTTTACCCGAAGCGTCACCCCCGGTAAGGATATATGTTTATTAAGTGAGAAAACTTCTTTAGTTTTAGTATCCTTGTGACCGCCCTTGCTACCATTTCGACAGTTAATTAATGCAATGAGTTTCATCAATGTCAAAAATGGCAGCAAGAGGTTGAAAAGAATACTAAATTAGAAAATAACTGGCTTTCCAGGGTTTATAAAATTTCGTGCTGGCTTATTATTAAGATGGAGATGGAGAAATTAAGCACTAAATTTGGCCCATGTACATTACTTTGCTGAGTAAATGAGACATTAAAGGCTTATCCCCAGGGGATAACAACTGGACCAAAATTTGTACATCTATTGCACATGCTTTTTTTATAGTAATGTCAATGCAACTGTAATGCAGGTACTGCTTTTCAATTTGTACATGTATTCTTGTCACTTATTACCCCCTTGGCTTATCCTTAAACCTGACTTAGTTGTTTTTGGTCATTAGGTTTGTATTTAAAATTATGTCTTCATGCAAAGGTAGGTACATATTTTTAAATAAATATCTTTAAATTCAAGCAAAATCAGTTATGTAGCAAGTGTCTATAAAATTGGCAAATTTTGTGCAAGTAGGCAAAATAACTTGTTGGCCATTTAGATAACAGAGTTAAAACTATTTTTAGTAATGGACTAATATTATTCAACAGTTTGTGTAATGATTCAAAAAATTTACAGTCTTTATAGTTTGAAGCTGAAATGTGAAAAATATGTTTTTGAAAGGGTGGCTTTGCAGGTGTAAGTTCATCCTAGTGGTTACATAAAGTAGATACCTAATAAGTTAGTACTATATGAGGAATTCTGACTTTTTCATTCCCCGCCAATTAAAATAAATATTTTTTTGGATTTTTATATAAAAACTAGTTCTAATAATTAAAGAAACCAGTGCTGCATTAGGAGCAAAAATAGAAAAATACATATGTTCAAAAACTTTTTTTCTAAATAGAGCAGAAGACCTTTTTTATCATTACCATCCTGTTCCCTAGCTGTGAAACCAATGTTTCTAAAACACTATTTGTCTTCTGTCTACTAAGACTTTTTCTATTGGTTGAAAACACTTTAAAGTTTAATTTCATTTAGTTAGTATGACTTAAGGAACACACTGTTCTTCAATGAATGTTGTTCCCCTAGGTTATGCATCATTACCATCCCCTCTTCCTTAAAGGCATTTTTCTGGTACTAGATGGCACTGTACTCAATGTTTATGGTTATAAACAGGTAGTAAAAATCAGACCCTCTTTGCATATGACCAATATGCAGTATGTGCATATGCAATATGCACCAAATTACAGGTAAGAAAAAATTTATTTTTACAAAACTTGGTAATTACTGTCCCCCCTTTGTTTTTATTTATTTCTACAAAAAATTAACAGTTTTGGTCTTATCTTGTCAAAGAAACAGTACAAAAGTATTTAGTCACATTTCTGCTCAATACTCCTAACCTCAATTTATGCACTAAAAGAAAAACATGTTAAAACATCATTACCATCCCCATCATTATGGTCCCCAGGAAGACAGTTCAGAACCGACGGTAATCACTGGATGGGGACGGTAATTACATATATAATATGTATGGAAGATTCACCATTTTTTTTCTGGTTATGTAATTTACTTTTCTTGAAGTCTGAAGATAAGTTCTTGTTAAAAAAATATTTTGGTTTTACAAAAATGGATAAGCAGAAAGTCTTGTTAAGTTATTTACTTGTTCCTATTCAGACTTATTTTTAGTTCAAGTATTTGGTTTGTTTAAAACAATTAGGTAGTTTAAGTTTTGTTTGGTTTGCCTAAAACAAGTTTTCTAAAATAAATATTTTTTTATAATTTCCTCTAATATTTTACCACTAACCCTGTCATTACCTTCCCCATCTTGTCACTACCATCCCCTTAATATATTCCTCTGCTTTTGAAAATTGAGGCACCATTACATCTTGCAAAATAATTTGGAATCATAGGTTGGACCCTCGGTTGGACCAATATCTTCTTTTAGTATGCAATTTCACTAGGCACATTCATCTTTGCAACATTTGGTAAAGAAGTTTAGATATATATTTTAAGGAGATTATATTTTTTCCTGCTTATTCCAAGGCTAATATCTTAAATATTTTATAGAAAAATGGAAACACCTTTTAGGCTTGATTATTACTACTTGTATTGTTAAAATTTAGCACAAATGGATTCATATATTGCGTTTAGGCATTCTACTAACGATAAGAAGAATGAGGACGGTAATGACATATCTGATCATTCTTCTTCCCGCAAATACTTGGCCCTCTCGAAATATTAATAAGTTTTGACTGAGAATTAGAGGATACTGTAAATATGAAACTCAAATACTTATTGAACAGAAATACTGTCAAAATCACTTCATTTTTTATGCTAAAAAGGTAAGTTACCAGAGAATTCCTCATATGTATATTATAGATAAAATTATGTAAATGAGAGGTAATATTTTAGCTAATAAAGTAATATTATATACATATCAACATCACTTTGGTAGGGTGATCATAAAGTATATAGTAGAATTTCAGAAATAATTTCTGATACAGGAATATGTATATAAAGTTAGCAGAATAACTTTAAAAACCTTAAAAAATTACATGCTTATAATTAGCTGCTAATCAGTTGCAAAAAAAATTCCTGCATTAAAAAAAAATACTTTATACAAATTTAGCAGATTATTGCATAATTTGCTGCTAATTAGTTGCCAAACAAAAAATAGGTTCCTCTGTATTTAAAAAAATGTATGTTTTGCTAACTTTATATAAACTTAGTAGGACAACTTTGGAAAACTAAAAAAATTATATGCTTGTAATTAGCAGCTAATTAGTTGCCAAAGAAAAAAAAATATTGGCTTCTATTTTTTAAGGATGTTTTGATTACTTTATATAAAGTTAGCAGATCACTTGTTAAAACACTAGGTATTTTTGAAATATTTTTATTGTATAATTAGTTGTTAGCTCCCGCTAAATTTCGCGGTTGTTTATATATATTTTTAAAAACACACAACTGTATGAAGGACAAAGCGCATTCCGCGTATTTGGACATGCGCACCAACAACCAGTGAGATCCTTGTCAATCGCCCAGAGAAAAAGGCGTGTTAATTTCGTTCTCCAACTATTTCAAATATCTACACCTGAAAGTGCTCGAATTTTGTGTACTGAAGCATAGAACTAGAAACTTCAACCCTTCAGCTACGTGGTGACATCATTAGATCCATTCGGGGGCCCCTTGGAACGAGAAGAATTTGGCTGCAAAGGAGGTGAGTGCACTTATCTGATTACCGTTGTGTGGTTCCAACAATTTTACCTATGGACGTCTGATTATTTCGTAATTCATATCAATATATTTATGTTTGCTCGCGATATCATTAATTAAAATATTTACAGTCCACTGCATTTAGCGTTTTCTATCCGCGGGCTAACATTAGTTGCCAAACCAAAAACGTTGCTTTTTATGAAAAAAAAAAAGTATGTTTTGCTAACAATAAAAATATTTCCCTCTGTACTCAAAAAAAAGGATGTTTTGCTAACATTATATAAAGTTAGTAGGACAACAACAAATTAGCAGCTAATTAGTTGCCAAAGAAAAAAGTTATTGGCTTCTATTTTTTAAGGATGTTTTGATTACTTTATATAAAGTTAGCAGATCACTTGTTTAAACACTAGGTATTTATAAAATATTTTTATTGTATAATTTGCGGCTAATTAGTAAACCCAAAATGTTGCTCTTTATTTAAAAAAAAACATATGTTTTGCTAACAATAAAAATATTTCCCTCTGTATTTAATAAAATGTATGTTTTGCTAACTTTATATAAAGTTAGTAGGACAACTTTGGAAAACTAAAAAAATTATATGATTGTAATTAGCAGCTAATTAGTTGCCAAAGAAAAAAAGTTATTGGCTTCTATTTTTTAAGGATGTTTTGATTACTTTATATAAAGTTAGCAGATCACTTGTTAAAACACTAGGTATTTTTGAAATATTTTTATTGTATAATTTGCAGCTAATTAGTTGCCAAACCAAAAATGTTGCTCTTCATTTAAAAAAAAACGTATGTTTTGCTAACAATAAAAATATTTTAAAAATACCTAGTATTTCAATAACTGATCTAACTTTATATAAAGTTAGCAAAACATCCGTTTTTAGCTTATTAGCAGATAATTGTAAATTTTTAGTTTTCCAAAGTTGTTCTGCTAACTTTTTATTATGAAGTTCGCAAAACATGTTTTTTTTTATAAAGACCAACCCATTTTTTGTATGACAACTAATTAGCAGCTAATTATGAGAACATATGCAATAAATGTATTGTTTGACATTTAGGTTTTTAAAGGTGAATGCAACTGTCAATATATACTATATTTGTAGTGTATTATCTTGTCTAATGATTAGCACGTTGGGCGCCAAATTTGTAGTATATTTTTAACCACGTTGGGCATCAGATCTATAATATTTGCCTGGTATTATTTCACTTTTCCTCTTCCTTTTTTTTTTTAGCAAAGCAAAGAAAGTGGAAGAACCAAAGAACAGAAACTCTTTCAAATCAAAATAATGAAATTACTATCTCAGGGTCGTACCTTCTCTTTTTAGTTCTACTAACGTTTCTTCCAATTTGTTTTCTTTTAAGGGTAATGGGGCGCCATTGAGCTTTACCTGGAAGATCCTTTAGGACAAAATTCATTCATTAAAAAAAAATTATATATAAAAAATATAATGATAAATGGAAAAAACTAAAGAATGAAATAGTCTTGGAATCCTCCAAACAATCTCACCTCGTTTAGAGTATAAAGAAATTCTGGATTAGAGAATAAATTTTACAATTTATTTTATAAAAAAAAATGATCAGTGACACAATCAAAAAAAAATTACAAAAAAACTAAACCTTTTTATAAAAAAAAATGAAGAAAATTTATCAAAGAAAGAAGAGTCTCAAGTCTTATTTAATTTTGAAACTTGCTTTTTAAAGTTTTAGATTGTCTTTTCTTTTCAAAAAAAAATCTATTAAAAAAAAATAGCATCACCAATAGTAGAACATCATCTTCAACCATGAGATCATATTCACAACATTCCCATCATGGTCTCAGTGCCAGTCTTCGCCTCGTCAGCAGGTGTGCAATCCAGGAGGACTTGTATGTGGCTTATCTTTGTTGGTCTTACTCCGTGGTTCATATTTACTATTTACGCAACCGTAGAAACAATTTGTCAGACTTGATGACCTAGCTTTCTCAACAAAACTCTCAAAAAATAATTACGTAAAACTCTAGCATTGAGAGTGTCACAAAAAATAGTTTTAGTTCATCAAATTTCTACAAATGACAATCATCATGGAAATGTCATTTATCAAAAGGAAAATATATACATTCAAAATATAAAGAAAATGTAGAAGGAATCTTCACAAAATTTCAACCAAATATTCAGCAGAATATTTAGACCTTTCAGGTTTACATGAATCCTATTTATAGATTCCTGAATTAGAAAAAAAATGTGTATTTTCTGAATTTAATTTCAAAAATTTCACAAATTTTGTCAAATAAATTCATAAAAATAAATGTTTAACAGGTTATTATCTATTTCATCTTTACAATTGGTTTCTTAAGAAAAAAAAATATAACTGGATTTTACAACTTTAAAATAATACCCAATATTAAAATAAAAATATAATTTCACACATATTGGTTTTATTTCTTAAAGCTAGAAAAATTTACAAAATAATTTAAGAATTATGGTGGCCAGCCAATAATTCAAAATGGAGGGAAAGAATAAAATCTTTTTAACAATTTATAAAAAAAAATGTATCTAAAGATTTTACATGGGGAACATTTCAGTCTTTCACACAAACAAAGGGAAAGTTAACTGAAACGTGAGTATGTTTTCGACTTTTGAGGGAGGGCAATAAAAAAATATTTCCTTTTATTTTTTCCTTAAAAGGAAAACAACTTCTTCATTAAAGAAAATATAATTAAAAAGGGGAAGCAAAAATTGAAAGCTGGTCGTTCATGAATTTAATTTATTCACTAAAAAAAAACAAAATGGCTGCTGTTCAATCAAGAACCAAGCAGAATAAAAAATACAAAATGGCCGTCGTTCATTTAAGAATGAGCAAGCTAAATATTTCTCTGAGAAGTTAGATTTTTGAGGACTTTTGATGGAGATTGGAAAATCATTCTGGTAAGTTTTTCATTCAAAGCAGATTTGACTAAAGTCTATTAAAATATATATGAATAAAAAAACTTACCAGATAATTTATCCAAATAGATCCATATCTCCAAAGTCCATCAACCTCAAGAATCCACTTCCTTGGAATGCATTGATCGAATGAGTCAGGTGGGCTAAAATTTGTCCTATAAGACTGAAAAGGGAAGCTTGGCTGAACTCATTGGGTACTTAATCTGAAAAAAAAAATATTCCACGAGAAATACCTGTGCTATGGGCCAATATTTTAGCAAACATTAAATTTTATCAAAATTTGGTTTTCTACCAAAAAATTAAGATAAATGCAATCAAATTATGCATATTTGCGCTAAATTAAGATAAATAATTTTGAGTGAAAAAAGGAACGAACTGACCTGAATTTCAATGTCGTCAGACCAAAAATCGGAAACACACTAAATTTTAATATTTAAGATCTCTTAAAACAGACATCCTATGGAGTATACTTTTTAATAAAAAACGTATTCATCTTAAATCATCTCAACTAACACTATGCAGATCATTGACTGTTTATCCTTTGCCTCGCGCGAAAGTAAAACAAAGAGGAAATGTGATAGATTGGCTCACTTTAGCGTATGGACACATGTGCTTGCCTTTTTTGCTGAATGCGGAGATTTTGATAAATAATTTAGGCCAGTCAAAATGATATAGCCATTCAAAGCTCAATAAGCCAGTAAAATTGATTATTTTTCAATAAGGAAATTTAATTAATTAAATAATATATTTTTATTACAAAATATGTAATTCCTTAATTTTTAAACAATATAACGATATAATCGTTATAATATATATCTTGGAAACTAAAAGTGACATAAAATTTAGTTTATTAAAAACCTACATACAAGCAAGTTACAGTTACAAGTTAAATTTTGAGAAATAAAAAAGTTATAGACTCTAATCCAAAATGCAGACTTTTCAAAAATGCGGTTTTTACCAAACATATTATTTTGAAATTTAACGCTAGCAAAGAGGGGCTGGTTCTTTGCCCTAAAAGTACCCTTTCCCACTTAGAAGTGCCTAATTTGAAATTTTCTTGTATTTATATGTATTTCCATTTAAAATCTACAGGGTTGGGGAGAGGATTCCCCTGATTTGTGTGAGGGGTTCCCATATTTCTGTTTTTAGAGCCTTTTACTGCATTTCCACTTCTATTTTGGTGAATCTACTATTTTTGCCTGAATCTACCTAAATCTACTCAAAAAGTTTTAAAAAATACCAGATATATACTTTCAGAGATAGAAGGGGGTCGGATGTTGAGAAACTATTAATTTTTGTAATTATTTATTTGTTGACTAGACATACACCTAAATAGTACAACTAGCGCAATAAAGAAAAACGGAACTGACTCTATTTTAATTTTTAAATAAAGATAGTTTTAACAATAATTCTATTGTATGGGCATTTGTACATTACAAAAAGTTATATAGTAAAATCTACCAAAATCTACTAAGGAAAATATGCCTAATAAAATTTTCTGAAAAAATTAAAATCTACCCAAAACTAGACATCGAATATTTGCATATAAATTTTTATCCGAGTTTTTCGTTATCGGAGGAGGGTGCACCCACACGTTACATCGTCTAGCCGGGGTTCTACTGTAGGTAACTGTCACAAAATATTCAACACAATAAGAAAATTACGAGACAATGAGTTACAATGGCTAGGCAACTTTTTTTTCAATAAAAGGTCAATAACTTTTCCAAATGATATTTATCGATAAAAAATTACCGATTTCTGTAAAACTTGCTATAGCCGCAAATTAATTTTTTATACATTTTGATTCCCATTTTGCAGTAAAGCAAGCGGAGAAGACTCTTTCGATGATGAAAAACCAACAGCCAGTGAGACTGAGTATGATTCGTCCACAAATTCAAGTCACATATCCAAAAAGAGGGATAAAAGGTTGGAGAGAAAGGCATCATATGATCCAAATGGAATATGCTATTGGTAATATGTAGAAATATACAGTATCAGCTAAAACTATATATAAATCTAATCCTGTACCAACTGTCAAAGACAAAGTGGTGCATTTAAAACTTTAATCCAGGTACCACATCACTTGTTTTGGCGATTTTACCAAAAAACCATTTTTGTCATGTCTAAAAAGTAAAAAAACAACTACTAAAAATAGTTTCTTTCATTGTTTGTTGCTTAAAAGATTACATATGTTTTTTCTTTTAGCGGAAAAGAGAGAAACTTCAACATAGTGGAGCTTCTTTGCGCCAACTGCACTAGATGGTTTCATGAGTCGTGCATTGGGTACCAACTAGGGAAATTGGTACCATTTTTGGCAAATTATGTATTTCTGTGCAAGAACTGTTCACCCACTGGTTTAGAGACCTTTAGGAAGAGTCAAGCACGTATGTTACAATTTTATAGCAGTATGAGGGTTGTCTTTTAAGTTTTGCATATCGAGGGTCCAAGTGCAGTTCTTCGTAAGTAGTGTTGTAAAATTTCCAGAAATATATTTTTGGAAATATTTCCGGAAATATTTCCTGAAACATTGGAAATATATGGAAATATTGGAAATATATGAAATATTTAAAAAATAAGAAAAAAGGATATATTTATTTATAAAATCATAACAAAACACCGGAAAACGGAGAAGGCTTATACATGAACACAAATCAGGAGTTATTCTTCAAACAAATATACAGAAATAAGGTCAAATTTGTACAACAAAAATCTCATATCTTCATCGCTGTCATCAGCATCACATTCAATAGCATCCTCTTGCCAGTCTACCTCCTCAAAATCTTCAATAGTATCGGAAATAAAAATTGTTCTATAGTAAGTTTAATGCTTATGGGTCATTCTTAAAAAAGTGTACACACAGGTGTTTTCCCTATATTTTGAATTAATAAAAAACTTCTTAAAACTACTTTTTTGTTTAGATTATATGGTGGTCCATATTCTTTAGAAACCACTGCCTAAAATATATGAAAGAAGAAAATCCCAATTTAAAATAATTTAAAAATGCAGGTAAATATCACTTCTGTGGACGTAACCACTTGTGATTTTTCAGTATTAATTCATTATAGGTTCTTATACAATTTTTAAAGTAAATTATTTTGGTTGATACTCATATCACAATATGACAGGCATTAGCTATCTGTATTTTTTAATTATTTATTTGTCATTTTTGCCATTTTTAAACCAACCACAAATGTATCCATACTACAGCGTCACTTCTGTGGCCAGCACAATAATCCAATAAATTTCCGACATGTTGGCAACTATGTGCTTCCAGTTCGTATGTTTTAATGCGCATTCGTCCCAATAACCTCGATTTTTGATTGGTAGCGTCATGCTGTGTTTTGTTTTTCATATTTTTTAGTGAAAATATTGTGAAATTATTTGCGTCAAGCACTTCTGTGCCGTCTATAAAAGGGGTAAGAATCAAAACAGTTTTATTTTTTTTGTTTATATGAAGTTATCGTGCAAAAATGTTTCATTTGTTGAAATAAGGAAACTTAATCTAACATTTTTCATTCTGTTAACAAATATTGGTGGTAAAAAATCACTTCTGTGGACATCACTTCTGTGGACAGCGGTTGTCCATGGAAGTGACACAGGTCAACAGAAGTGAATTCAACCAGCATTGTTTTTCCTTTTTAATTAAAATAAATCATCAATATTATTAAACATCTTTTCTAGATAGATTCTTAGCAAGTTTTGTAGTTTTTAACTCGTGTTACCATTTAGTTTTACTTTGTGTCCGTTCCGTGGACATTTTTGCCACTTCTGTGGATATTACTTAATTTAAATTTAAAAAAATATATTATGTTCTTCATTTCAACTTTTTTGGCGCAATTAAGCTCTGAAAGTAATACATATTCTCCAATTTACAATTCTTTAGCCAAAGTTACTTCTGTAGTTAAAAATGTATTTTCCGTGGACTCCTTAATTTTTATTTTTGGTAAAAAACCTATAAAACATTTTTTACGATCTTAGCCAGACATAGTTCATAAAAGTATTTTATCAAACAATTTTATAAAAATGAAAAACTCCAAAAAACAAAAATATTATTAATCCAAAAAATATATTCAGAAAGTGTACATTATTTCAAGACTGACCCTTATAAGGGCCTATCCTTAAATTACGCAATGCTCAAGGGGGGTTTTGGCCTTTCGTTAAACTCGATCAATGTTTGAATGAAAGATAATATTTTTTTAAATATCCAACGGAAATATTTCCATTTACATCACTACTCGTAAGTACATTTTTACAAAACTTTACAGAAGAACCAAAAACTGCAGTTAACTGCAATGAGAGCAGCTGATTTTTTAAAACTTCTCCTAAAAAAAGTATTTTCTTTAGTGTTAGAATTTTTTTACTACCACCTGTCACGATCATAATGAAGCCGAAAAGCCAAAATCGAAAAAAATGTTCACTTACGAGGTACTACACTTGGACCGTTGATATACAGCTTGAATACAACAGTAGATAACTTTTAAAGATTTTATTGTTTCTCGAACTATTCTCCACGAAAATGAGTGAACTTTTCCATGCGCTCAAACCAGTTGTCAAAGCTGTAATTCCACTCGTTTTTTTGTCCTGTCGAAATCGCATTCTTGAAGGCGTCGAATTCTACCTCTGGCGACTGAAATCATTGACTACGCAGTCCATTCTTGATTTTGGGAAAAGTACAGAAATCGTTGGGTCTTAAGTCGGGACTGTATGGAGGATTGTCCAACAATTCGATGTTTCGTTGGGTTGTAATTTCAATGGTTTTTTTTGGCTTTGTGCGAACTGGTGGTGGATGATTCGTCGTTCGGGGATCGTTTTTCGAAGCTAAGCGATGACTTTCGACAAACAAATGTTGATTTACCAATCGGCAGTAACAGTCCTTTGATCTTCCAGAGGAATTGTTGCTATATGACCTGCTTTTGAGACAAATGTCGCGACCATCTTTTCGGATACACAAATGTGTTACGTTTGTTGCCTTTTCTTCATCTTGGAACAACCAAACAGACGACGGGTTCGTATGAGTAACTCCACAATTCATCACCACATACATTTTTTGAGTGACCTGCCTCAAAGCGGTCTAGAGTTTTCTGACACCAATTTACCCTAGCTTCTTTCTGTTCTTCGGTTGATAGATATGGTATCCAGCGGGAAACTAATTTTTTACCTCTAATTCTTCATGCAATTTTTTTTGAATTGAGGTCTGTGAAATCCCTAGTGAAGCCTCAATCTCGCGATATGTCACATGTCGATCTTCCGTGATCACCATACGCACAGCATCGTTTTCCTGTGTGACAGCCGTCTTTGGTGCACCTGACCTTGGATCGTCGCTAGGATAATCCGTCCATGCTTGAATTCTCCATACCATACGAGAAACTGTTGACTGATGTGGTGCTTCATTACCGAAAACAGAAATCAACTCGGCAATGCATTCTTGTTGAGATAATTTTCTTCGAAAGTTGTGAAAAAATTATAGCACGAAATTGTTCTGGGTTCAATTCCATGTTTCGACTGATTTGTTAAATTCACTGTAGCTATAAACCTATATGTATCGCACTGACGTTTTAAATTTAGGTTTGGTAAAGGTTAGGTTTTAGTAATGACATTCGATCAGTGTCGCCCTCTATGTTCCTATATGCAAAATATAAAAGACATCCCTCGTAATTCAAAATCCGCCTATTAGGAGACCCTTTCGTCATCTCTAAATTATCTCTGTATATATAACTTATACCTAGGGCTATTTAATACGTATTTAATACGGTAACGCATCTACAGAGACAGTTTGAAGTTATCTATTTATTATTCGACTTTAAAAAGTTTTGTATATAATTTTTATTATCGATCATGGATTATTTCTATAATTTTTGAAACTGTAAACCACACCTCAGGGGTGGTACTACAATTTGAGACTTAACGGGAATCCTATGACTCCACAGATTAGATTTTCAAAAAATGATATATTGTTATTTTTTCTTTATTTTTAAAGTGAATTCGAACTTTTCTTAGATTAAATTCAATGAGAAATGTTTACTATGCTATTCCAAGTTAGCGTGAACCAAATCTTTGTAGTTATTTGACCTGGAAGTATTAAAAAAAATGCACTTAAACCGGTCGGGGCCAAGTCTATAAACTTAGTACTTAGACCCTGGTGCTAAGTTTTAAGATCTTAGTAAATTCTGTTGTTGTTTGTTAATAGGTATTTTAAAAAAATTGGTAATACTGGTTTATGAAGGTAATAACCTAGGAAAGTCCATCATGGATGCATTTATTTTATTTTTCAGAGATTGCTCAAATGATTGTTACGGCTATAGCAAATCTTCAGCAAGGCAGCGTTAAAGAAGGCAGCCACAAAACCATGTTCAATAAAGATAAAGAAATCATTCCTTATTTAGAGTATCATTGGGAGGCAATAACCACTACATCTAGAAGGGTAAGGATTAAGATTTTAGTAATGTCAAAATTTATTCGTTTTTTACTAATAGTAATTATCCTGCTTAATGAGATTATTATTTAGTAAGCCCTTCCCATCTCTTTGTTTTAGTTTTTAAGCAAAACAAAATATTAACGTTAAGAAAAAAGGTTTAGCGGGCTTCATACAAAAGATGGATTGCCAGGCCATATGAGAATTGTGTCTAAAAATCTCTGCTGGATAGAGTTCCGCCAAGGCGGGACAATTTTTGTTGGGAACACTGAAATTATTTTAAAAGATGGTAGTGTAGTAACACTGAATCTATTTTAGCATTATTTGTTTATACAGTTGCCAGGATAAACCGACAATTGGATTGAGAAATTTCCTGCTATTGGAGCACCACTTTTTTTTATTTATTTAAAACGTTGAAGTGGAATTTTTAATAAATATAAAAAAATGAAATATATTTATTAATATTTACCGAGTGTTGTTTTGAGATAACGCCAACCTTTTTGTTATCGAAAGAAATTATTATCGAATGAAATACACTAGAATAATTCCAAACTTTGTATTATAACCACATTATTCACCATAATAACAATTGGAAATTGCTTTTTAAGAAGTTCAAGTCACTCTTGCTGTACCCGATAGGTGACCCCGTAGCAAGCGCAATAACAATAAAAAATGTAAAATATTAATACGTATAGGAATGGATTTAACCACATAAAAAATTATCTTTGAGTAATAAGAAATATGGATCGATCTCATCTAATTAATTTTATGATAAACTCAAAATAAAATTATCTTTATATAAAAAACAACCATGCCACAAGGAAGTCAGCGCTTCGTAAGGCCAGTTAAGGCCTCTGCAGAACAAGATTGTCTCAGAGCAGGCTACATACCATCGCTCCAGAAAAGGTACCAGAGGCGAGGACACCCAAGACACTAGGTGTTGAGGAGGCCCACAAAGGGCAGGTTGTGACGGCGACCACGCTAAGTGAGGAAGGTCAAAGAAAGTGCCGGAGGAAAATTTGCCAATGGTAGAAGAGATGATATCTTAAAATAAAATAAACGTTTTAAGACAAACAAATAATTAATTAAAAAAAAAACTTACCCTTTGCTCGGGCAGTCAGAAATTTATCCGTAAATTTCTTACTCAGAATTGCTCATCTCAGCACAAACGAATTTTCGGCGTATAGCGCAAACATTAGCGATTTATTCGTTATAATTATTTTTTCGCTTTCTTTAAAGTTTAAGCCATAATTAATTGACGAAAAATGGACTGTCAAAACTTTGACCTTTTTACCATAGAATATTTAGTGTTGCCACCGGCAGTATTGTCAAATCCAATCAAGACTTTTGACCAGTAAAAAAAACCAGTTAGGGTTGTTCATCGACAGAAAGAAGCTGGGTCACGTGTCCCAAAGAAAAATGTAAGTAGTGAGGGAAATAATAATAAAAAACTTAAGTATTAAATTCTTCTATCAAAAATCGGAAAAGGATCTCTGATTATACGGTCAAGAAATTATGTTACCAGGCACAAAGGTTTGTGGGTGCAAACAGGCGTTAAAAGTATGGTGCACCCGGGCAGCTAATTCTTGGTAAGCCAATTGAAATCATATAGACTGCTGACCAATTAAGAAATTGCTGTCGAGTCACAAATTGAAGTCGAAATAAAATAAATTGCTATGAGGTACATAACCTCAGAAAAATAAAATAAATATTAATTTATTTTTTATTATAACTATCTTAAGATTTGTACCATTTTTCTAGGCTTAATGCAAAATAAACTCAACAGTCACTCAAAAAAGTACTCGAAAGAGGTCAGCCAAAATAATAACACCGAGAACAGTGAGAGCACGACGGGAAATATTAGATAAAGTTTTTTAATAATCAGTGTTACCACACTAAAGAATTTCAGTTTTGCCAACGAAAATTTTACGCTTTAGCCGAACTTCTTTTGGCATTGACTTCGTGCGATTTATATGTCAAGGATCTGGCTATCCGTTTTTAAAGACATTTTAAAACATTCCTGGAAACATTAGGTTATTTTTTTGAGAGTTATCACAATATTTTTAAAAAATGTCAGTGTTCCCCACAGAAATTATCCCGGGATATCCTTTCAGCATTGATTTCTTGGCCAAAGACTGGCAATCCATTTTTCGTGATCACATTAAATGGGCATTATGGGTA
Organism: Aspidapion aeneum; assembly: GCA_963576565.1. Taxonomy (NCBI): domain Eukaryota; kingdom Metazoa; phylum Arthropoda; class Insecta; order Coleoptera; family Brentidae; genus Aspidapion; species Aspidapion aeneum. The sequence goes on from OY755040.1 coordinate 109,737,517, forward strand.
AAAGCTAATTTAACCTGGACCCAAACATTTTTCAGAATGTCAAGGCTTGACTCTAGATCCCTATAGTAAATACTGCTGTTAAAGTTAAGGACACTAATCGTAGAGCTTGCTTTACGATGAGTGACCTTAGTTAAAGATGTAATTTCTGTAGGTAACATCCTCGTGGCACATGACAGTCACGAAAGCACTGATCAAAGACATTCACATCCTGTTCATATTTGAGGACAGTCCAGATGGACACATGTACGGTCTAATGAATACCGATTTGACCCAGATCAAGCCCAACTATGATGCAATGATCAAAGGGGGAACATTAAAGGTGACGGATATGGGAATACAACACGGTAAGTCATAGCCCCTAACCACTCTGTTGATATAAAAGTGTTCGTATTGGCCTTGGTGGTTCAGTGGACGTAAGTCCGTTGGCTCTCACTATAAGCTCGCGCCTACTATCCGTTTGTGAATACAGATCCATCGGAGTTAAGGGAAACGCCTGTCTTGGGGGGGCTTGGTCATCAGCGAAGTAGGAAAAGCTGATGATAACTACAAGGCTGTCATTCGGGTTCCGTGTTAAAAGTGTAGTTGGCGCTAATAAGATAAAGAACCCTGGGCTCGAGCAAGACCGTAGGGATGCTTAGCTGGTCGCATTGCTGGGTCTTCATATAGTATAAATGTGAAAGTAAATCGGTTTGTACTCGGACACCAAGTGACTTCGAGTCAGATTATCTTGGTGTCCACCGAATTGCTGGCAAATTGTCTGCAGTAAGCGGACAGAGCCAATAGAGAAACGAAAAAGGAAAAAGGTTACTAAATTCACCGTTCATCCAACGCATGATCCACAGACGTGAACTAAATTCATTACTTTAAAGAAAAACACAAGCACCTGAACTGAACATTTTTAAATACTTTTGAGGACTTTCCAACAAGTTATGTTGTTTCTTTGGCAAGAGAAAAATCAGTTGGAGCACAAAAATCGCTAGTCATTATACCTAAACCAGGGTTAGAAAAATGAACATAGGCAGTAGATTTTTTTTATTATTTTTTAAATATTTTGGGGTAATTTTTATCTCAAATCTGATTTTTGAACGTAAAGTATTAAAATTGCTTAAGAAACCGACGTCATTTTATGTGAAAAAGATTGATTTGTAAATCAAATATTGACCCAGGGTGTTTTAATCAATTTTACCAAATAGAGCGGTTAAGGGAGAAAAAAAGCGGTTAAGGGAGAAAAAAAATACTGTGTAACTATACCGCCAAGGCATGCATGGAGGGAGGACGGGGTTGAATTCCTTAGCGATGCCACGGTCTGCTATAGAGACGGATCAAGGCTGACAGACTGGAATTCGACCGGTGCAGAAGTGTACGTGGAAAGCAAGGGTATTGGAAATAGCTACTCGCTAGGATCTAATGCAACAGTCTTCCTGGCCTATGTTTACGCTATCCTGGCGGTAACATGGGAGGAAGAAATTAGAAACGAAACAGGAAAGCGCCTCTGCATCTGTTCAGACAGTCAAGCTGCGCTGAAAGCACTGTGCAAACCAACCATGTCCGAGGGTTTGGTGCAGGAGTGTGCGGATGCACTTCAGAAGTTGGCCGGAGTAAGAGAGGTGGAACTCGTATGGGTCCCAGGCCACATGGGTATCCCATGAAAAGAGAAAGCGGACGAACTCGCCAGGGGAGGATCCCGGCAGAAATGCGTCGGGACAGAGCCTTTCCTGGGGCTCAAAAGAGGGCAAATAAAGCCGGCTCTAACAGAGTGGACTCAGAAAGAGATACAAAAGGAATGGACCAACACAGGAAACGCCAGACAGGTGAAGGAGTATGTGACAGGATACAGTAAGTCCCGTAGGGACTGGCTGCTTTGTAGAACACGAAGAGAGGTGGGACCCATAGTGGGAGTCCTAACCGGACACTGCATCCTACGAGGACACTTGGTGAAGATAAGAGTGAAGGAGGACGCGACGTGCGAGCCATGTTGGGCCGAGGACGAGACCTCGGCGCATTTCCTCACATCATGTAAAGCATACAAGGAGGCAAGAGGAGAGGTATTCGAAGAGGAAGCCTTTGAGACGGAGGACCCTCTGAATCTGAGGTGGCCCGATATTCTGGCCTTTGTACAGAAGACGGGCAGATTCCTTAGCGAAGGAAGGACGCAGTAGGGGGGATGCCCGGGGGTTGGCGAAAATGGCGCTTCATGTGCCTAGTCGTCAGGCCTAGAGCCTACCCCATACTACTACTACTAAACGTTACAAAAGTTTGATAGAATATTAGAGTAAGGTGGAAGAATATTCATAAATATCCATTTTGAATTATCGCGAAAAAACTTTCAAAATGTACCCTGTATATTACTCTTAATGTCAATGTCTACCAAAAGACAAAATCATGATGATATAAATTGAATCATATCGTAGAATATTTTTTTAATGACCAATATTTTCTATGCAATGCAATAAATCTTATCTTTATAATTGCATTTTAAAACGAATAAGACCAATTTTTTTAAGATTGAACACAAAATTATTGTAACATAACTTACGTTGTATCCCAACTCTTTGGTGCTAAAATCCAATACCCAAATATTGATTTTTTTAAAATTATATAACCTTCTGGTAGCAATTTAGCAACTAATTTCCAGTTCTTTGTGTCGACATTGTGAAATTTTAACAGTGAAACAAGATTATCTATATTGAAAGGTAACTAGAAAAATTAGTCTGTTAGTTAGGCCATTCAAGGGTAAAACTTTTGTTTTATTTAGTAAAATTTTTTATTTATTATTTTATCAAACGTTTTGTATTTTTTGCGATAAATAAATAAATTATTATTATTTAACTTTAAAAGCTATATTTATAGGAACTTTTTTTGTAGAGAATATCGTCGGTATAAAAGCAAAATACACTAAGTCACTAAGTCACTTTTTTAGTTTTTGAGATATTTGCATATTAATAAAGAAAATTAATAAGTCTGTATCTTCGTAAAACCAACCGTGAACCCTGGCCGTTAAAAACAAATGTAAAAAATACATTATATCACAGACTTCTATAAAAAATAACTAAATTTAAAAAAAACTTTTTTTTACATACCTATTTACATACGTTCTCTAATATCCAATACATTCTAACTCAAATCAATGTCTCAAAATATTGTTCCTAATTTAAAATATTCTTAAAATGCGATTTTCTCAAAACTAATTTTTTTGTCTTAGTGGATTTTGCCATATATCGTTGTCACTAGTTTGACATAACGTATATTTTTTACCTTCCTAACCCGCACAGCAATGGCTAGAGAAGGTATTGTTTTCGAAAAAAAAATATTTTTGAGATAACGAAGAAAATGTGTTGGTTAATCCTAGAAATATCGTTGTGATGTCTGTCTCTGTGTGTATTTTTCTATCCGTAACACGATAGCTCCTAAACCGCTAAACAAATTTTCATAAAATTTTCAGGAAAAATAGTGTTCAACACTATGAAGGTTTTTGAAAATTAAAAAATTTTAAAAATGCTAACTTTTTAACGGAGCATCGCATTAATATGAGGTTTTCGGAATATAGTAGACTACATTTGGCTCAATAATTTAATAACCAAAAACTTCGTAGGAGCTTTAGTTTCTGAGATATTTACAAAAAACTGTTTTCAAGGCTTCACTTGCACTTGAAGTGTGGTAATAGGCTAGCTAGGAACGTATCAGATCTGTCATAAATCCAATTATTTAGATCCGTTCGAAAAACAGCAAATTAGTCTTAAGTGAATAATAATAGCTTCAAATCAATATTTATATAAAAAAAAAACTAGTTTTTTTTCTCCGCATTAGAGAATCTACGGTTATAACACAAATTTAATTACACCGTTTTTATGCGTCCAAAATAAGAACTTATTATTGTGAGAGCAACAGATCGCAAACTTGATTTATAACCGAGTTTTACTTTTTTTCCATGGAAAATAGGACACCTGTTACCCTTAAATAGACTGTAATAAACTCTTTATGGTGCAAAATTGTCATATTTTGTACCTGAAGGCCTTTGTTTTTTCCTTTAATGGAATTTTTCTAAACCTCTTGACAGATGAAGTAAATATCTGAGGGCACGGTAGTGCACGCCAAGTTCGCGCAACTGCTTTACCATTTTTTCTTGAAACATTTCAGCCCATATTTGACCTATCTAAAAATCTACTTTGGAATGAGCTAGGAAACTCAAACTTTGCACAGTCGTAGATCTTCATAGAGTTAACAACCCCTCCAAGTTTCATGGACTTCGATAAAGTAGTAAAGTAGTTACGAAATTTGAAAAAACGTCGATATTGCCACTCACTCACTCACTCATACATAAATCATCACAATTCTGTACTCCCCTATACATGCACTGTTAAGCCTAAATCATTTATTGTTGTAATCTGTAGAGTGTTTTATACGCTGGGTGGGAAAAAAACAATATGCCACTTTAGTCACACTCAGTATGTAGGTACGTGGGCACAATAGATCTATATGTGGTCGCAGTGCATGGAGGTCCAGTAGGGCGTGCCACCACTTTCGAATACATCCATACATGTAAAGTTATTTAAAAGTAACATTGCCCACTTCCAGAAACGCTAGAGGGCTAAGCTTTGGCAGACTGACAGGAACTATGATAAAACTATAGCAAAACATTCAAAAACACCAAAATTTTAATTTACTTCCCTCCCCTATAAATGTAAAAGTAACATTTCCCACTTCCAGAAACGCTAGAGAGCTGATCTTTGAAAGGCTGATAGGAACAATGATAAAACCATGGGAAAACATTTAAAAAACCTCAGAATTTTAAATAAGGCATTGCAAAAGTTTTGAACAATATTCCGCATTATTTACTACTTCAAAACGTAAATATTATCCAAATCCTTTAAAAGAAGTGGTGAAATCATAACAAAAACATTTCATGTAAAAAAAGTCAAGTACGCGAAAATGATATTAAGATAAAAGTAAAGCCAAGTTCTCCAATACAAATTTTAAAATGAAAGGTTCTTACTAGTTTGGTAATGTTTTTCTAAACTTGGCTATTAAGGCTGCAAATTAGGCAGTGCTAAATTGAACATAAAGAAGTTTGGCTAAAAAGAACTAGTAGTACCTTTCATTTTAAAATTTGTATTGGAGAACTTGGCTTTACTTTTATCTTAATTCCTTTTACGGAATATTATTTTCGCGTGCTTGGCTTTTTTTTACAGAAAATGTTTTTGTTGTGATTCTTTTTTCTATGCTTGACAGTTCTCATGTCAAAAGTCTTTTTAACTGTCAAATCGAGATTACCTTTTAGAAATGAATAGAGTATACATGTTCTTTGCATTTCAAACCTGCACACTTATTTTAATACAAACTAAAATACTATAAACATCTATCTATTATTAGAATACTTTAATCAATACCCAGTATTTTTATTATTATGTGCACTGAGGCAGTGTGATACCGTGGATTAAAATAAGTCTAGATTGGCTAACTCTCCCTGGAAAAATGCAAATGCGTTTTTAAAATTATCGAAAATTAAAACACGTGAAATCAGATAAAAATCTAAATGACTGAACTATCTACATCTTGTGCAATCAACGGTAATATCTAGTAATAAAAAAGCAAACATATTTCAATGTCACCGAGGTTACATTTAGAAATTAGTCATGTATTAACTACTAGGCTTGATTAGGCTAGTCCCGATTTTTTTTTGTTTCGTCTGCAACTTTTTAAAAATTAGTTTTTGGAAGATTTTGGGAAAATATGTTTTATGGTTTGTATTTTTTAGACATATATTATTATCTAACTGTATCCTAATCTACCAGCCCACACTACAAAGCAATGATCTCTATATATATGTAACTGGATAGGCCTTTACATATATGCAAAGTGAGGCAAAAATATTGATATTTTTTTAAGAGAAAGCACGTTGCGCAGGAGGTCCCTTTCCTTTTTTACTTTTACTCTCTGATGATATTCTGTGGTTTTGAAAGTTCGCGGACGTTTGATGATTTTTAATCTATAACTGAATTTTTACTGCAATTAGGTACTAATAAAGTTTTTTTGAATAATCAAAGTTACTTACTGCAAAAAGGAAATCCACTTTTCATTCCTATAAAACTCGTTTTTACAAGCAACGCATCGTGTTCCCATTTTTTATTTTTGTTCAACAAAAACAATTTCAAAAATATACTAACAACATTGACAAACACTTTAATGACATATCACAAATGGCAATTTCTTTGAAGTATTAAGTTCACAGAATACCACCGGTGATTAGAACTAGAGAGAGAAAAGTTGCAATGCTTAGCATTCATTATATGTTCTCACTAAAAAAAACCCTTAAAATTTTTGCCTTAGTTTCCCATACGTAATGTATAGCCATGGCCTTCCCAGTTACTTCGTATATAATTCATTGCTTCAAAGTCGATTTATTTGTAATGAGTGATTAGCAATGGGCTGAAATTTTGTGAGATTTTTTGTTTAATTTTAGTCTTAACACACGCATGAGTACGTACTAAAATTAAGCAAAAACTAAGGGTCTGAGTGAATACTCTCGAAAGTTACTCTCGACAGTATTTTTCGTATATTGGCACGTTTTCGAGAAGTAACTGTCACACAGCGTTGATCATACAGCAGACGAGTAAAAACCTACTATTATGGTTTCGAAAAGGATATTCTACATAAACAGCACTTCAATACGTTTTGGAAAATTGGAGAAGAAGTCATGAGAAAACGAATTTGTACTTGATATATTGTCGGACTTTAAACGAGCTTTTGAGGAAATTGATAGACAAAAATTATTAGTTAAACTATTACTATTATAAAATATTTTAAAATGGTTTTAAAATTATTTAAGTGAGAGATATCAGAAAACGAAAATTTTAAATAATTACTCTAAAGAAAAGTCAATAAATATTGGGGTTCCTCAAGGTAATAAATTGGGTTCACTATTGTTTATTTTATATATAAATGATTTGCAACTTTTCGCAGATAAAACATTAATTTATTAAAAACACAAAGATCTTTCCGAAGCTACAAAAATTATGAATTCACAACTTGAAATTATTGAGAATTGGTTAAAAGTAAATAAATTAAAATTAAATAGAGATAAGACAAAATGTTTAATAAAAGGAAAATTATAATGATAATTTAAAGTTAAATATTTTTTGAAAGAAGTAAACTGAACATAATGAATTCATTTAAATATCGTGGTATTATAATAGACTCAAAATTAAATTTCCACCAACAGAATGAAAAAATTGTAAACAAAATTGCTAGTAAAATAAGTTATTTAAAAAGAGCTAGTGAAAATTTAAGTACATGGTGAAAAAAAGTTATGTATAATACAATTATATTAACACACTTTATTTATTGTTTCACAATTTTATATTCGGCAAATCAAAACGTTTTCGAAAAATTACAGATTTTACAAAATAAAGCAATGAGGATAATTTTAAATGTAAAAAAAAATTATCTATACAATTTAAAATAATTTATTACTATAAACTTTAAACAACATTCATATTTGACTCGAAATAATTAAAATTTTTACGTTGATAATTGCAGATCTAATTTAAAATTTAATTCAATTTTTTATAAAGGGCTTTTATGCTGGGTCCACATCAAACCAACAAAATAAAAACATCAACAAAACTGCAACACAACAAAACTGCAAGTTTTCGAAAACACGAACAAATTGTCAACTGCTGTCCACATATAGGAAAACAATTAGTGAATTGAGGCGGATTTTTTCAATAACAGTTTTTTGCTATGTTGAAGTTTTGATAGCACGCACTCCCTTCGAGGGGTAAACTTTACCCCTACCTTGTTTGGAAGGTATTCTAAATGTCTTTAAAGCTATGTAATCATTGAAATATTTGCATTCAAGGTTAACATGGCTTGAAAGAAAAAAATTAGATAGGAAAAATAAATAAATTAGGATATTAGAGTCACTGCAATATATTCCTTTAAAAAAATCGATTTTTTCTTATAAATCTACATAAAAATTGCTTTTCTATCGCTCCTTGCAAACATTGGAGGCAAATATCTCACAAACGAATCGATAGATTTTCTTCATATTTTGTGTTTTTTCATGAAGTAAATTGATTTAAATAAAATAAAAGACCTAGTTAGGTTAGTATACTAAATTAAAAAGATTAAGTTAGTATTTGAATTTTATTATGCTAAAATTTTCAAGCCGGATATAGCGTGGAGTTTAGTCGGAGTATGCTAATGGGCTAGGAACATATCAGATCCGTCATGGATCCATTTAATTTATTTTTGAATGCTACAAGAAATAAACTTTTTGAAAATACCTCAATAATAACCTTTCATTACTATTTTTGATTATTATTTTATTACAACCTTTTTAATTATTTTTTTTTAATTTAATTAAGTTGATCTTAATACAAAAATATTTATAAAAAATATTAATTTATAAAAAATTATATTATAAATGACCCTTTACTTTAGATCTTTTCGAGCTTTTCGATCTCTTTTATTAATTTTGTTGTTCTTTATTCTTTCGATATTTAAACAAATTAAGGAGGTTGTGTTTCTAAATAACCCTTTACTTGAGATCTTTTCGAGCTTTTGTTTTCAATCTCTTGTGTTTTCGATCTTTTTTATTTTATCTTTTGTCCTTTTGGTCTTTTATTCTTACGATAAGTTTTTTTTTCTCACACACATACTATTCTGCGCCATCCTTAGTGTATAGACTTCTTTATTTGGTAAAAAAAAAATTATAAAATTGTAATTATGATTTTACCGATTTTACCAAATTACAAATAAGGTCCTAAACAATCATTGGTCCTAGGTCCTAAACATAGACGAAGTAGTCCTAAAACTGTAGAGTGCGTCTTTTAGTACCCTTTGAACTACTTAAAGTGACAGCAGATTTTTAAAACGTCAAAAGTGACGACAAATATTGTCGAAAAGGGTACTAAAACAGAAAAGTTTGCAGAGCTTGTTTTTATTTCTTCTTTGTTTTATTTATCCTAGTAACCTATGCCCTTGTCAAACAGTACAACATTTGAATGCTAAAAAGTCTCAAATTCAAAATGGCTGCCAAAGTTTACGCTTAGAAACGAAATACATTGGTTGCTTATTTTTCGTTTTAATTTTTGCAATATAGTCGGCAAACCGTCTAAGGTTTTTAAAACAATAAAAATATCTTATCTTTTTATCTTATGGACAAGATAAAAGTAATAAGGACATCACGTTTGCGTAAGTTAGCACCTACCTTATAGTAAAGTGTGTGGATACCTATTCCTTTCTCTGTTTTTAGCCAACTGTTTTTCGCTTGGGATATATATGTATGTATGTAAGTATGTATGTAAATATGTATGTTTGTGTCACGCTAGATGCTAAACTGCTGAACCGATTCTGACAAAAAAGGTGTTGTTGAATTGGTACTGATCCCGAAGGTGCTATAGGCTATATTTTTCTAAACAGGAATCAACATTGTGGTCTTCAGATTATCTAAATTTCAGGCGATTTTAATTAAATTCCTTTGATCACCCATTGCATATGTCCTCTAATTTACTGTAGTTACTTTGTAGTCCTCCCTGCTGTCACCCATTTTCCCTTTTGTCATTCCCCCCACCCTATTCAAAAACCATATTCGTATAATTTTATCAAATATATGGCGATTTCAAAAATTCTTTCTGCGTACGCTTTCAGATTTGTTATATAAAGCGATTTCAAAAGTTCTTTTTGCACACGCTTTAAGACTTTTTTTTCCAACATCATTTTACTAGTTTCCTCCTCCCTCTTCCTCTCTTGTCCCCACCCTCCTTATTAGTAATAGTTGTAGCTATACCTCTCACAAATATAGAGCGATTTCAAAAATTCTTTCTGCACACGCTTTAATATTTTTTTCGACAACATTTTACTAGTTCCCTACTCCCTCTCTCCTCCCCCACCTTCACTCAATGGAAGGTAACAATGTTCGCGTCCGTAGAAAATCTACGCGTACTTTTTGGGTAAAGCTAAATGAATGGTAAATGCTTTTTATAAGGCTAAATAAGAATTAAACCTAAAAGTTGGAAATCAAATTTTTTTTTAATAAAAAAAAACACCCAAATGCTAAATTTACTATTAGTCGCAGTGGGGTACAAAATTACCCAATAGCCTGATTCATGAAAATACAAAACTGTATAATTTTGTAAGTGCGCTTTGGGCATCAAAACTAAAAGTTGAAGCATGTCATACATTATAGGTATACCTATCAATTTTTTACCCAACTGTGACTAGTAGGTACAAGTAAATTTAGCAGTTGGGTGTTTTTTTTATAAAAAAATTTTTATTAGACTATCAAGATCAAAAAATGAGAATTTCAAGTATTATTATTACACTGCTAATTTGATACGCGACAAAGACAAACGGACCAATCGACATAATATATTGCACAATAAAATGCTTAAAAATTCCAATTTTAAAATATTCCAAGCGATATAATGTTTTTTGTTCTTTTTATAGCAGATTTTATTTATTTCATAAGTGTATAAATATAACATTAATTAGTTATTGTTAGTGACCATATATAAATTTCTACATATAGCAGTTCCTTAAATCTAGGATTTGTGTTAAACTGCTTAAATAGCAGACATAAACTTATAATTTATTATTACAATAAACAGCACTATTATACCTAATGAAACAGCACTATTATACTTAAAGAATATATTTGGTTTAAGTTGTTAGTTATTAAAGTTTAATATAAATCTGTAACTACAGAATCCTAGTTCTCAGGTACATATGTGTAAAATAAAATAATTGACCAAGGTTAGATTGGGTCAGGTTTGGTTAGGTTAGGTCAGGCTGGATTTGGTTTGGTAAGGTTTGATTAAATTAGCACCTGTTTTGACTTCCCGAAAAGAAAAAAATCGTTTTTTAAGGTTTTATTTATTTTCTCAAAAAATACTGAATACCATTCTTCGAAAAATTGAGTGTCTAGATAGTGCATCAGTTTTTTTAACCAAAACAGTTTAGTCATTTTTGTTAAACTATATAAATGTAAGATCAAGTCAAATCCGATTTTTCTTATAAAAATCCTTTTTAAAATATATAACTTTTCACAAGGTTCACAAATTTTGGTAGTTCAAGCATTGGGATTTTACAGGAAAAACTTACCCCGGTCATTTTCTAAATACACCACTGATGGATTAGTTTTTTTTAAAATGACTTATTAATTTTATTTTATTTTAATGCCAGTACCCGTTGGGGGCAACGTTAAGTCCAGGAATACAAAACGAAAATTTCCCGGCGACATGGTCCAGAGCAAAAAAGGTCGAGGTGCTGTCGATCTCGGGGCACCAAAATTGCCTGCACATGGGTACCCGTTAGACCATCCCTTCAACAAAGATGGTTACCGATATTTGCTGGCCGAACCCGATCCTCATGCTCCCTTTAGACAGGTAAGGTGGCGTTTTTAAACAAAAAATAAGGTTCACTTATGAAAAAAAATTCAGTTAAAAGTTCATGTTCCAAATGTTACTAAATTATACAGTTTACTAATATCTATTGTAAACCAACTGTCAAAATATATTGAGGATGATGATTGAGGACCTTTCATCAGCGTCAAACATCTGTACTTAGTTGTTAGTATTTTTAATTGTGCCTTCAACCGCTTCAACCTTAGGTAAAAGGAACTGGAATAAAGCCAGGTAATAATAGTGTCAGGCCGTATTTTGACAGTTTTGCATTGGAATATGATAGCTAATCTTTGAACATAAAGATTTTATCATAACAAAAACATTTCATGTAAAAAAAAGCCAAGTACGCGAAAATGGCATTCCGTAAAAAGAATTGAGATAAAAGTAAAGCCAAGTTCTCCGATACAAATTTCAAAATGAAAGGTTCTTACTAGTTTGAAAATGTTTTTTTAAACTTTGCTATTACAGCCAAACTTCTTTATGTTTAATTTAGCACTGTGCCTAAGAGTCATTTACAGCCGTAATAGCCAAGTTTAGAAAAATATTTCCAAACTAGTAAGAACCTTTCATTTTGAAATTTGTATTGGAGAACTTGGCTTTATAGTCTATGGACAAATCAAGTTTCGTGTGCAAGTCGTGCCAACTTTCTGCCGATAAGCTAACTTTGTTAAGGGCATCCCATATATCAGGGTTTGAAAGATATGGCGGATTCAAAATGGCGGAAAGGCGTATCTTTAAAAAAATTGGAACTTTTTTATTTCTTATCCGATTTTCATGGAACAAAGTTTAAAATACTTGCTTTGTAATTTATTTAAAAATGTATTGGTCAGAAAATATGTATATTTTTGTATTTGTCAAAAAAATAAAAAAATTTCAAAAAAAAAAGGTAAATTTTTTTTATTTTATTTATAAAACTATCGGAGCTAGAAAAAAAAGTTTTTATAGAAAAGGTAGCTATTTTGATTCTTTATTCAAATCTGGTTCAAGTGTTCCAATGCGTTAATTAGTTTATAAGTTATTTCCAAATAAGTGGAAAAAAATAGGGGTCTTTAAGGTATATTTAAAAATTATGCTTTTAATGAAAACCATAAGAACTTTTTGAAAGTAACCTAAATTTGTTTAACATACCTAGCAGATCAGATTTTGACTTATTGTCATTGTGGGAATCGCGCCTTATTTTAAATATGGCGGATTCAATATGGCGGAAAAGCATATTTAAAAACAAATTGTATCTTTTTTATTTTTTATCCGATTTTAATACAACAAAGTTTTTACTGGATTTGAAATATACTAAAAAAGTACTTTTTAAAAAATGTATTTTTTTAATATTCGAAAAAAATCGGGATTTTATAATCTATATATAATATACGGACGTCGCTGAAGGATTTGTCATTAATTAAACCTCACTGACTTACACATTGTTAAAAAGAAAATTTTATTTCCTACAATAAAGTATAAAACACATTTTTGTCAATTGAGCTTAGTTTCTGAGAAAATCGGGAAAAACTTGTAACAGAATTAATTTGTTTGGTGATTTGTAAAAATTGATTTAAGTTGCACAGCCCTGTGAAGTTAATCTGAAGATAAATCTTACACTACTATAGACGTTTAAAAGGAAATTTTATTGTCTCCAATCGACTATAGTTCACAATTTGCTTGGTTTTTAAGATAATCGGGTAAAACCTATGTTATTTCTTTAATTTTTTTATATTTTCCTAATAAACGGACGCCGCTGGAGAGTTTGCGATTAGCCTGACCCCACTGACTAATACATTGCTAAAAAGAAAATTTTATTTTCTACAATAAGCCGCAAAATATTTTTTTTTTCAAAAAGCTTAATCCGGATATTTTTTTTTTATAAACTTATCTTTATTAAGTATCAAATTTTAACTTAATTAATATCACAGATTGAATTTATGCTAAATTATCGCTAATATATTTTGTTTGTTAAACTAAAATCTGTATATATTTTTCGACAGCATGTGCACTTTTTTGCTTTTTATCAGTTTTAGTCTTTGTTCTCTCAACATATCAATGAAGCCATTTATGTCGCGTTTTTTTTCGTCCAAGTTGTAAAATATTAAAGCACCTATATAAAACTGCCACACATTTTGGTCTTTTTTATTAGCTAAACTGACTTGTAACATTTCACTACACTGTGATATTATTTTAAAATTTTTTCCGAATGAACGATTTACTACGTTTTTTACCCAATTCCATATATGAGAATTATTTCCACAACTTTTTATACGGTGCATAAGGGTATCAATGGAGTGACATTCGCTACACATGTCATTTTGGGTCATTCCATGCCTTTTTGTTTTCTCCGCCACTGGAATAATTTCATTAATAGCCTTTCCAAAAAGCTTAATCCGGATATTAGGATAATACTTGACAAAAATTGATAAATTTTGTGATTTTTCAAAAATTGATTTTATTTACGGACGCCCCTAAAATGTTATAGATAAAACTGCTATTGCCTTATTATATATCATTTAAAAGGCAATTTTATTGTCTATAACAAAGTGTGTATTATATTTTTTGATATAGAGCTCGGTTTTTGAGAAAATCGGATAAAACCTTTAATAAACATGTTTCTTTTTTAAATTTATTTACACTACCTCAATAAACGGACGCCGCTGGAGAGTTTGTCATTAGTCGTACGGAAAAATTAACGGAAATTTTATGGTCTACAAGAAAGATTACTACATATTTTTCCGTAAGCTTATTTTTTAAGAACATTTGAAAAAAATCTAAAAGTTTCAGGATTTTGGGAGTCTGGGGGTTTTGGGGGATTTTGCCGCAAAAATTTAAAAAACTAATATAATTTTATTTTTAAATTAGATTTTACACATTTGTGTCTTTAAGGCGTCAACAGTTACAATTTTAGAAATTCACACAAGACTATATAAGGAGGGGGGATAAAAAAAAATTGGACCAAAAACTTGCCCGGCAACATCCAAATCGTTAGTCTGTGACCTATTCCAGGCTAGGATCCATTGTCAAACTGCGGTCCTCATATTTGCATACTCAACTACCTCTAGCAACTGCACTATATTGTAAAAACTTTCGTCGATTGATATTCACTTTTAAAAATAACAATAACAACGTTGTTTGATAATGTCCATCAAACAACGATAACAATAATAATAAAAACCTGTTTTACTAGACGACTCAGCTGCGTAAAGCCGCGCGGCCGCGCGCCGCCTTATAGGCGTCCGCGTACGGTAATACACCTTCGGTAGTCGTTTTGGTGACAACAAATTGTTTTTTTATTGAAACAAATATAAAATATATATCTACATAAGACTTATATACACTAAATTAGAGAAAAATGTTCATTCTATAACTTTTATTTAAACTTTTTTAAAAATTTTGCTTTGGTGTTATTAAAAATGTAGTCTAAACTTTACTAGCTATACAAAAAAAAATTAAAAATTCAGTTATTTTATTTTTTCTAAAAAAGCGAAGCAAAATTTTGAAAAATTTAATAGAAAGTTATTTTATTGCGGGTGTTTACTGATTCATTTGCCATTTTTTGCAACCCTCTACGACTATTTTTAAGAAAGATACATCGTTTTAAAAAGTATCGTGAAAAAAAAGTGGTGGGGGACATATCTTTAAAAAACGCATTTACCAGAATGACAACAAGTCAAAACCTGATCTATAGAGTGCCCTTAACAAACTTGGCTTATCGGCAAAAAGTTGGCATGACTTGCACACGAAACCCCCTTTTAGGCCGATTTGTCCATAGACTATTACTTTTATCTCAATTCTTTTTATGGAATGCCATTTTCGCGTACTTGGCTTTTTTTACATGGAATGTTTTTGTTATGATTTCACTTCTTTTTTAAAGGAATTGGATAATACTTAATTTTTAAAGTAGTAAAATATGCGGAATATTGTTCAAGACCTTTGCAATGCCTTACTTAAGTTTTTGAGGTTTTTTAATTTTTTTCCATGGTTTTATCGTAGTTCCTAGCAGCCTTCCAAAGCTCAGCTCTCTAGCGTTTCTGAAAGTGCACAATGTTACTTTTACATAATTTTACATTTATAGGGGAGGAGAGTAAATAAATGAATGGTTTTATCATAATTTCTATTAGAATTCCAATGCTCAGCTGTCTAGCGTTTCTGGAAGTGGGCAATGTTAGTTTTATATAAATTTACATTTATAGGAGAGGGAAGTAAATTAAAATGTTAGTGTTTTTAAATTTTTTCATATAGTTTTATCATATTGTCTTTCAGTCTTAAAAAGTTCAGCTCTCTAGCGTTTCTGGAAGTGGGAAGAATAGGGGAAGGAAGTAAATTAGAATTTTGGGGTGTTTTAATTTTTTTCTATAACTTTATCATAGTTACTATCGGTCTTCCAAAGCTCAGCTCTCTAGCATGTCTGGAAGTAGGCAATGTTAGTTTTACTTAACTTTACATTTATAGGGGAGGGAAGTAAATTAGAATTTTGGGGTGTTTTAATTTTTTCCTATAGTTTTATCATAGTTCCTATCAGTCTGCCAAAGCTCAACTCTCTAGCATTTCTGGAAGTGGGCAATGCTACTTTTACATAACTTTAAATGTATAGGGGAGGGGAGTAAATTAAAATTTTGGGGTTTTTTGATTTTTTCCAGGGGTTTGGTCATAATTTCTATCAGTCTGCCAAATTTCAGCTTTGTAGCATGTCTGGAAGTACAGTAGAATATTGATGATCTATACATGAGTGAGTGAGTGAGTGGCAATTTCGACGTTTTTTGAAATTTCGTAACTACTTTACTACTTTAGGGAATTCCATGAAACTTGGAGAGGTTGGACTGTGCAAAGTTTGAGATTCGTAGCTCATTCCGAAGTAGAGTTTTAGGTAGGCCAAATATCGGCTGAAATGTTTCAAGAAAAGATGGTTACGGCGCGCGAACTTGGCGAGGCACTGCCGTGCCCTCAGATTTACCATACGCACCGAAATAAATACTGTTGACTTTAATAATAGATAAATAAACCACTTAGTTTTAAATTTGACTTAGGTATGTCAATTTTGAAAGATCAACTGTCGGCCTGCAATGTAAATCTGTCAAAATACTGCCTGAGCTTATTATTGCATGGCTTTATTTCAATAAGTCCCTATTATCCAGAATTCTTTTATGTCTGTCCTTTTCAATTAAGATGTTATCAAAGCTAAAAGCAATATTTTTTAGGAATTCGATGAAAGCTCAGATTGGGCGGGAAAACCGATTCCCGGCTGGCTGTACAGAACTTCGGTTGCCAACACAGTATTATTAGCCTTGCACGACAGGGCGCCACAACTGAAAATCTCAGAAGATAGACTGGCTGTAACTGGGGACAAGGGCTACTCCACGGTACGAGCAACACACTGTAAGTGCAAAATCTCCAAAACAAAAATTAAATAAAACAAGCACACTTTGCCCAGTTTTTAGGTTAGAAACTATATTCATTTTCCGAGCGTCACAAACCACACCAAACTTTATTGCAGACACTACAATTTGGCAATACAATTTCGCGACGAAACGTCAATCAACGGCCAAATTAACCTCTCTGATAGTTTAGGAAAAGTTTGTATTAGTGGCGGTTCCTCCATAACTGCACATGTGCACGTTTTTACTTAAATTTTTTTATAATTTAATCGTTCTTTAATTGGTAATTTCATCATAAAGTATCAATAAACCTCAAAAGGAATTCAACCAAAGACTTGAATACTAACTAGAAATTAATACCCGGTATGTATGTGTTGGTATTCGTGTGCCGCCAAACTCTAATATTACACGGCTCTGGCCATAGAGATGCCAAAAAATCACACCCTGAGCTAAGATTCAAAAAAACGTCATTTAGCGAATTTGAGAGACCAAAATGGCCAAATTTTGCAAATTCATATTTTAAAAACTATATTTATCCCCAAACGCACCGAGTCGCAGTATGGTGGGGCCATACCGATGCGAAAAAACTACACCCCCTGAGTTAAGATTCGGAAAAACGTCATTTAGCGAATTTTAGGGTAGGGAATCACATAAGACCAAAATGGCCAAACTTTGAAAACTCATATGTTAAAAACTATACAGCTTATCAACAAAAGCACCGAGTTGCAGTATGGTGGTTCCATAGAGATGCGAAAAAACAACACCTTGAGTTAAGATTCGGAAAAACGTCATTTAGCGAATTTTAGGGTAGAACCGAACCGAATCGAACCGAATCCCATAAGACCAAAATGGTCAAATTTTGAAAACTCATATTTTAAAAACTATACAGCTTATCAACAAAACCACCTAGTTGCAGTATGGTAGGGCCATAGAGATGCGAAAAAACCATACCCTGAGTTAAGATTCGCAAAAACGTCTTTTAGGGAAATTTAGGGTAGAACCGAACCGAACCGAATCCCATAAGACCAAAATGGTCAAATTTTGAAAACTCATATTTTAAAAAATATACAGTTTATCAACAAAAGCACCGAGTTGCAGTATGGTGGGGCCATAGAGATGCGAAAAAACTACACTCTGAGTTAAGATTCGAAAAAAATGCCTTTTATCGAATTTTAGTGTAGGAAATCCCATAAGACCAAAATGGGCAAACTTTGAAAATTCATATTTTAAAAAAATTACAGTTTATCAACAAAAGCACCGAGTTGCAGTATGGTAGGGCCATATAGATGCGAAAAAACTACACCCTGTGTTAAGATTCGGAAAAACGTCATTTAGCGAGTTTTAGGGTAGGGAATCCCATAAGACCAAATTGAAAATTTTTTAATTATTATTTATTAAAATCCATGAAACTATTTAACCAGGCCCTAGATGTTTTTAAACACTTAGCTTGGGAAGAAACAGGCATCAAAGTAAGCGGACAATACTTGAACCACTTAAGATATGCTGACGTTATCGCCTTAATAACAGATAAGAAAGAAGAACTGATAAAACTGCTGGAAGAACTAGATACAACAGCTAAGGAGAGGTAACAAAATTAAAATGGAAATTTGTCGGTCGTAATATCAGACAGAAAGACGACCGATGGAAAAAATGTATTGTAAACCGGAGATCTTGGGAAAATAAAAAAGTAAATAAGAAGGGCGGACGATTTGAAGAAACATGCGAGGACTATATGGATGAGCAAGGCGACAGACAGAGAAGAGTGAAAGATGTTGGGAAGGCCAAAGATGGATTGAAGAAGGCTAAATAGATAGATTTTTCAATGTCTTTCAGTCTTTTTTAAACGAAATGTGCATGATTTTGCAGCTGACACTTTTTGTACAACGTAATAAATAATTATAATTTTTGCGTTATTTTCTTTCTGATTCCTTAATACGTTTATCTGACGTTATAGAATGTTTAGACTTTGCTGAAACAAAAAAAAACAAAAGTCTAACTTGACAAACACAGGTGGTTGGAATTAAAAAGAAATGAAAGATACTAGATATTTAAGAAGCGCTAAATTCAGCTCAATTCTAGATGATTTTAGTGAAACACAAAAAATAAATAAGTCAAAACAATAAAAAATTGAGTAAAAATCAGAAAATTATGCGAAACAAAAATGCGTTCGCAAATAGTTTCGTTGCGCGCAGACAGAAAAAAGTCATTCTGAAATCGTGTTGCTACCATGACTTGCTCTACGCTACGACCTCGTTATGGCAATACTCAAACTATTAGTAATACAAATAACTATTTATTTATTTTTGATAAGCACTTCTAGATATTATTATAATTCATAGGTGTTACTAGAGGGATCTGGTACTGGGAAGCAACAATAGAAGAAATGCCGGAAGGTTCAGCCACGAGAATGGGTTGGGGACAGGATTATGCCAACCTACAAGCTCCTTTGGGGTATGACAAGTTTGGATATTCTTGGAGATCGAAAAAAGGTGAGAATTTTTACACAGTATGTTCTTGTAAGTTCAGAAAATTCACTGAATTTAAAAATCTCTTTAAAATAAGGTAAACTAACCAGGTGACCTACAGGAACTTGACGTTTTTGAAAGGGCTAGTGTCCGCTGGTAAGAGGACCCGCTAGATACCAAGCAATAATTGCACTACCGCACACAATGCTTGTCCATAAAAGTGATTCGAAGCAGATGCGATTCAGGCCCTTAAGAATAATCTGAATGGAACACTCTTTTTGTGTGGGAGTATCTGAAATCATGTGTATCCTCTTACAGACCCCGCACATTGACAGAACTGAAGAAAGTATCTGGAGAAGGAACTACAGTCGATTTTGCAATTTTTGTCCAAATTCTTAAAAATTGCATTTAGGTGGATGCACACCACTTACATGCCGTAATTTTTCGCAAGCGATTAAAATTTAAATGGCATGTAATAACAAATTTCGTGTATTAAAATAAACGTTTTCGTAAAAAGTTACTGTGTACTGTTTATTTCAAATATCAGGTTTCCGTTGGCCATCCTGTATTTTTTAGGTTGAGTTAGATGTTAAAAACGTGAGGTTTAAAAAAACGGAAAGTTTAGTACCCGTGAATAAAAATACAAAAATCTTTCCGTGGTTCTTTTTGTAGTATTGGCTCACGCTCCGCTGACTCGACATAAAACGTTGCGAAGGCGGAAAAAAAAGCAAAATGCATTGACCCGACCTGAGGGACAAATTATGTCACGGTCATGAGTACTGTTTTTCGTTTCATCTGCCTGCTTTTATTTTTACTCTGATAGTTTCCTTTGTATTTGTAGATGTCGCCACTTATGTGAAAGCACGGTATCGCAGGCTTGATTTCTCTTACCAACATCGTAGGATGAGATTCATAGACCGTCTCTGTAGCTTTACAAAAGTGTCACATTGACCATGCAGTGTTCTGAAGAGTCCCTTAAGGACGAAACAGTTAACTGTCAACACTTGATAGGTCCCTCATGGGTGTACGTACAGCTTTCGAGCTGCCCACGGAAAAATACAAAAGAAACTAAATTTTTCTATGCCCGCTTAGCCACGAAAAATTATTTGTCTTAGGTTTTAAAGTTAAAGTCCAGTCCTTAACTTTGACTTGATTGATTTTATTATTATTACTACGTCAAACTATATATGTCAATGTTTAACCGCTTCCAGCTTAGTGATTTTAAATGGAAAATATACAGTAAAAGCTACTGCAGAGGTCTGTTATTAAACAAAAATAAAAATACAGTTTATTTAATTTTATTTTTTATCCTTAAAAATATTTTTTGGTAAAAAAAAACAGAAGCATCTTTATTTTTCAACCAAACATAAACAGAAATACGAATAAAAATTTGTGTTTTAGTCATAAATAATTTCAGCTGGAAAGGGTTAAATATGTACATTTTTTACACCTAATATTTATTTATTTTTCCTAGGGACAAGATTTCACGAATCACACGGCAAACATTACTCTGATGGATATAGCGAAGGAGATACTGTGGGGTTTTTGATCGTATTGCCACAAAATACTACAACCAAGCTGATACCGAACACGTACAAAGATAGAGTAAGTATTGCTTTATTCTAAACTGAAGATACTAAAGATAAAAGTAAAATGCATCACCAAGTGATTATTTTAAAATTTTTAATTTGCAAAAATATTCCTTATAAATTAATTTTAATAATGAGTTGGTCCACCATTGTTGTTTATACAATCACTTCACTTAAATTATTGAAACGCAAAGTTCGTGACTGGATTAAACAAATACCAAAAGCCGAAGTTCACAATTTGGTTGATCTAAAGAACAATCCGAAACTTAACAAATATTTATTTACTTTTAATTTTAAATTTTATTGTTTTTTTTTTAAATATCTAATACGAGAGTCTTTCGTACAAGTCTGCAGGTTAGAATTTAAACGGCTTAACATTTATTCAACAATGTAGTATGTATGTATTTTTTACATTGTAATTTTTATATTATTTTTCGTTGAATAAATTTGAGATTGAGATTCAGACTCTCCCACTCTCCGAGGCATGGACAGAATTAAATGACCGATGTCTTGTTGGTCAATGTTGTCCCAAATTCTTCTAATGGCAACCCTAAGTTTATTGAGGATTGATTGTGGCCCTTCATTTCCCATGCATGTTCGATGGTATTTAAGTCAGCGAATCTTGACGGCCATTCCATGCTTGGAATATCAAATTCTTCCAGAAAGTCTTATGTTTGTTGGGCCATATGAGGTCTAAATTCCATTTTGAATCCTTTAAACACAAGGTGGCACAACATTGTTAACGCGACGACAGAGATAGGTTTGATGTTCCATCCATCTTCTTCAAATCCTCAAAATTGAACTCGGCTTTGCCCCGATTCACCTTGCAACTTGCCTGTAACCAGTTCCTGCCTCATATAGACCAACTATACGTACCCTTTCAAAGTGGGTTAAGTGCCAAACTAAAACCATCGCGAGAAACCCTAAAGAAACTGAAAAAAAAAATAAAGACCATAAACTCAATACAACCTAAAATAAGCAAAGCGGATATAAAGAGAGCATTAAAGACAATGGAAAATAACAAATCACCTGGAAAAGATGGAGTAACGGTAGAAATGCTTAAGTAAGGTGGTAATGTTGTCGTAAAAATAATCCTAAACACTTGGAAAGAATCCATAACAATTATTCTACACAAGAAAGGCGATAGAGCAGACCTAAAAAACTATCGACCTACAACACGATGTAATTTATAAGCTTTTCACGAACATATTAACAGATAGACTAACAACAAAATTTGACGGATATCAATCAAAAGATCAAGTAAGTTTAGAAAAGATTGCAGTACAGTTGACCACCTATTAACCATGAAAATCCTAATAGAACGAGAATACAACATTCAACTATATATTGCGTTTATACAGCCGAATAGAGCATAGATACATAGTCTTAATAGTCAATATATATGGCGAAGCAACAAAATGAATCAAAATCCACGAAGGAACCAAGCTAATCCGCATAAGAAGAGGTGTCAGCCAGGTTGACACAATATCCCCTAAACTATTTAACCAGGCCCTAGAAGATGTGTTTAAAAACTTAGATTGGAAAGAAATAGGCATCAAAGTAAGCGGACCACACTTGAACCACCTAAGACATATCGCTATAATAACAGATAATAAAGAAGAAATGATAAAAATAGGAATAATTAATAAACTAAAAAAAGAAAACCAAACAGCTGAAATCAAGAGACGAGTAGGATTGGCCTGGACAGCATTCGGTAAATTAAACTACATATTAAATAATAAATAAATATCCTCAGTACGTCAAAACGATGTATGTATCATTCCTATACTCATCCCAGACCTGGACACTTACGAAATCAAATATGGATAAGGTAATAAAAGCCCAAAGATCAATGGAAAGACAAATGTTACCTGTAAACCTAACAGAAAAAGAAATGAATGGATAAGAAATTAGAATAAGAAAGAAATAAGTAGCAAAATTAAAATGGAAATTTGCCGGTCATAATATCAGACAGAACGACGATCGATGAAACAAATTTATTGTAATCTGGAGACCTTGGTAAAATAAAAGAAGTTGGGGAAGACCCCCCGGTTAGGTGGACGATTTCTTCAAAACATGCGTAAACTAGATGGATGAACACGGCGATAGACAGAGAAGAGTGGAATATTGAGGAAAGCCTATGTCTAAATGTGGATCGAAGAAGGCTCAATAGATAGATAGATAGATAGATGGCGACTCGACGTTGGAATATCATCAAATAAAGGGTTTTTCAATAAAAACGATATGACTTATTATAAAAATTATTTCAGATGCAACTAAACTTTTTATATTTTTTTAAATTACAAATGATAACACTGATGTTTTAAGTGGAAGATCGTCTAAATGTTCACCTTGACTTCTTGTACACAAGTGAATTTCACTAACCCACACTAATTTTCGATTAGTTGAAATCGGGTGTAACCTGAATAATGCTGCTGCGTTTAATATTAAATTATAAAACGTTTGTCAAATGTTTGTATACACCCATCACCTTCGATTTCCAATAACCCCACAAAAAAAATCTGAACGAGTTAAATCACAACAATTTACGCGAAAAGTCTTCACAAGAGAACGTCTATTTTCATAAAATTTTTGGATAATACAAATGTTCTTGAAGGGCGTATTTAGCCATAATAGATTGTTAAATTATTTCAAATTGTGACAGCTGTAACTTTATTGTTATGATAAATACATTGTTTCAAAATCATATCATGCTGATTGGAATACCTTTTATAATTAATAAAAAACAAAACACAGTATAGTCTCTCGATTATGCGAGGTTTTAACGATTTACATGAAATTATTTTCTATCCCACAACCTGTCAGTTGTAAAACAATTTTATTTCTTATCTTCTATTTTTTTTCAGCCACTAGTAAAATTCAAAAGTCATCTGTATTATGAAGAAAAAGATAACGTTCAAGAGCGATTAAAATCGTTGATTGCATTACCTGGAAGCAAAATTGTAAACTTTAAAAATGGAGAATACCAAGGTTAGTTTAACATTCATTCATAAAAATTTTTTTCTCTATACTACTTTACTCTACCGGCCTACTTTTGCTTAGTATTCTATATAATATGTGGCCACTATCCGGGCGCTTGTAAAAAAATATATGGCTTTTATGAGGTACCCGAAAAGTATGGTATATTATTATGATTGAAGCACCAGCATCACAGCTGAAGTAGGCTTATAAAGGTGGACAAATACACGGTCTTACCGATCTTTGTATCAGTCGGCTATTTAAAGGTGATTACTGCTGATTCAGCTGAAATATTATTGTCGTATAATAATTTTTCCACAGCGGGTAGCAATTCTCCGTTTCCTATTTAAGATATATTGTTTTGAGAATTTGTATAAAAATTTAACTTTAATTTTTATAATTGTTTTCCTAGGGGTAGCGTTCAAAGATTTCTACCAAGGAGCGTATTATCCGACGATATCTCTACATCGAAACGTAACGGTGTCAGTTAATTTCGGACCAAACTTCAAGTGCCCCCCTAGTATGAAAGAGTTCAAATGGAGACCTGTGAGTATAACAATATGATAATATAAAATAATACGAGAAACCGAACATTTGAAATACCGCTCGAAGTGGCAACGTTAGAAAAGAGACTGCCGTTCGCCGCGTTTGACTGTGACTACTAGTTAATAACACAAAACCGCGGAAAAAGAAGTTATGTGTAAATTTGGTAAAAATTTCGAAGACATTATGATTGGTAGGCAATTTGAATACGGCAAAATTTTGGTCGGTGGTCCCAGGCCTTGACGGCCTTTCATGTTACTGTGTATTAAGGATCATGCAATCACGAACATAATTATTTATGTTCTGAGTGAACATCATAATATACAATATGGGTTTCGTCAAATTATCTTAAGAAATTAATATTTCATATATTACGTATGTATGTATCTTGACTGTTACATCTAAACTAAAATTAACAAATGAGACAGCATCGACCTAATTTAAAATTTATACACGTTTAGGCATTGCGAATTAATGAAATTTGAGGAGTAAGTACCAAAAAAATACTGATCATTTTTATGAAACGTTTGTTCGAAGAACGAGTGAGATTAGATAATAAGCTGGAATAAAAATTATGTTAACTTTTAAGAACGAGAAGTATTTACTTAGAAAATTTCTCGAATAAAAAACTGTGTTTAGACATTTTTTTGTTTACTTTTACGCGTTTTACGTATATTTCTACTTAGATCAATTTCTTATTCTTTCATATTCCCAAATTGATTTGTAATGTCAAGAAAACTTGAGATTAATACGGGGAACGAAATATTCACCACTTTAACTTCCGGTGCAAGTAAGCATCTTAGCATTAATACATTTGGTCATGAAACTAATACTAGATGGAATCGCTCAGAAATGCGTAGGGTCACATTTCAAAACCAGTTCCAAGAAAGCATCAAGCGCTGTTAGAAATTTTAAACGGTTCCTTTTTGTTTTCGTTTTTACTTATAGGCTCTGTCCGCGTATTGCAGACAATTTGTTGGCTCAATTCGATGGACACCAAGATAACCTGACTCGAAGTCACTTGGTGGCTGAAACAATCACAACTTATTCACTATTACATTCATACTACATGAAGACTCAATGGGCCGGCCCGCCAAGCAATTTTATTTTCTCAAGGAGGATTTAATTTTTCTTGATACTCTTTGTTTAGCACATTGGTCTTTATCGTGCTAGCGCCATCTGCGCTCTTAACACGCAACTATCCGCTTAACGTGACTTCCGAACCACGGCCACGGCCCACTTCGGTGATGCCCAAACTCCGGCCCAGACAGGTGATATCTCCGGTGAATCTGTACAGAGTTTGACGGGCGTTGAGGCGATTTAGAGTTCTCAATACATAAAATCAGAAGTACCAATAACAATTTTATGGTAAACACATCTTGTTAACTTGAAATATTTTAAGAAACGTAACACAAGATGGCGCTACTTGGCATTTCGTTGTTTGGTTTAGAAATTTCAGGTGCTTGTTAACAGCTGTTGTTGTTTATTTGTGTTTTTGTTAGTTTTTTATTAAATTTGGATCAAAATCTTTTCAGGGTCTTAAAACATTACTCTTTCCACTAGATTAGGAAAAGTCCAAGATTAACTTTATTTTCCCACAAAAAAACAACAAAAATAGCAACTACTGAAAGCCTCCGCTATTTTGACAAGGCTGCGATAAAATCAAAGTTAGCGAGTTTGGCGGAGTTTGGTTAGGCTACCTAAACCAGTTATCCGCTTTTTCGAAGGTAATGTCAAACACATGTTGTACCCACTGTTTTTATTTTGGTTGGTTGTGAAATCTATATCTCTGAGTATGTAGGATGAAAATAGTTCCGATAAATTTAAATGTGATTGTCTTGATATGACGGGTCTAAAATGTTTATCTGTAAAAGAGAGGCTTTTCACCTAGTGAACTTCCTTCAAATTTTAAAAAAATCGGGGTTAGACGCATATTATATCTCTCTCCGTTAGGACGTCAAAATTATTCTCAAAACCGAGGCAAGCCTGACGCCGAAGCTGCAAATTGATAGTTGGTCTCTCTTCAGTAAAATTTTTATAAATAGATTAGACCCTTTTTTAAAAATCCCACTTAAACAATAAAAGCTTTTTTGGTTACTGCCGCCAGCGTTGCCACATTGTAGAATTTTTTGAGTGTGCCTTCTTATTGTTCTCTTTTCAACGCCATTTCTTTTTAGATGTCCGACAAAGGAGAGGAGGCGATATGCGAACAAACCATGGCAGACCTTATTTATTTGACAGAAAACGAGGGCAGATTAAGGCTTGACAGTTTCGTGCTCTGACACTAATGCTTTTTTTTGTTTGTCCTTTTTATATATATGTTTTTTTACATGGTAAGTGCAGTGCAAATAGTAACTTTGCTCCTCGGGGCAATCAAGATGAAAAAAAACTTAATAAATAGTGTTCGATCATAGTTATATCGGCAACTCCTCGGAAAGTTCATTTAGTATTTCTTAAAATTTACTTCCGTTTTAATTTTTGGGGTATCACCTCTAATATGGAATTTAGATCACTAGGATAATGTTTCCGACGAGATGCTGGTATAGCCACGATCGAAATTCAGGTGAGTCCGTTTAATCGTATAATTATATCAGCATCTCGTTTTTTAATTATTTACTCTGCAGTTTGTCCTATCTGTTTTGTTAGCTAGGAAAGAAAAAATTCTATTAGGTTGTCTTTTAAGTTTTGCATATCGATGGCCTAACTGTAATAATATCTGAAAAAAATGCAACTTTACAGGGGAAGCAAAAAACAGTATAGCTCATTAATTTTTTTATTTGATATATGTGAAAAAATAATAATCTGCCATAACTCATGATAAAAAAGTAGTTTTGCACTACTTATTAAGATAATAGCTTCAGATACGGGATATTCTGCTTAAATCATTATAAATAAATTAGGATACGGCTTATTTCTAATAATAATACTAAAGAGCTTCATGGGGAAACACAAAACGGTATTTTGCAATTTTTTTTTTATTTCTGTACAATTACATAGGTTTCTGAAACAAACTAACTAATCTATTAGTGTAATATGATAGTGGTAACTAAAATGGCTCCCATTAGAAAAACTTGTTTTAAGCATAAGGGATATTGTCATAAAAATAATGACAATCAGCTGGTAATAATGCCTTTAACTCTTGTAGATTTTTGTACTTATCACGCTTTATTGGAAGTCTGTTCTGGTGCAATTGCTTGTCAACTATTTTCTCAAGTCCCTTAGGATTAGTTCTTATTGGCAGTAGTTGAAACTCAGCTTCAAAATTTATTTTGAAAAAAATTTTCTATTCATTGGGGTCATACATCATTACCCGAAGATCTGTTACTGTCGGATCATTCGTCATTTTTCCAGGCCTAATACTTTTATAAGTCATTTCTCTTGAAGCGTAATCTTGAAAAAACTCCTGTGTCAACAATCGTGTTTTATATGGAAATGGATTTATTCTTGCTTGTTCTGTGTTCGTGACGTACTGATTTGGAAGGTAGATTTTTCTTCCAGTAATCTTAGCTTCTATCAAATGATGCACACTATCACATTCCATTTGGGTATAGCCTTTTTCCAAGAATTTTTGGAAAATGAATTGCTCTCTTTCTACTGCTAAATTTAACAGTGCTTTAGATAATATTGAATTTGTGTTTTGGTAGTTGCAACCATCGGACCACAAAATTATAGGAATCTCAGTGTTGGAACAATTTTGTTTTATATGATATATAGAAGTAAAAGTACAAGCGCTCAAATCACCTTCTGTCTCGTCCCACCAGTAGCATCATGATTTTCCAGATTGTAAACTGTGAAATTGTGTAGTGTTAACTTTTTCTTATAGTAAATTGCACTTGCGTTCAAAACGGGGCAGTTTTTTACAGCCTGAATGTCCATAGTGAGCGAGTAATTCTTTTCTTCGATAGCTTCGGCTACATTTCCGGCTTCATGAGCACTGCAAATATCACAAGCATCTTTCTTTGCCTTATATATAGCTAAATTTAACTCTTTAACTGTTCCACACTGTATAACATTCAACTATTCTAATACTTCAGAGGTCTATGATTTGAATTGATGACAGAGTATACTACATAGTAAGTAATCAAATGATCAAAAGGACGAGATGCTGGTCTAATTTTTAAAAGCCATTCTAAAAATATTGGTGATTTGTCTTTACTACACACGCTGTTTGATGGAACAACGCTACACAGTATGACATTACTGCGCAATATATTTATAACAAATTGATCTGACCTTAAAACTACTCTATTTTGTATAATATGAAATTGTGAATTGTGGAAGTGAACCTAGATAGTACTTCATTTTAATAAAATTTAACCTATACGATTTTTAACATATGTAAACTTTATACAAGGTAACAGCGTTTAGTAATTGGGAATCGCGTGTAATTAGATTTTATGCCGTTACGTTTTTCCCTATTGTCACCAAGCAATAGCCGTCTTACCATTTATTCCAAATAATGTCCTCGAATCCGTTTCAGCAATAAACCCATTAACTGCCAATTTTTTTTCTTGTTAGTTCCGATTTTTGAAACACTACATATGTCTTATTACGAAAATTAACTTAATTGACAGATTTCCAAAACCTGACATTTTTTAACTTTTTTTATTTTGGATCCCATTTGGGGACCGTGGCATATACCATGCTTAAAAATAACACAAATATAAAGGCAATATAAGTAAATCCACAAATGGGGACCGTGGCAGCTAGTGGGAATAATGTAACTTCGCATAATGAAAACATGTAAATCTGGGTTTCCACCAAAATTTTTAATTCAAATTCGTCGACATTCCGTGATTTTCCAAAGGATTACAAATATTTGTGTTCGCTCTTTTAGTTTTTGACTTTTATGTGTAAAACTAGATTTCATTAGTTTTGTACCACCAACAGAAACAACTACTCCGAGGGAAAATACCCCTACCGGCATTGAATTATACTGGTGGCTTGATGCTTTCGTTGGGAACTTGTTAACACTGTTTGGTTTTCACTATCTCCAACGTCGATCACAGGGATACAAGTGATCCCCGTCTGGAACACGTCCTGATAGTCAGGAACAACTGATCCATGGCAATCCACGACCGGACCGGTTTCGACCTTTTGGGCCATCCTCAGGTGAATGTAGGCGATAGCTCCGTGTAGAGCATAAGTTTTGTACCACCAACAGAAACAACTACTCCGAGGGAAAAAACCCCTACCGGCATTGAATTATACTGCTGGCTTGATGCTTTCGTAGGGAACTTGTAAAATTCAATGCCGGTAGGGGTATTTTCCCTCGGAGTAGTTGTTTCTGTTGGTGGTACAAAACTTATGCTCTACACGGAGCTATCGCCTACATTCACCTGAGGATGGCCCAAAAGATCGAAACCGGTCCGGTCGTGGATTGGCATGGATCAGTTGTTCCTGACTATCAGGATGTGTTCCAGACGGGGATCACTCGTATCCCTGTGATCGACGTTGGAGATAGTGAAAACCAAACAGTTTTAGATTTCATTAGTTCATAACAAAAATCAAGTATAATTTTTTGAACCATTTTTATGCACGTGATTGTTATCGTCTGTAACATCGCGATGAAAATCGCACAATAATGTAAATGCCTAGATACAAATTTGAGCTTTCATGCATGCACGTAACTTTCGTCGTTTGGCGGATCACAGTGGCATAAATGTGTTTTTATTATTTAGCCTCCAAAGCCTCTTTTTATGAACGCCATTTTTATCGTCTGCTCACGGCTATTTTTATCGCCACGCACCAGGAGACAAAACACGCATGGATAAAAGAAGCGTTACGTTGGTATATAGTTATGGTTTCAAAAAAGATATTGAAGTTTTTAGGAATCAATTTAAAACACATAAAAAACTAAATAACGAAGGTTATATTAACTTTTCTTTCGCTTTATTGTACGTTTGCGATAACGAAATGATTGATTTGATCGTATATTTAAACCTTCTGTTTAAACTTACGTTATGAATACTTTGTCCAGGCATTTGTAATAAATCTTCTGACATTCCCTGCAATTCTCTTACTTTTCAGTTTTTTTTTCAGAAAAAGTGGAAACCCTGTGTGATTTACTACAAAAACATCCATTAGATAATTAATTAATTAAATATATAAAGTTTAAGAAAATTTTATTGAAGTGGGATCCTGCTTTCTGGCGACATTAGGTAGTGCGGCCATTTCAAGCATGTGGACGGGGGGACAAATCACAAAATAAGACATCCAAAAAAAATTGTAGCCAATTTGTTATGTAATATTTTAACACCAAAATTAGCAAATATATTCTTCATTAATTAGACAATATTTTGGAAAATATAAATGCAAGCAACATGTTCTTATAGTAGAGATAATATCAATAAATGACGGTTGTGGACGGGACAGGAAAAATCCGTATCATTTTAGTTAACATAAAAACAACAAAAATTTCTGATATGGTTGTTTTAAGAAAAAAGATATAGTTTTTAGTTTATAACAAAATACTAGTAAATCACACTAATTGATTGAGAAATAAATTTTCTATAAGAATTCGTGACGAAAAAATAATATTTATTGGTTGTGGACGGGACGGTTGTGGACGGAACAAAAAAACCTTAAGAATTATGGAATATTTTTTTATAATTTATTTTAGTATAAATAACAACATCAACTAAATTAAAGGGAACAATAACGACGAACTAATTTTAACAATAAATTAATGATTAATGTTTTGTTATAGATATCTTTCTTATATTGTTTTGATGGGTGTGACCAATTTCCAACATTTTTTCGGACACAGGCCTGAAAAAGTGGCATGAGTGGAGCCCTGCAATGGGCAGGACGCTTTCCCATCGAGAGGTTAACATGTTTTTGTTCTCCTGAATCTTTTGGCTTGAAACGTAGATAAGATTTATATTGGTTTTACCATTAAGTGCATTAAAAATATATTTTAATGCACATTTGTATTTTATAAGAAAAATCCAAATCGCTTGAAATGGCCGAGTGCTCACTTTAAACAAATAAAATAATGTAAACAACTTCTAGTGGTCATGTCAGTGTCAATAGACTAACATTTATAATATTAACTCCTGATATATGTATAGGTACCTGTGAAGTGGTACATACACAATATTAATAAGTTTGTTAAGAATGAACTACTTAATAAATAGAAAGTTACAGAAAAGTTAGAAGAAAAAACTTTTTTTTTATTTGTCCGCCATAACATTTTAATTATAATTAAATAATAGAGAGAGATATCGGTCTAATGCTTAAGTGCAGCCCCCTTCCTCAGATTCGCCATCTTTCCATGAAACTCTAATGCTAGGATGGGAGTTGCAGGGAGTGAAATGCTGCTCTCATCCAGCTTATGTCTTGATATGCCTCATTGCCATGAGCATGAAGTTAGCGAAGCACCCATCGCAGATTGAATCGTGACTAGGTGGATAATTTGCCGTTAATTAGTCGTGAATTAGTTGTGGAAAAATTAATTTTGTCGCTCTTATTTTTGACCGTTTTTGAGGGTGCTTCGCTAACTTCATATGAAGTTAGCGAAGCACCCTGGTAAAAATGGCTTTTATCAAAATCGAATATGGTGGATAATTTGCCGCGAATTAGTCGTGGAAAAATTACTTTTGTCGCTCTTATTTTTTTACCCTTTTTTTGGGTGCTTCGCTATCTTCATATTTTGGCACCAATCGCAAATCGAATCGCTTATAGGTGGATAATTTGCCGTTAATTAGTCGTGAATTAGTTGTGGAAAAATTAATTTTGTCGCTCCCTTTTTTGACCGTTTTTGAGAGTGCTTCGCTAAGTTCATATGAAGTTAGCGAAGCACC
This sequence comes from Aspidapion aeneum, assembly GCA_963576565.1. Classification (NCBI taxonomy): domain Eukaryota; kingdom Metazoa; phylum Arthropoda; class Insecta; order Coleoptera; family Brentidae; genus Aspidapion; species Aspidapion aeneum. The sequence goes on from OY755040.1 coordinate 109,769,660, forward strand.
CTCGTAAAAATGGCTTTTATCAAAATCGAATATGGTGGATAATTTGCCGCTAATTAGTCGTGAATTAGTTGTGGAAAAATTAATTTTGTCGCTCTCTGTCACCCGAAGCACCCAAAAAAAGGGTCAAAAATAAGAGCGACAAAATTAATTTTTCCACAACTAATTCATGACTAATTAGCGGCAAATTATCCACCATATTCGATTTTGATAAAAGCCATTTTTACGAGGGTGCTTCGCTAACTTCATATGAAGTTAGCGAAGCACCCAAAAAAAGGGTCAAAAATAAGAGCGACAAAATTAATTTTTCCACAACTAATTCACGACTAATTAGCGGCAAATTATCCACCATATTCGATTTTGATAAAAGCCATTTTTACGAGGGTGCTTCGCTAACTTCATATGAAGTTAGCGAAGCACCCAAAAAAAGGGTCAGAAATAAGAGCGACAAAATTAATTTTTCCACAACTAATTCACGACTAATTAACGGCAAATTATCCACCTAGTCACGATTCGATCTGCGATGGGTGCTTCGCTAACTTCATTGCCCTCAGTCTGGAAGTGCTCAGACTCTTCTGTTTCCGTCATTTGAGAAATACTGTACCAGGCTTTCGACACAATGTGAGTTGAGTTGAGTGTGGCCCCTGCTGCCTTGGTCCCGGAACCTCCTGGGACTTCTCGTGAGTGTCTGTTGGTGGTGCCTTCTTCTGGATGTTCGATACAGTATCGAATTATGCAGCCTCAGAAAGAGTCTTCACATTTTTTGTCCTCAATACTGTTTTCGTTAAAATTCCCAACGCATCAGTAGTTAGTTCAGTTGGAGACTTCTATAGACACAAGGACTTGAGGTATTGCAAAGAAAATACCATTATATACCAGATATTTCGTTGGTCCATTCGTTGACTAATGAAATTTTTCTTTTAAAAAATGGTTAAAAATCTTAATCTGAAACAAAGTTAGGCCAACCTGACAATACAAAAATGGAATTTTAGTTTTATTCTTGCAAGGCAAACGAGAAAATCCATCAGCAGTATTCCTTTCGGTGAAAAAGTTTGCAAAGCAAACGAGAAAATCCATCAGCAGGGTGAAAAAGTGCTGGGCGCAAACATCACTGGTTATCTAGTGTTGTCTACTTTGTGACTAGGAAACCGTATCCGATACTATTGAAAGTGATATAAATCGTTAAATTACGATCATAATGTATGAGAACATTTTGTCCAATCTTGAAAAAATCTTTACCAGCCTGACATAAATCATATAGTGATTTTAATTCACTTGACAGGTATGACTTTATAATAATTTAACAATCCACTTAAATTCAGTGACTAGTTCCGGAGCAGGTGCTGGCCTAATACGTTATAATTTCTCTTTGATGATTTTTGAAATAATTTACATGTTTTTCACATGAAATGTCATCCATATATGCTTTAGTGCAACCCTCTTCCTCAGGTTTGCCATTATAACCGGTCACGAACATTGAGCAGAAGAGGACGATGAGTATCAGCAAGCCTCTTATTTAACTTATTTTTATTTATATAGCAGATCGCGAACACCCAACAGGAGTGGATGAGAATATGCGAAAGCCTCATCTTATTTTGTTTTATATAGCGGATGAAGAACACCCAGCAGAAGAGGACTATTATGTATGAACAAGCCTCCATATTTAACTTATTCTTATTTATATAGTTGATGAAGAACTCCCAGCAGGAGTGGACTAATAGTATGAGAAAGCCGTATCTTCTTATTTTAGTTGATATAGCGGATGAAGAACGCCCAGCAGGAGGGGACTATAAGTATGTTCATTTACAAGGCATTACAGCAGCTTCATTGCACGTGCTACTGTAAAATTTTTTGAACCTACAAACTGTAGGCAATGGCGATGGAATAACTCCATCAAGTTAGGGTACATTCTTTTAGGTCTTAAGTTTAGGTTGTTCTAATTTTATAAATAATTGTAGGAACCAGGCATTTATTTCACCTATTTTATTTCAGTGTACAACCTGAAGATGAGAGCTTATGCTCTCGAAACATGTAGTTGTAAAAAAAATTAAACTAGTGGAGAACGACTGAACTTGTTTGATTTATAAATCACCTCCACCTAACATGGACTATTTCTTGAATTTATTCTTATTTATAAAGCAGATGAAGAATACCCAGCAGGAGTGGACTAATAATATGATAAAGCATTCTTGTTTTATTTTAGTCAATATAGCGGATGAAGAACACCCAGCAGGACAGGATTATAAGTATGAAATAGCTTCATATTTTACTTATTTTGATTTTTATAGGGAATAAAATGCTGCTTTCATCCAGCTTTTATCTTGAAATCTCTCATTGCCCCCAGTCTTTTGTTTCCGTCATTTGAGAAATACTGTCTCAGGCTTTAGACAGAATATGAGTTGAGCTGAGTGTGGCGGTGCTACCTTGGTCCTCTAACCTCCTGGGAGTTCTCCTGAGTGTCTGTTTGTGCTGCCTTCTGGATGTTCGATACAGTTTCGCTTTATTCAGAGTCTTCATATTTTTTGGCTTCGTTACTGTTTTTGTTGACATTCGCAAATAAGCCTCTGCAGTTAGTTCAGTTGGGGACCTCTTTTGACTTTTTCAAAGATCTATATGTCAATCGAAAATAGCGTGGACTTTTCTTATAAACATTTTTCCTTCGTCGCTGATTCTCTTGACCATTTTTCGTTAAAAAGTATTTTGACTACTTTCAAGGATACGAAACGGACTTGAAGTATTGCAAAGACCTTACTTTATGTTGTTCATAAAATAATCTAAGATTTCGTTTTGCAAAGACTGAAATAATTTCAATTTTGCAACAAAATCCAACCATGTGTTCAACTGGTTTGATTTGGTTCAAATTTTTCTGAAGTGAACTTGACAATATAAAATCTTTTACTTTAACCAAATTTGGTGACTGGTGGGATGTATGGTATCACCTTCATGGGTAGGCCATATATCCATCACCTCTGTTGATAAAATATTATTCCCCTCAAAAGCAAACAACATGGTCCCAGTTGGTATCCAAACCATTCGGCCTTCCTGACTTTTTGTATCTTTGCTCTTAAATTTTTTAATATGCATTACCTTATATCTTGCTGAGCTAGCATTAAGTATATTTTGATCTGAGAAGGGAAACATATATGCCTCTGACTATGCCTTTTCAAGTTGTTAGGTTATAGTGAATGAAAGCCCTAAGCCCCTCTTCTTTGTTTTCCTGTTTTTTTATGAATTCATTTGACGATTTTTCGTCTTTGAATGTCACCCCTAGATGTCTCCTGCACTTAACTCTGGTCATTTATTTTTATATTAATTATTTTAAAAACTGTAACACCAGTATTTACTAAATGGTCTACAGTGCTAAGTGCTACAATCCTAGTTCTACAATTTTGGTTGAAGGTTTAACTTATTTTTCCCGTGAATGCAATAGTTTTTAATATTTATATAAATTGTTCATAAATACCTTGCGATATGGGTCATCTTTTTTCGTTGTAACAAAGACATTAATTCCACACTACGCGAAAACATCCGTATCACAAATTTGCAAATAAGTTTATTAACAAATTTGCTTCGCAGCAAATTTGTGTTGAGAAAAATTTGCTTCGCAAATTAGTTCATTAACACATTTGCATCGCAAATTTTTAACATCCAACACTTGTAAAACTGTTGCAGCATTGATTTTCGCTGCGGCGAGATTTTGTGTTTAATTATTTATAAAAATATGTTTAACAGTATTTCTATTGATATTGTACAATAACATTTGGGGGATTGGAAACAAAATCATTGTCTATAAGTTTCAAACCAAGAAATTGGAGAATTATTATTGGTTCATAAATTTGTGTTAATAAAATTTACTTCACAAAGTTACTTTTGTCAATAAGTCGCTTTGCAAATTTAATTTACCAGTATTAATTTAAGTTAATATCGAACTCATACAGTTATTAAAAAGGCAATTTTTCATCCCTAAAATGTGTAACTCTCGCTTTGCCCATGCGACAGACTCACGGTCTCAAAAAATTACATATTTTCCTTGATACTTGATCAAGTATCATTTCGTCATAAATTCATTAATCTTTTATTCTATAAAATCTATAAAATCCGTTTAGTGGTTCTTTAAATAATAATTGTTATTCCATCTGTTGCTTTAACTTCTGTCTGCAATAATTTACTTATACATTCACTGAACCGATTTCAATAATAAAAAAAGAAATATTGCTCTTTGAACAAAACTATTGAAATTTTTCGACAATTTTAAATCCAAGATGTTGGAAAAAAAGTCAAATTTGTCCTTCTTAAAAGGATCACTTCTTTGTATGTTGCGAGGATTTATTTTTTTATGATTATTACCTCGTTGTGAGTGGTGGATCTAATAAATAAATTCAAAAAAGGGTCGAAAAATTTCTCGTAACATAAGAAACAACTATCCTTTATGGAGGGTCAAATTCGATTTAGTAATCCATATTATATTTAGAGTTGGCGGAGAATTTCACCATGATACTTTTTATTTTATTGTCAGTTTAGTAATAATGAATTTATGAGGAAATGAATGCACATAGAAATGGCAAGGCAATCGCATAATCTGTAAAACTTTTCCGAAAAAAATCAAAAAATTTTCAAAAAATAGAATAAACAGCCTTTTTAAAAAGTAAAGATTTTATGTCCGCCATTTTGGATTTTACAATGACGGAAATTTTAATAGTGATCTTTTAAAAGCAATCAATCTGTTCCACTTTATATTTTATTAAAATCGGTTCGGCAAAAATTTATTTATAAGGAAATTAATACAGACAGGATTTAGAAGACAATCGTTACAACCAATCAACCAAAGCAAAAATCAATTTTTAGGGACCGAAATCGTTTTTAACGATTCCTATCTCGTGCTTAACAAGAGCTTTTCTACAAACAAAAAAATATCCAACATTTCCGCACATTTCCAACATAATGTCCGATCAATCAATCCCTGCCAACTACTCTTTGCTTTGGTAAAATTGGTGTTATAGTTGAAGAGTTATAACGAAAAACATTTTGTCGGGTTTTTTTGCCCACCAGGTATATTTGAATAGCGCTCACTTTTATAAATGGTTTTTTTTTCAGGCCAAATTGATACTTTCAAATATCTTTAAATTCTTACCATAACATACAAACATTTAACATAATATCAGGATGTAATAATAGCAAACTTTAATAGGTGGTAGAAAAGATCAAAAGAAGGATTTTTTATTATTATATTTTGCATCATACTTCTTTGTTTTTTTAGATAAAGGGTGCCAAACTTAACAGCTATTATTTTATTTTTTGTTATAACTTCCTTAAAAATCATAACAGAAAATCGACATTTTCTGAAATTATGCATGACAATAAGGGTAATAATCAAATGGTAAAATTATTTGAAAATAAATAGAAATACTCAAAATTATTACCAAAAATCGTTAAAATATAGTGCTAATATTATTATTTTATATTTGTTTTAAGGGGCCTTTAGACATGTACAAAATCTATTTCAATTTCTTTTGTGTAAATTTAATAGCTCAAAAAAATATTAATTCTTAAAAGAATTGAGAAATTTATACCTATTCCAAAGATTATTTGGCCACACTGTATCCTTAACCTATCTATATTTTCTTGGAAAAAAGTAACGTTGTTCAATTTGATATTTTAAAAATTCATCGTTTTTCCCTACTTTCCAAACTTAAAAAATGCTATAACTTGGCCCAAAGCTATTTGAACTTTTTGTCTGCTTTGGACCTTCCGCACCATCTCTTAAAGATTGGTTCATCATTTAAATTACACCCTATATTTTATAAAAGGCCAAGGCCCAAAAGTAGGTATCCATTTCCTGTTTACTGGGTATCGAATCTGAAGGCCTACGTATCCAAATGGATAAACAATATAGTCTAAAAAGATGCCTTGCAGACTGATAGGAACTATGACAAAACTCTAGGAAAAAATAAAAAAATCCGAAATTATAATTTACTCCTCTTCCCTATACATGTAAAGTTATGTAAAAGTAACATTACCAACTTCCAGAAACGCTAGAGAGCTGAGATTGGACAGACTAACAGAAACTAAAAAACATTTTAAAATTAAAGGTTTTTACTAGTTTGGAAAAGTGTTCTTAAATGTTTGGCGAAATATATTTGAAACGTAAAGTTTAGTACTCGTGAATAAAGAAAACAAAAATTTTTCGTGGATAATCGGGTGTAGAAAGGTTTTGTTCCTCTTGTGGTTTTCCGCGGGCAGCTCGAAAGCTGTACACCCACGGGGGTCCAAGATCTAATGGCCACCTATTAAGTGTTGAACTGCTACGTGCTTAAAGGTCTCTTCAGAACACTGCATGGTCAATGTAACACCTTTGTAAAGTTAGAGGGACGGTATATATAAAACTCATCTTACGATATTGGTAAGAGAAATGAAAAATAATGCCTGCAATACTGTATGCTTTATACACAAGTGGCGACATCTTCTGAATACAAAAGAAACTATGCCCATGGAAAAATAGTTTAATAAGTTCTTCAATATAAATTTTAAAATGAAAAGTTTTTACTAGTTTGGAAAAGTTTTCTTAAATATTTTGCCAAATATATTTAACACGTCACTGTCAAAAATTACTAAAAAACATTTTTGTGAAATTTTCTTGAAAACAAAGGGATGTAGGATATAATAAGGTAAAAAGTAGTTTTTTTTTAAATAGACAAAATATTTAAAAAAAATGATTATTTTGGTTATTGTTGAAAATCTATTTTTATAAGTACGCCCCTGTAGGCTTACCTGTGAAATAAACCCCACATTATATTAAAGCTTTTAAAATGAAATTATATTTTTTACAATAAAGAAAGTGTAATTTTTGAGTAAATTTTATAAAACCTAAAATAAACATGTTTTTTCGAAATAATCCCAATTTACGGACGCCACTGAAGAGCTACTTGCTTTTCCTAATCTCATCGACCAATGCATCGTTGAACAGGGGTCTTTTATTAAAAAGATAGCGGCTTAGGAACTGCAAAAAAGTGAAAGGGCAAAAATTTCGATTTAGTATTGTGGCTGTAAAAATCTACATAGTTTTTGAAAAATCGTCAAAACTCATAATTTAAAAAATTCAATTGGAGACTTACCTAACATTCCTTTGGGCCTCGCTCATGCTAAAAACCTATTTCTTTAAGAAAAAATTCAAATTCACTTTTATCCACTGCATTTGAAGGTAATATCCCATTATTATTGTTTTGCGAAATATATTTAAAACGTTACAGTTTAGGATCCGTGACTAAAAAGAATCCGTGACCAAAAAGAACAAAAATATTCGTGGATAAGCAGGTATAAAAAGGTTTTGTTTCTCTTATATTTTTTCCGTGGGCAGCTCGAAAGCTGTACACTCACGGGGTCCAAGACCTAATGGACACCTATTAACTGTTTCGCTAGAGAGACAGTATATAAATCTCATCTTCATACAAAAGAAACTTTGCCCACGAAAAAATACAAGAGAAACTAAACCTTTTTGTATATGCTTGAACCACGAAAAATGTTTGTTTCTTTTTAAATAGTTATCCAAAAATTAGCCTGGAAGCTTGAAATTGGACACTGATTTAAAAATAAAACATGTGCCATTTAACTAATTTTTACCTTATATGAAGTTAAAGTACGTTGTAAATTAGTCAAAACTAAGTTTAATTTATTTAATAATTCATTATTCGCCTTTGTCAGCACCTTACAACTGCTAACTGTGATTATCACTGCACTTTAATAATAATTTATAATAATAATTTATCGAATAATTTAATTTAATTTTAATATAATATAATAAAAGTGCCTGTTTACCGCTAAAATATGTAGCTCTCACTCCGGTCATTCTAAAAACTTATTGCTTTAAAAAATATTAAGGTCACTTTTATCCGTTATATTTGTCATGTAAAATACTACCTAATATTAGTTTTTGCCAAAGATTTTGCATAATATATAGTCCAAAGAATTAACCTAGGAACTTAGAATTAGACACTGTCCTAAAAACGACATTTTGCAAATTTTACTCTGCTCTTTAAAATGAAAGTATACTATACTATATAGTTTAATCTGGCATTTGCGAATTTCTTAATATCTACTAGAAAATTTTTATTTCTGGTTACTTTGTTAAGCGCGCTCTATGAAAATGAAAAAACTGTTGACTGATTATTATGTAAAAAGGTCCGAGTAAGCGAATGGTATAACTTACGTCAAAATCTGACGCATGGTTTTGAAGATATTGTAATTTTTTAAATAACAATACTTGAAATTTATTATTTATTATTATTATTAGCTTTTTAAACATTTTGCGTTAAATTTCAAAAACCATAGGTCCCAGATAATTTTTTATAATGCAACAAATTGTAGCTCCCGCTCCTTTCATGCTACAAAAACAGTGCATCAAAAAGAGTTTAAATTTTAACTAATTTGTCTATAATATTGTATTTCGTTAACTCTTTACCAATATTTCTCGCGGTATATAATTTAAAAATAAACCTACGGACATAAAATTTGCCATAAATTAAAAATGACATATGTCATTTTATAGATTCTTTTCTGCTCTTTAACATGAAATTAATCCTATTATTATTGCAATTATATTTCAAAAAATATTTGCAAATTCCTTTAATTTTATAAGATTTTTATTAATTTTGGACCGTTTTGATAAATGTTAAGTGCCCTACACCAGCGCCCTCTACATTAAGGTTAAAACTATAAATAAAGTTTTATGTAGAAGGGTTCGGCGAAGTGAGTAGTGTAATTTTTGTCCAATTCGGACTTACTGTTTTAAAGATATCGCGATTTTTGTAAAAATGCGTGTTATTTCCGTTGAGATTTTTGCGTGTTTTTTAATATTTATTTTTCAAACTCAAAAACGGTACAACTTAGAAAAGTCGAACTTTTTAAAAAAAATATTTTGGTATTTTCTTAAAAAGATAGCAGTTCGAGAACTGTCAAAAATGTAAGGACAAAAAAAATTCTCGATTCAGTATTTTTGACTGCAAAAACCTTGCATAGTTCTTGAAAAATCCTCAAAACTCAAAAACCAAAAACTAATTTTAAAAACCAACTATACGGTTACCGAACACTCTCTTAAACAGTGAAATTCTGACCAATTTTATGGTATAGTGAAAATACGTCACTGCAGGGATTCAGAAGAGCCCCAAAATGGAGCACTTGACTTTTTCCGATATGGCTGAAAAACAATAGGCTTCCTGACCACACACAAGAGTATATTTGTGCAAAATCTCAAGTATCTAGAATGATCCCCTGGACACTTATGGTGTGCCAACGGAGGTACATCAAAAAAAGTCATTTTTTGACGGGTTTTCCCCTATTTACCCTCCTTTAAATTTTCCGATTTGACCCAAAATTGACACTTTTGATCTCCCGTAAGTTCTTAATCAGTGCGCCAAATTTCATCCTTCTACGTCGAAGCGTTCCCGAGTAAGCGTCAAAATTCGAGCGCGATGCACTAGAGGTGCTAGGGACGGAATAATAAAAAAAAAAAAAAATAATGTTACGGCCGAGGCGGCTCAAGTAATAGATTTTCGCCACAAGCGAAAATCAATAAAAATAATAAAATATTTTGGTTTAAAAATGGTAGCCATATTTAAACCTCCAAACGTACTAGGAAATGTCAAATAAAAACGGTGTAAGTCAGTGTCAGCTATCCGCTATATTTTACATGTTAATTTTTTAGACCAGTTAACGTCGATTAAATCGATGTTCGATTGTTTTGGTGAAAGTGTAATTGAAAAGGGATTCTAATATATATCTTGTGCTTTTTACAGTATTTAAATATTGATACGTATTTAATACGGTATGCATCTACAGATATAGTTTTAAGTTACTTATGTGTTATTTAGCTTTGAATATTTTTCTATAAAAGCTTTTTGTCAATCATGGATTATTTCTATTGTTTTTCGAACTTTAAACCACCCCTCAGGGGTGGTACTACAATTTGAGACTATTTTTAACGGGAATCCTACGACTGCACGGACTAAATTTCCAAAAAATGACATTTCGTTATAAAATTTTTATGTGGTTTTTCTTTATTTCTAAAGTTAATTTGAATTTATATGAGATGAAACTCACTGCATCTGCACTGCACTGCACTCTATCATATTGCATATTAGGGTGAACCAAATCTGTGCAGCTATTTGACCTGTAAGTATTAAAAAAATACACTTAAACCGGTCGGTATCAAGTCTATAGACTTGATACTTAAACCCGGTCTAAAATGCTAAGTTTTAAGGTCTTAATAAATACTGGTGTAAAATTTTAGTCTCATGTGGTTTAGTTGATTTCAATTCACAGGACGATACACACACACGTGGGCGCGCGTCCGCTTACAATCAGAGGGCGGTGAGTTTGTGTCCCATGCCTGCCAGTACAAACTCTAACCTACTATCCGTCTGTGAATACAGATTCACCGGAGGTAGGCGTAACGTCTGTCTTGGGCAGAGTTTGGGCATCAACAAAGTAGGCAAAGATGATGATCAATACAAGGCCATGGTTTGGAAATCACGAAACAGCTTAGCCCCTAGTTAAGACAACGTAATACAAAGTGTGTTTCCACTTAAAGTGTCTTTTATGTTAAACAATTTATTTTACACAGTTAACAACCACAGCGCCGAACCAATATCCAAGGCTTGTTCTAAAATATTCCAACGAGGTTGCAACTGAGACGTCATTGTTCTAAATAGAACGGCCCGGTTGCAGTTATGGTCTAACCACAACCGCTACCAACCCTAAATAGAAATTTACTTATGTGTGAATAATTGCATAAGCAGCTACATTGTCAAGCCTAAGCCGTGCTAGGTCGTGTGTCGCTCGCAAACCATTCTCACTTTCAAATGGAGGAACTCTACAACTATTTAAATCATAGTTTGGAAAATTTTCTGTGTTGAGGTTTACTCGAGGGGTGATCAGCTGAACCAAATTTGTACACCGTCCTACAGGACTTTATTTGGTCCTGTAGTGTCCTGTACAAGTCCTGCCTGTGGGGTCCTGTAGTCCTGTGGCTGAAAAGGCGCCCATAAAAAAATTCGCGACCAAAAAAAAAGGTCATCACGTCTTAATTCTCGTATTTCTTAGAGAGCCGATTTGCCTTTGCCGGCCTTCGTACTTAATCATGCTTAGGGCACCCCTTAGGCGCCAGTACCCTCGGGGTCCTGTATAGTCCTCTGGAGTCCTGTATAGTCCTGTGGAAGTCGTGTGGGATCCTGTAGAAAAATTTGTACACCTACTGTGGGCAGCTGATCACCCCTCGGGTTTACTACTTACTGTTTTAGGGAGGATGTTTTTATTTATTTCAAAATAAATCTAAGCTGTGCTTTTATATTAAAACCTGAGTTTTAATTGCCTGAATCCTTTCAACAAACCTTTTAGTTTAAACATTCTAGTCACAGCTCATATTATTGTATGTTAAAGACAACTACAGAAGTAACTACAGTAGACTCGCGCTGGTGTGAACACACGCTTGTGTGAACCTCCTAGTAGTGTGAACAGTGAGTATCAATGTATTATAGTAGTATAAAGAGTAACGAGTCTCGATCGTATGAAAACGGATAAGAGGTGTTAATCAAATGGTAAGATTTAGGGGAATTACCGAGAATTACTTAGTTTTAATTCGTTTTTTGTGGTAAATACCATTTCATGTTTTCCTTTGTAAAATTGTAAAAACCAAGAAGTTTTTAATTCTTGCTTCCAGAGGTCTGGAAGGCGAATCTGAGAACGAAATGAAGACACCTGAAAAAGTTGCAGTAAAGTATGTTTTGGAATCACTTAAAGTGGTTACATTATAGTCAGAATCAAACAACATAGGTGTTAGAGCCTAAGAAATATTGAGACCGAGCAGTAGCCACTCATTGGTTAGCTAGATAAGTTTGGACTAAAATAACATCGTATTTTACCTAATGATATGTAAAATTCATAATTGTAGTATTAGTCAATACATTAAATTGTCATTTTCAGCAGAAACTTATAGATTTGCTTTAAATTATAAGAATAGTTACATTTAAAACTTGATAGGTATGGATTTATTATATCTTACCAATAATATATCGGTTTTAGAATAGACCTTCCGTAGTGTGAACAGTCTCCATGGTATGAACGTGCAGATTTTTTCGTGTTCACACTAGCGCGAGTCTACTGTATTGTCATAAAAGACATAGAAGTTTTTTCAAAAAAAATAACATATTAAAAGCTCACAGTTTAAAATTAATATTTAATATTATACAACAATCAAAGTGATTTATAACTAATAAGTAACTAACCTATTTTCCAAAGCCTCCTCGGCATGTTGGACTAGGTTCTGTTCCCAAATAGTTTTCCATTTCTTTCTTTGTTTTGGCAACTATTGACAGGGCATGTAATCCATTTGCAAATTCATTTTCTAAAAGACTGTTGACCATTCTATGTCTCTAAAATTGTAAAGAAAGCTACTAGTAAGAGCTAGAGACCCTCTATATTTTGAAAAATATGTCATACATACAGGATCTCTAGTAGTACCCAGAGACCCTGTATGTATGACATATTAAAGATAAAGAGATGTGACAAACTCTTCAAAGTCAAATTTATTTAAGTCAAAATCAAAGGATGAAAATATAGGTCCTCTATACTCTAGCGATGTTTAGAGTAGAGTAGTTTATTCATGCTAATAAAATACAAAGATCTTTTGCACACGTCATTCATACAGAAACCTAGTTTTAAAAGGTAATTACACTAATTATTGCAAAATTCTACAGATGTAAAATATATTATACAAAAAATAAATTATAAAAAATAAGAATTATTAAATAGACTCTGTTGCACTACTGTGAATAACTTATTAATCTAGACAGATATCACTGAAATTGTTATTTAGGATTTCATCAACTGAATAGAAAGCCTTTAGTATTAAGTATTTTTTTATGATTCTGTGAGCAGCTTTGGGAGAAAGATCCCTTAGTTGTGAGGGTAACTTATTGAAGACTTTTGGACCATAATATGAAATACCAGTTCTGGTTTTTCCCAGCCTATGATAATCCAATTGTATGTTATTGGCATTTCATGTATTTCGACCATGTATATCATTATGTGTTGTGTATTCAGTTATATTGTAAAAACATATTTTAATGAATATAAAATAAACAAAGATGGAAGAGTTAATATGCCTAATATTTTAAAACTTTCTCTGCAGTCCTCCCTGTACCCTATCCCGTCCACTATCCTCACACACCTACGTTGCAGCTGGAAAATTCTGTCACTAGATGCTGCATGTCCCCAGGCCAAAATTGCATAAGCAATTTTCCCCTGTGCATGAGCATGGAAAACATTAAGAAGCACTCTTTTTGAGAGCTTCCTAGACAGCTTAAAAAGCAGATATGCACTAGAACACAACTGTTTTGCAAGTTGCTCAGTGTGTCCCTCCCAGGACAGTTTGGGATCAAGGTTGACACCCAAGCACCCGACAAACTCTGGATTGGACACTTCAATCAATCTCAATGAAAAGTACATTGTTTTGGTTTTATCTTCATTAAGACTGAGGTGATTTTGTCCAAACCAATCTTTAGTTCTTGTCTGCATCTCACCCAGGCTCCTCACTAAGTTGTTTAAATTCGAAGACACATCAACACCATTAGTATCATCTGCGAAGTTCAGATAGATCCAGGACTCTGTGCCAGATCAATGTCATTTATATATATAATGAACAATGATGGTCCCAACACAGAGCCCTGAGGGACTCCCAGTGACATTTCAAGGGCATAAGATTTTTTGTTGGCTATATTGACATATTGATGTCTTAGTAAGATAAGAGCTTAATAAAGTTTTAGATGCTGTGTCAAATCCATATTTATGAAGCTTGTGTATGAGTAACCTGGGCAAGACACAATCAAATGCTTTAGTAAGGTCGCAGAAGAGGACTCCAGTGTATTGTTTATTTTCAAAACTTTGGTTTATAATTTTTATTAAAGTGTTTATGGCATCAACTGTGCTTTTGCCGGGTCTAAAACCAAACTGGAATTTATTTAATAGATTATTTGTTTTGAAGTAAGCAGTCAGCTGTGACAGTAATAACTTCTCAAATACCTTGCCAATTACAGGCATTATCAATATGGGCCTGTAGTTGGAAGGGTCATTTTTTGAACCTTTTTTGTAGACTGGGGTATCTCTTGATAGTTTCAAGCTATCTGGATAGAGTGATTCTGATATACACTGGTTGATGAGTGTTGTTAAAGGCAAAATTATTGTTGAAGATATATGTTTTAGTATTTTTGCATTCATCAAGCAACAGTCAAAAGAATTTTTATTTTTTAGATTGGCAATTGTGCATTTCACAGTGGTGCAACTTATTATCACAAAAGAAAATACTGAATCAGTCACTGGATCATTTGGAATACCTGCTTCATTTCCAAGTATGTCCTGAGGGATACTGCTTCTTATAGATTCTGCAACATTGCAGAAAAATGTGTTGAAATCATCAGGGCTCAGATCTGTGTCTAGGCTTTTCTGTTTGGTTGAGTTATTTTCAAGGCTCCAAATTGCCTTTTGTGGGTTGGAAGCATTTGAAATAAAATTGTTATTGTTAGAGAGAGACACACCTTCTGTCTATGTTAATTCATAGGCGTTGGACATTACAAATAAATGTTTTAAAATAAAACCTATACAGGGGGTGTTCGACAAACATGTTTGTTTATATGTTGCATGATGATTGATGTCACTCCCGCTGACCATTTAAATTATTTTAGTGAAATGCCAATGAATTTGGCAAGAAAATAAAATAACCAAAAAACGTAAATTTTAGTGACTTTGATGGGTTTGTCGCGTCTCTTTTTTGTAAAAATATGTCATACATACAGGGTCTCTAGTAGTACCTACCATTAAGGACACTCATCCTAAAGGCAAGCTTTATAGGAAGCAAAGCTAACATCAGGCTTTCTATTTTTTGGTTATTATTTTTGACATGTTTTCCTCAGATTCGCATTGGCGTTTTGTTTTACACAGTATGAAGGTACTTAAACTATATATATTTATGTAATTAGAATTAAAAAGTTATGCTGCAAACTATCTTGAAACTGTATCATTATTAAATAGATCTTTAGACTGTGTTAAAACCACATTTTTAAAATAACAACAAGCCGTCAATGCGAAACGGAGGAAAACATGTAAAAAATTATAACCAAAAAAATAGAAAATCAGAGTTAAGCTTCGCTACCTGTAAAGCTTGCTTGATGATGAGTGACCTTACCTACCATGCCTTCAAAGAGATAAATTTTTGGATAATATTCATCATATTAATGTTTAAATCGACAAAATTGTAGGATTTTTTGTGAATTTTCAAAATGTGATGTCAAAAATTATTTTTAAGTCCACATAATTTTGGTATTTTTTGTAAGTAAACTTTTTGTCTTTGCACCATAGATTTAAGTACACATACCTTCACAAGGTTGACATTTTCAAACTTATGTGATCCAATCACAACTTTAAAATGTGTCTCTGCATTCTTGGGCACATTATGCATATAGCTCTCATTTATGACTTCCAAATGGAAAGGCTCAAAATTTGCTTGCAGTTTTTCAGTTATAGACTGTGAGATATGGGGTCCCTCCATTATAATTTTTTTTCCAGAGAATGTTCTCAAAATAGGTGTTGCTAGTTTGAGCATGAGTAGTAGGTAAGGGCTATTTTTACAGGTTACAGTTACGTAAGAATTTTTTTTCTATTTAACTTTTTTCACATAACACCAAGGACCACACCACAAAGAACTTTTTAATTTACCTGAAAAAAAGTGTTTTTTTCAAAAAGAAAATAAAAACAAAAGTCAGCTGTTTCAAAAGTGAGGTTGGAAAGTCCATCATGGGTGCGCTCACAAACTAAGGAAACAATACCCATGTAAAATGGAAGTAGAAATACAGGGCGTGCTGAAATTAGACGTCAATATTTTAACCACTATAGTTGATGTTCTATTTAAGTGGCACCGCGTCATAGCTATGGTAAACCAAATTCTGCGGCAAAATTTAAGTAAAGAAGCCTTAAAAAATTAGTGTTTCACTTTGTACGTGCAGTGTGCCGCTCGGGGCTTAATGTTCGAAAGATAAAACACTACGACCTTTTAAAGGAGCGATCAAATAGGTACCTACCTGATAAATAAAGATCCGAAACATAAAAGAGGATCTAAAATTATATTAAAATGTGCGCAAATATTGATTTAGTTGCAAAGACGGTAATTTGTTTTGTGAAAAGCTCCGTCATGATTTGACATACTGTCAAAACAACAACGAATAGAAAACGTCAAAGCCCTGTTAAATCAATAATATGTTCGTAAAAACCAGGTAATAGTATATATGTTCCTTTTTAATGAAATCGTTTAGAAGAAGACATCAATAAAAAGCAAGTAAAATAGTAAGCTAATGACTAATTAGTGCAGTGCAAATTGGGAATCAATATCAATAAAAAAATTAAAGGAAGTGCGTGCCACTGTATGTACCCCACTACTCACTTCCCGCCCATCAAGGTTTTGATGACGCGGTGTCACTTTAATACAACATCAACCAAGGCCAACACAAAATAGAGGCCACGACCCTGAAAAAATCAGCTGTTCTCCCGGGGCTGAATTTTACATTGGGTCTTATGGGAGGTCAGACGTTTTTTTATGATATTTTCAAAATGGCACTACAGATTTCCGCAAAATTTCAGTCAAATATTCTCAGACACCATCCCGATATTCCACCAAATGTTGGTAAGGAAGCAACATGATTAAAAGGTTAAAATCTTCAAAATTTAGCATTCCTTATTTTGAATTCAAATTACCCGCCATGTACCACATGCCAACTGTTATATTTGACATGTATTTGACTTTGTCATATGTGATTGTCACATTCGCTTCTGCTTTAAACTTAATTTTTGTGTGAGCTAATGAAGCGGCTATGAAAAATTAGGGCTTTCTATACATTTAAAAAAAATTGTTCTTCCAGAATAAAGTAAAAACAATCTCAAAAACGGCTTCATTAAAAAAAAATCAAATATCCATGAAACGTCATTCCAACTCAGCTGTGTCGTAACGTGACCATCAAAAAAAAATCAGCCCCGGATGTGACGTCAACAAAGTGGAGGATCGTGGCCCGTCCATTTTGATAGCCCTGCATCAACCAAGGCAACACAAAAATAGAGGCCACGACCCTGAAAAAATCAGCTGATCTCCCGGGGCTGAATTTTACATTGGGTCTTATGGGAGGTCAGACGTTTTTTTATGATATTTTCAAAATGGCACTACAGATTTCCGCGAAATTTCAGTGAAATATTCTTAGACAAGATCCCGATATTCTACCAAACTTTTGTAAGGATGCAAGATCATTAAAAGGTTAAAATCTTCAAGATTTAGCATTTCTTCTTTTGAATTCAAATTACCCGCCATATACCGCATGCCAACTGTTATATTTGACATGTATTTGACTTTGTCATCTGTGTTTGTCACATTCGCGTCTGCTTTAGACTTAATTTTTGTGTGAGCTAATGAAGCGGCTCTGAAAAATTAAGGATTACTATACATTTAAAAAAAGTTGTTCTGCAAGAATATAGTAAAAACCATCTCAAAAACGGCTTTATTTAAAAAAAATCAAATATTCATGAACCGTCATTCCAACTTCAATATTTTAAAGACAATCAGCTGTGTCGTAACGTGACCATCAAAAAAAAATCAGCCCCGGATGTGACGTCAACAAAGTGGAGGATCGTGGCCCGTCCATTTTGATAGCCCTGCATCAACTATAGAATACTACGCAGGGCTATCAAAATGGACGGGCCACGATCCTCCACTTTGTTGACGTCACATCCGGGGCTGATTTTTTTTGATGATCACGTTACGACACAGCTGATTGTCTTTAACATATTGAAGTTGGAATGACGGTTCATGGATATTTGAGTTTTTTTTTTAATAAAGCCGTTTTTAAAATTGTTTTTACTATATTCTTGCAGAACAATTTTTTTTAAATGTAATTTTATAGCCGCTTCATTAGCTCACACAAAAATTAAGTTTAAAGTAGAAGCGAATGTGACAATCACATATGACAAAGTCAAATACATGTCAAATATAACAGTTGGCATGTGGTACATGGCGGGTAATTTGAATTCAAAATAAGGAACGCTAAATCTTGAAGATTTAAACCTTTTAATCATGCTTCCTTACAAACCTTTGGTAGAATATCGGGATGGTGTCTGAGAATATTTCACTGAAATTTTGCGGAAATCTGTAGTGCCATTTTTAAAATATCATAAAAAAACCTCTGACCTCCCATAAGACCCAATGTAAAATTCAGCCCCGGGAGAACAGCTGATTTTTTCAGGGTCGTGGCCTCTATTTTTGTGTTGGCCTTGTACTACGGCCTAAAATCAGGGTTGCCAGATTTTTCAAATTAAAAAACGGGACAAATTAAGTAAATTTAAAATAAATACTAAAAATTTACATCGATTCTAACATAAAGCTGGAGTGTTTTAGCAACCAGATGGTGTGTTTTTAAAAATACATTCAATAATTTAATTTTAAAATTTAAATGTTATACCTACCTATTTAAATTTAGTGAGTTTTCTTTTTACTTGAAGAGAACTTTTAAATTAAGTTGTGTTTCAAACTTCCATTGTCTTATATTTCGATGATCAAAATTCCATGCATAATTAAATAATGATCTGCAATTTCTCTTAAAGTGATTTGTGAATTTTATTTAAAATAAACAAATATGAACCAACACATATCCGCCCTAAAATGAGAAAGTAACTTAAACAAAAAAGTAAAATATTCCTCTTCGATTGTTTTTTTTAAATAAAATTTATAAGTTATATATAAGAATATACAGACACAGGTAAAAAAATAGGACAAAAATGAAAAAAAAGCGGGAAAATCGGGACAATTTACATAAAAAGCGGGACTTTAATGGGATTTTAAAAAAGCGGGACCGAGCTACAAAAAGCGGGACCGTCCCCCCCTACGACGGGACGTCTGGCAACCCTGCCTAAAATAGAAATAAAAGTCAATTTAAACTAGGGATCAAAATTGCTTCGTTTTCGAGATGTTAAATCAAGGCCGACAAAAAAATACAGGCCACGACCCTAAAAAAATCAGCTGTTCTCCGGGGCTGACTTTTACATTGGGTCTTATGGGAGGTCAGACGTTTATTTATGATATTTTCAAAATGGCACTACAGATTTCCGCGAAATTTCAGTCAAATATTCTCAGACACTATCCTTATATTCCACCAAACTTTTGTAAGGATGCAAGGTGATTAAAAGGTTAAAATCTTCAACATTTAGCATTTTTTATTTTGAATTCAAATTACCCGCCATGTACCGCATGCCAACTGTTATATTTGACAAGTATTTGACTTTGTCATCTGTGTCTGTCACAATCGCTTCTGTTTTAAATTTAATTTTTGTGTAAGCCAGGGCTATCAAAACGGACGGGCCACGATCCTCCACTTTGTTGACGTCACATCCGGGGCTGATTTTTTATTTGATGGTCACGTTACGACACAGCTGATTGTCTTTAAAATATTGAGGTTGGAATGACAGTTCATGAATATTTGATTTTTTTAAAAATAAAGCCATTTTTGAGATTGTTTTTACTTTATTCTGGCAGAACAATTTTTTTTTAAATGTATAGTTATCCTTAATTTTTATAGCCGCTTCATTAGCTCACACAAAAATTAAGTTTAAAGCAGAAGCGAAAGTGACAATCACAGATGACAAAGTCAAATACATGTCAAATATAACAGTTGGCATGTGGTACATGGCGGGTAATTTGAATTCAAAATAAGGAATGCTAAATCTTGAAGATTTTAACCTTTTAATCATGTTGCTTTCTTACAAACCTTTGGTGGAATATCGGGATGGTGTCTGAGAATATTTCACTGAAATTTTGCGGAAATCTGTAGTGCCATTTTGAAAATATCATAAAAAACGTCTGACCTCCCATAAGACCCAATGTAAAATTCAGCCCCGGGAGAACAGCTGATTTTTTGAGGGTCGTGGCCTCTATTTTTGTGTTGGCCTTGTATAAGCTAATGAAGCGGCTCTGAGAAATTAAGGATTACTATACATTAAAAAAAATTGTTATGCAAGAATATAGTAAAAACAATCTCAAAACCGGCTTTATTTTAAAAAAAATCAAATTGTCATGAACCGTCATTCCAACTTCAAAATTTTAAAGACAATCAGCTGTGTCGTGACGTGACCATCAAAAAAAAAATCAGCCCCGGATGTGACGTCAACAAAGTTGAGGATCGTGGCCCGTCCGTTTTGATAGCCCTGGTTAAATATATAAAATAAAAATCGAATTTTTTTAATATTATGATCAGTGTTTCAGTGTATTATTTAATTAGTGAAGTTTTTTACGTTTTTTGTTAAGAAAGTAATTTCCTAAACACTTTTAAGCTAAAGAGGTTCTTCTGTTAATATCAGCTGAAGTTTTAGCCGTTTTCGAGATATGGTGTTCGATCCCGCATGCACCTAAAAAATCAAATTATTTTGAAAAAAAAAATTTTTACCTTCCGGGATGAAATTTCGTCAGTAAATTAGTTGTGCCCAATGTGGTTTTCTAAAACCGTCAAACCGCATCGAAAACATTTGATACGCGCATTAGTCACATTATTGTCAGTGGTTAATGCTGAAAATGGTGTTGATGGTTTATTTTGATAATTTGAAAAGCCATTATTAGCATTCGACTGAAAGGTAGGTTTGGGTTTAGGCTGATTTAAATGTTGAAGAGATTCCAAAGCCCTACATTTATTTTCCAAAAAAATAATTAGTGACTCGTAAGTAGGTATTTCCTCTTTATTGTGTATCTCAAAACTAGTACGTGTGGGTACATCTAATTTTTCGACTAAAATAAAGGAAAGTAAGTAACATTTTACATCGAAAGAGAGCGCCTTTAGAACTTCTAAGGATTCGGAAAATGTATCGAGTAAATTACGTAACTCTTTCGCCGAGTCATTTTTTATGGTAGCCTTCATAATCGCACTGAGTGCTTTATTTGCAATAAGTCGTTTGTTTTGATAACGATTAACCAACTTATCGTAGGCTATTTTATAGTTACTTTCCGATATTTGTACCACTGCAAGTAATTTTAAAGGCTCTCCGTCAAGATATGAAAGTAAATGTTGTAATTTTCTGACGTCACTAATATTGGCTTTGTTATTAAATTAATCGAAAAACTGATCCCTAGTTCCTTTAACTGAGGGGTTGGATCGACGCGAACATACTGGCCGATGCCCCTGTCAGTTTCAGAGAAAACTTGGGTGTAAATGACTTTACAAGAATAATAATATGTTTGAACATCCTTTCGTATTTTATCTTGAGCTTCATACTCAATGTCTGAATCATCAGGAAGTCCCATGATAACCTGGTTATGTGCAAGTCCAAATTTATCGTATAAATCCTCTAAGTCATTACCTAACCCTCAACTGTTCCTTTGCCAATAAATCCTTTTTTGCATCCTGAGAGTATCGATAGCACTCCGTTATGCTACTGGTATAAACATCACGCTTTTTAATAAGCTTTGTTAAATTTGCCATTTTTGAAATTGATTTTTGATAATTAAAGAAAATTAATTAATAACGTGAACAGTGCACAATATGATTTAAAATGATTGATAGCCGATAAAATGCACTATTCATTCGCCATCATTTATTAAAAATTGATAAGTTGCTTAGAATTCGATATAAATGGTAAAATCCACAAATAGGTACCTATGATAAGACCTGCGTGAATATTTACGCTGGAAATTGAAATAGCCTGACGAGGGGTCGGTCGAGCTGCTACGTTCGAATTGTGTAGGACAAAATATCGCGGTCGCGGATTTGCTTGTACGCGTTGATGTCCGATCCCCCCACGAACGACACGAAGTGATATTGATTTATGATGATGATCCTAAAAATAAATGGATTGTAATGATGTAATGTCTTGATTTTATCCGGTTCGAAGGACCATTATGTTAGCACAGTGCGTATGAAAAAAGAGATAATTTCGATAGCGCAAGAGGACTGTACAAAGCTTGCCGAAGAAACAGGTGTACAACACAATTTAAATCAATTTTGGTCGCGTGTTTAATAATTTATCCATAGGTTATATTGCTGGTACACACAAATGTATTATTAAGGGGTACTCACCGTAGAAACGCCGAATTGTAGTCTCCACTGGAGCCCCAGATCTTCTTCTTGGCTACCAATACAACCACTACACTTGGAAGAATCAGTTTTTGATAAATATGTCACAAATCGGAGAAAAGTTTATTGGTAAAGTTTGAAAATTCGGAGAAAAGCGATCTGCTTGCTTACGCCATTTAATTCGTTCTCGCTTGGTCTCGCGCGCGTGCGCGTAGTGTACCCCCATGCGCGGGCATACATGTGTTTTTTGAATATTAGAGAATTTACGAAAACTTAGCGTGTGCGCTAACATTAAAAACCGAAATACATTGTACTCCGGTTATAACGTACCCTCAAGGGATCAGAAAATGTGTACTTTATAAGCGGACGTACGTTATAAAAAAAAACACAATTAAAAAGTTATGTTAGAACGTAAATTTTTTATTTGGAATAAAATTATTGTTTTTGACAAGTTCTTTTGCCTACCAACTTCCGCTTTACTGGTGCCTCTCTGAATACTTTTAATAATCTCTATCTTTTCTTTTACAGTTATACATTTGCGCCGGCAATTCTCCATTTTAACCACACAAAATCGTACTAGACCATTTTTCCATGTAAGAATAAAGTCGAAACTGACGGCCTGCCGCCTGCAACTCACGTTCGAATGAGAAAACCGCGGAATCGGTTATTGAAAAATCTCTGAATTTTTCGGAGAATCACCGGTAATGTTCCGGTTTTAACGTACACTCGTACGTTATAGCCGGAATATTATAACGGAATTATAAACGGTATAAAAGGTACGTAATACCCGGTGAAAAAAGAAGAGTATTTTGGCCGAACCAATGAAATATGTAAGTAATAACCGAAAATACGTTATAACCTAGGTACGTTATAACCGGAGTACACTGTATCTAGAAAATGGCTAACTTTAGCAGATTGTAACAGGAGTACATTTTTTGCTTTGAAATGCTTAAAAAATTGTCTTTTTAACAATAAAAAAAAATTTATTAAAAAAAAACACCCAACTGCTAAATTTACTTGTAACTACTAGTCGCAGTTGGGTACAAAATTGATAGGTATATCTATAATAATGTACAAGACTCCCTTTTGAAAGACTCACTCTTAAAAATTTTTAACTAGGTGTAAGTGGATACAAAAAAACACTTTTGCCTTTAACGCGTCTAGTTTTATTTTAGAGAAAATACACTAACCTAACATAAAAAATTAATAATCTACACCTACCTAATAATTTATTTGTATATTTCGTCTATCATCCATAACTTAAGTGTAGGTATGTATTATTTATAGCAAAACATGATTTTTAGTAAGTTTGTATGGCCCTATTTTAGGTAAATTTGGCAGTGCCATGTAAAATAAAAAGTTTTTTATTACCGGAGAATAACTATACTAACTTGAGAACAGACACACAAGCAGCGTGTGTAAATTTGCGTCCATCGGGCATAGATCAAGTGTGCCAAATTTAAAAAAAAAAAACAAGCATCACGTTCACAAAGTTTCCGCGACAGACATTCCCAGTAGCATTTTAGGTTCAATAATTAAGAAAGTTTCAACTTGATTAGGTAAGCCGGTAATCTTATTTCTTCCATTTGGTAGTTTTATAGGGAAATGTGGTACTTACCTAAATGGAAGGGCAAAAAAATATCTAAGCACAAAATACGAATTAAAATATCGAAAGTACATAATATCGAAACTACAACTACAAAATATTGAATAACAAAATATCGACAACACAAAATCTCGAAACTACAAAATATCGAAAATACAAGATGTCGAAAACACAAAATATCGAAACTAAAAAATATCAAAATAACAAAATGTCGCAAACACAACCTACTGGAAACCTAACTGCACCGAACCGAACCAAATCTAACCTTTGGTTCTGTTAGGTAAGGTTTGCATCAGTTAGGTTTGATTAGGTTCGGTTTTTGAACTTTCTATTTTCGTTTGGTTAGGTCAGATTGGGTTTAGTTGGGTTAGATTAGTTTAGGTTAGGTAATGTCAAGGTCAGGTTAGGTTGAGTTTTCGAAATTTTCTATTTTTAATATTTTTTGTTTTTGATAATTTGTATTTTCGATATTTTATAGTTTCGATATTTTGTATTTTCAATATTTTGTAATTTGATATTTTGTAGGTTCGATAGTTTGTATTTTCGATATTTTGTATTTTCGATATTTTGTGATTCGATATTTTGTGGTTTCGATATTTTGTAGTTTCGATATTTTGTGGTTTCGATATTTTGTAATTCGACAAAATGTAGTTTCGATATTTTGTGTGTTTTCGATATTTTGAGTTTCGATATTTTTTCGGGCTTCCTACCTAAATATATCACAAAAAAGTGCATGCTGTGATTAAATTTGGTAAGTCTTAGATAAGTGTTATATTTTAAAACTACATATTCTCTTTTTACGTTTTGAGAATCCCTCATATTATGTCGTACTACTACCACGATGCCCCGAAAATTGGTCAAATATTGGCTAACTTTGTAATGTTTTTGTACTTAGAAACAGAAAAGAATTTAAAACAAAAATGATGTATAGCAATTAGTTCGCCATATTCTATTCTATAATCTTTGAGTTCGCCTTTGTGAGTATTTTTAAAATTCCGAAACCACTTGTTTTTCACCAATATTTTTAAAACTTAAGTTAATTTGTCTGGTTTGGTTTCATTTTATTTTCGATCTTGTCACTTTCCATAGCCTACTTAAATATTATATCAGTCAGAATTAACAGTAGCACACGACAGTAACCAACCAACTAGATAGTAAAGAACTAAAATATTTAAAATGCAAATAACTCAAAATAACTTTACTTGCACTTACTGCTCTTTTCCTTTTTAGGGTCTCATTGGGTAAAAAAATAATTTAATTTCTCTGGATCTTGGTGCAAATGTCTCTAGTACTCTATTGACAATTAACCAGCATGGTCTATTTTAAACGGAAAATAACGTATGTTTTGTTTCCCACTTGGATAGAATACTGGGTTTGTTTAGGTAATTCAGTCCCTAATTATCATAAACAAAAAAGTCCTATCTTGTAATAGTGATCTATTATCCAATTTCTGACCAGAAATGCTACTTGTGATAGGATTAACTAAGCTCGTTAAAAAAAACTAGATGGAGTTACGATCTCAAGTCAAAATATACCAAAAAACTTGTGTGTTTGTTCTTTGTATCTTTTGCGCAATATTTTTTATTTATTTAGCACATTTTAGAAGACCGCGGTCCGATTGGCATTCTAATCTCACTATTTTGGATAAACAATATGGTTAAAATAAAATATAAAATTATTTTTAAAACTATAAAGCAAAATAATATAATATGTACAGGATATCCCAAATTGGGCACTTTTGGGAGATTGCGGTTATAGTCCTTGCCATAGGCAGTTACACTTTTGTGACACTTCCAACCTCTTTATTTATTATATGCATACTGACAGCCACAAAAAAAAATATGAAAAATGGTTGAGTTATTTTTATCTGTGCGTTTTTTGTCAACCTACAATCTTTTTATCCAGAGACAATGACAGTTTTACCATTAATTTTATACCAACATGACATATTTACATTTTAATATATTTCTGGTTAGGACATATTTGGTAAACTTATCACGTCCTTGCAATTCAACTACACGTAAATTTAGTGGGAATAAGGACACTGTTGTTCTAGTAAATATACGTTTTAATCCAAAATTAAAACGTATATTTACCAGAACAACAGTGTCCTTATTCTCACTAAATTTACGTGTAGTTAGGACATATGTTTACTTCATGTCAAAGTCACAAATATGTAACACGCTATGCATATGGCATCGACTATACCTATAATGCATGTTCGTCAGTTTTCTGGCAGCGCGGTTTTACTGTTTTTTGCTAAAACTAATATTCATTATTTAAAATGAACCTTGTTTTTTTATTTCAGATGTTTAAACTTTTTTATTACTTTTGCTGTGTATGTTTTTATTGTCCTAATTACTTCATAACTAAATACAATTTAAATTTCGCATAAAAAAAAATCCAAAAAATAAATTTGACAGACAAGAAAGTTAGACACGTTCCCCCCAAAAACAAAAAGATTTTTAAATCCCCAAAAAGCAATTATAATTTTGGACAGCCTGTACAATATGTAGGTATAATATGGCTTTCACAAAGGACATATATATTTAAAAAACAAGCACACAAGACAAAAAGTGAGCAAAACATTGAAGTATGGTGCTAAGACAATCTCAAAAATAGGTATAAAAAAAAGGGTTGTCAAACCAGTATTAATTCTAAACTTCATAAAACTTAAAACTGACACATTTTGCTAACAGTTTGACAACTGTGATATTTTATATCATAGCTCTTATGTGATATGTCTTACTTGTCAGATGGCCTTTCAAATAGACTTTGCAACTCACAAATGCATATTTAAAAGTTGAAAAAAAAAGTTTTGTAAACAGTTATAGTATTAAACCAACCAAATATTGTAGTTTGAATTACGACATTTTAATCAACTAAAAATGTGGTGTTATTTTTTATTTTCATTTCAAGCCAAGATTTGACAGAACGCAAAACCATTGACGAAACAATACAATAAAAACGGACGACTGCACAAGCAAAACGTACGATAAGCATGCGTGTCTATGGGAGGCTTAAAACTTTATCTTCGTTGCCTCTTTGAAACTTGGTATTTTTTTGAAATAAATATAAATAATAAACACAAAAAATGTGAACATACAAAATGATTTAAACGTCATAATTGCCATTTTTATCGCAAGTCATTTTCTGCAAACATCTACTGATTTCGTTAAACTAGATTTCAACAACCCTTTTAGAAAGTCCAACAAATCTCAAAGTTTGAAAACGGAAGAAAAAATAAATAACAGTGACAATATTTTCAGTCCGTTTAAGAATATCTCTATATAATTACGTTTTAAATTCTATGTAAAGCTAATTTGTTTGATCATTGATCAAACCGATAATAACAAACTGATATTGGTAAATATCCATTGCGTTTAAGCCATCCTGGTTATACTCTTGTTACAATCTGATACCGACGTCTGCGTAACGATTGTAAAAAAAAATTCTAGTTCATTCACCAAAAACCTAAGATATAGTGGGCAAAATATTTTAATAAGACATTTTTTACAAGATTTAATTGGTTGTGTCAAAAATTATCTTTAAAACAAACTTTTTGAATTTTTTGTTCTGAAAAATTATTTTTATTTAAAAAAGTCCGGCTTGATCAGGCTAGAGACCCTGTACGTATGACATATTGTAAAGTAATAGAGACTCTACAAACCCATCAAAGTGACTGAAATTCACATTTTTTGATATGTTATTTTCTTGTCAAAATCATTGGCGTTTCACTAAAATAATTTAAGTTACTGGTATATCGTTTATTTTTATTTTCTGACGCCTATGGATTACCAAGGACGGAAGGTGCGTCTCTCTTTAAACAATGCTAGAGTAAGGAGAACCGGTATTTCCCTACTTTGATTTTGACTTAAATAAATTTGACTGTAATAAGTTTGTCACATCTCTATTTCTTTAAAATATCTCATACATACAGTGTCATCAGGTCTAGCCATTCCTGGTCGGTGCCAACACTCAAAAAAGCATACTCAGTAAATAGAGTCTCAGATATTTGAAAAAAAAAACGCACTGGGTTTTAAAAATGGTGTAGTGTTTAGACAGCCAAAATCTTAGTATGTGGCGCCACTGCAGGTCAAGAGAAACAAAACCAAAATGCAAATAAAGAAAAAAATAGGAAGAATAAGAAAACTACATAAACGCGCTTTGGTTTTACCATGGCAATATGGATGCTGTCGGTTTTTTTTTAAGAAAGAAAAAACTAGGTTTTGTTGATTTTAAGAACTTAGGCCATTTCATTGGCGATTACGATTGGCTATTTCTACCTAGCTGTTTTCAAAGTTAACAAGAGCTTTAGTTTGGTCTTTACCGATATCACTTTTGTAAATTTTTTGTAATAACAGATAATAAAAATTATATATTTTTTTGTTCATTATGTATCGATCAATGTTGAGCGGCTTGTCTCTCGGTAGTGAAGGGATAGTCATATTCTTTTAAAATTTGCTGCATTGTCTTTCTTTTAACAGGTGCGATCTGGAATAAAAAAGGCAAAACATTTTATATAAAAAAATTAAATCTTGAATGAAAATTGCGGTTGTAAACTTTATTTAAAAAACTATTTTTGAAAATATTTATAGCTTCATAACAAAATATTTACTGGATTTTAGAACCACCAGTCATGACACTGCTTCCAGTTGAATATAGTACAAAAATAATCAACTATCTTCTCTCTAACATTTTTTTGAACTTGTGTAGGGAGGTGGCGTCACCTAGAGTCCCTGTATGTTGACATATTTGGATAATATATCCAAATATGTCAACATACAGGGACTCTAGCGTCACCCTGACCCGCCTTGCAACTAGGGTCACTGCATCACGAAGACGCCAGGCTTCCAGGATGCAGTGACCCTACTTGCAACGTATCTGCGAGGCAGCAGTCCTGGCTCCGACACGACACATTCCAATAGCTGGCCATACACACAGAGGTTGATCCGCCGGTTTGGAACGGCGTGGTTCAAACTGGCGGATTTGTCTTTCAATTAGTGGACATTCCACGCGCCAGTTATAGCCGGTATAGATTTATCTGTGAGTTCAGACCGGCGGGCGAAACTTGTGGGTGCCGCGCTCGATATTTTAACCGGCGCAGACTTGTCTGTCGGTTTGCACTGTGCCAGGAATAACATACCGGTCATATTTTAATTTATTAGTTGAATATTATGGCACATGTTTCC
This sequence comes from Aspidapion aeneum, assembly GCA_963576565.1. Classification (NCBI taxonomy): domain Eukaryota; kingdom Metazoa; phylum Arthropoda; class Insecta; order Coleoptera; family Brentidae; genus Aspidapion; species Aspidapion aeneum. The sequence continues at coordinate 109,798,588 of OY755040.1, forward strand.
GGAATGATATAACCAAGAGCCTGTGCAGAAATTCCCACTGAAAATTTCAGATCTTCATATGATTTTCCCGTGGCAAGGAAACAAAGGGCAGCATTTAATCGCTGTTCTGGTCCAATGGCATCTCTCATTTGGGTATCTTGTTTCGTAAGATCCTCTCTTACCAAATTTAATAAAAGGTCATACGTGTTAATATCCATTCTTAAATAATTTTTAAAATCGTCTGGATCATTTTCTCTTAACTCTTTAAATAGAAGGTCATGGCTAAATAGTTTCCTCTTAAGGAAATAACTCTTAACCCACTTCGAACGTCTCTTTTTTAAACCATTATGCATTATTTTCATATTAATAATCATTCCCATACACAGTGAAAAGGGGCCTACAGACACGCGAACATTTCCAGAGATTAGTACGCGCGTACAAGTTTGCGCATACTAATCTCTTCGTGTGTAGACAATATCCGCCTAAAATATCTCTCGAAGATTAGTTCGCGCGCACAATGTACGCGAGCAAATCTCTCGGTGTCTAGGCAAAACGCATTGATAATATCGTGTTTATGTTTAAAACGTTTAATTTTGTCTTCGTGTGTGTAGGCAATTCCACCAAACGTACATGTATGCAGAGATTAGTTCGCGTACTAATCTCAAGAAATGCTCGCGTGTCTGTAGGCCCCTTAACGTGTCATTTTTACTTTTAAGACAACGTTACATATTTGTTTATTTAGGTAAATAATCAAGGCTCTTTGACTCGTCTTCTGTACACAAATCAAGGGTATTTTATAGAGCTAGGTTTGGAGGTTATATAGTGTCTAGGAAGTTACCTTAAAAGGAGGCATTCCATCGAATTACTGTGGACACTACGCACATCGCATTATCTGGACATCGTAATTGGAATTTAAGATCACAGGCTTCGGGAAAATCACAGAAAACTTTTGATTGTTTTGTTTATTTCTGTAGTTTCGTCGTTTACTTGACGCTCATAAAGTTAAACAGCTGTTATGCTGGGGAATGGCGGCGTTGCCGCATCACAAATGGTTTCAGTAACAGGAAGGAAACATTTAGATGAACATTTCATTCTCTTACGGTTATTTTCGAGGATATTGGGACAATCCGAACCTCATATCCTTCACGGATTAGCTAGTTTTGATAGTACGAAAACATATTTGGGTCGACCCGGAACAACCGAGGCTCCGCCCCTTTGATATCTTTATTAATTTGATGAGGAGAAGATAAAATAAATACGAGTTATGCACTTTTGTAAATGGGAGATAAACGAGGGATAAAAACCAAGACTAAAAGAATAAACGAAATCGTGTGAGTTAACATCTGAACACTCTTGTGCTGAGCTTCTTAGCAGTAGTTCAGTGTGTATTTTTGGGTTCAGGTTCAGAAACAACTTTATTACTGTAGAAATGTTTTACAAAAATGGCGTTAAACCATATGAATATTAGAGAAAACATTTATAAAGAGCGAAGGAAACTTTCGACTAAGACTGTAACTGGAGTGCAACTAAATTCTGCGCTCAGTATAACTTTACTCATATGGGAATTGGTTGAGTGTTCGAATATTCCTGGGTTTGATGCATGCCCTGGTCTTCAGTAATTGATTTTACAGTTGATGGTTTCAATGCTGAACTTCTTACAGTCCGGTAGGCAAATGTTCGGACTATGTATGGAGGGTGTCTCGACGTCCTTGTTATAACAATTTCAACCGTGGAAATAGATCCGACAACACCTCAATGCACGTTTTACATACTTTCAATGTCCCCTTGGTCAGTGCTGGCCCCTACATACCGGTATGGAACTATTGGTGTATTTCCTCATTGGTTAGTTTGAAAACCGCGGGTCTTTTCTTCCAGTCTCGTTTTACTGTCCCCACTCCCCACCACATTTGAAAAACGGTTTCCGGCCACTTCATTTTTTGTGTTCTGCCTGGTCTGTTGCTAACGAATTTTGGCTGGGTCGACAACAGTTTCTGGGATCGCCTTTGTTTTTGGTTTTTGGCACTGCAGCGAATTGCAGGAGATATCCCAGAAACTGTAGAAGTGAGTCCGTCGTGTTTAGGCGAAATCTAAAGTGACGCTCATACCCTTTTGAGGGGATTTTAAGTCGGCCTACGCCATTTGTACGGGGAAGAGCATTGGTAAGTTCGATTTTATTTTTTTCATTTTTTTTATTATTTGAGGACTCTTCAAGATAATATTCGCCTCCCAAATTGTAATTATTTTTCGTGTGAAGTGTACTTTTTTTTGACAAAAGACGTGGGGAATTTTTGGCGTTTTTATATTTTTCTTTTAACCACGTGTTGGATAAAAACTATATATTGTTTTTCTCCTTTGTCTACAGCCCTGTCCATTCCATCGACAGCGGTGCTGGACGCTGGTGGGAAGCCGGACGAGCCAGTTGTAACCCTGGGAAAGGTACGTAGGGTTATTTTAGTTCATCTGTTTAAATCTGCTGTATTTTATTGAGTCGACATGGGGTTCTCCAGGAAACTGAAACATTTCATTTTCCACAGGGTTTTATGCTCGGGCAAGAAACCAACAACATTTTGTCCACGCTGTGCTGCCCTAGCGTGATGTGCTAAGTGGGCATTAGGGGAGGCGCGGGCAAACCAGGAGCAGCAGTAGCAGTGAGGAGGTGTCTGGACAACTCCAGGTTTACAAACTAGAACACACATTTATACATAAAATAATCAAGGACCAAGGTAGGAGCAAGCCTTAACGATAATTTTTTTTATATATAATTTTCACAATATAATTTAGACATAATCTTTTCCAATATAATTTAACACCTCTTGTAAACGCAAGATAAGGTATGACGTCATAACCCCAATTTTGCGGTATTATTAAGCTAAATTTTATTGTGAAATTGCTCTTGCGGTTATTTTGGCGCTGACTCGTTCCCACCAATTTCGTTGATTTATATTTCATGTTTCAAGTATTTTTCTCAGATTTCAATATTTTTTTTTTTGTATTTTAATCAATTTCATTTTCATCCTCCTGTGAAAATATACAAGATGAACTAAATTTCTGTGTTATTTGTACAATCCAGTGAACCAACTTTGCGGAGACAAAAGAGAGATGAGATTACATGTTTTAGCGGTTTCTTTACACATTTTTACCTCATGGGGTAGATCTCGGACTGGGTTGCTGTCTGTCTCATTCTACCTAACATAGAATGATGACAGCAGATATTTGGTCCAGATCTCCCCTATGATGGAACGATTTTGGAAGTATATTTTTTTTACAATCATTCATATAATTGAGTCCTATGCTACTGACTCAGATGTAGGTACACTATGACCTGTTAAAGGAGTCCATCTACCTGTAAAGTGCTTCTAGTTTTATCATTTTGATTCAGTTAAAAATCTTTTAGAATTTTATCTCGTTTATTAGTCAATTTTTTTTGTTTTTTATTACACAAATACTCTGGAAGCCTCGGAAGTAAGTAGAATTTCATTGTTTAGCTGCAACGTTTGGGTTGAACTGTATTTTATTTAAGATCTTCTTTGTAAAACATTGGTATTAAATAATGTGGCGCACTTAAAATTTTCTTATTTCTGAACCCCCCCTTCTCCACTGTATAAAAGTTACCGGGCATATCAATGTTTTACCTAGCTGGAAAATACAGTTCTGCTTCCAGATATTCGTTTAATTATTCAGTGGGTTTTTTGTGTCACAAAATGGCGGCAACGTCTTTAAGCTGCCACAAATGTCACACAACGCATTTTAATAGGCCACAAATTGGCGCCCTACGTGTGTTTTTGGCTAGTTTTTTAACATCTGATGTAATTTCTTTTTGATTTTTTATATTTGGAAAAAAGAAAAAAGTTTTTGAATTTTTTTTGAATTTTTTTTTAGGGAAATTTTTTTTTGTTGTTACAGCCATAGCCAGGTTTCAGTCTTTCAGTGGCTGTCGGTGGTTTTGACACTCAATCATTTTTTTTTATAAAAAAAAATGAGATTTTCCATCATTGTTGGTTTTGATAACACTTTTTAAATATTTTTTAGCAATATTTGAACGTTGATTTGAAATTCGTTGTTGCTCTGTTGATCCTCATAGTTTTTTTGTTAGCTTATCTTCACAAGTTTTTTATTGGAAAATAAAATATTCATTGTTATTTATTAAGGAAGAATAAGTGGATAGAGAGTGTTAGCTCCCGCTAAATTTCGCGGTTGTTTATATATATTTTTAAAAACACACAACTGTATGAAAGGCAAAGCGCATTCAGCGTATTTGGACATGCGCACCAACAACCGGTGAGATCATTTGTCAATCGCCTAGAGAAAAGGCGTGTTAATTTCGTTCTCCAACTATTTTCAAATATCTACACCTGAAAGTGCTTGAATTTTGTGTACTGAAGCATAGAACTAGAAACTTCAACCCTTCAGCTACGTGGTGACATCATTAGATCCATTCGGGGGCCCCTGGGAACGAGGAGAACTTGACTGCAAAGGAGGTGAGTGCTTGTCTTTGATTACCGTTGTGTGGTTTCAACCATTTTACCTATGGACATTTTGATTATTTCGTAAAATCATATCAATATATTTATGTTTGCTCGCGATATCATTAATTAATAATATTTACAGTCCATTCATTGCCTTTAACGTTTTTCTATCCGTGGGCTAACATAAAAGTGTTCCTTTCGAGCCGAATTATTTTTAAATAATAAATCCATACGACGGTAGTAATAAATTATTTGCAATAAGACGGCGGCCTTGAATTTTTTCGCAGCAGCGTCGTTGAAACGTCGACCGGAGAAAGTAGCCGGCGCAGTACGTGTTTTTGGTCCGCTGCCATGGTAACGGGTCTACTCCGCGTGGTGTAAACAAAACGAGTAGGAGTCAAAACAAAACAAAACAAAAGTTCAGTGGTGTATCATATCATTTCGATATTTAAAACAATTTTTATCAATTGGCGATAGATTAGTGCATATTTTCGACAATTCGTCATTTTTCTATTTCAGAAGCATTAATTTAGCGTTAATTGTATATTTACCGACAATTTCGTCATTTCAAAGGTAAAATCATGTCTGTCAAAAAAGCCGTACAAAAACGCAAGGGTTTTTTATCTGCGATCACCGAGTGTTATGTGTTGTCGCAGACTGCGGAAAAAGATGAAAGAGCGAGAAACGAGTTTCAAGTGAGGTATGCCGATTTGGATGAAACCCTCGATAAATGCATGCTGGCACATAATGACGTCATTATGTTGCTAGACGACTCGGACGATGAGGAATTTAAAACGCAGGATGCGATCCTTTCAGAAGCTCGTAAATATTTTTATGCGTGTAAGGGGGTTTACTCTAAAATATTTCCGGTTGAGGCTCCATCTTTTTCGGGATCATATGTTCGACAAAAGGAATACGAAACTCCAAAACTCAAAGAGTTAGGTATTCCCATATTTCGAGGTGATAAAAAATTATGGCCAAGCTTTTTCGATCTTTTTAATAACATTATAGATCAAAATCAAAGTCTAAGTAACGTTCGAAAACTTCAATATTTATTTTCATATCTCGAGGATGAGCCTTTAAAATTGATATCAGGGATTAGCTTATCTGATCAAAATTATAAAATTGCTTACGACAAATTAGTCAATAGATATCAAAACAAGCGAGATCTCGCAAATGATGCTTTAAGCTCAATTATGAACTCCACCTTAAAAAACGAGTCAGCTAAAGAATTGCGTAATTTAATTGACACCTTTTCTGAATCCCTAGAAATTTTAAAATCACTTAGCTTTGACGTTGACAGTTGGGATTTTATTATTTTTTTCATTTTATTAGAAAAATTGGATATTCCAACGCGTTCAAATTTCGAAATGAGTCACGCCAATACTAATACCGAAATTCCCACTTTTCAGTCACTTTTTCAATTTCTAGAAAAAAGATGTAAAGTTTTGGAATCACTTCCTCAATCAACAGCACCCAAAAAGGTGCCTATCTATCAAAAATCAAATTCTATGCAAAATCAGTCTGGGCAAAAGCCTACCTATCAAAATTCAAATTCTATGCGAAATCAGTTTGGGCAAAAGCCTACCTATAAATCATCCAACTCGCCTTTTATAGGACTGGCTGGCACCTCAACTAATTCGAGTACGGGAATAAAATGTTTCCGATGTAATCAAGGTCACGTGCTTTCGAAATGTCAAACATTTCTTGATCTCTCACCTATCGATCGCCTATCTTTCGTAAAACAGAAAAAATTATGTCTAGCGTGTTTTCATCCCTTACATAATGTAGATACGTGCAAATCAAAATATTCATGCAGGACTTGCAATAGTAAAAGGCACCACACTTTAACTCATATCTTAGAAACTAATCAAGCGTCTGGAAGCCAAGATACTAGTCCTGTCATTCACACACCACCTGTCAATAATCTTCATGTGTCATTAAATGCCTCAGGACCTTCAGGTACCTTTCTTTTATGCACCGCCATAATAGATGTTATGGACGGTTGCGGAAATTTTCAACCTGTAAGGGCACTGCTTGATTCTGGATCACAGACTGGATTCATCAGTGAAAAGTGTATTCAGCGTCTTAATCTTCCTAGGCGAAGTTACACCACTGAAATATTCGGATTAAATCAGATGTCTTCTTTTACTTCCAAAGGGCTCGTTCAATGTCACATTAAGCCACAAGGACAAGTCACTCCTTTACTTAATTTCGAAGCAATTGTTGTTCCACAACTATGTTCCAATATGCCTACATTCTCCTTGAACGATAATCAGTGGAAACACTTGGGAAACCTTAAACTTGCCGACCCAACTTATTTCAAATCTAGACCTGTGGACCTGGTTATTGGTTGCGAGCTATTCGCACAGATTTTCAAGGAGGGCAGGGTTCTTGGACAGGTAGGGCAGCCTTCAGCCCTTGAAACTATCTTTGGCTGGGTCGTCATGGGAAAGGTTGACGAAGTAGGTAGTCTTACGGAACGAACCAGTTGTTTTTTAACGAGTCATTCGCCTCCTTTAGAGGTCATTCTCCCTAGGTTTTGGGAAATCGAACATTTGCCTAAAAAACAAATCTTATCAAAGGAAGAAAAACAAGCAGAATCAATTTTTACTGCTAGTGTATTACGGCAACCGAGCGGTAGATTCATGGTAGATCTTCCGTTTAAAGATAAAATAAACCCTGACCTAGGAAATACTTATCCGCAAGCTTATCGTAGATTTTTACTTCTAGAAAATAGATTAATCAAAAATCCTGATCTGTACACTGCCTATTCAAATTTCATGCAAGACTATATCGATTCTAATCATATGAGTTTGGTTTTATCTAGTCAACCAAAGGTCGATGTATCGTGTTTTTTAGCACATCATTGCGTTTTAAAGCCCGAAAGCTTGAGTACAAAATTAAGGGTGGTCTGGGATTGTTCAGCAGTCACCCCAAAAAATATTAGTCTCAATGACACATTGTTATCTGGACCGAAACTTCAAAAGGATATTGCTTCTTTAATCCTTACATTTCGTCTTAATCCTATTGCCTACATTGCTGATATCAAACAGATGTTCCGTCAAGTCCTTATCAATCCTTGTCACCGTCCTTATCAAAGGATATTGTGGAGGTTTTCTCCACAGGACCCACTTTCAGTGTGGGAACTTTCTACTGTCACTTTTGGCATGACATGCTCACCTTTTCTAGCCATGCGTACCTTAAATGAGCTGGCAGAGAGAGAAAAGGAACGTTTTCCTATGGCTAGTACTGTTCTAAAAACGTCAATCTATATCGACGATATCTTGGGAACTAGCCCTTCGCTTTCTGAAGCTCTCTCCCTTCAAACAGAACTCAATGATTTGTTGAAGTCGGGAGGATTTGAACTTAAAAAATGGGCAAGCAATTGTCCTGAGTTATTAGCAACATTGCCAGAGTCCGATCGTCAAATGCCTCTCTCTTTCGACAAGGAGGAACCCCACTTTATCAAAGTTTTAGGACTTCAATGGCATCCAAAAAACGACATTTTTTCTTATCAATGCCGAATGAAGGACAAACCCCCAACCAAACGTTCTATTTTATCTATCATAGGGACAATCTTCGATCCCTTAGGTTTTCTTTGTCCCTTGTTGCTACAAGCAAAATTTATTTTGCAACAGTTGTGGATATCGAAAATAGGCTGGGACGAAGAACCAGATTCTTCTATCATCGACTCTTGGAACAAACTTCGTTCTGAATTCCCGCTTCTTTCCAATTTTCAATTACCTCGACAAATCAAACTGTCAAAAACCAATACCTGTCAAATCATCGGCTTCTGTGACGCTTCAATTCGAGGCTACGCAGGCGTCGTATATTTTCGTGTAGAAGAGGAAAACAATATATCTGTTTCTCTCATATCTGCAAAATCTAGGGTCGCGCCTATAAAGTCACAAACTTTGGCTAGGCTAGAACTCCTAGGCGCATTTCTTTTAAGCGAATTAATTGACTTCGTTTTATCTAGCTATGAAGGAAAAATAACTTTTACAAATATCGTTACTTTCTGCGATTCGCAAGTCGTATTGCACTGGCTTTCATCCCCTCCTAATCGCTGGCAAACCTTTGTTGGAAATCGCGTCAGTAGAATCCAAGAAATCATTCCCTCAAACTCGTGGCGCTACATTCCTTCTGCTTTGAATGCAGCCGATATTGCGTCACGAGGGGCCACCCCTTCACAGCTCATGTCACATGACATGTGGTGGAACGCACCGTCGTTTTTGTGGTCTCCCGAAAACGAATGGCCCGATTTTCATAAATCAAAAATGCCGATTGGTTTCGGAGAGATTAATCTGGAGGAAAAGCCAAAAGTCTGTTGCAATGCGATAATTGATGTCAACTTCTTAGATCAGCTTCTTATCAAATATTCATCTATATCAAAAATTCAACGTATCATTTGCTATGTCCTTCGAATAGTTAACCTTTTTCAAAACCATTCCTATCAAAAACCCACTAAGCCGCCGGACCAAAAAGTTATTTTTGAGAATATTGTTTTTCCTACCACCGGTGAGATGCAAAGTGCGTTACACCTTCTTATCAAACGCGTTCAAGGTTCTTGTTTTTCTGAGCTTTTTTCTGCGTTATCTAAGGATAAACCAATACCGAAACCTTTGCGAAAACTTTCACCTTTTCTTGATGAGAATAATATCATTAGAGTCGGTGGCAGATTACAAAAATCTGACCTTTTGTCTTATTCTGCAAAACACCCCGTCTTACTTTCGAGTGACCATCGTTTAACTACACTTCTTATCGAGTCCGCTCATCGACAATATCTTCATCCTGGGTTTAAAACATTACATAATCTGCTTTTACAGCAATTTTGGATATTATCTGCCAGACGGGCAATTCAAAGAACCATATCCAAGTGCTTGCAATGTTTTAGAATCAACCCTAAACCCTATAGACCGCCCATAATGAGTTCACTTCCCGCTCATCGAATCAATCAGCTTAAACCTTTTTCGAGTGTAGCTATCGACTTTTGTGGACCTTTCTTTGTGATTCCTCATCGTTACCGTGGTTGTAGAGCTTTCAAATCGTATGTCTGTGTGTTTGTCTGTACGGCCACACATTGCGTGCATTTGGAATTAACCATGGAACTGTCCACCGAAGGGTTCGTAGGTGCATTCCATCGATTCATTTCTAGACGCGGAAGCGTGACGCAATGCTGGTCAGATCAAGGCAGTAATTTTATAGGGTTTCGTAACCAATTACTGGATTACGCAAGAAGTGCTGCCACCAGACTTTCTATTCGTTGGCATCTGGGACCTCCTCTCAGTCCACATTTCAATGGCCTGGCAGAAGCTGGCGTCAAAAGTTTTAAAACTCACTTTGTTCGAGTTGTCGGCGACCAGAAGTTGTCTATCATGGAGATGTCCACCCTTACCTGTCGCATAGAAGCCGTACTTAATAGTCGCCCTTTATCTCCTGCCTCTTCAGACCCACACGATCTTCAACCTCTTACCCCTGGGCATTTTTTGACACTTGAACCCCTTAATTCAGAAATTCCGGAGTCAGATTTGTCCGAGGTTCCCCTAAATCGGCTCTCGAGATGGCAACTAATCCAAAAACTACATAATGATTTTTGGAAACGGTATTCTATAGAGTATTTGCATACGCTACAACAGCGACACAAGTGGACTGATTTGTCCCCAAATATCAAATTAAATGATTTGGTTATCATAACAAGTGATCACCTTCAATCGCCTTTGAAATGGCCGGTCGGTCGGGTCATCGAACTGCATCCCGGCGGGGACGGTCAGGTGCGTGTTGCGACGGTAAAAACGGTTACCGGTGTTTATAAGCGGCCAGTTGTAAAACTGTGCCTCTTGCCAAATTAAAAGTAATTTTAATTTTCTACCTTTTACCGGGTATTACAATAGGTTTTTTATTTTTAATTTTTTTTTTGAATTTTTTGTTTTGTTTGTTTTGCCTTTTTTCGGGATTTCGTTATCTCTAAATAAACTTACGATACTTATCTATTTTCATTCATTTATATTTATCGGTCGATTCTTTTTCTTATATCTATATCTGTCCGGTTGAGATTCTAAATTTGTGTGTTTTGGAGGGCAGTTATGTTAGCTCCCGCTAAATTTCGCGGTTGTTTATATATATTTTTAAAAACACACAACTGTATGAAAGGCAAAGCGCATTCAGCGTATTTGGACATGCGCACCAACAACCGGTGAGATCATTTGTCAATCGCCTAGAGAAAAGGCGTGTTAATTTCGTTCTCCAACTATTTTCAAATATCTACACCTGAAAGTGCTTGAATTTTGTGTACTGAAGCATAGAACTAGAAACTTCAACCCTTCAGCTACGTGGTGACATCATTAGATCCATTCGGGGGCCCCTGGGAACGAGGAGAACTTGACTGCAAAGGACGTGAGTGCTTGTCTTTGATTACCGTTGTGTGGTTTCAACCATTTTACCTATGGACATTTTGATTATTTCGTAAAATCATATCAATATATTTATGTTTGCTCGCGATATCATTAATTAATAATATTTACAGTCCATTCATTGCCTTTAACGTTTTTCTATCCGTGGGCTAACAGAGAGCATGGGAGTTTTTGTTCAACAGCGTCCAAATCATGTCTTAATTCTTTGAAGTTTTTTTGTATGAAAAACATGTTTTAATTTTTTTTTAGGAAAAATAAATACAACAATGTAAATTTACTTCAATTTTTTTTTCGTTGATTTATAGGTGGATGGACCTCCAGACATGGTCTTTTTATGTTTTAAATATATGACATAGGTAGTGTGTTTTTTTCTAACAATTTTTTTCTGCAGGTTCATTTATTTATATTTTATTATTTCCTGCTTGTGATAAGATAGAAATTAATTAATATTAAACAGATTATTTTTTTGGTCAATTTATTGAGGTCAACAAGTTTTTTTTGATTTTAATTTTTTGTGGGATATCACCAGTTGGAAATTGGAATATTTTTACAGGGTTTCACACAAATTTTTCTTGGCTGAGTTGTTTTAAAGTAAATATAGCTTAACAGATGGTAGCTTTGTTTAGTTGAAAGTATTAATTAGTAATGAAAGAAAAGGAAAATGAGTTTATTTTGCTTTGTCATTTTCTTTTCTTGTTTTTTTGGAGGTAACTGTTGATGACAATTAAGAACTTACGTCACTCAGTTACATCGGGTCAGAGGAGGGTACTACTACTAGTGTCGGCTCGGGAGGTTAGGAAACACAAGGCTAAAATCCCTAGAGTGACACCTTGGCTGAAGATCAATGCCAAAAGTCCAGTTGGCATTTTTTTTTTGGGGTATTTTGTTTGAAAGTTTTTTTAGGTCTTTGGTTGCCAGTTTAGTTGTCTAGTTGTGTTTTTGTGACTGGTCAAATTTTTTTTGGTAGAAAATACAGCGTTGGGCTTTGGAGTGCATTTTTTAAAAATGACCTACGGGTATTTCTATCAATTAAAGTTTTTCTGGTTCACAATTACTTTTGTCTGTATTTTTTCTGCGTTCAGGTCATAGCTTGGTCATGGCCAATGGAGAGCAAACATTTATGTTTTGAGCCTTGAGAAGTTTTGCCTGCTCCGGATTGAATACAGAGAAGATGAATTTGAAGCCCAACTAGATATAATACCACAAAAGAAATGTTTAACTGAGACAGATATAGATATAAGTTTTTTGATTTTTTTTTGGTTCATTTGTAAAGTTTAGGAATTTCTTAAGTAATGTCATTTTGAGGCCGAAAATTGGTCAGTGAATTTAAGAGAGACTTTCAACTAAATATACATACTAGGCGGTGGTAATTGGTAAAAATATTTCAAAATTTTACTACTTTTTTAAACAATGTAATTTTTCTTAAAAAGATTAGTTTTTTCGGTAAACATAACTTCTAGAATTCTTGTTTTGGTCAAAAACGGTTTGTATAGTGGTCGTAGTTTTAAAGGGTGACCAAATAGATAACTTCTTGAGTTACAAAAGGGGAACTTTTTTTGTCTTAGTTGATCAGGCAGGAATAAATAAATCTTTTTACTTCCGAATCATAATTTTAAATAACAAGATTTATTGGTTAAGTGTTTGGGTCTTATAGAAAAAAACGTTTTGTTTTTGGAGGATACTGGTATGATATGAAATTATTTTAATTTCATGCCAAATGTTGTTTGACGGCAGATATGCTAGTCTTCAGTTTTTTTGTTAGTTTGCATTTCAGGACAGTGGCGTGTACTTAAGGGGGCCTTACATCTGCGCCCATTGTAAAGCATTTTTTATTTTAAAATAATTTCATACTGGTGACCTCAAATAATGAAGCAAATTTTTAAATTACAATACACTTTGGTGGAATAAATGGGAAAGTGTTCAGGTTAAACAATAAATTTAAGATCATTGATTTCTAAAAAAAGATTTCAATCTAAGAATAAATTTAAAAACAATAGGTTGGTTTTCTTTGATTCGACTAAACAATGAAGAGGGCATATATTTTTTTTTGCTATGCATAATACGATTGGAACAGTACCTTTTGTATTGCAATAATTAGGGGTTTTCCTCCCGCGAGCTGGGTGGAAATCGAAAGAATGTTTGGTTCGGAGTGTAGAAATCGAGGAACGAGGACTTCCTGCTAATCTTTTTAGGATTTCGCAACTTCGGTTTTCGCTAAATTAAAATACATCCAAATTTGGCCTACAGGCTGAATCTCGCATTTTCCAGGACCTTGCAGATTCGCGGAGAAAGACAATTTTTGTGATCTGTTTAGTTATGATAGGAATTAATAGTAACATGCACATGAGGGAACTAGATATATTTAGGTTAAAAAGTAGTAAGAACACTGATCTGAACAATTTTCCATAATAGTGTTCTATTTTCACAGGGTGCTTCAAAATATCTTCACCCTTTCTTTGAAATAAGATATTGTTTCGCCTGTGGGTGCTTGGCCGGTTAAAAATATATAGGGTACAGATGGGATTGGAATGGAAATCACAAGTTTTTGGGTTTTATTGACATTATACTTAGGGAATAGGGGAAATGTCTAATAAAAAGTTTTTTGGTTATAGGCCGAGTTTTGTTGAGATAACAAAAATTTAATTGGGGCCGGGAGTTTTATTATGCTCTTTTAAAATTAATGTAATAGTTTTGGCTTCTTGATTTTTGTTTTCTGGGTTTTTACGCAGGATTATTCCCAACTGTTTCATTTCAAAATATTATTTGTAGGTGATGGGGTCTCATTAGCCCTTGGACATTTGGTAGTTTTGCTTTGACTGATAGTTGTGGAAAGGGCCCAACTTAATTTTATATCTCGTGAACACCGGGAATAAGGATCTGAGAATGCATTAAGCAGTAAAAATTTTTTTGATTAGATGTTGTGTGTAAAGACACTTGAGTAGGCAGATTTAGTTTTACAACGTTATAGGTGAACCTTGGAATTGTTTTCATATTTGTTTTTTGAAAGTCACACAAGATAATTCTTTACGGAGTTGAGTGCAAAGGTTCTTCACATTATAGTGGTACAGTAAATAAGTACTAACGTTGCTTATTTCCTTAAGTAATAATTTTAAACAAATACACTAACATCGGTGGGTTTTTGGAACATAAATATTTTTTTAAACTTTTCCTAAACTGATTGGTTTTTTTGCAATCACGATTTTTATACCTTATGGTTCTTAAGTAAATTTTATTTTCAATCATTTTTTTTGTATAGCAAATTAATTTTTCTAGCTTATTTTTCACATTGCCACAGTTTTGGGAGAGGAAAGGGAATTGACAACTGTTTTTTTTGAAGGAAAAGAACAAAAACTGTTGCATGACAACTCGAATAAGATTTTTCTGGTGTTGATTTTATAAAAATTTTTTTAAGGTTCACTAATAGGAGCTGCAACCCCACTTAAACATTTTAAATTTTTTTTGAAAATATTTTTTAAATATTTTTTTTTAAATATTTTTTTTAAGGAAGGAAACTTGATTTTCTTGTTGGAAAATTTTCTTTTTGATGCATAGTAGTACCTTGCCCTACAATGGTTTTACCAGTTTATTTAAATATTTTTTTTTTCTGAATTAAAATATAATATCATTTCAAACACTCGCGTTTTAACAACCTATCATCATTTGTTTTAATTTTTTTTTCTCCCTACTCGAAAGTACCATCAGGGTAGAGTAATATTTTGGAAATTTTAGTGAGCCAATTCATTTTTCTTATTATTGGGCTACTGTGGGCTTCACCAAAAAAAAAATTTTTAAAATTTTTTTTTTTGGGCACCTTTCGGTACGATCCTAGGGTCTTTTTGACCATGGGTTGATGCATCAATTTTGGTTTAAATTTTGGGAATTTCATGTTAACGATTATTAGAGAGTTGCAGTCCTACCAAGACGTTATTTCTGTAAATTTTTTTATAACATCGGTAATTTTTTTGTTAATTTTTTTTTAATTACACACAACATCCTTACTAGTCTAATTCGACGCAATTTCAGCGAGCGGATTTTTTTTTATTGAGCATATTTTACGATTTCTATAACATGAACATCTGTTCCGATGTTTATTGCGTTCACTTATATATTAAGGGATGATGTGACCTTAAGCAATGCATGTTTCGTGTAAACTCAGAGTAGGTAAGCAGGTTAAAGTGGGTTTTGATTTATTCTTTTTAGAAAAATCATTGTATACGGCGATTTGGGTTTTTTTTGAGGAGTTTATTAGTGGAGCCGTTCTGCAATAGCAGGAGTATACCCTAGCGTTAACTGTGTACAACAGCTTTGGGATTTTTGTTATAGGTAGTCTGTTGTACGTTCCATTTAGGGATAAATTTACCTACTCGGTTGCTGAGGTAAACAAACATCACTTAACTTTAATTTTAATCCATTTCAGCTAGGATAAGCGCAATTATTTTTTTTTTGGTTTTACTCACGCAGGAGTGGAACATAAGACCTAAACACTGCCAAAGCTCTTGTCTCTCTTTTATTTTTTACTTTTTTTTATGGCTACTTGTTAATTCTAATTCAGGATTTAAGTAGTTATTTCTCTCTGCAGGGTTGGACGTCATAGTTGGTTGTACAAATACTTAACATAAATTATGATTACATTTTTAAATGCAAATAAATTTTATTTTCTTACTGCTCCGGTGTTTTTCGGTTTTGTTCGCGTCTGCCCGTATTTAAGTTTTATATTTTCTACATTTGTGAGAAAATTTATAGTGATTTTCACTAGTGAATTTAAAGTGAATTTTGTGTTTGTTATTGCGTGGTTTAGTTTTTATAATTGGGAGGTATAATTAACAGTTTTAATTAAAGTTTAAATCTAAAAGGCACCATGGCTGTTTCTGTGAGTCGGTTGTCTGACATAAGGTACTTAGTCAAGGACGAATTAATCTATGAGTTAACATGGAGAGGCATAGCCATTGGATCGGTGGAAGAAATGAAACAACAGCTTATGCTGATTAAGCAAAGAGAAAAGACTGATACAAGTATGAGATACCCTCCGTATCCCTTTAAATTTGGCCAGGATGCTTTTAGCTGCATGAAGAAGCTCGATAGTCTGGTACCGCTGGTAGAGAAGTTCTCTGGTACGAGTAAAGGGGGAGAGTTTAGAAAAATCGCTGTGAGGTTGGAACACGTGTTGGCCAGGATAAATAACATGAATCCGTCTAACTTTGACGAAAGTCAAACCAAAGGCATACTGGTTGCGGAAACCTTGAGTTTGATTGGGAGGTTGCAGAGCCAAGCAACAGATTTATTAAGAGTTGGCGTGACCTCAGATGATGATGAAGCATCTGAAACTCAATCAACGAGTCGAAGCTCAGACCACTCAACAAATGCTGGCAACACACCTAACCAGTCTCATTTCCCGCAACCACAGCTCTCGAGCACACAAAGAACAGCTCAACAGTCCACAAACCAACCGTCGGTCATTGCTCCAGTGCAAATGCAAGTGCTAACGAACCCAACTCAAGCACCAATACAGGCACCAGTCCCTATGCCGATTGAGAATTACGGTACATCAGCTTTTCATTATCAACAACCGTCTACCGTTCCTTTGAGTCTAGCTGCCCTCCAAAGTAGCATTGCACCAATTGCTCAGTCACGACCATTTTCATGTTCGTCGCCAGTACCAATGTCAAGTGATCCTGGTATTTCATATCATGTTGCACCTGTACCTCCGCATAAGTGGAACATAAAGTTTACAGGCGAGAGGGGTACAATCTCCGTCACCGCATTTTTCGAGAGAGTGGACGAGTTGAGTCAGGCTAGAGGAGTCAGCAAAAAGGTTTTACTGAATTCGGGCATTGATCTTTTTGAAGTCAGCTTATACTTTTTACAAAGATGTACGTAGAGAAGTCCATACATGGGAACAGCTGGAACAAAGGTTCATGGCAGAGTATGTTCCTTCCTCATATGGCGAGAAGCTATTGAAGGAGATCCAAAAACGTAAACAAGGCCCTGGAGAGTCTATAGGGACCTATATTGCTGTCATGAACACATATTTCCAAAGACTTGGCTGTCCTGTTTCCGAAGAGGCGAAATTAGCTATCGTCTTCAGAAATATCGCGGACATCTATAAAAATGGGTTAATTGCTACTGAGGTCAATAGCCTATCACATTTAAAGGATCTGTGTCGTAGAATAGACCAGAGATATGGTTTAGAAGAGGAGAATTTTACTCCTAGAAGAAACCAATCTATTGAACCTGACTTGGCCTACGTTGACGTAGAGAGCGACAGTGACGATTTTCCAACAGGGGTTGATGCAATTCAAATATCAGGTGCCGGGACATCAAATCAACAGAATTTGAATATTCCTGATAATAGATTTAACAGAGATAGACAGCAGCCAGCAAGCAGTTCCGCTGCTAGAGCTGATAGAGATAGGCAACAATCAGCTAGTGGTCAGTCTAGTGAAAATGATAGGGATAGACAACCACCACAAGGTGCTAGACCTGGTAGGGCGAACAGGGACGTTGTTTGTTATAGATGCAACCAAACAGGGCACATGGCAATCGGGTGCGCATTATCTAGAGGTAAGCAATGTTATTCGTGTGGACAGGCAGGGGTTACAGTAAGAGAATGTCGTAATTGTAATCGTCAGGGAAACGGACCCAGGCGCTCGTAGGTGGTCGACCTTCGAGTCAGCCTGAACAACCATCGACCGATAGGCTAACGTACGTATTAGATTATGTGATAAGTCATGCTCGTAAAGATGAGAGACCTTATTTAGAAGTGGATGTGCTCGGAAATAAGCTATTAGGTTTGTTGGATTCCGGGGCTTCACGTACCTTTTTAGGGAATCATGGTTGGTCAATCATCGAGAGGTTTGGTTTTTCACTTGATACGACAAAGAAGACGAGTTGTATTGTGGCAAATGGTCAAAGCACGAGTAGTATTGGGACAGTGCAGCTTCCTATGCGAGTTCAGGATAAATTTAGGTTAATAGAGGTCGTCGTCGTTCATGAGTTGCCGCACACTTTGATTTTAGGATTAGATTTTTGGATTTCGATGGGGATAGTACCGAAATTAAGTACTAATGAGTGGCACTTTGCCGATAATAAAGATGTGATTTGTTCTTTAGAAACATCAGACCAACAAACTACTCTTACGCCTTATGAATCAGAACGACTAGAGGAATTGGTCGATAAATATAAGACTATTATGGGTGACTCACTAGGATGTACAGACAGGGTAGAGCATAAGATTACAACAGATGCAGCACCGATAAGACAACGTTCATATAAGGTCTCACCGGTCATTCAGAAACTTATTGATGACGAAATCGACGAAATGCTGAAAATGGATGTGATAGAACGTAGTAGTAGTTCATGGGCCTCACCAGTGGTAATGGTTCAAAAGAAAAACACAAAGAAATATCGTTTCTGTGTAGACTACCGCAAATTGAACTCAGTGACGGCGCGTGATAGTTATCCTTTACCACTCGTATCCGAGACTCTTGACAAGTTGAAAGATGCTAAATACTTGTCAACTTTAGATATCAAAAGTGCTTATTGGCAAGTACCAATGGAAGAATCATCGAAGCCACTAACAGCATTCATCTGTCGACGAGGTCTCTTCCAATTTAAGCGGTTACCATTTGGTCTTCATAATGCACCTGCAACTTGGCAAAGACTCATAGATAGCATCATAGGGAACGATTTAGACCCCTACGTGTACGTATATCTCAATGACCTCGTAATTGTCACACAGAGCTTTTCTGAACATCTTAGAATTCTTGAGGAAGTCCTACGAAGATTGCAGAATGCAAAGATAACGGTAAGTTGGGAAAAATGCCAACTGTGTAGGCCAGAAATGACTTATTTAGGATTCGTAGTGGACCGTCGAGGCATCCGAGTTGACCCTAATAAAATTAAAGCCATGTTAGAGCTCCAGAGGCCAAGAACTGTCAGAGAAGTTCGTAGAGTTGTAGGTACAATATCCTGGTATAGACGTTTCATAGAGAATTTTTCAGCGATAATAGCTCCGATTACAGCTCTAACTAAGAAAAATCAAAAGTTCGATTGGACTCCAGACTGCGAAAAAGCATTTATTAAGATTAAGGAACTTTTAGTGACTGCACCGATTCTTACATGTCCAGATTATACCAAAGAATTTGTCATTCAAACAGACGCATCAGGATATGGAATAGGAGCATGTTTAACGCAGCCTTCCCCTGCGGGAGACAAGGTCATATGCTATTTGAGTCGATCTTTGACTAAGCAAGAACGTGTTTACACGACCACCGAGCGAGAATGTTTGGCATTGGTTTGGGCGATAGAGAAGCTCCGGCCTTATATTGAGGGGATCTCATTTAAGTCATTACAGATCATTTTAGCTTAAAATGGCTTCATAGCTTGAAAGAGCCCAGTGGAAGACTTGCTCGTTGGTCTGTAAAACTGCAGCAATATGATTTTGAAGTAATCCATCGGAAAGGGAAAGATTTAGTTGTCCCGGACATGTTGTCTCGCGCAGCACCTATGATTGATACAATTTCGCAGCCCAGAGACGTTTCAACAGCAATAAAAGATCGATGGTACCAAAAGATGGTAAAGAGGGTCGTAGAATCACCGTTAAAATTTATGAACTGGAGATACACTGATAATAAGTTGTATAAATATGTCAAACAAGAATACCCTCAACTTTCACCATCTAACGAATATTGGAAAGAGGTAGTCCCCAAAGATCATAGGCGTAGAATTATTGGAGAAGCTCACGATCCTCCTACCGCAGGACATATGGGTGTGTATAAAACCTTCCACAGACTGGCAGAAAAATATTATTGGCCAAACATGCGCCAGGACGTGGCAACTTTTGTAAAGAAATGTTTTGTCTGTGCAGCTCATAAAGGTGATACACAAGGTGTATCTGATCAGATGATATCTCACCCAAAACCAACTCGTCCTTGGGAAATTATCTTAACAGATTTATGTGGACCTTTACCTCGTTCGACAAAGGGTAATTGCTGGATTCTCGTCGTTACGGACTATTTGAGTAAGTTTTCCTTAGTTTTTCCAATGCGAACAGCCCCTACTCAAGCTGTTGTCAAGCACCTTGAGGAGCAAGTATTTATGGTCTTCGGAGTACCCCGTTTGATACTTTGTGATAATGGCCCTCAGTACAAAAGTAACGAGTTTAAGCGTTTTGCTGAGAGTTATCAGGTTAAAATTCAGTATAATCCGTATTATCACCCCAGAGCAAATCCAACAGAAAGGACGAATCGTACGTTAAAAACCATGTTATGTTGTTATGTGAAAGACAACCACAGGAAGTGGGACGAACAAATACATAAACTTGCCTGCGCGATTCGTACTGCAACCCATGAGACGACCAGGATGTCTCCTTTCTTTGTTAATTTTGGTAGGAGTGTGTCTGTCAGGAAAAGATTACTCCAACCCAGTGTTGTTATCTGAAGAGAATGGTGTACAATCTGCAGCTGAAAGTAAGAACGAAGGTTTCCGGAAGCTCTATGCGGATGTTAAGAGAAGGTTAGAGGTGGCTGGAGAGAAAAACGTAGTTCAGTATAATTTGCGTACAAGGGTACCCAACTTTGCTGTGGGTCAGCGTGTTTGGAAGAAAAATTATGTTTTGTCAGATGCTGCGAAGTTTTTCTCGAAGAAGTTAGCACCGAAATTCGTTGGTCCTTATGTGATTAGGAATAAAATTTCTCCATGGATATTTGAGCTTCAGGAACCATCGGGTAAAGTACTACCAGGGAGTTGGCATGCCAAAGACCTTAAGTCGGCAGCGGACCTCTCCGATTAACCTTTTTAGGTCAATCGTCTTGAAGTTGGGGGGGATTATGTAACGTGTCATTTTTACTTTTAAGACAACGTTACATATTTGTTTATTTAGGTAAATAATCAAGGCTCTTTGACTCGTCTTCTGTACACAAATCAAGGGTATTTTATAGAGCTAGGTTTGGAGGTTATATAGTGTCTAGGAAGTTACCTTAAAAGGAGGCATTCCATCGAATTACTGTGGACACTACGCACATCGCATTATCTGGACATCGTAATTGGAATTTAAGATCACAGGCTTCGGGAAAATCACAGAAAACTTTTGATTGTTTTGTTTATTTCTGTAGTTTCGTCGTTTACTTGACGCTCATAAAGTTAAACAGCTGTTATGCTGGGGAATGGCGGCGTTGCCGC
The DNA here is from genome assembly GCA_963576565.1 of Aspidapion aeneum. Lineage (NCBI taxonomy): Eukaryota > Metazoa > Arthropoda > Insecta > Coleoptera > Brentidae > Aspidapion > Aspidapion aeneum. Next base: position 109,819,625 of record OY755040.1, read on the forward strand.
ATCACAAATGGTTTCAGTAACAGGAAGGAAACATTTAGATGAACATTTCATTCTCTTACGGTTATTTTCGAGGATATTGGGACAATCCGAACCTCATATCCTTCACGGATTAGCTAGTTTTGATAGTACGAAAACATATTTGGGTCGACCCGGAACAACCGAGGCTCCGCCCCTTTGATATCTTTATTAATTTGATGAGGAGAAGATAAAATAAATACGAGTTATGCACTTTTGTAAATGGGAGATAAACGAGGGATAAAAACCAAGACTAAAAGAATAAACGAAATCGTGTGAGTTAACATCTGAACACTCTTGTGCTGAGCTTCTTAGCAGTAGTTCAGTGTGTATTTTTGGGTTCAGGTTCAGAAACAACTTTATTACTGTAGAAATGTTTTACAAAAATGGCGTTAAACCATATGAATATTAGAGAAAACATTTATAAAGAGCGAAGGAAACTTTTGACTAAGACTGTAACTGGAGTGCAACTAAATTCTGCGCTCAGTATAACTTTATTCATATGGGAATTGGTTGAGTGTTCGAATATTCCTGGGTTTGATGCATGCCCTGGTCTTCAGTAATTGATTTTACAGTTGATGGTTTCAATGCTGAGCTTCTTACAGTCCGGTAGGCAAATGTTCGGACTATGTATGGAGGGTGTCTCGACGTCCTTGTTATAACAATTTCAACCGTGGAAATAGATCCGACAACACCTCAATGCACGTTTTACATACTTTCAATGTCCCCTTGGTCAGTGCTGGCCCCTACATACCGGTATGGAACTATTGCTGTATTTCCTCATTGGTTAGTTTGAAAACCGTGGGTCTTTTCTTCCAGTCTCGTTTTACTGTCCCCACTCCCCACCACATTTGAAAAACGGTTTCCGGCCACTTCATTTTTTGTGTTCTGCCTGGTCTGTTGCTAACGAATTTTGGCTGGGTCGACAACAGTTTCTGGGATCGCCTTTGTTTTTGGTTTTTGGCACTGCAGCGAATTGCAGGAGATATCCCAGAAACTGTAGAAGTGAGTCCGTCGTGTTTAGGCGAAATCTAAAGTGACGCTCATACCCTTTTAAGGGGATTTTAAGTCGGCCTACGCCATTTGTACGGGGAAGAGCATTGGTAAGTTCGATTTTATTTTTTTAATTTTTTTTTATTATTTGAGGACTCTTCAAGATAATATTCGCCTCCCAAATTGTAATTATTTTTCGTGTGAAGTGTACTTTTTTTTGACAAAAGACGTGGGGAATTTTTGGCGTTTTTATATTTTTCTTTTAACCACGTGTTGGATAAAAACTATATATTGTTTTTCTCCTTTGTCTACAGCCCTGTCCATTCCATCGACAGCGGTGCTGGACGCTGGTGGGAAGCCGGACGAGCCAGTTGTAACCCTGTGAAAGGTACGTAGGGTTATTTTAGTTCATCTGTTTAAATCTGCTGTATTTTATTGAGTCGACATGGGGTTCTCCAGGAAACTGAAACATTTCATTTTCCACAGGGTTTTATGCTCGGGCAAGAAACCAACAACATTTTGTCCACGCTGTGCTGCCCTAGCGTGATGTGCTAAGTGGGCATTAGGGGAGGCGCGGGCAAACCAGGAGCAGCAGTAGCAGTGAGGAGGTGTCTGGACAACTCCAGGTTTACAAACTAGAACACACATTTATACATAAAATAATCAAGGACCAAGGTAGGAGCAAGCCTTAACGATAATTTTTTTTATATATAATTTTCACAATATAATTTAGACATAATCTTTTCCAATATAATTTTTACAGTATAATTTAACACCTCTTGTAAACGCAAGATAAGGTATGACGTCATAACCCCAATTTTGCGGTATTATTAAGCTAAATTTTATTGTGAAATTGCTCTTGCGGTTATTTTGGCGCTGACTCGTTCCCACCAATTTCGTTGATTTATATTTCATGTTTCAAGTATTTTTCTCAGATTTCAATATATTTTTTTGTATTTTAATCAATTTCATTTTCATCCTCCTGTGAAAATATACAAGATGAACTAAATTTCTGTGTTATTTGTACAATCCAGTGAACCAACTTTGCGGAGACAAAAGAGAGATGAGATTACATGTTTTAGCGGTTTCTTTACACATTTTTACCTCATGGGGTAGATCTCGGACTGGGTTGCTGTCTGTCTCATTCTACCTAACATAGAATGATGACAGCAGATATTTGGTCCAGATCTCCCCTATGATGGAACGATTTTGGAAGTATATTTTTTTTTACAATCATTCATATAATTGAGTCCTATGCTACTGACTCAGATGTAGGTACACTATGACCTGTTAAAGGAGTCCATCTACCTGTAAAGTGCTTCTAGTTTTATCATTTTGATTCAGTTAAAAATCTTTTAGAATTTTATCTCGTTTATTAGTCAATTTTTTTTGTTTTTTATTACACAAATACTCTGGAAGCCTCGGAAGTAAGTAGAATTTCATTGTTTAGCTGCAACGTTTGGGTTGAACTGTATTTTATTTAAGATTTTCTTTGTAAAACATTGGTATTAAATAATGTGGCGCACTTAAAATTTTCTTATTTCTGAACCCCCCTTCTCCACTGTATAAAAGTTACCGGGCATATCAATATTTTACCTAGCTGGAAAATACAGTTCTGCTTCCAGATATTCGTTTAATTATTCAGTGGGTTTTTTGTGTCACAAAATGGCGGCAACGTCTTTAAGCTGCCACAAATGTCACACAACGCATTTTAATAGGCCACAACAGAGCCTGCTCCTTTTTAGCACAAAACATTTTACATACACTATGCTTAAAATACCGTGCCGCATAAAACTTTCTACTTGACGAAATTTCACAGTTTTGGTTGAACCGGCAGATAAATCTTGAGTTTTCGCCCACTAACGCGCAGTTATGTCTGCCACAGACCGATATGAAGGATCGATTCGAAAGATTTTTTTTGTGTTAGTGGACTGCAGCAGTTTTAAACCGTTGCAGACAAAACGGTCAGATTTATCTGTGCCGTTCCAAACCGATGGATCAACCTGTGTGTGTATGGCCACCTAATGGCTGAGTTTTCTCGCTGTATGCGGAGACTCTAACGAGTAGCCGGTTGTCAGGGGGACATGCACGAAAAAGGCCCATGTGTGGTGACCAAATAAGTACACGCGGATCACCAGGATAATTTGTTCATGTTTGTGTATTTTGGAACAGGGAAAACCAAGGTTGGGCCTCAGGGAACTGGGGTAGCCAGGTAGACCTCGCACCCGCTTCCAGCTATTTCGGCCCGTCCTTTTACACAGGATGCGTTGGCACACCAGATGAATGGATATTAAACCAACGTTCAACAACGAAGGGGAGGACTCTAGTAGTGACTCCCAAAACAAACAACCAGATGTAGAGATGGTTCCCGTAGAGGAAGACATTTCTGCCGAAGGTCAAAATATACCTGCAATCGGAGACCACTTGCAGGGAAATTCCATATCTCAAAGGTCGAGGGACTCAGCTTAGACCTGAATAAAACCGGTCTCAAACATGCTAAATAGCATTTTGCCTCTCAACGAAGGAAGCTTCTAAAAGCCACAAAAACTGCGGCGGGAATTTGGACAAATGGGAACCCCGCAAAATCAAAAAGGAACGAGGAAAGTGCGGGCACAAAAAGACCTCACTCAGGATCCTCTATTCCAACCCCCACGAAGACACCACAGAAGAAGGCTAAGACCTCTGACATGGCCGCCGGTAAACTCAAGTAAGCTGACGGGGCGTCGGAAGGAAACAAGCTTTCTGAAGGGACCTACATGTAAACAGGTGGGAAATCGAGAGGTAACAAGACCTTCTCTGAGTTTCTGAGAGGAATAAGGATGGTGCTGATTCACAGATACCACTCAAACACCACCCTGACTCAGGAAGAAGCAGACCTGATTCAGCGAAGATTAATTTTTGCGAGACTAGGGGAAATTCCAAGGAAGGTAAAAATTTAAACAAAAGTGAGACTGTAGCAGTCCTAGTTGCAGGAGATTGTCCATAAGGAGGAGTTATATACCCTTTGTTCTGGAACCTTGTCATGGACGGACTTCTAAAGACACTTAAACAGTTGGGCATCAAAGTGATAGGATACGCAGATGACCCAGTCATTCTGGTTCCTGGAAAATTCAACACAACCATTAGAGATCGAATGGAGCAGGCCCTAAACTGTGGAACAATGGGCTGATAGAGAAAAACTAAAGATCAGCTTCCAAAAAGACTCGGCACTCGGACCTTTAACTCTGAGAAACGAGAAAGCTCAGTTATCGAGGGATGTTAAGTACTTGGGGGCAATACTAGACGTAACAAGCAAAGCCGAAATCACCACAGTGGAGATTAGTGGGGACTCAGGCAACACATGGTACACTGGCTGTACAAGACTGTGGTGAGACCATCCATTACGTACGCATCTCTAGTTTAGTGGCTAAAAGTAGCTCAACAGACTGTGATGCTCAGGTTAAACAAATTGCAAAGACTTGCTTGCCTCAGCATTGCAGGTGCAATGAGATATACTCCGACAACTGCGATCAAGGTGCTCTTAGACCTTTCCCACTTCACTTGGTGCTACATGGAGAGCAAATATTGGACTCTGTCCTCTTTAGCACATTATGCCCTTACCATCAAGAATAATAGAGAGGAAAGTTTTCTGTATTTACAAATCCTACACACGAGATCAGACCAGGTGTCTCCAAAGTACCTAAATGAAGCAACTCTCGAAATAGTTATACTGAAGAGAGTAGCATGGTCTGGACAAATCAACACGCTGCCACAGGAAGGGCTGATCTGGTACACAGATGGATTAAAGACTGACGAAGACAGACAGTCGGAAGTTTTTCAAACCTACAGGAAGATCTTTGGTGATTTTGATTTAACATGGTTCACCCTTAGGTATGACTCCGGGCACCACCAAATGAATATTAGTTTTTTCGGCGACGGCGTCGGTTAGGCGTCGCCACGCCCAAAACTTTTTTATAGGTTCGCTTTGACAGCTATATCTCTGTTAAACATTGGTATTCTAAAATTCTTGTTACACTACTCGGGGGATTGTGGAAAAAAATGTTAAAATTAAAATTATTATTTTTTTTTTTAAATTTACAAAAAAGCAATCCTATTCTCTACTTGGGAAACGGATATTCTTAAATTACGTAACGCAAAAATTCAGGACTTTTGACGCCCCTTCCCCCCTGTGTAACGCAAGACGAAACTCCCCCTCCTCCCTTGAGCGTCACGTAATTTGAATCTCCCCTTATATTTGAACTCCCCCTATATTTTTCCGAACTTCAGTAATCGATTTTGGGTATCACTGGGGTCCAGAAAGGGGAGTTGTCGGGAAGGTGATAGGTGTGGACTCTAGGTTTAAGGGAATGTTTCATAGGCTAAACTGATATAATGAATTTCTGGAATGGTCTAGTTTGTCCCTTCAGATTAGTATTGTAATTAACCAATATATGTACGTAAAAGTAATGCATTTGACTTATCATTTATCTGGGATCGATCCGATATTTTATTAAACCGGTAAGTAGGTACATCGCTGAACACGCGAGTGTTTCGATTCGTAGTGTGCAGGCGAATACAGCAGAACGTAGGTATTTCCTCTGTATCTGCTTATCACTCTTGTTCTACCGTGTGTCGCACAGTGCCGTAGATAGTCCATATGCGTATGAGTAAAGGGATAAGTAGGAGGGAATTAAATAAAAAAAAGTTCAAGGTGCCGTAGATAGTCCATATGAGTAGGAGTAAAGGGATAAGTAGGAGGGAATTAAATAACAAGGGTCCAAGATGAAGGAATCTTGGAACCTTAGTAACTCAAAATGCATTTTAAGTAGTAAGTAAAACCGCGGGAGTTTCAAATGCAAATAACCTAGTAATTTTTAGTACTTAATTAGTTAATTTATACTAAATAAACAAAAAATAGAAAATGCTTTGGTAAATCACCAAATAGCCTAATTCGAACCAGTTTGTATTTACAAAAAGGATGGCGGGACGAACCACGATTAATGAAAATAAATAATAACGTACCTGCCTACCATCTCCACCTTTGCCGCTTGAAAACCTAGGGTTGGCAATAAAAGGCACACCATCTAAATCTCTGAAAAAGCCGCTTCCAAGCGTCGAAGTCTGATGCTGCAACGCTGGTGGTTGAGCTCCTCCACCAGGGGGTCGCGGGGCAGGTCTCATTGGACCTGTAGGACTAATTGTAGGGCTTGCGCCGGGACGAAGGATTTCGTAGTCGTGATCAGCGTCGCCGCCTACAAGTGTTGGTTTTTACAAACGTGAAGTTTAGTACCCGTGAATAAAAAAAATCAATAATTTTTCGTTGCTAAGCCGGCACAGAAAGATTTTGTTTCTCTTGTATTTTTCCGTGGGCAGCTCGAAAGCTCGACAACCACGGGGGTCCACATAAGTAGCGGCATCCACAAATACAAAAGAAACTACCAGAGTAAAAATAAAAGGCAGGCAGATGAACCGACAAACAGTACTCATGACCGTGACATAATTTGTCCCTCAGGTCGGGTCAATGCATATTCCATTTTTTCCGCCTTATGGGCAACGTTTTATGTCGAGTCAGCGGAGCGTGAGCCAAAAATACTACAAACGTTTAGTTTAGTACCCGTGAATTAAAAAAATATAATTTTTCGTGGCTAAGCGGGCATAGAAAGATTTTGTTGTGTATTTATTTTGATTGAAATGTGCATGTTGGGGAGGTTTAAGGGTACACTATCTCTGGAAGGGTATTACGAAGGCAGCTTGGAGATATTTCATTTAATAGGTCTTTTCATAAGCTTTAAATATTTTTTCAACACATTTTCTCAAAAAGCCAGTACTTTTTGAGTTAGACTAATAATGAAAAAACAATGTTACATCCTTAAGGATCTTTAATATTTCTTTCCGTAAGTATGAGGCCTCTATAAGATGTCTGTTAAGTCTTAAAATGGATATTTTTTTGATACCTTTTTCTATCTGAGTAGTTAATACCAGATTTATTTTTTATAAAATGACATAAAAATATGTTACAGAATGTTTTTTAAATAAATGTGTTGCATAATATACCATGTAAATGAGTGGGGACATTTAACGTAACAGTAATGTAACATCAATGTATATGTTAGTAAATTCGTTACGTAACAAAGTTATGTTGCAGCAACGTTATTGTTTGTTTGTTTTTGCACACTGAGTATATGATGAAGCCCAGCTGTAAATGTATATAGTTTTATATATTACCTAGACCAAAAAAGTTTTACCTAAACTAGGATACATTGGCGAAACTCCAAACGGCTTAGGAGGTCTTTCTGGGGGACTATGATCTGCACTATTATTTTGTGAATCTTGAACGTTCCCCATTTTGTAACAGAGCAAAACACCGTTTATTTCACTAAAAAGTAAAAAAAGATTCTTTAGAATTTAGTTATACATTTATTACTGAAAGTGATTATTAATACTTTGATAACAGGAACCCTAAAACATTTAGGACCTCCACATATAATCCTTTATTTCCAAAAAAAAATTTTCACGAAATTAACGAATATTAAGTTTGTTTACCCAGCAAAGGAAAATCCACTAGGTGCTTTCTTCAATCGGCTACAGACTATAATGTCAGTTATGGCTATCTTAACGTCCTTTTGGTTAACCAGTCTATAGCAAATTTGCTTCTTTTTCCAAGCTTTCTGACCGCTGTCTGCCGTACGATTTAGCAGGCTAAACCCTTTTGGTGGGCTGGCTTGTGGATTTAAGATTATGATTTCTTGGACGACAAAGTTCGGTATACCTAGAAATGTAAAGATTTAGTTTCCGGCATGTACAGAAAAACTTGAAATGAAAAAAATATTCGATTTTAAAAATGTAGGTATCGTTTTGCCGTAAATTGGGGTATCTTCATCCCTTCGCATTTTGCATAAATTTACTCCTTTACCGAAACATTATATTTTTTAATAAATCTCTTAAACGAAGTGTGCTTTTGTTAAGCCAACAGTGAACGATAGGTTACCTAGTGGCAAAGTTCTAGTACAATTTAATTTTTTTTTGGCCAGTGCAGTGGTCAGTGAAGAGAAACTTTTGGAAAAAAAATATTGAGCACTTTTGGTATATAACAGTATAAAAATACATTTATTCATATATTTTTGACGGCCATCTGCAAAATACTTTAGTAAAATACAAATTCTTTTTTGCTGGTCAATATTTTTTTACAGACCAATGTATCCCGTATCTGTAGGTGTGGTGTCCATTTCTAAAAGGACAACAGCGGCCACTCTTTTTCTAAATTAAAAATTTACCAAGCAAGAGTGATATAGATTAGACTCCATTAATATAAAATTATTACATATATTGAGGAATATGGTACTAGAATATTGGCCAAATATATATATATTTTTTTTTAATATAAAAAATGTTTCAATAAATAAAATTACTGGCACAATAATCATTTTTCATCGTTGTTTTATTTGAATTTTTTATTGGTTTTAATTATTTGTAGACTGGAAAGGCTAAGTGATCCAAGTGCCAAAAAGCATTTTTGTGGGAAACTAAAAAAAACTGTACAATTTATGCAAGCGGACTTACGGATAACGTCATTTTAAATATGCCATATAGAGCATAAGGTGGGGAAATGACACTTAGATCTTATAGCCCTGTATTGGCCTTGACACCTACATCATTTTGGGTGGAAAATCTAAAATTTGTATATTTTGTCACTTAGATCATTTAGCCTGGCCACCCTACATTTATTGCTTCTTAACAAATACCGCTTTACACACATGATTATTTTGGTCACCAATGCAATAAAAATCGTTTGGATAGAAAGATTTATATGAAATTTATGATAATTTCTGTGGCGCCATCTATCAATGCTACATCTTATTCTGTTTATTGGTTTGAAGTGGCCGCTTGTAACTATGCAAATAGGTGACACAGAACCTTTCTCCCTCCAGCCCTTTGTACTTTCGAATTATATACTTACATACATAAAATAGAAACACCTAACTAAATATGTTAATATTCTATAAAAAGCTAAATAAACCTAACTTCAAATACCCAAACTCACTGTACAACGATTTTCTGAAATTTCGACTGTACCGATTCTTTGTCATTTTGCCATTTTATTTACGTTAATAGAAAGTTTTTTAAATTTAAAAAGTATCTTTTGTCATTGTCATTCCGCCTCAAACAGGATTTTTCCAGTAAGCCACAAACTGTATTGTATACAGAAAACATCGTGCGAAATAATGAAAATAAAAACCGTATAAACAATACCCCGCCGTACAATATTGGTAATATAGGCATATTTATCATCTGGTTCACTGCCCAAGGGAGCACGCGATGTTTTTATGACAACTAACGGATGGTTACACCCCCTCCACATATCAGAACTTGAGGACACAGGCGAACGAGACACGGAACCCAGTACTTTTTTTACTCTGCACGCTGGCTTTACAGCGGGCTCGCGATTTGTTTCTCGATTAATACATTATAAGGTGACCATTTCCTATAGACATGAACTAGAAAATAAAATTTGTTTTCCTTTCTTTTTTAAAAGCCAGTTTAATGGAAAGCCGTCGCACATCTCTGGTAAAACAAAAAAATGTCACACATAAAGCCTCTGGACTTACCTTCTGATTTAGATAGACACAAATATCGAGAACTTCTATTAAAAATTGAGCTTTCTTTTAAATCTGCATCCGAGTCTTGGTCATAGGTCCTTGAAACTGGGTAAAAACCTCTCGGACACTTTTCCAAGCTTTCTACAATCTAAATTTTAAAAAAAATCAAATTAAAAAACATATTTTATGAAACCAACTTATGCATATCCCAAGATTAAACAGACAAGTTTAAGAAATGGAGGTAGTCAGCTAGAGCGACATTATATTACTCAATTTTTTATACTTAGACCACAAGAATTGGTAAAGTTAGACTAGTTTCAATTCTGGAAAAATATTTTTATGCCAGACACAAAAAAGTTAAAAACAGACAGATTTTTTTAGAATAAAAATCGATAGTGATCCCACAATAATAACATTTAAAAATCTTTGTTTTTTGAGATTGGAATGATTCTCTGTTTTTATACAGAACGCCAAAAACAAAAGGTTATGTATAGAAAATTGTTCCACAAAAGTCAAAATATGGCGAAACTATGCTTTTGTAAACTGGTACTATTGCAAAAACTGAAAGCAATTAACTTAATTTCTGTTCAAAAAGTACAGTTTTTTAAATATTTGTTTAATGGTATAATGAGCTTTAAAGGTTAAGCAGCTGTCAATAATTTTGCTTAAGTATTTAAATTCTATAACCTGTTCCCATCTTTCATTTTGTATTCTTACATTTATTGTTGAATTTTCATTTTATGTTATTACTTTTGATTTCACACAATTAATTTTTAAACTATTCTTATTTAGCCAATGGCTCCGGAACGAAATAGCGATGTACAAAATAGCGACGTACGAAATAGCGGCTAATGAAATAGTGACTATCAAAATAGCGATGTAATGAAACATGGATTATCAAAATAGCGATGTATTAAAATAGCGACATATCAAAATAGCGATATATCAAAAAAGCGATATATCAAAATAGCGACAATCAAAATAGCGATGTATAAAAATAGCGATGTATCAAAATACCAAATCAAACCAAATCAAATCAAACCAATCCAAACCGAAAAGAACCGAAATGCGCTACTATATCCTGCGGTATTTGGACAATACCAGCTTATTAAAAAAAAAAAATCCCTGACTCCTTTCCCGGGATCCTAGAAGGTGTGAATCCGAACCGAACCGAATTCGGTTCGGTTCAGATTAACACTCTTTAGGATTCCGGAAAAGTCTGGAGAATTTAAAAAAAAAAAATATGCTGTTTCAGTTTGGTTTGGTTCGGATTCACATCCTCTAGGATCCCGGGAAAGAAGTCAGGAAAGTTTTTCATTTGAAAAAATTTCTTAGAAAGAAACATACACGAACTATATGCTAAAACGGAACCGAAATATCGCAATTGTGTTATATCGCTATTGTGATAGTCGCTATTTTGATAGTCGCTATTTTGTTACATCGCTATTTTAATAGTCGCGATTTTGTTACATCGCTATTTTGTTAAAATCGCTATTTTGTTACATCGCTATTTTGTTACATCGCTATTTTGATAGTCGCCCTTTCATTACATCGCTATTTTGATTGTCGCTTTTTCGATACCGCTATTTTAATACTCGCTATTTGGTACATCGCTATTTCGTTCCAGAGCCTTAGCCAAATATGCTTAAGTCTTGATTTGACTTTTTCTCTATTGCTTTTATGTATTTATGCTTTACTATGTTTTAAGGGAAATTTTACATTATTTATGTGGTATGCCATATTGTGTCTGCATCTCATTAGATATGTGCTCACCAAATTTCGTTTTCTGGAATCTCTCACTACCATTGATTTAAACCATTTACCGACCTTGTCCACGAAGCTGTAAGATTCTAGTCTGTTGCACAATATCTCCCAGTCAAATAATATACCGACTGATTCTTTTTTACTTAAACCCTCTTTCCATTTTGATATTTAACAATATAATCTATCATACATACAGGGTCTCTAGTACAAGTTATTTATGGGGGAGATACTGAAAAACTGACTCTGTCTTTGCGAGAGGTGGTTTATGTGTATATGATTGATTGATTGAAAGTACTTTATTGTCCAAGAAACATTACAAGTAATAAGTCTTATTGACAAAGCATAAACTTATAAATAATTAACTAATAGTAAAAAAAAAAATTAAATATTTATTAGTTGTCTTAACTAGTAATAGTGTAGTTTATACTTCATATGACAATTTTATTATTTACTAAAATAACATAAAGTTCTTAACAAATATAATACTACATAAACAACCAAAAAACAAATAAAAATAAAACTAAGTCGAGTTTAACACCAACTCAAATCAGCCAAACAAAAAATAGCTATACAAAAAACTCATCCAAAGTATAAAAAGCCTTCCCTAATAAAAAAGATTTTAGTAATTCCCTGAATAATTTTGGCGTTGGAGCATTCCTTAATTTAGGACTAATATCATTGTAAATTTTTACTCCATTGTAGATGAGTGATCTCTTAACTAGATTAAGATGAGGAATTGGTAAGGGAATATTACTGTTTAGACAGGTTTGATATACCTGTATTGATGCTGAGGAAAGCCTATCTTGTTCTTATGAATTAAACATGCTGTTTCCAAGATAAAAAGTGAGGGTAGAGTAAGAATATTATTTTGGAGGAAAAGATTCTTACAATGTGTTCTGGGATGGGCATTACAAAGATTCCTAACTGCTCGTTTTTGTAGAATGAAGACAGATTAAAATAAGTACTGAACACAAGCTCCCAAAAGGGTAGAGCAAGAGTGAAGTACACATTGCATGCTACCTCTTTTCCCAACTCTTGAAAAGTAGCTATAACACAAAAACAGCCAGATGCTAATTTTTTATTTAATTTTAGAATGTCAATTCAATTCAATTATATTATAAGCCCCAAGAACTTGGAACTATGGACAATAGAGATGGAATTATCGCCAGTAACCACGTGCTGAGGACTACAATTAAAGCCAATGATATAAGTTTTTGACATATTCAAAATTATAAAACAATAATTGAATAATTTCATTTTTTTTAACAGCAAAATAAAACAAAAACCTAAATTTTGAATTGCATATTAATAAATTTTAAAAAATCCCCACATACTAACATATAAATTTATTTATTTAGAGAGGTGTTTATGACAATTAAAACCAGGTATTACATGTTTCAATAAATTATTTCTTGGTAAATTCCCAAAAAAGAGATTATAACACACCTAAGTTTTAACTGATTTTCAGAAAGGTACCTAAAGAATATCATAAAAAGTCTATTAAAATATAGTAAATACTGCTGATAGTGATTTATTATATTTTTAAGTACCTATTTAAATTTAGTTGTACATAATAGGTTTCCGTTTAAACCATTTAAAAGTATAAGTTATAGACACATATTTTTTGAAAATCACCTAATAAAAACAAGGTGTTCTTAATCCCCATGTGCAAGCAAAGAGAAGCGATGATTTGGCTTATTTTAAGACTAAACCTCTTTTTGAAAGCTGATTTTTAGACAAAGCAAAAAGTTAAAAAATGTTTCGCCATAAAGGTTTTAGTTTGATTTTTCAAAAAAGCTGTGACTGCTTCTTCGAAATAATAGAAGTTTTACCCATCACTACCAAAGTAGCTAAATTCGACACTATGGCCCCCAACTAAATTAAATATTAAAAGGAGCCAGACACATCTGTAAAAGCCTAAATATTCACTTTACCTGTATAGCTGTAATTGGTCTTTCGTCAGAGAGAGTTTTCAGGATCTGGTTCTGTATCGACGAATTTAATATTGCACTACTGTTTAGCATTGTACAGCCGCTAAAAATAAAAGATTGGTAAGCAAAATATAAAAAACACAAACAGCAAACACACAAAGAGAAGCCGAAAAAAGCTGGTTTTCAGCAAACGGCTTGCAGGCGCGTGCGCAACTTGAAACCACGAAAACAAGACGAATCCGTGTTTTCGCACGGAGTGGGAGCAGCGCGCGAGCGGCGCCCATATGGCATGGCTCGTTCACTGCTGTTTGATGTATATGTACTCTTATGATTATAATTATACTTTTTCGAAGGTTTTACTGAAATTAAAAATAAATAGGACCATGACAGATGTTACACCTTCCTAGCTTATGTGGTTTTAAGGCACATGTGGAAATCTATGTCTTTAAATACCTAAGTATCTGAAAAATTAAAACTCTGACCAAGCTTTTGGTTTGGTGAGTTAATAAAGGAGAAATCAAGTAATACTTAAATAAGTAAAATAAAGAAAAATAACAAATATCAGATTTTTTGTAGGTAGTTCTTTTAATTATTAAATCTATCAGCCTTATATATATATAATAAGACATTGTAATTACCTTTAAACCTTAAGTAAAGTATCACGGAAAGTACAGTGTGTCCCAAATTTGATGTTTTTGGGGAGTTTCAGGAATTACTGCTATTACAAATGTGGTTTAACATTTGGAACCATGCCCCAGGTGTGCATTTATGTAAGTTTTTCTGAAGTTTAGCCTAATTTGTTATTGTTAGGTTGAAAATTAGCCTTCTAATTTCTTAGACCATTTTAAAAATTTTGAATAATTGATAAAATAGAGGGTTTAAATACCTTTAAAAAAAGCTATAAATCACTATCAACTGAATGTGAGATAATTTATTTTATTACATGCTTGGGTTATATTGTCATTTTTTTTTTGATTTTCAAAAATTAATTTAAAAGCTACTGGGCAAAAAAACATTTAAGTAGTTAAAAAATCAAGCAAAAAAATCAAATTAAAAAAAAAATATGGTACCTACATTACTTAAAATGTCTTTAAAACAAGTAATCTCTCATGTCTAAAGATTTTTCATTTTCAAGATATTAGTCATTTTGTAAATACATGCATGTGCATGCCCAATTGACAAATTTTTAAATTTCCAAAAATGTATGAGGTGAAGTGAGACTAAAAAACTTTATTTTTTGAGTTTATCCATCTATACAAAATTATTACCAAAATGGAGCTAAAAGTCTGTACCTAGTAGGAAAGTAGTGTTACTATCTATCTTTGTGAATTTTGTTTCTTTAGTTGTTAAAGAAATATACAAGTTCACCAATTACACTTACCCCTGCACTTGGGGGAAATAAGATCACTGCTTGTAACTGCTATATTCTGCAAAGGGGATTTCACAGACTATTTTCTGTACAAATATTGCACATTATTTGCAAAAATGCCAAATAATTCCAAATCAAGGTAATACATGTATTTTACTTTTTTTTGTTATTTCAAACTATTTGAAAGTATTTTAATGTATTTCAAAGTAATTCAATGTATTTCAAAGTAAGTATTTTAAACAAAATTTGTACACCTATTTCAAGAGTATTCCACCCCTCTTTCCAAATAATGCCATAAAAATTGCAAAAATTTCTAAATGTCAAAAAATGTGACATGAATTGTACATGTATTGCCAAGTATAAAATCCTCCTCGATAATAGTATGTCTCGGGTAAGCAAATTGTTGCATAGAAAATTCTGATTGTAACAAAAAAAAATTGTTATCTTCAGTAACAAGCAAACTACAAACTTTTATTGGAAAATTCCCCCATTTAATTATTAACACTGTTTTTCTTCTTTTCAGGAGGGAATTAGAACAAAAGCACCTACAGGAGCTGAGATAAATGTAATTGTGTCAGTAATTGTTGATTACATTTACTCTAGTCTCTCATCAGACATCAATCCACAGTTACCATTTATCGAAATTAGACATCTGACTGAGGGATGATCAGCTAGCCACAGTAGGTGTACAAATTTTATCTAAAGGACCATACAAGACTCCACAGGACACTATACAGGACTCTAAAATACACTACAGGACCAAGCTTTTATTTTAAAGTCCTGTATTATGGTCTCAATTATGGTGTACAAATTTGGCTCAGCTGATCACCCCTCGCATCTGACATTAATTTGATAGTAATCACATTTTTGTAAGTGTTTTTGATAGATAGATAGATATATATTTCTTGTTCTTAATAGCATTTACAATAAAATACTTATACCTAATAGGTGTAGAACTTGTCATTTAAAAAAAATAAAATAAAAGTACTAGTGGTAAAGGAAAAACAAAAACTACCTAAGATAACAATTAACAAATTGCACATCGAATTTCTTACAATTAACATTGATTTTCACACACATTGATTTTTACAGACATCTACATAATATATCACAATTTATCACTGATTAATTTAAAATCTTTTGTCATCCTCAAAAAATTCAGAAAGTGAATAGTAAGCTCTAGTTTTAAGAAAATTTTTTACACTTTTTTGTACCTGTTTGGGTGGTTGCCGTCTTAATAAATAAATAATAATAAAAATATCACTTTAAAGTTCTCCTATTGCAAAGCAGGAGAGCAGGTCAGTTTAAACTCAGATACTATAAACTGACCAATGGTAACCGTGGATTGATTTGCTCCCGGGAGAACTCTTACAGAATAAGGCAACTGGGGTAAATATAATCACCACTGCATTTAAATAAAAATCTGGCAGCAGCACTAGGTTGCTCTTGCAAAATAACCTAAGAAAACCAAATAGTAGAATCATATCATAGAATTTGTAGCAACTTAAGAAGCAACCAAAAATAAAATAAAAATTGTACATGAGTACTGGGTAACTCAAGGTAACTAAAATTTATAAAAAAACAGTGGCACTGCGTTATATGACCAAAATGGCTAAGAATTCACCAATGGCTAAAAATGGGTCATAATTTCAAGTTTTAAAGGAAAAAATGCAAAAAAATCATCTTGAAAAAAGATTGCCTGACTAGTTTAATTTTATTATATTAAATTTGCCCCACTTCACCCTAAATGCAAATAGAATTTTTCATTCTGATGAACTTTTTTATTTAATTTGAATCTGTATAAACTGAACTGAACACACCCAAATCAAACTAATGAATGAGGCTTTATATCCAATTAATTAATACACTCTACCACAAAACTTGGAATACATAACTGATGAAGTTACCTGTCATGGTCTACAATCTGCTACTATTTGTCATCGCGCTTATTATTATTAAATCAAACAAAATCTAGATAATTTTTATTTTATTTTTAGAATTAAAAATTTTACAGAAATTAAAAAATAAACAATGGATAAAAATGAGAAAGATTTTTTGACAGTGCCCGGTGACGTATTGGCCATCGGCACTGTTCATAATTGAGTCAAGTATCAGTGTCAGTCACGGACTGTCACGTCCTCTTTTTGAGAACGACTAGACTAGCTGTTTCTTTGCGCACATTTCAACCCTACGTGGTTACCAGTCTCCTCCTTTTTCTTAATGCATTTGTATAAGTGAGAAACAACATACCACACCATACAAGAAAATACTCCCCCTGTACCACTCTGCCATACTTCAGTAACTATCTTGAAAAGAGCATTTCTGCTGGTAGAGTGGTAAAGGGGGAGTATTTTCTGGTATGATGCGGTATGCTGCTTCTCACATCAGGCCTGCAAAGCGGACCGAACCGAGCTCTTCTGTGCATCAGGCTCAGATATATAAATGCATTAAGTAAAAGAGAGGAGTAGTTACCACGATTAAACTTAAAATTCTCGCAAAAAAAAGGTCAATTTTCGCGAGAATATAGTATTATATATTTGTCTCTCAGATGCACCGTAACAGGGCTTAGCTAATCCATTCTCTCTCTTCGTTGTTTTGTATGGAAGCAACAATAAAAGGAAGCATCTGAGGTTAGTCTTACTATAGAGGTATGACAATGGTTTGACCAAAGCTTGCAAAAGTAACCGTGGTGAGTTAACCAACCTGACTTTGTAAACTTCTGCTTTGGATTCAACCATTTACCCATGCAGACAGCACAAAAACGTCTATTGCACGTTGAGTAAAGTGTTAATATAATGCAGCGGCTCATCATTCATATCCCTGCACGAATGCCAACTTAACTGCCGAGGAACTGAACTAGATACTTACAAAAAGGATTTTCTATTTTTAGGGTTGGTCCGGGTTGTAATCTACCATGCACAAGTCAGTAGGGATGGCACCGGAGCCGTACCTGTTCTTTTCGGAACAGGTCTGTGCCCGGAGCAAGTCGGAACAGGTATGAATTTCCGGAACAAGTTGTTCCGCCGGAGCAGAAGTGACAAGGAAACTTCGAGAGACCCAGAACATAACAGAAACAACTTGCTCCCTGCTTTTACGCCTGTTCCGAGTCTTCACTTCAGCTAGCTGCATCTTTCTCAGGCTCGCTACGTAACCTTTAAGCCGATCACACACAAAAATGCATAGCGCATAGCATGGCGCATAGAAATTCAACCTTATGGACTTTTCTTACGCAAATCCAATATGGCCGCTGCTATTCGATCGCTGATTGGCTTTGCACCACTATGTGCCATGCTATGCGCTTATGCATTTTTGTGTGTGATGGATACACAAAAATGCATAGCGCATAGCATGGCGCAAAACCAATATGGCCGCTGATATTCGATCGTTGATTGGTTGAAAGCCCCATGCCACGCGTTATGCACCATGCTACGGAGGTGTGTGTGAAGGCCTTTATGAGACACACACTGGGTCACGGTGGATAGAATATACCGGTGTTGGGATCTTATTCGAATTTTCACGTCACTGGTGGTCCAGCTGATTTTTAGAAACGAAAGTTAGATATGATATGAACAACTAATATTTTTTGATTTTTTTTGAAAACTAAGGCAATTTTTGTACTATTTTTTAGTATATTCTTATAAAATAATATTTTTGAGACATACCAGTCGTTATTTTTTTTAGCTCGCTTCATTTCTCTTTACACAAAAACTAAAATTCGAAGAAAAGAATGTGTTCGTTTCAGCTTCAAAAATTATCCGCTGACATACCTCTTTGTTTACTACTTACTCCTCGGTTCACCTTTGATATTAAACGATCACATTCATTTTGAATTGTAGTTTAAGTTTTGTGTAATAAAAAATTAAGCAGGATAAAAAAAATAACGACAATACATCTAGAAAATTACATTTTATAAGGATGTACCAGAAAACAGTAGAAAAATGGCCTTAGTTTTCAAAAAATTCAAAAAATATTAGTTGTTCAGTTGGTCACAACAGATCTAACTTTTGTTTTCAAAAATCAGCTGGACCACCAGTGACGTGGAAAATTCGACATATATATATATATATATATATATATATATATATATATATATATATATATATATATATATATGTATATATATATATATATATATATAAGATCCGAACACCGGTCTCTTCTATCCACCGTGACTGGGTGTATCTTCGTCCTTTTCTAAATTATTGTTTTGAAAAAGGACAGAGATACACTTAGTGCGCACTGGGGCAACTCGTAGAAATTGCTGATAGACAGACAACACGCATGGTGCTAGGGTTGGCGGGGTGCGGTGTGACGGACGGAGGACGGAGATTATCTTTAACTACTCATTCCAACACTGTACGTGAAACATTCCACAGTAAAGTCCATATGTGACTTTTTTTTTCGACATTTTTGCACAAAAAAATAAAAATTATAAGAAAAGAAAAGTTTTTTCGTAAGATCACAACATTCGAAAATTATGTTGAAAATATCGGTTTGGATGTTATGCAAAAACTTGTCTGTCAATTTTTCCATAAAAATATGTTACAATCCGATAATTTTTTTCTATATGGGGTATCCCAACACTGGATAACACCAAAAACTCCACTTTATAATTTTAAAGTGTAGCGTTTTGTAAAAATTGCATTTCTTTTTCTATTTAAAAAAATAAAATTGTTATAAGCGACAACCAGATATAGCGGTTAACACCCTATACCTCATTTATATACCTAGTAACACCAATAACAGAGCACACGCATAGTTAGATTTCATGCAGCACATCTGTTCTTGCAGTGCAGGAACAAATTGGTCCTTTCATAAAATGCGGAACAGTTGCAATTTATTTCCCTTGAAAAGTCAGGAACAGTTTGGAGCAGGAGCAGATGTTTCGGAACAGGTCATAATAAAAATCGGAACAGGTCAGACCTGTTCCGGCAAATTTACTGCTCCGGCCATCCCTACAAGTCAGATTTCTTAACCGAATGATTGGTCACCCCAAATTTGTTCTGATCTCCTCAGCCGAATGACGTCACGATTAATCTTACCTATTTTAGACGAACGCCTGGGACATAAACGAAACCAACATAACCTATTTGTTTAACCTCAATTTTTAAATGTGTTTATGTTTTTTTGGTATCTTTTTGCAAAAAATATATTTTGAGTCGTCTAATGTCGACATTTCAAGTAACTTGGGGTGGCCAAAGCACCTCAGCTACTGGCAAAATATTCGCGAGGAAAAGAAATAAGGATGTCACTGAAAAAAGGGCAAATATTGAAAGGGCTGAAAAAATTGGAAAAAATATCAAATTAAAGAAAAATATACTTCAAAATAAGGTAGAGGACAAAGAGAGAATTTTAAAAAACAAAATTCAAAAGGTTTCTTTAAAAATCGATCCCAAAAAAGATATAAAAAACAAAGAGGCCCCAAAAAGTTCCAAGCCTTTAACAAAGATATTGAATAAATTGGATGATAAAAATAAAAACCTAAACAATAGCCAAAATAAAGAGAAAACATCTATAAACACTACAAAAACTTATAAGCCTAAACCGTTCAGAAAATCTAAGATAAAAGACCCTCCTGAGATTACTAGTAAAACAGTGAATCAAAAATCATATACAAATATTGATACTAGCAAAGAAAAAACCTTTACCAGTTTTACAAACAAACTTTATATTCCTAACTTTGTCCAAAAGCCTAAAAATTTTAATCAAAATGCTGACACAGGACAAGGCTTTGTAAAACGTAAAAGCAAGAAAGAAAAAGCATTAAGAAAGAATGACAGTCAAGATTGTGCAAATATTAATGCTCCAGCAAATAAACCACACTCTCTGTTTTCTGAAAAACACAAAAATGTCTATATAAATGCAAATATACAAGGAAAATCAATTGAAGAAAAGGTGTTTAGTGTTGGAAAAAAATTTAGGGACCTTGATATTCACAAACATTTAGTTTCAAACTTGGAAAAGAACAGTTTAAATATGTTAACTAGTATACAAGAGAAATCCATTCCAGTTGTGAAGAGTGGAAAGAATGTTTTGGTAAGATAAATGAACAACCATCTCTTTATTTTGCTTACATAAGGTAAACTGACCAGTCTTTAACACATTTAGAGTGTTTTCTTGAGTAAAACAAATACAAACTGATACATGAACTTTAGACCACTTTTATTTGCACTAAAAGATGTAGGTATTAGGGTTTATATGAATATGCAAAAGCATTTTTAGCAACAACTTACATGTAACTTTTTATGATCAAGTATTTTTCTGGGGACAAAGTACAAACTATGACAGAATATTAATTTTACAAAAGAGAATTTTGTGGACCATTTTTTGATTAAATCCCTTAGAATCATGCAGACCTGTGTTTAAAGAAAACAATATTTTGACAGCATCTGACATTTTAATTTTAATTTATGAAGCTGCAAACCAAAGATTATAGATTATAATATTCTGCAAACTTTGTAAGAAGAAATATGTGCAAATTTCCTTCAGTCAGTAGCTCTCATAACCACTACACGAGATCATCGAAAAAATAACTGAACTATTTTTTCGATGACAAGATCCAGTTCAAATATAAGAATTCCCTCCTATAATCTAGGACTTTTCACTAAAAGTCCCTAGTGTTTTTGTTCCACTGTTTACAATTCTTTGCCAAAGGCAGATGGTTTTAAGAAATTTAGGACAGAACTAAGGAAATATTTAGTGTCAAAAAGCCACTATTCTGTAAAATAATTTTTTAATTTAAGAGGTGGTTAGCTCCAGGTATGTTGATGTAGATTATTGTACCTATGGTTTTTAGTTAATTCCATTAGGTTTTAGATTAAATTTATATTATCAACAAATAATATTAATATTTTTATTTTATAACTTTAGTCAAGACTTTAGTTTTAGTTGAGGGGTTTCTCACCTACCAAAATTTGTACACTGATTAACAGTATTGACAGATATTTTCATGTATTAACAAAATATTTCCACATATTGCCAAGTATTTCCCTAGTATTATCACATATTACCAGGTATTGCCATGTATTAACCTCGTTATAAACAGAGTAAAATAAAATATTTGTCTTGGCAGAATTTTTTTTAACACTGAGAAATAGATAATAATATATTAAGTTACTTCTTGCTGCTTTTAATGAAATTTAAAGACAGTATTTACTAACACAAAACAAGTTTGGTTTACACCTCTATCTATCACTTTTCTTTGACAAGATCAAAAAGGGACAGATATAAAACATTTAATTTCTTAAAAGCTACTTAAGACATAATTTTGAGGAGTCTTGAAATAAATCAAATTTATTACTTTTAATCAAAATTTAGCCCAAGTAACCTAAAAACTTTTTTTAATTTGCTTGTATTTTGTTTTAGTTTGAAGTTGATCCGCTCTTCTCAATTAAAATGGATATGTACATAGCTTAATTGGGCAAAAAAAAATTAAAGAATTGTTGATTGTGTGTATGTCATCATTTTTGGGCCACCTGAGATTTTCTAAGTCTTTCATTAAAAATTTGAGTGTGGATCTGCCATCTCACTATTAATTATTCGGCCCACCCACCAATCCTCATCAAAGTAGACAGCATAACACTGTTCTTTTTCTAGAGTGGGGTGTTGTTTCTCTACTTCACTTCCATTGTCTTCTGAAAAAATGTCACTATTCGAATCACTATAGAGACTAAAGACATCATCATTATCATCATCAGAAGAGGAGGATGAGGATATAGAAGGAATATCTTTTAAAAATGTTTTTTGTGATGACATTTTTCTTACTTTTGCGTTTTTTTTGTTTTGTTTACTTCCCGGTGTACTTGCCCGTCTTTTAATAGGTTTCTTTGATTTGGATGTTTTTTGTACTTCCATCCCTGTTGCCATCCCTTGCGCCATTCTTCTTACTCTATAAATGCGATCAGATGACAGTCTTCCTTTTTTGTTGTTATAAAACCAGCAGAGCTTGTACAAACCCTGGTTATATTTGAAATGAAATGCTGAAACCAACCTGGATGGAAAATATTAAGTTCCTCTTTTTTTTCCAAAATAAATATAAATAGGCATTCTGCTAACCTTATATAAAGTTAGCAAAACACCATATTTTTTTTAAAAAATGGGCACGGCAAATTTTTTGTTTTCACAACTAATTTACGGATAATTAACGGCAAATTGTGAACTAATTTTTTTTAGATAAATCCATTGTTTCTATAGATCTTTATATAAAGTTAGCAAAACACCATAATTTATGGAAAGAAAACGGGCACGGCAAATTTTTTGTTTTCACAACTAATTTACAGATAATTAACGGCAAATTATGAGCATATAATTTTTTTCAATTTTCAATGTTGTTCTGCTAACTTTATATACATGAATAAGACTGAATCGGAAAAAGAACAACAAAAAGAAACATACTCCACCCACTCAAAAAAATACCTCACTGAACCCAAAAAAATACAAAATTTTTCCTTACCCTACCCAAAAGAAAACCAAACTCAAAAAAAAAGACCAAACCTCACTGTACCCCACCTACAAAAAAATATCTCATTAAACCCAAAAAAAAAAACAAAACTTTACCATATCTCCCCAAAAAAAAAACCAAACCCCACTGAACCCAAAAATACCAACTCAGAAAAAGATCAACCTGACTGTACCCCCCCAAACCCAAGAAAACTCCATCGAACCCTACAAAACCCATCAAGAATTCCATGAAACCCCACTAAAGCCAAAATCCAGCATTTTCAGAAAATCCAAGTTATCATCCCACATTATGTAATTTAGATTAGAAGTTAGAATTAACGATCAGATTAGTGAAACTAAGAACAGCTTAATAAACTGCTTCCTTTAAGCATCAGGTCAATCTGCCCCGCCGTGTTTAATTTTTTTCAATATTTCAGTTAATATTTACCTACTTGAAAGCCTTAGCTGCTTTCAAAGCATATAATTTAAAAATAAATTCAAATTTTCTTCTACTTACCTGTTAAAAAACTCGACTCACAACACTGTAAACTACACACTTCTTACTTAAAAATTTGAGGTATTGACATATTAACCACAGGTATTTACATTTTATTAGCAGGTATGAACATGTTATTGCCTAGGTATTTACAAGTATTGACACATATTAAGCACATATTGACAAGTATTGCATAATATTGACCACTATTGACTTAGTATTGACCACTATTGACACAGTATTGACATGTATTAACCAGTGATTTGTACACCGATTAACAAGGTGAGAAACCCCTTGGTTTTAGTGCACTCAGTGCGATTTTCATACTTTGTAACACTTTAAAAACAGTTTTTTGTAAATATCACAGAAACTAAAGCTCCTAAAAAGTTTTTGGTTATAACACGAATTATTGAGCAAAATATAGTCTACTATATTTCGAAAACAGTGTATTGATACGATACTCTGTTAAAAAGTTAGCATTTTTTTAAGTTTTAAATTGTCAAAAAACTGTCATTAGCACTAATTGATTTTGACCAAAATCTAATCAGCTTGTAAGATTGTCGAACACTATTTTACCCATATACATAATATTACGTATAGGATTTTACCTGAAAATTTTATGAAAATCGGTTCAGCGGTTTAGGTTTAGGTTTAGTTCTATCGTGTTACGGACAGAAATAATATACACACAGACACACATACAAACAGACATTGACGACATTGACGACACAGACGATATTGCTAGGATAGGTAAAAATACATCCAAAAAACACATTTTTTGGCGTTATCTGAAAAAAAAAATTTCTTCAAAAATAATGCCGTCTCTAGTCATTGCTCTGCGCGCTAGGAAGGTAAAAATAATTAATACTACTTACATTTGCTGTTTCTAATTAAAACACAATTAACAAAAACCTCATCATGTCGCCATGTCAAAAAATGCCATGTTTGGGAGTGGACAGATTTCTAGCCGCGTTTAGGCATCAATGCCAAATGGATTTGGTAACATATTTATGTGGGAATTTCAAGAAAAAAAATTATATAGATTCCTTAAAAAATTAGACACTAAGTCAAGCTGCCAATTACTGCTTGGGTGTCAAAGACTGGTCAGCTTACCTAAGTTATTTTAGCATTTTAAGATTTTTTTATTTTCTTTTTTTAAGTAAATGTTTGTTTTTAGATAAGATCACAAACTGGCAGTGGAAAGACTTTGACATTTGTTGTGCCCATTTTGGATGCTTTGGTGAACTTAAATCCTAGACTACAAAGAACTGATGGGCTGCAGGCAATAATAGTTGTACCAAACAGGGAACTTGCCATGCAGATTCATGAAGTTATTAACAAATTAAATGTAGGTATCTAACAGAAGCTGAAAATTTGTTAGTATGCTCTTAAAAGCATAAAAATTATAACACAATATTTATTACTTATGTGTTTGGGTCATTTCATTTCAAATCAAATTGACCAGACCCAGAGGTTTGGTAGTACCATCTCACTGATTTTGATAATTTTTGGTACATTTATTCTTTCCATAAATAAGATGATTATTTTTTTTCTAATGAGTAGTTTTGGGGCTTATTTGAAAGATATAAATATACATTTCTTTTAAAATTCTCAAAATTAATGTTTTAAATTTTTCTCAAAAAAAAAGTTTTAGCAGGAACCTTAGCAAATTCTGGGATGGAGAAATAATGGATTCATGTTGCAAAAAAGTTGTTTACATGGAAAAATAGTGGGAAAAGGATTATTTTCTTAATTAAATACACTAAACAGACATTTTAGAAAAAAAAATAGCAATGTTAAGTTTGAGAGTGTGACCTATTACTTTAAGGAAAATTATAACATCACAAAAATACCAAAAAAACTATTTTTTTATTTAGAACAAGTAAATTAATTTTTGTATATATTTTTTTGCACTTCTCTAGGCTGATATTTTGCAATGATTGAAATAATTCTCTTATTTTTTCTCCAAAATGTCTGTTTTGTGTATGTTGAGAAAATAAAATAATTATTTTCCTACTATTTTTCCATGTAGTTTTATTGTTAAGATTTTTTTGCAACATTAACCCATTATTTCTCCATATTGAAATTTGGTGAGAATCTTGCTAAAATATTAAAGAGAAAAGTATATTTAAATAAAAAAAAAGAAAGAATTTGAGAAATTAGTAAACATTTTTTGAGTTTTGTTTTTTGTAAAAATAAAATATTATTAAAAAGGTTTTTTAAAGACCTTTCAAATGAGCCCTATTTCACCACGCTGGTGTAAGTAGAGATATCTTTATTCTTTTAAGTACATATTTCAGTTAAAATGGCGGTTTTAACTACTTATCAGACTTTTGACCTATCTTAGTAATATCGTCGTGATGTCTCGGTGTGTATGTATATATATACCTGTCCAGCCCACAATAGCTCCTATACCGCCAAACCGATTTTCATGAAATTTTCAGGTAAAATAGTGTTACGGGTTCACAACGACAAATTAAAACTCGCAAATGTCAAAAACAATACGTCAATTTATTTCGACAAATTATGTACAAAAACACGCACTTAAACTTACTAATAACTTGCTAATAATTCACTACTTTAATCCGCCTATTAACTTTGCGTTAACATCTAGCGATCACTACCGTTGGTTATCTTTTACTGCCCGATGCACGACGTCCGGCCTTATATATAAGGGTCTGCCTACTATTCGAGAATTTTCCATCCTTGTTCGATTCGGGATTATACCACCCTTTTCTAGAACCGGACCGTTCGCTCACCAGTCTGTCATAGATAACGCAACTAAAACCTAGACTAAGAATACAACCTTAAGATAAATCAACCTAATACTACACTAAACCTAAATAAATTCTAACTATAAAATTTAAATAACTTAAATTTGTAACAATAGTATACGATACTGTAGAGCTGATTAGATTTTAGGAAAAATCCATTAACCCAATAGCTTTTTGACAGTTTAAAAATTAAAAAAAATTATAACTTTTTTACAGAGCATTACATCAATATTCAGTTTTCGGTGTATAGTAGAACGCATTTTTCTCAATAATTTGTGTTATTAAAAACTTTGTAGCAATTTTGTTTTTGAAATATTTACAAAAAACTGTTTTCAAGGCTTATATAGCATAGATTTATATCTCTTTGTTTTACACTTAATAATTTATTTTTTTACTTACATATCAAAATGAACATATAGTATGTTAACATTTATTTTATGGGTGTTCTCGTTTTGCTCATAAGTATTGATCTAAACTTTTTGCAAAGATTTTAACTCTTTATTGTTTAAAAAATAAAGTAATGTAGAGCAGTAGTCAAAAAGGAGCAATAATTGATATGAATAGGATCAGTTCTGAAAAATGTGACATATGTTGATACAAGAAATATATTTTTTTAGCAATTTTTTTCTTGAGATCATTACAATGTTGCTTTAGATTAAGTTGCTGATCTATAAAAACTCCAAGATATTTGTGATTTTTTTTTGTTACTTAAGTTTAGATTATCATGAATTTCGTTTTTTCAACATTAACAATCTATTATCACATAGCCATCTGTAAATATTATTTATGTCATAATTTATAAATGTTTCTATGATGACCCGTAATGATATTTTTTAAACATTTAATACGCAGTTACTGAAATAAAAATGCAACACAAAGGTACAAATTCCTTATTGCCCTTTTTTGGAGGCTAAACACTGAAGTTAACAAAAACTGCGAACAGGATCCCCAAAAGCAAATGCCATATCGAAGATGTGATTCTACTAAAGAGTGAGAAACATTTTTGGCAACATCCAAGCCAGGATTATCACCAATTGTTAGTCCTAAAAATCAGCTTATTTCTGGATTTGATAAAACTTCAGAAACGAACAAAAAAAAGGACAGAAAGTTTGCGTCACACCATTGTTTTATTTTACAAATATCGTTCGGAACATTATTATTTATTTAGTCTGTCTATATCAGTAGTGTGCCAATGTGTACCAAACAACTGTGTTGTCGTCACAAAAAGCTGTTATTTTGCCTGTAATGTCAATGTTTGGTAGGTCACTGACAAAAATAAAAAACCATAATTGGCTCAAAATTGAACCCTGAGGAACACCTGAATCAATTTCCTGTTCCAGTGAAGTTTGCTCGTTAAAAAAAATCGATGCATATATCGATATGCCTTTGACAAGCAGAATGAATGTTGGGAAGGTAAAAATTTAGTGTTACTTTTAGACCTTTCAATGGATCGTAGCAGGCCATCTTTGTGGCGGGGAAAACCGAGCAACAGAAAAAGCGAGGCTTAGAAAAGGTGTTCATATCCTAGTTGGCACGCCTGGTCGTCTGTTGGACCACATTTTGCACACGACTGCTTTTAATGCTAAAAACGTCAGGTGTCTTGTGCTAGATGAAGCAGATTATTTGATTAATATGGGGTTCATGAACGATATTACAAGGTATGCTTGATCCTATTGGGTTAATAAATAAGGTAGACAAAACAAATTGTGAAAGGCTTTCGCGGCCATCGTCCAATGGTGGGTGTGCTTTCAGGCTGTTCGGCCGTCGTCGTTGGAAATTCGTTTTCGACGTTTCGCCATCTCGAGTGGATGGCATCTTCAGTCTTCGAGAAGCCGACAAACAGTTAACATCTTCTGAATAACGAAACGTCGAGAACGAATTTCCAACGACGACGGCCGAACAGCCCGAAAGCACACCCACCAAGGTAGACAAAAATTCGGTTGAAATAAAAAAAACTCAAATTTTGGGAAAACATTGCTGAGATGTCAGAGATTCTGTAGCATAGTTTATTTAAAAACGAACTTGTCAGAGTGACATTTAGTTTTTGACTTTCAGGAGTGTAAGTGTGCCTGGAGAGAAATAAACTCCTTTGTGAAAAACTTTTAATCTCTTTGTTCAAAGCTTGTACACAAAATTTCGGGCTGTATTTATTTTAAATACGACGCATATGTATCTATATTCGTTTTCAAGTTTAAACTGTTTACACTAGAGTAGAAACCAAATTTCGGACTTCCTCTAATCGAAACGTCTTGTTTAAAATAAAGACAATGGAAGTCCGAAATTTCGTTATTAACTTTTAATCAGTTATGGTTGATTGTTTCCAAAACTATTTTAGACTTGTTGAAGAAATCGACAATCACAAAAAAGGAACTGCTTACGATCCTATGGCTATTTTAAAACGTCAAAACAACAAAGTAACTAAATTTGAAGATTCTGAAGATTTAAGCAGTGAAGATGAATTAAAATCTAATGCGAGTAAAAAAACCAGTGAAGGGGCGCCACTAAAAGATCTAAAAAGTAAAGATAAACAAATTATTTTGTTAAGTGCAACACTAACTAGAGGTAAGACCTATTTCTCTAATGGCGGCACTTGGCGTAGCGTATTTTTAATTTGCTTTATTTACCCAAAAACGGCGATATGTTATTCGCTATACCAGGGTTGTCTTTTAGGTTATGCAAATACAGCTGGAATAAAACAGTAGATAACTTTTAAAGACTTTATTGTTTCTCGAAGTATTCTCCACGAAAATAAGTGCCCTTTTGCATGCTCTCAAACCAGTTGTCAAAGCTTTAATTCCACTCGTTTGTTGGTACTGTCAAAATTGCATTCTTAAGGGCGTCGAGTACTTCCTCTGGCGAATAAAATCTTTGACCACTCAGTCCATTCTTGATTTTCAGAAAAGTATAGAAATCGTTGGGACTTAGGTCTGAACTGTATGGAGGATGGTCCAACAATTCGACGTTTTGTTTGGTTAAAAATTTAATGGTTTTTTTGCTTTGTGCGAACTTCTTTTTTTTTATTGGAGAATGATTCGTCGTTCTGGTCTCGTTTTTAGAAGCAAAAAAGCAAACAAATGGTGATGTACCAATCGACAGTAACAGTCCTTTGATCTTCCAGAGGGATTGTCGCTACATGCTGCTTTTGAGACAAGTGTCGCGACCATCTTTTTGGATACACTTCGAGAACGGATGACTTTTGTTGGCTTTTCTTCTTCTTGGAACATCCAAACAGACGACTTACGTTTATTTTTGGCTTCATATGAGTAAATTCACGATTCATCACCATTGACCCTAGCTTCTTTCTATTTTTCAAAAAGTTTTGAATTGAGGTTTTTAAAATCCCCAATGAAGCCTCAATCTCGCGGTATCAATCTTTTCCTTAGATCATCGCTAAAGCTAATCTGTCCACGCTTGAATTCTCCATAGCAACGAGAAACTGTCGACTGATGTGGTGCTTCATTACCGAAAACAGAAATCAACTTGGCAAGGTATTCTTGTTGAGATAATTTTCATTAAAAGTTGTAAAAAACTTTCGACTGATTTGTTTATTTAAAGAAATCATTGTAGCTATAAAGCTATATGTATCGCACTGAAGTTTTGAATTTAGGTTAGGTAAAGACATATTTTTTCATCTGTGAACACCACACGTCAAAAATCTTCATTTTCCAGAGAATAAGTTAAAGGAAAAATTAGACGCGCTTGTTTTTTTTCTGCATTTAAAAGAATTTTTTTCGCTGCAATACATCTTAATCTAGAACGCCTTATTCGCCTTCGACTCGTGTTAAGTGAACCAGGAAAATTAGAGGCAATTCTTGCTTCACAGGCGTTGGTAAAATTATGTTCTTCTAAAAATTCTATTAGTTGCTGATATTCTTGGAGCGTGCTGATTTTCGTCAAGTACCTTGCTTTCGCCGAACATTTCCCTCTTCTTCATACAGTGAAGTTTCCATATAGCGAACCCGTTTGTAATGAACACTCGCTTATAACAAACCCCGTTCAAAATACCCAAAACATTTTTACTTAGGTATACAATAGTTCATATGTCTTCTTATAGTAAACTTCGGATATAGCGAACCAGTTTCCGTGCAATCTTTGAGTTTACTATATCTGGACTTTACTGTATTTTCTTTTGATTCGCACAATCGTCGACGTGTTTCGTCCATAGTGAGCGGCTACTCGACGCACCGACCAACCGGCATCTAATTTGGCCAAAATTTGAGCTTTATCAAATTTTTAGAGGCATTTTGGAAAACTTGGACAAAAAACTAGAACCGACAAAGTTATGTTTTTGGCAAATAATATAATCTTTGATTAATAAGGGTACTGAAATGTAAAGCTTAAAGTTTACCACGTTAAATCGGCGTGTGCATTTTATGTGGCACCTTGTGTAAATAACTACTTTTTTTTAACGTAGTTAAGTAACTAATTTATAGGAATCGTCGAGCTCACAAAATTCCTTATGAAAGATCACGTCTACATCGACACATCGGATCAACCTGCATCTGTCACCGACGATATCCAGCTCATTATACCAAAATCCGTTAAACAAGAATTTCTTATCACATTTGTCAAACACAGACTCGTCACTCTATCTGCATTTTTAATTTCTAAGTCAAAGGAAAGAAGCAAAACGTTCATCTTCATGGCGACAACGCAAATGGTTGATTTTCATTACGACTTGTTTTCAAAGTATTTGCTAAAGATGCCAAAGGGTAAGTCGGTTATTATTTTTGTTGTTCAAACACATTGTGTTAATTGTATCGTATCATCAGTAAATTAGCAATTTTGTTTTAACTTAATTAACTGAAAAGGCTAAACCTCAACTTAAGGTTCGCTCAACAGTCCTCCGCGCTTCTTTTCAACTGTAAATCATAATTTGGTTGTGTTTATAGCATTATTTTGTTTTCTTTTGTTTATTAACTCAAACGGATTCACTGTTTTTAGTATTTAAACCAGTATAGTATTGTCTAGAATCTTAGTAGTAGTAGTAGTAGCAGCTTGTTATGCATGGTTAAATTGGAGTAACTTTTACAAGTAATAATTTTTTACTTTTTTTTAGACAATAGCAAATTTAAAATGGGAGAAGTAGTCCTTATGGAAGATCTGGATTTGGATGAGCTGAACAATTCTGACAACGAAGAGGCTGAATTGCTCGATCTAGAATTGTTCAAACTACATGGCAACATGAACCAAAGCGAAAGAAAAGATGTTTTCAACAAGTTTAGGAAGTGTCAGAAAGGTGTCTTAATTTGTTCCGTGAGTAGATTTTTATTATTGATTATTTTTAAAGCGGTCTGCTCTAGCGGCATTATTCAGAGTAATACTTATTTGACTGAAAAAGATGCTCCCATTGCTGCCTCCACATTATAATGCAGTTTACGAAGTCAGTTTTTGAAATGGCATGCTGTGCAATTATTGTCGCATTTTCGTCTCATCTTGTTATATGTATTTATTGGTTCTGCCTACAACCGATTATTTGTCAGCTCACATCGATCACTTTACACCAAGATATCTATTGTTCTTCAACTTCTTTTATTTTCCCAAGGCCTCTAGTTTACAATATATGTGTTCCATCGATCGTCTTTTTGTCTGATATTATAACCGGCAAATAACATTTTAATTTTGCTACCTCGCCTCTGATATCCCATGCTTTTGTTTTGTTTCTTATTAATGCATTCCTTTTTCTATCTGTTAGCTTCACATGTAACATTTGTCTTTCCATTGATCTTTGGGCTTTTGTTATCTTATCTATGTTTGATTTTGTAAGTGTTCAGGTCTGGGATCCAGGTAAGAACAGGAAAGATACATTGGTTATGCACTTTCGTTTTGAGGTACTGAGGATATTTTTTATTTTTTATTATAGAGCTTAATTTACAGAATGCTACTCAGGCCAATCTTACTCGTCTCTTGATTTCAGCTGTTTGGTTTTCTTGTTTTTAGTTTAATAATTTGTGCCAGGTATTTATATTCCTCTACTTGTTCTATTTTTTCTTGGTTTATTCTGATCATGATATATTCATCTGTGTTTGTTATTATATTTTTAGCTGCTGTATCCAGTTCTTCCAGCATTTTTATCAGTTCTTCTTTCTTATCTGTTATTAAAGCGATATCATCAGCATATCTTAGGTGTTTCAAGTATTGTCCGTTTACTTTGATGCTTATTTTTTCGCAATCTAAGTTTTTGAAAACATCTTCTCAGTCAAAATCCACGAAGGAACGAAGCCAATCCCCATAAGTAGAGGTGTCAGACTCAGACAAGGTGACACAATATCCCCTAAACTACTTAACCAGGGCCTAGAAGATGTTTTTAAAAACTTAGATTGGGAAGAAATAGGTATCAAAGTAGGCGGACAATACTTGAACCACCTAAGATATGCTGATGATATCGCCTTAATAACAGACAAGAAAGAAGAACTGATAAAGATGCTGGAAGAACTGAATGCAGCAGGTGAAACGAGTTATAAGGTATTCGTTAATTTAAAATTAAAGTTCTGAGGTTTCAGTTCAGCGTGACGTCATGATTGTGCGGGGCGGATGAACCCGCGCAAGGACATAACGTGTTATCCGCTTGTTTCAGGATGTAGCAGCAAGGGGAATTGATGTTCCAGAGGCGGACTGCATAGTTCAATATACCGCGCCACAAAGTAATGACGATTACCTTCACAGGGTGGGCAGAACAGGTGCGTTATTAAGAATTTGTAATCTGCGATTTTTTTGAAACAACTGCCTTTTTTCATATCGGACATATATGCGCGGGAAACCACAAATATAGCAACTAGTCCTTTTCCTTATGGATCTAATACTTCCAATATTACCTTTAACCAAATGGATTTTTTAAACAATATCTAAACTGAAGTACTGGCAACATTTGTTGAAAATTTTTTTACAAACCGAATGTCTCGTCGAAAGTTGAAACAAATTTCAACCTCTTTTGTTGTAACATAACTTAGAAAAAAAATGGTAAAAACTTTTATGAAAATTGGTCCAGTAGTTTCGCAGTTTAGATAATATAATATTGTAGCAAAATGCTCATCTAAAAAATTTGTGTTTGCCATTTTTAATACTTTATTTTTACTGAGGAGGGGGGTGGTTGCATGCACGTTTTTAAAGTTGTTTTATTTCGTGCTGAATTTCAATTTCGATAGATCGCTCTCGGCTGCAATAGCCATCATTAAAGTCTTATTATAAGAAAAAGACAAGCTAATAGTTTTTTGTTTTAGATGATAAGTGACAGAATAATAAGCTTAACAGTCAAATTGTAATAGTAAGGTCGCATTATCGAGTAGATGTCTTAAAACTAAGTAAAAGGTATTTAGTTTAAAAGTTTTTAATAACCAAAAGTACATTACTATTATTTTTTTATAGGAAGAGCAGGCAAGTCCGGCTCTGCTTTGATATTTCTGACGCATGAGGAACAACGTTATGTGAGCAAATTAAGGAACCAAAATGTCTTGTAAGTACCATTTATTATTTTTTAAAATCTTTCGGCCATCATAATCGTTTAAAGGAACTTCTAATAATTTATGGTAAATTTTCTGGTATTCATCTTGTTCGGTATAACTTACGCGTTTCTCTTACGGTGTTTTAATATTATTAAAAATCATTAAAAATAAATGAATTCATGACGGATCTTGCTAGCCCATATGTGTATACTTCAAGTGAACACCACGCTATATCAGCCTTGAAAACAGTTTTTTTTTTTAAATATGTTAGAAACAAAAGATCCTAAAAATTATTGAGAAAAATGTGTTCTACTATATTCCGCCAACCGTATATTAATGCGCTCCGTTTTGCGCGGCATTTTAAAAATTTTTTAACTGTCAAAAATCTTTCATTAGCAGACATCACGACGAGATTGATAAGATAGGTCCAAATACACCCAAATAATACATTTTCGGCGTTATCTCAATTTTTTTAAAATCGAAAACAATCCCTTCTCTAACCATTGCTGCGCAGGCTAGGAAGGTAAAAATTAAAAAGACCATATTTGCAAATTTTACATTTTTATCTGTTTTTAAATTTGTATCTATGCTAAAAAAAACTCGTAACTGAAGGGACACTGACACGAGCTTCTTCTTTTCAAGGTTCATATGTATTACAAAAGTGCCTAGATTTATTGTGAAACCCGTATTTCGATATGTGTTTAACCCGAAAACCCGAAGACGTGGCATAACTGACTGACAATATTTTCAAGATTTTCCTTGATCTGAAGAAAATAAGTAAATATCGCTATTTTCTGCAACCGTGAAGGCTGAAACCAAATATGTTAGAGCATAAATACATGTTCAAAAAAATCGAAAAGTGAAGCACTCATAGCTTGCTTTGGAAACAATGGCAAATTTAAATTCGCAGACACAGCTGTTCTGTGGGGGCGCCATGTTATTAATTTACATTTTGCGGTATGTATATATACCAATAGGGCGCAGATAAAGAGGGCGTCCTAAACTAGAATGGCAACAGTCAATCCAAAGATCAATGAGTCAAAAAAATCTGACAGAGGATGATTGTCAGGATCGAAGGGGGTGGAGAATAGGCGTCGGACAACGTAGAAAAACGTTCTAAACCGACATAATAGTAGGTATTTTGCGGTTTTCGTGTTAAATTATGTTATTTTCTGTGAAAAATGGGAAATAAGTCACGTAAAGCATGAGGGGTTTGTGGAAAAATGTCTGGGAAAAGTAAGGGAGCGCCATTCCATAGGTAAGTACTTAGTATTTTTTTTTATAATTTGTTAATAAAGTTAAGAGTGATTTATAGATACCATTAAACACTCTTGATGATTTTCACAATAAATCTGCACAATTAATTTTAGAAAAACTACAGTTTATAATAATGTAGTGACGTAACGGAGTGTTCCAAAACCACCAAAACTGACGCATGCGCAGTCACAGAAATCCTGTCTACCCGAAAAAGGAACATAAAGAAATAAATGGGAGTCCTGGCTTCAAGCATCTCATGTGAGAATAAATGAGAATGCCCCATATTTATGCTCTAACGTATTTGGTTGAAACAGTCAGTATTGGCTACTTGGATAGACTAGTACGTCAGGATCTCAAACCTTGGATCCACTAAAAAGATCTGAACAAAACTTCATCACAATTAATCGCGAACCTGTTTAAGGGGCTAGAAATACAGTCATACAGTGGTGAGAGCATTCTCAGTAGATACGTCCGTGCTCGCGGTAAAATGGTCACTGATAAGCAAATACGTTACAGCATAAATATGGTGCATTCTCATATGCGATGCTTGAAGCCAGGACCCTCATTTAATCTTTAATGTTCCGTTTTCGGGTAGACAGGATTTCAGTTACTGCGCATGCGTCAGTTTTGCTGGTTTTAGAACATACTTCGTTACGTCGCTACATTATTTGACAGCTGTTGAAAACTAGTTGATTTAGTGGAAATTTATCAAATGGTGGATTAAAATTGCAGTTTTTCTAAAATTAATTGTGCAGATTTATTGTGGTTGGTGGTAGTGTTTAATGGCATCTTTAAACCACTTTTAACTTAATTAACAGATTATAAAGAAAGATACAAGTACTTACCTATGGAATGGCACTCCCTTACTTCTCCCGGACATTTCTCCACAAACCGCACATGTTTTAAGTGAATTATTTCCCATATTTGACAGAAAAAAAAACATAATTTTACACGAGAAACGCAAAACATCGCAAAATGTAAACAAGAAACACATATGGCTTCTACCCACACAGCAGCTATCTGTCTGGTTGACAAAACACGTATGCGCACTTAAAAATTCGCGTCTGCGAATTTTTATTTGCCATTGTTTCCAAAGCAAGCTATGAGTGCTTTGCTTTTCGATTTTTTGAACATGTATTTAGGCTAATAACATAGATATAGAAAACTAATTAGATAGCGCTTCGACTACTGTGCAGTGTGCAACCTCCAATAGGGGCGACGGAACGTTCGCCGCCATTTTTTTACAGATGTTAAGTACAAGCGGTTATTCCTAGAGGTCGTTATATTACGGATTTATTGCAATAAAGCCAGGCACAAATTGTGCCGGGCACTATTCTTACAGTTTCGCATTATAAGAACAGCTCTCTTCTTTCAAAATTAGGCCTTTGTGTATTATAAGAACCGGAATTAATAGTGCCGCCATTATTAATGAAAAATAAACGACTGGATTTATAAATTCGACTTTGGTATGTCATTTGAAAGATCAACTGTCAGTTTTCAATGCGAAACTGTCAGAATAGTGCCCAGCACAGTAAGTGCCTGGTTTTATTGCAATAAGTCCTATTGAAAATTCATAATTTTATATTTTTTGGCTGGCGGCCGAGGCTTTTTTAGAATAACGCAATAAATATAAAGTTAAAGAAAATTAGATAAAACCTAATAATAATTTATATAATGTGAAAATAAATAGGAAAACGGTGGGTGCAAACGTTCTACCCAGGAAACTCAACAAGTTTTCTTTTTACTGGTTTAGCCACAAAAAATGTTTTTATTACCCTTTGTGTTTTGGTTCAGCTCAAAAATAGATAGAAATTTACTGTATTGTATGAAAGGTAATTATGAAACGTCAATAATTTTATTCTGTTTTTTATTTTGTTTTATAGCCTCCAAGAATGCAAAAAGAACTATTTAACTGATCTAACAGACTATATGATGGAACCAGACAGCGAAAAAGCTATTTCGGCCCTTCAAAAACGATTTGAGACAGCTTTGATTAAAGATAAGGGAATGCATAAAATGGCTTGCTTGGGTAAGTAAATACTTAATTTCCTTAATAAAATAGAGAGAATAGAGGCCCTCGATAAATTTTGATAGTTGTTTTACACCAGAGGCTCTATTCTCGGTCTTGAATGATGTATCCATCCACATCACACGCTTTGACCAATAGCAAACTGAGCGGTCGCGTGTTGTGCGAAATGACTTGTCTCGACCAATGGCATAGTCGCCCGCTCTTCAGAGTTAGGGAATTTTACGCGTTTGAAGTGAAATCTGTTCTCCTGCCCCGTACCGACTAAACGTTTCTCGGTCGGATCATAGGAGAAGCTTGCGCAATGGAGGTCTATTCGCATAGCACGTGACGGCTCGGAGCTAATTTAAAGCTTGCCATTGGCCAAAGCATGTGATGGGAAGTATCTCGTCGTTCAAGTACGAGAATAACTAGCCAGTTGTGACCAACTAAAGCGCGGATCTGGGCATTAATCTAGGCGGGGGATAATTTTCGACGAAAAAAATATGTGTGCATTTTTTTTTCTTAGGGGGGGGGGGGGGAATGATCCGTTTTGCCCTTTATTTATTAACTAAAAGTGCATATATTTTTTTATAGCGGGGTAATTACCACGTAACCCTCCTCAAATCCGCGCTTGGGCCCCACCATACAGTTTGCCTTCCTAAAATTTGCCAAATAACGTTTTTCCGAATCTTAACTTTCGCACGCATTTCTATAGCACCACCATACTGCAGCTCGGTGCTTTTGTTAATAAACTGTATAGTTTTTGAAATTGATTTTTCAAAGTTTGGCCATTTTGGTCTTATGGAATTCCCTACCCTAAAATTCGATAAATGACGTTTTTTTAAAATCTTAACTCAGGGTGTGGTTTTTTCGGATCTTTATGGCCCCACCACACTGCAGCTCGGTGCTTTTGTTGATAAACTATATTGTTTTTTAAATATGAATTTTCAAAGTTAGTTCATTTTTGGTCTTATGGTATTCCCTACCCTAAAATTCGCTAAATTACGTTTTTTTAAATCTTAACTTAGGGTGTGGTTTTTTCGGATCTCTATGGCCCACGACACGGCAACTCGGTGCTTTTGTTGATAAACTGTATAGTTTTTAAAATATGAATTTTCAAAGTTTGTTCATTTTTGGTCTTATGGTATTCCCTACCCTAAAATTCGCTAAATTACGTTTTTCCGAATCTTAACTTAGGGTGTGGTTTTTCGCATCCATTTGGCCCAACCATACTGCAACTCGGGGCTTTTGTTAATAAACTGTATAGTTTTTGAAATATGAATTTTTAAAGTTTGGCCATTTTGATCTTATGGAATTTCCTACCCAAAAATTCGCTAAATGACGTTTTTTTGAATCTTAACTCAGGATGTGGTTTTTTCGGATCTCTATTGCCCCACCACACTGCAACTGGGTGCTTTTGTTAATAAACTGTATATTTTTTAAAATAGGAATTTTTAAAGTTTGGCCATTTTGGTCTTATGGGATTCCTTACCCTAAACTTCGCTAAATGACGTTTTTTTAATTTTAACTCAGGGTGTGGTTTTTTCGGATCTCTATGGCCCCACCACACTGCAACTCGGTGCTTTTGTTGATAAACTGTATAGTTTTTAAAATATGAATTTTCAAAGTTTGGTCATTTTGGTCTTATGGGATTCCCTACCGGGTAAGCCCACATCAATTCAACCAATTTAAAAATATTTTTGAACCTTGAGTTTTTTGATGATGGTGAGTTTTTGGCTATTTTGGTCTTATGGGATTCCCTACCATAAACTTCGCTAAATGACGTTTTTTTTAATCTTAACTCAGGGTGTGCTTTTTTCGGATCTCTATGGCCCCACGACACAGCAACATGGTGCTTTTATTGATAAATTGTATAGTTTTTATAATATGAATTTTCAAAGTTTGGCCATTTTGGTCTTATGGGATTCCCTACCCTAAACTTTGCTAAATGACGTTTTTTTGAATCTTAACTAAGGGTGTGGTTTTTTTGGATCTCTATGGCCACACCACACTGCAACTTGGCGCTTTTGTTGATAAACTGTATAGTTTTTTAAATATGAATTTTCAAAATTTGGCCATTTTGGTCTTATGGGATTCCCTACCCTAAAATTCGCTAAATGACGTTTTTCCGAATCTTAACTTAGGAAGTGGTTTTTTTGCATCACTATGGTCCCATCATACTGTAGCGTGGTGCTTTTGTTAATAAACTGTATAGTTTTTGAAATATAAATTTTTAAATTCGGTTATTTTGGTTTTATCGGATTCTCTACCCTAAAATTCGCTAAATCACGTTTTATTGCATCTTAAGTCAGGGTGTGGTTTTTTCGGATCTCTATGGCCCCACGACACTGCAACTTGGTGCTTTTATTGATAAACTGTATAGTTTTTAAAATATGAATTTTCAAAGTTTGGCCATTTTGGTCTTATGGGATTCCCTACCCTAAAATTCGCTAAATGTTATTTAACTAGATTATGCAAGAAATAGGGGGCAGGAGGAGTGCCCACCTCAAGGTGATTCTTTTATAAAAAGTAGCGTTTATTGATAAAAAAAACTTTGCATATTTTTTCTTCACGCGGTATAAGAGATAATTTTAAAAAAGCGCTGTTTTAATGTGTAGTAAATAGTTACAATGTGTCCAATAAAACTGTTGAACTTAAGAACCGGCGAGAACCCCCAAAAACTAGCAAGTTTAAACGCACATTTCTCGATCTTCTGTATCCCGGGAAAAGGGGAAATATTCTTTAGATCAAAATAATCGATTTGATATGTAGCAAGTCTTCAATTCGTTACTGGCAAACTGGTGTGCGGGAACGGTGGAAATTGTTACAGATATTTTTTTTCTGGTGAGGATTTTTTCAAAAATATTCTTAAGGTCGTCAGACCTCACCCTATCACTGCATCTCTCAGTGAGGTTTACAAACGCATTATTACACAAATCTTTCTATTCAAATGGATGAGAACAGGGTCGATTAAGTGTATTTTTATGTTCCGTCGCGGTGGACAATGATTAATTTACACATACAAGAAAAATTACCCTGATTTGAGGGCCCGCTTGGCTATTTTTAAATACAGGATTTAATAATATTTTTTTGCAACTCTCAGCGAAAATAAATTAACGTTTTAAAGTGAACTTGAGCGCTTTGAGTATTGGGGGTGGTTTTGAGGTTTACTACGATTTTAGAAGAAGTGAATTACAGTATTATAAAGCCTTATAATAACAGCCAGAGAGTTATCAGCAAAAATGTATCAGCCAATTTTATAACGAAGTAGGTTTTTAGCACAATCTAAAACCCCTTAACAGCATCTCCCATTTCCGACGGAAACTTGAAAACCAAAAAAGTGCTTTTCGTTTAATGCCAATAACGTTTAAGCAATGCAATATATTTTTTTGTGATTAACTGTGTCAAATGCTTTGCACAAATCCCGATAGAGAAAAGACATTATTTTTTTTGTTATTCTTTTTTATACATGGTAAAAGGAAATACCGAGCCACCCCTCCGTCCTACCTTAATAATTTTTTAGCAGGAATATTAAAAAGTTCCATGAGTTTTGGTCTGAAAGTTAAGAAATATAATTTTAAAAAAACAAAAGTTTTCACGAAAATTAACAAGTTAAAAAATAAACTGCATTAGCGCATCATTTTGGACCACACGAAAACGTGATCTTTAGCTTTGTCTACACACCTGTGCTTAGGAAAATCCCTTTGTAGATTAGCGGACAAGTTTAAACTTTTTACTACAGTCGCTTGTGATGATCAGAAGTTTATGAAAATTTTTGCTTAGGCTTAAAAAAAACAAAATGTATTCTATCCAGGGGTATGCTGAGATGCTAATTATTTATGATGAAGCTCACCTTACCTCTCATCTCGCTGTTGGTTTTGAAAGAATTCGCGCGAATTACGCGGTGTTGCCAAACTTTTTAAACTTTAATGACCTTTATTTCAAAAACAACTAATATTTGACCCCCATGTTATATGAACGTTTTTTCTTATTTTGGCATCCTCTATCACTCATTAAAATATTGTGAGTCACATAATTTACACCTTGTATATAGATACTTTTTCTTAAATACCAAATTGCAAATAATGCAATGACCTAAAACTATAAACAACAAGTTTAATTAAAGAAAGAAAAATAAGAAAAAAGTTTTGTGTCTTCGGCCGGGACTCGAACCCGGAATCTCTTGCTCTGTACGCAAACGCTTTCTACATTAAGCTACCGAAGACTATACATAAATTTTCGGAAAACTTTCATCTATGCATGTCTGCGGTGTCTCAGTACAAGAACGTGAAACTCTCAGTGTATTAACTCGACCAAACCATCCAACTGATCTCTATAATTCTTCCTCATACCTTTGACAGTGGGAAGGAAGAATTATAGAGTTCAGTTGGATGGGTTGGTCCAGTTAATACCCTGAGAGTTTCTCGTTCTTGTATTGAGACACCGCAGAAAATTTATGTATAGTCTTCGGTGGCTTAATGTAGGGAGCGTTTGCGTACAGAGCAAGAGATTCCGGGTTCGAGTCCCGGCCGAAGACAAAAAACTTTTTTTTAATTTATTTTTCTTTAATTTTACTTGTTGTTTATAGATACTTTTATTACGCATTGTTTCAGCCTTCTCGTCGTGGTCGAGATTCTACAGCTCATATTCCAGAGAAATGAAAGAAACTTTCGAAATGCGCAACTGCAACTTAGGACACTACTGTACCAGTTTTGCACTGAGGGACTCGCCATCGCAGATCTCCAAGGTAGTTAGGGGACAGGTGGATAGATCGGAACCCAAGAGGCTGAATAAGAAACTGGCCAATCATGAGTAAGTTTTCCATTTTGTGTATGGGGCCTTCCATGTCTCCATGTCAACCCGGCCACCTGTTGTACTTATAGCTTTTGATTCCCATTAAAATGTATTTCTGGTTTTCTCTATATATACCCATTATATCGCGAAAAACAGTTAGAATAAATGTTGAAATTCTTCAGATCTGTAGGATGTTTTATTTTTTAAATTGGCCTAAACATATAATTTCCGATTATTTCTAAAAAATGCTAAATTTGAGAACATTTTTATTACAGCTTAGGAATAAAAGCAAGTGGCTGAAAGAAAAAAAGTATTGAAAATTAAGAATATTCGCATCGATGACCTTAGTAAACGACAATAAATTAAAGAAACCGCCATTTTGAAAACGCTTCATGATTTTTTTTTCAATTTTTTATGAGAAAATGTTCCAATATTCACCTCTGTTTCGATGTTGGTGAAACATACTGTCTATATATTATAATTCTTTTTTTTATGTAAAGATTTGCCAGCCCACTTTATAATTTTTAATGGTTCTGTAGAATATATTGTAGCATCTTTTAACAATGGGAAAATATCAAAAGTGTCGCTTCTTCAAAATGCAATTTATTTAAATAATTTTACTCTGAAGTCACTTTAATGCGAATATTTTTAATTTTCGATATTTTTTCTTTAAGCCCCTGCTTTTATTCTTAAGCAGTAATAAACAATTTTTTCCCAAGTTTCGTACTTTTTACAGGGTGTACCATAAGTAGTACAACACCTAAAGAACACGGAAGCTAATTGTTTTTCGAAAAAATACTCAACAGGAAAGTTTAAGGGTGCAATTTAATCTATTTTACTTCTCTGGAAGTCAGATTTATTGGTAAAATCAAAGTGAGCAAGTTTTTTTTTAAATGAAAAGGGCAAATTTTATTTATTTTATTCGAAAAAATGCTAGCTTCCGTGATATTTAGATCTTTCGCTACACACAAAAAAATATGTTTAGGTTAATTTAGAAAATAAAACACCACCAGGAATTTTAACATTTCATCTATGGCGATGTAATGGATATCCACAGGGAAAAGGTAGCCAAGTCGACATGGAAAGTCCCCATATGTATTAGCATAAAAAAAAGAAAGATACTTATATCACATTATTATTTTTTATTTAATAATTAAACATGATAGTCCACACTACACCGGTTTATTTTTAAGTGATGAGTAACAGGCTGAAATTTTGTAAATAGCTTTATTTTCTCTTTCCATTGATCTTTGAGCTTTTGTTACCTTATTCATGTTTGATTTTGTGTTAAAGTGTCCAGGTCTGGAATTCATAGGTAAGTACAGGAGGGATACATTGGTTATAAACTTTCGTTTTGAGGTACTGAGGATATTTTTTATTTTTTTATATGTAGCCTAATTTACCGAATGCTGCCCAGGCCAATCTTACTCGTCTCTTGATTTCAGGAATAAGCAGTAAAAGCATCTTTAATAAGATGTCATAATCTTGCCAAATTACGAAGAATTTCCTCTATTTTCTCAGAACATTTTAAATCATTCTTATAATAACAAAAATGCTTTATTTAAAACTTTTTTCGTTTTTGATACCATATTATTATCCCTCTCAATATATAATAAATACATGCCGTATGTCTTAAAGTAATAAAAGTTATTGGGTAGATTGTCCAACCTCGAACGTTTCGATTTATGCACTCTCGGGTACCCGAATTTATGTTTCAAATCAGTTTTTCCATCTCATTCTGTGGTTCAAGGTTCTACAGGTGAATAAAAACGGTTCCCTGCGTGACGTCAAAATTCCAATGATGGCTGTTCTATCATAATAAGATCTAATTAAAATATTTTCTATTCAGAAAACAGTAGCCCTTAGCCACGTAATAGGTTCGCGGGTCTTTTGCTTTCTGTCTTTTTCTTTAACCGACCCGCTAAGCTTTTGTAGCTATGCGCGGTCTTTTTGATATTGACTTTTATTTTAAAGAAATAGTAGCAAATTTAAAAGGTCATGCATACGCATTGAAGCCATTTTGTCCGCTTCTTCAATGCTTTAATCACGATACACTAAGACATACTTGTCGGGTACGATTTTGTTTTAAATCGAACCCTTAAACGAGTGTACCGTAGTAGATCTCTTGTCTGTATAAAATAACTATAAAACAGATTTAAAAACGTTACAAACTTTAATGAATACAAAATAAAAGTCTGTTGCAATTTACAAATTGTTACAAGACTTTTCTTATGTCCTATAAAACAAACAAGACCCAAAATATTACAATAACATTAACTTACCAAAACAACAAACTGCAAAATAATATTCAAATCGAAAAATCTTATGTTTCTTTACTAACAATTAATTTAGAGGTTTTTAGTTTAAGTTCAACAAAACTTAGAATGTGACTACTGACTTGTCTCCTCAAAGTTTGAGTTTTTATTAACGGTAGGTTGGACCCAAGTAATCCATTATCTCATCTTTGAAGAGCTCGGAGGAACCAAGTCAGTGGCGTTGCTGATAATCGTGAAATTTACTTTACATTCTAGCTTATAGACAACACTTTCTAATCTCACAGTTTTTCTATAGCCAATCACTTTGAAGGGAAAACTCTCTTTCTATTTAATGTATCCCCACGCTTAA
Source organism: Aspidapion aeneum (assembly GCA_963576565.1). Classification (NCBI taxonomy): domain Eukaryota; kingdom Metazoa; phylum Arthropoda; class Insecta; order Coleoptera; family Brentidae; genus Aspidapion; species Aspidapion aeneum. The sequence continues at coordinate 109,864,108 of OY755040.1, forward strand.
CCATTACAACTCCCACTCTTCACTTTATCAGTAGTTTTTCACGCATTAACCACCTGCTGTATAGGTAGGCGGCAGCCAATTGTTTACCAATGTAGAGGGAGGCGGAATTAATTTTTTATCTCAACAGAACCATATTTTGCATTTTTTGTTTTTCCAAGATGGTTTCTTACAGCGGCACAGTCAGGGGTTATTTGCATTCCTCACAGTATATTAGCACGTATCCATATATACCGGGGATGACGCTTGATTCTCACTTCTCGCTTTCCGGGACTTCATGTAAATGACAACCTGAAAGAAGACATTTTTGGCAACGCCCACTTCAATATCTGGCTGAGGAACAATTCTTCGCTGGGGAGACTTTTTTATTAAAGCCACGATACACTTAAAGTACACGGTATATCAGCAAGGAATTAACATATGAACATAACTATTTTTTTATAAAATTGGGCCAGATCTGCTGATAACTACAATTTAGAACTTTCATGAACTTTTCATTAACGTTTAGTCATTACTATAAAACTAGCTAATAGATTTAAACCAAATTTTGACAATTTGTCGCCAAAACCACGAAGTGGCGTAACCCACAAAAATGCGAGTTTTAGATAAGCCCACTAACAGACATAAAAAAGTCGCTCTACAAATCCACGAAGGGGCGTAACTAAATTCCAAGTAGTACAGAAGCCTTTATTTTGACAGCTATCAAAGCTGCTATGTGCAAATAAAAAAAAATTGAACGCTCTCCTGTAAAATAGTAAAAAGTCAGTTACGTCACTTCGTGGTATTGACGACGAATTGTAGGCTAGAATGTTCGCTCTAATAAAATTTTTGGACGATCCATTATTTAAAATTGTAAATATTTTGCATATTTCTCAAAAAATCCTTAAATCTCAAAAACTAATGAGCAATTCCACGCCAAGTCATCCAATTTACAAAAAAGTGTTGCCCTGACATTTAATTTTTTTCTTTAATCATGCTTACTAAATGAAACAGCTCATGCTTAACCACTTTTGCACAATTTTAGATTTTTTAATCCAATTAGTACGTTGTACACGCATTTGAAAAGTCTAAAAGCGGGCAAAATGGGACTTTAAAGAAACAAATTATGCTCATAGTAAACAGCACCTAAAAAAACTTAACCTATAATTTTAAAAACATGCATAAAAGTAGTTTTCAAAAAAATGTGATGTTTAGCAAAATCTTTTATACTGGCTTAATTAGAGCAATTTAGAGAATATCCAAAAAACGCAGAAATTTTCGAAGTTTTCATATTTTTTTGGGGTATAAATGTAATGTTTTCTTAAATTTTTGATACAGTGTTGGAAAGCTATACTCAAGGACTATATCTTCCTTGTATAAAACATATTTAAAAAGTAGACGTTACCTTGGAGTTCTACGAAGAAGTTAAGAATGTCTGGGAAATTCCTCAACTTCAGCATCAAAAATGACCCTGTCTATCGGGGTGCTGGTGGTAATCAAGTAGGGTAAATTTTTTACTGTGTCATATACTTTTAAAAACAAGAATAAAAAATCTGGGTCTGTAATCCTTAAGGTCACTACACATTTTTTTGTTATTTTAATATTTTTAGTGATGTTAATTTGCATCACAAATTACAGGCGTGGATCTACGGGGGGGGGTATGTCCCCCCCAAATCTGAAACTTTACTCAGTTTTGACACACAGAATACACCTCCTGGTCACTATGGAAAATAGTTTTGTGAAATATTTATTATGATATTTTCCCCCAAAATAAAGTTTTTAGATCCGCCCCTGCAAATTAAGGTTTATCAGAAGGTAAAGTTTATTTATATGAGCACTGTTCAATAAATTATGATCTAAACTCTCTTCATAAGGTCACTACACAAATTTTTTAAAAGTTTATTTACTTTTTTAGTAGTTACCTACTAGAAGTTGAGTTCTATAATTTCAGAAACCGATTTTTTTTTTCTGAGCTTGAAGTAAATGTAGCATCTATAGTTAAATCATCCAGAGGAGTGAAATACTGGTGTCCAGTTGTTGTTTGTTTGAGATTTTAATGTAAAACAAATCGTTTCACAGTACCTCCAAACGCATCACATGGGCTTTTACCATGCGTTAGTTTTGTAGTTAGTTTTTTAATGCCCAGTGGCGTATGCAGAAATTTTCCAAGGGGGTTGGGAGAGGGGGCTTGAGTAAAAGCAAAGTCCTGGAAAACCATTTATTTCTTCTTTCAGAAAAATTTAATCTTTAGGAGAAGTTATTTAATGGCTTTGGAAAGATTAGGCCTCCAACCCCCCTCCCTCCTGCGTACGCCACTGTTAAACCTGAACCATTTCATTTACCAAAGAAACAAACTAATTAATGTCCGTGTCTCACCAAAAATGTATTCTTAAAACTAAAAAAAAAATTCCGACAGTGTACGAAGATGGGACTTGAACCCACAAACTAGGATGTCACGCAAAACAGTATGTGGCTATAAATAAGATCCCCTGACGATGATTTTTATGCATAAGTTTTTTCCTTTTGCGACTCAATAAAAAAATTTAATTTTTTACATGCTTTAACCAAATAGCTTAAAAGTTGATGTTAAAATGACAGACCCAGATATTTTATTTTACTTTTATTTAGACGATACATTGTCAAGTAAAACAAGGCACAAGCGAAGTTTTAATAGACAGATAGACATGATAATTTTTTTAGTCAAAAGTTGCCAATTCTGAGGTTTTTGCGGTTTTTCCAATTTTAAAAAATTTTGTTTGCTGAAAGCCTTAGACCTAGACATTTTTCTTTTGCCTTGTATGATAGTCAAGCCACTAAGCTTTAATGTGCGTATAGACTTTTTTTTGATGGACCATATTCAGCACCGGTGTAATTAATTAAAAATCGAGAAAATCATAAAATTTACTATTTTTTTAAAACTATTTTTGCCATGTCAAAAAAGTGAGGTTAATTCTTTTTTCTCTATATGATTATCCAACCAATATTAAAGATTTCTTCCGTCAAATTTCTTTTTGCATAAGATTTAATACAATAGAAATAAAAAAAAAATAAGGCCACAACTGATTTTCTTCTTTTTTTTACTTTTAAAGTGGCCTGTAAAATACGGGAGGCGACATTAAAAATTAAAATTTGTTAATTTGGTATTCCTAAGGACAGTAATACGGTTATCAAAATTAGGATTTTTTTCGTGACATGGCAGCTACCCCCATTGGATGATTTGGCGTGGAATTACTCTAATATTAAAAACTAACTGAACGGTTATTGAGCAACCGTTCGGCCTACAATTGTTTAAAATTTGGTTTAAATCGATTGGCTAGTTTTAAAGTAATTACTTGAAACATTGTTGAAAATGGGGCCCCGCATGAGTTCAGAAAAACCTCAAAATGAGACACTTTAATTTTTCTGATCTGGCCTAGTTTTAATAGACACTCCTTGGACACTTATCGCCGATCGTGGAAGCAGGAACAAACATTAGCTGGATGCCAATTTTGTCATCTACATGGTTTTGGTCTACGCTCCTTCTTCGATCCATCTTTGGACATAGGCCTCCCCCAATATCTTCCACTCTTCTCTGTCTGTCGCCGTGTGCATCCATCCAGCTCTCGCATGTTTCTTCAAATCGGCACATATTTTTTGGGATCTTCCCCTACTTCTTTTATTTTCTCAAGGTCTCCAGTTTACAATACATTTGTTCCATCGATCGTCTTTCTGTCTGATATTGTGACCGGCAAATTTCCACTGTAATTTTGCTACGTCTCCTCTGACATGCCTGACTTTTGTTTTATTTCTTATCCATTCATTCCTTTTTCTATCTGTTAGTTTTGCATGGAATATTTGCCTTTCCATTTTTCCATACATGTTTAATTTTGTAAATATCCAGGTCTGGGATCCATAGGTAAGTACAGAAAGAAAACATTGGTTATACACTTTGGTTTTGAGGTACTGAGGATATTTTCTAATATGTAGCCCAGGCCAATCTTACTCGTCTCTTGATTTCAGCCGTTTGGTTTGCATTTTTTAGTTTAATACTTTGTCTCAGGTATATATATTCCTCTACTTGTTCTATTTTCTCTTGGTTTCTTCTGATCGTGATATCTCCATCTGTGTTTGTTATGATTTTAGTTTTAGTGTAGGTCATACTCAAGCCTATATTTTTAGCTGCTGTATTCAGTTCTTCCAGCATTTTTTCATCTTCAGTTGATTTTTTCATCATCAGTTTTTTTTTTGTCTGTTATTAAGGCGATATCATCAGCATATCTTAGGTGGTTCACGTATTGTCCGTTTACTTGGATGCCTATTTCTTCCCAATCTAAGTTTTTAAAAACATCTTTTAGGGCCTGGTTAAATAATTTAGGGGATATTGTTTCACTCTGCCTGACACCATGACATGTTTTTAAATCCACTTGCCACATCACCATATTTGCTTATTTTTGCTTAGATCTGGGAAATTTTGATTAAATGAGTATGAGGTGCTGATACATTTACTAGTCGTCGGTCCAATGCCAAAGTCACGAATGTGCATAAATGATGTTTTAAGAAAAACGCGTTTTAAACATTGAAGATACATTGCGAGAAATAGAGATTTCATTTTTTAAATTTTTAGCTGAGGGGGAGAGAGAGAGCAAACACTTTTGCGCTCTTGGCATTGAATACTATGAATAAAATTGTACATACAACTGCACGCGGAAATTGCCAAATTTGCACATTCGTGACTTTGGCATTGGACCGAGGCAGTTTTACCTAGATTCTAGGAAGCTATCGTCTTTTGATACAGTAGTAGTTGTAGTAGTGTGGGGTAGGCTCTAGGCCTGGCGACTAGGAACATGTAGCGCCCTTTTCGCTAACCCCCGGGCATCCCCCTTACTGCGTCCTTCCTTCGCTAAGGAATCTGCCCGTCATCTGTACAAAGGCCAGAATATCGGGCCATCTCAGATTCAGAAGGTCCTCCATCTCAAAGGCTTCCTCTTCGAATACCTCTCTTCTTGCCTCCTTGTATGCTTCACATGATGAGAGGAAATGCGCCGAGGTCTCGTCCTCGGTCCAACATCGCTCGCACGTCGCGTCCTCTTTTACTCTCATCTTTGCCAGGTGTCCCTGTAGGACGCAGTGTCCGGTTAGAACACCCACTATGGCTCCCACCGCTCTTCGTGTTCTACGGAGCAGCCAGTCCCTACGGGACTGCTGTATCCTGTCACATACTCCTTCGCCTCTCTGGCGTTTCCTGTGTTGGTCCATTCCTTTTGTATCTCTTTCTGGTTTGATACAGTATCTTGAACTATAAAATTAACTTAACACTGACTGTTCGTAATATTTTGCACACCACTTAAAAAAATAGGTCTTAATATTTTCACAGCAAGACGCGCTACCCAAGTTTATTATTAATGAATCTAATGATTGATTATGAAGAAAAAAAAACCAACCGCAAGAAGCAGCACTCCCTTCTTTATTTGGACTTAATTACTTACTAAATATTTTAGCAAGATTGTTGAGTTATATAGGATATTATATTACGATTGGTGGGAAAAAATAACTGTGTGGTTAATTTTTGTTAGAAATGAACATCATTATGTTAGATTAATTAAAAAGGTTTATTCACAAGAATCCATGTAGTCCACAGTAAACGCCACCGGTTCAAATAAGCAATATTTAAAACGGCGACGTTCAAAAGAGCGACATATCAAAACAGCGACATTTCAAACAGCGACATTTAAAGGGTGGCAATCCAAAACAACAACATTTAAAACGATTTATCGAATAATTAATATTAAACAACATTAAAAAAAGCGTCTTTTACTTCCAACTCCCGGTAATTATTCAGTAACCCTTAACTAATATATAAGTCGAAAGTTGGGGCTGTTCACCGACAGAAAGAATTCAGGTTCGGCTCAAGTGTCCCAAAGAAAAATGTAAGCAGTGAGAGATCTTACTAATATAAAATAGGTAAGAATCTGAAAAATAATAAAAGAAATCAAGTGTTAAATTCCTGTATCAAAAGTCGGTTCGGTTCAATCAAAGGAACAAGCAGGCTTCAGAAAAGATTTCAGTACAGTTGAACACTTATTACCCTGAAAATCCTAATAGAACGAGCCAACGAATATAACATTCCACTATATATTGCCTTTATAGACTTCGAAAAAGCTTTCGATAGCTTTGAGCACTGGACAGTAAAAGCATCTTTAATTAATAGCCGAATAGATCACAGATATACATACCTAATAGCCAATATATATAGCGAAGCAACAACATCAATCAAAATCCACGAACGAACCAAGCCAATCCACATAAGAAGAGGTGGCAGACAGGGTGACACAATAACCCCTAAACTGTTTAACCAAGCCAATACTTGGACCACCTAAGATATGTTGACGATATCGCCTTAATAACAGACAAGAAAGAAGAACTGATAAAAATACTGGAAGAACTGGATACAGGAGCTAAAAATATAGGCTTAAGTATGAACTACACTAAAACTAAAATCATAACAAACACAGATGAAGATATTATGATCAGAATAAACCAAACGAAAATAGAACAAGTAGAGGAATATATATAACTGGGACAAATTATTAAACAAAAAAGAAAACCAAACAGCTGAAATCAAGATACGAGTAAGATTGGCCTGGGCAGCATTCGGTAAATTAAGCTACATATTAAAAAATAAAAAATATCCTCAGTACCTCGAAACAAGTGTATAACCAATGTATCCTTCCTGTATTTACCTATGGATCCCAGACCTGCACACTTATAAAATCAAACATGGATAAGGTGACAAAAGCCCAAAGATCAATGAAAAGACAAATGTTACATGTAAAGCTAACAGATAGAAAAAGGAATAAATGGATAAGAAATAAAATAAAAGTAAGGGATGCCAGAGGAGAAGTAGCAAAATTAAAATGGAAATTTGCCGGTCATAATATCCGACATAAAGACGATCGATAGAACAAATTGTATTGTAAACTGGAGACCTTGTCCAAAGCTGCATGGAGAGATAGATCAAAAGTCGGAACGCGATCTCTAGTTATACTGACAAGAAGTTATGTTGCCAGGCACAAAGGTTTATGGGTGCAACAGTCTGGTGCAAACAGGCGTCAAAATATGGTGCAACCGGGCAGCCAATTCTTAGAGTGAGTGCTGAACAATTAAGTCTAGTCGCAAATTAAAGTCAAAATAAAACAAATTGCTATGAGGTAGGTAACCTCAGAAAAATAAAAGAAATATTTATTTTATGTTTTTTTAATAACTATCTTATTTCTTGGAGCATTTTTCGTTAGGTAAGTAATACAGTGAAATAAAAGTGCTACAACTTAATGAATTTTTACAGCCAGTTATTTAACATTTGGCGCATTTGCACTGTGTTAGGAATTACCTTCAAGAATTTTTGCAGAGGGAAAAGTTGGGTGTCCCAGCAAATGAAGCCATTTACGGGAATTCAGCCTATTACTTATTACGTAAAAATAGACCGGTTAAATTTTGTGACAAACCACGCTTCTTAAGTGTAATTATTTGGGATCGTAAAAATATTTTCTGTTGTTTTAATAGTGTACAAGCTAGTAATTTTTACAGTATTAAGTGAAACAATGCTGTGATAAAAATCAAAAGTGCGACTTATTAATTTTAATTTATTTTAGAGCTCATTAAGATACTTTTTCCGCCATCTGCTCACACTTGTATTACAACACAGATTTTGTAAACAATCAGATACTAAACTAAGCCTGAATTTTCATAAAAGTACAAGGTAATTTTTTTTATATCCTGGTGGGTTTTAGCCTGATGATTAACCAGAGTCCTCCATTCTGTCCTCTCTGACACGATTCTTCGCCACCTTCTTATTTCCATACTCTTGATGTCATCTTTGAGATCGTCTATCCACCTTTTTCGTGGCCTCCCTTTAACTCTCATCCCTGCAGGTTTCCAGTTCATTATTTTTCTTGCTTGCCTCTTGCCTTTGGACTGGTCCAAAGATCTTACGAAGCGCTTTTCTTTTACATATTTTTAGTTCTCTATTCGCTTTTGTGAGTGTCGCACCCATATGTCACTAGCAGCGTAATAATTGTAGTGTAGATTTTTTGTTTGAGATATCTCGTTACAATGCATGATTTGAGCAGTTTTTGATGAGCGTTATCGAGTTTTCTTAGTTATTTGTTTTTCAATTTGAAGAAGTTAATGTATTTAGTTTTGGTCTCATCAAGTTTCAGTCCTCTTTTTTCGAAATTCGGTCAGAGTAGTTGTAAAAGATATATGGCTGTCGTCTGCCCGAAATAATATAAACTTTGGCTTTTGTTTTTTATTTCAACTCTTTTTTAAAACTTTTTCAAAGTAACAAAAGTAATCAAATCATATTAAAATACAAAGTGAACAAAAATACAACATTTAGGAGAATGATAACTAGAAGAGGACAACCTGTACAACTTCTATCAGACAATGGAACTAACCTAAGGGGAGTATCGGAAGAACTTTAGAAAGCCATTAAAGAAATAAAATTTACAGCAATTGAACAAAAATTATTATTGCAAAAGATTGAATGGAAATTCATTCCCCCAGCATCTCCAAACATGGGAGGGGTATGGAAACCACGGTGGATAGAATAGACCGGTGTTCGGATCTTATATATATGTCGAATTTTTCACGTCACTGGTGGTCCAGCTTATTTTTGTAAACAAACTAAGGCAATTTTCCCACTGTTTGCTAGCACATCCTTATAAAATATAATTTTCTAGACTTATTGTCGTTATTTTTGTTTAGCCCGCTTTATTTTTTATTACACAAAACTTAAACTACAAGTCAAACTGAATGTGATCGTTTAGTATCAAAGGTGATCCGAGGTTGGGAAGTAAACAAAGATGTAGGTCAGCGGATTATTTTTGAAGCTGAAACGATGACATTATTTTCTTCGAATTTTAATTTTTGAATTTTTGTGTAAAGAGAAAAGAAGCGAGCTAAAAAAAATAACGACTTGTATGTGGGAAAAATATTATTTTATAAGAATATACTAAAAAATAGTAGGAAAACTGCCTTTTAGTTTTTAAAAAATTCAAAAAATATTAGTTGTTCATATCATATCTAACTTTTGTTTACAAAAATCAGCTGGACCACCAGTGTCGTGAAAATTCGACATATATTTATAAGATCCGAACACCGGTCTATTCTATCCACCGTGTATGGGAACCAAAGATTATAGATTATAATATATATTATGGGAACGTCTCATAAGATCTGTCAAAAATACATTTTTTGCCATCCTGAGGAAACTGTTTTGTTAGCAATATTCGCAGAGATAGAAAAGATGATTGATCGTACATCAATCACGATTGCATCTTCAGATCCTAATGATCTAGAGCCATTGACTCCAAATCATTTTTTAGTACAATATACCAATGCAATGTATCCATTGAGAGGTGAAAAGACAGAAAAACAAGTTTGAGAAAAGGTTATACAAAATTTCAAGAGATTTTAAGATGCTATTGGGATAGATGGATAAAATAACTCTGCCCACATTGACTAAAAGAAGTAAATGGACCAAAGACAACTAGCCACTAAAATTAAATGATGTTTTAATCTGTCACCATAACACGATTAGAAATGAATGGAAATTGGGCAGAATACAAAAAGTATTTGAAGAGCCAGATGGAAAAATTAGAGTAGCAGAAGTAAACACAAAAGGAGGAGTAATCTTAAAAACAGTTACCAGTAAACTTGCCAAGATAACTGAATAAAAAAGAATGAGCCCTTTTCAATGGATGAATAATGAACAGGCCTTTTTAAAGTTAATGAATTAAATAATATTTTTTAAAAAGAATATTCGAGGATACCTGGTTGATTCCAGTTTCAATGGGAAGAAATGTTGTGTTTTATAAAAAATAAAGCGAGTATCTGTCAAATGGTGTTTACTGACTTATTCGGATTTTATTCGACGTTTGGAGGTTTAAATACGGAATTTTCAAAACAATTTTGTTTTGTTATTTATTTGTGGATATATCATTAGGGACCTTTTGTATGTTCCAATTTTCACTTATCTTTTAATTGAGGCATGCGCAGTTACCTGGTTTAAACTTTATCCTTTACTAAAGGATAGTGTGTTACCTTACTTGTGTTTAAATAACGGAGGCTACTAGTTCCTTTATTTAGAGACAGTGTTGCCGCGCATATAACGTTATGAGAAAATGTAAGGTAAATTTAAAATATTTTTAATACCAGACAATTATTTCAAGAGCTACCAATACGGGATAATCCGCAGATTTAATTTTATGCCAATTATTGAAAATTATTTTTATAAAAACTGGTAGATATGTGTGGTTTGTCAACAGTGTTCACCAACTAACCAAAAGTCATCAATGTTCTGTGAAGTGCGTAAAAAAAAATAAGCAGAAGTACACAGTAAACACAGACCTAATCTTATATTTTCCTGGCGGTTTTTAACTGGTATTCGTTTTTCAGTTTTTCCAGTTGTTTTCGGAACTTTTTAATTAATTTTACCTACAGAACACAAAACAGGCTTTTGACAAATAAATAAAGGATAAAAAATTGTGTTTCAAAGGGTCAAAAATTGTAACAACAAAAAGATTTGCAAAAATAACGAAAATGTTAGAAGTTTTATAGATTGGAGAAAATGTGTCGGTAAATTTCCCACATTTTATACGAGCAGAATAAAATATCTGCGTTTTAATTTTACTCTGTGAAGTATACATATTGTATACCTTAACGCCTTAAGTTTACCTTTTAATTTCTTTGAGAATAATTACCTTTGTATGGTGCGAGGCTTCACGCTCATTGAGGAAAAAATTGATAATCAACCCAGTCGAATGAACTTTTATGTTGTGAATGAGCAGTTGCAGGGGCAGATCCAGTAATGAACTTTAAAGGACGTAAACACAATAGAAACAAAGCCTGACGTATCCAGTAATATCTCCCAAATGTGACCCAAATATTTACATTTGTTTGACCTGTAAGTATTAAAAAATACAGCTAAACCTATCGTGACTATGTCTTCAGACCTTGTTCTAGGTCCCTTGCCCAAGTAAGATCTTAGAACATACTGGTGTACTGCTTTTTTTTCTTTTGATTATAGCCTTAAAAGAATTATAACTTATTAAGACAACCAATCGCGACGAACCAAATGAATACTTAACACATCGTGTGCTGAAGGGAGGGGGGTCCAGATGCAAATGCGCACTTCGCTGGTGTAACAAAACGAGATTTGAAAATAAATGGTATTTTTCCCATTTTTAAGTTTTTAAATATTTTGAATTTAATATTCTTTTCGACATCAACAAACATTAATTACATGCAAGACTAGGTTAAGAACAAGTAAAATGTATTGCAACGCAGCGACTTGTTTTTTGGCATATTTTCAGGATCGCTGTATTTTATTAAAAGTTGTATTCGGCTAATATGTCCTTTGAGCCACAACAACTGGAAAATTTTTTAACAAAATATTTAACAAAATATTTTCAATTTTTAAAAAACACACTGTAATTTTAATGTGTAACGGTTTTTTAATTCGACGCGTCTCTAGCTTGCCCTGCTGTTTTGTCTCTTTGTCTGGAGCGTTCAAAGCACAGTTCTCTTTCTCGACAAAGTGCTTTAGGCTTAGAGTTCATACCAATTAACGGCAAGCTATGAGTGTCTATGAAGCAGGGTTGTTCTCGCTGAGACAAGAAAATCGTTAGAACATTCTTTAGTTGGTTAGCTGGGGAAATGTTAAATCTATCAATTATTTTTACTTTGTATAAAACTATTGTCTTTGTTATTCGTAACTGTTTTGATCCTTGCTTTTAGAGTTTATTTTAATTTTAAACCTTTTTATTATTGCTGTTTTCCGTGTTTTAAATATTGTTTTTTTCTTTTTATGGTTTTCCTAACATAAAATACAAACCATTCGTTGCCCTAAAATCGGCATTTTTAATCAATATAACATCCCAAACCTAAACAGTTGTATTAAGATTAAGTAAATTAAACAGTTGATTGAATAATATTATTCAATCAACGTTTAAAATGTTGCTAATGTTTACAAGAAACATACAAAAGGTTCCTAAAACCTAAAAGTTTAGAGATTTTGAATACTTGCAGAATAGCAAAATAGTTTATTAACCACAAAATCAAATGTATATTAAGAAGTGAAAATGTGAAGTTTAGAGAATAAAATTGAACAGGTATGTATGCTTTTTCGACATTGTTTACATATTTGAGAAAAACGCGTATAGTATAAACTTCTTCCAAGAACCGCCAAATTCCCTTTCGAGATCGTAACAAAATAATACATTTAATAACTTTTAATACTTTTATCAATTATTTAAATTGTTGCACAAATTGGTTGCTTGCAACTTTTAAGCCTTGGCCACTTGATTTGACAGTACCACTGTCAACGAAGCCGCCTGATACATTGGCCTCTTTAGTTAGTATTTGCACTCTACGATACCATGTATTTCGAGAAGAAAGAAAGATAGTTACGAGGGTTGTCTTTTAAGTTTTGCATACAGCGGCGTAGCGTGGGGGGGGCGCGGGGGGTTCGTCGCCCCCCCCGCCCCGAGGGTAGTGGCGCCCCATAGGTGGCCGAAGCGCCCTCAGCTTTATTAAGTCGGGCCGGTAATGCCCAATTGAGTGGGTGCCACAGGAAACTAACGACATAAAGACCCTTTTTTGTTTTTTGTTTTTTTTATTATTATTTTTTTTTTTTGTTTTTTTTTTTTTTTTTTTTTTTTTTTGGTCGCAAGATTCGTGAGAGACGCCCTTGTGACTTCTCGGCCGCCCCCTCACCCATGATGACCTTTTTTTGTTTTTTTTTTTTTTTTTGGTCGCAAGATTTGCGAGAGGCGCCTTTCACCTTTTTGTTTTTTTTTGTCACAAGATTTTTCATCAATCAGTTTTCAGAGGCGCCCTTTTTACCTGTCGCCCCCCCCCGCCCTTTCGGGCACGCTACGCCGCTGTTTGCATATAGAGCTGGAATAAAACAGTAGATAACTTTTAAAGACTTTATTGTTTCTCGAAGTATTCTCGACGAAAAGCTGTAATTTCACTCGTTTGTTAGGACTGTCTAAATTGCATTCTTGGAGGCGTAGACTGCTTCCCCTGGCGACTGTAATCTTTGACCAGGCAGTCCACTCTTGATTTTCGGAAAAGCATAGAAATCGTTGAAACTAAGGTCGGGACTGTATAGAGGATGGTCCAACAATTTTTTTTGTTTGGGGTTTGTTTTTCGGAGCTCAGCAATGACTTTCGGCAAACAAATGGTGATATACCAATGGGCAGTAACTGTCCTTTAATCTTCCAGAAGAATGGTTGCTACATGACCTGCTTTTGAGGCAAATGTCGCGACCATCTTTTTGGATACACTTCGAGAACGGATGACTTTTGTTGGCTTTTCTTCATCTTGGAACACCTAATTAATTTTCGGGTTCATCTGAGTAAATTTACGATTCATCACCACTGACAATGCTGACAAGTTTTTTGAGTTTCCTGTTTCAAAGCGGTATTGACCCTAGCTTCTGCCTGTTATTCGGTTAACAGATGCGGTATCCAGCGGGAAACTACTTTTCTTACCTCTACTTCTTCATGCAAAATATTTTGAATTGAGGTCTTTGAAATCCCCAATGAAGCCTCAATCTCGCGATATGTGACATGTCGATCTTCCGCGATGAGCATGCGCACAGCTTCGATGTTTTCCTGGGTGACAGCCGTTTTTGGTGCAACTGGCCTTGGGTCTTCGCTAAGGCCAATCCGTCCACGCTTAAATTCTCCATACCAACGAAAAACTGTCAAATGATGTAGTGCTTCATTATCGAAAACAGAAATCAACTCGGCATGGCATTCTTGTTGAGATAATTTCCTTCGAAAGTTGTAAAAAATTATAGCCCGAAAATGTTCTCGGTTTAATTCCATTTCTTCACTGATTTGTTAATTTAAAAAATGCACTGTAGCTATAAAACTCTATGTATCGCACTGACGATTTTGTATTTAGGTTAGGTAGAGGTTGAGGTTAAGTTTTAGTAACGATATTCGATCAGTGTCGCCCTCTATGTTCCTATATGCAAAATATCAAAGACTGTCCTCGTATTAGCATTTTAACAGATTTTAATATAGTGTTTCTAAACACACCCTGACCAAAAATGTATGTTTAGACAACCCCGAACCACAAAAAAATTTAATTTTGCTCAAAAAGCCGTCTTGTTCGGCTATATCCGGACGTATTAATATTATTATTAATATCTTCTAAAGGAAGATGTTGAGCGTGGAAACTTTTAAGTTAGCTTTTCTATAGAATGTTCTCTGAATATAAAAAATAATCATCTAAAAAGAAATTCTGCCATATAGCTTAAACATTATTATATTACTATTAAGTATTTCCAGTTGAAGAAGCGGCAGCCTTTTAGAGGCATTATTATCCTTAATTGGTAACACGGTTCGGGTGCCTTAACCCATTAGCGTACCACAAAAGATTAATTAAGTGGGTACCCGATGTTTGTACCGACCGCAGAATCAATAAAAAAGGAAGTGATAGCGATTTAGTTTTTAAGTAAGTATTATGAATTATATAATAATTTTTCGGTTTTTTAACATTTTGATTAATATATTAATGTTTCTATGTAATATATGTCATATAAAAACTTTTTTTATTTTGGCTCCTATTTTGGATATTAATTATTAAAATATTGCCACTTATATGGTAACCATTAATACTTAGCCTGTTATCTTGCTAATAATTAAAGAATGCTTCTAACTTGATGATGATGATTCAGATGTGAGTGGGCCTTATGCGACCTCCAATGCGTCCATTGTGGCTCAATTTTGAGTGTTAAAAGATTCGCATTAACCAGCTGTCAACATACAGCGGAAAGAGGATAGGGCCCAGCATTGATCCTTGTGGGATTCCTTGGCATATATTTGTGGTTTTTGAATAACATTAATTTACAGATCGTCTCACCCCGACAGTTTGTTTCCGGTTATCCAAATAAGATTCGATGAGCTTTGTGCACCTGTCTTGCATTCCGAATTTGCCTATTTTTTATATCAGTAGCCGGTGGTCAACAGTATCA
Organism: Aspidapion aeneum; assembly: GCA_963576565.1. Classification (NCBI taxonomy): domain Eukaryota; kingdom Metazoa; phylum Arthropoda; class Insecta; order Coleoptera; family Brentidae; genus Aspidapion; species Aspidapion aeneum. The sequence goes on from OY755040.1 coordinate 109,879,113, forward strand.
AAGGCCTTTGAAAGGCCAAAGGACAGACCTAACACTTCCTGTTTTCTATCTAATTGTTCAACAATAAAGGTTATTACTTTGAAAATTGCAAGTCGCTTCGATATATTTGGTAAAAATTAAAATTGTGTGAAAGAAGTTTATTGGAAATAAATAAATTCCAGATTTCGTATATGTATAACCCTTTCATAGACCTTTGACACTGCGGGGAGAATTGAGATTGGGCGGTAGTTTTTCATATTGGTTTTTTCACCTTTTTTATAAATAGGAACTATTGTTGCAATTTTTTGTTTTTCAGGGAATAGTATAGTACCCCAAGATTTTCCGCAGTTCCTTTTGCATGTTTATAGGGCAGGGACCATACTACCTTACAGATTTACCTTACCAATTATTGTGCATTCCAGTTGAAGGGTTTGTCCAGGGTGACCTCTAGATACTTCCGCTCTAACTCAAATAAAATTATTTCACCGTCAAGCTCCGCAGAAGTCAGGAAGTCCAGCTTTCTTTTTCGGGTAAACGGTAACTCTTTTGCTGGTATTTATCAAAGCAAAACGAACTCTCTTGCTTTGAAGCCACTTCTCATACCAAACTATTGCGCTATAAGCAATCATCCATTATCTGTTTGGGGCTAGTAACCCAAAATTTGCCGTAGTTCTTTTTTGTCCTGGGTAACTCCTAGGCAGTCGCGGCTTGTGCCGCAGGCGAGGTGAAGCGGTATATTATAAACACCAGTTGAAAGAGATTGGCAACATATTTATAGACAAAAAATGGCCATATCGAAGGCTCAAAAGCACGAAAGGTGAAAAACCTGAGGCCCTGGATTTGATTTCTTCGTATATGAACCTTGATAGCATAAAAACCATTGACCCGGTTTCGTAATTGTGTCATCGTCAGAGGTAGAGGGATAAACAGGATACTGATGGCCTAATAATTCGTAATAATTCGTAATTGACTTGGATACTAAGATCATGCTAGACTTTGGATTGGTATTAATATCTTTTGGTATGAAATATAATGTATCCTTTATAACAACAATTGGTGTCTAATTTAACAACAACGAAAAGTCAATAACAACAACTGGCTTTTATTATAGCTATGCGCAACTAGAACGCCTACCTCTAAATAAATTTAATGGAACCGTGGAAAGGGACAAGTTGTATAAATATACCGCTCGACTAAAGCACTTTTAACCACGGGGTTACACTGGTGTTTATAATGTAGCGCTTCACCCCACCTGCGGCACGAGCCGCCGCTGCTCCTAGGTACTCCCCTCTGATTCAAAGATTATTTTACATTCAAGCTCTGGAGGAGTCAGCAAATCTAGCTTCGGGTCGAACGGTATAACTACTGTTTTTTTGGGATTTACAGACATTTGTTCCCGGCTACACCAGTTTTTTACTGTGTCTAGTACTTGTTGAATTTTTTCAGAAAATTATGCATCATTTATGTTCGTCCTTTTTCTGGTTTTTGTTAATTCTGTGGTATTGCTACCCGCGAGGTTCACCTGCTCGCCACCGCGAATACGATTTTTCATTCATTCAAAAGGCATTTTTCAGATCATAATGATGAGAATTGGAACGGTTTTAAAGAGCTTAATTTTCGAATATTATATTGTTCGCAGTGGCAATTTTGATATACATTTATTCTACATAATTAATGAAGTTAGACAATCTTAATATCTTCCCAACCAAAAATTTTATTTTGGAAAATAAAGGAGAGTGGGGCACAACAATTATTGATCAATTTGCATTGATCAATATTTATTGAAGGGCTGTATTGACTGTTTAAGTGAGCTTCAAACATATTGACAACATATTTGAGCATATTGATAGAAATTTGTATTAAAGTGTATTGATAGAAACAATATTGATGCTCATATTGTCGTTTATGAGGTATATTGATGAATATTGATCAAGATTTGCATTAGTTTTGTGTCAGATTTCGAGCACAACCGACAGTCAGTATTCATCGTATTGATAGAGTTAAGTATATTGAATTTGAATCGTATTAATGAGACCTCAGTCCGTATTGATCAATGTACATTGATCAATACATATTGAAGCTCTATCAATACGCTTCAATGTAGATTCAAGATACCTAGTTCTATGAATACGACGAATAATTTTGACTGTTGTGTTCGAAAAGTTTTCAATATGTTGTGAAAGTTTTTATTAGTTTTTATAAAACATTTATTTTACACGAAAATGGTATATTATAAAAAAAAAATATACAAAACTAAAGCCAAGTACTCCAATACAAATATCAAAATGAAAGGTTCTTACTAGTTTAGGAATGTTTTTTTTAAACTTTGCTATTACAGCTAAACTTCTTTATGTTCAATTTAGCACTGTGCCTAAGTGATTTGCAGCCGTCGTAATAGCCAAGTTTAGAAAATCATTTACAAACTAGTAAGAACCCTTCATTTTCAAAATTTGGATAAGTTGGTTTTACTCTTATCTCAATTCTTTTTACGATATACCATTTTGGAGTGCTTGTTTTTTTATATGAAATGTTTTTGTTATGATTTTACCAATGTTTTAAAGGATTTGAATAATATTTAAGTTTTAAAGTAGTAAAATATGCTGAATATTTTTTAAAACTTTTGCAATTCCTTATTTAAAATTTTGAGGCTTTTTAACTTTTTCATATGTGATTTTATTATATTTCCTATCAGCCTTCTAAAGCTCAGCTCTCTAGCGTTTCTGGAAGTGGGCAAGGTTACTTTTACATAAATTTACATTTATAGGGGAGGGAAGTAAATTAAAATATTGGCGTTTTAAAAAAAATTTCGATGGTTTTATCATAGTTCCTATCAGTCTTCCAAAGCTCAGCTCTCTAGCGTTTCTGGAGGTGGGCAATGTTACTTTTACATAAATTTACATTTATAGAGGATGGAAGTAAACTCAAATTTCGAGGTTTTTTAATTTTTTTCTATAGTTTTATCATAGTTCTTATCGGCCTTCCAAAGCTCAGCTCTCTAGCGTTTCTGGAAGTGGCCAATGTTACTTTTACATAGCCTTACATTTATAGGGGAAGGAAGTAAATTACAATTTTGAGGTTTTTTTATTTTTTTCACGGGTTTGGTGGTTTGGTCATAGAAGAAATAGAATTTTGACGTTTTTTGAAATTTCGGTACTACTTTACTACTTTATGGAATACCATCAAACTTGGAGGGGTTGTTAACTTTATGAAGATCTACGACTGTGCAATGTTTAAGTTTCAAATATGGGCTGTGGGCTGAAATGTTTCAAGAAAAGATGATACAGCAGTTTGCACGAACTTGGCGGGGCACTACCGTGCCCCCAGATTATAAATCTAACCCGACCTTGTTATACAACGTTTAAAGGGTAACTTTATTGTGTGCAATAAAGTTTGGAACATATATTTCCTATAGAGCTTGGTTTAAAGAAAACGAATAAATTTAATAAAAAAACTTTTAAATATTTTTTCGATTACCGGACGCCATCCTGAAAACTAAAATATCTTAGCCATGTGACCCAGGAACAAGATATGCACTTTAACCAAGCCTAATAAGACCATTCGTTATGAAGAAGACAAGATAGAGAGAAAGAGTCTTGTAAAAAGTCTCCTTTTAAGCAAAATTATCGTGTTAGAGGGTTTTCTCGAAAACTTACTCTAAATGCGTTCTGTATATTATTAATAATTTTTTTTTAGGGATAACCAAGAACTCACAGCTCCACCAAGAAAACGTCCAATGAAGGCTTTGAGTCTTATGACGTCAGAATTTTCTAGTGGTCTAGAACCCGCAAAAAAGAAGAAAAAACTTAGTTAAGTACTAAAATTGTACAAAAAAAATGTTACTTGGTACATGAAGCGTAAGTACAAAATGTATATTTATATAAATTTATATATTTTTTTTTTAATAAGGTACATCCACCATCATTGCGCAACGTAATACTTTTGTTAAGAGGCTTATATTCAAAAATCGTGTCCCGTAGGATAGATTTTTTAAAATTGGTAATAGATCACACAATTTTCACTGGTGTGTGTGCCTCCAATTTGAGTGGGAGGGTCTGTGTGACGTCATAAATCCAAGATGGCTGCTTTTTGAATGTTTTTTTCACAAACTTTGACTTATAACTTTCGCTAAATTATTTTCACAGAAAAACTGCTAACACGTTTTTTGTTTGCAAACAAGAAAAGAAACACCAATTAATTTAGTGAAAAAATTAGCTTTACATTCTAAAAACTAACAAAGATATTAATTTTTTTTTTAAATTAAAAAAATATAGTAATGGACATATTTCGTTTTTTCTGAATTAATACGGCTTGTACACTGATGACGTTATCAGGGGGGACCCATGGGCGCACCCAGGGGGGGGGGGCTCGGGGCCCGGCCTTGGATTTGTTTACATATTTTCCATATATTTAATGAAAAAACACAAAAAATAGTTTAAAATTCGACATCATGAGGCCTCGGGCCCCCCCAAGACATACTCCTGGGTGCGCTACTGGGGACCTTCTATTCTTAAGAGCTTTCCAGCGATGTACTGTAACATTAATTTATGCTACCCGTAATGGTGATTTTCATTTTCTTAATACCTACATACCTTTACAAGGATCACGTAATTATAGTGGTGGGAGGGAGTAAATCTGATTGGGTGTTTCTCTCTCGGCTTTTTTTGTGTCTTAGTATGTGGCGAAGCATGGTGCAAAATTTTTTACTTTTTTATTGCATATTTAAATATAAAATTTTATGGGGTGTAAATTTCAACTTGAATAATTAAAGCCTAACTCCCTTTTCTTTGTGTTACGGGCCATTTTGTAAAAAATACTCCCTTAAAAAAATTAAAATTAAAATTTGACAGTTTAAATATAATTTTCGGACATTGCCAATAAAAACTTTTTGAGTAGAACAAAGAACAACAAATCCAACAAAAAATAAAGTAAATGTCTAGCCCGACACGTTTATACCCGAGATATAAAGAAGTGAAATTTTGGGGGTGAAGCTCAGGACAAGAGAAACATTTTGGGGAGGGGGCTTATATTTTTTTCTGTGCATAAAATTGGGGCCAATTTTAAAAAAATCTTGTTTGGCCGTTTGGCTCTCAAAATTGCACGCTACTGCTCCCTTGGCTCTGAAGTATAAGTAGTGTTACTCCTTGTATTAAATAGTGTTACAAGGGCGTAGATACGATTCAACTTAAAACTAAAACTAAAATAGGTAGTTTACAAATTTTGTATGCTTGAGAGTAACAGGTACGGACACCGGTATGGAGGGGGCATCACCCCCTTGTCCCCCTTGTCCTTATCTACGCCATTGTAGTGGTATGATAGCAAATTGTCCATGGAACACAAAGTGAATGAATAAACAACAAAGTGAGAGAGACCGAAAGGCAGATAGAATGAAAGGGATTCAATTTTAACACAAACTAGGAATTTTGGCTTTGAGTGACCTGACTAATAGTGAGGTTGAAGTCAGGTCAAAAAAATGTATTCTTTAAGGACGTAACTATCTTCCCAAGCTCTTGGGCATGTTTGACAAATTGCTCTTCATTTAAGACAGAGAAGATTAAGACATTTGACTCTAATGTCGCTTCATACATCAATCCGAATATTAAAAATCGTTTGGGCGGACATCAGTGTTGGAAGCCGCGGTTTTTCCTTTATTTAACACTTTTGGGGCGTACTTTTGTTAATTGAGTTCTTTTCTCAAGGTGTGCTGCGCTCTTTTGGCGGTGCGACTCAGCCTAGCGAATGATTCCTGGCGCTAATTACGAAGTACCGTTAATTGCCAGTCGCAGAGCAAGGTGTTGTTGTGGTATGATTTGTCAAAACTTCGGTCTATAATTATCTTATTTAAACATTTTTCGAAAAACGTAAGTTTTACATGATCACACGAGAGCTGGATACTTGTAAGTCGAAATTTTTTAATTAATAATGGTTTGGCTGTTACCGATATAGCAGTTGACGAGCCCTCAAAAGTCCAGGGTGTCCCATTTTTTATGGTATTGAATGGGAAACTCACTTATTATAATAGATACAGGATTGGGGATTTCACATACCTCAAATTTTGAAAAAATATTTTCAAATACCAAATTGCAAATAATGCAAGGACCTAAAACCATAAAAAACAAGCGAAATTAAAGAAAGAAAAATCAGAAAAAAGTTGTCCTCGGCCGGGACTCGACCCGGAATCTCTTGCTTTGTACGCAAACGCTCTCTCATTAAGCCACCAAGGAACATACCCAAATTTTCGGAAAACTTCCACCTGTGTATGTGTGGTGTCTCAATACAAGAACGAGAAATTGTCAGGATATTAACTGGACATCACACATACATACACAGGTGGAAGTACAGAGCAAGAGATTCCGGGTTCGAGTTCCGGCTGAGGACAACTTTTTTCTGATTTTTCTTTCTTTAATTTCGCTTGTTGTTTATGGTTTTAGGTCCTTGCATTATTTGTAATTTGGTATTTGAAAATTATACTGGCAATCGCCCATTGCGATCAGAAATTTTAACACACGAAAAAGGTGATCTCATGTTTTCAGACTTTACGTCTATTTTGAGTTTTCATACTCTTGACGGTGGGAAAGAAGAATTGAAGAGTATAACTTCTAAAGGGTCTAAGTGCCAAAATGCTAAAGTTGAGAAAATAAATAAAAACACTTTAAAATATTGTTGGCACTTTCGCGTGGAGCCATCTTTCGACGCATCGCAAAAGCCTCTGCAGTTTCCAATGCATACAGACTCTTTTTAGACGCATTGGGGTTGGCACGACCGTTTTCAAGCAAAATCCAGATTTTTGCATATATGGCACTTATCTTTTTTTCGTTACTTAGCTTTAAGTGTTCCTTATTACGTCATATTAAGAAACGCTTAAAGCTAAGTAACGAAAAAAAGTCGATGAGATGGACACTTATACCCTTTAAGAGTTATACTCTTCAATTATAAAAAAAAAATCAGTTGAATTGGCTTGGTCGAGTTAATACCCTGACAATTTCTCGTTCTTGTATTGAAACACCACACATACATGCTAGGTGGAAGTTTTCCGAAAATTTGTGTATGTTCCTTGGTGGCTCAATGAGAGAGCGTTTCCGTACAGAGCAAGAGATTCCGGGTTCAAGTCCCGACCGAGGACAACTTTTTTCTGATTTTTCTTTCTTTAATTTCGCTTGTTGTTTAAGAAAAAATTTGTTAAACGTTTTTTTCTAGCCCTTGTAGTTTTGAAGCTACAAAGGAAAATTCGAAAATTCGGAAGCCCAGAAATTCATTATTAGGGCAGATATTTCAATTCTGTTAAAACTTCTTTACAGAAAGTTTATTCTGTCAATAAAATGACGTCAAATTTTTGGTCCGTCGAGTCAACGAGATTTCAGAAAAAAATTAGGAAAAAAAAATACGGACCTGGATTTAAAAAAAATATATTGCTCTAAGTTAATTGGGGACCCAATGTAAAGCAAAAAATGGAAAAAAAATCTAGATTAACTTGTTACTTTTTTTCTGAAATCTCGAATCCGACTCAAGGGACCAAAAATTGACAACGTCATTTTATTGACAGGATCAACTTTTTGTAGAGAAGTTTTAACAAAATTGAAATATCTGCACTGATAACAAAGATATGACCGATTTTTAGAATTCCGAATTTTTGAATTTTCTCGTAGCTCCAAAACTACAAGGGTTAGAAAAAATCTTTTGTCATATTTTTTTAGGTCTCGAAGTTTGAGGAATGTGGGGAACCGAACCAAATTTTTTTTACATATTTTCCACATATTTCATGAAAAAACACAAACAATAGCTTAAAATTCGACATTATCAGGCTTCCTGGGTGCGCCACTGCCCTGTACACAAGTGAAGGAGGGGTTAGATATGCAAAATTTGCAAAAGATTTGCCACTAGGTAAAATTCTAACAATTTCTACAATTATTTAGGAGTTAGTTACTTGCAAATCGTCAGAAGGCTAGATGGAAGCGTGACGGAGATGTGGGTTTATAAACATGTTTTTTGTTCCAAAAAATATGTGATAAGGTGAAGTTCTGATAATTTGTAATATTATCGGAAAAAATATAAGAAAGAAAATAAAAAATGGCATGAGGTATGGGAGGAGGTATCTAACAGCGAGAAGCTTCTGTTGCGGAATAAATTGATAATAAAAATGTTACTAGGTAAACTGACACAATTACATTATGAAAGCCCTTGAAGTACAAGTACCAAGTAGGTACATTAAGATTTGTAAAAGTACTTGAAGTACTAAGAACATTTTCTATTCAAATGTTCTTCAATTATCAAGTACATTTTAAAAGTACTTGATTTTCTCCAAGTCTTTACTTAAAGTACAACAGAATTACTTGAAGTACAATAGAAGTACGTCAAGTTATGTACTTGAACTGTTTGTACTTTAAAAACATTTGAAGACTTAAAGTACTATAAAAATGTTAAAAGTAAGCAATCTATACAAAAAAAAAACATGGCTTTCAAATGCACAGCAATAAAAGTCGCGTTTTTTTTTGAAGAAAAGAAAAAATTGTGCGAGGTCTGGTCGGAAGGACATAGCCGCCAGAAGGGGCTTATTTTGTTTAAAAATACAATAATATGTCACCACTAGGCAAACTCCTGACAATTTCTACATTATTTCTATAGTTCAAAATTAGTACTTGTTAAATATGGATTTTTTTTTCAAAAAATATGTGATAAAGGAAACTTCTGATAACTTCTAGATAAAATTCTACAACAATTTCTACACTTATTTTGTTAGAGGTTAGATGAAAGCGTGACGGAGATGTAAGTTGTTAAACACGCAATATTTTTTTAAAAAATATGTGATAAGGTAAAAATACGAGAATTTGGAACCCTTCTTCGATCCATCATTGGACATAGGCTTCCCCCAATATCTTTCATTCTTCTCTGCCTGTCGCCGTGTTTATTCATGTAGTTCCTGCATGTCTCTTTAAATCCTCCGCCTATCTTATTTGGAGTCTTCCCCTACTTCTTTTATTTTCTCGTTCTGTCTGATATTATGAACGACACATTTTAATGTTGCTACTTCTCCTCTTACATCCCTTACTTTTGTTTTATTTCTTTTCCATTCATTCCTTTTTCTGTTAGCTTTACATGTAACATTTGTCTTTCCATTGATCTTTGGGCTTTTGTTACCTTATCTATGTTTGATTTTGTAAGTGTCCAGGTCTGGGATTCATAAGTAAGTACAAGAAGGATACATTGGTTATACACTTTCGTTTTAAGGTACTGAGGATATTTTTTATTTTTTAATATATTTTAATATAGCTTCATTTACCGAATGCTGCCCAGGCCAATCTTACTCGTCTCTTGATTTCAGCTGTTTGGTTTTCCTCTTTTAGTTTAATATTTGTGTATGGATATTCCTCTACTTTTTCTATCCTCTCTTGGTTTATTCTGACCGCGATATTATCATCTGTGTTTGCAGTTCATACTCAAGCCTATATTTTTAGCTGCTGTATCCAATTCCTCCAGCATTTTTATCAGTTCTTCTTTCTTATCTGTTATTAAGGCGATATCATCAGCATATCTTAGGTGGTTCAAGTATTGTCCGTTTACTTTGATGCCTATTTCTTCCCAATCTAAGCTTTTAAAAACATCTTCTAGGGCCTGGTTAAATAGTTTAGGGGATATTGTGTCACCCTGGCTAAAACCTCTTCTTATGCGGATTGGCTTGGTTCCTTCGTGGATTAGGATTGATGTTGTTGCTTTGCTATATATTGGCTATTAAGTCTGTCTACGCTTTTACTGCCCAGTGCTCAATGCTATCGAAAGCTTTTTCAAAGTTCATAAACGCAATATATAGTGGAATATTGTATTCGTTGGCTCGCTCTATTAGGATTTTTATGGTTAATAGGTGGTCAACTGTACTGAAACCTTTTGTGAAGCCTGCTTGTTCTTTTGATTGATATCCGTTAAATTTTGTAGTTAGTCTAACTGTTAATATTTTAGTGAAAAGCTTATAAATTACATTGAGCAGTGTTATAGGTCGATAGTTTTTTAGGTCTGCTCTTCTTGTGTAGAACAACGGTTACTGATTCTTTCCAGTTATTTGGGATTATTTTTTCTTTTAGTATTTTATTCAGGAGAATATGTAGGGACTAACTACATCTTTACCACCGTATTTGAGCATTTCTGCCGTTACTCCATCTGTTCCAGGTGATTTGTTATTTTTCATTTTCTTTAATGCTCTCTTTATTTCCGCTTGGCTTATTTCAGGTTGTAGCTCTGAGTTCATGTTCTTTTTTTTTTTAAGTTTCTTCATGGTTTCTTGCGATGGTTCCCTTTTTGTTTGGTTTAATTCTGTATAGAATAGTTGTGTGATATTTATAATATCCTTTTTAACGTTAGTCTCTAATTTGGAATATTCTTGCTAGAATTGTGTTGAAATAACGAAAAAACTGTAAGAGGTCTTGACTAAATTTCGTCCCCCCCCCCCTCTCAAGATCAAAAGTTGAATACGCCACTGCGTGCCTTTAAAAACGAAGATTTTTTAAACAAATTTGACATACCTTATCGTAATTTGGTAAAAAAATAGGCATTAAGCGCCAAGAATTTTATCCCTTTATAGAAGGGTAAAAATTCTTGCCGGTTTGAGATTTTTTTTAATGAACATAATTTCCTTTTCTATTTTTTATTTAATTAAAAAATTAAGGCCGGATCAGAAATCCATCTTCATCAAATAAATTAAACCGTTAAATGAAAACTTTAAAACAAAAGACGGCAGTGGGTACGTAAAACCATTAATACTGAATTAGAGAACAAAATGGTTTTCGGTTATAATAATGGATATTATGTATAGGATTTTTTTAGCGAGACGTGAGAAATAACTAGACAAAAAAACTTTAAAGAACAGATATACATATAGTGGACCAAAAATAACTGTATTTTTATGTAAGATAAAGGTGATGTGGGTATACAAGGGCTGTCTTTTATATCTTGCATAAAGGATCATAGAGGGCGACACTGATTGAATGTCGTCACTAAAACTTAACCTCAATCTTTACCTAACCTAAATTCAAATCGTCAGTGCGATGTATATACCTATATGTTTTATAGCAATAGTGAACGTTAACAAATCAGTCGGAAAATGGAATTTTAAATCGAGAACATTTTCGGGCTATAATTTTTTACAGCTTTCAAAGTAAATCATCTCAACAAGAATGCCTTACCGAGTTGATTTGTATTTTTGGTAAGGAAGCACGACATCAGTCGACAGTTTCTCATTGGTACGGAGAATTCAAGCGTGGACGGATTATCCTTAGCGTCGATCCAAGGCCAGGTGTACCAAAAACGGCTGTCACCCAGTGACATCTCGAGATTAAGGCTTCATTGGGGATTTCAAAGAATAAGGGGTAAGAAAATTAGTTTTCCGCTGGATACCGCATCTGTAACTGAAGAAGAGAAAGAAGCTAGGGCAATTGGTGTCAAAAAACACTAGACGGCTTTGAGACAGGAAAATAGAAAAACGTGTTTAGCATTGTCAGTGGTGATGAGTCGTAAATTAGTCATATGAATAAACGTCAGTCGTCTGTTTCGATGTTCCAAGATGAAGACAAGCCAACAAGTCATCCGTCCTCCAAGTGTATCCCAAAAGATGGTCGCGACATTTATCTCAACGCAGGCCATGTAGCAACAATTTCTCTGCAAGATCAAAGAACTGTTATTGCTTATTGGTACATCACAATTTGTTTGCCGAAGGTCATCGCTGAGCTTGGAAAAAGAATCCCGAACGACGAATCATCCTCCACCAAGACAATTCAAGTTCGCAGAAAGCACAGAAAACTTCAAATTGTTGGACCATCCTACATACAGTCCCGACCTAAGTCCCAACGATTTATATGCTTTTCCAAAAATCAAGAATGGACTGCGTGGTCAAAGAATATATTCGCCAGAGGAAGCAGTCGACACGTTCGAGAATGCAATTTTGATAGTACCAACAAACGAGTGGCAGCTTTGACAACTGGTTTAAGCGCATGCAAAATTCGTGGAGAATACTCCAAGAAACAATAAAGTCTTTAGAAGTTATATACTGTTTTATTCCAGTATTACTTACATTGCAAGTATAGAAAGCTATCCTGTCATAGTAATAGCACAGTAGGTAATTTTTTTCGATTTTGAGATTTTTTGGAAGGAAAATAATTTTTTCTAGGAGTAGCAGTTTCCCCCATACTGTGCAGGGAATCTTCTACCATATTATAGACGTGTTTTTGTGTTAAATGCGGTTTATTCCCTTTGCAACTATAATACATTGTCATAGATAGATAGATAGATAGATTTTATATTTCCATATTAATTATACAAATACAATTTATATAGATATGGTGCGTCAATAATTGCTAGAAAAAAAAAGGAACAAAATATACTATATTATAATGTTTTACATAGTTGTCACAATATGGATAGTTATTAAATTAATTTATAAATTTACAGTTTGTTAAAAAAGGCATATTGTTTTTAAGTACTTAACAATACATACAAGAATGAAAGAACAACAAATAACTATTGAATTTCACAAACAATCAATTTAAAACAAAAATAAAATAAAATTAATATAATAAAAACAAAATAAAGATAAGTTTTAAGAGGTAGGTTTTAAGTAAGATATTGTATAAAGTACACAAATGTTTTGATTACAAAATGACTAGATTAAACATTGCTTAGTTTTAAAATTTCTCGAATGTATATGGTTCGATTTCACAAATTAAATCAAAACAAGTCCTTTTAAAAACTTTAAAGCTTTCAATTTCTTTAACTTTATCTGGGAGCTTATTATAAAACTTAATGGCCCCATATTCAGGTCCCTTTTCTGTTGATTTCAACCTATGTACAGGATGATAAAGAAAATATTTTTTCGGTCACAGTTTCGTGTGTTGGCATAAGGGACTCAAATCACGAAAAATGTTTCCGAATGTGCATAAGACATTCGTAAACATAAACTCCCGGGACTGCCAGATACCGGTTCCATCTAAAAGTGCCTCTACAACTTTCATTATACTTTAACGAATACATAATGCCCATGATCTTTTTTGGTGGACGAATACTTTATATGCATGGCCACTACTACCCCAGAGCAATGTACCATATCGAAGGTGTGAATAAAAGATACCGTAATATATGGTCCTAAGGAAGCTGTCGTGTCAGTTTAGAGTTTTAAGTAGTCCGATGTGGCGCGTGTTTGTGTTTTGGTTTATTTTTCTGTTTTCCGCACCCTTAAACAAAAAGAAATCACTTTCAAAAATTTTCGCACAGGAAAATGTTGGTTGTATCAGCAAAATTCAGCTTGCCTTTACGATAAGTGACCTTACGTGTACCTACTGTGGACTAAATACTATTCTTCGCTCATTGTTTTTAAATTATTTGGTCCGCTCTATATAACTATATTAAATTTAATTGTGCTTTTAAAAAATGATATTTTGAATAGATAAAATTTCACTTAACTGTAAGTACGAGCCATTTTCGGGCAATTTTAGGCTCGTTGAGCGTCATTATTTAAATTATTTAATAATGAGCTCAGTTAGAATTTAGTTTTTGGGGTCATTTAATTTTTATGGTTTTAGAGCTATTAAAGTTACAGATTATATTAAAATTATGTGTAAATGCGTATTTTTTGGTCCCCCTGTACCAGGTACGTAGAAAATAGCTTTTCTTTGTGGGGGGGTGGGGGTATTCTCATGTAAATTCAATTTAATTTAATTCAAAAATCTCTTTTTATAGGCCTAAGATATAAAGATACAAGTAATCAAATGGTGTCAAAATCTTAGGACTAGCTGAATTACGAAATGAGTTGCGAATCTTCAATTTAAAAAAAGTTATCAAATTCATCAAAAAACACAAATTTGATCCAAACGATGTTTTATATTTGGTTAGTACGCTTAATTATTTATCAATTACAAGGATAAAATACAATTTAAATATAACATAACAGCACAAAGTCAAAACGTAAAATAAAAAATCTGGATAAAATACATATAGACATTAAGTCTTGCGTCGATAAAGTCAAATAAAATAAAATTAAAAGCAGATCAGACTAAAATAAAATAGACATAAATAAAATTATGAATTTGATCGAATTGGTGCTATAGTTAAGTTAGTACCTATGTTTAATTTTTTGTTGATTGTAGAAATAATCAAATTCAATGTAAATGTTACGCCCAAACATCGAAAACGCTCATTGAGCGAAAAAAACGACCGCAACGCGTTCGGGACGGTGCCGAACGACCAAATACCGAAATAAGATAATTTTTCGCTTTGTGTCCATTCTTGTTGACCACGACGCGTCGTGGACAATGCTCAAACGCGCACAACGCGTTCTGGATGATTTAGAGAGTTCCTAAACCGATCTTTCTTGTGACTTGTCAGTGTGTTTCCAACTGCCTTTGGAGTGATGTCACGTCTATGTTATTGAGCGAAGTCTCGTAGCTAAAAACGATAATACGAGAGGTGTTTAATGAAAAACTTAAAAATATCGAACGAACCCTATGGAGAGATCGTCCGAGAAGTGAAAGAAGCGAACCGCTTGAAAGATAGCAAAATGCCCTTGTCGTCCAAACAATAAAGAAGACTAAAGAGGTATGATATCATAATAATTGGGGAATATGAAAAGTTAATTGAAAAGCCCAACACAGGGAACACAGGATGGAAATTTTCGATATTACTGTAAAACGGGGAATCTTTTTGGCATTATTGAAGCTGCTCATCTGGCAACTGGACACAAAGAAACAAGAGGTATATTACATGCTATTTATATAAAATATGGGCATACCCAACAGACATCAATTAATTTTTAAAAAATGGTTTTTTTCTAAAGTCAAACCTTTAGCTCTTTCGTCTGGATCAAAACAAGGATTTGTCACGTGCCATTGTAAGCGTTATTGTAATACAAAAAAGTGCAACTGCAGGGCCAATGAGGTGTTGTGCAATTACCACAATAATAGTGCCTGCAAAAACAAGTAAATAGCTTTATCTACCTGTGATTCAGTTACCTATTATTGTAAATAAAGTTTCTTGTATAAATAAGCTACAATAAAAATTTTGGAATTTTCAGTTATTTTTGTAAATTTACTTAACATATTAAAAGCATGGTCGGTTTATGAGCTTTCTAAATCATCCAGAACGCGTCGTGGCCGTTTGTGCATTGTCTACGATGCGTCGTGGTCAACCAAAACGGACATAAATCGAAAAATTATGTCATTTCAGTATTTGGTCGTTCGGTACCTTCCAGAACGCGTTGCGGTCGTTTTTTTCGCTGAATGAGCGTTTTCGATATTTGAGCGTAACATAAATACAAAATAAACAGCACAAATTAAAAAAACATATGATAAAAACAGTCTAAAACTCATATAGACAGTAAGTCTTGCGTCGATTTAATACATAAAGAAAGAAAAAAAAACGGAACTAAATAAAATAAATACATTCATGAAATCATAGATAAAACAAGATAAATTAAACCAGGTCCATCTAAAGTCAGCAATGTTCTGTGAAGTGCGGAAAAAAAAGAAGTACACAGTTCACAGACCTTATCCTATATTTTCCTGGCGGTTTTTCACTGGTATTGGTTTTTTAGGTTTTGCCTAGTTGTTTTCGGAACTTTTTAATTAATTTTGCCCACAGAACACAAAATAGGCTTTTGACAGATAAATAAAGAATAATAAAAATAACAAAAATTAAAAATTGTGTCTGCAAAAGGTAAAAATTGGATCACGTGACATCTGTCGTTTAATGTCACATTAATAAGAAATAAAGTAGGCTAATGGAGTGTGTGCAAAAGGTCCCTATTACCAAAATAATATGTGAGCCAAATTTTTCAGCATTTGAAAATGTCTAACTTTGTTGCGCTATACGGGATAAGTACAAGATTCTCAAAATTATTTCTATATGGGGGTAATCATTCAGCCCGCCGCCCCTCTAGTTTTACCGCCCGGGGCTTATAGTTCCTTAGCCCGCTCTTTAGTCCGCCACTGACCGTGAATGGGCTTTTTTGATTTTGAGATGAGAGCGTTTGCGCTGTTCCCATAAATGCTCTCAGACTTTTTTTCATCAAAATTCAAATGCCTCTTCACAGTTTTATTTTTTCCCGACCAAACTTTCGAATCCATTCGCGAAGAAAACACTGTTTGAATTAAGGCAACTAGATCACGAAGTTCATCTAGTGACCTTCTGTCTCTGTCTGTTAGTAGTAGTGGTGGGGAGACCATTTTTGGTCTAGCGACTTGGCACACCGCGCGCCCTTTTCCTTTTCGGATTTGTCCGTGCACCATATACCAAACTAATGCACGTGCCCCTTAGGATGCAAGTTTTCTTGCTCTAAGAGGACTTAATTTTGCCTGACTCCTTTTTGTCGAGGGCCGGGACCTTTATACTGCGTAGCAAGGATACACAGTGGACCCACGCTTTGACACCCCTTCCGAAAGGTCGTCCTGCTACATGTTAGACTTGCATCTACCTAACATCGCTATCGTCCCAGCAGAACTTGGTTATAGACGACTTCTTTCTTTTTCAGCGCAACAGTCGCGGTCGTCGCGTGTGTTGACTTTTTTAAGAGATTATTGCTGGCGCCGATCTTCGGTTGTTGGCTCCTGCACTACACCTGGTTATATTCTCGATGTACAAGGTCAACTAATGTTTTTGTGTGCATGGCTATCGCACACCATTTCGATGTCGACTGTTGAACGCTGAAAAGGAATTGCGTGGCAGGGCTACGTGACTTTTTTTTCTTTTTCCGTCGTTGTTTGCAAACCTGGTATATTCTGCATGTGAAGCCGACGACCACACCACTGGAATGCCCTGCCGCACCTGTCAGTCTGTATGTCTGTGTGTAACGACCAACGCGCATAACTCAAAAACTACTTGTCCGATTTCAATGAAATTTGGTACCTAGGTTGGGTTTTGGCTCTAGATGGTCCCACTTATAAATGAACAAAATCCACAGAACATAAGCTAAATAAAAGGGTCGGGTAGATTATAAAAATGAGTGATATCAAACGAAAGGTAATTGAGTCCGGAGTTGAATAAAATATATTTCAGTTTTTAGTTATATTTAGGTGCCCATATATTGGCAGAGTATTTTAAAAGTGTGTCGGACGAATTAATAATCAGCAGGTAAATGATAATATTTTAAATCGATTTTGTTATTTAAATCTATTAAATTGTTTATTATCCAACACATATAATAGATTTTCGAAAATTAAATGTCAGTTTGTCCACAAAGCTGAAATCTCCCAGCATTTTTCCTATTAATCATAGTGACACCTTACACCTTTCCGAGCACAAATATGACGTAATTTTGGGCAATTCGCCCCTAAATTGTATCAAATTAAACTTTGAAGGAGTTGTAATGGACTCCTAAAATACTCTAGCATAATAAGGTCACTAAATAGTGGAGCGTTTAAAATTATCTGCGATTGGGTTGGGTTTAATACAAAAGAGCGGTGTACCCGGGTGAATTTAAACATAATGGTATCGGCTTCGGCATTACCTATTTTAAATTTTAGACCAATACACGGCAAAAATTTTATCTGCAATGAAAACACGTTCTTTTCTTGAATAAATTGTTTGGCCTTAAAACAATTTGTTTTGAATTAAAATATTAGTTCAACGCAGCCTTTAGGATTGAAATAAGACTTTATTTTTCTTCTTTAATTACAGTCGAACCTCTATAACTCGAACCTGAAGGGACAACCAAAACAGTTCGAGTTATGGAGAGTTCGAGTTATAGAAACTCGAGTTACATAGGTTAAAATACATGTAAAAAGTGCAGGGACCGCTTAAAAGGTTCGAGTTATAGAGGGGTTCGAGTTATAGAGGTTCGAGTTAGAGAGGTTCGACTGTATTTTGTTTCAGTATACTATTTTGTAACAAGCACATTGTCTTATAAGTCATTCAGAATTCTTGCTTGATTTAATTTAAAATAAAACAGAAATTAGTTTTTAACTAAGCTACGACGCCAACCCAATATAAATTGTCTTTAATTACAACAAAAAATATACCGCGCGTTGAACCAAAACAACCTCGATTTTAAGTCAAGGAAATTGTCAAAGATTATACATTATAATATGAAATTGTTTGTTTTGAAATTAGAATCAAAAGTGTTTTGTTTTGAATGAGCAAATAATTTGCTTCCAGAGAAAACGGTGCCTTAGATTAATTCAGTTCCAATTTAGAGGCAAGACATTTTCGGTGTTAAATCAGGAAAATATTCTCTTGGTGAATAGGAAAGCACAAATTATTTTACTTCAAAGACATGTTTTTTCACCGTGTAGGGTTAAAATGCTAAATGCAAAGTCAAAATGTGAAACAGTGACCAGCCCCAGGGCAGTGGGGGTCGTGACTTTCGCAATAGGTGACGCAGGATTTCCCTCCTCCCATATTCTATAAAGAACTTACCTAAATTCAGTAAAATCAGCGAAATCAGGTAGGTAGCAGGTTCACGATTATGCAATTGTAATTTAATTTAAATTTTACTGCTTGTATGTGAGGCAAATTCGTCTATCCTTTAAATTTGCGAACTTATTTATAATGTCATCGGAAAATGGCTGTGAAACCAATAATTCATTTAATAGTTAGTTGTTTTTCGATAGATATTTTTGATAAATTTGGCAGTCTCTCCTCTAACATAGTACTTCGCAGGTAGGTTTTAATACGTTTGAGACACGAAAAGTTGCGCTCTACCGAAACATAGAATTGGTCATTATTAAGCACAACAGCTTATGAGCTTCCTTAAAGATGCTTCTATTATCAAAAATGTTTCCATTAATTTCTCTCTCTCTCTCGCAGTAGAAAACGGGTCGTTATTTGCAGTGAAATGTTTTAGACAGGGAACACTGTGCAAAATAATTCAAATAAAAACCGAATCAGAACCGAATATAAACAACACGCCGGTAACTGGACACTATTTTAATAATGTAAGTAAGTCAACACCTGATTCTTCGTCCTGCCAAAGCATGCGACGTTGTCATGACAACCAACAGACGCCTCCGCCCCTCGTCATATCGAGTAGACGCAGACGAACGCTGCAACCGCATTCTGTGCACTGTAGAATTATATAGCGATATGTTTTGTTGCCTGCTAATTGCGAAATATAGAAAGAGAGGACGAAATGTCGCTGTAGAATTCGACAGTATAGAATCCGCGGCGGGGAACGCTCACGGTTTGTTATCGGTTAATAGGTAATAGGGTGACCAAGCGCTCGTTCGGTTTTGCTGTGCTCCAATTTAAAATTTTTGTATTATTTTATTTAGCCTTGACAAAAGAGGTGAAGCAGGGCTGACATTGGGCAAGCCGCCACTGCCCCTGTGTGGAATATTTCAGTAAAAACAACCTTTTTTTTTGTCAGAAAATTTGACGTAGATTTCGAAACAAAAACAAAAAATGAGTCATTCCGTAAGAAAATTTAAACTTTTTGTAATATCTCAAAAACTAAAAGTGACAGATAAAATTTAGTTTGTAAGTGTTATTATCCATAAAAAACGTGTAAAAAAGCATCTTACACCAAAATGAAATTTTCATAAATAAAAAAGACAATAACCTGTTTGATTTCCTATTCAACGACTCCACCATAATATTAACTATTTCCTAAAAAAAAAGTTATCCCCTTGTAGCTAAAAAACTACGAGGTTTATCAATATTTGAAGACGTCTCGAAAATCGAGCCCAGGACATGTCCATTTGTTTTTGTGTATCTCGGCTAGAAATATCTAAAACCAGCAAAAAACATCGAATTTGGCCCGCCCTGTACACGTTTTTCGAGTTTCCTTCTCAAAGCGGTCTAGAGTGTTCTAACCAGTGGCGGATCCAGGATTTCCAGGGGGGGAGGGGGAGGCCAAAGTGGCAACAAACATCAAAATATTTTTTATTCGCGGTTTTTGATAGGTCTGAGGTTTGAAATTTAGTATCTAAATGAAATTTATGGCGTATAGTATTATTATATATTAACCAAAATTTGTGACAAATTTTAAATAAGTGATGCTGCTAAACTAAAAAATAAGTTATATGTCTGGGGGCGAGCTCCTCTGGCCCCCCTGGATCCGCCACTGGTTCTAACACCAATTGACCTATCTAGCTTTTTTCTGTACTTCGGTTAACAGATGTGTTATCCAGCGGGAAACTAATTTTCTTACCCCTAATTCTTCATGCATTTTTTTTTAAATTAAGGTTTTTGAAATCCTTAATAAAGCCTTAATCTCGCGATATGTCACGTATCGATCTTCCGTAATGAGCATGCGCACAGCATCGATGTTTTCCTGGGTGACAGCCGTTTTTGGTGCACCTGTCGCTAAGGCTAATCCGTCCACGCTTGAATTCTCCAATAACTGTCGACTGATTTTTTCGGTTTAATTTAATTTTTCGGGTGATTTGTTAACTTAAAAAATTCACTATAGCTATAAAACTATATGTATCGCACTGACGTTTTGAATTTAGATTAGGTAAAGATTAAGGTTAAGTTCTAGTAACGACATTCGATCCCTTTATGTTTCTCTAAGCAAAATATAAAAAACAGCCCTCGTACCTGAATGTCGCAAATTCTAGTTTGGTTTATAGACCAGCGCAAATACATTTGGATCACAAAATTAATAACAGCATAGGAAATTAAAAAAAATACTCTGCCAATATATGGGCCCCTAAGCTCACACTAGGTACTAGGGTTATAGTGTACGTGTGAACTAATATAACTAAAAACTGAAATATATTTTATTCAACTCCAGACTAAATTACCTTTTGTTTGATACCACACAAGCCATGTTTTGACTTAAACTCAAATTTTTGAAATCTACCCCCACCCTTAAAAAAAACAAAAACTATAATGTATTTTGTTAAACTACGGACTCAATTACCTTTCGTTTGATATCACACACGCCATATTTTCACTTAAACTCTAATTTTTGAAATATACCCTCACCCTTTTTTAAAAATAAATTAAAATGTATTTTGTTTAATTCCAGACTCAATTACCTTTCGTTTGATATCACACACGCCATATTTGCACATAAACTCTAATTTTTTTAATCTACCCCCACCCTTTTATTTGGTTTGTGTTCGGTGGATTTTGTTCATTTTTAAATGGGACCATCTCGACCCAAGACCCAGCCTAGGTACCAAATTTCATTAAAATCGGCTAAGCGGTTTTTGAGTTATGCGCGTTGGTCGTTACAGACAGACACACAGACAGACAGACATACAGACAGACAGACAGACAGACGGCGCAACAAAAAAGTTTCAAAATCATCTGAAACGGAAGAATATAGAAAATTTTTTAAAATCGAAGCAACTTTTTTTTTCTCGAAAAAATTAGGATCACCATAGCTTACACTACTATAGTATAGTATATGTGTGAGCTAATATGTTGCAGCCAATAGAAAAATTAAATTAAACTCGATCAAAGTTAAAACTGTTTGGTTTTCACTTCCTCCAACGTCGATCACGAGGATACGAATGATCCCCGTCTGGAACACGTCCTGATAGTCAAGAACAAGTGTTCCATGCCAATCCACGACCGGACCGGTTTCGACCTTTTGGGCCATCCTCAGGTGAATGTAGGCGATAGCTCCGTGTAGAGCATAAGTTGTATGAAGCCACCAGAAACAACTACTCCGAGGGAAAATACCCCTACCGGCATTGAACTATACTGATGGTTTGAGGCTTTCGTTGGGAACTTGTTAAAACTGTTTGGTTTTCACTTTCTCCAACGTCGATCACGAGGATACGAATGATCCCCGTCGATCAAAGTTTGTCTCACTCCGATAGCTCAAAAAATTGGATTACCTAGTGGACTGTATTTAAACAGTCCTCCGCTTTCATTTGAAGGGTATACGAACGCACGCGAAATCGTACCTTTCTGAAGTGAAATTTAATTGAGACATAAAAATAATATTGGAATGTAATTAAGAGCGAAATAATAGAAAAATATTCATGATGCGATCTTATAGGAGAGGGACTTACCGGTGATGTCTTGATCTCTTTCAACTGGTGCACCAGATTCGCCAGAAGTCTTCTATAGCGGTCCAGCACTCCCGAGTTTCAATGTTTGGAGTTTTAGAGGAATTTAATGGTTTTTAGAGTTCACCATTTTTTATAAAAGCGTTGATCGTTCAAAATATTCCGATCGTGAGCGTGTGTGAATGGCGACAGACTTTTTAGGTTCTGTCTTGTTTTTGCGGCGTGTTTCTTCGCCCTCTATAGGAAAATCGCACCACTTCTGATAAAAAGAATTTAGAATTCTAATTTTATTAAAAAGAATAAAAACGCGATTTAAATTAAAATATGCCGAGGGCGGTAGTAATATGAGGATTGAATTAAAATTAGAAATATATTATTAAATGCGTTTGGAATTTAAATATTAAACTATGCCAAATTGATAGTTTATAGCTAGTTTGTAAGCTTTAAATTCAACTTAACCTATTGAGTAAAACTACAACCCAATTATACCCAATTGTAACCCAAAATATGAGTTTTAAAAATAAAAATAAAATGTTCTGAAAAAATAATAAAAATTAGATTAAAAGAAAAAGAGGTTTTTTGCGAAACCGAAACAAAGTTATTAGGGTGAAATGGGGTAAACTCTTAAAGGAGCATAACGATTGTTCATGGTTTTCAGCGAAAGTAGACCTCCTATCGAAAAACATTGATTCAATGAAAACGAACATTAATATTAGGAAATAATCTTTAAAATTTCATTATAATAATGTGTGTGTGTACATTGAATCATTGAACTTTTGTTCATTGGCTAAAAATTAATATATTTCGGTGTGCACTGCTGAGCATATTATTATACACTATGTAAAAACAACAATTTTGTTTGCGAAGGGGAGACTTTTTCGTTATCTTGAAATTTTTGTAGCACGCACAATCTTCGAGCGGTATACTTTACCCCTATATTATGAATAGGGAAAGTGGGTCTAGTGATACCTTGTTTTGAAGGCCTTTTGAATGTCCTTACAACCGTGTAAAAATTCCAAAAATCTATCAATTAGTTTTTGAGATAATTGCCTTCAAACTTTCAAATTTAACATGGACTGATAAAATAAAATTTAATTAAAATTTTAAATTTTTGGAATTTTATTTTTATTTTATCAATCCATGTTAAATTTGAAAGCAAACATCTCAAAAACTAATCGATGGATTTTCGAAATATTTACACGGTTGTAAAGATATTCAAGAGAGCTTCAAAACAAGGTATCTTTAGACCCACTTTCCCTATTTAAAATATAGGGGTAAAGTATACCCCTCGAAGGGGGTTCGTGCTACAAAAATTTCAGAATAGCCAAAAAGTCTCCCCTTCGCAAACAAATCGACGTGTTTCGGCATTTTTAAAAATTTTCAGCAGTTCTCGAGAAATCCCGGGTGGAAAGTTTTAAATGCAGGGACACAGTGTATAACTCTTAATACGCGAAGAAAATCTCGCGATAAAAGTGTATTTTTATTTCTTGGGTATATGGGATATTGTACTATTGATATTATTTTTGGAGAGTTTGTAGTGACCTTAGAGGACAGCAAAGGGTTATTAAGTAAGGTGACAAGAAAGTTTGATTGATGAATTCTTGTAATGGATTTCGAATTATGTTCCGAGTCGACTAGAGTGTATCGAAACGTTGACTGTGTTTAATAAATCGCTGTGCTTTTCTTACCGAAAATGGAGCATTAATTAAAGTTTTTTATAAAAATAGGTAAATTATCGAAGCCTTACGGCTCTGATACTTTTTAAACTAAAATATGATGCTTTATAAAAAGAAAAATTTAATAAAAAATTGCGTAATTCAGTTTTTTTTAATTGAATTTTTCAGATTTTTTGAATATCCTTAAAACTAAGCAATATTAGGATTACTACAACATTTGTTAAACAAAATTATAAGGATTTTTTATAAAATTTTAATAAAAAATTGCGTAATTCAGTTTTTTTAATTGAATTTTTCAGATTTTTTGAATATCCTTAAAACTAAGCAATATTAGGATTACTACAACATTTGTTAAACAAAATTATAAGGATTTTTTATAAAATTTTAATAACTAACAAAAAACTGTCATTAGCATTATAGTATAAGAGCCCAGTAGCCTCATATATTTTAATCGATTCGTCATAAGACCATGTCCCAAAAAAAATGGAGATACCTGCGAAAATCCTGCATAAACAACCCGGCATCTTTGTTTAAAGATGGCGAAAAGGAGTTTGAATCAAATGTACGTAACTTTTTTATTATGACATCGATTTTACCCAAACAAATTGTGATTAGCTTCTACTATAATGGCCTCTCAAAATCACTATCAATACTTTGTTTTTTATTTGTCTCTATACTATAAATTCTGTAAGTTCCTCAAATACGCAATTTTTTAGGTTTTTTGATTTTTTAAAGCTTATTTTGAAATACATTAAATGTACATTCTTCAAGTATCAAGTACACAGTGGCGGCTGGTGGCGTTATAAATTGGGGGGGCAGAAATTTAAATTGCATTAAAAATGAGATAAAAAACTTACCGAAACAATTTTATTTTGGTATTTTCCAAACAGGCAGCTACTTGGTGTAGTATTTAGTTTATTTGTTTATAGATAAAGTCCATTCGCCTTTCTTTTTTCTGGCCCCATAGACCAACCTCAAAAATCCCACCGAATTTTAAACAGTCTATTAACCTACCAAGTATAATAATATGTTTTTTTGGAACACCCTTTGGCATTAGGTGCACTAAAATTTTGGTTAATTTTTAGGTCCGGTCTATGTGGCCCTAAAGATTTTATTTGTAATCGGAGTTCATATGTCAACGTATTTAAATTTGCACAGTTAATTATGCAATCGACGGTATTTTTTATTTCCATTTTATAAACAAAGAATAACAAAAACAAACAATGGCACGCGATCATAGCAAATTTATACGCCTTCACTCAGAATAGAACCGGCTTCGTAGCAAGGCCAACGGACGTTTTCGCACGATAATGATGGCCGACTTCAACTAAAACAAACGTTCCTCCCGGCCCCGCTCGAGAACATGTGGTATGGATGGCCATACCCCGCTAAAAAACGGGTGAAATTGAAACCTTACCCCGCGCGGCGCTGCCGGCTTGTAATTATTTCCGCCAAAAAGTTAGTCGCTTGCTGTTAACCACAGATAATAAAAAGAACTAGACAATCATGTCGTAAGGGAAGATTTAACTTTTTTAAAATAAATCAATTAAGAATACTGTTTGTTGTCTAGTTTTGGGAGGTCACTGCCCCGTTGCTCTCCCTGTAGCAGCCGCCACTGCAAGTACATATAAAAGTACTTAGTCCTGCACCAGGCGCGGATCTACGAGAGGGGAAAAAGGTGAAATTTCCCCTCCCAAATCTCAAACTATATTTAATTTTTACCCACAGAATACACCTCCTGGCCATTCTGCAAAACAGTTCTATGCAATATTTACTATGATATCCCCCCCCCCCCAAATATAGGTCCTAGATCCGCCCTTGCCTGTATTTACAGCACATTTTAGTGTACTTAAAGTACATTTCAATGTACTTAAAGTACATTGTAAAAATACTTCAAGTACATGTACAATTATTAGTTGTACTACTTTAAGTCAAGTACTTGGAGTACAATTTCAAGTATTTTACTTGAAGTACATGACAACTCGAGAACAGAAATCGACACGAAAGAAAGAGCCAACTAGGCACACCGAGACCAGCGAGGCCTTTACCTTAAAATTTGGTTTAAAAAAATGATTTACTAATTTTTTTAAGTAGACCTTTTAAAACAATTAAATATAAAGACCCTGTAAAGGGACCTACATGAAAGTCGCCCCAATCTATTTAGCTAAATAAGTGGCTCAAAGCAACGAAACTGAAATAAAAGCCACTTACTTACTTGCTGCTAATATTAACATGATTCGAGCCACCGAGCATATTGTGTTACAGTATGCCAGACTCTGGCTAACTCGATTATGATTCAAGGAGTGTACATACATTCACGACGGGTGGGCCTCCAACAAAGGGTCTAACTTACACGATTTATAAGTACATTTTGTGGGGCTTAAAGCATCGGATTTAGAAAAGAGTAAGTGCGGTATTGAAACAAAAAACACTAAAACCCGTTGAAGCAATATATACAGGGTGTTTCACGAACATCGAAACAGAGGCCTTTTTGCATATTTAGAGTGCGAATTTGGAGAAGCTCGGACACGTCAATTTTCTTTGCGAAGGGGACACTTTTTGGCTTGATATTGAAATTTTTGTAGCACGAACCCCCTTCGAGGGGTATACTTTACCTCTATATTTTGAATAGGGAAAGTGGGTCTAGTGATACCTTGTTTTAAAGGCCTTTTGAATGTCCTTACAACCGTGTAAAAATTTCAAAAATCTATCCATTAGTTTTTGAGATAATTGCCTTCAAACTTTCAAATTTAACATGTTAAAATAAAAATTTTATTAGAATTTTATATTTTTTGGATTTAATTTTAATTTTATTGTTTCATGTTAAATTTGAAAGCAAATATCTCAAAAACTAATCGATGGATTTTCGAAATTTTTACACGGTTGTAAAGATTTTCAAGAGAGCTTCAAAACAAGCATTACTAGACTATTTATAATAACAAATATAATAATGATAAATGAAATAGTCTTGGAATCCTTGAAACAATCTCACCTCGTTCAGAGTATAAAAAAATTCTAGATTAGAGAATATATTTTACAATTTATTTTAGTAAGAAAAATGATCAGTGACACAGTCAAAAAAATTACAAAAAAAATTAAACATTTTTATAAAAAAAATTAAAGAAAATGTATTAAAGAGGGAAGAGTTTTAAGTCTTATTTCATTTTGAAACTTGCTTTTTAAAATTTTAGATTGTCTTTTCTTTCTAATAAAAAAATATCAAAAAATTAGCATCACCAATAGTAGAGCATCATCTCCAACCATAAGATCATATTCACAACATTCCCATCATGGTCTCATTGCCAGTCTTTGCCTCATCAGCAGGTGTGCAATCCAGGAGGACTTGTATGTGGCTTATCTTTGTTGGTTCTAGTCAGTGGTGGAAGAATTGTTTTTTGTTTTTGTACATGAAAAGAAAGACTATTTACGCAACGGTAGAGACAGTTTGTCAGACTTGATGACCTAGCTTTCTCAATCGACAATGACAATCATCATGAAGATGTCATTTATCAAAAAAAAAATATATATGGAAGAAAATGTACTCTGTAATAAGAAAATTCGTTAATTATAAAAAAACTCTCTTCCAAGACTCGAGTAAGTTTGAATTATTTAATTTTTATACTCTAAACAAGTTTATTATTTTTCAATTACCCAAAAAAATAAAAAGGAAGCGCTAGCAGAGTTGTATAAAAGATTTTAGTTGGGCGCCAAATTTATAGCTCCATGTTATAAATCTGGCGCTTAACGCCATAAATTTGGCGCCCATGACTGACTAGCTATAAATTTGGCGCCCAACGTGGGGCGCGCTGAATTAGAAGATCGAATGAGTCAGGTGAGCTAAAATTTGTCCTATATGACTGAAAAGGGAAGCCTGGCTGAACTCATGGGGTCCTTAATCTGGAAAAAAGTATTCCACGAGAAATACAGGTATTAGGCCAATATTTTAGCAAAAATAAAATTTTATCAAAATTTGGTTTTCTAACAAAAAATTAAGATAAATGCAATCAAATTATGCATATTTGCGCTAAATTAAAATAAATATTTTTAAGTGAAAAAAGGAACGAACTGACCCGAATTTCAATGTCGTCAGACCAAAATCGAAAACACACTAAATTTTAATTTTTAAGATGTCTTAAAACAGATATCCTATGGAATATACTTTTTAATAAAAAGCGTATTTATCTTAAATCATCTCAACTAACACTATGCAGATCATCAACTGCTTATCCTTTGCTTCGCACGAAGGTGAAACAAAGAGGAATCATGATAGATTAGCTCAATTCAGCGTATGGATACATTTGCTTACTTTTTTTGCTGATGCGGAGATTTTTATAAATAATTTAGGCCAGTCAAAATGATATAGCCATTCAAAGCTAAATAGGCCAGTAAAATTGATTATTATTCATTAAGGAAATTTAATTAATTAAATAATGTATTTTTATTACAAAATATGTAATTTCTTAATTTTTAACGATATAATCGTTATAATATAAATGTCAAACCCCGAAAAAGTTATAGGTATGTACTATTTTTAATAGTACTAAGGTATAAACAAATTGTTGTGTGGAGTTCGGTTCGGTTCATTCTTAAAATAGGCAACCATATACAGGAATATTTTAATAAAATAAATCTGTATAAGACAGGTACCTAAAGTTCACTTGAAAGTTGCATTTCTGCATAATAATTATTAATAATTATCTAGTGAACCTTTAGTAATATCAGTGGCGCACCCAGGAATATGTATTGGGGGGGCCCGAGGCCTCTTGGGGTGGGGCCCGAAACCTCATAAGCTATTTTTTGTGTTTTTTTTTGAAATATGTCGAAAATATGTAAAAAAATCTAAGGCTAGGGGGGGGGGCGGGCCCCGCCCCCCACCCGGGTGCGCCCATGGTACTATCTACACAGTTTTATTTGACTGTATCTAAATTAGATACAGACCGAGAAAAAAGAAAATTTTAATATTTTTATAGGCACACATTACATAGATGTGGTGACCCTATAAGCAAATATAACAAAAATATGATTCATAATAGAAATCTATATAGGGCTGTCTAACAAAACATATGATCAAATCCAAGATGTCTTCCATAGGACAAACAAACCGATTTCCCATAAGCCGTAATGTTAACAAAAACGTAAATTTTACAAAAACGACAAGAGCTTTAGTCTCAAAAATGATTCAGTCTTCAGAACGGATCCTTTGTGCATATGGGTGTTATGCCCGCAGTAAGAAAAACGATAACTGCAATGGACTGTATATATTTTAATTAATGAAAGCGCGAACAAACATAAATATATTGATATGAAATTACGAAATAATTAAAAGGTCCATAGGTTAATTGTGGGTACCACACAACGGAAATCAGAAACAAAGCACTCACCAGTTTGAAGCCAATTTCTCCACGTTCCAAGGGGCCCCTGCCTGGATCTAATGATGTCACCACGTAGCTGAAGGACTGAAGTTTCTAGTTCTATGTTTCAGTACACCAAAATCGAGCACTTTCAAGTGTAGAAATTTGAAATAGTTGGAGAAAGTAAATTAACACGCCATTTCTCGAGGCGGTCGAAAAAGGATCTCACTGATTCTTGGTGCGCATGCCCAAAATGCGCGAAAATGCACTCTGTCCGTCATCCAATTGTGTGGTTTTTAAAATTTACAAACAACCGCGAAATTTAGCGGGAGCTAACATAACTGCCCTCCAAAACACACAATTTTAGCCGGACAGATATAGATATAAGAAAAATGATCGACCGATAAATATAAATGAATGAAAAACAGATAAGTAGCGTAAGTTTATTTTGAGATAACGAAAACCCGAAAAAGTCAAAACAAACAAACAAAATTAAGAAAATAATAATAAAGAATTACCTATTGTAATAATTGACTTCAATAGGTAGAAAAAATTTAAATTACTTTTAATTCGGCAAGAGGCACAGTTTTCCAACTGGCCGCTTGTAAACACCGGTAGCCGTTTGTACCGTCGCAACGCGCACCTGACCGTCTCCGCCGGGATGCAGTTCCATGACCCGACCGACTGGCCATTTTAAAGGTGACTGAATGTGATCACTCGTTATGATAACCAAATCATTTAATTTGATATTTGTGGACGAATCAGCCCACTTGTGTCGCTGTTGTAGCGTATGCAAATACTCTACAGAATACCTTTTCCAAAAATTATTATGTAGTTGTTGGATTAGTTGCCATCTCGAGAGCCGATTTAGGGGAACCTCGGACAAATCTGACTCCGGAATTTCTGAACTAAGGGGTTCAAGGGTCAAAAATGCCCAGGGGTAAGAGGTTGAAGATCGTGTGGGTCTGAAGAGGAAGGAGATAAAGGGCGACTATTAAGTACAGCTTCTATGCGACATGTAAGGGTGGGCATTTCCATGATAGACAACTTCTGGTCGCCGACAACTCGAACAAAGTGAGTTTTAAAACTTTTGACGCCAGCTTCTGCTAGGCCATTGAAATGTGGACTGAGAGGAGGTCCCAGATGCCAACGAATAGAAAGTCTGGTGGACGCACTTCTTGCGTAATCAAGTAATTGGTTACGAAACCCTATAAAATTACTGCCCTGATCTGACCAGCATTGCGTCATGCTTCCACGTCTGGAAATGAATCGATGGAGTGCACCTACGAACCCTTCGGTGGACAGGTCCATGGTTAATTCCAAATGCACGCAATGTGTAGCCGTACAGACAAACACACAGACATACCATTTCAAAGCTTTACAACCACGGTAACGATGAGGAATCAAAGAAAGGTCCACAAAAGTCGATAGCTACACTCGAAAAAGGTTTAAGTTGATTGATTCGATGAGCGGGAAGTGAACTCATTATGGGCGGTCTATAGGGTTTAGGGTTGATTCTAAAACATTGCAAACACTTGGATATGGTTCTTTGAATTGACCGTCTGGCAGATAATATCCAAAATTGCTGTAAAAGCAGATTATGTAATGTTTTAAACCCAGGATGAAGGTATTGTCGATGAGTGGACTCGATAAGAAGAGTAGTTAAACGATGGTTACTCGAAAGTAAGACGGGGTGTTTTGCAGAATAAGACAAAAGGTCAGATTTTTGTAATCTGCCACCGACTCTAATGATATTATTTTTATCAAGAAAAGGTGAAAGTTTTCGGAAAGGTTCCGGTATTGGTTTATCCTTAGATAACGCGGAAAAAAGCTCAGAAAAACAAGAACTTTAAACGCGTTTGATAAGAAGGTATAACGCACTTTGCATCTCACCGGTGGTAGGAAAAACAATATTCTCAAAAATAACTTTTTGGTCCGGCGGCTTAGTGGGTTTTTGATAGGAATGGTTTTGAAAAAGGTTAACTATTCGAAGGACATAACAAATGATACGTTGAATTTTTGATATAGATGAATATTTGATAAGAAGCTGATCTAAGAAGTTAACGTCAATTATCGCATTGCAACAGACCTTTGGCTTTTCCTCCAGATTAATATCTCCGAAATCAATCGGCATTCTTGTGACATGAGCTGTGAAGGGGTGGCCCCGCGTGACGCAATATCGGCTGCATTTAAAGCAGAAGGAATGTAGCGCCATGAGTTTGAGGGAATGATTTCTTGGATTCTACTGACTCGATTTCCAACAAAGGTTTGCGCAATTTGTTTGCAATACGACTTGCGAATCGCAGAAAGTAACG
Organism: Aspidapion aeneum; assembly: GCA_963576565.1. Taxonomy (NCBI): domain Eukaryota; kingdom Metazoa; phylum Arthropoda; class Insecta; order Coleoptera; family Brentidae; genus Aspidapion; species Aspidapion aeneum. Next base: position 109,910,363 of record OY755040.1, read on the forward strand.
ATATTTGTAAAAGTTATTTTTCCTTCATAGCTAGATAAGACGAAATCAGTTAATTCGCTTAAAAGAAATGCGCCTAGGAGTTCTAGCCTAGCCAAAGTTTGTGACTCTATAGGCGCGACCCTAGATTTTGCAGATATGAGAGATACAGATATATTGTTTTCCTCTTCTACACGAAAATATACGACGCTTGCGTAGCCTCGAATTGAAGCGTCACAGAAGCCGATGATTTGACAGATATTGGTTTTAGACAGTTTGATTTGTCGGGGTAATTGAAAATTGGAAAGAAGCGGGAATTCAGAACGAAGTTTGTTCCAAGAGCCGATGATGGAAGAATCTGGTTCTTCGTCCCAGCCTATTTTCGATAACCACAACTGTTGCAAAATAAATTTTACTTGTAGCAACAAGGGACAAAGAAAACCTAAGGGATCGAAGATTGTTCCTATGATAGATAAAATAGAACGTTTGGTTGGGGGTTTGTCCTTCATTCGGCATTGATAAGAAAAAATGTCGTTTTTTGGATGCCATTGAAGTCCTAAAACTTTGATAAAGTGGGGTTCCTCCTTGTCAAAAGAGAGAGGCATTTGACGATCGGACTCTGGCAATGTTGCCAATAACTCAGGACAATTGCTTGCCCATTTTTTAAGTTCAAATCCTCCCGACTTCAACAAATCATTGAGTTCCGTTTGAAGGGAAAGAGCTTCAGAAAGCGAAGGGCTAGTTCCTAAGATATCGTCGATATAGATTGACGTTTTTAGAACAGTACTAGCCATAGGAAAACGTTCCTTTTCTCTCTCTGCCAGCTCATTTAATGTACGCATGGCTAGAAAAGGTGAGCATGTCATGCCAAAAGTGACAGTAGAAAGTTTCCACACTGAAAGTGGGTCCTGTGGAGAAAACCTCCACAATATCCTTTGATAAGGACGGTGATAAGGATTGATAAGGACTTGACGGAACATCTGTTTGATATCAGCAATGTAGGCAATAGGATTAAGACGAAACGTAAGGAGTAAAGAAGCAATATCCTTTTGAAGTTTCGGTCCAGATAACAACGTGTTATTGAGACTAATATTTTTTGGGGTGACTGCCGAACAATCCCAGACTACCCTTAATTTTGTACTTAAGCTATCCGGCTTTAGTACGAAATGATGTGCTAAAAAATATGATACGTCGACCTTTGGTTGACTAGATAAAACTAAACTCATATGATTAGAATCGATATAGTCTTGCATGAACCTTGAATAGGCAGTGTACAGATCAGAATTTTTGATTAATCTATTTTCTAGAAGTAAAAATCTACGATAAGCTTGCGGATAAGTATTTCCTAGGTCAGGGTTTATTTTATCTTTAAACGGAAGATCTACCATGAATCTACCGCTCGGTTGCCGTACGACACTCGCAGTAAAAATTGATTCCGCTTGTTTTTCTTTCTTTGATAAGATTTGTTTTTTAGGCAAATGTTCGATTTCCCAAAACCTAGGGATAATGACCTCTAACGGAGGTGAATGACTCGTTAAAAAACAACTGGTTCGTTCCGTAAGACTACCTACTTCGTCCACTTTTCCCATGACGACCCAGCCAAAGATGGTTTCAAGGGCTGAAGGTTGCCCTATTTGTCCAAGAACCCTGCCCTCCTTGAATATCTGTGCGAATAGCTCGCAACCAATAACTAGGTCCACAGGTCTAGATTTGAAATAAGATGGGTCGGCAAGTTTAAGGTTTTCCAAGTGTTTCCACTGATTATCGTTCAAAGTGAATGTAGGCATATTGGAACATAATTGTGGAACGACAATTGCTTCGAAATTAAGTAAAGGATTGACCTGTCCTTGTGGCTTAATGTGACATTGAACGAGCCCTTTGGAAGTAAAAGAAGACATTTGATTTAATCCGAATATTTCAGTGGTGTAACTTCGCCTAGGAAGATTAAGACGCTGAATACACTTTTCACTGATGAATCCTGTCTGTGATCCAGAATCAAGCAGTGCCCTTACAGGTTGAAAATTTCCGCAACCGTCCATAACATCTATTATGGCGGTGCATAAAAGAAAGGTACCTGAAGGTCCTGAGGTATTTAATGACACATGAAGATTATTAACAGGTGGTGTGTGAATGACAGGACTAGTATCTTGGCTTCCAGACTCTTTATTAGTTTCTAAGATATGAGTTAAAGTGTGGTGCCTTTTACTATTGCAAGTCCTGCATGAATATTTTGATTTGCACGTATCTAACCCATGCAAGGGATGAAAACACGCTAGACATAATTTTTTCTGCTTGACGAAAGATAGGCGATCGATAGGTGAGAGGTCAAGAAATGTTTGACATTTCGAAAGCACGTGACCTTGATTACACCGGAGACATTTTATTCCCGTACTTGAATTAGTTGAGGTGCCAGCCAGTCCTATAAAAGGCGAATTGGATGATTTATAGGTAGGCTTTTGCCCAAACTGATTTTGCATAGAATTTGAATTTTGATAGGTAGGCTTTTGCCCAAACTGATTTTGTATAGAATTTGATTTTTGATAGGTAGGCACCTTTTTGGGTGCTGTTGATTGAGGAAGTGATTCCAAAACTTTACATCTTTTTTCTAGAAATTGAAAAAGTGACTGAAAAGTGGGAATTTCGGTATTAGTATTGGCGTGATTCATTTCGAAATTTGAACGCGTCGTAATATCCAATTTTTCTAACAAAATAAAAAAAATAATAAAGTCTCAACTGTCAACGTCAAAATTTCTAGGGATTCAGAAAAGGTGTCAATTAAATTACGCAATTCTTTAGCTGACTCGTTTTTTAAGGTGGAGTTCATAATTGTGCTTAAAGCATCATTTGCGAGGTCTCGCTTGTTTTGATATCTATTGACTAATTTGTCGTAAGCAATTTTATAATTTTGATCAGATAAGCTAATCCCTGATATCAATTTTAAAGGCTCATCCTCGAGATATGAAAATAAATATTGAAGTTTTCGTACGTTACTTAGACTTTGATTTTGATCTATAATGTTATTAAAAAGATCGAAAAAGCTTGGCCATAATTTTTTATCCCCTCGAAAGGTGGGAATACCTAACTCTTTGAGTTTTGGAGTTTCGTTTTGTCGAACATATGATCCCGAAAAGGATGGGGCCTCAACCGGAAATATTTTAGAGTAAACCCCCTTACACGTATAAAAATATTTACGAGCTTCTGAAAGGATCGCATCCTGCGTTTTAAACTCCTCGTCGTCCGAGTCGTCTATCAACATAATGACATCATTATGTGCCAGCATGCATTTATCGAAGGTTTCATCCAAATCGGAATACCTCACTTGAAACTCGTTTCTCGCTTTTTCGTCCGTTGCCGCGGTCTGTGAAAACACATAACACTCGGTGATCGCAGATAAAAAACCCTTGCGTTTTTGCACGGCTTTTTTGATAGACATGATTTTACCTTTGAAATGACGAAATTGTCGGTAAATATACAATTAACGCTAAATTAATGCTTCTGAAATAGAAAAATGACGAATTGTCGAAAATATGCACTAATTTATCGCAATTGATGAAAATTGTTTTAAATATCGAAATGATATGGAACACACCTAATCATAAAACTCGTGCTTGTTTGTTTTGATTGCTTCTCGATTTGTTTAGTGAATGACCACGCGGTACGTTACCATAGCAGCGGACCGAAAACAGGTGAACTGCGCCGCTACCGAAGGTCGAGCGACACTCTCTCTCGGTTCAATACGATTGGCAAAATTCAAGGCCGTATGATCTCGGCGAAAATGTGAAAATGAAATAAATGGCCGACTTATTAATACCGTCGTATGGAGTAAATTTAAAATATCCGGTTCGAAGGACCACTTATGTTATGCCCGCAGTAAGAAAAACGAAAACTGCAATGGACTGTATATATTTTAATTAATGAAAGCGCGAACAAACATAAATATATTGATATGAAATTACGAAATAATTAAAAGGTCCATAGGTTAATTGTGGGTACCACACAACGGAAATCAGAAACAAAGCACTCACCAGTTTGCAGCCAATTTCTCCACGTTCCAAGGGGCCCCTGTCTGGATCTAATGATGTCACCACGTAGCTGAAGGGCTGAAGTTTCTAGTTCTATGCTTCAGTACACCAAAATCGAGCAGTTTCAAGTGTAGAAATTTGAAATAGTTGGAGAAAGTAAATTAACACGCCATTTCTCGAGGCGGTCGAAAAAGGATCTCACTGATTCTTTCAAACAACCGCGAAATTTAGCGGTAGCTAACATATGGGAAAAATGCGGTTTTCTTGAAAATATTAAACTAAAGCGAGTAAATCTGAAATAAAAGGGACCATGTTTTCTTGAAAAAAGTAGGTTATGTTTTTGTTTATTTTGGTTTTTTAAAACTTTTTTTCTAGCTTTTTTTTTGAATTACTACATGGGCGCACCAAGGGGGCGGGGGGTTCGGGGCCCGGACCCCCCCAAGCTACATATTTTTTTAGATATTTTCCATATATTTCATGAATAAACAGAGAAAATAGCATAAAGTATGACAACATGAGACCTCTGGGGGCCACCCAATGGTATCGGGCCCCCAAAGGTTTCGGGTCCCCCCAAGACATATTTCTGATTATTATGCCAAGTTTTTTTGCTGTTGTGAATTGTGGCAGCGGAGGAGGTCATGAGAATGTTAGTTTTCAGTGAATGTGAAGTTTTTTGACCAATGAATCAATGAACTATCAGCCCAAGGTACGGGAAAGTGGATAGTAGTTCTATTCAAAGAGCTCACTTCAAGGCTCACTTAACAGAGAAGAAATTGAAATAGACTAAACTTTTCTCTAAACATTTCTCATCAGATTCGGGTTTTCTATTAGGACCTTTTGTTGTACTTAACTAAACCTTTTGCTAAGTAATAGGCCTTCTACAGCGTTAAACTGTGAAAAATATTTCACTATGATTTTTAGTTTTAGACAAAGTTTAATTGTGTTAACCCTCCAGTTGTGATATGAAAAAGAGGCACAACTTATAGGTAGGTCCGTCCAACAGATCAATATGCACATATGAGTTCCAACCGAGGTTGGTCAAGCAAACTTCTAATAAGTACTTTACAAAATATGTTTATTACAAAAAAAATATAAGTAAATATTATATAAAAAAAACTTGCAAAATTAAAATACAGTTTTTCCTTGTTATTGGCCTCACACACCATACATCACCATATGTTTTTCTATGAACTATAATACATAGGGCTTAAGTACAGTCAGTGGCGGATCCAGGGGGGGGGCAGAGGGGCCCGGACCCCCCCCCCTCCCAGACATATCACTTATTTTTTACTTTATAAGCATCGCACCTGCGGCGCCATAAATCTCCTTTGGATACTAAATTTTACACCTCAGATCGCTGAAAAACCGCGAATAAAAAATATTTCGATGTTTGCTTCCACTTTGCCCCCCCCCCCCGGAAATCCTGGATCCGCCACTGAGTACAGTCAAACTCAAGGCTCATCAGCTCACAACAGTACTGTTCAAATTTTACAACAGTGCCAGAGAGGACATTACAGGACCCAATATTCTCTGTTGTATTACTACTGTTACTATTACTTTTATACACTACAAAGAATTTATTTAAGAGTTCTGTAGGATGGTGTACAAATTTGGTTCAGCTCATTACCTACCCACACTTTAACCTCATATCGTTTTCCTTTTCTTTTTTCTCTGGACTCTTTTTCTCAACCATCATTTTTAAAATTTTTCAACTGTTTTGAAACAATAATCCATTTAGGAGGGATCTTTGCTGTATTCTAGTTTTAAAAGTTGCTTTCCTAGAATAGTAAAAAACTCATAGTGAAATATTTCGTACAGTTTAACACAATTCTATGTTACACTTCTGCAAAAGGTCCACTCGAGCACAAAAAAAGATCCCAATAGAAAATGTTGCCAAAATGGCAGTTACATATTTATCCAAAGCAAACCTGACAAAAAGCTTTCGAATATTTCTGTTTTTCCTCTGTTAAGTCAGGTACCTAATAGAGCACTTATCCACTTTCTTTTCCCTTCTTTGAGCTGATACCTAGTTCATTTAAATTAGGATGATTTTTTAAGGTCAAAATACTTGGCATTCCATCAAAACTAACATTTTCAAGATCTCCCCAGCTGCCACAGTTCATAACAGCAGAGAAACTAATAATAATGATTCAAACTGAGTAAAAAACTGAAAAAAAAGTTTAAAAAAACAAAAGTAAATAAAAACATAACCTGACTTTTTCAACAAAACATGGTCGCTTTTATTTGAGATCTACTGGCTTTAGTTGATTTTTTTAAGAAAAACGCATTTTTCCCATGTGTACAAAGGGTCAATACTTAAAACAGCATCTTTGTTGTAAATTAAATCGTTTCACTTTTTTTTTAAATTACGTTTTTGTTAACATTGCGGCTTATGGGAAAAACGTTTGTTTGTCCTATGGCAACCATCTTGGATCGAAAAACAGCTGATGGTGACAGTTCGTTAGACAAGCTAATTAGATTTAATTAGTTGAATTTAGGTTATGCCCCTAATACCAGCTGTGATATGGATTTAATAGGACTTAAGAGCAGGTACAAGGGCCTTGTTGCTAAAGGAATGAAAATTATATTTACGGGAAAAACAGATTTTGCTCTTACTTGGAAGTTAAATATAATTGTATAATAATAAAATTAAGTACAATGTTAAAACGGGAGACCGTAACTTACTACCTGCAAATAAATAGTTATATGTAAGCCTACAGTGAAAGAAATATTAGCTAACGTGTTTAAGTCCAGAATGGTATTTTGTGATTATTAATTACAATAAATTGTCATCCTATCTAAGTTCACAGGGCTATAGGGATTTATTTTAATGAATTTTTTATATCACATTAATCTTAAGCAAAAAAACACACATTATTTCCGTAGTCCCCTACAGAGGATAATATATAATTTTTTACGCAACCGAGACTTAAATTTTTATAAGAGCAGTACAAAACTATTTGAAGGTTTTTGACTATGATATATTTATTATTTATTAATAAAAACATGGGCGCACCCAGAGGGGGGGCCCCCCCAAGCCTATGATTTTTGTATATATTTTCCACATATTTCATGAATAAACACAAAAAATAGCATGAAATACGACATTATGAGGCCTCGGGCCCCCCCCAAGACATATTCCTGGGTGCGTTACTGATAAAAACGATAGTGTTTAACTAAATATCTAATTGTTTAATTAGTTGCTCTAAATTAAATGATATAATGGCCCACTCAAAGGCCCAAAAAGTTGAAAGTGGCACTCAAAAAAAAATTTGTGTACCCCCAAAGTTTTGCACCATGCGCCGCCACTCCTAAATTAAAAACTTTCTGAACTAAAAACACACAGTATTCACCGTGTTCCTATTCAGGAGGTGAAATTAAATTCGGTATACATGAATTTTCTTCAGGAATATTTAGCTGGTGTAATAGCATCCTTTGATATTTTTGCGCCTCCTACGCCATAGTCTCGCCCACACCCGGCCGCCAAAACGCTCGTTTTACAAAGTCGAAGGGAACTGGTGGAGCGTGAAAGCGTTCGTGACGGCAAGTGGCTCGTCCCGCAATCAAGACGCAGCCAATAGCCGCACTTTACCTGCGAATAAACGACCGCCCGTCGACGTTGCTGTCGTTTTCATAAACGGTAAATGGTCTTTCTTTTATTTTGGATATTGCCATACGGAGTGCTTGAATTAAATAGGAATTGTTTCAACTGCAAAGCATTTGTAGGAAATTATGTTACACTTGTTTAAAAAACGCTTTGACCAAATTGTTGGAATTCCTTTATTGGCGCTGAGAATCCTGCTCTGTCCAGAGTTGTTGTTGTTGCCTCAATTTCTTGCAGTGGCGTATATATGGGGGGGGGGAAGGGGGGCCCGGGGCCCCCCCCCCCCCCGAAGCTAAGATTTTTTTAGATATTTTCAACATATTTCATGAAGACAAACATAAAGTAGCATAAAATACGCCCTCATGGGGTCTCGGGCCCCCCCAAAACTGCCTCGGGCCCACCCCGAAACTTTTTTCTATATACGCCACTGAATTTTGTTGACCACCATCTGTGGTACAATATGGTTTTCCTTTACATTGGTGTACTACAAAAAAATCGTGTTGTCCCGTTGACCGATTCGTCTCAAAATGTACCTATTCGTTAATTGCAGTTTGCCGCTTTACTTAAAATACAAGGTGTTGTTGCCTATTTTTAGACGCTTTATTGAATAAAAATATATATGTTCCTTTATCTCCTTCAGATAACTTTTTTGCAGAGGAGTTGTACCCTTTGCATTATTATACGAATCGAGCAACAAGAAGTCTTTCGATGGTTTGCAAAAGATTAGGATGGGCGAAACTTCCTCCAATTTTTTTTAAGTTCGCTCAAGGACTTTCTATATTTATACCACGTGATTCTCGAATTTCTCTTACATTTATTGGAGTACCTTGTTGCCCAGCGGTTTTGGGTTTTGTTTGCTAAACGTGTGGTCAACAAGTTAATTTTTAATTGTTTTGTTTGTTAAACAACCAAATCCTTGTAGAAATTACATGAGTCTCATAAAGAAAACTTCCTCCCATTTTAGTGTGGACTTTATAGGACTATTAGTATTACATATTACCGTTGCAAGGAGTCAAGGTGCTAAAATTCTAAAGCTGTACCCTTGTCAGCCGTATGTTACCTATTGGGTAATACATTACTTACGCATATTTGTAGTTTAGACAGTCATCTTTGAAGGGACGGTGGTGTCGATGTCCGACTATCTATAGTGATCACGGGACTAATTTTACTGGCGTGGCTTGATAACCTCCTTATTTCTTATTTTCATTAGGCATATCAGCTAAGTAAAAAGCGTGCTGCTACACTGGAGTGTAGAGCGATCTACAACCTACAACGACGGTATGTATGTATGTTCAAACGTAAGCGTATATTTTTTGTCACTTTTTAACAGCTACTCAGTAACGCCTAGTAAACATTCTCGTTTAGATAACAGAAAGGTGTCGTGGCAAATAAGTTGTCACTACGTTTTTTCCAATACCAGCGACTGTGGATTCTGTAAAAAAAACATTGCTTAAGTCACATTGAAATCCATTTTTTTTATGATATATTTTCTTGTTTACTCATTTAAAACTCGCATTTTAACGTCGTAAAATGGAAACACCGATCGATAAAGTTTATAGTCAAATATTCGAGCCCATTATGGCCATTTATGCCGTTGCTTTATCGGGCTTTAGCTAGAGTTTTGAGCGCGTTTACAGTCATTTCCCTCTATTCGGCGGAAACTTTTATGCATGGACCATAAAGCCAATGAATGCTAATAACATTATCTGTACCGGAGCTTCCGGTGGCCATAAAATTTCTGATGCTGTTTCGCGACCCCCGGCTGAGCACATATAAAATCATATAGATCGAGGAAAATATTTGGTTTTATCAAGGCCGTGATGCATCACCATGTAGGGGAAATTTGGGGTAAGTAGGTAATGGAATAAACCTATTTAATGAATAGTAGTAATAATATAGTTTAGTCTTTACGTAATTTATTTATTTAGGCTAATACAAATCAACTATGATATTAAAATAATAAAAATGAATAAATCAATACACAAACTATTAAAATGAAAACGGAAAACTTCGTCCAATTGCTTTATTTCGAGAAAATTAACCAACACAGAAGCTGTGTCGCCTCTCGGAACGCTATACTAATTCTCTGCATAAAAACGATGCGGCCCTTGGTTCATGGTAGCAATTCGACTGGATTTGGCACCTAATTATTTAAAAACTAATTTTGCTTTTTCACCCTATGGACCAAACGTTTCTAAACATTTAGTAGTTTTTGAAATTTCCGAAATTTTTGCAGCCTCCCCGGTCTTCCTTGAAGTTAAAAGGCAGGTAAGGTATGGAAACAGGTTGCATCCCAAACCAATGTTGGGACATGCACACAGGTTATCTAGTACGAAGAGCTATAGAAATTATTCTAAATATAGAATTATCTAGATGAGTACCTAAAGAAGCTGACGGTAGTGCATTCAGCATTGAGCCATGCTCCACTTTCTTTTTCTTGTAAACCCAGAAGGTGTGCTTCTTCAAATTTATCAAATTTAATGAGCCTTACAAAACATTTTCATCAGGGGAATACCTATTTGTTATCACATAAATTGGACCAGAAATTTTTAGCCTCGATAAGAGAGATATCAGGGAAAATGTTGATGAAATTTGAGGGAATGAAGTCTAAAACATAGCTAGTATTTTTATTGGATGCGATAAAGGCAGAAAAGCCCAGGGAAGAAACATCCCATAAACTTAAGCCACATAATCTTACAGATAATTTAAATATTGATCAAGTTTTAGTAAATTATCATAAAGAATAAGAAGACTAGGTTTTTTCCAAGGAAGTATTTATCTACATCTTAAAAGTTATTGGGATTGACAATGAATGTTTAAGCAAAAATTATGCGGAATGAGCTAATAAATTTTCTAATTTTGAACAAAATCGTTTTGGAGTTGCAATTTTGTCATTCAAATCAATGTTCAAACTCGTATTAGCTAGGCAACCAAAGATGTAAAGCTCATATTATTTTTGTTTTGGAAGCGAAAGAAATAAACTAATTGAAAGGCGAGACATCCTGACACGGAAGGTTTTAATAGACACAGCGATTTTATTAAAAAAACTACAATGAAAAATACATTTAATAGAAAAGGACTTCGTGGAAAATACTTTTTATTAACTTGACCGTTACTGGTCTAACGATATCTATTTGTCTTTGAGCCACTCCGAGGCGACTGGAGATAAAAGTTTCCTACTAACCCATTTTGTGTAATTCTAAATTACTTCTATATTCCCATAAAATCTACCTACAGTTTCTCCGACTCTCCCCTATAAACTTGAAATTAAATAGGAACAATCGAATCTATTCGGGAGCGATGCATTAAATGCTCCGACAATGGTTCATTCAGAATTAATGGGTGGGATAATGTGTGTTTTACTCATCGCTCTGTCAGCGGCGAACGCTTCCTCTGCTCTGGTTGATACATGTGCATGCATCACAGCCACATGACAGGCGACATAAATCTTTATATATCTACGAGTATTAAAAGAACTCGCCAATATAAATATTTCTTTTAAAAAATAAATAATTATAACTCTTTATAGTTTTAGTCCCTTCCCTTTAAACAGTGGCGGCTCGTGACAGTAAAGTTTGTGAGTTCTGCCGATAGGGTATAAAAAATGCTATTTTTTACAGTCTCCAGATCACGTGTCTATTATAAAAAGTAAAAAATTTCTCTTGTAAAAATCCTTTTATACGATTTTCCCCGGCTTGAACCACACTTTTCTATTAAAATATTGGGCAATGGCCGTCCTTCTTCTTTCAGTTTTAGTTTTTCTTCATAAGTAAAGAGAGATAATTTTTTTACATTAATTAAATTATCCACCACATTCATTGTGACACAATTATACAAAAACAAACAACAAACACTCTTCTAAATAAATAAATGCGCCCGCAAACACGCAACGCTGAGCCCGCCCGCCCGGAATTGTACTGGAACTGCAAGTTTTGCAGCTCTATTTTTCCCTAGATTTCGCTATCTAAACCCATGAGCAAGTGCGGTGCGGGGCGAAGGAAGGGGTTCCTAGCCGAGCACAGATCTCGTTAGCCGCCCAGCTACTTTGTATTGCAATTTAGCAGCGCAACAATGCCAGTACCTTCATTTGACCGACTGTGAAATGCGGCCTTCGACGACGGCACGCGGCGTCATACTCAACACACTTACGCGATTTGAAGGCCTACATACCAACACCGGACCGAAAATATACTGCTATTCCAATAATTTTAGAAATAAAATAATTATATTAGAAAAATAGCAGCGGCTGAAGAATTGTCAAATAATGTGAAAATTTTGGGGGTTCTGCAGCTCTGCAGCCCTTATGCACTAGCCGCCCCTGCCTTTAAATAATTTCAGGCAGCAGTGACTTAGATTCCTACCAGTGGTGGCTGCTACTGCAACGTGGCAGTGCCCCACCAAAACAGTATTTTTAATTGATTTATTTAAAAAAAGTTAAATCTTTCCTTACGACCGACATGTCTAGTTCTTTTCTTTAGTCTGTGGTTAACAAAAGGCGATTAATTGAGTAAACTTTTTTAGCGTAAATAATTACAAGCTGGCAGCACCGCGCGGGACAAAATTTCAATTTCACCCGTTTTTTCTCGATGTATGGGTGGGTGTTCAACCGCGGGGGCGGGAGCAATGTTTGTTTTAGGTGACGTCGGCCATGTTCGTCGTGCGAAAACGTTCATTGCCCTTCATACGCGTTGTCGATTCTATCCTTAGTGAAGACGTATGAGTTTGTTTTGATTTGGGGTAGGTCAGTAGTTAAAAGCCTTGCATATTATGTTCTCTCTCTCTGACAACAGTTGAATGTGAATGCTCCTTTTCAACATTAAAGCCTATTAAAACATTTACAATGTGTGAAAGTAGATTGAACGAACGGCTTAGCTATGTGTTCAATTGAAAGAAAATTGTTGACTGCGAACAATTTTAATGAACTTGTCGTTGAGCACTTTGCGCATGTAAAAGAAAGGCGAATGGACTTTATCTATAAAGAAATAAACTACAAACCAGTGGCGTATATAGAAAAAAGTTTCGGGGTGGGCCTGAAGCAGTTTTGGGGGGGGGGCCGAGACCCCATGAGGGCGTATTTTATGCTATTTTATGTTTGTCTTCATGAAATATGTCGAAAATATCTAAAAAAATCTTAGCTTCGGGGGGGCCCGGGCCCCCTAGGCCCTCCCCATATATACACCAGTGCTACAAACTACACCAAGTAGCTGATTGCTTGTAAAATGCTAAAATAAAATTGTTTAGGTAAGATTTTTTATCTCCTTTTTCATGCAATATAAATCCCCCCCCCAATTTATAACGTCACCAGCCGCCACTGATTCCTACATAATCTCTATGCTTTGGCAACTGGATGAACGTCTCTCTCTCTCTCTCCAAAATCCGAAACACAGTGATGGGTTGTTTTTTTGTAAATTGCTTTTTGAAAGCTGCCTTTGAAACGAAGCATCATTCAACTGATATCAATAGTCACAAAAAGCAGCTTTAAAGTGCTGAACAGAAAATTTGTCAAGTTTTTTAAAGGAAAAGTAAAAAGAATTCTGAAGAGGACCTTTTTTTTTGATTGTCAACTTTTTTTTTAACGCAATTTAAAAATGACCTTTGACAATAAAATTTGTTTGACTAAAATATAAATGACTTTTTTTTTAGTCAAAACCTGATTTTTTAAGGAAGCAGTTTTGTCGATCTATAATAGATTCGGATGAAAAGTGATACTTCCTGACACGGAATGTTTTACTAGAGACAGCGATTTTATAAAAAAAACTACAATGAGAAATACATTTAATAGAAAAGGACTTGGTAGACAATACTTTTTATAGCAACACACACCTTTTTTTTCAGCAATTCAATTTTAACGTGACCTAAAATGTCCCAACGATATCTGTCTTTTAGCCACTCCGAGGCGATTTGAGATAAAATGCATTGCACTTTGGTGAGGGCAAAGTTTACGGAATTAAAATATAAGTTGCTGCACTTGTGAAAAATTAATGGAAATATAGAGATCAAACGCGTGCCGACGTAGGCTGTCGCTGGTCGTAACTGCACAACAGGTGTGTGATTCGGCGTATGATGTCGGCCGCTGGCTCAAAGATCCACCAGCCCGTAACCCGCTGAAAACAGGTGTGCGACTCGGCGTTTGATGTTGGCCGCCGGCTCAAGTGCAGCAACTTATATTTTAATTGTGTAAACTTTGTTCGGGGTAAGGGTTGATGATTAACATTCAAATAATGAGTCAATAACGCCCCAAAGAAATCCAGTTAAGTTTGGTGTGTCGGTATTTGCCTTTTTTTAAAATTTCATAAACAAATTCCTTGGTAAATTCTAATTTATCGTTCAAATAAACCTCATTTGAGAAAAAATATAAAAACACGGAAAAGCCGCATCTCGAAAAACTTTATCCCTGTTAAAAACCAATTTGATTTCGTTTTATCTTCGGCCAAAACAAATTTAAAAACTGGTGTTTTAAAAAGTTTGCCATTGCTTTGAAAAGGGGTCCCATTTTCAGGGACGTCCGCAAAAAAACGCAAAAGGGCTTAAAAAACAAATGCTGGATATAAAATTTTGTCATTGAAGGCATAGGCCTACAAATGATTCACATAAAACTATCTTATTTTAACTTGTTACCAGTGTATGAATTCTTGAATGAGTGAGAAGGAGTACTCCTTCAAAATCGGGTGAAACTCGAACTGCTGGTTCTGACTGAGAGAGATGTGAATTCTCAATCACCCATTTTAAGAATTCATACCCAGAAACTTCTTTTTGCCAGCATTTCCGTGGCTATTAAGGCTTTGTTCACTTTGAGGTTTTCTTATACCTAATTGTTTTACTAAGTCATCACTGTCACTGCTTCGCGATTAGGTATAAAGATTGTGTAAAAAAATGTTTATTCTTTATTGACTCGACTTTTATAAAACCAGAATGCAATTTATTTCTAGGGAATAATTATTATTTTTCTTTGTCTTTATGTTAATAAGTACATAATTTTCTACTATTATCACCATATATAATATTGATTAAGTAAGTACAGTTCATGTCATTATTTTTGGGAGAACTTTTTACAACTTTTTTTTGTTGGCCTATGCTTTTTGTTATGGTAAACAACTGATAACTGTCAAAAAGTTATCTCAAAAATTATGATATATAGTTTAACTATTATGGTAGGTAAGCATTAAGGTAACTAATAATGAGTGAGGAGCGCAGCACTTATCATCAGTTACCTTAGTAAGCATGGCTTTGTCAATGTATTCTTTTTGTACAGACAGGACTTATTGCAATAAAGCCAGGCAATAATGGTGCCGGGCACTATTCTGACAGTTTTCCATTGAAAACTGACAGTTGATCTTTCCAAATTGACATACAATGTCGAATTTACATATCCAGTCTATTTTTCATTAATAATGGCGGCACTATTAATTCCGGCTCTTATAATACACAGAGGCCTAATTTTGAAAGAAGACAGCTGTTCTTACAGTGCGAAACGGTCAGAATAGTGCCCGGCACAACTACTGCCTGACTCTATTGCAATAAGTCCCTAATAATAAAGCTTTTGAAGCATCTAGCTAGATAAGTAGTTATTTAATAGTGATCTCTATTGCAATAAGTCCCTAATAAAGCTTTTGTTGCATCCAGTTAGGGAAGTACTTATTTAATAGTGATCTCTTTATCCTGTGGAACTTAGCCTTCAGCATCTATTAATTCGACGATGTTTAGCCCTCTTCCTGATTTTTATTTGCTGGCGCTCATGTCAGCTTGAAATAAATTGAACATTTTTGAACACTTCTTTTTAAAGCCAAAAAGTGGTCTCTGAGGAAAATGTATAAAAAGGGGACTTAAAAAGAAAGCTTTTTTCTGAAGCTTTTAAAAAGTAAATTTCCAACAAACTTCGATTGGTCTAATTGAGGTTCTAATAATTCTGCTTTATTTTATTGGATTGCATTTTAAATTACTTTTTTAAAGTGCTTTTGAACAATTTAAGTGCCTATAGTCAGTTTCATCTGACATAATTTTCTTTAAGAAAAAGACCTTAAATTTAGTCGAATTACGCAAATCTTTAGGCTTAGCTCTAATTAAAAGTGTGAGCTGTTGTGATCGTGTCAAAAATAAAAAAAAGTTGGTCGGATTTCAAAAAATCTTATATATCTTCGCGTTTCAGATGTTTTTAAAACTTTTTTGTTCGATTTTAATGAAAATGACGTATTGACTCTAGATAGTCCCATTTAAAAATGAGTTAAATCTAGCGAACATAAGCCGCAGTGGCGTATATACCCGGCCCCCCCCCGAAGCTAGGATTTTTTTAGATATTTTCCACATATTTCACGAATACAAACATAAAATAGCATAAAATACGGCCTCATGAGGTCTCGACCCCCCCGAAACTTTTTTCTATATACGCCACTGATAAGCCGAACAGAAAGGGTGAAGGTAGATTTCAAAAATTAGAGTTCTTTTAAAAATATTACTTATGTTGTACTCTATTAGTATGAAGATCAAACAAATACATTACAACAAAGTTTGTTTCGGAAAAAGGCATTTCCATCCTCAGCGTGGCATGACTACAGAAACAAGGTAAATCAAAAAGAATGAAAAAATATGTTAAATCGACAGCGAACCCAGGAAAGTAAGTCCATATGGCGATATAAATACATTATAGCATAGAACATAATATTTTCTCTGTTTTCTCTGATTATAGTTCGTTTTGTTCAGTGGTGTTACAGTGGAGGGAGAATCACCAATCGATTGCGTCCCTGGGTGGCGGTTAGGGGGTTATTTTTCGCGGACCAAAATGGCGAAAAATTACATTAGACATTAATCGTGTAAGCTTAGGTGCCCATAAATTGGCAGAGTATTCAATATTGCCTCGCTTGGTCAAGTAATATTTGTTTCGTAACAGTGGCGCACTCTCAAAGCCTCTGGGGGGGGAGCCTCTGGGGGGGGGGGCGAAGCCTCATAATGTCGTATTTCAAGCTATTTTTTGTGTTTTTTCTTGAAATATGTGGACAATATCAAAAAAATCATAGGCTTGCGGGGAGGGGCAAGCCCCGAGGCCCCCACCGGGTGCGCCCATGTTAGTACTACGAGAAAAGTAGGTAGGAAGAGCAATTCGTCGCCTTAGTGCAGAACTATTCTATGTCCAGTTTTCCCATTTTCCTTTTTCTTGCGGAAACGTGTAGTTCCAAGAGCGCTTTATTGAATGCAGAACTATCGGATGTCTAAGTGACGAAATGTCCCCACCATCCGCCCGACCAATTTAAGCGGTGATACCTCGACTGACGCTAAGTCAAACTAAGAAAATGTTCTCCTGTAAAAACTTGAATTTGTGACTTACCCTTAGTTCTGCATTAAGGCGACGAATTAGTCAAAGTTAGGGGCTCTATATACAGAAACTAAATAATATCGGCCTTATCCGTCATAATTAATAATATTAGCAATATTAACAGACGCGGATCTACGGGAGGGGTAAAAGAGGCAATGCCCCCCAAATCTAAAAGTATATTTAGTTTTAAGACACAGAATACACCTCTATTGGTCACTTTGCAAAATAGTTTTATGCAGTATTTGTTATAATATTTCCCCCTCCAAATAAAGGTCCTAGAACCGCCCCTGATATTATCAAGTAAATTGTTTTTGGCTTAATAAAAAAACTTACATATTAAAAAAAAATCCTACTACGTAAAACTGTTGCAGTTTTTTATTAAAATGCTCATTTAACAACTATTCCTAGAAATATAATAATTAACAACGTTTAATTTGCTTTTATTGCCGTTTATTAAGAGTTTTTTTTTATAAACAAACAGTGAGTAAATTAGAAAAAATCGCTCAATCAAAAATTAATTTGTATGAAGCTATGAGTGCACATTTATTTCCTATTCAGTACCTACTAAGAAAAAATTTGTTGAAAAAAATATTTAAATTTAATAATAGTACCTACTATTGGCGCTGGCATCTACCACAGATTTGTTTTGCAGATTAGCCGTTCCAAGTGTGCATTCCAGTTAAGGTTCTATCCAGGACAACACTCGTTAAAAACTGTAATAAAACTTATATACTGACGATATCTTACTGGTAATATATATAACCATTGTATTATGCATGAAAAACCGTTTTTTTTTCATATGAATAATATTTATATGCTATAATACAGTAAGAACTAGTAGTAATATGCTCTTTGGGATTGTCGTCCGTGGGTGCATCATGGGCGCACCCAGGGCGGGGCCCGGCCCCCCAAACCTAGGATTTTTTTAGATATTTTCCACATATTTCATGACCTGAAAAAGACGGAGTAACGGCAGAAATTCTACTATAATACAATAATAAGTACGGTGAAAAAGCTGTAGATTATACCCTCCATATTCTCCTAAATAAAATACTAAAGGAAAAAATTAAATAAAAAATAATCCCAAACAAAACCTGCAAGTGATATGTTATTCACTTGAATGCAGTGGCGGCGCGTGGTAAAAAGTTTGGGGGTGCACACCCAAAAAAAAAATTGCAGCGCAGGCGAAATTTTTTTTTGATTGTCACGTCCAACTTTTTCATCGAGTGGGCCGTCATATCATATAATTTAGAGCAAATAATTAAAACATAAGTTAGTTAGTTAGATATTAGTTACCTGTTATTATGGTTTTTATAAATAAATAATAAATGTATCATACCTAGTTTCTATCTTTCACAAACACGTCTTGTATTGAAAATGAAGGCGTCTGTCCTTTTTTGAAATAAATTCTTCAATAACTAATTCATTGAACTTTGGAATTTCTTAAATCATTTTTTTCTCAATAGATAACATTGCTAGGGCAGTTGATCTATTCTCACCCATTGTGCTCCTAAGGAAAGTTTTAATTCTCTTTAGGGTATAGAAACAACGTTCTGCTTCTGCGGTTGTCATAGGCATCGTAACCACTGCCTCTAGCAATTTTCTTTAAATTTTCCACGCTAATGCTATCATAATTAGAAACTTCCATCATTGTCGTAGACTAAATCGTCGAAATCAAAACAAATCGCCCACCTCGCGCCCGACCTACAATTTCAAGTTGTCCAAGCGCACTAATTACAGGTGCGCGGGAGCTGCTGTACATCTGCAACGGTAACCGCAGCCGCGGGGGTCATCACCGGGGTGCGGGCGGCATCGAGGCTAATTTATGTAGAAGAGCACGGCCGAAGGAAGGCTCAGATTCTATGTATAGTAAAATTCTATTGGGACATTTCGTCCTCTCTTTCTATATTTCTTAATTAGCATGCGACATAACTTCTACGGTGCAGAGAATTTGGTTCCAGTAACTAAAAGTAAAGAATATAACCACGAGAATATCCATTCATCGCAGGCTGGTTGAACACGAATACAAACACATATGTACCGAGTATTAATTGTAGTTAATATTCCAGTCTTTAATGAATTGCTTTTGGGGTAATTATTTATTAAATTACAAAATGATCAAATTTTAATATTTTTTAAAGTAAAATTTGGGAGTGCACGTGCACATGTGCACTTATGGAGGAACCGCCACTGCTTGAATGCTGGTTTTTGTATGTTTATTTGTTTGATTATATTCCATCAGTTCATGTATAATTTTGTTTTTTTGGATACAAATAAACATACATTTTATTCTATTCTATTCTAATCTAACTGGAAAGAATTAGTAACCAATATTCTACACAAGAAAGGCGATAGATCAGATATAAAAAAATATCGACCTATAACACTCCTCAATGTAATTTATAAGCTTTTCACGAAAACATTAACAGATAGACTAACAACAAAATTTGACGGATATCAATCACAAGAACAAGCAGGCTTCAAAAAAGGTTTCAGTACAGTTGACCATCTATTAACCATGAAAATCCTAATAGGACGAGTCAACGAATACAACATTACACTATATATATATATATATATATATATATATATATATATATTGCATTTGTAGACTTTGAAAAAGCTTTTGATAGCATTGAGCACTGGGCAGTGAAAGCATCTTTAATTAATAGCCGAATAGATCACAGATACAGAGACTTAATAGCCAATATATATAGCGAAGCAACAACATCAATCAAAATCCACGAAGGAACCATGCCAATCCACATAAGAGGGGAATCAGAGCAGAGGGTAACACAATATATCATAAACTATTTAACCAGGCCCTAGAAGATATTTTAAAAAACTTAGTTTGGGAAGAAATAGGCATCAAAGTAAGCGTACCATACTTGAAGATATGCTAACGACAAGGCATCTTTTTAGACTATATTGTGTATCCATTTGGATACGCAGGCATATATAGCACCGATTTTACCAAGGCAAAAAGTAGTTTGCAGGGAATTGATCGGATATTTGTGTAAAAGTATATTTTTCTCCACCATCTTGAAATCCAAGACGACAGACCAGTGGCGGATCCAGGGGAGGCACTAGGGGCACTTGCCCCCCCCCCCCCCCGAGAATTTTTTAAATATACAAAAAATGATTAAAAAGTAATGTTTTTGCTAATAAAAATTCAAAATTTTTGTCTGCGGCGCATGAAAGTGTCTATTGTTATTATCATCGAAATTACAACCACTGACTAGTTTAATAAAATGCTGCTTAAAAAAGATATACCGTCTTTTACCAACAGAGAATGTCACCTAAAGTGTCCTCCCCCGAGAAGCGCCTCTGGATCCGCCCTTGCGACAGACAGAATCAAACTTGAGCCTTGAAATAGGCTCGTTTATTTTTTTGATACGGAAAGTTCGGTAGATATTTTTTTGTTTGTAGAAAAGCTCTATCTTTGGTACGCACAACGAATTATTATTATGAATTGTTAAAATCGGTTAAGGTCACAATTTTTACAATTGCGTTCTAAAAATCCTGTCTGCATTAATTTCCCCATAAATAAATTTTTGCCAAACCAATTTTAATAAAATATAAAGCGAAATGGAACAGATTCATTGCTTTTAAAAGATCACAATTAAAATTTGCTTTCATTGTGAAATCCAAGATGGCGGACACCAAAAACTTTACTTTTTAAAAAGGCTCGTTTATTCTTATATTCCGAAAAATTTTTGAATTTTTTTGAAGCATAGAAAAGTTTTACAGGTTAAACGATTGCCTTGCCAATTCTATGTGCATTCATTTCCTCATAAATTCATTACTACTAAGCCGACAATAAAATAAAAAGCATCATGGCGAAGATCAAGCTCATTAAAGATCACTATTTAATAAATTTTCCGCTATCTCTAAATATAATATGGCTTACTAAATCGCATTTGACCCTCCACAAAGGATGGTTTTTTCTTATGTTGCGAGAAATTTTTCAACCCTTTTTTGAATTTATTTAAAAGATTTAGGTCACCACGCACAACGAGGTACTAATCATAAAAAAATAAATCCTCGCAACAAGCAAAGAAGCGATCCTTCAATAGTTTTCATTTCATAATTTAATTCTTTTTTTTTTCATTGAAATCGCTTCAGTAAATTTTTATGAAAATTATTGCAGACAGAAGTTAAAAAACAGTTGTTCTAACAATTATTATTTAAAAAACCGCTAAACCGATTTTATAGAATCCGCTCTGTATTAATGAATTTATGAGGAAAAGAATGTATACAGAATTTAAAACGATTAATATTTCGGGAGCTACTAAAACGATTTTAATAATTAGTAACTACTTAAAATTAATGTTTCGAGAACCGCTAAACCGATGTTAATGGTTCGAACTAGTTGCATAAGGGTGGCGAAAACAGAGCATTTTTACGAATTCCTAAAAATATCCGGAATACAAGAATAAATAAGCCTCTCTGAAAAGGGTAAGATTGATTCTATCAGGCACCTTGGATTTTATAATATAAAAAAAAACTTTCTGCTCAAAAGCATAATCACTTATCTGCGAAGTTCTGTCTGATCCATTAATATCGGTAGTATAGTTCAAAAGTTATAACAAAAACATTTTGTCCGGGTTTTTTTGGCCCGCCTGGTAGATAGGAGTACCGGGTTTAACTACAGTTTTTTTTTCATTTTGATTAGATATACAAATACACCATAATATACTCCAAAAACTTTTTCAAGACTTAAGTTTTAACTAGTTTTGGGTTAAATCGGGCGGGGCACACAAAACGGCGGCGGGCCTTTTGAGGAATTTGGATACGCCGTAAAAAACACTAAAAGATGCTCTGGCTGACGATATCTCATTAATAACAGATAAGAAAGAAACACTAATAAAAATGTTGGAAGAACTAGTAACAGCAGCCAAAAATATAGGCCTGAGTATGAACTACACTAAATCTAAAATCATAACAAACACAGAAGATAATCACGATCAGAATAAACCAAGAAAAAATACAAGTGCAGGAATCTATATCTGGGACGAATTATTAAACTAAAAAAAGAAAACCAAACGGCTGAAATCAAGATACGAGTAAGATTAGCCGGGGCAGCATTCGGTGTAATGTAAAGTGTATAACCAATGTATGATACTTACAAAATCAAGCATGGATAAAGTAACACAAGCCCAAAGATCAATGGAGAGACAAATGTTACATGTAAAGCTAACATATAGAAAAAGGAATGAATTAATAAAAATTAAAATAAAAGTAAGGAAAGTCAGAGGAGAGGTAGCAAAATGAATTTTTGATTTGAAGAAACATGCGGGGACTGGATGGAAGAACACGGCAACAAACAGAGAAAAGTGGATGTGGGAAGCCTATGGATCCAAGAAGGCGGAGGGGGCCCGAGACCCCATGAGACCGTATTTTATGCTATTTTATGTTTGTATTCATAAAATATGCGGAAATAATCTAAAAAAATCCCAGATTCGGGGGGGCGGCGGGCACCCCAGGCCCCCCTTATATACGCCACTGAAATACGTCATCTTGAGGTATTCTCACAGATTATATCCTTGCCTATAAGACTGTAATAGGTTTTTATTAATTTCTATTTAAAGATAATTTGGCAAGTTGGTATACGGACTTGTATTATATTTAGGACTGACATTAGACAAAATATTTTATTAATTAGGTACCTTGCGGCAACGTTTTTTTCTGTGTATTAAAAACTGCCGCCATTTTTTTAAACGTACCTTAAATAATTTGCATATTTGAATGCAATCATACCGTGCGATGATATGTTATTACTCTTTCGTAATGCTCAATGTTTATAGACGATTTTTTTAACAAAGGGGTACACTAATAAGTCGTTTGTTACGTTAAGTTTTTCCTCGAACACAGGAACAGCCTTTAGCAAATTTTTGCGTGGCTTTTTGAATCAAATGTTTGTAATTCTTTTAATTTTTATAATAATATAATTATACAGGATTATAATGAAACAGGTTACATTTAAGTTATTTTTTCCGTTGTTTGAAGGTATAAGGAGGCAATTTTTATTGGATTTATATAGGTAATATTTATAAAACCAAAAGCCGTGGATGTGTATGTGGCCTACCTTTAAGAGAGTGTTCTGAGCTATAAGCAAGCTATATTCCATAAGTTATATGTCAGTTTTGTAGTTCTGGAGATAATTAGCGAACACATATTATATTTGCATTAACTAACAAACATTTTATCCGATCACTAAAATTTAGTATGTTTGGGCTTTCGGACTTAACTTTTTTAAATAAAAAGGGAAGGTAGCTGTAAAAAATTAATTTTTTGTTTGCCCCCAGTAATAATTTTAAAAAAATGCTGAAACGCGTGTGCAGAATTTAGTTGAGGGACAAAAAGCAAAAAATTTTAGCATTTTGAAAGCAGTTCAGGTTTAATAAGGGCCTACCGGGTCATGGGCTGCTCAATGCACGAAAAAAAAAAAGATAAAGCAGGTCAAGCTGTATTTTTTTCTTTTACTTCTTTAACCTTTCTATTTTTACAATAAAATAACAGGGATATTGCGAGGAAATAATCAAAAGATTTAACAAAAACAGATTTGCGGGCAGTTCCTTAAAAAGGGGACAGGGTAGCTCGTAGACACCGGGGGAGGTGTCAAGAAGGAAGCAAAAACAAAAAAAAAATCGAATTTATTAAGTTTATCATAGCATGGAAATATTAATTTGGAAGATGAAGTAGGTAATTTTTGTGTATACAATTTTAAAAAATTTCCATTTTTAATAAAATTTTTAAAAAGTTAAATTGGTTAAAAAATTGTTGTTTACTCATTATTTATTTTTTTACTGGAACTATAGAATATAGGCTCCCCTCTAGATCTGCCAGTGCATCAACTTTATAACGCCGCCGTCTTAAGAGCGGAAAAGGCTCAATCAACGTTGATCTGACCTAAAGGGCAATGTCTGTTAAAGGAAAACTATTTAATAGGTAGCTAGGTAGGTTCATTCGATACCTAATTTGAAAAAAAAAATAAAAATAAAATAATGTTTGAAGTTTTGATTATAAAAATGTTCAAATAGAAGGGTAAAAAAAATGTATTTTTAGTTTTCCTATTAATATGATGAAAATTTATTAAAATTTTTTAATATTTAAATAAATACGCCAGTAAACTATTTTTAATAATAAGGGTTCCCAAAATACGTATATGAGGTAATTTATTTATTAATTTATTTTTATTTCAATAAGTAAATTACCTCATAACAACCTTTTTGAGCGGTTGAGAGCAGTGTAGATCGAAAACTATATTAGATAGTTTTTTGCAAGCTGTTTAGTAAAAAAAAACAAGAACTGTTTTTGTCTAAAATAAAGATAAATTGTATTGTCTGATATTTTCCATATAATTCCTTATTCATGTCGTGCATCCTTTCAAAAAGCCAATGATCCAATTTATCCTCTGTATATCGGCAGATATCTGCGGGCTTTCAAATTCTTTCGCATAGCAAATAGGAGGTCGCGTCTTCGATCGTAAATCTTTGATACGTTTTCGGTTTATGTCTTCTTCGATAAAACCTTTCAAAATCACTGCCGGATACACAAAAAAAAATGGTTTATTCAATAAAAGTTGGACCATTTTTGCGAGGCTCTTAGCTTGGTTTAACATTTTTGTCATATGCATGAGAAAAATAATGGTCATTTCTGTAGTCAACTAAAGTGGTATATTTTACAGGGTGTAATTGTAATTACTCACAATGTTTTAACAAGTCAGGAGTAGGTCAAAATAAGAAAAAAAATTATATAACATGCGGGTTAAAACTCTTTTGTTTTTGAGAACGGAGCATCAAAGTTGACGACTTTTTAATCTCATTTGGTTATCTATCTATCTGTCTATTTAGCCTTCTTCAATCCATCTTTGGACATAGGCCTCCTCCAATATCTTCAACTCTTCTTTGTCTGTCGCCGTGTTCATCCATCCAGCTCCCACGTGTTTCTTCAAATCGTCCGCCTACCTTATTTGGGGTCTTGCCCTACTTCTTTTATTTTCCCAAAGTCTCCAGTTTACAATACATTTGTTCCATCGATCGTCTTTCTGTCTCATATTATGACGGGCAAATGTCCATGTTAATTTTGCTACTTCTCCTCTGACTACTCTTACTTTTGTTTTATTTCTTATCCATTTATTCCTTTTCCTATTTGTCAGATTTACATGTAACATTTGTCTTTCCATTGATTTTTGGGCTTTTGTTACCTTATCCATGTTTGATTTTGTAAGTGTCCAGGTCTGGGATCCATAGGTAGTAGTGTGGGGTAGGCTCTAGGCCTGGTGACTAGGCACATGAAGCGCCCTTTTCAACAGGATCCATAGGTAAGTACAGGAAGGATACATTGGTTATACACTTTCGTTTTGAGGTACTGAGGATATTTTTTATTTCTTAATATGTAACTTAATTTTCCGAATGCTGCCCAGGCCAATCTTACTCGTCTCTTGATTTCAGCTGTTTGGTTTTCTTTTTTCTCTCCAAAAAATGTTGAAAAAAATTAACCAAATACAAAAAATAGCGTTTATACTTAAAATTTTTTAATTGGTCACGAACTGATGAAATAAATGGTAAATTAGAAGTTTATATTTACACAGTTGTAAAGATAATCCAGATACATAAAAATGGTATCACTAGAGCCACATACTTTCCTATTTAAAATAAATAAATAAATAAATAAATAAATAAATAAATAAATAAATAAATAAATAAATAAATAAATAAATAAATAAATAAATAAATAAATAAATAAATAAATAAATAAATAAATAAATAAATAAATAAATAAATAAATAAATAAATAAATAAATAAATAAATAAATAAATAAATAAATAAATAAATAAATAAATAAATAAATAAATAAATAAATAAATAAATAAATAAATAAATAAATAAATAAATAAATAAATAAATAAATAAATAAATAAATAAATAAATAAATAAATAAATAAATAAATAAATAAATAAATAAATAAATAAATAAATAAATAAATAAATAAATAAATAAATAAATAAATAAATAAATAAATAAATAAATAAATAAATAAATAAATAAATAAATAAATAAATAAATAAATAAATAAATAAATAAATAAATAAATAAATAAATAAATAAATAAATAAATAAATAAATAAATAAATAAATAAATAAATAAATAAATAAATAAATAAATAAATAAATAAATAAATAAATAAATAAATAAATAAATAAATAAATAAATAAATAAATAAATAAATAAATAAATAAATAAATAAATAAATAAATAAATAAATAAATAAATAAATAAATAAATAAATAAATAAATAAATAAATAAATAAATAAATAAATAAATAAATAAATAAATAAATAAATAAATAAATAAATAAATAAATAAATAAATAAATAAATAAATAAATAAATAAATAAATAAATAAATAAATAAATAAATAAATAAATAAATAAATAAATAAATAAATAAATAAATAAATAAATAAATAAATAAATAAATAAATAAATAAATAAATAAATAAATAAATAAATAAATAAATAAATAAATAAATAAATAAATAAATAAATAAATAAATAAATAAATAAATAAATAAATAAATAAATAAATAAATAAATAAATAAATAAATAAATAAATAAATAAATAAATAAATAAATAAATAAATAAATAAATAAATAAATAAATAAATAAATAAATAAATAAATAAATAAATAAATAAATAAATAAATAAATAAATAAATAAATAAATAAATAAATAAATAAATAAATAAATAAATAAATAAATAAATAAATAAATAAATAAATAAATAAATAAATAAATAAATAAATAAATAAATAAATAAATAAATAAATAAATAAATAAATAAATAAATAAATAAATAAATAAATAAATAAATAAATAAATAAATAAATAAATAAATAAATAAATAAATAAATAAATAAATAAATAAATAAATAAATAAATAAATAAATAAATAAATAAATAAATAAATAAATAAATAAATAAATAAATAAATAAATAAATAAATAAATAAATAAATAAATAAATAAATAAATAAATAAATAAATAAATAAATAAATAAATAAATAAATAAATAAATAAATAAATAAATAAATAAATAAATAAATAAATAAATAAATAAATAAATAAATAAATAAATAAATAAATAAATAAATAAATAAATAAATAAATAAATAAATAAATAAATAAATAAATAAATAAATAAATAAATAAATAAATAAATAAATAAATAAATAAATAAATAAATAAATAAATAAATAAATAAATAAATAAATAAATAAATAAATAAATAAATAAATACATAAATACATAAATACATAAATACATAAATACATAAATACATAAATACATAAATACATAAATACATAAATACATAAATACATAAATACATAAATACATAAATACATAAATACATAAATACATAAATACATAAATACATAAATACATAAATACATAAATACATAAATACATAAATACATAAATACATAAATACATAAATACATAAATACATAAATACATAAATAAATACATAAATAAATACATAAATAAATACATAAATAAATACATAAATAAATAAATACATAAATAAATACATAAATAAATAAATAAATAAATAAATAAATAAATAAATAAATAAATAAATAAATAAATAAATAAATAAATAAATAAATAAATAAATAAATAAATAAATAAATAAATAAATAAATAAATAAATAAATAAATAAATAAATAAATAAATAAATAAATAAATAAATAAATAAATAAATAAATAAATAAATAAATAAATAAATAAATAAATAAATAAATAAATAAATAAATAAATAAATAAATAAATAAATAAATAAATAAATAAATAAATAAATAAATAAATAAATAAATAAATAAATAAATAAATAAATAAATAAATAAATAAATAAATAAATAAATAAATAAATAAATAAATAAATAAATAAATAAATAAATAAATAAATAAATAAGGTCTTTATTCAGCATTTGTTTTGCTTAACAAGAACAACTCTGAAAGGGCGAAAACTAGCTAAAAAGAACAGCTATTCAAATTTTGCCGCCCTAAAAAGCTGGTACGTTTCTCTGGCAAGAACTTCATTGATGTAAATCTTTTCAGATTTTTTATTGATGCCGCATATTGTTGAGTCAATTTTTCCAATTCTTTCCTATTTTTTAGGATATTGCTTGCTCTTGCATCATCTTTAAACAAAATACTGACGACTGTAGGCTTATTTTCAGAGCTCATTATTTTAAGGTTTTCAAGATTTTCCTCTGAAAAGTTTTTATCAATAAATTTAAGAACTTTTTTGGATAATTAATATTATCAGAGTTATTTTCTTTTGAAAATGCTCCATTAATCGTTAGCCATTGTTTAGGTTTAGGCTTTACAGCTTCGATCGTCCCTATTTTGCTCTGAAGCAATAAGATATCAGATCTTAGGTCCTCCTTGATTCCCGAAAATTCCTGTCTAAGACCAGCATTTTCTGACTTTAATTCCAGCAATAAATCTCGAAGATCCGCATTTTCATTTTGGCTGCTTTGGTTCTGAGCTATGGTTGATCTGCGCGCGTTCTTCGTTATTGAACTGCCGTCTGGGGCCGCGTTATTAGGAAATATCGACTGCCTTTTACAGCGGTTACAATGCCATAGTTTATTGCTTTCCCGTAGGACCCTTGCTTCAAGTTCCGATAACTTGGCACATTCCAAGTGATAACCCAAGTAACGTTTCTTTATTTATAGAAGAAGCTAAAAGGTTGCCAGCGCCTTTCCTTACAACCATTAGTTTCAATGTTTGGTCGCTAGCACGTTCCAATTACCCTTATATACCCCTTAGACCTCCTAAATGGGACTCCCCAATTGGTGGTGGCAACCTATGTATTAAACTCACTATAAAACCATAAGAAATAAACTCCAGCTTCGCCCTCTAGCGGTTCCACCAGTATAGAACCTTTTAGAGCCAAAAGCTATTATGCCAGGTTCTAAAAGCAACTCAGAAACGTCCTCTATCTAAACCTGGCGAGTCTGTTGAATACCATAATACCTTTAAAGTAAAGAAGTTTTCCTATAAAAGCTATGGCGAAATTTTAGATTCACAATGGCTATATAAAATAATTTAGGTCACAAAATTGCCAAAAATGTCAGAGTCCCAAAATTATTTTATCACATAAAAATATACCGAGTTTGTCGTTTTGTTGATGATCAAATTGCCTGCCAGATTTATTTTTCTGATAAAATCGTATCTGAAAAGCTCTCAAAACAAGCGCGCCAGCTTAAGAATGCTTTTTAATAGTTTTTTGATAACAAAATAACAAATATTTAAAATTAAAAAAAATCATTTACACTATTCACCATTAAAAAAGTCTGTTTGGTTTATATAAATCAAAATTAAGGTAACTGCTAAAACGACTAGATAAATATTTTCTCTTTACAATATTTTTTAAATAAATTTATATACGCCATTATGGTTTTATAGTGGTCACTTGGTTTTATTTGTTACTGTATCGCAACAAGGATTTTTGAGTGCCCTTATGAAACCAACAAAAAAGAACAATGTAAACCTAGTCAACATAACCTTACTTAAATTTTTTGTATTTGTTTTTAAAGTGTTTAAAAGCGTATAATTCAACACTTTTGAATGTTTTTTATCGTGCAATTTCGACACAATCGAGAGGGCCAGTGAAATGATATTCGTTGTGCCTGCAGGTTGGAGGGCAACCTCTTATATTGGCCGTCTAAACAGGCCTTATCTAGGCCTGGGTGTTCTACCCAGGAGGACGGAAACTCAACAATTATTAATTATTGGGCTTTAAATAATCAATCTTACAATAGGTAGGTACCAATCTGTACCTAGGTATATCTATTATGTTTACAAGAAATACCTAAAAAAATAAAAGACGTAAGTATTTACTTACTTCTGTTAGAACCCTTAAGGAAACAAGGTTTTATATGGCCGCCTATTTAAATAATATTTAATATACAGCTATGGGTAACTATAAATACAAAAGAATTAAGTTTACCTTTAAGCCTTCCTATAAAACCTTTTTAAAATGCCTAAAAGTAATGGCAAAAACCAAAAGTCTAAAGTTTATATTTACCACTCTTAAAAACCTTAAGGAAACTAGGTTCTATATGGCCGCCTATCTAATCATATTTACTTTTAAACTACTGGTAACTATAAAAACAAAAGGATATAAGATAACCTTTTAGCTCTATTCTAACTTTTGTGATGACCTAAAGTAATGAAAAAAACTAAATGACCAAAGTTTATATTTATTTCTTTTTAAAAACTTTAGGTAAAATGGTTTTAGAAGACCATCTTTATAAATCAGAAATCAATAAAACCAAAAGTATGTAAAAGGAACAGAAGGAATATCAGTTTTATTATACTCCCTTTATAAATCACTTTTTGGTTGTATAACACCCCTTTAGGTAATTGGCAATATAAATTACCTTTATGTAGCCAAATTGATCCTAAAACCCATAACAGCACCCTCTAAATAACCTAGGAACCAAATTAATAAAACCTTGAGTGGTAATAATGTTACTTGGGAATACCTGCTGCAAGTTCCGCATTGAGCTTTTGTGTCATTCGGTATTACCTGTTGACAGCCACCGCACACTATTTTTTTAGAGCGCCGAGTTTGCACCCCTTTGCCACTCATTTGTAGATCACAATATATGTCACGATCAGAGAAAGATTCTATTAAACACCCACCTTTTATCACAGTGATTCTGCTCACAATCAGGGGCCACCAAAAAACAACAAAAAACAAAACTCTGATATGAGTAGTAGGTAAGTACGGTAAATTTTTGGATTCACTAATAACAACTTAACTGATCCTAGGTGACCTCAGTTTTGTAGATCTTTGTCATTCACACGCGGTATTCACAAATCAATTTTAGGTATATATTTGTTAGAAACGCAAAAAATAAAAAGAATTTAAGTAGAAGTGTAATCTAGAAAATTACCTATATTTTGATAATAAAACCACTTTTTTTCACTTAGTAAATCATCAGTAATTAACAGTCTACGGGATCGATTTCATTAGCATCTGACTGTGATGGTACGGCGCGCGAACTTTCTTAATTTTCTGTTAAATGTAATGGTAAAGCTTACCCCTCGAAAGGCATGCGTGATATTTGGTTATAACTTCTTTAAATAACACAGAGAAATATGAAATTTAAATTTTTGAAACTTTTTTCAGAGTTTTGTCTAATTTTTGGGGCTTTTACGTTTTTACGTTTTTTTTTATGTTTACGTTATATCCCTGACCCGTCACTATTCAACCAGATTTTTACTTGTTATCCTTGATATGTTATCCAGAGTTGTTTTTAAATTTTTGTAGCACGCATCCCCTTCGAGGGGTAAACTTTACCTCTATATTTTGAATAAGGAAAGTGGGCCGAGTGACACTTCGTTTTGAAGATCTGATGAATGTCTTTACAACTCTAAAAATTTTAAAAATATATTAATAAGTAAAAATCTGGTTGAATAGCGACGGATCAGGGATAACAAGTAAACATTAAGAAAAACGCTTAAAAACGAACGGGATACGAACAGTAATAGAATAAGGACTGACAGGACCAAAAGAAATATGGATTTGTTCCTTAAAGTCTGGACCTGTACAAAATTTGGGCTATTGATCAGCCCCTTAAGCTAAATGGTAAGATTCTTATTGCTCTAGGTAGTATAAAACTACGCCTAGCATTACAAAAGCCTAGGCCTAGATTATAAGACGACGGATGTTGCTATTAGCCTACGAATAACAACATACTTTTGTAATTTGGTTAAAAATGTTTTTTTGTGTAGGTTCTAAAAAGGCAAATTTCATCTAATATGTTTACAATCAGAAGTTTTGGGGTTTAGGACCGCACTTTAAAGCATATTTGTGATTTACATATTTTGCAACTTTGTAAGAAACTTACGAAAAAGGGTTGGAATTTTTGCCAAAAGGAGTTTACTGCTTTTTTATAGGTTTCTACTTTGATTAGTTTCTTTTGTGTTAAAAATAATTTAAAGAATAATGAAAGGTAATTACCTACGTGACATATTTTAAAGATAAAGAGACGCGACCACGGCCTGCGCACTGCGGTAAGCATTCCCGAGATGGCACTAATTCCATAATTTTTACAGTTTTTTTCACAAAAAATACCCGCGCTGTTGCTTCCTCCCGGTATAATTTTTTTATACCGTCAAACTTTTCAAATTTATCAATTTTATATATTTGTCAATTTTTCTCTATCATTCATAAATGTTTGTATTTTTTAAAATTTATTGCGTATTTTAAATAAGATCTTTATTTGAAAATGGCTTCAACGTGTTGCGTACTCAATTGCCCTTTCAAAATTAAACTCTTTCATAGATTCCCAAGATATTTTCATGTAAGTAAAAATATATATTTATATAAGCATTGCCTTTAGTATGTATACAGTGATATAAGCTTGTTTTATAGAAAGATTTATTATGAAAAACACTTTAAATACTTTTAGCTCCGCCAAAAATGGGAGAATGCCGTTGAACACGAAAACGCCTATCGACTTATACAAAATCTGGGGGCCTGGTAGTGCTCCACCAAGTTCGCGCGGAAACTGCTGTACCATCTTTTTTTGAAACATGTCAGCCCATACTTGACCTATCTAAAACTCTACTTCGGAATGAGCTACAAAACTCAAACTTTGCACAGTCATAGATCTTTATAGAGTTAACAATCCCTCTAAATTTCATGGCCTTCCATAAAGTGATAAAGTAGTTACGAAATTTCAAAAAAATTGCCACTCACTCACTCACTCATGTATAAATCATGTAAATTTGTCTGTACTTCCAGACATGTCACAAAGCTGAAATTTGGCAGACTGATAGAAATTGTGACCAAATCCTTGGATTGTAAAAAATGAAAAATCCCCTAATATCTAATTCACTCCCCTCCCCCACACATGTAAAGTTATGTAAAAGTAACATTGCCAACTTCCAGAGGCGCTAGAGAGCAGAGCTTTGGCAGACTGATAAGAAACATGATAAAACTATAGGAAAAAATTTAAAAACGCCAAAATTTTAATTTGCTTCCCTCCCCTATAAATGTAAAATTATGTAAAAGTAACATTGCCCACTTCCAGAAACGCTAGAAAGCTGAGCTTTGGAAGGCCGATAGGAACTATGATAAAACTATAAAAGAAAATTAAAAAACCCCAAAGTTTAATTAACTTCTCTCCCCTATAAATGTAAAGTTATGTAAAAGTAACATTCTCCACTTCCAGAAACGTTAGAGAGCTGAGCTTTGGAGGGCCGATAGGAACTATGATAAAACTATAAAAGAAAATTAAAAAACCCAAATTTTAATTTACTTTCCTCCCCTATAAATGTAAAGTTATGTAAAAATAACATTGCCTACTTCCAGGAACACTAGAGAGCTGAGCTTTAGAAGGCTGATAGCAACTATGATAAAACCATAGGAAAATATAAAAAAACCTCAACATTTTTAATAAGGTATTGCTAAAGTTTTGAACAATATTCCGCATATTTTACTACCTACTTTAAAACTTAAATATTATCCCAATCTTTAAAAAAGGATAAAATCATAACAAAAACATTTCATGAAGAAAAGTACGCGAAAGTGGTATTCCGTAAAAAGTTGGATATTACGGCTGCAAATGACTCTTAGGCGCAGTGCTAAATTGAACATAAAAAAGTTTGGCTGGAATAGCATAGTTTAAAAAAAACATTTCCAAACTAGTAAGAACCTTTCATTTTGAAATTTGTATTGGAGAACTTGGCTTTACTTTTATCTCAATTCTTTTTACAAAATACCACTTTCGCGTACTTGGCTTTTTTACATGAAATGTTTTTGTCATGATATAGATATCCAAAAAATATTTAAATTAAGATGAAATTATTAAACTAAATAAAAAAAATCTGTGATTGAGATACCGACAGTCAGATACTTTTGTTAAACATTCCTTAAATGACTAGCATGTGCCTAAATTAACATTGATTTATTATATAAAATATATTACGGTTAAAAAAAATCCTGACTGGTGGAATACTGAACATAGCTAAATAAAAAATAAATGTGTAGTTATTGGGTTGTTTTTTTATTTATTTCGTTGAAATGATTATCTAAAATATTTTAAAGACTTTTCAATACAAGTATTTAGTAGTTAAGACATTTTGGATTCATTTCAACAAAATGATTTCCTAAAATATTTAAAATAATTTTTAATATAATCCAAAGATTATGGAATATAAATAATCTTTAAGTTATATCAAAGCCAACACAAAAATAGAGGCCACGACCCTGAAAAAATCAGCTGTTCTCCCGGGGCTGAATTTTACATTGGGTCTTATGGGAGGTCGGATGTTTTTTTATGATATTTTCAAAATGGCACTACAGATTTCCGCAAAATTTCAGTGAAATATTCTCAGACACCATCCCGATATTCCACCAAATGTTTGTAAGGAAGCAACATGATTAATAGGTTAAAATCTTCAAGATTTAGCATTCCTTATTTTAAATTCAAATTACCCGCCATGTACCACATGCCAACTGTTATATTTGACATGTTTTTAATTTTTTCATCTGTGATTGTCACATTCGCTTCTGCTTTAAACTTAATTTTTGTGTAAGCTAATGAAGCGGCTATGAAAAATTAGGGATTACTATACATTTAAAAAAAATTGTTCTGCCAGAATAAAGTAAAACCAATCTCAAAAACAGCTTTATTTAAAAAAAAATCAAATATTCATGAACCGTCATTCCAACTTCAATAATTTAAAGACAATCAGCTGAGTCGTAACGTGACCATCAAAAAAAAAATCAGCCCCGGATGTGACGTCAACAAGGTGGAGGATCGTGACCCGTCCATTTTGATAGCCCTGGTTATATTAAAAATATTTTTGAATCACTTATACAGTATTTTAAAATAAAATTAAATATATCACCCGTGCGCGATTTTCGAAAATGTTTGTAGCGCCATCTTTGGACTGCTTACCCGAACTTATGTACGTTCGACACACTGTATATAATTATAATATAATTTTGAGTGGCCCATCTTAATAATATGTATTATAATCTATAATCTTTGGACGCGACAAACTCTTCAAAGTCAAATTTATTTAAGTCAAAATCAAAGGATGAAAATATCGGTCCTCTATACTCTAGCGATGTTTAGAGAGAGACGCACCTTCTGTCCTTGTTAATTCGTAGGCGTTGGAAAATAAAAATAAATATTTTATAACAAAACCTATGCATGATGACTGATGTCACTCACCGCTGACCATTTAAATTATTTTAGTGAAACGCCAATGAATTTGGCAAGAAAATAACATAACCAAAAAATGTGAATTTCAGTGACTTTGATGGGCTTGTCGCGTCTCTCTTTAGTAAAAATATGCCATACATACAGGGTCTCTACCTACTTATTGATTTTTCTAAACATTTGTTCAGGGCTATCAAAATGGACGGGCCACGATCCTCCACTTTTTTGACGTCACATCCGGGGCTGATTTTTTTTTTTTGATGGTCACGTTACGACACAGCTGATTGTCTTTAGAATATTGAAGTTGGAATGACGGTTCATGGATATTTGATTTTTTTTAAAAATAAAGCCGTTTTTGAGATTGTTTTTACTTTATTCTGGCAGAACAATTTTTTTTAAATGTATAGTAACCCCTAATTTTTCATAGCCGCTTCATTAGCTCACACAAAAATTAAGTTTAAAGCAGAAGCGAATGTGACAATTACATATGACAAAGTCAAATACATGTCAAATATAACAGTTGGCATGTGGTACATGGCGGGTAATTTGAATTCAAAATAAGGAATGCTAAATCTTGAATATTTTAACCTTTTAATCATGTTGCTTCCTTAAAAACCTTTGGTGGAATATCGGGATGGTGTCTGAGAATATTTCACTGAAATTTTGCGGAAATCTGTAGTGCCATTTTGAAAATATCATAAAAAAACGTCTGACCTCCCATAAGACCCAATGTAAAATTCAGCCCCGGGAGAACAGCTGATTTTTTCAGGGTCGTGGCCTCTATTTTTGTGTTGGCCTTTATTTGTTTTACGATTTTTACTCCCTCCTTCTAACTTCTGAGCGGAAATCTATCTATTCTATCTATGTCTATTTAGCCTTCTTCGATCCATCTATAGACATAGGCCTTGCTCAATATCTTCTTTTTTATTTGATTTTGTAAGTGTCCAGGTTTGGTCTAGGAAGTACTGAGTATCTTTTTTATTTTTTAATATGTAGCTTAAGTTACCGAATGCTGCCCAGGCCAATCTTACTCGTCTCTTGATGTTAGCTGTTGTTTTTTAGTTTAATAATTTGTCCCAGGTATATATATTCCTCTACTTGTTCTATTTTCTTTTGGTTTATTCTGATCGTGTTATCTTCATCTGTGATTTTAGTTTTAGTGTAGTTCATACTCAAGCCTATATTTTAGCTGCTGTATCCAGTTCCTCCAGCATTTTTATCAGTTCTTCTTATTTCTTCTGTGTTATTAAGCCGATAAGTATTGTCCGCTTATTTTGATGCCTATTTCTTCCAAATCTAAGTGTTTAAAAATTTCTTCTAGGGCCTGGTTAAATAGTTTAGGAGATATTGTGTTACCCTGTCCTGACACCTCTTCTTATGGGATTGGCTTGGTTCATTCGTGGATTTTGATTGATGATGTTGCTGCCATATATATTGGCTATTAAGTCAGTGTATCTGTGCGCCAATCAGCTACTTATTAAATATGCTTTTACTGCCCAGTGCACAATGCTATGGAAAGATTTTGTGAGTTCTATAAACGCAGTATAGTGGAATGTTGTATTTGTTGGCTCATTCTATTAGGATTTTCATGGTTATCAGGTGGTCGACTGTACTGAAACCTTTTCTAAAGCCTGCTAGTTCTTTTGATTGATATCCGTCAAATTTTGTTGTTAGTCTATCTGTTAATATTTTCGTGAAAAGCTTATAAATTACATTGAGGCACGGATCACCTAACAAAAGGTGATCCGTGATTGAGGCGTGTTATAGGTCGATAGTTTTTTAGGTCTGCTCTATGAGTAGAATAACGGTTATGGATTCTTTCCAGTTGTTTGTGATTATTTTTTCATTTAGTATTTTATTCAGGTGAAGATGGAGGGTGCTAACTACAGCTTTACCACCGTACTTGATCATTTCTGCCGTTACTTCGTCTTTTCCAGGTGATTTGTTATTTTCCATTTTCTTTAATGCTCTCTTTATTTCCGCTTTGCATATTTCAAGTTGTAACTCTGAGTTTCTGTTCTTTATTTTTGTTTGGAGTTTCTTCATGGTTTCTTGCGATGGTTACCCTTTTGTTTGGTATAATTCTGCATAGAATATCCTTTATTTTAATTATTTTCATCTCTACCTAGAGTCGGCCTTAGACATTTCATATTTTTGTTATTTTCTATAACTCTCTCAGCTTTTATTTCTTGGCTCTTTCTTTTATATTCTTTTATCATTTTTTTTACAGTTATATTTATTTATGTGTATTCTATAAATGTTTTTTTTCCTTTTTTCTTAAGGTTCCGTCTTTTTTCCATCAGTTTCTTTATTTTTGCTGATAGAGAGGTAAAGAATTAAAATAAATTATTGTCGTTTATTTATACAAAATATGAACTTCCTATACAAATGGTGGTTTCGGTATTTAAACAAAGCTCTGCGTACGTACAACAGATAACATATTGTAGCGCTACAACTTTTTACCCTATTTAAGCGTGAAAAACAACCCAAAAAATGACTTGCACTTATGCATATGGCATATAAAAAACAATTAGGCAGTTAGGCATGGAACACCGGTTTGTAGTGTTTTGTTAAATATTGTTTGAAATGGGAAAAATATTTTTTGCTGTTAAATTACAAAAGGGGAGAAAATACAGGATTAGTAAATGCTGTGTTTTATCTCTTACTTCTTCTTTTTTTGAGTTTCATTGGCTGTTACCAAAATGGAGAAATAAGACTACTTGCGAACTTTACTAAATGATACTAGCTAACTAACTAACTAGAAATTAACTCCTCGGCGAAAATTTTCGCCTCGGGATGAAAGGTACCACTTTAGTCCCTAGGTGTATAATGTACTTATATGCACTTTGAGAACTAAAATAGTACTCTTTTTAAAGTGGTACTTTTAATGCCTAATTTAGTTACTTTTCAACATGGTAGTGCCGGACTTTTGATATGAACTCAATAAAAAATTCGTGTGTGTGTCAAATTTTTGCCCAAAATTCATTAAAAAACATGCCTCGATCAATTTTTTTAGTGGCTTAAAATCAAGAGCGCATACAGATTATTTGTTTACTATTTTTAGGCTTTCTAATCCTAGTTTTTAACAGATAATAACCCAGACCTACCCAAATTACACGATCAAATGACTAGGTCAAAATACACCCTAATAACACATTTTCGGCGTTATCAAAAAAAAAAATTCGTCGAAAATAATACCTTCTGTCGCCATGCTGCGCGAGCTAGGAAGGTAAAAAAACTTAGAACATGACTTTTAGAACTCAAAACCCAACTCGGTTCAAAGGTATCAAAATCCACTCAACCACACGAGTGTCGGTTATGAAACCTTTAAAGTTTTTTAATATTCACCGCTTCAATGACTGCTTAATTTTTTCTCTTCGATTAATAAAAAACTGTCGACAATCAAGTGTTATATTCATGACTACTTGCGTTGTGTAGACTTGTAGCCTATATGATAGTCAAGGCCCTAAACCACAAGAAAAAAGAAGTTCTTGCCAAATAGGCCAGTCGTTAAAGCGAAAAAAATGAACCTTGCTTGCTTGCAGAAGGTTCACATTGAAGTCCTAAAAGAAAATTTGGGTTTTCGACCTGGGGGGGACCGGCTCCCCCCGTTATCTTGGATTTAGTGTGCACGGAAAGGTTTTTTTAAAAATATTTGGTCCCTGTACATTTTAGAAAAAAAGTTTTGAATAAAATTTCCTACAAAAACGCTATTGTTTTTTTGTTAGATGGATGGTTTTCGGTTCATTATGTTATGACGCTAAACAATTTGCCGCCATTTTGGTTTTTTCCAATTTTTTTATTTAGTGGCCTGTAACTTCGAAACTGCTGATTTTTGAGAAAAGTATGTAATCAACTTTATTATAGAAAATTAAATTGTCTTTTAAACGGTGTATCATCGAAGTGGGCCAAGTCCACGGTTAGCATTTAATTGGCATCCATATACTAGGGTTATTTATTAAGATCATATAAAAAAAAAATTTTAGGTTTTATTCAGTTTTCAAAAAAAAACTAGCATTTTATTGGAAAGAAACTGAAATGTTTTTTCAAACAACGTATCACAACGATGTGTTAAAGCTATTATTGACACTCCAGGGGTGTCCACATATTGAGGATCTTTTTTTCATTAATTTAAACAAAAAATTATTTGTTATATTCTATTTTCTTAAAAAGTAAGCTTTCTAAAAAATATTGTTTAACTCTCTATTTTTGAAAATAAATTTATCTTTAAAACGATATGTATCTAGTGGGTTTTTGTTAATGAGGAACACTCAAAGAATATACGCATGTTTAGTGATCACAAAAGAAAAGTATTGTTATCATGTATTTTACCAATTTCAAATTTTCTTTTGAACGATGTGTATAGTTATAATATTTAGGGAACCGTTAATAAACCAGGGGCGTTCAAAAAGTAAATTGAAAAAATTTTTACTAAACTTGCCTGATCCCCGTTACCCCACTGCATACATATCGTTTTAAAGATAATTTTGTTTTCAACAAATAAAAGTAAAACAAGATTTTTCAGAAAGCTTAGTTTTTACGATAATTAAATAAAATGAATAAAAAATTAAATCATAAAAAAATTACCTCAATATGCGGACGCCCCTGGAGTGTGGAGTTTAAAACATTTTATTTTCTCCAAAAAAGGTGTTTTAACATTTTTCCCTAAAATGCTTATTTTTTTTCGTGATCTTAAAACATAACCCACCAAGTTGATACATTGTTTAAAGGATAAGTTAATTTTCTAGAATCAAGTTAATTACAGACTTTCTGTAATGTGCTTTCCTTTTGAGAAAAGAAAGAAAATGATGATAAATCTGAATAATTTGGTTTATTTTATTTATAAAATAAGATAGTATAATTTTGAACAAATCGCAAAAAGTTGAACAACTTTCTTGTGTATTTTTTTTAGTACATAAAGTATGGATTTGGCTGCCTACTATTATGGTGGGCTAGTTAAATTTGTATATACTATATTAAAAGACTTTTGAAAGTGTTAAAAACCAACAATAAACCGGCCCTACCGTCAAACGATGACTTGCCAAAAAACACTTAAATGCGCGAGCGGTGTAAAGTTAGTTTTTGAAGCACAATTAATTATTTTTCATGGTGCTTGGATATCCTGAATAACAGGACATTTCCTCCCTGTTTTCTCTGCGCACTCTGGATTATAAGCAAGCTCTTTCGGCAGAGTGATGACAAAATATAAAAGGTTTTTTTTTAATTTATGCGCAAAATTTTAAACTAATTATTTGGTGGTTAATTTTAACAAAATGGTATACAGAGAATCAAAATATTATAAACAAGAGTTTTTTTCTAATCCCCGAATATAAAACTTTAGTCTTTAGCGGCTAGATAAAAATTTTTTTGAACTTCAGGGTATAAAACGCGTTTTATACAGTGGCGGCTGGTGACGTTAAATTAAAGGGCAGAAATTTTTATTGCATGGAAAAGGAGATAAAAAATCTAACCTAAACAATTTTATTTTAGCATTTTACAAACAAGCAGCTACTTAGTGTAGTTTTTAGTTTATTTGTTTATAGATAAAGGGTATTCGCCCTTCTTTTACATGCGCAAAGTGCTCGGATTAGCACTAGTTTCAGACTAATCATGGCCCTGTAGAGCAACCTCAAAAATCCCACAGAATTTTAAACAGTCTTTTAACCTACTAAGTGTATGTCTATTTTTTGCAAGATTTTCATTATGTTTGGTAATGTTTTGCCTAGGCACTCTTCAATTGGCACCTAATATCATTCTTGCCTAGCACAGAAATTCTATGTGGGTATTTAAATAAGTAGCCCTTACTTTTTGTCTTTAACGTTTCACTAAAGTGCTTGATATCACACATTCTTTTGCCATCCACGCAGGATCATTTCGTGAATTGTTCATAATAAAACAAATAAAGCAAAAAAAAGCATTTTGGTTTTCAAAACCGCAAAACCAGTTTTCAGCATCGTATAATTTTTTATTACTGGCACTAAAATTTTGGTTATTTTGGTTAATTTTTAGAATTTTTAGGTCCGGTCTATGTGGGCCTAAAGATTTTATTTGTTATCAGTTCATTTGTCAACGTATTTAAATTTGCACAGTTAATTATAATGTAATCGACGGTATTTATTGCCATTTTAAAAACAAACAAAAACTAACAATGGAACGGCAAAGCTTTTAACTACTGACCCTGACGTACCCCAAATCGACACAAACTCATACGTCTTCGCTAAGGATAGAACCGGCAACATGTAGGAAGAGCAACGATCGGTTTGGCACGATGAATATGTCCGACGTCAACTAAAACAAACATTCCTCCCGCCGTCGCACGAGTACAGCCATCCATACACCGCTGAAAAACGGGTGAAGTTGAAATTTTGTCCCGCGCGGTGCTGCCGCCGGCTTGTAGTTATTTACGCTAAAAAAGTTTACCCAATTAACCACAGACTAAAAAAAAAGAACGAGACATGTCGTAAGGAACTTTTTTTAAATAAATCAATTAAAAATACTGGTTGTTGTCTAGTTTTGTAGCAGCCGCTACTGGTTTTAATCCCTCATTTTTGGCCAGTATACTTAAATCTGTTTTTTTACAAACAATTTGAATAAAAATGTGCAAAAGCGTGCAAAAAATAGTATATATACGACGTGACTAAAGTGTGTTTTTATCCTTCGGCGGATTGTACAATAAACGACAAATATAAATTTTTCACCTACGGATAAACATTGCCATTTTAGTCCCTTGTCATAAAAAGTACTATTTTGGTATCTAAGAAAACTTTTACCTTTCACTTTTTAAAGTGCATCAAATATCAGAGCCAGCCTACATTAATGATGTTATTTATAATACTGCTGCCACTCGTAGGTTACACAGTTTTGACACCAAGATATACAGTTCTAAGTTTACTCCATTGTTGTTGAATGGAGATATTATAAACCCTCCAGAACCATTATAAAGTTCAAAAACTTTGCAATTCATCGGCTTTAGTGACTAAGCAGATTTCGTTCTATAGTTGTGTAAATGTTTCTGTCTGCCTTTTGGACGAGAAATACATGTTATATGTAGAACAGTTTTTTAAACGTCAAAAGCTTTATAATAGATTTTTTTAAATAGATATTTATAGTTTTTGGCAAGAGGATAGGGTTTGAACAAGCTAAATAATGCTTTTGAGATTTCGTAACGGTTTTTATAAACCATGACGCGAACTAAAAAAATATATGTTATCACCAATTTCGATTTGTTTTGATGTATGAGTTAAGTTTAGTGTGTAAGTCCCAGAACCAATGCTGCAGGATAACACTCTCGGTTTATTTATAAAAAATATTAAGATTTGGTCGTCTAGTTTAAAGGCACAGGGAGTTTAAGACTATGTTTTTATTTTCTTAAA
The DNA here is from genome assembly GCA_963576565.1 of Aspidapion aeneum. Classification (NCBI taxonomy): domain Eukaryota; kingdom Metazoa; phylum Arthropoda; class Insecta; order Coleoptera; family Brentidae; genus Aspidapion; species Aspidapion aeneum. Next base: position 109,952,914 of record OY755040.1, read on the forward strand.
TAAATTGCTACTTAATTTTTACAAAATGTGGCGCCTGCGGCATATGTTAACCTCCAGTAAGTACTAACTTTTATAGACAAAACCTATGAAAAGTCACAAAACTAAATATTTTGGTAACCATAAAGTTTAGTACCTGTGAAAGAAAACAACAATTTTTCGTGGCTAACCGGGACTGGGACTAGAAAGATTTTGTTTCTCTTGAATTTTTCCGTTGGCAGCTCGAAAGCTGTACACCCACGGGGGTCCAAGATCTAATGGATACCTATTAAGTGTTGACAGTTAACTGATTCGTCCTTAAGGGACTCTTCAGAACACTGCATGGTCAATGTGTCACTTTTATAAAGCTATAGAGACGGTATATAAATCGCATCTTACGATATTGATAAGAGAAATGAAAATATAATGCTTGCGTTACCGTATGCTTCCACAAAAGTGGCGACATCTACAAATATAAAAAAAACTACCAAAGTTAAAACAAAAGGCAGGCGATGAAACAAAAAACAGTACCCATGACCGTGACATAATTTGTCCCTCAGGTCGGCTCTTATCAATATCGTAAGATGAGATGTATATACCGTGTCTAGGTATACGAAAGTGTTACATTGACCATGCATTATTCTGAAGAGTCCCTTAAGGACGAAACAGTTAACTGTCAACAATTAACAGGTGTCTTGGACCCCCGTGGGTCTACAGCTTTCGAGCTGCCCACGAAAAAATACAAGACAAAAAATATCTTTCTATACCCGCTCAGCTACAAAAAATTGTTGTTTTCTAAATATTTAGTATTAAAATTAAACCTTTATATTTTCAAAATTGAAAACGGGATTTTTTTTATGGGAAAAAGACTCATATAAAAAAAAAAGTTTTCCTTGCAAACATAAATAAATGGATCGATCCATGACGGACCTGATAACTGTGTAGCTAGCCATGATCTATCACTCTTGAAACAGTTTTTTGTAAATATCTCAGAAACTAAAGCTCCTACAAGTCCGTGGTTATTAAACAAATTATTAAGCAAAATGTAGTCTATTATTCTTAAAACCGCATATTGATGCGATACTCCGTTAAAAAGTTAACATTTAATAAATTTTTTAATTGTCAAAAACATTAACGTTGTCAATGGGTTTTTACCAAAATCTAAACAGATCGTTTTAATTAACCTACTAACATTAACGTTGTCAATGGGTTTTTACCAAAATCAAAACAGATCGTTATAGTGTCGAACACTATTTTACCTGAAAATTGTATGAAAATCGGTTCAGCGGTTTAGAAGCTATCGTGTTAACGGATAGAAATACACATACACACACACACAAACACACCCGCACACACAAACACACACAGACAGACATCACGACGATATTGTTAAGATAGGTCAAAATACATCCAAATAACACATTTTCGGCCTTATCTTAAAAAAAAAATCGACAAAAACAATCCCTACTATATTTCCATCACGTTTCTCTAATAGTAACAAAGCCTCGGTCCGCTATTAAATGAATATTACGTAACGGTGAAAGGGATAAAAAGGGGTTGAATGGGGCAAAGGGGATTCAAATCAGAGCGCTACCGCTGTCGGGCTCCACTTCATTAACTCAATATCCCGAAACTTTGGCTAATTACGACTGAAGGTGTCTCTAACCTAACTAGACTCAGTGGAGGTAAAAGAGACCGCTTCCAGAGTTGGTAAATCAATTAAAATTTACCTGTCATATACTGGTTAGTACGCGAAACAAAAGCTATGACCCAAGTAGGAAAAGAGAGGGGTACGAGGTAGACCTCGTCAGATGTCTATCAGGGGAAATGAATCGACCCCTGCCCTCCGTAGATTCCAGGTACTCTCTGACCCGGAGAGTTAGCACCTGTCTAGGGTCCCATTCCCAGGGTTACGGGAAGACCACATCGGTATGAAAGGCGGAGAGGATGGACCTCGGTACGGTAATCATAACGTAGGTGGCAACCCTTTCTTTTAGGGATGTTATAAAAGACTAAAGCTGTTGCCTTACAGTATGGCGTTGGATCGTCAAAGGCTAGAGGAGAAAAACCTTGATAAAAAAATCCTGGCCCTCCAAGTAGGGGGTTGAGGCATTAGACTGGTTCTCTAATACTTTTAAAACAAAGATATTACCAAAAAGCCTAAACAAAGCCTCGGAGCAATGGACTGAAATTCTCGAAGACGAAAAAAGCAAAGACAAAGGACTCTGAATATAGCTACATGGAACGTACAGGGAGTGAACCAAAAGTTGGACATTATTGCAAACGAAGTGCAGAATAGTAAGATAGACATTATTGCACTCACAGATACAAAAAAGAAAGGAACAGGTACAAGTAGTGTCGGTAACTTTGTTCACATATATGGGGAGTAAATGGGCGATAGGAGTTCGGCCTATTTTCCCATGTTAAATCCCATAAGAAAACGCTAAGGTTCAAGTTAGCAAAAATCGGCACCGTCAAGGTCACACGTCTGTATGACGTCACAACTGTCAAAACTTATCTAATAAGTTTGAGGTGATCTGTCAAATGTCAATCTGTTATGTGTCAATCTGTCATACGTCAATATGTCAATCTGTCATACGTCAATCTGTCATATGTCAATCTGGTATGTGTCAATCTGTCAATTTGTGTTCCAAGGTCACACGTCTGTATGACGTCACAACTGTCAAAACTTATCTAATAAGTTTGAGGTGATTTGTCAAATGTCAATCTGTTATGTGTCAATCTGTCATACGTCAATCTGTCATATGTCAATTTGTCATACGTCAATCTGTCAAATGTCAATCTGTCATATGTCAATCTGGTATGTGTCAATCTGTCAATTTGTGTTCCAAGGTCACACGTCTGTATGACATCACAACTGTCAAAATGTATATAATAAGTTTGAGGTGATCTGTCATATGTCAATCTGTCATGTCTGAATCTGTCAATAAGGCGCTGACTGTGACGTAGCACGGCACCCCGACACAAAATATGATTCCGGAACGTACCAACAACTAATCTAATCGTGTCATTGACTGAACTTACACATTATGATCCGATTATTTACCATCTCTTTTTAAACTAATGTATTAGTAAGGGCGCTTAATAATATTAAACTCACATGAGTTTAATAACTAAACATTGGTCTACTCGTTTTATTTACTAAACTCACACATTGTCATCCAGCTACTTACTCTCTCTTTTTAACTCAAAGTAGTGGGACGGCGCATCCAATCTAAAACAGTCATGCCATTTTGGCAATCAACGTCAATGAATTTTCTGATGCACACAGTGGGCTCGCAGATCTAATTTTTGGCCAAAAAGGGTTAAATTAAAAACATACTGAAACTTCTTAATACCTTTACAAAAAAGAGTAGATAGTCCAGCAGGCCTTCAAAAAACTATGATTTATTTGACGTAACTTTCAGTTATTTTTTAGAAGTGTCATTTTTCCTTTCAAAGGAACGCGTTAAAGTACCATATTTGTATGGCGGTTTGATCCAGATTTTAAGCCATTTTACGACAATATTTTATGTTGTATACAATTCGCATAAAATAAATCTTGTAAAAAAAGGTAGGGGAAAGGGGGGCAAAATGGGGTACGCGGGTAAAACGTGATATCGCAGTTTTAAGTAAATTGCGCAAAAATAAAACCTTTTAATATCAGATGTTTTATCCCTATAACTGGTTCAACTCTCTGCAATATGATTGGTGCCGGTCGGCTGAGCTTAAGTTGGTTTTTGCTCAACATGTGATGTTGTGCGCTGTTTATTGTAGAAATAGCTTGCGCATTTTGTGACAGTAAGTACATTTTTTACAAACTTTTAAAAATTTTGTTTATATTGAACGATTAGTGGGTTTATGTATTATTCATAATTAAACGCATCGCCCGTAAGATTATTCCTTTACTATGTATGATTTTTGTTTGAATTTAACTGGTTTTTTGGGCCAATATGGGGTTTTTTCATGGGGGCAAAATGGGGTACCTTGTTATACCTAGTCCCCTATACCCCCAAAAAATCACTAAAACTCGTATTTTATGTTGTCTTTGCAAAAAATTAACGCAAAATTCGTGTAGGAGAGTCGACAGCGATGACTTGGTCGTTGTAATTCTTTATAAATTTTGTAATTACTAAATTTAATTATTATAAATGTATTTACAATATATTACAACTTTTTATTTTTTAAATAAGTATTTTTAACTTGTTTATTATTTTAATAAATAAGACTGGTCTTACAAAAATATTGATTTTATATTACACAACCGCCCCGCCCGTTTCGCCACTTAGGCCTTCCATTTTACCAAAGGCAACTTCTTACAAAACTAAAAATAAAAGTATGATTAAGTTCTGAATCGTTTAAACTGAAAACTAGAACTTAAAGATAACGTATCTAGCCAACGTAATTTCAACGCACTGGTGACCATTTAATAGGAGAAAAGGGCCTATAAAATTAAGTATCCCATTTTGCCCCCCTTTCCCCCAATTAGACTTTCTACCTGTACATTTTGATTCCAATTTTGATGTGTAGACAGGTCCGACAATGGTTTTTGCTAGGCATTTCTGAAATTCTATAAAAATATAGATTTCTTATAAATGTTGGACAAAAATTTTGCTTCCCTCATCAACCATGTTTTTAAAATTTTTATTTTTATAAAAAGTATGTATACATATTTTTCAAAAATTGTACTTTAAAATCTGCTGCTACAAAGGTTTTTGTCTATTATTTTTAAAGCACTTTAGGCTAAATTAAACAAATAAATATTAAAAAATATATATTAATAAAAAATATAAATAATGTACTTAACTATATACTAATTTCAAAAATCAAATAAAAATATGGTCACTCCATTTAATATAATAAAAACCAACTGCAATATCTCAAAAACCAAAAATTACAGATAAAATTAACTTTTACAGGTGGATTGTTTATGAAAGACGAATTAGGTAAAAAAGCTTTTAAGGTAAACGGTTCTATTTTAAATCATCAGCAGTTTACCAAACCTGACTTTTAACAAACTAGTATAAAAAAGTGGACGCTTTAAAAATATTTATTTTGTTGCACTTAAAAACAAATTTTTCTAGAAAAATCATTCTTATTTGATTATGCAGTCATTAAACCTGCAGGTTCTGATCCGCTACAAAGTCAGGGTTACGTTCGTATTATTTTCTAGTTTTTGGTAGAGCCAAAACATAATAATACCGTTTAACTTTTTTTAATATTTTTAATTTTTAGTTTGATTTTTAGCTTATGTTAGTTAGTTATGTAAACTCCTCATCCTTTTCAACGCAGCTTTTTTCCACATTACACGGTGAGCTTTAACCTTAAATAATCTAACTACTAGGTTCAACACAAATCGGTTTATAAATATAGGATAGTGTATAGGATAAAGATTTTGGGTCCGCCGTGCAAGTTTTTTTTTGTTTAAGTAAAAAATAATAATAAGCGACGTTAAACACCGCAGAGTTCCAGATTTAATACATATCGGTTCATAAATGTAAAAGTTCTCCATTTCGGATCCGCCATAATATTTTTTCTAGGTTTGAGTGAGAAATCTATCGGCTTTATACACCCAAAGTTCCAATTTTGATACATATCGGTTCACAAATAGAAAACTGCCCTTTTGGATTCGTCATGTAATTTTTAAGTTTGATTTCATAATTATACTCAACGACTTTAGACACGCCAAGGTTCCAAATTTGAAACCTACTGGTAAATAAGTTTTTTTTTAATTAGGTCAAAAATCACATTTAGCGAATATTAACTAAATTTCATACTTACCGGTTCATAAATAGAAAACTTCGCCATTTTGGATTCGCCAATTTGATTGATAATTACTTCTTTCTCATTTCAAAACAAAATATTGTGACAAAACGTATTTTTCTAATTTTGGTCAAAAATCAGATCCGGGAGCCCACTGTGCAGCGCTATGAGTTGGACAGCAATAAAAAATAAGCTGTGCTTTAAAAAGAGATGCAAATGAGTATGTTCCAAAATTACAATTTATGTCGGGGTGCTAATGTCCACCTACGTCACGAGTCAGCGCCTAATTGCAATATGTCTTTACTTCATCATAAGCTGTCTTTTGCCAATTTTTAATGGCTTAGTTTACAAAATGGGTGACCTGAATTTGATATTTGTTTGTTAACCAAAGAGACCTTAGTAAGGAGGATCCCCGCAATACTTGTGAATGATATTTAAAAAGGTTGAGCTAGAGAATTAGTGTGAAAGGGCCTTATTAAATAAATATGTTATAGCCATGTCTGAATGAACGAAGTGTTGGTTAAAAAGATATAAGGCGAAAGTTGTTTGTGGTGTTTAAGACGTGACCAATGCGAGATTTAATAGTGATGTGTGTGTATACTGTGTCACCTATTATGTTACGTAACCCGTGGCTGTAGTTCAAGTTGGGGACCCATACGAAATGTATACCTATTGTGTTACCTAACAAGGTGTAAAATTGACAGAATAGCCAAAAAAATACTGCACTAGCTTATCCTGATATGTTTTAATATAAAAAAGTTGATTAATAATTGTCCCTGTTTGCTAAAAATAAAATCATTTTTAAAAATATTTCTTTGAATTTCTCGACGTGCATGTCCCAGAACTAATGGTACATGGTTAAACTGTAGATTCCTTGGGTCAAAATATTACGATTTAGACATACTTACCTTAGTCCAAAAGTTCGTATTAACCGAGATACAGGGTGTTAAACTTAATTTTTTCAATTCGATTTTAATAACTTTTTTACTAATTAATATTTTTGCAAAAACTAACAAGCGCGTAAGTTTTTTTAAAATTGGTAAGACGATTCCGTTGAAAAATTTGATGTACAGTGTACAGGGTGTTCCTTGGACCACTACCATTGCATAAAAATCAGTATATTTTTTTGTGCCTCAGTGTATACCAGTTTTTTTGTAAAATAATGTTTTTCCCATCCTTTTTATGTAAAAAAGTTTTACTGTTTTAAAGTCGCTCAGAGCAACGGTTTTTGAGTTTTTTGCATGTGAGTGATTTGCCTAATTTATGTATGATACTTTCTTCAATTCTTTCTACTAATTAATAATTTACAGGGTGTTCTCTGGCTCGGTACCGTTACTTTAAAATAGGTCTAACTTTTTTGTTCCTCGGTGTATACAAGATTCTATAAAAAACATTAATTTTTTAATTTTTTTTAAGTTAAAAAGTTATAGTGTTTAGATGTCGCTTAGTGCAACGGTTTTTAAGATATTTAAATTATAAGTTTTTATTGTATGCGTAAAAGATTTTTGTTTAAATTCTTACCTACTTCATACATATTAGCTATAATCAATAATTGTTTATAGCATTTTAAGATTGGATGTTTTCTTAAGAAATATTAAGTTAAAATATATACAGGATGGTTCTTGAATTATCATAACTTTGTTAAAACAATTGTAAGTTATTGTCCGTTATTACAACTGTGTAGGGCGATGTTTTTAATGAGGAACAAACTTCTTCGTATTAATGTTTTTAAAAATGGTAAGTACGTATACTTTATTAATTCAACTATTTTTTTATTGTTTTGAAAAAAAATTATAATTATTAATAAAAGTAATATTTTATTTTTTATTTAAAAAAAATATAAAATTTCTTAACCATGGCGCTCTCAGCAACAAAGTTCAAATTTTAAAATTGACAAATAGTAAATCAAACTTAAAATTGTTTATTATAGTAGGCTTTGAAAATAAAAAACAATAAAATCCAATAAAGTTGCTGTCTGCGTCTATTCTGTCAAACTTTCTTAAAACTACAGAACTGTTTGTAAAATGACTTAATAATTAAAATCATATTCTGTTTAAAATCCTGCTTAAGTATACCCCGAGGCACCAAAAAAATACACTGATGATTTTAATGCAATGGTAGTGGTCCAAAGAGCACCCTGTACATTGTACATCAACTTTTTCAACGGAATCATCTTGCAAATTTCAGAAAAACCTACTTGCTGGTTAGTTTTTGCACAAATATTAATTAGTAGAAAGAATTGAAGAAAGTATCATACATAAATTAGGCATTTCAGTCACATGCAATAAAAACTTTAAATGCAAAAATCTCAAAAACCGTTGCTCTGAGCGACTTTAAAACAGTATAACTTTTTTACATAAAAAGGATGCAAAAACCATTATTTTACATAGAAACTGGTATACACCGAGGCACAAAAAAAATACAGTGATTTTAATTCAATGGTAGTGGTCCAAGGAACACCCTGTACATTGTACATCAAAATTTTCAACGAAATCGTCTTGCCAATTTCAAAAAAAATTACACGCTGGTTATTTTTTGCAAAAATATTAATTAATAAAAAAGTTATTAAAGAAAATCGAATTGAAAAAATTAAGTTTAACACCCTGTATCTCGGTTAGTACGAACTTTTGGACTAAGGTAAGTGTGGCTAAATCGTAATATTTTGACCCAGGAAATCTACAGTTTAACTATGTACCATTAGTTCTGGGACACCCTGTATATATATATACATATCCCTTTTCACTGTTAATGTAGTTAAAGAATAACCTTATGACCCCTCATATCTTTCTGTTTTAACTAATTAGCAAGGAGGAAAAGTAATATGATGCAATATATAATGCAGTTGGTTATTTATATGGTGTGACGCAATTATATTTGATAAAAATGGCAATATTTAATTTTTTATTTTCTTAAAATGGTTGTAATGATCGTCAAGAATATTGCAAACGTATTGAATGTTAATATTTCAGAACCACTAAAACCGCATCAAAATAATTATTAATTTTAATATCTATTGGAAAAACACACAAAAACAAAGGCTAAAATCCTCCCTCAAAAAGTACCAAAAGGCATAATAAAATAAAATAAAAATAAGGGTATATAATGAAAGATCGCTATCAGCTGGGAGTAGCAATACTTTTTATGCTATTTGCGCATGTTTTGCGTTGACAGTTTCTGAGAAAAACGTAATTCGGTGAACTGCGCAACTATCATTTGGTCCTTAATAGTTTTTCGCTAATTTCTCAGCACCTATTGAACCGATTTGAGAAATTCTTTTTTTATTGGATTAATATGTCTAACTTGTATTAAATTTAAAGGAACAATAGATCACCCAAAAGGGCCTTAATAGTTGTTTGACTACTTTCTCAGCACCTACTAAACCGATTCAAGAAATTCTTTTTCTATTGCATTGGTGTGGCTTAACTTGTACTAATTCTTAAGGAGATCTAGATCAATGAAAAGGGTCTTTATATTTTCCACTAATTTCTCAACACCTATTGAACCGATTCGAGAAATTCTTTTTTTATATTGGATATGTCTAACTTGTATGCATTATTTAGAAAGAGAAAGGTCGATCAAAATGTTTTTGTTTATTTTGCAGGACAGATTTCAAAAATTATTCTTTTATTAGATTCACAAAAATAACTGAGAAAAAAAGGAATGTAGTTTAGCAGGCAATCAAAAGGATATTAATAAATAAACACACACTAACCTACTATAAGTATTATAATGCATTACGTGTTTCATATACAATTGTAGAAATTTAATAAACAAGCAGTTATGTTTTGTTATGTTATATATTTATTTCCAATAAAGAAACGTTTTACATAGCAAATATATTAAAATAAGAAATAAATAAAGAGAAGCCACTGAAGCCTTCGAGAAGCTTGTGCGTGGCATTTTTCTTTTATAAATTTTAAATTTTAGAATTACAATAGCTGTATGCCCGCAGATAGAAAAACGATAACTGCAGTGAACTGTATATATTTTAATTAATGAAAGCGCGAACAAACATAAATATATTGATACGAAATCACGAAATAATCAAAAGGTACATAGTTAATTGCTGGTACCACACAACGGAAATCAGAAACAAAGCACTCACCAGTTTGCAGCCAATTTCTCCACGTTTCAGGGGCCCCTTTCTGGATCTAAGGATGGCACCACGTAGCTGAAGGGCTGAAGTTTCTAGTTCTATGCTTCAGTACACCAAAATCGAGCACTTTCAAGTGTAGAAATTTGTAAATGTTGGAGAAAGTAAATTAACACGCCATTTTCTCGAATCGGTAGAAAAGGATCTGACTGATTGTTGGTGCGCATGTCGAAATGCGCGAAAATGTACTCTGTCCGTCATCCAATTGTGTGGTTTTAAAATTAAAAACAACCGCGAAATTTAGCGGGAGCTAACATAACTGCCCTCCAAAACACACAGTTTTAGAATCTCAACCGGACAGATATAGATATAAGAAAAATGATCTATCGATAAATATAAATGAATGAAAACAGATAAGTATCGTAAGTTTATTTAGAGGTAACGAAACCTGAACCGAACCGAACCAAAAACAAACAAACAAAAATTCAAAAAAAAAAATAAAAATAAAGAAAAACCTATTGTAATACCCGGTAATAGGTAGAAAAATGAAAATAAGTTTTAATTCGGCAAGAGGCACAGTTTTACAACTGGCCGCTTGTAAACACCGGTAGCCGTTCGTACCGTCGCAACACGCACTTGACCGTCTCCGCCGGGATGCAGTTCGATGACCCGACCGACTGGCCATTTCAAAGGTGATTGGATGTGATCACTCGTTATGATAACCAAATCATTTAATTTGATATTTGGGGACGAATCAGCCCACTTGTGTCGCTGTTGTAGCGTATGCAAATACTCTACAGAATACCGTTTCCAAAAATCATTATGTAGTTTTTGGATTATTTGCCATCTCGAGAGCCGATTTAGGGGAACCTAGGACAAATCTGACTCCGGAATTTCTGAATTAAGGGGTTCAAGGGTCAAAAAATGCCCAGGGGTAAGAGGTTGAAGATCGTGTGGGTCTGAAGAGGCAGGAGATAAAGGGCGACTATTAAGTACAGCTTCTATGCGACATGTAAGGGTGGACATTTCCATGATGGACAACTTCTGGTCGCCGACAACTCGAACAAAGTGAGTTTTAAAACTTTTGACGCTAGCTTCTGCCAGGCCATTGAAATGTAGACTGAGAGGAGGTCCTAGATGCCAACGAATAGAAAGTCTGGTGGACGCACTTCTTGCGTAATCAAGTAATTGGTTACGAAACCCTATAAAATTACTGCCCTGATCTGACCAGCATTGTGTCACGCTTCCACGTCTGGAAATGAATCGATACAAACCCTTCGGTGGACAGTTCCATGGTTAATTCCAAATGCACGCAATGTGTGGCCGTACAGACAAACACACAGACATACGATTTGAAAGCTTTACAACCACGGTAACGATGAGGAATCACATAGAAAGGTCCACAAAAGTCGATAGCTACACTCGAAAAAGGTTTAAGTTGATTGATTCGATGAGCGGTCAATAGGGTTTAGTGTTGATTCTAAAACGTTGCAAGCACTTGGATATGATTCTTTGAATTGCCCGTCTGGCAGATAATATCCAAAATTGCTGTAAAAGCAGATTATGTAATGTTTTAAACCCAGGATGAAGGTATTGTCGATGAGTGGACTCGATAAGAAGAGTAGTTAAACGATGGTTACTCGAAAGTAAGACGGGGTATTTTGCAGAATAAGACAAAAGGTCAGATTTTTGTAATCTGCCACCGACTCTAATGATATTATTTTCATCAAGAGAAGGTGAAAGTTTTCGAAAAGGTTTCGGTATTGGTTTATCCTTAGATAACGCGGAAAAAAGCTCAGAAAAACAAGAACCTTGAACGCGTTTGATAAGAAGGTATAACGCACTTTGCATCTCACCGGTGGTAGGAAAAACAATATTTTCCAAAATAATTTTTTGGTCCGGTGGATTGGTGGTTTTTTGATAGGAATGGTTTTGAAAAAGATTAACTATTCGGAGGACATAACAAATGATACGTTGAATTTTTGATATAGATGAATATTTGATAAGAAGCTGATCTAAGAAGTTAACGTCAATTATCGCATTGCAACAGACCTTTGGCTTTTCCGCCAGATTAATATCTCCGAAATCAATCGGCATTTTTGACTTATGAAAATCGGGCCATTCGTTTTCGGGAGACCACAAAAACGACGGTGCGTTCCACCACATGTCATGTGAAATGAGCTGTGAAGGGGTGGCCCTCGTGACGCAATATCGGCTGCATTTAAAGCAGAAGGAATGTAGCGCCATGAGTTTGAGGGACTGATTTCTTTGATTCTACTGACTCGATTTCCAACAAAGGTTTGCCAGCGATTAGGAGGGGATGAAAGCCAGTGCAATACGACTTGCGAATCACAGAAAGTAACGATATTTGTAAAAGTTATTTTTCCTTCATAGCTAGATAAGACGAAATCAATTAATTCGCTTAAAAGAAATGCGCCTAGGAGTTCTAGCTCAGCCAAAGTTTGTGACTTTATAGGCGCGACCCTAGATTTTGCAGAATTTAGAGAAACAGATATATTGTTTTCCTCTTCTACACGAAAATATACGACGCCTGCGTAGCCTCGAATTGAAGCGTCACAGAAGCCGATGATTTGACAGGTATTGGTTTTTGACAGTTTGATTTGTCGGGGTAATTGCAAATTGGAAAGAAGCAGGAATTCAGAACGAAGTTTGTTCCAAGAGTCGATGATAAAAGAATCTGGTTCTTCGTCCCAGCCTATTTTCGATATCCACAACTGTTGCAAAATAAATTTTGCTTGTAGCAACAAGGGACAAAGAAAACCTAAGGGATCGAAGATTGTTCCTATGATAGATAAAATCGAACGTTTAGTTGGGGGTTTGTTCTTCATTCGGCATTGATAAGAAAAAATGTCGTTTTTTGGATGCCATTGAAGGCCTAAAACTTTGATAAAGTGTGGTTCATCCTTGTCAAAAGAGAGAGGCATTTGACGATCGGATTCTGGCAATGTTGCCAATAACTCAGGAGAATTGGTTGCCCATGTTTTAAGTTCAAATCCTCCCGACTTCAACAAATCATTGAGTTCCGTTTGAAGAGAAAGAGCTTCAGAATGCGAAGGGCTAGTTCCCAAGATATCGTCGATGTAAATTGACGTTTTTAGAACAGTACCAGCCATAGGAAAACGTTCCTTTTCTCTCTCTGCCAGCTCATTTAATGTACGCATGGCTAGAAAAGGTGAGCATGTCATGCCAAAAGTGACAGTAGAAAGTTCCCACACTGAAAGTGGGAGAAAACCTCCACAATATCCTTTGATAAGGACGGTGATAAGGATTGATAAGGACTTGACGGAACATCTGTTTGATATCAGCAATGTAGGCAATAGGATTAAGACGAAACGTAAGGAGTAAAGAAGCAATATCCTTTTGAAGTTTCGGTCCAGACAACAACGTGTCATTGAGACTAATATTCTTTGGGGTGACTGCCGAACAATCCCAGACTACCCTTAATTTTGTACTTAAGCTTTCCGGCTTTAGTACGCAATGATGTGCCAAAAAACATGATACGTCGACTTTTGGTTGACTAGATAAAACTAGACTCATATGATTAGAATCGATATAGTCTTGCATGAAACTTGAATAGGCAGTGTACAGATCAGGATTTTTGAGTAATCTATTTTCTAGAAGTAAAAATTTACGATAAGCTTGCGGATAAGTATTTCCTAGGTCAGGGTTTATTTTATCTTTAAACGGAAGATCTACCATGAATCTACCGCTCGGTTGTCGTACGACACTCGCAGTAAATATTGATTCCGCTTGTTTTTCCTCCTTTGATAAGATTTGTTTTTTAGGCAAATGCTCGATTTCCCAAAACCTAGGGATAATGACCTCCAAAGGAGGTGAATGACTCGTTAAAAAACAACTGGTTCGTTCCGTAAGACTACCTACTTCGTCCACTTTTCCCATGGCGACCCAGCCAAAGATGGTTTCAAGGGCTGAAGGTTGCCCTATTTGTCCAAGAACCCTGCCCTCCTTGAATATCTGTGCGAATAGCTCGCAACCAATAACTAGGTACACAGGTCTAGATTTGAAATAAGATGGGTCGGCAAGTTTAAGGTTTTCCAAGTGTTTCCACTGATTATCGTTCAAAGTGAATGTAGGCATATTGGAACATAGTGGTGGAACAACAATTGCTTCGAAATTAAGTAAAGGAGTGACCTGTCCTTGTGGCTTAATGTGACATTGAACGAGCCCTTTGGAAGTAAAAGAAGACATTTGATTTAATCCGAATATTTCAGTGGTGTAACTTCGCCTAGGAAGATTAAGACGTCGAATACACTTTTCACTGATGAATCCTGTCTGTGATCCAGAATCAAGCAGTGCCCTTACAGGTTGAAAATTTCCGCAACCGTCCATAAGATCTATTATGGCGGTGCATAAAAGAAAGGTACATGAAGGTCCTGAGGTATTTAATGACACATGAAGATTATTGACAGGTGGTGTGTGAATGACAGGACTAGTATCTTGGCTTCCAGACTCTTTATTAGTTTCTAAGATATGAGTTAAAGTGTGGTGCCTTTTACTATCGCAAGTCCTGCATGAATATTTTGATTTGCACGAGTCTACCCCATGCGAGGGATGAAACACGCTAGACATAGTTTTTTCTGCTTGACGAAAGATAGGCGCTCGATAGGCGAGAGGTCAAGAAATGTTTGACATTTCGAAAGCACGTGACCTTGATTACACCGGAAACATTTTATTCCCGTACTTGAATTAGTTGAGGTGCCAGCCAGTCCTATAAAAGGCGAATTGGATGATTTATAGGTAGGCTTTTGCCCAAACTGATTTTCCATAGAATTTGAATTTTGATAGGTAGGCTTTTGCCCAAACTGATTTTGCATAGAATTTGATTTTTGATAGGTAGGCACCTTTTTGGGTGCTGTTGATTGAGGAAGTGATTCCAAAACTTTACATCTTTTTTCTAGAAATTGAAAAAGTGACTGAAAAGTGGGAATTTCGGTATTAGTATTGGCGTGACTCATTTCGAAATTTGAACGCGTCGGAATATCCAATTTTTCTAACAAAATAAAAAAAATAATAAAGTCCCAACTGTCAACGTCAAAGCTAAGTGATTTTAAAATTTCTAGTGATTCTGAAAAGGTGTCAATTAAATTACGCAATTCTTTAGCTGATGTGCTTAAAGCATCATTTGCGAGGTCTCGCTTGTTTTGATATCTATTGACTAATTTGTCGTAAGCAATTTTATAATTTTGATCAGATAAGCTAATCCCTGATATCAATTTTAAAGGCTCATCCTCGAGATATGAAAATAAATATTGAAATTTTCGGACGTTACTTAGACTTTGATTTTGATCTATAATGTTATTAAAAAGATCGAAAAAGCTTGGCCATAATTTTTTATCACCTCGAAATATGGGGAGTTTTGGAGTTTCGTTTTGTCGAACATAAGATTCAGAAAAGGATGGAGCCTCAACCGGAAATATTTCAGAGTAAACCCCTTTACACGCATAAAAATATTTACGAGCTTCTGAAAGCATCGCATCTTGCGTTTTAAACTCCTCGTCGTCCGAGTCGTCTATCATCATAATGACATCATTATGTGCCAACATGCATTTATCGAAGGTTTCATCCAAATCGGAATACTTCACTTGAAACTCGTTTCTCGCTTTTGCGTCCGTTGCCGCGGTTTGTGAAAACACATAACACTCGGTGATCGCAGATAAAAAACCCTTGCGTTTTTGCACGGCTTTTTTGATAGACATGATTTTTACCTTTGAAATGACGAAATTGTCGGTAGATATACAATTAACGCTAAATTAATGCTTCTGAAATAGAAAAATGACGAATTGTCGAAAATATGCACTAATTTATCGCAATTGATGAAAATTGTTTTAAATATCGAAATGATATGGAACACATCTAATCACAGAAATGTCGGTAAATATATAATTAACGCTAAATTAATGCTTCTGAAATAGAAAAATGACGAATTGTCGAAAATATGCACTAATTTATCGCAATTGATGAAAATTGTTTTAAATATCGAAATGATATGGAACACATCTAATCAGAGAAATGAGAAATGTTGTTTGTTTTGATTGATTCTCGATTTTTGTTTACTGAAGTGACCACGCGGTAGACCCTGCGTTACCATAGCAGCGGACCAAAAACAGGTTAACTGCGCCGAAACCGAAGGTCGAACGATTGGCAAATTCAAGGCCGTGTGGTCGCAAAAATGTGAAAATAATGGCCGACTTATTAATACCGTCGTATGGAGTAAATTTAAATATTTGGTTCGAAGGAACACTTATGTATGCCCGCAGATAGAAAAACGATAACTGCAGTGGACTGTATATATTTTAATTAATGAAAGCACGAACAAACATAAATATATTGATACGAAATCACGAAATAATCAAAAGGTCCATTGTTAATTGCTGGTACCACACAACGGAAATCAGAAACAAAGCACCCACCAGTTTGCAGCCAATTTCTCCACGTTTCAGGGGCCCCTTTCTGGATCTAATGATGGCACCACGTAGCTGAAGAGCTGAAGTTTCTAGTTCTATGCTTCAGTACACCAAAATTGAGCACTTTCAAGTAGAAAAAATTGTTGGAGAAAGTAAATTAACACGCCATTTTCTCGAGGCGGTAGAAAAGGATCTCACTGATTGTTGGTGCGCATGTCGAAATGCGCAAAAATGTACTCTGTCCGTCATCCAATTGTGTGGTTTTAAAATTAAAAACAACCGCGAAATTTAGCGGGAGCTAACAATAACAACACTAAGAAATTAATCCTAAAATACAATAACAACAATATTAATAAAGAATAAGATTAGTTTGGTAATATTTTGCAGAATAAAACCATCAAATTCAATATGTACCTTCGTTGCAAATTATACCCTTTTTATATCACCCACTTTTTCAATTAAAAATTTTAAATCCCAAAGCATCCCTTCATTAATAATCTTTTTTAAAAATGATCGAGGTGTGGATTGTATCCAGATTTTAACTCTTTTTTTAAATTTTCTTTTATTATTAATTCATCTAATCTCTTCCGGTATCAGACGATATACATGTCGCCCAAGAAAAGCAATAGTTCTTTGACCCTTTACTGTTTTAGTTTTTATAGTTTTTACATTTATTTGCATTCTATGTCTTGTATTGTATGTGTGTTCTATTTCTATCAAATTATTTTTGTTTTTGTGTTGATAATTAAGCAATTGTAAAATATATATTTTATTTAAATCCATAAGGCCGCTCTCACTATACAAAGAATCTGTTCCGCACAATCGAGGTTTATTTGACAAAATACTTAAAAATGTGTTTTGAATAATTTGTACTTTTTTTATTGTATTATGAAATGCTGCCCCCCAACTTACAAGTTGTTAAGATAAAAGTAGGAATCCTCTAACCTTTACCTTAGTATTAGGGGTTAGTTGTGATAAAAAAAAATTGATCTGGTTTAATTCTATTCTTACCCATTTAAACTTTTGTGACTTTTAAACATTAAACATACAGGCTCTAAAATAAAAATCAACACAAAGTTAAAATCATGTCTCAAAAAAAGAGGTCTGCAAGAAACGCGCTTTTTGACTCCACACAATAATATTGTACAACATATGTTCCATCTATCTAGCCTTCTTCGATCCATATTTGGATATAGGCCTCCCCCAATATCTTCCACTCTTCTCTGTCTGTCGCCATGTTTATCCATCTAGCTCCTTTATGTCTCTTCAAATCATCTGCCCATCTTTTTTGAGGGTTTTTCCTACTGCTTTTATTTTCCCAAGGTCTCCAGGTTACAATACACATGTTCAATTAATCGTCTTTCTGTTTGATATTATGACCGGAAAATGTCCATTTTAAATTTGCTACTTCTCATGCTTTCTAACCGTGGACTAACATAAAGTGTTCCTTCCGAGCCGAATTATTTTAAATAATAAATCCATACGACGGTATTAATAATTATTTTCACGCCAAGCCAAACAAGGCAGCCGTGAATTTTCGCATCGTATTGAACGAGAGAAAGTCGTGCTCGCACCGAAGGTCGGTGTGGTGCGTGCAGGACACGTGTCTAGAGCGTGGTCATTCAGTAAACAAAGCGAGTAGGAATCAAAACAAACAAAACAAACGTTCAGAAAACAAACAAAACAAACGTTCAGTGGTGTACCATATCATTTCGATATTTAAAACAATTTTCATCAATTGCGATAAATTAGTGCATATTTTCGACAATTCGTCATTTTTCTATTTCAGAAGCATTAATTTAGCGTTAATTGTATATTTACCGACAATTTCGTCATTTCAAAGGTAAAATCATGTCTGTCAAAAAAGCCGTACAAAAACGCAAGGGTTTTTTATCTGCGATCACCGAGTGTTATGTGTTGTCAAAGACCGCGGAAAAGGATGAAAGAGCGAGAAACGAGTTTCAAGTGAGGTATTCCGATTTGGATGAAACCTTCGATAAATGCATGCTGGCGCATAATGACGTCATTATGTTGATAGACGACTCGGACGATGAGGAGTTTAAAACGCAGGATGCGATCCTTTCAGAAGCTCGTAAATATTTTTATGCGTGTAAGGGGGTTTACTCTAAAATATTTCCGGTTGAGGCCCCATCCTTTTCGGGATCATATGTTCGACAAAACGAATCTGAAACTCCAAAACTCAAAGAGTTAGGTATTCCCATATTCCGAGGTGATAAAAAATTATGGCCAAGCTTTTTCGATCTTTTTAATAACATTATAGATCAAAATCAAAGTCTCAGTAACGTTCGAAAACTTCAATATTTATTTTCATATCTCGAGGATGAGCCTTTAAAATTGATATCAGGGATTAGCTTATCTGATCAAAATTATAAAATTGCTTATGACAAATTAGTCAATAGATATCAAAACAAGCGAGACCTCGCAAATGATGCTTTGGGCTCAATTATGAACTCCACCTTAAAGAACGAGTCAGCTACCTAGACACCTTTTCTGAATCCCTAGAAATTTTAAAATCACTTAGCTTTGACGTTGACAGTTGGGACTTTATTATTTTTTTCATTTTATTAGAAAAATTGGATATTCCAACGCGTTCAAATTTCGAAATGAGTCACGCCAATACTAATACCGAAATTCCCACTTTTCAGTCACTTTTTCAATTTCTAGAAAAAAGATGTAAAGTTTTGGAATCACTTCCTCAATCAACAGCACCCATAAAGGTGCCTATATATCAAAAATAAAATTCTATGCAAAATCAGTCTGGGCAAAAGCCTACCTATCAAAATTCAAATTCTATGCGAAATCAGTTTGGGCAAAAGCCTACCTATAAATCATCCAATTCGCCTTTAATAGGACTGGCTGGCACCTCAACTAATTCAAGTACGGGAATAAAATGTTTCCGGTGTAATCAAGGTCACGTGCTTTCGAAATGTCAAACATTTCTTGATCTCTCACCTATCGATCGCCTATCTTTCGTCAAACAGAAAAAATTATGTCTAGCGTGTTTTCATCCCTTGCATGATGTAGATACGTGCAAATCAAAATATTCATGCAGGACTTGCAATAGTAAAAGGCACCACACTTTAACTCATATCTTAGAAACTAATCAAGAGTCTGGAAGCCAAGATACTAGTCCTGTCATTCACACACCAACTGTCAATAATCTTCATGTGTCATTAAATGCCTCAGGACCTTCAGGTACCTTTCTTTTATGCACCGCCATAATAGATGTTATGGACGGTTGCGGAAATTTTCAACCTGTAAGGGCACTGCTTGATTCTGGATCACAGACAGGATTCATCAGTGAAAAGTGTATTCAGCGTCTTAATCTTCCTAGGTGAAGTTACACCACTGAAATATTCGGATAAAATCAGATGTCTTCTTTTACTTCCAAAGGGCTCGTTCAATGTCACATTAAGCCACAAGGACAAGTCACTCCTTTACTTAATTTCGAAGCAATTGTTGTTCCACAACTATGTTCCAATATGCCTACATTCTCTTTGAACGATAATCAGTGGAAACACTTGGAAGACCTTAAACTTGCCGACCCATCTTATTTCAAATCTAGACCTGTGGACCTGGTTATTGGTTGCGAGCTATTCGCACAGATATTCAAGGAGGGTAGGGTTCTTGGACAGGTAGGGCAGCCTTCAGCCCTTGAAACTATCTTTGGCTGGGTCGTCATGGGAAAGGTTGACGAAGTAGGTAGTCTTACGGAACGAACCAGTTGTTTTTTAACGAGTCATTCACCTCCTTTAGAGGTCATTCTCCCTAGGTTTTGGGAAATCGAACATTTGCCTAAAAAACAAATCTTATCAAAGGAAGAAAAACAAGCAGAATCAATCTTTACTGCGAGTGTAGTACGGCAACCGAGCGGTAGATTCATGGTAGATCTTCCGTTTAAAGATAAAATAAACCCTGACCTAGGAAATACTTATCCGTAAGCTTATCGTAGATTTTTACTTCTAGAAAATAGATTAATCAAAAATCCTGATCTGTACACTGCCTATTCAAGTTTCATGCAAGACTATATCGATTCTAATCATATGAGTCTAGTTTTATCTAGTCAACCAAAAGTCGACGTAACATGTTTTTTAGCACATCATTGCGTATTAAAGCCGGAAAGCTTAAGTACAAAATTAAGGGTAGTCTGGGATTGTTCGGCAGTCACCCCAAAAAATATTAGTCTCAATGATACGTTGTTATCTGGACCGAAACTTCAAAAGGATATTGCTTCTTTACTCCTTACGTTTCGTCTTAATCCTATTGCCTACATTGCTGATATCAAACAGATGTTCCGTCAAGTCCTTATCAATCCTTATCACCGTCCGTATCAAAGGATATTGTGGAGGTTTTCTCCACATGACCCACTTTCAGTGTGGGAACTTTCTACTGTCACTTTTGGCATGACATGCTCACCTTTTCTAGCCACGCGTACCTTAAATGAGCTGGCAGAGAGAGAAAAGGAACGTTTTCCTATGGCTAGTACTGTTCTTAAAACGTCAATATATATCGACGATATCTTGGGAACTAGCCCTTCGCTTTCTGAAGCTCTCTCCCTTCAAACAGAACTCAATGATTTGTTGAAGTCGGGAGGATTTGAACTTAAAAAATGGGCAAGCAATTGTCCTGAGTTACTGGCAACATTGCCAGAGTCCGATCGTCAAATGCCTCTCTCTTTCGACAAGGAGGAACCCCACTTTATCAAAGTTTTAGGACTTCAGTGGCATCCAAAAAACGACATTTTTTCTTATCAATGCCGAATGAAGGACAAACCCCCAACCAAACGTTCTATTTTATCTATCATAGGAACAATCTTCGATCCCTTAGGTTTTCTTTGTCCCTTGTTGCTACAAGCAAAATTTATTTTGCAACAGTTGTGGATATCGAAAATAGGCTGGGACGAAGAACCAGATTCTTCTATCATCGACTCTTGGAACAAACTTCGTTCTGAATTCCCGCTTCTTTCCAATTTTCAATTACCCCGACAAATCAAACTGTCAAAAACCAATAACTGTCAAATCATCGGCTTCTGTGACGCTTCAATTCGAGGCTACGCAGGCGTCGTATATTTTCGTGTAGAAGAGGAAAACAATATATCTGTTTCTCTCATATCTGCAAAATCTAGGGTCGCGCCTATAAAGTCACAAACTTTGGCTAGGCTAGAACTCCTAGGCGCATTTCTTTTAAGCGAATTAATTGACTTCGTTTTATCTAGCTATGAAGAAAAAATAACTTTTACAAATATCGTTACTTTCTGTGATTCGCAAGTCGTATTGCACTGGCTTTCATCCCCTCCTAATCGCTGGCAAACCTTTGTTGGAAATCGAGTCAGTAGAATCCAAGAAATCATTCCCTCAAACTCGTGGCGCTACATTCCTTCTGCTTTGAATGCAGCCGATATTGCGTCACGAGGGGCCACCCCTTCACAGCTCATGTCACATGACATGTGGTGGAACGCACCGTCGTTTTTGTGGTCTCCCGAAAACGAATGGCCCGATTTTCATAAACCAAAAATGCCGATTGATTTCGGAGATATTAATCTGGAGGAAAAGCCAAAAGTCTGTTGCAATGCGATAATTGATGTCAACTTCTTAGATCAGCTTCTTATCAAATATTCCTCTATATCAAAAATTCAACGTATCATTTGTTATGTCCTTCGAATAGTTAACCTTTTTTCAAAACCATTCCTATCAAAAACCCACTAAGCCGCCGGACCAAAAAGTTATTTTTGAGAATATTGTTTTTCCTACCACCGGTGAGATGCAAAGTGCGTTACACCTTCTTATCAAACACGTGCAAGGTTCTTGTGTTTCTGAGCTTTTTTCCGCGTTATCTAATGATAAACCAATACCGAAACCTTTGCGAAAACTTTCACCTTTTCTTGATGAGAATAATATCATTAGAGTCGGTGGCAGATTACAAAAATCTGACCTTTTGTCTTATTCTGCAAAACACCCCGTCCTACTTTCGAGTGACCATCGTTTAACTACTTTTCTTATCGAGTCCGCTCATCGACAATATCTTCATCCTGGGTTTAAAACATTACATAATCTGCTTTTACAGCAATTTTGGATATTATCTGCCAGACGGGCAATTCAAAGAACCATATCCAAGTGCTTGCAATGTTTTAGAATCAACCCTAAACCCTATAGACCGCCCATAATGAGTTCACTTCCCGCTCATCGAATCAATCAACTAAAACCTTTTTCGAGTGTAGCTATCGACTTTTGTGGACCTTTCTTTGTGATTCCTCATCGTTACCGTGGTTGTAAAGCTTTCAAATCGTATGTCTGTGTGTTTGTCTGTACGGCCACACATTGCGTGCATTTGGAATTAACCATGGAACTGTCCACCGAAGGGTTCGTAGGTGCATTCCATCGATTCATTTCCAGACGCGGAAGCGTGACGCAATGCTGGTCAGATCAAGGCAGTAATTTTATAGGGTTTCGTAACCAATTACTGGATTACGCAAGAAGTGCTGCCACCAGACTTTCTATTCGTTGGCATCTGGGACCTCCTCTCAGTCCACATTTCAATGGCCTGGCAGAAGCTGGCGTCAAAAGTTTTAAAACTCACTTTGTACGAGTTGTCGGCGACCAGAAGTTGTCTATCATGGAGATGTCCACCCTTACCTGTCGCATAGAAGCCGTACTTAATAGTCGCCCTTTATCTCCTGCCTCTTCAGACCCACACGATCTTCAACCTCTTACCCCTGGGCATTTTTTGACACTTAAACCCCTTAATTCAGAAATTCCGGAGTCAGATTTGTCCGAGGTTCCCCTAAATCGGCTCTCGAGATGGCAACTAATCCAAAAACTACATAATGATTTTTGGAAACGGTATTCTATAGAGTATTTGCATACGCTACAACAGCGACACAAGTGGACTGATTTGTCCCCAAATATCAAATTAAATGATTTGGTTATCATAACAAGTGATCACATTCAATCGCCTTTGAAATGGCCGGTCGGTCGGGTCATCGAACTGCATCCCGGCGGGGACGGTCAGGTGCGTGTTGCGACGGTACAAACGGTTACCGGTGTTTATAAGCGGCCAGTTGTAAAACTGTGCCTCTTGCCAAATTAAAGTAATTTTAATTTTCTACCTTTTACCGGGTATTACAATAGGTTTTTTTTTGAATTTTTTGTTTGTTTGTTTTGCCTTTTTCGGGATTTCGTTATCTCTAAATAAACTTACGATACTTGTCTGTTTTCAGTCATTTATATTTATCGGTCGATTCTTTTTCCTATATCTATATCTGTCCGGTTGAGATTCTAAAATTGTGTGTTTTGGAGGGCAGTTATGTTAGCTCCCGCTAAATTTCGCGGTTGTTTATATATTTCTAAAACCACACAATTGTATGAAGGGCAAAGCGCATTTCGCGTATTTGGACATGCGCATCAACAACCAGTGAGATCCTTGTCAATCGCCTAGAGAAAATGGCGTGTTAATTTCGTTCTCCAACTATTTCAAATATCTACACCTGAAAGTGCTCGATTTTTGTGTACTGAAGCATAGAACTAGAAACTTCAACCCTTCAGCTACGTGGTGACATCATTAGATCCAATCAGGGGCCCCTTGGAATGTGGAGAAAGTGGATGCAAAGAGGTGAGTGCATTTGTTTTGATTACCGTTCTGTGCCCCCAATATTTTACCTATGGACGTTTTGATTATTTCGTAATTTCATATCAATATTTATGTTTGTTCGCGCTATCATCAATTAAAATTTATACAGTCCATTGCATTTAACGTTTTTCTAACCGTGGACTAACATATGAGTGTCTTTATAATTAATGTTGCAAGATTCGTGAGCAGCACCGCGATAGTTGTTATTGGGGATCAGGTGGTTATGATCTCTAACTTTTTAATCAGCAGGAGTAATTTTTTTTTCGCATTTATGGCAAAGTGTAGCTCTTTGTTGCTCAACTTCCTGCATCCATGTCATATCAATATCGAAAGAGCACCAAAAGACGTTTGCCAAGTCTTCTGCTAGACTGTTCATTTCATCAGCAAACCACTGCATGCAATCCAAACCTCGGTATGAACGGTAAAAACTTAAAGAGTCGTCATAGCTACATTTTAGGTAATAGCCAACAGCTGCAGGTATATGATGTTGGTTTATCTGAGGTTTTTTGGGATCATTTGTGGGTTTAAGCACACTCTCCAGATCAGCGTAAACTACGAATGGGACTTTCTCCTTGTTTTTAAAGTTCGTAAATTTCAGTGTATTTTTTCCTGGTTCAGGCATCTTGATTGCAGTTTGATTGATCTTCAAACAATCTTCGATATGTTTACCAAGTTTCTCAGCGGTCACAGAAATTTTTTTCACCATGTGCTTTACTGAGTTGACTGGAGAGAAGGCGAGATAAATTCTTGATCTAGACATAGTGGTATCGCACGGGAGTCTCAACGTCATCGTATCGATCTTGAATCATTAAGAGATTAACATGACGGTCTTTCTTATTTTTCGTTAGATAGGTAGGAAGTGTTTTCAAAACATTTTCGTTTTTTTGAAGAATATAGATATTTACCGATACATTATTTTGTTGCTCAAAATTTGAAAAATCTGCTTAAAAGTCATTGGGAATTGTATTCCTTTTAATTTAAGAACTGATGAGTAGTGGGGATATGAAGTTATTAAATCAGAATTTCTTCTACCTACAGGATATAAAGCGGACGTAACAGCCCAAGCATAACAGGCGTCATCATCATTTTTAACATTAATGCATGCTTGCTTTTTTTTAATCTCAGCAGGTAAATCAATAAATGAAGAGCCTAACTGCGGCGTGTATTTATTTATATTTACTCCCAAGTTAATAACCTTCTTTAATGCCCAACCACTATCTCGCTCTTGGAATTCTTCAAGTTAGTATCTCTATAGATGGCTGAGTTCGACGTGGTGAAGTACTTATACTTTTTATGTATACTATCACCCTTTATCACCTCGAATTCCTCGCAAAAAGCTGCATTAACCTTTACAGTTTCATCCTTTTTAAGAGCGTTCTGGATACGTCTTACAAAAATAGCTTTGCAGTCAATAAAAAAAGCTCTAGGGTCTTTATGACTCAGGTTTGTAATGGCCGCCGTGCGAATTCTAGAAGCAAAAGCTGATTCAAAATCATCCCAGCGGACTCTATCTTGGGCAGTTTGCTTCCTTGGTAAAATAGTAGAGTTTAAAAGCGCGTAAAAGGCTTCTAGAACCGATTTTCGTGTGCACTTCATTGCTAAAATGTAAGACACAATTTAAATCATTTCTTACACCCTAAGAATGCAAAATCGACTGGTCGTCCAAAAATCGTCGTGTGCAGGGGGTGGTGGGAGTAGTTTTTCCAAAAATTTGGAAAAAATTTGTTTTGCATTTTTTGAATTTATAAAGTGTGCTCATAACTCCACCAAAAGCATATAGTAATATTACTATCAGAAACATTTATTTTTCAATGTTGAAAATATCGTTCCCAATGCTTTTATATGGAGATCCCTATTAAACAAGTGCTCGCCCTGAAAACGCGTATTTATAATAATGTATAACTTGTTATAACTCGAGAACCCTTCGCTTAATCAAAAAAACACCTTTCTTAAACTTTGTATATCAAAGATCAGGGATCACAATGATTTTTGAAAATTG
Organism: Aspidapion aeneum; assembly: GCA_963576565.1. Classification (NCBI taxonomy): domain Eukaryota; kingdom Metazoa; phylum Arthropoda; class Insecta; order Coleoptera; family Brentidae; genus Aspidapion; species Aspidapion aeneum. The sequence goes on from OY755040.1 coordinate 109,978,838, forward strand.
TCAATCGGTCGCATAGTTTTTTTTTTAAAGTAGCAAAGAGTGAAGCCATGACACGACGAACGCGGCAGACACTGACATGCGACGAAGGGTCAGACATTTTACAAATGCACGGCGGGCCAGGCGAAACGCGACTCTACGTCTTGAGACAAGTCGAGACACACACAAGTTCGTTTTTCGTTTATCTCTCGCGGTTACAGATGTTTAAGTTACTTACTTGGTTTTTTGCTTGTGAATTGCGTTATGTATAAATGTTGTGCTTGTGTGATTTGGCCGTGAAGGGCCAAATATTAAAGGCTAGGCGTGAAGAAAAGGGAAATTTAGTTCTATATTAGAATGTGACTCTCGGCCCTACGGGCCTCCAATTTATTTCTAACTCTCGCCTCCCCCCCCCCCCCCCCCGAAGTGGACAATTTTTTTTAAATCAAGCTTTTAGGGTACCTCCCCCTCCACTTTTTTCAAAGTTGTGAAAAACAAAAATTTTTTCTATAAGAATCATAGCAATGTTGGTTTTATTGAGAAAACCAAAAACCAAATCGGAATCGGTTTAGTTGTTTTTGAGATATCAGCGTTTGTATGTAAAACTTTGAAGGGTCATATCTCAAACTATTTTTTTGCTCGACTTCCGGTGACTTGACAGCCCTTGACTGAACCTATTTCTATGGTAAAAATATTAATTTGTGGCTTTAGATGTCACCCACTTAGTGCATTGACGCGCAATAGGTCCCTGCGTTTTTAAAAAACAGCATTATTTTAAATTTCAATTATTTGCCTATATCTCGAGACGTCAAAATGAAAAATTTATAATAACTTTATCGATATGGCCTACGAAGATCTATAAACATCAGAGAAAAAAATTTGATTAGTTTGTTACTTTTTGAGTTTTTGCCAAAGAACCATCAAAATTTGCCAAAAAGTGGTGCTACTTTAAAGTGTCATATTTTAAGACGCCGACAATAAATTTTCATTATCTCGACGGCGACAGATGCGTCCGTTAAAATTGTGTCTGCCAGGTGTAAACTAATTACGCTATGTCAAATTTTCTGTTTTGACATATTATGCCTATAGCGGGGAGTGGGGGGCTTAAATCAAAAGTCTCGATTCTAATATAGTATTTAACGGGAGGCGCGTAGTTTCCCTTTCAAATATGAATTAAATATAAAAAAACCTTAAATTGGTTATATTTTGACAATTTATATCTCAGAAACGATTTTGCTGCATCACTTCCGGTGACTTGACAGCCCTTGATTGAACCTATTTCTACGATAACAAAATAAATTTATGTGGCTTTAGATGTCACCCACTTAGTGTATTGACGCGCAATAGGTCCCTGTGTTTTTCAAAAACAGAATTTTTTTAAATTTCAATTATTTGCCTATATCTCTAAACAGAGACGTCAAAATGAAAAAATTAAAATAATTTTAACGATAGGGCCTACCAAGATCCATAAACATCAAAGAAAAATTTTTAGATTAGTTTTGTACTTTTTGAGTTTTTGTCAAAAAACCATCAAAATTTGCCAAAAAGTGGTGCTTCTTTGAAGAGTCATATTTTAAGACGCCGACAATTTATTTTAATTATCTCGACGGCGACAGATGCGCTATTGTGTAGGCTTGCAAAAAAAAAAACATAGTTTATTACCGTTAAAATTGTGTCTTCCAGGTGTAAACTAATTACACCATGTCAAATTTTCAGTTTTCACATATTATGCCTATAGCAGGGAGTGGGGCGCTCAAATCAAAAGTCTCGATTCCAATATAGAATTTAACGGGAGGCGCGTAGTTTCCATTTCAAATATGGATTCCCGGAGGCCCGTAGGGCCGAGTCACATACTAATATAGTGAATATGGACTCCAGTAGGCCTGTAGGGCCGAGAGTCAAATACTAATATAGAAATAAATTGGAGTCCCGTAGGGCCGAGAGTCACATACTAATATAGAAATAAATTGGAGGACCCCGAGAGTCACATTCCAATATCAAATTTAACGGGAGGCGCGTAGTTTCAATTTCAAATATGGATTCCCGGAGGCCCGTAGGGCCGAGAGTCACATACTAATATAGACATAAATTGGAGGCCCGTAGGGCCGAGAGGCACATTATAATATAGAATTAAACTGGACGCGGGTAGTTTCCCTTTTAAATATGGATTCCCGGAGGCCCGTAGGGCCGTGAGTCACATACTAATATAGTGAATATAGACGACTGGAGGACCGTATGGCTAAGAGTTACATACTAATATAGTGCCGAGAGTCACATTCTTATATAGAACTAAATTTCCCTTTTTTTCACGCCTAGCCTTTTATATTTGGCCCTTCACGGCCAAATCACACAAGCACAACATGTATACATAACGCAATTTACAAGCAAAAAACCAAGTAAGTAACTTAAACATCTGTAACCGCGAGAGTTAAACGAAAAACGAACTTATGTGTGTCTCGACTTATCTCAAGACATAGAGTCACGTTTCGCCTGGCCCGCCGTGCATTTGTAAAATATCTGACCCTTCGTCGCATGTCAGTGTCTGCCGCGTTCGTCGCGTCATGGCATCACTCTTTGCTACTTAAAAAAAAACTATGCGTCCGATTGACATTTTTCAAAAATCATTGTAATCCCTACACAAAGTTTACACAAGGTGTTTTTTTGATTAAGCAAAGGGTTCTCGAGTTATAACAAGTTATAAATTATTATAAATACGCGTTTTCAGGGTGAGCAATTGTTTAATAGGGAACTCCATATAAAAGCATTGCGAACGATATTTTCAACATTGAAAAATAAATGTTTCTGATAGTAATATTACTATATGTTTTTGGTGGAGCCACTTTTTTTCCAAATTTTTGGAAAAACTACCCTCACAACCCCCTGCACACGACGATTTTTGGACGACCAGTCGATTTTGCATTTTTAGGGTGTAAGAAATGATTTAAATTGTGTCTTACATTTTAGCAATGAAGTGCACACGTGGTGACACGATAGAAGCGGCTTTTAACTCTACTAAAAGACCTGAGCCTTGCTTTTGGGCCGCTTTAATTTGGTTCCTGAGACTTCTAACGTTCCGTAGACAAGCTATAATATGTTGCTTTTCTCCCAAATTGCCTGAATTTTTTAATTTTTTGTTCATCCTTTGTATTGCTAGAGTACATTCACGCAATCCTTCTCTGGCTACTTTCTCATTATAGTGTGGTTTTAGAAGCCCCAATATGGCAGCAATATGTCTTACAACATCAGTAAAGACAGACATTTTCTGTAAATAAAAAAAGTTCAATTAACATTAGGCGATATAAATAATAAAATAACGCGCTTGCAAAATATAACCTATCTACCTACCTACTTATTGACTTTACGTCGCGTCTTTTTAAAGAACCACTAAACCTTTTCTCTTCAACGAATTGAAACATAATGAACAAAATGATAAATATCAAGATATATTATCAAAATACAAAACCAAACAGAAATTGTTACCAACAATACCCATGGCTACCAACTTATCAAAAATCACCAACCAAATTTCACTGCTATCAGTGTTACCAACTTAATAGAAATTATCAACCAGGCAATGATACCCACCAAATTTTACTGCTACCAGTGTTACCAACTTACAAATAATCAATAAGTCAATGATAAAGACATCTTCAGAAATTAGAACATACTGTTTAAAAGATTGCATAATTTCAAATACTAAAACAAATAAGAATCATTCATCTTCAAGCTACTGATGTGACCAGTCATGCCTGATATTATGCGAGAGTACATCAGATTAAATATAATTAAATATGCTATTGAAAAGGCATTTATTCGGGCAAATTACTGTGGTGTATGCTTAGCTGCAAGTTTAGTTTTCCATGAATTAGCTGAAAAATATGGAATGAAAACCAAGGTGCAAGTGGGTACTAAGTTATATTAATATGGAATTAAAATTTCACCGCATTTCTGGCTTCAGCACAATAATGTAATATACGATCCAACTATTGCGATAACGCAACATTATCTACCACACAATCTTGCTGTTACTCATAGAAAAGGTGATTTAATATGCGAGACAATGGAAGGTTTTAAAATGTTGGAAATGTTTTATGAATTTGAGAAGACCAAGTTAACAGCTGCTTACTTTGAAAAGGCTCCAAATAACTTAATTAAAGTGCGTGAAAATATTCATCAAATTGTAAGCAAAATAATAAATAAATAGAATAATAAAACTTAAATAACAGTCATATTTTGACTATGTTTGCAAGAGACTTGTACATTCTACAAAATATAATACAAATTATTTATTAGCAAAATAAAAGACAAAGGGTTAAATAAAGATAAACTACATTAAGATCTTTATTAAATGATCAGAACAAATTTTTCAAATGTTAGAAAAATGCCAAGATCATTTGAAGAAGAAGATGGGCTGTGTGGAGCTCAGTAATTCTATACATATTGTAAGCAAAAATTTTTAAACTAAACACATATAATCCAGAAGTATTTCAAACATAATTCAACCGTAGTTCAGATGTATTTAAGATGTACTTCAGCTGTACTTCAGATGTACTTCAGCTGTACTTCAGCTGTACTTCAGCTGTACTTCAGCTGTACTTCACATGTACTGCAGACGTAATTCAGCTATCGTCAGGCGTAGTTTAAACATTATTAACTTATCAATATGTTGCTGTACGGTGTAAATGATAGGTGTTCCTTATTAGAAAGTGTGGAATTAGACAAGGAGGAGCAAACAGAAAATTTTTTAAAGCCATTCTTCCAACCTCAAAAACAAACTGCGCTAAGTTTTGTTCAAGACGATAATGCTTTCAATAAGGGAGATGTGTATGATACGGTTTATGGGCCCCGATATTATAACAATAAGTGGATGCTAGGAAAATATTAATGAATAATGAGAATATTGCTTTAGATGATCACATTTTCAAGAACACTTCGGAGCTTGAAAACTTAATATTATTTAAAGAACCAAAGAACTTTTCACGTCTAGAGCATCAGATCTACAAACAAATATTAGAGCTGAGCGGTGTCCATCGAGATTCCAGAGGGCGTTTAAGAATGCAAGCATGTAAGACTAAATACAAAAATATTATTCGGCCTTTATTTAAAAACAAGACAAAACCTAAATATGATAAAAACATAAATTTGCAGGCGGCACATTTTTATTAAAAACAACACTAGTGCCTAGTCTTAACACCATACTACTTGTTTAAATTACAGTCAGTAGTTACTATATATATTTATATATATATATATAGGAAATATATATAAAAAAATATTTTGTATCCAGGTTTTGAGTCACTCGTGTCCCTAGTCAAAACATATTTCTATGTTTATGCTTCCATTAATACAAAATAAAAATAAAGTTTAAAACTACAAGAAAAACATAAGTAAACTATTTTTTAGCAACTGCTTAAATCCTGGAAAAATTTCGCAGTCAAATCAAGTAATATCATTTAAAAAAAAACTGGTAATAAAATTAGTCCTATTATCAACCATGAGTTTTTGGAAATTGAAAGATGAAGGTAGCGAGACTAAGGGACATTTAGAGGACAAATCAATACTGCTACTCACTTGTCTCACTTATCAATTCAATATGGTTAAGATTTTAGTTTTTTCAGAAAAAAGTATTTCGAAACTTTAGTTAGTTTGAGCATATGTTAAACTGTTATAAACGCAACAAAATTTGTGGTAAATTCTGTTATAACTTAAAAAAATAAAAAAATCGCCCATTATATAAAGAAATACATTTTTATTATATAAGGTAATACTATTCTTAGATGTGAATAGCGTTTTTATATATTTTTCAAGATTTACTTGATAGGTAGGTAGATAGTATTAATTATTAACTGCCAAAAAAATCGGAACAGCGGCAAAAATTCATATATTAAAACAATTCGCTTTGACTCCAACATGTGCCTATAAGTTAGCAAAAGTAAAGAAATATTTTTTGGAGAATCTATGACAACGCTGTATGAAATACAACATACGTATATTTATTCTTTATACATCGAGTACATCTATCGATTTACCAGTGTCGGCGGTAAAATAGTTATTGGATGTAAACAGTAAATACCTAACTCTTAAAAACAAGCAATTAAATTTAATTTACGTCTGAATAGACATATATTTACAATAAAAATAAACATTAATAACATTTTTGAGGTTATATTCTCAAATACGGATGCCAAAGTTTAAAATTATGAGGCTCTGATGATTTTCATATCCCCTAAACTTAGAAGTATTAAAACTCCCAAAGTTTGGGACACCTGAAATATAATTCTCAAAATATCTTTGATTTGTTTGTACTTATGATTTTTATTTAAAAGGTGTTTGAAGGTCAAGCAGTTTCAGAACATTTAATTGAGAAACGAAATTTCTGAATAAAAATGGTCCAATTTCTTTTACAAGATCCGTATTATTTTAATGTCTCTTAAATATTCTTTTACTTTAAAAGTTAAAAAAAATCTGTAAAAACTACCTAAAATTTTTACAACGTCGCATTTTACCATTCAAAAATTATAAGTAGATCTTACAAGATTCAGTCCTTTATATTTTGGTAACATAATAACAGTTTTATTTCTGTCTCTTCAATTGGTTTAAAAAAGAAAAAGAAGGGGTAGCGATATATGAGATTTTAAGTTCCCATAAAGCATAAAGGAGCACTGTTTTATTTTTTCCTTGCATTGAATTTAAAAAGAAAAATAAAAAGGAAATCCCAATCAAAGATTTCAAACTTCGTTACCAAGGAAGTACGTTTTTTAAAATAAATTTAAAGTTTATTGTTTATATACATAATAATAATAATAATAATAATAATAATAATAATATATAATATAGTATAGAAAATAGAACTCACCAAGCGTTGTTTAACAAAGAAACACTGGTTTGTTACCAAATGCCAAATATTGTTCAATAAAGAAACACTTGTTTGTATATGATGTTTTAATTCTGTTTTTCGCTTTTATATATACAAAATGATTAAAAAAATATAACGCTATCTACAAGACACATGTGCATACTTTTTTAAAAATATTTGATAAAGAAGAACAACAATCTATCTGCAAGCTCGTGTAAATTTTTTTACTGATTATTTCAACAGTTATCTCTAAATATAGGAGTAGTAGGGTCAGAGGTTATCTTGTTATTCCAATAAACACTTTTTATAAAGCTGCTACAAAGTGGTACTACAAACTTAAATTTAATATTATTTTAAATAAAATATATTTATACAGGGGGGCTACTTGATGTATTAACTTTAGACAAACCGTGACAATTTATCGAGATTAAATTAGAGAAAGGATAAATTTTATTAGTTGACTAGCACCCTGTATATTCTGCACGAGTGATATCTCAAAGAATACGTATACTTTGTGGTGATATAGCCATATACGCCATATCATTTAGGTTAGGTATATATGGATCTCGACGGTTTAGGTTAGTAGCTTGAAAACAGAGATGCCTGATTAACTGGTATAACGTGATTTTTATAAAATTGGATTGATATTTCCAATGAATATAAAATAAGTACTTTCGGCCAGTTTCGGTCTTTTTCGTCTCTACATTTTGTTAGACCAATGATCTACGATGCTTATTCAGTCTATTGCGATAATTTATACAGCACACGTCTTAGTTTTCAGATCTTGGAGAGTGCTGGGTAAGAAAATGTTAATAATTATTGTAAATCTAAATTGTTAAAAGGGGACTTTTCAAAATATGTCGTTGACAAAATAGGCCATTTTTAAATGCTTATTTGGTCTACATTTTAAGTTATTTAAGTAGCTAGTCCTGTTACCATTTTTATAAATATCGTAAAAAGATAATAACCTGTATTTTTATTGTTTAAAAAGTCACAAAAGTTTAAATGGGTAAGAATATAATTAAACCAGATCCATTTTTTGTATCACAACTAACCCCTAATACTAAGGTAAAGGTTAGAGGATTCCTACTTTTATCTTAACAACTGCTTGTTTATTAAATTTCTACAATTGTATATGAAAAACGTAATGCATTATAATACCTATAGTAGATTAGTGTGTGTTTATTTATTAATATCCTTTTGATTGCCTGCTAAACTACATTCCTTTTTTTCTCATTTATTTTTGTGAATCTAATAAAAGAACAATTTTTAAAATCTGTCCTGCAAAATAAACAAAAACATTTTGATCGACCTTTCTCTTTCTAAAAAATGCATACAAGTTAGACATATCAATCCAATATAAAAAAAGAATTTCTCGAATCGGTTCAATAGGTGTTGAGAAATTAGAAGACCCTTTTCATTGATCTAGATCTCCTTAAGAATTAGTACAAGTTAAGCCACACCAATGCAATAGAAAAAGAATTTCTTGAATCGGTTTAGTAAGTGCTGAGAAAGTAGTCAAAAAACTATTAAGGCCCTTTTGGGTGATCTATTGTTCCTTTAAATTTAATACAAGTTAGACATACCAATCCAATACAAAAAGAATTTCTCAAATCGGTTCAATAGGTGCTGAGAAATTAGCGAAAAACTATTAAGGACCAAATGATAGTTGCGCAGTTCACCGAATTACGTTTTTCTCAGAAACTGTCAACGCAAAACATGCGCAAATAGCATAAAAAGTAGCTTTGCTACTCCCGGCTGATAGCGATCTTTCATTATATACCCTTATTTTTATTTTATTTTATTATGCCTTTTGGTACTTTTTGAGGGAGGCTTTTAGCCTTTGTTTGTGTGTTTTTCCAATATCCAAATTATTTTGATGCGGTTTTAGTGATTCTGAAATATTAACATTTAATTGCAATAAGAAAATAAAAAATTAAAAATTGCCATCATCATCAAATATAATTGTGTCACACCATATAAATAACCAACTGCATTATATATTGCATCATATTACTTTTCCTCCTTGCTAATTAGTTAAAACAGAAAGATATGAGGGATCATAAGGTTATTCTTTAACTACATTAACAGTGAAAAGGGATATATATATATATACAAAATGCACGGCCAGAAATTCAAAGAAATATTTTTAAAAATGATTTTATTTTTAACAAACAGGGACAATTATTAATCAACTTTTTTATATTAAAACATATCAGGATAAGCTAGTGCAGTATTTTTTTGGCTATTCTGCCAATTTTACACCTTGTTAGGTAACACAATAGGTATACATTTCGTATGGGCCCCCAACTTGAACTACAGCCACGGGTTACGTAGCATAATAGGTGACACAGTACACACACATCACTATTAAATCTCGCATTGGTCACGTCTTAAACACCACAAACAACTTTCGCCTTATATCTTTTTAACCAACACTTCGTTCATTCAGACATGGCTATAACATATTTATTTAATAAGGCCCTTTCACACTAATTCTTTAGCTCAACCTTTTTAAATATCATTCACAAGTATTGCGGGGATCCTCCTTACTAAGGTCTCTTTGGTTAACAAACAAATATCAAATTCAGGTCACCCATTTTGTAAACTAAGCCATTAAAAATTGGCAAAAGACAGCTTATGATGAAGTAAAGACACATTGCAATGGACAGATTGAGACATGACAGATTGACATATGACAGATCACCTCAAACTTATTATATACATTTTGACAGTTGTGACGTCATACAGACGTGTGACCTTGGAACACAAATTGACAGATTGACACATACCAGATTGACATATGACAGATTGACATATGACAGATTGACGTATGACAGATTGACACATAACAGATTGACATTTGACAGATTACCTCAAACTTATTAGATAAGTTTTGACAGTTGTGACGTCATACAGACGTGTGACCTTGGAATACAAATTGACAGATTGACACATACCAGATTGACATATGACATATTGACATATGACAGATTGACGTATGACAGATTGACATATGACAGATTGACGTATGACAGATTGACACATAACAGATTGACATTTGACAGATCACCTCAAACTTATTAGATAAGTTTTGACAGTTGTGACGTCATACAGACGTGTGACCTTGACGGTGCCGATTTTTGCTAACTTGAACCTTAGCGTTTTCTTATGGGATTTAACATGGAAAAATAGGCCGAACTGCTATAGCCCATTTACTAGAGGGGTATCCTTATTAATCAAGAAAAACCTCAAAAATAAGATTACAGGCTACGAGTGCATTAATGGAAACTTACTTCGAGTTAACATGAAGATGCTTGGACACAATATAAACATAATAACAGCCTACGCACCATCAAATGACGAAACGGTAGCTATAAAACAAATGTTCTTCGACCAACTTGATGAGACAATCACTAAAATCGGCAATACCAGGGAAATAATTATGCTTGGCGATTTTAATAGTCGAACTGGTAGACAAAGCCAAAGCAAAGTGGTAGGACCATTTGGAGAGAAAGTAACAAATGATAATGGCTTAAGACTGATACAATTGTGTGAAACCCATAATCTAAAAATAAATAATGGTTTTTTTAAACATAAGGATATTCATCGGTATACCTGGATTCAGCCAGCAAGAAATCTTAGATCAATCATTGATTATGCTATAGGTGGACAACACTCGGAACTAAAGTGGTATGATGTGCGAACACTTCGTGGTGTTACCTGTGGATCTGACCACCATCTGGTAAAAGCAAAAATATGATTTCCTGTAAGAAAAACAAATAGAGACGAAAGTATTGGAGAAAGTGAAAACCTAGAGTGTATCGAAGAAAATCAAAAATACAACTTTAGAAGTCTAGCAATCGAAAGTACGCAAAGATTGTATTAGAAACGATTGGATGAAAAATTATTAAACACACAGCATTCATTTGAAGAGATATATACAAACATAGTAAAAAGCTTGAAGGAAGCAAGCAAAGAAGCTGCAGGATATCAAGATAATAGAAATAACAATAAGATGTGGTGGAAAGAGGAAATACAGGAAACGGTCAAGGAGAAAAAACGCACATATTTGAAATGGCTCAGTACTAAAGAGCAAAGAGACCTAGAAATCTACAGGGATACCAGAAGATAGCTAAGAAATTTGATACGCACAGAAAAGAATGAAAAGTTCGAGCGCAAATGCCACGATATAAATACACACGTAGGAGGTAGGCAGAGTTCTGAAGTATGGAAATTCATTTCTACAGTAAAAAACCCAACAAAAGAAAAAGTAAACAACCAGATCATCGAACCAGAACAATGGACAGAACACTATAAGGGACTGCTGCAGGAGACGAGACCCGAATATCTGACAGCCTCTCCGGGGAGAGACATAGAAGTACATGGAGAGGAAGTAATCATCGAAAAAGAAATGATAAAGAATAATATTAAAAAGCTTAAATCCGGAAAAGCTAGCGGACCTGGGGGAATATATGCTGAAATGCTCAAATATGGATCAGAAAAACTACTCGAAAATCTCACATATATTATCAATCAATGCATAAACGGACATCCAGTACCTGATGATTGGAAAATTGCATTCATATCCTCAATACATAAAAAAGGAAACAAGCTGGATTGCAACAATTACAGAGGAATTTCAGTAACCAGTACTCTAAGTAGATTGTACGGTAGAATTCTTAGAGATCTAATAGAGAATGATTTTCATGAACAAGAAGAAGAAGAGCAAAGTGGGTTTCGTGCAGGCAGATAGGCTGTAGTGATAATGTTTTTTGTCTTACACAAGTAATTGAGAAAAGGAGCGCCAGAAATATAGAGACTCATGTTACCTTTGTGGACCTACAAAAAGCATATGATACCGTTCCAGTAGAAAAATTATGGACAGTGCTAGAGCAGACTAATATCAATCATACATAAATAAAAGCGATAAAAGAACTATACAAAGGGTCAAAATCTAAAATTAAAATTGGAAATCGACTTTCAAAAGAATTCCTGGTAACGAAAGGCTTAAGACAGGGATGTTGTATCTCTCCAACTCTTTTTAAGATATATATCGCAGTAGCTCTAAAAAACTGGAAACGCAAAGTACACGGCATGGGAATACAACTTAACGACCGATTTACCATATACACACTACAGTTTGCTGACGACCAAGTAATTGTAGCTAATGATAAAGAAGACATGGAGTATATGATGAGAAAGTTAACGGAAGAATACCAAAAGTGGGGGTTAACAGTGAACGTGGACAAGACACAGTACTTATGTATTGGAAACGAATCAAGTGAATTAGAACTAGAAAATGGACAAACAATATCTCCATGCAATGAGTATGTGTACTTGGGTGTCACATTTGATAAGACAGGAACAGACTGTAAAGAACTGGAAAAAAGAATAGTAAAAGCAAAAAAGGTTATTGGTTGTCTTAACAGTATTTTATGGAGCAGAGAGATAAAGAAGAATGTAAAATTTAACATATATGAAACAATGGTGAAAAGCACGCTGTTGTAGAAAAATACAAAGCAAAAATGGAAAGTGTCGAAATGGATGCAATAAGAAGATCAATGAGAATATCCAGAACAGATCACATAAGAAATGATATCATAAAAGAAAGAATGGGAATCGAGGGAAGCATAACCGATGACATCACTAAAAGGCAACTGATATGGTACGGCCATGTACAACGGATGAGCGACAAAAGATTAACAAAGCAAGTCCTAGAATGGAAACCAATAGGGCGCAGAAAAAGAGGGTGTCCTAAACTGGAATTACAACAGTCAATTCAAAGATCAATGAGTCAAAAAAATCTGACGGAAGATGACTGTCAGGATCGAAGGAGGTGGAGAATAGGCGTCGGACAACGTAGAAAAACGTTATAAACGGACATAGTGGTAGTAGGAAAAGAGAGAAAATTTTATCAGAAGTGATAAAGAAATTCATGGAAAAAAGGCGGAACCAAGAAAACGCAGGAAAAAGAACAGGGAAAAAAATAAAACTATAACAAAAATAATAAAAGAAAATAAAAGAAAGAGCCAAGAAATAAAAGTTGAGAGAGTTATAGAAAATAACAGGAATATAAAATGTCTAAAACCGACTCTAGGTAGATATGAAATAATTAAAATGAAGGATATGAACGGCATAGAAACTAAAGTTAAAAAGGATATTATAAATGTCACACAGCTGTTTTATACAGAATTATATCAAACAAAAAGGGAACCATCGCGAGAAACCATAAAGAAACTCCAAACAAAAATAAAGAACATAATCTCAGAACTGCAACCCGAAATAAGAAAAGCGGAAATAAAGAGAGCATTAAAGAAAATAAAAAATAACAAATCACTTGGAAAACACGGAGTAACGGCAGAAATGCTTAAGTACGGTGGTAAAGCTGTAGTTAATACCCTCTATATTCTCCTGAATAAAATACTAAGGGAAAAATAATCCCAAACAACTGGAAAGAATCCTTAACCAATATTCTACACAAGAAAGGCGATAGAGCAGACCTAAAAAACTATCGACATATAACACTCCTAAATGTAATTTATAAGCTTTTCACGAAAATATTAACAGATAGCAGAAGCAGGTCTGAAAAGGTTTCAGTACAGCTAACCACCTATTAACCATAAAAATCCTAATACAACGAGGCAACGAATACAACTTTCAACTATATATATTGTCTTATAGACTTCAAAAAAGCTTTCGATAGCATTGAACACTGGGCAGTAGAAGCATCTTTAATTAATAGCTGAATAGATCATAGATACACAGACTTAATAGCCAATATATATAGCGAAGCAACAACATAAACAAAATGTTTTTAAAAACTTAGATTGGGAGGAAATAGGCAACAAAATAAGCGTAAAATACTTGAACCACCTAAGATATGATAATGATAGGAAGAACTGGATACAGAAGCTAAAAATATAGGCTTGAGTATGAACTACACTAAAACTAAAATCATAACAATTACAGAAGAAGAGGAATATATATATACAAATTATTAAATTAAAAAAAGAAAATCAAACAGTTGAAATCAAGAGACGAGTAACATTTTGCTGGGCAGCATTCGATAAATTAGGCTACATTATTTTAAAATAAAAAATATCCTCAGTACCTCAATACCCTTCCTGTACTTACCTAGGGATCCCAGACCTGCACACAAAATCAAACATGGATAAGGTCACAAAAGCCCAAATATCAATGGAAAGACAAATGTTACATGTAAAGCTAATAGATAGAAAAAGAAATGAATGTATTAGAAAAAAACAAAAGTATGGGATGTCATAGGAGAAGTAAAAAAATTATAGTGGAAATTTGCAGGTCCTAATATCAGACAAAAATACTATCGATGGAACAAATGTATTGTAAACTGGAGACCTTGGGCAAATAAACGAAGTAGGGGAAGACCCCAAATGAGATTGGCGGACGCTTTAAAGAAACATGCGGGAACTAGATGGATGAACACGGCGACAGACAGAAAAGAGTGGAGGACTATGTCCAAAGACGGATCGAAGAAGTCTAAATAGATAGCTACAAAGGCACAATTGATTCTACACTTAACTTTCATATGGCTTATTTTTCCTAAGTATTTCTACCTATATGATATTCCGAATTGCTAAACCAATTAAAACTGGCGAAGCAAATTTCAATTTATCTCCTCCTATCCAGATATTCAGCGACTGTCTGTATACCTATCGGTGCGAAGCGATGGTAAAGTTTATCTTGAAGCGATCCTAATGGAATTTGGAAAAGCTTCCACCGCACAGCTTTGAGATGGATCAGTAAGGTTTTTAAGAGGAAGGTTTATGTCTCGAGCAATGAATTATATATGAGGCGCTGAGAACCAGAGCGGACTATTCCACAAAATTCTAATTACACTGGTCGGCATGAAAATCGGCCCTGACACCATTCTTGCCGATTCTTATATATAATGACCTCCTGAATCCAAATATGAACTCCGTTTTTCCCCATTACCCCCCCCCCATTTTCGGGGGAGACCCCCTACCTATTTTTACTGCTTTTCGATAGTTTGGTGGGACGGAAAGGATTTTTTTTGGCCTTAACATCATTATTTCTGAGAGACTGGAGAGTTTAGAGTTCTCAAACATTAACATTTATAGCAAGGTGGTAAGCCATTTGTTTTGGGGGGGGGGGGTGTTTTGCATAAATGGGAAATGGAAATTGTCGATTTTACCGTTTTATATGCATTTTCTAATTATTTTTACAAAATTTTACAAAAGCTCAACGGTAAAGGTAATAAACGTTACAGCAAAGTATAAAGCAACATACAGAAACCACTGGCGTATACAAAAAATCGCCTTAAAAGGGTTTGGAAATTTTTTCTACTTTTATTTATTAAAATATTAAAAAGTAGGAAAATAAATAGTTTTAACATAATCTATTTTTAGATTCTTGGGGGGGTTTTCGCCCCCAAGCCTCCCTCCCCCCTTGTATACGCTCATGCGGAAACTATAATAAAAAAATAAAATATTGTTGCTTTATTTGTGAATGGGACAGCCGAGCACGGGACAAACATTACATTGTACGGAACTGGCCTTTGCGAGAAAGATTTACTCCCGGTCAGAAAAATGTCGCCAACGATCCTTATTAGTCCCGCAAGATAATATTTAGTTGCCGCTTTTGCACATCAAACTTGGATTGATCAAACAGTTTGTAAACGCACTGGACAAAAGAGGCGACACATTCATATTTTTGAAAACTAAATTGCCTCGTCTTAATGAGGCTAAAATTAAGGAAGGTGTTTTTGTGGGGCCCCAGATTAGACAACTTTTTCAAGATTCGACGTTTATTGAACACCTGAATCAAAAAGAAAAACGAGCTTGGTTTGTATTCCAAAAGGTGTGTAAGAACTTTTTGTGTAACCATAAAAGTGATGATTATGTCGCTCAGGTCGAGGAATTGCTCTTAGCGTAAAACGCAATGGGATGTCCCTTAAAGTGCACTTCCTTCACTCGCATCTGGACTTCTTTCCTGAAAATTTAGCAGCAGTCTCGGATGAATACGGGGAACGGTTTCACTAAAACATCGCTAACTTGGAAAAGAGGTTTTCAGGGAAGTGAAATGTAAGCATGTTGGCGGAGTACTGCTGGTTTTTGAAACGAGAGGGTTGTACCTCAGGGTATAAAAGGAAAGCAGGCACCAAGTAAAGGTACGAAAGTTCTTATTTATCAGTGGCGCACCCAGAAATATGTCTTGGGGGAACTATTTTATCTCCGTTTAAGTCAGTCAGTAGGTGGTCCGCTCTGGTTCTCAACGTCTCATATAAAGTAACTGGTACGGTCACTGTTATACAGGGTGTCCCGAAATTAAACGTCAATATTTTAACGGAATATTCTACGGCCCAAAATAAAGTTCATCCAAACTATTGTCCAAAATTACTTCGTTTCCGAGGTATTGATGTTAAAAAAAATCGATTTTTTAAAATATTAAAACGGATTATTTTTAAAATTGGTATTCGGAGGTTTTTTTGGAATGCGAAAATCGAATATGGATTTTTTTACTGTCACTGTAACTGTTAAAGTAAAGGGTGTTTCACACAGCACTTTTGATTATTTAAAATTACTATAACTTTTTTCTCAGTGTGTTTTTTTACTAAAAGAATCATAGTTTCATGACATGAGCAAATGTGAATAAGGAGGAAATAAGAAACTGGGGTAATAGGAAATATTTTTTGCTACTCTTGCATTTTGTCTTTTGTCATTTGAGATATCGGAAAAAAACCTTTTAAATTCTTCTACTACAATATTAATAAACTTTTAGCACTTTTTGTGCTCTTTTTTAAACATCTTTTTGACAAGCAAACCATTTCAGATAATAGTTTTTTGTCTAAAGGAAACACTTTATTTTCAGTTTTAATACTTAACTTTGTTTTCAAATGTAAGACTTTCTATGTACTGTTTAGAAATGGCAAGTTGCAAAAGTATTAAATAATGGCATCTAACTGAAATAGTCCACAGTACACCGGTCTATTTTTTAAGTGATTACTAACTGGTAAAATTTTCGTACATAGCCTTATTTGGCCGAGACGCCTAACTTTTCCCCAAAAAACACTTTTTTTAAGGTACAGAATAAAAATTTGCGAGTTACTAATTCTTTAATGGAACTTTCTTCTTTTTATTATTTATAATTTTGAGATAATTTGAGAGGTAATACCTGTTTTGATAGTAAATGGCGACATTGTCCTCTAAATCATTTGCTTGCTTTAGTTAGTCCGAAGCGTAAAAAATTTCGCTCCCGCGAATTCCGTCAGGAATTTTCGCAGAGGAAAAAGTTAGGTGTCTCGGCCGAGTAAAGCTATGTACGAGAATTCAGTGTGTTAGTCATCACTTAAAAAATAGACCGGTGTACTGTGGACTATTTGCGTTAGATGCATTTATTATTTCTGCAACTGGCCATTTCTACAGCTTTACATAAGTTGCTATAGTCAAATTTAAAAGTAAAATCACTACTCAAATCAATATGCAACAAAAAATAATATATTTTTTATTGCCCCATTACGATGTTTTCTATTACCCCACGATGATCAAAACGAAGGCGTAATAAGAAACATTTCCATTCTAAACTACTTGTTTAACACAAGGAAACTTTAAAAACACTACATAGAAAGACTTACATTTTATAACAACCAAAGCATTAAAATCAAAAATAAAATTTTCCTTCAGACAAAAAAATATTCCCCCATCTTCCCCTATTCATTATCTCGATTTTAATAGTCTTGCACACCAAACGACAAATAACTGCACTGTCGGCGTCGACTAAAACCGGTACCAAAAAGGCTATTTCGAACTGTCAAATATTCTTTAAGTTATCTTTGTTGGCGAAGTTATCGGGCCTAAATTTGGCACCACCAAAAACTATCTAATAATTATATTTGAGTCACTTTTAATTATTCTAAGATGCTCTCAATATATTTTTGGTATATTGTCTTTATGAAACCAATTAAAGCCACTGCTGCACGCTTAAAACTTGGACTTTTCGTAATGACTCAGTTCGACTCGAATTGTAGACAGAGAAATACAAAATCAAGGAAATTAGAATCCCTGTTCGTTGCTATTGTGGTCAACTGTGATTAATATTACTAGAATTTGGTCTCATTCGCATTCACGTAACTACAAATTAATAATTAAAGACATGAATAATTCATCAAATTATCGACTTCAAATTTTTATGCAGTAGTTGTAAGGTTTTAATTGCCAATTTTTTTAGCCTCTTTCTTCATTACTTACACATCGATCATATACCTACACTTTTACAGGTTCATTTTAATTTTCCCGTTTTTTGAAATATTAATTAAAGTTCACACTCTCCTTGCATTTTAAAGGTTATGGTTTGATTTAATTTTGCTCCATAGTGATTCAAATTTGGTTTGTTGTAAATTTATCTCCATTTTTTCTGTCGCATTTTGATTTGACCTGCTTCACCTATATAGAAATGTCGTTTTTTTTAGCGTTATGCGCACTCGCAAGGAGATCCCTATCACGCTCAAGAAGCGGCAAGTGCGCGGAAATGTTGGTGTATGTTGGTTTTGAAACGGTTCAGGTTGTAACCTGCAGGGAAAACTGTCGCAGGGAGTTTATTCCACAGCGATGCTGTTCTCCAGAGATATGAATTCTGATAAAATGAGGTTCTTGGTGCCTCTATTTTGACAGTACATTGATGGTTACCGTCTGTTTGACGTGTTCGCCTAGTAGGTGCTACTTTCGAGGGGATCATACGTGCCAACTCTTCAGAGCATTATCCGTGATAATACCTGTAGAACAGAGATAGATCGCCCACAGTTCTTCGATGTTCGAGACTATCCAAGCTACGGGTAAGTGCGGGGTCTTTGATCAGCTTGATAGCTCGTTTTTGCACGGTGTTCAAAAGAATTAAGGCATGTTTGGGTGCCGCACTCTATATATGTGAGCAGTACTCCATAGTTGGTCAAATCTGGGCTTTGTAGAGTGTCAGCAGTAGGCTTGGTGTATACAAATGTCTTGTACGAAATAGCACCCCAAGCTTTTGGGACGCCCTTTTAGCTATATCTGCCACGTGACTGTGCCAACACATGTTGGTCTCTGCAGTGAATCCTAAGATGTTCAACTGGCTCTGCAATGTGACAGCACTTCCAGATAGCATGATGTTTGGCTCACCGGTTCAAAACAAGGCTGCTTGGGTTTTCTGCGCGTTGAACTGTACAAGGTTTTTGTTGCCCCAGTCTTCTATTATCTTCAGGTCGTTATTTATCTGCGTTATTTGAGTTAGTCTAAGATGATGGAATTCACGTGCGGATAGACATGTGGGTGGTATGAGTGAGGAGACTACATTGCCATCATCTGCAAAGCAATAAAGCAATTTATTGTTTTATCTATGAGGTCATTAATGTAAATCAGAAAAAGTGTTGGCGATAGGATTGCTCCCCGTGGCTCACCAGCATTTATTTGGTAAGAGTTAGAGTTCTGGCCATCCAGTGCAATATAAATGGATCTTTCCTTAAGGTAACTTTCAAACCAAGTGCAAAGTTTGTTAAGCAGATTTTCATGCCAGACTTTATCGATTGCTTTAGATATATCTAAGGCAATCGTTAGTTTAAATAAAGGCTACTAGACTGAGAACTCACGGCACCCATGCATAAGTTATTTTCATAAGGACAGTATATGTCGGTTAGAGTAACACTTACCTATATCGAGAGTTCAAGTGCAGTACCTCGTAAGTGAAAACTTTCTCGATTTTGGTTTTTCGACATCATTATGATCGTGACATGAGAAGCACTTGAGGTTGTAAAAAAATTCTAAACACTAAAGAAAATACTTTCCTCAGTAAAATCCGCTCTCATTGCAGTTAAATGCAGTTTTTCGCTTCTTCTGTAAAGTTTTTAAAAATGCACTTACGAGGAACTGCACTTGGACCCTCGATATGTAGAATAAACGTATGAGTACCAGCTAAGCAGGGTAGTAGTTTTGATTAGACGTGTCTTATAAACATGATAGTAGGCCAATTTTCCGGAACCAGGTGCCAAAGTTAAGGAACAATAGGACACCTTTAAGTTTTATATTTAATACGAGAATTCCTACAAATTAATATTAACACTGCTAGACACCTCCCATGTTAGAGGGCTTCAGCCAGATCTTAAGTTATTTTGTAACGCTTGATTTTCATATTCGTTATTTCAAAGCTTGTTGTTCGTGACGTCTACATAAACTTAATATTTCTAGGGCTAACTTAATTCAAATTTGAGAAGGTTAACCCTCTAAGACCCCCTGCTGCACCATCTTCTTGAAACATTTCAGCTCATATATGACCTATCTAAAACTCTACTTCGGAATGACCTACGAAACTCAAACTCTGCACAGTCGTAGATCTTCATAGCATAACAACCCCTCCAAGTTTCATGAACTTCCATAGAGTAGTAAAGTAGTAGTAAACGTCGAAATTGCCACTGGCTCATTTATAGATCATCAAAATTCTACTATACTTCCAGTCATGCTACAAAGCTGGCAGACGGATAGAAATTATGACCAAACTCTTGGAAAAAATCAAAAAAACCCCAAAATTCTAATTTACTTCCCTAGGGGTATACATGTAATATTATGTAAAAGTAACATTGCCCACTTTCAGAAACGCTAAAAAGCTGAGCTTTGGCAGACTGATACGAAATGTGATAAAACGATAGAAAAAAAATTCAAAACCTCCAAAATTTTAATTTGCTTCAATCTGTCGCCGTCGGTCGTGGTGTAGTGGTAGCAATGTTTGTTTCCCACACCGGCGGTCCGGGTTCGATTCCTGGCTAGGTACTTGGTTGTTTCTGTTTGTTTTAAAATGCTTTAATCTTATTAGAACTTTGCGAAATTGGGCGATTGATCCTGATTGGATGGAAAGTCCCAGTATAAATTTAAAAAAAAAAACAAAAAAAATAAAAAAAACAAAGAACAAAAACAAAATCTCCTATAAATGTAAAGTTATGTAAAATTCACATTTTCTACTTCTAGGAACGCTAGAGAGCTGAGCTTTGGAAGACTGATAGGAACTATGATAAAACTATAGGAAAAGACCAAATTTGAATTAACGTTTCTTCCCTATAAATGTGAAGTTATGTAAAAGTAATATTGCTCAATTCCAGGAACGCTAGAGAGCCGAGCTTTAGAAGGCTGATAGGAACTATCATAAAACCATAGAAAAAATTTAAAAACCTCAAAACAATTCCCAACTAGTAAGAACCTTTCATTTTGAAATTTGTATTGAAGAACTTGGCTTTACTTTTAAATAATAAATAAATATTTATTTCCCAAAATAAGTATTTTTATATAAATGTGATACAGTCATTAATTATTTTCTGTCTACAAGAATCTTGGAAAATAAATAATACTGCCACTGAAGTTGCTAAGTGCGAGTTGTTCGTGGAGGTCGTATCATTTAATTTCTTTGATTACAGTTTTTATAAAGTTCTATGTATGTTTTTTTTCTTAATTTGTATCATCACATTTGAAAAACTAAAAAATAAAAACCTAAATTCTAATTACCCAGTTTTTAGACCTGACTTTAAATAATTCATTACTAAAAAAACTTAATAGTAACAAGTAGACAATTGAGAGAAGGACAAATGAACATTATGAAAAAAGTAGTGAATGAGTTTAGTTTTATTTAAACGATTGTGAAAATTCGTTTCTTGGATTTTTCATTATCCATATTTTGACATGTTTTTTGAAAGAAGTTATTTTATTAAGAGTTTTTATATTTTCTGGTAGTAGGGAGTAGATTCTTGGTGCAATGTATGTATATGACCGTTGACCAATTTTTAGTTTCGATTTATTTGTTTTGTACTTTTTGCTAATATTATATCTTGTTAGATATTTATGTTGTATGGTTATTAGTTTGTGTTTGTTTTTGTGTTGATAAATAAGAATTTTTTTAATATAAATTTGTCGCATATCCATAATTTGCCTTTCCGAATACAAATCATTTGTAGGGTACATCCGATCCTTGCCCAGCATTATTCTTAAGAATATTTTTTGTTGTACTTCTAGCTTTTTTAGGTAGCACTGGTATATCCCCCCCCCCCATTCAGAAATTCCATACTGAAGAAGTGAGTCAACTAGAGCGTAATATACAACTTTTATTTGTTTGAAATTAAGTATGTTCTTTAGCATTTTAAACTTATATATAATTGATCTTATTTTGTTTACCAGTTGATTTATATGTAAGTTCCATTTCAGAAACCTATCAATCTCAACACCCAAGTATTTTGTATTATTTACCTTTTTAATTTTTAATTGTGTAGTTGAAGTGTTTTGAATGCTAAGTTCATGAAATGGAGCACTTTTTCGTTCACTACATGAAATTAGTTTTTTCTATGTTAATGGACAATTTCCTTTCATCAAACCAACTTTTAATATTTGCAAAATCCCTCTCCGCTGTCTCTTTAACTTCTTCCCACGTATCTGCAGTGTAGTAAAGAACTGTGTCATCTGTAAATGAGGCTGGATCTCCTTCAGTGTTTAGTGAAAACAACCCATTTATGTATGCCAGAAAGAGCATCGGCCCCAGTACAGTACCTTGAGGAACGCCATACTCCACAATTTGAGAACTGCTTATACAGTCTTCGATTTTAACATACTGGGGTCGTTCTTCAAGGTAACTAGTTAAAATATTTAGTGCTAGACCTCTAAAACCAAGGCCTTTTAATACCTCTATTAATTTTTTGTGATCTACTGTATCAAAAGCCTTGGCTAAGTCTACGAAAATACAAAGGGTTGGTTTGCTTCTATCTAGTGAGTTGTATAATTTTTCAATTAGATAATTAATAGCATCTTCTGTTGATAAGCCTTTTCGAAAGCCAAATTGTTTGTCTGAGATCAATTTGTTTTCTTCAAGATAGTTTACTACTCGTTTTTTAATAGCTTTTTCGACCACTTTAGTTAGGCTTGTTATTAGCGTTATAGGACGATAATTGCCAACCAAACCTCTGTCTCCTTTTTTGTATATAGGTGTAATTAGTCCACTTTTTAAAGAATTGGGAAAAATGCCTGTTTTAAATATTGTATTTTTTATATCACTAATTGGCTGTGCAATATAATGTGATATTCGTTTTAAGGTTTCAGAGCAGATTGAGTCCATTCCCGGCGCTTTTCCATTTTTTAATTCACCTATATATTTCAGAATTTCTGTTTTATTTGTTACATTAAAGATTGAGATTTTGGATCGAATGTTTAAATTATTTTGTTGTAATTTAGAGGTTTGGATTGGTATTTGTTCCGCCATATTTTTTCCAAGCGTCGGTCGTGAAGTAAGTATTAAAGCAATTTGTAATCTCTGCTTTGTCGGTAACTGTTTGCCCATTATTTTTAAGCATTTTTATATCTGTGTTTTTTTGTTTTTTGTTCGTGTAGCTGTTGATAACTTCCCATATTTTTTTACTATTGTGTTCACTATTTTCAATTTTCTTTTTATAGTAATCTCTTTTTAATTTTCTTACTAGTTTGTTTGTTACTTTTTTATAATAATTATATTGCATTTTTATTAGTTGATTGTGTGGCTCATCTAATGTTTTGTAGTACAAGGTTTGTTTTTTATTAATGGAAGTCATCACGCCTACTGTTATCCAGGGGCTTCTTTTTTTGTATCTAAGTTTAATAGTTGTTACATTTGTTGCCTTAGTTATCGCTTCTTTTAGTTTATTTATAAAAATAGTTGTTTTTTGATTTACATCTTGCATATTGTACATGTGTTGCCATTTCTCATTTTTTATTATTTCAATTAGTTTATTGCTATCTAATTTGGTTATTGTCTTAAACTTTGATTCTTTTTGTGCACAGTTATTTATTTGTTTACAGTTTATTGTGGCTATTGTTGGTTGGTGATCTGTTAAATCATACTTCATTATGTAGGCGTTTAATTGGTGAGTTGATTTGGGATTTTTTACAAATATGTGGTCAATGCATGTTTTTGACGTATCTGTTATTCTGGTAGGTTTATTTATTAATGATTAAAAACCATATTCGCTTAAAGTATCAAGATATTTTTGTATATATTTTGCTTATTTAGAAATTATATCTATGTTAATGTCGCCTACAAGAAAATATATGTTTTTTTTCCGAAAAGGTCGTTATATCTAGATATTCAGTTAAAGATTCTATGAAATTTTAAACGTTGGTTTCTGGCGGTCTATAAAGGGCATATACGGTTATTTTTTGTTATACTTTGTTGATTTTTGTCCTTGTGTTTATTTTAATTACTTTTATTTTATCGAAATTAATTATTTCTGTTGTTCTAACAGCACCGTATTTGTCCTTTATGAAAACAATAACCCCATCGTTTCTGTTAATATTACCATAATTGTAAACTGATTCGTACCCCTGTATGTTAAAAAAGTGTTCATCTTTTATTTCGAAAGTCTCCGTAAGTATTATCAAATCAAAGGAGTATTTGCATTGCTCTAATAAAATTTGTAGTTTGTCGTAATTTTTGGATATATCATTTTTCTTTACGAAATGCGGTTTTGGTTCAATTTATTTAGACTGCCAGTATTTTTTTAAATGGTTCTTCTTAAGTATATGACGATCTTTTATTAAACATTATTTTAAATTGAAAAAATAGTCAATTTTTCAAAGTGGAGTTTGCAAATTACAAAGAAAAAACTCAACGTCTTCTCCACTAGTCTTTATTGATTCGGGTTTTATTTAGGACGTTACGAGTCTAAAGAGACCCATCATCAGCTTTCAGAAACCTTCAAAAGACACATACGCCCCCAGCAAGCTAATGCGAGGGTTCAAAAAGTTTCTAATACTAGTTAAAAATCCAGCAAACATTATTTTATTTACTTTTTCAGAAATCTGATGTTTCAAAATTTTTGCCGGCATTTTCCTAAAAAATTCCTTTAATAAGTTTTTAAAATTTTCTTCTTGTGGTATAAGAAGCATTAACAAATCTAGAGCAAATCCCTTGACTTGTCGTCTAAAAGAGCTTTATATCAAGGGCGTCTTATTCATCTTACCTTAAAATTTTGATTTTTCTAAAGTAGGTACCAAAAGTAGGTGGCAGAAAAACATGGGTTTCAGTTTAGTGGTGGTATAACAGTATATGTGGTATCTTACCTAAACTGTGGTAGTATTTTGTACTCTGTGATTAACTTCCCCTATTGGACACAGTATAGCACTTAATGCACTGATAATGTGTCACTAATTCTCCACCGCAATCCCTATTCAAAGAAAAGAACAAACAGTTTCAATTCAGAATAAATCGATTTACACTCAGTTAACTCACAGATTATAGAGTTACAAAGATACCTTAATTTCGCCCTTGAATAATTTCATTTCGCCGACTAATAATTATTTTTTCCGAAAAAACTGGATGTTCTTGTCTCTTTTTGAAGTGTAAACTTCTTTAGGCGTGTTAAGCAGTTTTTGTGGGTAGTGAATTGAACTGAGCCGTCAGGCTCGGCTATGTAACGCTCATTCGGGTGAAGTCGACTCGAGTCGACTAACTGTGAAAGGAACATTTAGCGAACGATATGATGATGCAGATTTTTTTCGCCTTGTTAAAGTTTACACTTCTGCCGTGTGGTCTTAGGCACACACAATTTTTTTTCTTAAAAATATATTACGAATGGGGCAGGTGGGCTTAAAATCTTGAATTTTTGCCTAATTTATGAAATTCCTATATCTAAAACTTATCTTGTTGTTATCATGACTGGACTAAAAATAATAGAGAAACCTTTACGTTAGTGCCCTAGCAATAGACTAGTAATGGGCAAAACTGCATAAAAAAAGTAGTGAAAGCACTTGCAGATTTTTTCAAAAAGCAGCTTTTTAAAGGCAGTTTTGCAAGGGATATTTTATATTTTACCTCGAAAACTCCTTGGAGGGGGTGCAGAGTGGTTGTGCCCCATATGTCAGATCTCTACCATAAAAATGCGTATTATAAGATTTTTTCTAAAAATTTTGATAATCGTTCAAATATTGTGTTATAGGCAAGCTGGAACTAGAAACGGCCTCTTTCATATCTGACTATTAATAAAAATGTATTTAGGGAAACTATGTAAAAACAAACAAATATTTAGGTGGTGTTTTTTCTTTTTTTTATGTGTACATTGTTAGCTCCCGCTAAATTTCGCGGTTGTTTTAAATTTTTAAAACCACACAATTGGATGACGTTCATTTTTCGCGCATTTTGACATGCGCACCAAGAATCAGAGAGATCCTTTCTACCGCCTCGAGAAAAATGGCGTGTTAATTTCTTTCTCCAACTATTACAAATTTATACACTGAAGCATAGAACTGGAAACTTCAGCCCCTCAGCTACGTGGTGCCATCATTAGATCCGAAAAGGGGCCCCTGGAACGTGGGGAAATTGGCTGCAAACTGGTGAGTACTTTGTTTCTGATTTCCGTTGTGTGGTACCAGCAATTAACCTATGGACCTTAATTATTTCGTATCAATATATTTATGTTTGTTCGCGCTTTCATTTAATAAAATATATACAGTCCATTGCAGTGATCATTTTTCTAACTGCGGGCATACATACATATTATATCATGGTATCACTCCAAAAAAACCTAACCTTTAGTTTCGAAAGTATGGAAAACGGAAATATGTGGCCTTTTACAACGCGCAGTTATATTGGAAGTACTCTTTTACTTCTATGCATGCTTTTACTTTGGGCAGTAAGAAGATTTTTGGGTGTAATTAGAAAATTCTGCGGATATAAATATAATACGGAAGGTTTGAAAAAAATCCTTTAGCAACTTTGATGGCACAACCGCACTTGAAGTGTTGAATTTTGTTACATATTATTATTGTATGTATTTTATTATTAGTGAATTTCTTTGACAGCAATTTTTTTAATGGGTAATGATGTGGTCTTGTCGTTGGCCTGAGCTTTGAGGTCATAAAATTTGGAACGGTATTTAATATTGTAGCAGGGGAACTCTTTGGCAGTGGTACTGTCAATTTAAGTTGTGAAGGCTTAAATGTTGCAAGCTACCAATTTGTGCAACAAATTCAATGACTGATAAAAGTATTAAACGTTGAATTTATTATGACGAATGAAAATTTGGCGGTTCTTGGTGGAAGAAAAACTATAAGTGTTATTATTATATAAACAATTAAGAAAATCGTACATACCTGTTAATGTTTTTTTAAATCTCACATTTTCCCTTCTTTATATTTGTTTAGTATCACAACTATTAAACTATTGTATTCTAATATTTAAACTCTAAACTTTTAGGTTTTATCAACCTTTCTATGTTTGTTACAAATATATAATTATTTAAAAACTTTTAAAACATTGATTGATGATTTTAGGGCAGTAAAAGGTTTGTATTTGATGTTAAATGAATCAAAAAATAAATAGTATTTTAAAACATTGGAAACAGCAATAATAAAATTAAAATTAAAATAAACTCCAAACATAATTGACGAAAATATACAATTCCCCAGTTGAAAAACCTCCCTAAATGAAACGAAGTGAAGCATACGGAAAACCATTCAAGAATGTTTTCTAACGGCTTTTTTAGTCTCGGTGTAAACCACCCTGCTTGTCAGTGGCGTAATAGAATAGAGAGAAAAGTTTCGGGGTGGGCCCGAGGCAGTTTGGGGGGGGGGGGCCCGAGACCCCATGAGGCCGTATTTTATGTTTGTATTCAGGAAATATGTGGAAAATATCTAAAAAAATCTTAGCTTCGGGGGGGGCCCGGGTAAGTCAGAGATGCATCGCTAAGAAAATCGTTATTGCGTGTTTTTTAAAAATTAAAAATAATTTGTTAAATTTGCTTCCAGTTACAAAATAAAAATTATTGTAACGTTAGTGGCTTAAAGAACAGATTAGCGGCATACAACTTTTATTAAATTATAGCGATCCTGAAAATCATACCTAAAAACAAGTCACAATGTTAAAACCGAACCGAACCAAATCACCAATAATTTTACTTGTTTTTAACCAATAGAAACCAATATTTAATTTAAAATCTTATAAATGGCGAAAATACCTTTTATATCCAAATCCCGTTTGGTTACAATATCAAAAGGTCCTTAACTTTTTTTTCTCATTTGACGCACTCTTTTGTGAACAAACTATCTTTGTAATTGTATAATATGTGGTGTGTACACATATTCTTTTACTTACACCCACCCACACAAAGCACGTGGCAGCAATACGTGCTAATAGATTTTTATTGCCTTTGGAATTTTATTGCTTTTGTGGTAATTTAGTTAATTTATTGGGTATATTAGAGTTACACATACACACCTACCATGCGAATAACAATCACCGATAAAGTAGTAGTTGATAAAAATTATTATAAAGTTATACATAAACAAGTTGATCCAGGATTTTCAGGACGAAAGGAGAGGCCAAGAAGGCTGCAAAAATCAAAATAATTTTTTTTTGCTGTGTTTAATAAGTTTGAGTGCTCAAATTAAAAGATTATTTTTTAAAATTTGTATTTAAGTTAAAAATATGGCACTGTCGCGTCGATTTAATCTAAGCCGAGGGGGTGATATCGGAGCGCAATCGTGTCACAAAATTCACAAATACCCCGCGATCTCATGCAATTCCCCTCAATCCCCTGCAATCCCCCGTCGCGATCATCCGCCGCAATCTTCCGCCGCAATTGCTTTGACGCAAAGAGGGAAGACTTTTTTGTCGGTCATTAAAATAACCAAAAACTTGTGGGAACTTTTGTTTTTAAGATATTTATAAAAAACTGTTTCTCTAGAGCAAAAGCTTTAAAAATAAAGGCAGTAAAAAGAAAATATTTATCTCAAGATTTAACCACATTTTTATTAATAGAATTATTTTATTTTAGTTTTTCTTTATTTTTATGCTTCAACAAATGAATTAATTATAATATAAAAAGTCTTCTACAGTGTCTATTAGCTAAGTGGCAAACACTACAGACAATTTCTTTGAAATTTGTGGAGTTTGGCACAGTATCCAAACACACTAGTTGAAAAAAAATTGGAATTAAAAGTCAAAATTTCATATTTATTTTATGCATTTTTGTAAAATATGTTTAGATATTTATTGTAAAAACTTAATTTGCATTAAATAAATATATTTTAAAGGCTGATATAGATAGCGTCGAGTTTATTTGAGGTACGCTAATGGGTTGGGAAGGTATCAGTTCTTTCATGGATTCATTTATTTTAATAAGTTAATGAAAATTTTGTAAATTGTTTCCTGGTAAAAATTAAAGATACTAACCCATATTTATAACACACGTGAAGAAATAACCAAATATTCTAATAAATAAGGTTCATTTTTCACTTTTTAACACTCATTGGTTATGATAGAAAATAGTTGGATAGTGAGGATTAAACAACCTGACCACAGTGTGCGGTCGAATTTCTGGAAAAGTTGGCCAAAATAAGGTTAGAGGTTATAACTACACGTTCAAAATATCATGTTTTAGATAAATATGCTTCACTCTTGAATTTTTGGATCATCATAATTATATACAGGGTGTAGCAATTATCCCGAAAGATGAAAACGACATTTAAAAATGATTGGTAGGTTCTTAAACCGTTTTAAAACACGATACTTAAATCTCTTAATATTTTGTACTAAATGTTTAAATATTAAAAGCTTAAAATAACACAGCGTGATCAATGTTCTTCTAATTTATTTCTTATGGATTTATTTTTTTTCTAACTACGATAATAAATCAACTTTCATTTGAAGTTAGTAATCTATAACTATAGTTGTTATATTTTAATAAAAAACTAGTCATAAACAGGGTGTCCCCATAAGGGTAACTGCCGAATTTATATCAGAAACTAAAACCGCAATAAATATGGGTTTTTTTTTGTTCTAAGTCGGGCTTTGCGAATTATCCTTAAATATATTTTTTCTTTAGGGGTGTTATTAACACAAAAATTTAATTTGGGCGCCTTACGTGAACCTCTATGCCACTTTCCAGAGAAAGGTAAAAAATATTGATGGGTTAATATCTAAATTTTTAAAGAAATTTTGCTTCTTTGTGAAAATTTGTTGTTTTTAAAAAATACAAATTTGGGCCAAATGTCGAAAACATTAGCATTTTTGAGGTTTTTGTAGAGTAGGTTGAATAAATAACTTTGATCAAAAATATACAAAAAAAAATAAAAATAACTTGTTTTGTAACTAGAATTTTTTTTTCATAAATAATAATAAAAAATTTACTTCTACTTAATCATTAGAATTAAAATTCAAAATCACGTTAATCTCCTGTGGACTATCTCGTTAAAAAATTTAAAAAAATTTTCAATCAAATTATATTAACTATTTTTTTTTATTAATTTTTTACAAATATTAAATAGGCATTTGAATAAATATTTAGTAAAAATCTTGTGCGTTACCCTTAAACAATTTGAAAAACCACCTAAAATAGCAAAATTTCAAAAATTAAATATAAAAAAATTGTGCTAATTTGGGAAAAGTTTTCTTTCTTGATATCTTTTTTCCGAATCGTAATGAATATAGAGTATATTTTTGTAGTCTGGAATATGGCGAAATCATTAACAAAAATGTTATTATATTACGAATTTGTAATTATGATTTTTGTAGTCTGGAATATAGCGAAATCATTAACAAAAATGTTATTATAT
The DNA here is from genome assembly GCA_963576565.1 of Aspidapion aeneum. NCBI lineage: Eukaryota > Metazoa > Arthropoda > Insecta > Coleoptera > Brentidae > Aspidapion > Aspidapion aeneum. Next base: position 110,009,249 of record OY755040.1, read on the forward strand.
TATGATTTGACTAATATATCAACCTTTTACATTTTAATTCACCAGCGCAATGAGCAGAAAAATATTTTAAAAATTAGTTTTTAAATACCTTAAGTATTGTTATCCATAACTAAAACGCCGGTAGATGAAAAAATTAAAATATTTCACTTGGTTTTTTTAGGGGCAACTAGAGTACTAGAGTGTTACAAATAATGTTGTAATAAATTTGATGAAAAATACCGCAAATAAAAATTTCTATTATATAGTCAGCTTTTCTGAAAATTCGACCAGTGTGCGCCGCGCCGTTTTCCCTAAATAATGTTCCTCTTGCCATAGGATAATGCCCTAATTTGATGATCTTATCAATTTAAATCAACTTGATTTCGCTTTGTATTGGTACATTTAAGAGGGCGGAGGGTGTACAGTTCGTTAAACATTTTACTTAAAAGGTGGGAAGTACACATGTCGGGTCGATCGAATGCTTCTTCATACAAGATACGATACAATCGATCCTGTATATATGATATATTTATATATATTTAAATAGTTATTTTCCTAATAAGTTCGCAAAGTGATACTTTTCCAGACAGCACACTCCGTCGCAGGGACGTACATTTTATACCTTTTTTTCGTCGGTATGTCCAGGTACCAATTAAGTACGTACTACGTACGTACAATTGTGTACGTACATAGTACGTCCACAAGCTAAGTACATTTTACGTACCTTTTACGTCGGTATTTCTATTGAACAATAAGGTACGTACTGTGGACGCACAAATGTGTACGGTCATGGTACGTACACTAGGAACGTACATTTTACGTTCATTTTAAAGATGCACTTCCGAACATTTAACAAAGGATTTAGATTTAACAGATGGCGTACACTAGTTCACATTTAACGGCATTATTAGAGATATATTACTTAAATATTAAATCAAGCAAAACAAACTTCAAACCTATCGAGACTTCGAGCCTCGGGGTAAACTTAACGATCCACTCTAAAATTGGAATGTTCAGAAAGCCGGAATAGGGAACTTGCCCAAAAAACAATTAAAATCGTAAGAAACTTCCTAGAAAAAGAAAAATTCCAATAACAATTAAATTACCTGACAAAGGATTGAATAATTTGACCTGTTCTTAAAACGCGCTGCCATTGGTTGTGACGTCACCTCTTTGGATCTCGATCCATGCGACCGTTAACCGACATTGAAACAACACGTAAATAATTGATATTGTACTTATTGGAGCTTTAACGTGGTGTTCAGTTATTTCCGGACGTAGTTTTGTTTAAATTTTCTGTTAAAGATACGGAAGTGTTTTGTGATTCTGTTAAAGACTGAAAATGGTTGATGCGGGGTTTATAAAAGGACAATCAGACAATTTACCTAGAGTTGATATGTTTATGACTGCATTATACATTAAAAATTCGGAGGATTTTTGTCAAGCTGAAGTTCGTGGTGTAAAAGCTCGCAAGTAAGTATAAATACCTAAGTACTGTAAGTACTATAATATAATAATTATATATATATATATATATATATATATATATATATATATATATATATATATTTATGTATAACCATACTAATAAGTCTAATTAAAAATAAGTATATTAATTAAGTAGGTACCCACCTATTTATAACACTGTTTAGAATGAGCTCTATAAACACTAGTGCTGATTTATTTTCATTTATACCTACCCACATAGGTACAGAGTGGTCCAAATTGGACACTTTTGATAGGAAACGACCATTTCTAGAGGAGATAGAAAAAAACTAACCTACATGTTACGAGCTCGATTTTTGTTAAAACATTAATGCCGAAAACCGCACATCGATATCTTAAACTACTTTCAAGATATATATTTTCAATTTGGTGCATTTTCGACCCACCCCCGTAACTTTTTTATTTATGAATATTTTTTATTACTGTAAAAAGATTCCTGAAGTGACAAATAAACTTTAATTTGACAGTTGAATTACTCTTAAAAAAGTGCCTAAAGAATGTTTATACAGAAATAAAAAATATTCAAACAAGTTTCGTGGCTAATCGGGCAAAAAGGAGTTTTTGTTTCCCTCATATTTTTCCGTGGGTAGCCTGAAAGCTAAACCTCACGGGGGTCCAAGATCCCGACCTAAGTCCGAAAGACTTGTATACTTTTTCATAAATCAACAATGATTGCGTGGTCAAAGATTTCAGTCGCCAGAGGAAGCAGTCGACGCCCTCAAGAATGGAATTTTGACAGTACCAAGAAACGAGTGGAATTACAGCTTTGACAACTGGTTTAAGCGCATGTAAAAGTGCATTAATTTTCATGGAGAATACTTCGAGAAACAATAAAGTCTTTAAAAGTTATCTACCTACTCTGACAATGTTACCTATTTCGTACAGCAGCAACAAAAAAAATTCTAAATTGAGAAACACCTATAGTTATGACTTTGAAAAAATAAATTCAATGCGATGAAAAACTATACATATACAGGGTGTTTTAGTTAGGACTTTTTATTTTTTTGACAATTTTTTAAAAACTCTTTGTTAAATAAATAAAATAAATAAATTGTTCTTTATTTTCAACAGTTAAAAAAAACCACTTAAAGGAACCAAGAGGTTGAAATTTTAGAGTTTTTTTTTTTTAATAACTCCTGCAGTTTTTAAAATATTTAGCACAAACACAAATTACGATATAGGGCCTACATGATTAAACAGGTCAATTTCCATACCCTGAACGTTGTTGCGTTGCGCTACTGGTGAATTCTAAAATACAAAAAAAGTTTTTTATTTTATTGGTTTTTGGATTTTTTAAATACTTTCTACTGCTATCGAGCCAAAAAATAAACGATTCTTTAAATGGTTATTTTAAGAAATTTAGCGAACAGAAACCAAAAATATCACACATCAACAAGTTTCTTAAAAAACCATTTTTTGTATTTTAGAATCCACGTGAAAAATTTCAGGGGCGAGAAAAATTTTACTGCGCTGTTGCTTGGTAAGGAAGAGTTTTCTAAAAAATTTTTAGAAGACAAAAAACTGGTAAAATGATGCTAGGAATCTTTAGGAATTTTATTATAGTAGTATGGTGATCGCTAAATTCAGTTAAAATTCAGTGACACACAAAAAACCACATGCAAAACCATTCTTGTTGAACATTATTTTAAAACATATTTCTACAAACTTAGGTATTTACTTTTTTTACAAAAGAAATAAAAAAATCTAATTTGCTTGCCACTTTCGATGCACCAAAAAACAGATAAAAGGACAATAACCGAAAATCGGGAAAATCCACATAACTGAAAAGTTTCTCGTTGACTTTTCCAAACCGTAGGGTTTTTCCATTTGGACTAAATCCAATTTTTGTGTGCTGCGCGCTTGCCGAATGAGGCGGCAGGGTCCGCCATTATTCAAATCGGGAGATTTATGGAGGAATATAAAATCCCAGAAAATACGAGAAAATGGTTTGGCTTAGTGCTGGAGCAATAAAACACTTGGGAGCAGATCATGATTTGCACAACATCATTAATAGTGTTGCTGTCGATACGAAAGATTTTCGCCTCTCGTCTCGTCTCGCCCTCTTTCGCCGAGACGAGAGAGATATTTTCTTTCGAATGAAAGCTCGAGACGAGACGAGAGAAAGACCCTCTTTCGTCGAGAGATTCTTGTTTCTCTCGTTCTCTCGAACAAAAAGGGTTGGTTTTATAAATTTTATGATTTACCATTTGTTCGTATAGACTTATTTTAGGGATAAGCTGATATTTATGTACTGTTTTTTTTTTTAAATAAAAGGTATGCAAAAATACATTATTTCTTCCTTAACGACATGTACGGTGGCTTAGAGTCCCTGTATGTTGACATATTTGGATATATATCCAAATATGTCAACATACAGGGACTCTACTATTGCTTACCTTTCGTTTACTTGAAATCAGCTGGAGAAAATCTGAAAGTGTAATTAAATTGTATTGTTACTGTTCATGCTTATTAATGTACTGAACATTTTCTTTTCGGAAATGAATTATAAGCGGAAAATTTTAATTTTCTTTTCTAGCTTTTGGCGTAAATTTTTGTTATTTAGAAATATGTTTTTGGACTATTCTTTAGAGAGCTAAAATTCTGAAAATTTTCTTGTGGAAATTAGTTTGTTTTTTATTTTGAAGAATATGGAAAATTCAAATGAAAAATCTGCTAGTTAAAAAAAGTTTAAAGGTATCTGCAATGTGCTTTTATAAAAAAAAACATAGACATTTCTTGCAAAAACATGTTTTTCCCTGAAAAATTACGAAAAATTAAGACCAAAGAAAGTTATTTAAAAAAAACTTTTGGTTGGTTTTGAGAAAAACACATTTCTGCAAGGAAAATATTTGGTTTCCAGAATCTGGAAATTCCATAGAGATCTTTAAGACCCAATTATTTTAAATAATAGATTTGTGTTTTCCAAAATTTTCCAAATAAAACCCAAATCCGTGGTTGTCAGAGTCATAAAGACCACAAAAAAAAAATTATAGCACATTTTTAGTAAATGAAATTTAACCCGGTACTTTTATTTTAAACTTCAAATATTTGCATTAGAAGTAACATCATACCTATAATCAGAAATATATAAATATGTAGTATACATTGAGTTGTATAACGCCCTGAAAGGTAGTATACGATATCGTTTAAAATTAATACCGGTGATTTTACATAAATAAAATATATTTTTATTTTCAGAAATTAGTATATCCAAGAATGGACTTTACTTTGGAAAAAAGTAAATACTATAAATAATAAGATTCACCTTGAAAAAACACTTTTACACAGGGTGTCTCAAAAACTTTTTATAGCTTATATAAATCACAAGACACGAGAGAGGAGACGAGATAAGACAAGACGAGACAAAAGAAGGGCTCTCTCGAGCGATAGAAGAGTCCTATCGTCGAGACGAGAGACCCATTTTATCTCGCAGAACGAGACGAGTCGAGAGATGGTGATTTTGTGGAATTTGGGTGTCCTCGTCGGTACAACCAATGGACTAAAAATTATAGTGAAATTGGGGTAAAGTGTAAAGGCATTAAGGAAAATCGTCTTGTTATATCATGCAGCGCAGTTTAATTTAAAGGCAAGGGTTTTCTTACACTGATCAGTCCTATCCTACCCTTAGCGCTGTACCTACCAGGCTGTGAACAACAGTTAACTCGAAAATCAGACGAAAATACTGTAATAAAAAGTAGGAGAAAGGACATTTAAATTATTTTTCTTCCTTACAAATCTTTTTGTAATCGATACATAGGTATATTTTTTCACAAAAACATTGTATCAAAAAAACCAAAATCTTGTCCTATCTTTTGCAATAAAGTTTTTCAAAATCATTTTTATTTATTTTATAATTTTTTACAGTTTTTATTTAAAAAAGAAACATGCTTCTTACTTTATTTACTCACAAAACACAAATGAACCTTTATTTAATCACACCACGCTTGTTTGTAGATATTGTCAAATGCTATAGCTATGCCAGACGGGTAACATTATGTGACCAGCATCTTATCTTTAAGCAGCTCTTAAGGAACAGTAAAGTCACGAAAAAAGGTTAACAACACTAAGAAAGGAATAAGTCTGCCTTTAATTTCGGTGCAACAAAATTTTATGAAATAAGGTATTCTTTAGTCTAAGAAACGAAAAAAAAGTCGGTGCGATGGGCCCTAGGTAACACTTGGTTGCTAGTATATTTTATTTTTGGTTTGTGGTAAATCATATCAATTGTTTCTGAAGAAAAACTAAATTGGAAAGTGTCTAAGTTCCACGGAAAGTTTTGGTTCCATATCGTCGATTCTAATTTATAGCCTGCTCCGCTCGGGTGCCAACGAAATTGTTACAAAACTCGTAGTGAAATACACACAATAAGAGACCCAACGTTCGTTTTACTCCTCTGGCTAAACAACTCTTTTATGGATATAGATGTTTTATGGCTTTGCGATTTGGAGTTGGCTTTATTGGAGAGTCGCCATTTTTGGCTTTCCAGATAAATTATGCTTTTTAATGGCAGCGTATTAAGGTCTTTATAATATTGTCGGGTACGATTTTATTTTAAATCGAACCCTTAAACGTGGGTACCATAATAGATCTCTTGTGTGTATAAAATAAATATAAAACAGTTTTAAAAACGTTACAAACTTTAATGAATACTAAATAAAACTCTGTTGCAATTTACAAACTATTGCAAGACTTCTCTTATGGCCTATAAAACAAACACGACCCAAAATACTAAAATAAATACTTTAAATTACCAAAATAACAAACTGTAAAATATTATTCAAATAGAAAAATCTTATGTTCCTTTACTCATAATTAAAGGTTTTAGTTTCAGTTCAAAAGGACTTAGAATGTGACTACCCCCTTGTCTCCTTAAAGTTTTGGTTTTAATTAACGGTAGGTTGGACCTAAGTAATCCATTATCCCCTCTTTGAAGAGCTTGGAGGAACCACGTCAGTGGATGATAATCCTTAAGTTTACTTTACATTCTAGCTAATGAGCTAAACAAGGACACCTAAACGAAAAGAGATAAAATGACATTTTATATACAACACTTTCTAGTCTCACTGCCAGTTATTTTTGTTTTTGTTTTATTTTGAATTTTTGGGAAAACCTAACCTTAAATTTTGTTTTGATATTTTTAGGCTCTTTAGCCAAAACCTTCAAAAAAGAAACTCCTTGTTTGGGAAAAATTCCGATAATTTCTCTCTTTATTGAAAATTATTTTTTTTTTGATTACCTGATCATTTTGGCAAAAATCATGCTCGCTTTGCACACGCTGGGAGTTTGAAGCGCCCCCCCCCCCCCTGTATTTGACAGGGGAATGAAGAACCACTTCCGACAAGACACTGAAAGAAGTCACACGTGTTGTAAGATTAAGACCAAAATTCCAACCACAAGAAAAGTCGCGGTGCCGCGAGTGAAATGTGGAACTGCTGCTGAATGAAAGAAGGTAAGCTTCTAGCGTGTTGCCGATTTTTTTCCTTTGTTTTAGTTCAATAAACGTCTGATTTCCCAGACGGGGCGAATTTAACTTTGTGTAATTTTTTTTTGATATCTCTAGGTTTCTCGCCTTCAGGGCACATATATATATATATATATATATATATATATATATATATATATATATATATATATAATGACATCTCTTCTTATGAGAATTGGCTTGGTTCCTTCGTGGATTTTGATTGATGTTGTTGTTTTACTATATTTTTGGGTATCTTTGATCTATTAATTAAATGTTTTTACTGCCCAGTGCTGAATGCTATCGAAAGCTTTTTTACAGTCTATAATCGCAATATATAGTGGAATGTTGTATTCGTTGGCTCGTTCTGTTGGGATTTTCAGCTAATTGTAGCGGATTTCTAATTATTTTGGTGGTGTTTTTTCATTATAGTAGTAGTATATACATACTTAAAATGAAGCGCTAGTAAACAAGAATGGAAAAGTAATACTTTTGTAAGGTGCAAAATTTGAAATCTTTCATTTATTGTGAGACACAAGTTAAGAAAAATTTACTGTAAGTTATCTTCGTTTTTTTGAAGAATCGTAAATTTCGCTTTCCAGATAAATTAATATTTTAAATAGAATGATATTAGAGTTTTTACATTAGGGACCTATTGCAATAAAGCCAGGCATTAATTGTGCCGGGCACTATACTCACAATCTCGCAATATAAGAACAGCTGTGTTCTTTCAAAATTAAATTGTGCCGCCACTATTAATGGAAAATAAACGACGGGATTTATAAATTCGACTTTGATATGTCAATTTTGAAAGATCAACTGTCCGTTTTCAATGAAAAACTGACAGAATAGTACCCGGCACTATTATTGCCTGGCTTTATTGCAATAAGTCCCTACTATTATTCAAAGACTGATACCGACTCTATAAATTATTTTTATCTTGCTAATTTATTTTATATTAACACTTTAAAATAGTGCCTTCATCATTAAATTTATTTTTCGCGTAAAAAATATAAAATCGTTCTAATTATGTTGGTAGTGTTTTCTCATTATATTAATTTATTATTTATCGTGCAACGTAAGTTAAGAAAAATTGATAATAATTTTTCTTATTTCTCTTCTCTGAAAATAACTCTTTTAGAAAATATAGTTGCTTTGCAATTTGGAGTTCGCTTTATTAAAGAGTCGCCATTTTTTGCTTTCCCAAAAAGTTATACTTTTAAATGTAAGCGTAATATTATTCCGACACCGACTCCATTAACTATTAAACCGTAAAACGAGGTACTTTGCTCCACTTTTTTGAGTTAATTCGAAAAATTCAAACACATAACCAAAAATTATACCATAAAAAATATTTTCTTGGTTTTAATAAAAAACACATGGTATAGGTAATTAACAAAGGACATTTTTATTACAAAATACTTTGTATCGGGAATCGAGGGAAGCATATTGGATGACATCACTAGAAGGCAACTGATATGGTACGGCCATGTACAACGGATGAACGACGAAAGATTACCAAAGCAGGTCCTAGAATGGCAACCAATAGGGCGCAGAAAAAGGGGGCGTCCTAAACTAGAATGGCAACAGTCAATCCAAAGATCAATGAGTCAAAAAAATCTGACTGAGGATGATTGTCAGGATCGAAGGAGGTGGAGAATAGGCGTCGGACAACGTAGAAAAACGTTCTAAACCGACATAGTAGTACTTTGTATTATAAATATTTTTTTAACTTGAAAAGTGGAGCAAAGTTTCCCATTGTCCGAGGTTACTTTGCCGCACTTTATAAAATATGAAAGAAAACATTGGTTTTTTATATGTTGTATATGTAAACATTCAAAATAGTGAATAAAAAATTTAAAAATATTGGTTTTTTAAGTTTTTATTGCATAGAAGTCGATAACTGAACTAGACACCGAATTTTTCGTGGTCAAATTTTAAAGGAATTTTCAGCTGCACTTCACTCTGGTATTAACTCGAGACGACTAAGCGGAAAACAGCAGCTACCGCGTCTAAAAAGTCAAATTTGCAACGGATAATTCACTCGTGGTGGCGTTGTGGTGCATGCCCAGATTTTTAATGTGGAACTTTTTTCGCAATTTATTTCTTTCACTATAAAACGTTGCCTGTTATCATCAACTATTTAGTTGCCGAAAGAATATCGCGTTACTAATTATTTTGGTAGTATTTTTTACCTTCCTAGCCCGCGCAGCAATGGCTAGAGAAGGTATTGTTTTCGAGGAAAACATTTTTTTTGAGATAACGTCCAAAATGTGTTCTTTGGGTGTATTCTGACCTATCCTAGTAATATCGTCTTGATATCTGTCTGTAGGTGTGTGTGTGAATGTGTATGTGTATTTTTTTTGCCGTTACACGATAGCTCCTAAACCGCTAAACCGATTTTCATAAAATTTTCAGGTAAAATAGTGTTCGACACTCTAACGAGCTGATTAGATTTTGGCCAAAATCCATTAATGCTACTGAGAGTTTTTTTGACAATAAAATAATTTAAAAAATGCTAACTTTTTAACGGAGCATCGCATCAATATGCGGTTTTCAGAATATAGTAGACCCGGAATGGGAAAACTGGGCGCCGCCAACTGGGCTCCGCCAACTGAGCTCCTCCAACTTGGCGCCGCCAGTTGGGCTCCGCCAACTTGGCGCCGCCAACTGGGCGCTGCCAACTCGGCGCCGCCAACTGGGCGCCAGGCCAACTGGGCGCCGGGCCAACTGGGCGCCGGGCCAACTAGGCGCCGGCCCAACTTGGCGCCGGACTAAACATTTTTTTTTGATAAAATGTGTACATGAAAAACAAAATATATTAATTATATAAAAACATCTTTACAAAATCCTTTACGCATTTTTTTTGAAATTTGTTTTTGTTAAGTAAAGTTAAATCGATTAAGTCGACTGTTGAATCTTGGTAGTTGTAGTGTTTGGTAACCTGGTAACTCTACAATTTATTATTTTAATTACAACAATGGCGGATCCAAAATGGCGGATTTCTTTATTTTTAAACCGATTTGTCTGAAACTTGAAAGTTTGCAGTGCCTGAGATCACTAAATACAGTTTTATCATCAACCTTAAAAAATTCAAAATGGCGAATCCAAAATGGCGGATTTACTTATTTACTAACCGATTTGTCTCAAACTTGAAATATTACATTGATTGAGGTCATTTAAGAAAAATTTTTACTCAAACCTAAAAAAATCAAAATAGCGGATCCAAAACGGCGGATTTTCTTATTTACTAACCGATTTGTCTCAAACTTATTACATTGCTGGAGGTCATTTAACAAAATTTTTTACTCAAACTTAAAAAAAATCAAATGGCGGATCTAAAATGGCGGATTTTCTTATTTACTAACCGATTTGTCTCAAGCTTGAAATATTGCAGTGCTTAGGGATCGATTTATATTAAATTTAGAACTTTGTGGTGTTTAACGTCGCTGAATATGATTTTTGACTCTTTAAAAAAAAAATTAAACTAAAAATATTAACCAAAACTATGTCTTTTTGGTACTCTGGCCTACTTGTCAGACCTGCGGGTCAACCCCCCCACTACTACTACTACTACATGTCTTTTTGGACAAGTTCTACTTTTTTCTCTGCTAAATAATAGTTATTCTTATTTAAATTGTTTTATTTTTTCTTAATGAAAAGAGTTGAACTTCTGGAGAAATGGCAGGAATGATTTAAAAAAGTAACTCCATACCTATGAACAAAAAAAAATATATAAATATACAAAAATTCTTCTTTTTACTTTCGAGTTGCAGTGGGTGTATTCTAAAATTTATTACAAAAATTATATTGCGAAATTTTTTTTTACAAAATTTAATTCAATATCCCTGTAATTATAAAATTAAGTATGTTTTTAAAGACACAATTTAATTCTTATATTAATCCAAAGATTAAAGTGCCGAAAGAAGCGTTGTTAACTTTATTATTATTGTTTTAAGTTTGAGTTAAAAATTGTGTTAAATGACCTCAAGCAATGTAATATTTCAGGTTTGAGACAAATCGGTTAGTAAATAAGAAAATCCACCATTTAGGATTCGCCATTTTGAATTTTTTAAGTTTGAGGATAATACTTTATTTAGTGATCTCAGGCACTGCAAACTTTCAAGTTTCAGACAAATCGGTTTAAAAATAAAGAAATCCGCTATTTTGGATCCGCCATTGTTGTAATAAAAAACGTAAATTGTAGTGTTACCAGATTACCAAACACTACAACTACCAAGATTCAACAGTCGACTTAAAGGATTTAACTTTACCTAACAAAAACAAATTTCAAAAAAATTGCGTAAAGGATTTTTTAAAGATGTTTTTATATAAATAATATATTTTGTTTTTCATCTACATATTTTATTAAAAAAAAAAAATTTAGTCCGGCGCCGAGTTGGCCCGGCGTCCTTTTGGGGGCGCCGAGTTGGCGGCGCCCAGTTGTCCTAGACCGAGTAGCCACATTTTGGTCAATAATTTGCGTTAGTACCAAAAACTTCTAAGGAGCTTAAGTTTTCGAGATATTTTCAAAAAACTGTTTTGAAGGCTGATTATCTTAGCTTCACTTGAAGTGTGCTAATATGCTAGCTAGGAAGGAATCAGTTCCGTTATGGATCCGTTTATTTCTTATGTGTTAGTACAAACCTAATATACGACATTAAAATAAAGTAAGCATGGAATGGAAAAGTAACAGTAATAGTTTGGTTAGTTTTAAAATTTGCAAAAAAAATCGAAGCAAAGTTCTACCTTTATTTTGCGACGCAGGCTCAGAAGACTTGACATACAAAGTTGACTAAAACGTTTTAATACATTAAACAAGTGTAAATGAGAATTAATTAAACTGATTATTTAACAGTTATGTTTAGTTTTGGATACAGTTTCGTAGGGATGGAGTTTATAAGATAAAAAAAAACTTACTAATAAATATTCTTAAATGAAATAAATAAAAATATTGTATATATTATTAATAATCCAATAAACTAGCCGATGTGCCTTATGCACAGAACTCATCGTAAGCTGTAACATGGTTTTAATAGACCCAAATTGGCTACCTCAACAAACCATAACAAAATTTGATATACCCACGGGAGGGCGTCTAAATCGAACAGACAAATGCACACGGCAGTGGGGTGTCAAATTATTCCGAATTGGCTAGATCTCCACTTTAGTGGGATCTATTTAATTAGAATATGTGCAGTAGTAAAAAAAACTGGAAATTTTAACTTTTTATACTGCTGAACAGAAATACCATGTTATAACACAGTACAATACACGGAAGCTGACGGATCGAATATCTTCTAAAACTAAAGAGTTTTTTGTGTTTTTAATTATTATCTTGAAACCATAGGCTTATGCAACATAGAATTTGTCAAGATATTAAAGAAGTTTTCGTGGCTAATCGGGTAAAAAGAAGTTTTTGTTTCTCTCATATTTTTCCGTGGGTAGCTCGAAAGCTTAACTTCACGAGAGTCCAAGATCTAATGGCCACCTAATAAGTGTTGAAAGTTAACTGTTTCGTCCTTATGGGACTCCCCAGAATACTGCTTGGTCAATGTGACACCTTTGCGAAGTTAATTAGACGGTTTTGTCTTTAATTATATATTTATAGTAAAAGAACCCTCGCAAGAAGCGCCATCTACCGAGGTACGAAAGAAACTAGAAACAAGAGCGGTGAGTATAAACTGCTATATATATATATATATATATATATATATATATATATCCATCGATAAAAAGATCGATTGCAAATAAAAAGAAACCACGACAACTCTTTTGTCTTTCAGGCTAGAGCAACGGTGATTGGCGTTTTTACTCAACATCAGACGCGAACGTCAATCAGCGGAATTTTTTAGCCAAATAATATTAACAAACGTGAATTTTAGTACCCGTGAATTTAAAAAATCAAACAAGTTTTCGTGGCTAATCGGGTAAAAAGAAGTTTTTGTTTCTTTCATATTTTTTCGTGAGTAGCTCGAAAGCTTAACCTCACGGGAGTCCAAGATCTAATGGACACCTAATAAGTGTTGACAGTTAACTGTTTCGTCCTTATAGGACTCCTCAGAACACTGCTTGGTCAATGTGACACCCTTCGAAGTTAATTAGACGGTTTTGTCTCTAATCCTACATCTATAGTGAGAAAACCCTCGCAAGAAGCACCATCTACGAGAGAAACTAGAAACAAGGGCATGCGAGTATAAACTGCTATATATATATCGATCGATGAAAAGATCGATTGCAAAGAAAAAGAAAGCATCCGTGATCTACGACAGCTCTTGTGTCCTTCAGGCCAGAGCAGCTCTGATTAGCGTTTTTACCTACCATTTATCATTTTCGACTTTTCTACTTATACTTAATAAATTATTGAAGTTTGTTGTATCGTATAAGTTTTGCAAAATTTAAGAAAAAAATGCTAGGTCTTACTTAAAGTGCTAATTCATATTGAGTTTTTTGTAAACAATTCATAGGCGCACTTCTCTTTTGTATATTTTCGTGTTTTGTCTGTACAGTTTAATTTTGGTGTTTGCAAATGGTATCAGGAAAGAAAGTAAACAAAAATGCCAGAAAAAGCCTCAAAACTACTCCCTGTGAAAAACCGTCGAGGAATTGCTAAAAAAAGGGGAGTCATAATTTGCAACACATCGCTCTTCCAGATAGAGGCGACTGAAAATAAACAAAAAGAATAAAGTAAGTAATACAATAAAAAATATAATTCCCTTGACTTACTGGAAACCTAAACTAAATTTGATCTGGACGCAGTAGCGTAGTGACAGCAATCCAGCTGGTGAATTGCTGAAAGTATACATCAAATATTTTATATAAAGATTTTCAAACAAGTTTATTAACATAAACAAGCATCTTGAGATCTATACTAGAGTCCCTGTATGTTGACATAGAGGAACTCTAATCTGTACTAATCCCTCTCATTTACATTGTTCGTGCACTTTTATAATTAACATTGAATATTTAACTGAACCCAAATAACCTTTTACGCATGCGTCGCCCAGTCGTCATAACATCAATTATGACGTGTGGAGCACCTGTAAAAGAATCTGACGCTTCCTCTCAGTCAATTGGCTCGGCTAACGCATGCATCGAAATAAAATTGGATTTGGTTGAACATCTTACTATGCTGCTGTTGCTTACAATTTTGTGACTTACTTTATTATAAGTCTAATAAATGTATGTAACAAATATATTTGCATTGGTGTGGACCCGCCGCTGCCGCGTCGTTAAAATTGCTGATAAGCAAATTGAATAAATTGGCAACATTAAGTGAGTTCACACTTCGGGATTATACAGGGGCAGCGAGGTGTATCGAATCCATCAGAGACACATTTTGGTGTGCAAATAGTCTCTACGCGTTCATTTAATACTCTGCGGATTTGATGTCAATTTAAGATCAATGTTGATTTTTTTCAGTCTTTCAGAGGCGGATCTGCGGGGTTGCCTGAGTAGCCCCGCCCCAACTTTTTTGTGTTAATTGTTTTTTGCATATAACAGTGGCACACCCAGGAATATGCCCCAAGGGAACTAGGCCTCATGGTATCGTATTTTTACTCAAATGCAGCATCGCTTGGGATATGTTTGTGCCGCGCTAGAGGCTAAACGGCTGAACCGATTTTGACAAAAAAGGTGTCGTTGAATTGCTACTGATATCGAAGGTGCTATAGGCTAAATTATTTTAAACAGGAATCAACATGGTGGTCGTCAGACACCATGTTTGTAGAAACGGACCTATCTACCCTTTGGGCATAGTTCAATGTTTGATACAAATGCATGATTTGGCTAATAATTAGGCACCTTGATTTAGCTAAATAAATGGCTAATTAAAAATTAAACCAAAAACTTGGAAATAAAAAAAAAAACACCAAACTGCTAAATCTTAGATAAGCTCTCTCAGCATTTGTTTCCCCAAAATGTAAGTTTTGCTTTATTAATTGCTCTTTTTTTTATGGTTAAGCGCACTCGCAAGGAGATCCCTATCACGCTCGAGAAGCGGCCAGTGCGCGGGAATGTTGGTGTGTGTTGGTTTTGAAACGGTTCAGGTTGTAACCTGCAGGGAAAACTGTCGCAGGGAGTTTATTCCACAGCGATGCTGTTCTCCAGAGATATGAATTCTGATATAATGAGGTTCTTGGTGCCTCTATTTTGACAGTAAATTGATGGTTACCGTCTGTTTGACGTGTTCGCCTAGTAGGTGCTATTCCCGGGGGGATCATACGTGCCAACTCTTCAGAGCATTTTCCGTGATAATGCCTGTAGAAGAGAGATAGATCGCCCACAGTTCTTCGATGTTCGAGACTATCCAAGCTACGGGTAAGTGCGGGGTTATTGATCAGCTTGATAGCTCGTTTTTGCACGGTGTTCAAGAGCAGTAAGGTATGTTTGGGTGCCGTACTCCATATATGTGAGTAGTGCTCCATAGTTGGTCGAATCTGGGCTTTGTAGAGTGTCAGCAATTGGCTTGGTGTAGACATATGTCTTGTATGAAATAGCACCCCAAGCTTTTGGGACGCCCCTTTAGCTATATCTGCCACGTGACTGTGCCAAGACATGTTGGTCTCTGCACTGACTCCTAAGATGTTCAACTGGCTCTGCAATGTGACAGCACTTCCAGATAGCATGATGTTTGGCTTACCGGTGCTGGTCTTTTTTGAAAATAGGGCTGCCTGGGTTTTCTGCGCGTTGAACTGTACAAGGTTTTTGTTGCCCCAGTCCTCTATTATCTCCAGGTCGTTATTTATCTGCGATATTTGAGTTAGTCTAAGATGATGGAATTCACGTGCGGATAGACACTGAGTGGGTGGTATGACTGAGGAGACTAGATTGCCATCATCTGCAAAGCAATAAAGTGGATTTACTGTTTTATCTATGAGGTCATTTATGTAAATCAGAAAAAGTGTAGGCGAAAGGATTGCTCCCTGTGGCACACCAGCATTTATTTGGTAAGAGTTGGAGTTCCGGCCATCCAGTGCATCATAAATGGATCTATCCTTAAGGTAACTTTCAAACCAAGTGCAAAGTTTCGGCGACAATCCCATTGCTTTGAGCTTGTTGAGCAGATTTTCATGCCAGACTTTATCGAATGCTTTAGATATATCTAAGGCAATTGTTCGTAACTCAATCGCTTTTTGCCATAAGTGAGTGACGTATGTAAGTAAATCGCCAGTTGACCTATATTTTCGAAATCCGTATTGCTTGTCGTTGATAATTTTGTACTTTTCCAAGTACTTGGTTAGGTGATTGTTCACAACTCTTTCGATTACTTTTGATATCACCGGAAGTAGAGCAATTGGTCTATAGTTTAACGGATCTGTCTTTTTTCCTTTCTTTGGAATAGGTTGTACTGCGGCAGACTTCCATGATGATGGATATACTCCTTGCCTGTAAGATAAATTGAATAATTTAGCGAAAGTTGGGGTGAGTTCGTTAGCACAATTTTTGAGTACTATCGCGGGAATGCCATCTGGACCCATTGCCTTGTTTGTATCCAACTTTTTAAGGGATTTTCGTATTTCTCTGTGACAAAAGGGTACCTCTGGCATACTGTGGGAAACCCTTTCAATGAACGGTGGAGTTTTTCCATTTGGCACTGTTAGGTTTGAGTTGTAGGAAAAGATTTTGGCCAGCATATTGGCTTTTTCCTCTGATGTTGTGGCTAAGTGAGTATTTTTATCTGTAAGTGGTAGTATGGATGACTTGGTGAAGTTTGATCCAACAGCTTTTGCAAGAGACCAAAAGGACCTAGAACTACTTGGACAATTCAGCAACCTGTTTTTTATTCTTTGATTGTATGTTTCTTTGGCGGCGTCAATAGTAATTTTGCAACTATTTCTGGCTTCTATAAATTCTGTGTGGTTTTGAGCAGTTTGTTGCCATTTCCAGCCGTTTGACACTGGCTGTTGAACCATGGTTTTGCATTTGCTCTGCGTTTTATTGTATGTGGGATATATGCATCCATTCCAGATAAGATTACTTTTGTTATTTCATTACAGCAAACAGGGATCAGCTGTTTTAAAGCAAACCTCTTGCCATGGAAAATCCAGGTAAAACTGTTTAAGGTCATTCCATTTTGCCGATTTATAGTGCCACATTTTACGAGGAAGTGAGTGTTGGCTTGGTGGTATGAGCATTTCGCACTTTGTTGTTATAAGTTTATGATCGGATGAACCAAGTGGGGGATCTACTTGAATTGTGTACGAGTCAGGATTTGTAGTTAGGAACAAGTCTAAAAGCGCTGCAAATTCACCCCTTTCTGAGATACGGGTAGGTTCATCGACAAGCTGCGTTAGACCACCACTTATGGCAAAAGCTTCTGCTTTCCTGCCTTCATTATCTGTTTTGTTGTGGGGTTTTAGCCAGGGTATATTGTGGACGTTGAAATCGCCTAAAAAATCAATTTCCGCATGTGGATAGGTCGACTGTATACTATCACAGTTTTCGGATAATGTCGCAAAAAAGTTTTGGTACTCGGTGTTACTTGGCGGTCGGTAGAGGCAGCAGATGAACTTGGTCGATGACTTTGAGGCGAATTTTAGCCATATGATATCGAGGTTCGCTGGTTCTAGCTTCTCCTCTCGATGACATGAAAGGCCATTTTTAATGTACACGCAGATCCCAAAATTATGTCGAAATCGGTGGTGTAGGTCATAGCCGGGATAAAGATAGCTCACAATAGGAGTTGCAGAACTGATTTTAGTTTCAGTGAGAACAAGGATGTCAGATCTTTGTTCTTCAAGGTGTTGGTGAACTGAATTCATGTTGGTACTTAATCCTCTTATATTGCTAAAATCAATTCTGAGTTGAGTTTTTGGTCTTTATTTGCATGAAGGACCCCCAGGATCACCCGACGCCCGAGTGGTCGGGTAGTTTACCTCCGGAATATTTTGATCCTGGAGGCGCCATCATGCTATCTGTTACTCATTGTTGGAACCGGACTGCCAACGGAGTAGCGGAACGTGGTGATACCACTTAGCGCTACTCAGTTCTGGCATGGTGGTATCTCACCGGTCGACTCCCAATGAGTAAAAGCGTCTACCACCTACCTGCTCTTCAACATACTCGAAATTTGCCGCCATTTGGAAATTCGAATAGAAAACAGAATCAATCTTATAAGAGGCTTGTATATTATGTTTCAAAATCTTTTTTGAATTTATAGAAAAGCTTCCTCTCCGCCACGAATTACACGGTATGAATTATTAAAATCGGTTTAGCCATTTTCCAAATTTTAATTTATGTTTTAACTATTGTTATACAGATTATACGATTGCCTTGCCAATTCTGTCAAAATTCATTTCTTCATAAATCCATTATTAGGTAATTTGCTTGTAACTACTATTCGCAGTTAGGTACAAAATTACCCAATAACCTGATTCATGAAAATACAATACTGTATAATTTCGTGTGGCTTGGCCCTCAAAACTAAAAGTTGAAGCATGTCGTACATTATTAGGGGAATATTAAAAGTTGAAGTTTCATAACAGTGATTTTTGTATTTAGTTTAAAAAATATTTTAAATGAATTTTAAACAAAAAATCAGCAAACAAATTTGCTCAGAACACATCCCATTATGCGTTATTTTGTTTAAAGTTTGATTTTTCAACCCGTGTAGAACTACCTCGAAAAATCACTCCTGAGAATTTTTAAATATTCAATTTAAATAATGTCGTAACCCTTAAACTATTAAAGGTTTGTCTCCAATTTTTTGTTTTGGTCGTTTTTTTATCCTCGCAATATCTGATTAGATCGGTCCCCATAGTAACTTTAAAATTGGCATTAAGGGTCCATCGCACCGACTTTTAAAATTTTATTTCTTAGCTATGGATTGCTTTAATTTTAAGCATGCCCTATTTTTAAATTTTTTGCACCGAGCAAAAATTTTCCTTTGTTAAGATACGACCACCTTGTGACCCAATCAAGCAACGCCGCTGTTTCAATCAACCAAATTTTTAAACTATGGAAAAACAACAACACCCAGTACTTCCCAAAATAGTTTTGTCAAAGGCCATCTATTTTTCTGTGTCAAAATCACAGTATACTTTGGTTAGTAATCTGTGGGCAAAATTTATTTATTTTTATTTATTTTTGAATTTTTTGAAGAATATTTGGAAGATTATAAGATAATAATAAGATTTTGTGGAAGTTGGGTGTCCTCGTCGGTACAACCAAAGGACTTAAAATTATAGTGGAATTAGGGTAAAGTGTAAAGGCAGAAAGGAAAATTGTCTTGTTACATCATAAAGTGCAGTTTAATTTAAATGCAATATTTTTTTTACACTGGTCAGTCCTATCCTACCCTTAGCGCTCGCTGTACCTACCAGGCTGTGAACAACAGTTAACCCGAAAATCAGACAAAAATACTGTATCAAAAAGTAGAAAAGAGAACTTTATTTCAATTATTTTTCTTCCTTACAAATATTTTTGTAATCGTTACTGTAGGTATATTTTTTCATGAAAACATTGTGTCAAAATAACCAAAATCTAGCCTTATCTTTGCAAATAAAGTTTTCCAAAATCATTTTTGTTTATTTTAAGATTTTTTTCACAGTTTTTATTTAAAAAAAAACCATTATTCTTACTTTATTTACTCACAAAACACAAAAAGACACCTTCACTTTAATCACAACGCTCTGCTCATTTGTGGGTATTGTCAGTTGCTATGGCTATGCCAGACGGGTAACATTATGTGACCAGCATCTTATCTTTAAGCAGCTATTAAGGAACAGTAAAGTCACGAAAAAAGGTGACTTAATTTTAACAACACTAAGGAAGAAATAAGTCTGCCTTTAATTTCGGTGCAAGGAAATCTTTCGAAATAAGGTATTCTTTAGGCTAAGAAACTGAAAAAAAAAGTCGGTGCGATGGGCCCTTAATCCAATAGGCGACCTTGACTGCTATTTCAATAGAATGAATGTGAAAATATTATTGTTTTTGTAAGCTTGGGTGAGTATTTTATTTTTGGCGCAGTATTTTATTAGGTTACAAATCTATCACTGAATCAGTGATTTGATATTACACTGTGAATTTTCTTTCAGTCTTCTCCACTTAATCCAACATGTTAAACAAAAACTAACAAGCCATCTGTCATGTCCATGCCTCCAATGTCATTTGTAAATTCGCTTGGGGACTTCTCGGTTTCTACAACTGTATTAAATTTATTAACATTCTGGTGAAGCTTTTTAGAGAAATGCTAATTTTAAATTTGATTTAATCACAGGACTTTAACATACAGTGTATTTATTTAAAGTTGAACAATGATAATACTCGTAGGGGATGTATCAATAAAAGAATCTGATAAAATGTAAAATACACCCTATCAAGGGATGGCCTTTTTACGCGGCTGTCTATAATCATAGGGTCCCTTCTCTAATAATTTTTTGCCTTGATAAAAACTGTAGGCTTTCTTTGTCTTTTTTTAAAATAAATGGTATGCAAAAATAGTCATATATTCCTTCCTTGACAACATGTATGCTCTGATAAATTCATTATATATGTTATTAGTGCGTTATATCTGAAAATGCTGTAAATAATTTTACAATAAAAAGGAAACAAACATCTAAAAATGTAGGGTGTTTCGATTTAGAAAAGGTCCCTCCGATCAAAATTTGACATTTATCAATAGGTTTAAAATATTTTGGCCAGCAAAAAGAAAATTAAGACATGAAACGTATTACTCATTTATTAGTATCTATTCGAAAAACTCTTAGGTTGGTACGTAACCCTGTAGATAAAACTCTTATATCAGCACTTTCATAGGATTTAAGACCAGGTAGAAAGGCCTTGTTGCTAAATAGTTGAAAATTATATTTACTGGAAAAACAAATTTCGCTCTTACGTGGAAGTTAAATATAATAGTATAATAATAAAATTAAGTATAATGTTAAACCCGGAGTCCATAACTTACGACCTGTAAATAAACAGTTCTATGTAGGCGTATCGCGAAAGAAAATTTAGCGAAACGTATAAGTCCAGAGTGGTATTTTGTAATTATTATTGGCATAATGCTCAAAAAATACAACAAATTGTCATCCTATCTAAGTTGACACAGCTATAGGGATCAATTTTATGGATCACATTATTCTTAAATTTCATTTTAGAACCCATTTTTAAGAGCAGTAAAAAACTATTTAAAGGTTTTTATTTTTTCTGGCACTACAAATATTTTTTCGTAAAAATAATGTGAAACATTCATATTTTGATGATATTATGACCAGTCATCGTTGACTTCACCGAAATCAAAGACCGCCAGCCGGCTTATTATCTGTCTGTTGGGTAACCTGTGGTAAAAATATCCCTACATTTTTATTTACAATTTAATATCTCAACTGCTTTGCCAACTCGTCGTCATTCACCTTGAAAAAACACTTACACAGTTTTTATAGATGATGTAAATCACGAGACGCGAGAGACGAGACGCGAGAGACGAGACGAAATGAGAGAAAGGTTCTTTTGAGCGATAACCAATTTAGATGCCATCGATGAAATAAATTCCGGTGTTGTTTTTTTTCAGCAACGCAACGTTTCAAAAATTATAATACCTAAGTCCTTAAAAAGAAACTTAATTTATCGAAGTCTTTTAAAAAGTTCCTTTATATGAGTATTGAGGTCTAAGTGTATAATATCCTTTTATCCTATATAAAAGGATAATGCTGTAAAGAGGTGGTTTAAGGATAAGCAGATAAAAGGGTGGAACAAAACCATAGACCTATAAAACGAATGGACTGGGCCTCATGTTTGAAAATTTATTTCAGAGTGAGAAGAAGCTAGTCCGGGCAAAACACGGACAAAAAAGCAATATATTGTACGGAAAAGACCTCTTTTTTATGTTAAAAGGTACTATAAAAAATGTACACGGTGACCCAAGAAAATTTTGCACTATTGCAAAATATACTAAAAAAAATCTCATGAAGCTTGTAATGGTAGGTCAAATTACAAGAACAAATAGGTAGCAACAGATATTTTCGTAGTGGCATATATACAAGGTGTTCCAAATTAAGTGTCCACCATTGCTAACTTTGTGAATATTTAAGATATGAGAAAGCTTAAATTGGCAAACTAGTAGAACTTTTGAGGTTCTTTAAGATGGCCAAATCAAAATAAATGGATCCATGACGAATCTGACACCTTCCTAGCTAGCCTATGATCATAGTTCAAGTAAAGTTCAGTTTTTTGTAAATATATCAGAAACGAAAGCTCCTACGAATTATTGAGCAAAATATAGTCTACTATATTCCGAAAGCAATGTATTGATACGATGCGCGGTTAAAATGTTAGCATTTTTAAAAAATTTTAATTGTCAAAAAACTGTCATTAGCATTAATGGACTATGACCAAAATCTAATCAGCTTGTAAGAGTGTAGAACACTATTTTACCTAAATATTTTATGAAAATCGGTTCAGCAGACATAATATACACACACACACAGACAGACATCACGACGATATTGCTAGGATAGGACAAAATACATCCAAATAACACATTTTTGGCGTTCTCAAAAGAAAATTTTTAAATACCTTCTCTAGCCATTGCTCCGCGGGCTAGCCCACTAAACAAAAACATTTTAATAACGTCACAATAATGTATAAGTTAAAAACATAACGTTAGGTTGGATGTTAATTCTAACGTCATATTCATAGTGAAAAAGAAGCTTAATAACCTTTAATAATCTTATGTTTTTATAACGTTTTTTTTAAGTGTTTTTCGAACGTTAAAAATTGAAAAATAAATGTTTTTTTAACAATGAAAAAATATATTTTTTTATCTCTAAAGATATGGTAACATAAATAATGTAATTAAAATTCTTTTATTTTGGAAACGCAGGGCAGCAACAGTCCATTGAGGTTTTCGTGAACTCGACACTCAGTAAAGGCAATTCGGCTCGCAGCTTCTGAAAATAAAATTTAAAATTCTATGTAAACAATAATTTTGTAGTAAGTGCCTCGCTACGAGGCCACGAAGCATTCGTTTTGTCCCGCTGTGAGGCTTGCGAAGTAGCAGTTTGCTAAACCTCGCCTATGTAGCATTTATTTATCAATAAAGACGATTTATTATTATTATATAATTCTGCCTCAAATGAATACGCGGCTTAAGGTCCTGAGGCTAATCGTCCGCGGTGAATTGTCGCATTCCCTGGCTGATTACCTATAGGTATGCGATATTTCATACAAAACCATATTTTTTCTTTTGTTTACATTATCTTATCTGATTTTGTGGTGCTTCATTTAGATCACTGCACACACATTTGTTGTTCTTTAACTATACCATCTTTCCCACACAACTGAAGTAATATTCCGATCCAAATATGTATTGACTATCAATATTAATAATTGTGCTTTAAATTTGCCATGTTTGTTTCTGCAAAATCCAAATATTTTAACCAAAATTACAAAAAGCGTCTTTGCTACCGACTCGTATCAACTCGCAGCGAAACACAACTAATGGCGATGTTCAGGTAGTGGGACTGCTATACTATAGAGGGCACTGCCATCGCGCCCTCTATAGTATATATTTTTTTAATGTTTAAAAAACAAAACATTTATTAGCTTCATATATCTTAAATTCAACCTTAGAAGTGAGATCTAGGAAAAACATTATAAAAATAAACATATATTGATGGTATTATTTTTCATGTTAGTGAAATTATGGTTTTTTTAATGTTGGTTTCTTAACGTTACTAAGAAATATATTTTTGTTAATGCTTTTACATGAAATTTTCGTTAGGATTTTCTACATGTTTTTTTTATGTCAAAAGTTGACTTAACTTTAACACAAATTTGTGTTAGAAAAAAACATGTTTTTTTCAACATTTATTTAACGTTTTTTACGATTTTGTGCTTAGTGGGAGGAAGGTAAAAACAACCGAGGATTGTATTTTTTCAAAAAACATATATTTTTTTTAATAGTTTTTTTTCTGATTGTTCTCTCTCTCTGATTCAAAAACAAAAATAGTTTTACGGTTTTTTCCTAAAGTTGAAAAAAACTAAGATATTTTAAATTCAAAATTATGCTAAGGCGGCAAGTATTGAATTTTTTTTGCTAGAAGGCAGTCTAAGCGTAATTTTGAATTTCAAATATCTTTATTTTTAACTTAAAAAAAATCAATAACTATTTCTGTTTTGAATTTAAAGACTTATCAGAAAAACTTAACAAATACAGTTTGTTCAATTAAAAAAAAATATATGTTTTTTGAAAAACCTCGAAAAGGCAATGCTCGGCTGTTTTTTTGATTTGAAAGGGCTTCAAAAATGAGTTTATAGTATTAGTATCTCTAACCGTTTTCAAGTGTAAACTAAAGAATTTAGTTTTTAGGCTACTACTTATACTACTTGGTCTGCAGTAGTAGTAGCCTAGAGACTAGATTGTTAAGTTTACACTTGAAAACGGTTAGAGATACTTAGTAACCGAAACGTCCTGTTTAAAATAAATAAAGACAATGGAAGTTCGAAATTTTATTTCTACTCAATCATTGTCTACGAGTTTCAAACATTATTTTTTTTAATGTTTAAAATACCTTTCCTTAAGATCATTAAAATTCATCACCATGCCTTGACAACACACGCCAAAGCTACTAACACCCTCGGCTCTTTTCGCCATAAGAGAGGTATTAACTAATTTGTCAAGTGCGAATATCGTTATCCAATTTGAAGCTTTAAAAACGTCCCTTTGCCAGTTTTCCTTTGAAGTTTCGAAACGCGGTGTTTTTCGCCGACTCTTTTGATCCTAGATATCTAAAGTCAATTTTCGTGTTTTCTATCCCTCCTCAAGAACTCCTCCCTCCTCAAGAAGAGTATGAAAAACGGAATTTTTTACACACGAATCATATTCTTTCTTAAGGGTTCACACAAGGGCGATCCCAAACTCCAAAAAAGGGGGGTGATTTGGATTTTTTTAACATATGGTTAATATGTGAAAAAATAAACCGGTTCTGGATTTTAAGGCATTTTCAGTATCTTAAAGATAATAATAGACAACACTGTTAAAGAAAACCAGAAAGTCCAGCCTTATTAACCCTAGAAATTACCAGAAAAATTTAAAATATATCCGACCGTCGAAAATTTGTCCCTGATCCATCTATCTCTATCTCTATCTATTTAGCCTTCTTTGATCCATATTTAAATCCAAATCGTCCGAGCATCTCATTTTACAATACATTTTGTTCCTAATTTTACGAAAGGGCGTATATCATGAAATTTACCAAAATCATTTTTATCGGTTTTTTTCGGGTCAAATGCGTTGCTGTTTCAACTCACAATGTGGTGTATATGTAGTTCTAAGATACATCAGTGATATGAGAAATATAACCTCGGGCGTATATTAGTAAGTTGGTTTCAGTAGAATATCAAAGTGGATCATTACATAAACTTTATTTTTTCATATACGCCCGTTTGTAAAATTAGGGACGATTTGTTCCATCGATCGTTTTTTTTGTCTGATATTATGACCGGCAAATTTCCATTTAAATTTTGCTACCTCTCCTCTGACATCCCTTACTTTAGTTATATTTCTTATAAATTAAATCTGTTAGCTTTACATGTAACATTTGTCTTTCCTTTGATCTTTATGCTTTTACGTTACCTTACAAACGTTTGATTTTGTAAGTGTCTAGGTCTGGGATCCATATGTGAGCACAGGAAGGATACATTGGTTATACACTTTTGTTTTGAGGTACTGAGGATATTTCTAATTTTTTAATATGTACCTAGCCTAATTTACCGAATGTTGCCCAGGCCAATCTTACTCGTCTCTTGATTTCAGCCGTTTGGTTTTCTTTTTTTAGTTTAATAATTTAATCCAGATATATAATATTCCTCTGTTTGTTCTATTCTTTCTCGGTTTATTCTGATCGTGATATCAATATTCTTATTCATCCGTGTTTCTTATAATCTTAGTTTTAGTGTACTTCATACACAAGCCTATATTTTTAGTCGCTGTATCTAGTTCTTCCAGCATTTTTATCAGTTCTTTTTTCTTATCTGTTATTAAGGCGATATCGTCTGCATATGCCTATTTCTTCCCTTGGTCCATCTACTGTGGCGAAACATTTTAAAAAATCAAACATAAAACAATTGATTTTACAAACCCAAAATATGCTGCAGATTTTTGTTTATACGAGGGTGGATCAAATATAAACAAGCCTTTGTTTATAAACTAGTTATTTAGAAACATGACACAAAACAGAAATTTTTTCTACTTTTGTACACATCCCCCTTCTCTGTTAATACATTTTTCCCAACGGTTTGACAGTTTCTTAATCCCGTTTTCATAAAAGGAAGCTGGGCGGGTATCTAACCAATTGCGCACGAATGCCTCCACCTCTTCATTGGTCTGAAATTGCTCGCCTCCCAATGAATCTTTGAGTGGGCCAAACATATGGAAATCGCAAGGTGAGAAATCTGGACTGTATGGAGGATATTCCAGCAGAGTCCAGTGCATTTCATTGATTTTGGCCTGTGTTAAAACTACCGTATTAGGTCTAGCCGAGGGGTGGGACACTCATAAAAATTTGTACACCTATTTAAGTATTTAAGTGAAATACTGTATTTATTTGGGATTTGAAGGTATTATTGTATGTATTTAAAAGTATTTAAAAGTATTTAAAAGTATTTAAAAGTATTTAAAAGTATTTAAAAGTATTTAAAAGTATTTAAAAGTATCTAAAAGTATTTAAAAGTATTTAAAAGTATTTAAAAGTATTTAAAAGTATTTAAAAGTATTTAAATGTATTTAAAAGTATTTAAAAGTATTTAAAAGTATTTAAAAGTATTTAAAAGTATTTAAAAGTATTTAAAAGGATTTAAAAGCTATTTAAATGTATTTATTAAATACTTTTACCAAATTTGTACACCTATTTAAGGAGTGTGCCACCCCTCGGGTCTAGCGTTGTCATGCAGGAGCAACACGTCTTGGATGGGGTGTGCTCTCCTCTGTTGGCGATATTCAAGCTTTACCTGGTCGAGTAAGTTGCAGTAGTAAGCCGCGTTTATTGTTATTCGCTCGTGCAAAAAATCGACCAACATAACTCCTCTCCAGTCCCAGAAAACGGTCGCTAAAACTTTGACTGCAGAAATGATGGTAAGGACGACGTGGTTGACTTACGTTGTCGACACGCTCACAGCCGTCGTTAATTTCTTTGCACCAAGTTTTTACAGGTACCCACGAAAGCGTCTTATTTCAGAACTTTGCTCGCAATCTGCATCGAATTTCATCAGGTTTAAGGTTTTCGCGTGCAAGAAATTTAATGATTATTCTTTGCGCAACACTGATGTGTACCTTCCTCTCGCTCATTGCGATTGCTCGTCGCCAAATGAGCATCGCGGCACTACCAGCCGCCTACATGCTGCTGAATATCGCTACTTCAAAATTATAACGGGCACGTTAACCTTGAATGACTTTTCCGTTAGTAAGTTTAAAAGGCTTGTTTATATTTGATCCACCCGTAGAATTATGATTATATCGGTCAAGCATGTAGTTGGTTTGAATTAGTTCTTTTGCACAGGTTTGTAGGGATGAGTCAAAAATAAAAAATGCTAACTTTTAACGGAGCATCGCATCAATATGCGGTTTTCGGAATCTAGTAGATTATTTCTCTCAATAATTTATAACCAAAAATTTCGTAGGAGATTGAGTTTCTCTGACTGACTTCACTTCATTAAATTGACATATTTTAAAGAAACTCCTAGCCATCATTTCTGATCCGCTTCTTTTTACGACTGTATAACTTATACACTAAGAACTCAATGCCAGCATTTAAAAGATGACATCTCCACACAGCTATAGAGCCAGGGGTTGAACGCGCTTAAATATTTAATACCTGTATAAATATGCAAGTGACTTTTTAGCAGTTCACGCCTCCAGATTGGAAGCTTTTAAAGCTTTCAACTTGATATCGAATACACGGATGGAGGGGAGTAAGTGGAAACTTCTACGAAAACATTTCCATTTGACATACTCGAGTTTCATTGGTTACGATAAACGATTGGCTTATTCTGCGCGGGAAAATGTAACGGGTGATAATTTTCAAATAAAAGTATTAGTTTTCTTATTTTTCCCTTGCCCTTATGCGACTGAATTCTCCTCGTTGTATAACTTATATCTAGAGCGCTAAAAGTATTAGACTATATTCAATACAAGGCCAACAAAAAAATACAGTCCCGCCAAATAAAATATGTTGTAAATACGACAGAAATATTTAGTCTCCGCATTAAAACAGAAGAGGTAATTCCCCGGCTGCAGAGTACGTTGTTACCAACATACTACATAATATTTATGCCCATGTCGTGCAGCGCTCCGTCCCGTTGCAAGAGGTTCGCGTCCAGTTAAGGGAGGTTTCAGAAATTTTTAACCAAAAAAATTGTCCGCGTGTAGTTATTAGGGTGTCCGGTAGATAGTGAATTTTACATGTAAAGAAATAGAATAGAAATTTGTCCGCCTAAAGGATGTGTCCGCTTAATAGAGGTGTCCGCAAGGAGAGGTTTCACTGTATTAACGTAATTTGCACCAAGGAAGATAAAGAAGTCTTTGCGTTATTCACACTTTAAGGCAGGGCCGTGGCTATACTAGAAGCCGTCTGGAGGAAAACGAAGAATTTGCCGCCCTGTCCCCGCTTTCCTCCTCACCACTGCAAGTTTTTGTGTTATTTTCTTACATTAATGGTCAGTCCAGCAAGTGAGCCCAAAAGATTGATTTACTACAAAACAATAAAGCAAATTTTTACCCAACTGCAGCACGGCAAAAGGACGGGTAATGTTTTCGATTGTTGTATGTAAGTAAATATGTTTGTGTCACGCTAGAGGCTAAACGGCTAAACCGGTTTTGACAACTGCGACTAGTACTTACAAGTAAATTTAGCAGTTGGGTGTTTTTTTATAGCCCCCCGGCCTCCCCCTAATTTTTTTCCTAGATACGGCCCTGAGCCCCGATATTTTATACAAAATACAAATGTCAGCCAAGTTACATAGCTATACTAAATTAAAATTATCATTTAACAAGTACGACCAATTAATAAGGAACTGAACTATTTACGTAAAAGTTGTTAATGAGCAACAATTATCACAGACGGATGATCTTGGTACTTCCATAAACGATTAAAGATCAATATTATAATAATTTCTGGTTTATATTTGTTGGCAATCTGCACGATACAAGACATAACTAATAGTATTAGCATATAGTAAGATTTACTTTGTGATATGACTTGGCCTCCAAGATCACCAGATTTAGCTAAAGTCACTATATCACGAAGTTCCTTTTTAACATTGATGAAAAAAGGACCAATAATATTGTCACCCAAAATACTGGGTCCGTTCTACAGTATGAAAATGTTTGTTTTTCCGTGACCAGTAACGAACAACGGAAGGATTGTGTCGGCCATGAAAAGAAAATTAACTTTCGTCTGTAAAACAAGTATTTAAAAAAAAAAATTTATCCTGATTCGCTTTTTTAGTCATGGTTTCTCAAAACTCCATTCTCTGATCATCTGGAAATTTTCTTTCTTTCTTGCGTTTTCTTTACTTGAAAACTCCGATACTCATGTCATTTTAAAATGTTCCGGTTAAGGGTAAAATAATATCTCCCACATCATTGGTAAAGCTTCCATGCCTAGGAAACTCTTAGGAAATTGACAGGTCTCAAGTATTGGTTCCGAAACGGCTCCAAAGAGGCACTGCAGTTCCGGGTTTATTTCGTTATTCTATTTCTATTTAATAATTATCTGTGGTTTGGATTTTCCGTCCCCCTTTTATTCAGGTACCAAAACCTCTTCTTCTGCATTTTATTTCCAGTTCATTTTAAATCTATTTCTTTCCTTTAGTCGAAGTAATCTGTGGTGCCATTAATCAATGACGCGTGAATGACGCATTATTAAATTTTAATTTTTTTGCAGTTTTTCGGCAAAAACAATGAGATTTCGGTATTACTTTCCTGTGTGTAGTATTCAAAGTTGAGGCGGGAATTCAATCCATAGTTTTCCGAGAGATTTTAAGGTAAGTTTTATTATTTTCTTTTTTGAGGTTAGATGTGTTGGTATTTTTTTTTACATAAAGTTTTTGCTGTTTTTACCAAGATAAACAATAGTTTATGTGGTTTTTATCTTCTTAATGTGACTATCAGACACGGATCTCTTTAGAAAAAAACATTTTTAAGACAACATTCATGCCGCCAGACTTATATGCCTGGTTTGCCCAGCAACATATGCAATATGCACTAAGGATAAATGTATTCCTTATTAATTTTATACCTTTATGGGTAATAGTTTTTTTTTATGATTTTCGCTTATATATGGTGTGTGACTACTACTGAGCCATACTGCTTCGAAGAGTACACTGCACAAATTACATAACCAAGGTCGGGACATACCATTTAAATCTCATGATCTTCGTTAAGCTGCCAAAAAGTCAACATTTAAGAATGATTCTCTTCAAGAATAACTGTTTCATTGAGAAGAGTTTATTCACTTACAAGAAATGATATTAGCAAAGTTAAACAAAACAGTGTTTGGTTTTTTACCAATCAATTACAATATTTATAATTTTGTGTATGTATTATTCAATAAAAAAGGAATTTCTTAAGGTTTGGTCA
Organism: Aspidapion aeneum; assembly: GCA_963576565.1. Lineage (NCBI taxonomy): Eukaryota > Metazoa > Arthropoda > Insecta > Coleoptera > Brentidae > Aspidapion > Aspidapion aeneum. Next base: position 110,039,773 of record OY755040.1, read on the forward strand.
AAGACTAATTAAATTAATTTTAAGGCTGGTCCTCAAAACAAGGAAGTAGTAGCTGTATACAAAGATGTTTCAGTCTCCTTAGACATCATCAGCATGGCATAACCAAAATGGATGGAAAGGCGATGAAATGAAGGTGATAAAATCTGAAAGGAAAAAAATGAAATATGGATGCCCACTTATTATATGGCTACTACTACCTTGTTCTGAGGAACAGCCCGAAAATTAATTTATTTAGTCTTTGTATTATTTTATTTAGTTTTATGTGGTATTTGAAATTTTTTTTTAATAACAATAAAATCTCAGTGAAAAAAAATGTTTTATTTATTGCACTTAATACCATTTTGAATCAGTTTATATCTTATAAAGACATTTTATGTGTTTATAAAATATTAACAGATTAAAAATTTCATAAAAACATTCAAAATAAAAAAAATATTGTAGAAAGCGATTCAAATTTCCCGCCACCTTTTAGTTCGCGAAACTGCTCAATAGTGGGCGCCACAGAGTTAATGATCTGTCAAACAGCCGAAGTTGCCGATCTAAAACTAACCGGACTGAACCGCGGTCGTTTTACTGTGGCACAAATCATAGTTTCGCGCCGTTTCCTTTCCCCTCCCGTTTCACGAACAAGAGGTGCCTCTCCACCACTGCATTTGTGACAATTGACAAACCTTGTTCGTTAAAAATAAGTCACTATTTTTTGGACCGTGCTACGGCTTGCAATATCCCTTCCCTCAAACGCGCCAACAAATAAATTTACCACATCTTGATAGCTGTTTCCCCCGAAATACCATTGAATCATCTGTACCTTTTTCTGAAGGCTAAATGTAATACGCGGCATGTTTTCAGCTAGAATTTACCCCAAAAACAGATACCCGCTTCTCAGCTGTTTCGCTGCACACGACGGAATGTAGAAAAATCTCGTGTAGACGAGAGGTCACGATGTATTCCCCTACTTTCCCATGACCAGCCCGAATACGGTCTAAAATTGCGAAAAATATTTCAAGACTGGCCAAAATATATTTTTCTCTCTTACACATATTAAGCACAGCAAGTACTATATACGATACCACAAATTTTACAAAAATATATTTATTAAAAACAATATAATAATAAGTTTTTCCAAAAAAATTGTATTAACCTAAAATAGCTTTAGCTTTTGAGATTTTACCACAAAACGCACAATTGGGAAATATATAATCCGTCCGTCCTGACACTGAAGATTCATGTCAAAGCTGTAATTAATCTTGTTTGTTGGTACTATCAAAATTGCATTCTTGAGGGCGTCGACTGCTTCTTCTCGCGACTGAAATCTTTGACTACGCAGTCCAATCTTGTTTTTGGAAAACGTAAGAAATCGTTGGGACTTAGGTCAAGACTGTATTGAGGATAATCCAACAATTCGACCTTTTGTTGGGTTAAAAATTCAATGATTTTTTGTGCTTTGTGCGAACTTGCATTGTCTTGGTGGAGGATAATTCGTCGTTAGGGGTTCGTTTTTCGAAGGTCAGCGGTTCGGTTCGGTTCGGTTCGGTTGACTTTCAGCAAACTAATGTACCAATCAGCACTAACAGTACATGACCTGCTTTTAAGACAAATGTCGCAAAAATCTTTTTGGATACACGTCGAGAACCGATGACTTTTACTGGGTTTTCTTCAACTTGGAACACCCAAACAGACGACATACATTTATTTTCGGGTTCATATGAGTAAATCCACAATTTATCGTCACTGGACAATACTGTACACGTTTTTGGAATTTCCTGCCTTAAAGCGGTCTAGAGTTTTCTGACACCAATGGCCCGAGCTTCTTTCTGTTCTTCGGTTAACAGATGCGGTATCCAGCGTAAAGCTAATTTTCTTACTCCTAATTCTACATGCAAAATTTTTTGAATTGAGGTTTTTGAAATCCTCAATGAAGCCTCAATCTCGCGATATGTCACATGTCGATCGTCCGTGATGAGTATGCGCACAGCGTCAAGGTTTTCCGGGGTGACAGCCGTTTTTGGTGCACCTGTCCTTGGATCGTCGCAAAGGCTAATCCGTCCACGCTTGAATGCTCCATACCAACGAGAAACTGTAGACTGATGTGGTGCTTTATTACCGAAAATAGAAATCAACTCGACAAGGCATTTTTGTTGAAATAATTTCCTTTGAAAGTTGTAAAAATTATAGCCCGTATTCTCGGTTTAATCCCATTTTTCGACGGATTTGTTAAGTTAAAAATTCACTGTAGCTATAAAACTATATGTATCTGAATTTAGGTAACGTAAAGATTGAAGTTAAGTTTTAGTAACGGCATTTGACCAGTGTCGCCCTCTATGTTCCAGTATGCAAACAAATAAAAGTCAGCCCTCGTACTGAACGTTTCTATACTAAACAGGAATCTAATGGTGTTGGTAAACGAGTTCTAATAGTCTGAGTTTTCTGTATTTGGCCAGCAATCTACAGGAGCTGGTAATTTGTATAATGTATGGTAATTTTGCTGTTTTCTTTGATGTTCTTGGTAATCGCGTTGATAAAGTAGGTCGCCTTATTAAAATTTGACTTACGATGTGGTATATTTTTTGTCGAATTTAACTATGGTGATTATTTAGTTCGATATCCACATTTACGAGCCTGCACTAATATGCATAAATTGGGAATGGGACAATACGCCGCGGCCGGTTCGCCGCCGCCGATTTGTCGCGGGCCAATTCGCGGGGACAATTTTCCGCCGGCCGATCCACCGCGGGAGATTTTTATTTTAATGTTTTTAAAAATACATTTTTAAAAATATTATGTTTTTTTAAATAATTTTTTTTTATAACCGGTTAAGATATGTTTGCGATCAATTGACCACGATTTGGCTTAACAGAGAATTTCATATCCCAATAATTTAAGAAAAAATAAGTTATATTTAAATAAAAAAATAACAAAAATTCTCGCGACGAATTCTTTCCGCGGCAAATTGGCTGGTGGCCAATTTCCTCTGCGGCAAATCGGCCAGCGGCGAATTGTCCCCTACCCGCATAAATTATACCTTGTTGACTTATTTTTATTTTGTATGATGCTTTTGGTGTTGGTCTATAAATGAGGAATGCAAAAAAAACATCGTCGAAAAATTAAAAATTACTCTGCCAATTTATGAGCACCTAAGCTCACACGATTAATGTGTAGTGTAATTTTTACCCATTTTGGTCTGCGCAAATAACCCCCTATCCGCCACCCAGGAAGCCATCCAATTGGAGATTCCCCCTCCCCAGTGTAACACCACTAAACAGAACAAACTATGCTTCATGCCAGTTAACTTTATTATATAGTAGCACACAAGTATTATTTTTTCCAGAACTCTAATTCTGGTTTGAAATGAAATTTACCCCTACCCTTTTTTTGGCTTATGTCCGCTGGATTTTATTCATTTTTAAATGGGACCAGCTAGAGCCAAAACCTAACCTAAATACTAAATATCGCACGTTGGTTGTTTAGTATACGTGTAAGCTAACAATCTACAGGGTGTCCCATAACTTAGGGGCCATAGGCCAACAGGTGATAAAGGAGGTAATTTCTGATGGAAAAGTTCATGTATTGCACTCAAAACTCTTTCTTTATCGAGATATAGAGCATCAAAGTTTGCGATTTTTAAACTTTTTTGATACTGTTTTAAAAAACACGTAACGTCGTGTAATAAAACAAGAGCAATCATTTAAAATATAATAATTAAAAAAAAAATTATGCGGTGAAATTTTTTCAGCATTTTTTTCGTATAATCTTTTATGAATACCATAATAAACGCAATCTTTTTCTTGATGTTTCTTGTTATTAAAAATAAGTCTTTAGGGAGACATAATATATTATTGATACTTTTTTAAAGGTATAAGTAAGCAAAAATAAAAAAAATCAAAAATTATTATTTTTTTATTCATTTTTGGAGGTTATTTTGACAGCCTTTCTCTCCTCAACTTGTAATTGTATCAAAAAGGGGAATACCACATTGTTGAATCACAAGGGAATATCCGTAACGTAAAAATTCAGGGTTTTTGACCAGCGGCGTAGCGTGCCCGAAAGTGCGGGGGGGGGGGCGACAGCTAAAAAGGGCGCCTCTGAAAACTGATGAAAAATCTTGTGGCAAAAAAAACCCAAAAAGGTCAAAAAGGCGCTTCTCACAAATCTACGACCAAAAAAAAAACAAAAAAAAGGTCTTCATGTCGTTAGTTTCCTTTGGCACCCACTCAATTGGCCATTACCGGCCCGACTTAATAAAGCTGAGTGCGCTTCGGCCACCTCTGGGGCGCCACTACCCTCGGGCGGGGGGGGGGGGCGACGAACCCCCCGCCCCCCCACGCTACGCCGCTGTTTTGACCCCCTTTCCCCCCTTGTACGCATCTTCAAGAAAAAACACATAAAAAAACATTGAGCGTAACGCATGGCCAAACACCCCCCCCTCCCCCCCTTGAGCATTACGTACTTTAAGGACAGGCCAGAATTACCTAAATATTTATTTGGGGGTGACAGATTTGCTTTGTTTATAAAACCCTTTTTCCCCCCCGTCCTCTAAAATGAAAATTCTATAACTTCAAAACAGATGAGTGTTGACCCCATGATATATAAACTTTTTTATCTAAAATAGCCTCCTCTATCACCTGCTGCACTATGACCCCTAAATTATAAGACATCCTGTATAATGAAAAACCACCTTGAATGTTCAAACGTCTTAGTGCAATTAAAGAAAAAACGGCCATTGTACGTACATTGTACTTCCATAATTGCACATTGGACTTACCATAGTCTAATGGACGTCCGTTTCTGGATATTCAGAATGACGTCCATTGTATATTTATTGGACATCCTTTGACCCTTTAATGGACGACCATTTCTGGACATCAAGGTGTCCTATGGACTTATTTTTTACTGTAGCTTTATAATCCAGTGAACGATTACTAAACGTCCATTTTAGGTCCAGAACTCCCATTGAAGGAGGGAGGATGGCTGTCTGGACCGAGCGGTGCAGGTACTGCTAGATACAAGAAATACCTATTTTGGCAGATTCCTCCTTTCGAGTAGACGCTAAAGGATCTATACTTTGAATCTTCATACTTCATACATGTCCGATTTTGAATGTATAATGGACGTCCTTTAGACGTCCTGAACGTTTTGTACCTATAATGCACACTAAACACAAAAACATTTTAATAACATCAAAATAATGTTTGATTTAAAAATCTAACGTTAGGTTGAATGTTAGTTCTAACGTCATATTCATAGTGCAAAAGAAGCTTAATAACCCGTTTTTTCACGTTAGAAAAATATTCTTATGTTTTTCTAACATTGAAAATAAAATGTTTTTCCAACATCAAGAGACGAATGTTTTTTTAAAATGTTCAAACGTTAAAAAAATACTGACATTTCTTCTATTTTGGAAACGCAGAGCAGCAAGAATACGTTGAGGTTTTCGTGAACTCGACAATATTCAACTGAATGCTCGTTTGAAGTTCCCACTCTGATCGGATGGTACATAGTACGCCTTTAAAGCACGTACATATACGTTTGCGCGTTCTGCTTCGCAAGAAGGCAGAATTCGTATGCCTCGCTGCGAGGCCGAACCAGTATGTGTATGTGTACGTGCCTTAAAGTCCGGCGGCTAGTCGACCACAGCGAATTGTCGCATTCCCTATCTGATTTCATATAACGTTGGTATGCGATATTCCATAAAAAACCAATTTTTTAAATTTAGTTTACTTTTCTTACCTTATCTTGTGGTTTCATTTAAATCACTGCATACCTATTTGTTGTTCTTTAACTATACTATTTTTTCCACACATCTGGAGTATATTCCGACCCAACTATGAATTCACTCTTATTATTAATATTTGTGCTTTTAATTTGCCTTTTTGTTTTTACAAAAGGCAAATATTTTAACAAAAATAACACAAAGCGTCTCTCTTAGTGACTTGTATCAACTCGCAGCGAAATGCACCTAGAAATGGCGATGGCTATGCAGTTCTGGTAATGGAACTAAAGCAGCGCCCTCTACAGTTTTATTTTTTTGAATGTTAAAAAAAAATAAAACATTTATTAGCTTCATATATCTTAAAAACCCTCACAAAACCTGAAATCCGTCATTGATTATCTTATCACTAAACAAAAGACAAAACTAAAAATTCAAGATGTCAGAACAAAGCGTGGATCAACATGCGGAAGTGATCACTATTTTCTGGAGTCCAAAATTCTCTTTCCTTATCAAGGCCGAAGCCTGCATCAACAACATCTTGATGATACAGTGATTGAAGAAATTGATCACTGTAAATATAATCTACTAAGCCTAGAACATGACAGCGTAAAAAACTTATACAAAAAGAGACTGAACGAAAAACTTAATACAAGTTCAGGTGAAACCCCAGATGAGGAATACGAATGTATTACATTAAGCATCCACCAAGCTGCAAAAGAAGCACTAGGATTAGTGGAAGAAACTTCTAAAAGAAGAAAACCATACTGGTGGGATGCTGAGATTGAGAGAGAAATAGAGGAAAAAAGGAAATTATATCACACCTACTTATCCCAAAAGACAGATAGAAGCAGACAAGAATACAAAATCGCGCAATCAAAGGTGAGAAGAATGATCAGTGATAAGAAAAATCATTCGTGGACGCAAAAGTGTCAGAAAATAGATTCTTACTTAGGAGGTAGGAGAAGTACCGAAAGCTGGAAAACTATAAGATCGATTAAAAAAGAAACATGCAGAGATATCATTTCACCAATACCAGACAAAGAATGGGATGAGCATTTTAAAAAACTTTTAACTGAAGATAGAGCAGAATTCAAGGAAGACGCAAGAGACAATATAATTAGAACGATGGGATCTCCAGTACCCCTCACAATCTCTGAGGTCAAAAACGTGTGCACAACCTTAAAAAGCGGTAAATCTGCCGGACCCGGAAATATCCCAGCCGAACTTATTAAATATGGCACTGAAGAACTGTTTTGGAGATTACGGAATCTTTTCCAAAAATATTTGAATGGAACTGTAGTCCCAACTGAGTGGAAAACGTCATATATATCCACAATACACAAAAAAGGAACGAAAGATATATGTGACAATTATAGAGGTATATCTGTGACTAGTACGCTAAGCAGAATATACGGTAAAATAATAAGAAATAAAGTAGAGAGCGAATATAAAGACATGGAGGCAGAAGAACAAGCTGGTTTCAGGGCGGGTAGATCGACTTCAGATCATCTCTTTTGTATAACCCAAGTTATTGAAAAGAAAATGGCATACGGTCAAGAGCTGCATCTGCTTTACGTGGATTTGTATGTAATTAGTATACCACTAAATCTACTTTGGAAAGCGTTGGAAAACACAAACATAAGCGTACAACTAATTAAGGCCATCCAAGAGTTATACCGCAATAGTAAGGCAAAAGTTAAAATAAAAGCAAAACTAACCAAAGGCTTTCAAGTAAATAAAGGTCTTAAACAAGGTTGCTGTATCTCGCCTACGCTCTTCAAGATATACTTGGAACAAGTCCTTAAAGTATGGAAGAGAAAATGCCAAAACATGGGAATTCCGTTGGACGAAACCACCTTGTATACTTTATGTTTCGCCGATGATCAGATAGTAGTGGCTCAGGATTATGACGACCTCGAATATATGACACGAAAACTAATAGAAGAGTACAATAAGTGGGGACTAGAGGTTAATCTCAATAAGACAGAGTATATGTGTATCGGTGGAATGAAACAGGATCTAATCTTAAATACCGGGCAGCGAATTCACTCCTGTGATGAGTATAAATACTTAGGTCTAAAAATTACAGCTGACGGAACACTAGACAAAGCTATAAAAGATCGAAACGTACAAGGAAGAAAAGCAATAACTTTATTAAATGTAATAATTTGGGACCAAAGTATATCAAAACATAACAAAAAGCTTATATATAACACCATTATTAGTATTATTACATACGGCTCAGAAGTATGGCCAGTCAAGGATAGAACAGAAAAAATGCTTTCCGCTACGGAGATGGACTATTGGAGAAGAGCAGCAGGGAAAACAAAAAGAGAAAGAGTTACAAATCAAAGAATAAGAGAAATTATGACAGTAGGTGAACGTACTTTAGTGGATGATATAAGAACAAAACAACTGGTGTGGTGCGGACATGTACAAAGAATGAATGACGAAAGACTACCTAAACAAATACTACAATGGAAACCAACTGGCCGAAGAAAACGAGGACGGCCAAGGAGAAGCTGGAGAGAAGGAATAGACAGTGAAATAAGAATAAGAGGCCTAGATGATGAATTATGGGAAAACAGAAACGAGTGGAGATTGGGTATCGGAAGACGTAGAACGTTGTGAAACCGATAAATATATAAAATATATATCTTAAATTCAACGCTAGAAATAAGATCTAGGAAAAACATTATAAAAATAACCATACCTATATTGATAGTAGTATTTTTAATGTTAATAGAATAGGGTGTTTGACAGTAGTAAAAAAAATATATATATTTATTTTTAGATATCTCTTTAGGTCTTGGGAATGCTAAAAACAAACTTTTTTGTTTAATTTTTTCTCAAATTCATAGTTCTTTTAATTAAATAAATTCATTGTATTAAAATAATTAGCCACGTGATTCAAAACAGGCGATTTACCAGTTAGCTGCGAGTGACGTCACAAAACAGTAAACGCCTCGAACGAACCTATTTTCTGTTAATCAAGTATAAAAGGCAACTTCAAAGGGGTATAGTCAACCACGGACACCGGTGTTTCGGAAAAAGGCATTTTCATCCTCAGCGTGGCTTGCCTGACACAAAGTAGAACAAACTGACTACAAGATACAAGGTAAATCAAAAAGAATGAAAAATAGGTGAAACCTATTTTTTATTCTACGAGTGAACGACAGCGAACCAAGGAAACTTAGTCCATGGCGGGACGAAAACGTCCACCGGGCTATAAGGAAGAAAGACTTTTCGTCACAGTTCAACCAGACCATGCTGTCACCGTCTCCACGGTATCGGTTTGTAACCGAAAACAATGAGTTAATCAAGTATAAAAGGCAACTTCATAGGGGTATAGTCAACCACAGACACCGGTGTTTCGGAAAAAGGCATTTTCATCCTCAGCGTGGCTTGCCTGACACAAAGTAGAACAAACTGACTACAAGATACAAGGTAAATCAAAAAGAATGAAAAATAGGTGAAACCTATTTTTTATTCTACGAGTGAACGACAGCGAACCAAGGAAACTTAGTCCATGGCGGGACGAAAACGTCCACCGGTCTATAATCTCTCTCTATTGTTTTCGGTTACAAACCGATACCGTGGAGACGGTGACAGCATGGTCTGGTTGAACTGTAACGAAAAGTCTTTCTTCCTTATAGACCGGTGGACGTTTTCGTCCCGCCATGGACTAAGTTTCCTTGGTTCGCTGTCGTTCACGCGTAGAATAAAAAATAGGTTTCACCTATTTTTCATTCTTTTTGATTTACCTTGTATCTTGTAGTCAGTTTGTTCTACTTTGTGTCAGGCAAGCCACGCTGAGGATGAAAATGCCTTTTTCCGAAATACCGGTGTCCGTGGTTGACTATACCCCTATGAAGTTGCCTTTTATACTTGATTAACTCATTGTTTTCGGTTACAAACCGATACCGTGGAGACGGTGACAGCATGGTCTGGTTGAACTGTGACGAAAAGTATTTCTTCCTTATAGACCGGTGGACGTTTTCGCCATTCTTTTTGATTTACCTATTTTCTGTGTTATTCTCTTATAGGATGGTAATGTTTGCTTTGGTTTAAAGTGCGAATTATCGTCCTAAATTAGATTTTATTTTGTGATTTGCTTATAAAAAACATTTTCATTGGAAAACGAATTCTTCAAAGCCCATAGCTCCTACTTGCCAATGCTGAACTCCTTTATGGTGGTAGCAGGGGCGGCTCGTCCATAGGAGCGCTGGTGCGCGCGCACCCCCAGCAAATATAAGAAAAAAATAAATACAAACTATTAAATTAAATTTAATAATTACTGTTTTTTTTTTATTTATTTTTTTAATGATCCCGATCCCGCTAGTGGCATCTATCGGCCATTAACGGGAGTAATTAATATCTTTTCGACTTGACGCTTGCTGCCGCATACGGTGGCTTTCGATCGCCTTGCCTCGCTTGATCTAGAGATATGAGAGGGCGGGCTTGAATCTGGAGGTGCGCGTGGATTCGGCGTTCCTCTTTAATCCAATTTTTGCCACGTAATTGGATCGGAAATGCTCGGGATATCGGCCGAAAAAAGGGCGAGGTGGTGCGCTAAATCAATACACACTTGCATCGTTTTTTTATGGTTCTCAGCTGATTCCTGTTTATATTATTATTAGTATGCGTGTATTGAGCGTAATTAAAATTTATTTACGCAGTTTTTAAGTGAATTTTATGCTGTTTTCGGCTTCTTGTTTGTTAATTATTATCTACAAGTGTCGAATATGTCTGAGGCAGTTATAAGTTCGGGTTCGGGTAATCCTGGAAGTAATTCAAGATTTAATTGTGTACAAAACATTATAGCAAGCTTTTCCTCCTTTAATTTAAATCAAAAAATTGAAATTAAAAGATTAGGAAGGCCGACTCGAGAACTAGAATTGTCGCAAACTTGCTCCAAAAGAAAAGAAGGTAGGAATTTTAAAAGATACTTTAGAAAAGATATTTACCAATAAAACAACTGGATTTGTGGATGTGATGTTCCAAACTCGTTATTTTGTTTTCCATGCTTATTATTTTTCAATGCAAGCATGGATAAAAGCTGGAGCCGCATAGGGGTAACTGACTTAAATCATCTACAGGCAAAAATTAAAAAGCGTGAATTTTTGAATCAACGTATATACGAACATTACAATATGAAATGGTATTTGAATCAAAAGCTAAGATAAAACGGTTTTGTACATTGAATTAATGTTATCCATCGTTGGCTAAAAACTAATATGTATGTATACTGTAGGTAATGTTTTTTTGTGCAGGCATATTTTTATTTATTGGAGACCTGCTTTTTTTACTTTGACAATCTTATTACCTAGTGGGCACCATAAGTTCTTTTATTTGGCTACAAATAAATATGCAAATTTTTTTAACTTTATTTATTTAAAATTTATTTTGACTCACTTATTATAGCGCACACCCATTCTTATACTTCACGAGCCGCCGGTAGGCTTCTTTACCAACAACAGTGATTTTTGTTCTGAGGAATTTAGAAACGTTAAAATGTTGATGTAAGTATTCGATGAGTTGTTTTGTATGTAACTAAAAGTTTTTTACAATATCCTTTGCCTAATTTTACTCATTTAGATTTTTTTGCTTTGCTGTTGAATATGCCGCTTACAATAGATTCAGTTAAATACCCAATCATTATTATTTTAAGCATTATAGGTACTCCCTAGTCCTGCCTAATAACTGCCTAGCACCGCCTAAAAATTTGTACATCTTTCTGCCTATTAATTTCATGGTCATTTACGAAATAGGTATATATATATATATATATATATATATATATATATATATTATAGACAACGTGAGAAAAATTAATAGAAACAATGTAGTTACTCAAAGTGATCTTCACACATGTAAAGTGAAGATGTATTAGAATAAGGCCCTTGGGTCTCTTCGAGCAAGTTCTAGCCACTTTTTTCGTTCTTTTACTGCTGTAGGCATGAATAAATAGTTTTTTAGGTTTTTTTATGCTAGTATTCGAACACTGAGGCACTACACACCACTTATAGGACATTTTTTTACATAAAAAACAGTAAAAACACAGACCAAAAATTGCAACGCCATGCTAGAAATGAGCGTTTTAGCGGCAAATTCAACTCGGAAATTAGAAAAATTGATTTTAAATGTAGTCATGATAAAATATACTATTTTAATAATTTTGCGTGGCAAATTAGGGATCTATATATCATTCTAAACTATTTTCTAAAATTTATCAATTACCCTATTATGGTTCCTTAAATGTTGGTTTCTTAACGTTATTAATAAATATATTTTAGTTAGGATTTCCTCCATGTTTTTTTAATGTCAAAAGCTTACTTAATTTGAACACAAATTTGTGGTCGAAAAAAAAACGTATTTTTTTTCAACATTTATTTAACGTTTTTTACGATTTTGTGCTTAGTGGGTAAACCTCAAATGGACGTTCATTGGACGTCCTGTGCTATCTGGGTATAAACTAGCACCTCAGTTAACCACCTACGAAAGGGTGTGGTTATAGCTTATTTTGATAACAGCCTGGTGAGCGAATTCGTTCACTTGGATTGGCCTTTGTTGGTTGCGTACAAATACGCACTGTTACAAATCACATAACTAAAAGAATTTAAAAATAATGCAAACGAAAACCGTTTGTTTAATTATAATAATTTTTAATAGCACTTTCGCAATCGAAATCTTGTCAATCCGCTTTTTAAAAATTATCTAATAATTTACAGAATTCTGCACTTTCCTAATTTATCACCACATATGTACATCTATTAGTCTAAGTAGCTGCAGTACCATATAGATTGGGTTCCCAAGCAAATTCCTACAAAATAGTGGTTTTCTTTATAGCAAAAATCAACAAGTCTATTTCCCAGTGTCGATAAGATTAATAATACCAAAGCAGATCCTAAAGTATGGCATTAAGGCATTGAAGTTAATTTTTTTGAAAGTCTGAAACTATGTGATTAAGTCCATAATTTCATAATTTTGCTTAAACATTTAAGGGACCTCTGTCGGATATGACTGAAACCACTGATAACCACCATTTCGAAAATGACAGATATTAATGACAACAATAACATTACCAAGACCAACGATTAGCAAAACTTCAATTCTTACGATTATTTCCAATACTACTAAAGGGCCAGAAATTACTTTAACAAGTGTAACCATTTCCATTTCGAAAATGACAGATATTAATAAGACAACAATAACATTACCAAGTCCAACAATTAGCAAAACTTCAATTCTTACGATTATTTTCAAAACAACTAAAAGGCCAGAAATTACTTCAACAAGTATAACACAAAAAGTATTATAACGGGCAAAACCGCATTTATTAGCACTAAAAGTTTAAGATCTGTGATAACTACCATTTTAATAATGACAGATATTAATAAGACATCAATAACATTACCAAGTCCAACCATTAGCAAAACTTTAATTCTTACGTTTATTTCAAATACAACTAAAGGGCCAGAAATTACTTTAACAAGTTTAACACCAAAAAGTATTATAACGGACAAAACCGCATTTATTAGCACTACAAGTTTAAGATCTGTGATAACTACCATTTCAATAATGACAGATATTAATAAGACAACAATTACATTAGCAAGTCCAACGATTAGCAAATTTTCAATTCCTACGTTTATTTCCAATACAACTAAAGGGCCAGAAATTACTTTAACAAGCGTAACACCAAAAAGTATTATAACCACTTAAATGTGTCTTGTTATCGCTGAAACTAGACCAACGAATTTGGAAAAAAAATTGAAAATTGCGAAATATAGCATAGAAATCTCGTGAGAAAACTGTCTTTTTATCCGTCGACGAATTGTAGCCTTCTATCTGTTTGAGTTACATATCTGTTTGAGTTACAAACGTTCCACTTTGGTATAAAAAGTGACACTTTTATTCCTTGGTATCTACATATATAATATACTATTTCTCCCATGAAAATGTTTAGTACACACAATTTTAGTTTAAGTTGGACAAAGAAATTTCTTTAAATTGTTCAAAATCCAGGGCTCGGGATGTTTACAAGGAGTAGATTATGTCTGTCTCCATTACGCCGTCAAAATCCGTCTCAAAATCGATTGAGTAAACACCCTGTTTCATCTTCCTTGTTCAGATTCCCAAGTCATACTCGGGCTGAATGAAGCCTAATGAGGTAAAAACGCAGCGTCTCCAAATTACCTTTGCCTCTGAGGATGTTCCTGTAAAACATTTTTTGCTTAGTCGTTTGATTTTACACTTCAATAAATTCCTTAAAATTGTACTAAATTTTTTAAAATTGATACGTTGCCGAAGGCCTTCGAGGCAGGTACAAAAACAGGGATAATTTTACTAAAATAAAAAAAAAATTAAATAAAAAAAACACCTAAATCTACTACTGCAGTAAGGTACAAAATTAATAGGTATACCTATAATGTACGACACGCAGTGGCGTATATAAGGCCCCCCCCCCGAAGCTAAGGTTTTAGAATAGCATAAAATACGGCTTTATGAGGTCTCGGCCCCCCCGAAACTGCCCCCCTCCCCCCCCCCCCCCCCCGAAACATTTTTCTATATACGCCACTGACGACATGGTTCAACTTTTAGTTTTGATGCCCAAAGAGCACCTACGAAATTATACAGTTTTGTATTTTTATGAATCAGGTTATTGGGTAATTTTGTACCCAACTGCGACTAGTAGGTACAAGTGGATTTAGCAGTTAGATGTTTTTTTATTAATTGTTTTTTATTTCTAACTTTTAGGTTTAATTCTCATTCAGCCTTATAGTAACTATGCATTTACCAGCTCCTGCGCTGCTCCGGCTTATTTTCATAAATTTGATGATAAAATGAAGCAAATACATAAAATGAAAAACACTGCACGTATTTGTACACAAGAACTATATAATATTTTTAAGTCTCTTCCTATTTAATAAGTAAATAAAAAAATAGCTCACCAACGAAAAGATAGCTTAAATGTTTTTGCTTAAACTCTCTATTACTGAATTGATATTATTTTTAGATATAAAATTTATTTTTAGGATATAATATTATATATGTAGGTAACTAGGTATGTTAAATCTTTATTTGTTATAATATAGCGATTCATTTTGGTTTAACTTAATTTTTCCTACTAGTAATATGGTTTAGTTTTAGTAGTATTATATTCAAATAGTTCGTTTTTTATCCTAATTTGAAAACAATTTCATTAATATATTTTTAAGTTTTCAGTATATACCTATGTATAGTAAAAGGTTCTGTTGTTTATTGGAATGGTTTGGGATGGACGCATACAGGTACTTAATTTACCTAGGCGAAAATTACTAGGCCATTCTAAGGTAAACAAATATTGGTATGATAAAAAGAAATATTTATGATGATTCTAAATCAGATTTTTTAGGCTACATTTTCTTAAATTAAAAATAACATTTATTGCTAATATGTATATCTTTGGCACATACAGATATGCGAATATCTAGGTGCCCTTTTTTTGATTTTATAAAAACTGTGGGTAAATAGTTGTAATTTTAAGTTAATTAATATGTAACCTTTACCTTACCTTTATAATAGTAAATAAATAAATAAATTTATCGTTGTATGAATTTTACTTTTACTACAAATTTATGAATTAAGCATAAAATATTCCGTAGTAAAACCAAAGAGATAATGAAGATCTATTGGGTCACGGAAATATGTGCTTAATTCAATGTGTGATACATACGTAATTCCTTAACTACATCAAGGTACCTACATAACTATTACCTAAATCATGTTTCTACGATCATTAAGTGATGGTGGAGTAGGGGAGAGGGAGGGGGGAACTAGTAAAATGGTGTTGACAAAAATCTTAAATCGTGTGCAGAAAGAATTTTTGAAATCGTTCTATATTTTTTAAAGATATAGCTACAATAACTATTACTAATAAGGATGGCGGGGATGAGAAAGGGAAAGGGAGGGGGAACTAGTGAAATGGCCTTGGAAAATAAATCTTAAAGCGTGTGCAGAAAGAATTTTTGAAATATATATTTGATAAAATTATGCGAATAAGGTTTTTGAAGAGGGTGGGGGGAATGACAGGAGGGGAGATGGGTGGGAGCAGAGAGGTCTACAAAGTAATTACAGCAAATTAAAGGACATTCGCAATGGGTGATCAGAGGAATTTTATTAAAATCGACTGTTTCGGTAATTTGTATGCCTTAAAACCTACATCATGCGACTAAATAACGTCTGACGACCGTCATGTTGTTTCTTGTTTAAAAGAGTATAGCCTATAGCACCTTCGGGACCAGTAGCAATTTAACGACACCTTTTCTGTCAAAATCGTTTCAGCCGTTTAGCCTCTAGCCCGACAGAAACAAACATATTTACATACATACATATCCCAAGCGAAATTCATTACCCTTCCTTTCGCCGTGCTGCAGATGGGTAAAAAGTAGCATCAATTAAAAAATTTAACAGCGGTATAAAAAAACAATTCCTTCTCTGTGTCACCCTTTGTTTAAACTCAGTGGTGCCAATAGTTTACTCATGAACTACCAATTACCGCACTTGAAATGGATTATTAACATTTGACTGATCGATCTCTTATTTGCGCGACAAAACGAGTTTTTCAATACGCACATATAAATATTACTCTTATAATATCTACTTACTTAACTTCTAGCTATTTTAATTCCCGGCTGGCAGCGATTTTTTTTAAAATTTTAATGTTAAACCGATTTTAATTGGAGAAGAAGAAGCCTTTGAGAATTATTGATCCTGAATGCCACCTGGCGAGAAGAAGAATTTTTTTTTTCATTAGTTTTGAATTTTTATTTTTTATTTTGTCGGAATGTTTTGTAAATATTTTTCTCACTAAAATTTAGTTTAAAACCAAGATTTTTTACTCTACAATACTATAGCTCTAATCTCTTAATTCAGTCACAAATATTTTGGCAGTGGTGTTTTTATGTATTTATAAAATGATTTCTCGACCAAATTTGTTTTGTCAAATGTTTTTTTACCGAATAAACTACCAAATAACTTATATTACTCGATGTGCAGTCAGGTGTGACGGCCCGCCCCCTTTTTAATCCTAAGACGCCTGTTTTCCTTAAGGAGTGGTTTCCATGTGTTTGGTATATCCGTGCTTGGTTGACTGAAAACTTCTCTATTCTGCATTATAAAGACAGCTTCAATAAACTTTCGTTTTCGCCAATGCGACTCCTTGTGCCAAACTTTAGCTTCTGACCACTGAATCCTGTGATCATTTGACCATCCATGATCCGCTAAACCGAATTTTTCAATATTCTCTAATTGGGTACTTTTTAGATATTCGTTTTATATAAGAAAACAAGCTAAATAGGTCATTCATTCACGTTATAAAAATATCGCTGCTAAAAACGGCTTTGTAATAACGCTATTATCAAATCAAAACAGCAATGTCTTTATGTTATTTTTAAGTGAATTCTAACTAGATTTTTATTAACGTCAAAATCACATTAGGTTCGCGCCTTTTCTTCACGCGAATTGCATGGATTTCTACCGAATATTTTTGAGATATTACTAGAAGCAGCTCCACCTATTGGGGGCATTTTTCACTTTGACAAAATCTATCCGGGAGTGCTTAGGCCTCCAAACTCCAAAAACCAGTTGATGAACTGATCCCTGATCCTTCACGATCACTATGCATCAGTTAATTAACCCGATAAAAACACCATAATATTGTATGAAAGGATTTACTGTTGAAACATCTTGTTTAGCTTATAAAGAAAACATGATGTATGTATAGAGATGTTGTTTTGCATTCAGCACCATCTTTTAAAATTTTCTTGAGGTGCTGTAGTCTTAAACTAGTGATATTTTAGAACTTTCTTTCATGTCACTTTTAAGTTAAAAGAACATATTTAAAAAAATGTGACAAAAAAGACGCAGAAAATTAGTAGGTTCGGTTCGGTTGGACTAACATTTATAGTAGCGGCTACATGTTCTAAAGGCTTTGCTACTTTCTTATAGTAGAAATGTGGTGATCCCAACCAAACTTTGTTACTTTTTAGTTCTAACTACTATTTAGTATCAGGAAATAGTAGAGGTTTCGTAAAAACGACCCTCTAAACTACTTCTTAGGATTGTTTCTTGATAGTCGATTCTGATAGTCTTCTCTACCACAATAGGACGTTGCTAAAGTTTTACTTTCTTTTTAGTCGTTATTTCGTAGTCGCCCTGACTTTTATAACCACTTAATTACCACTAGAAAGTTAAGCTTCATTGGAGTCCCAAACAAGTGTATCCGACAACTACATTATAACTTTAATTTTTACCACAAAAGTTTGTGTCATCATAGTAACATCTGATGTAACAATGTAGACAAAATAACTTTGACTTTTTTTTAATGTCGATCTTTTAAAGTAATCTCTCCTTCCTGTTTCTACTTTGAAAACGTAGACTTTTTGAAGTCGCATCTTAGTCGCACACATTCTTAACCCTACTTTTTGTGGCTCCTTTTATAATATGGGAATATTAGGAATAGTTTTGCAAATATTTTTTTAACTACCTTGAGCAGTCCATTTTTTCGAGCTCATTGCTTGACCATTTTGCAAAACAATCAAAATGCAAAATATTGATCCAAAGTGTCGAGTACCGCACACGGATTTTAAGAATTCCCTGGTCCATGCTTAATCTCCATCCTTAATCTTTTACGCTACTTGTTGTTGGTATTCTATTGTTGTATTGTCTTTACGGTCGTTCGTGGCTTGTGCTGTGGCACCACCCTCTTGTGCCGCCACCCTCTTGTGCTGACGTGTCGTGTTTCACTGTGATTCATTTTATGTGTTGAGCTGGACTTTAACTTTATATATCCCTCTTCCAAAACAAAATATTTTATTCTTAGTTTATTGCTATAATGATAAAGTAAAACAGAAACAAATAGGAACAAAATAGTAACAAAATGAGGAACATTAAAAAGAAACCGTAAAACAAATCGGTAAAAAAATTTACGTAACGCTGTCGCAACATCACCTTCGCCACTATATGTAACGTTTCAGCTATCATCTACCCCCTTATTAGGGACTTATTGCAGTAGTGCCAGGCACTAATTGTGCCGGGCACTATATTGACAGTTTCGTATTATAAGAACAGCTGTCTTTCAAAATTAGGCCATTTTGTAGTATAAGAGCCGGAATTAATAGTGACGCCACTATTAATGAAAAATAAACGACTGGATTTCTAAATTCGACTTTGGTATGTCAATTTTAAAAGATCAACTGTCAGTTTTTAATGCGAAACGTCAATATAGTGCCCGGCACAATTTGTGCCAGGCTTTATTGCAATAGGTCCCTAATATCTAATTTATGCACGGCCCCTAAAATAACCTCTTGGAGATGCTAGACTTCATCTAGGAACTTTTGCGCTGTTTGCGGCTAATAAAAAACAAGTTATATATATATCGTGGTTACATGCGGATTTCTAAGCGATCTAACAAGTCTCAGAGATTGTTTTTTTACTTATAGGGCTTATAATAATAAAAATTACCGAATATTGAGAATGCCAAAATACCTAAAAACAATAAAAAATACTACATACGAATTGTGAGAGCAAAGTGTAAATAAAAAAAGTAAGAATAAGTGATTTCATTGATGTGACTACGTTCTTTTAGTTCCTTGACCCACACTTCCTAGAAATTCTAGATTAGGGATCATGCTCTCGACTGCAACATACATTTTTAAAAAACACTTTTTATTGGCACTTCATTTATTGTTCTAATGGAATTTAATTTATCTTGTTTTTGTTTTAAAACCTACCACAAATTCACGCTAGTACAAAACCTATGCAGTGGTGCTGTTGTTGACAGAAACGGCAAATGACAAGTGGCGACACCCCAATAACTTAAGGGTAGTAGTTATACTTATCGCGTGGTTCCTATCACTCTGTAGACGTTTTCTAGTGGCGAAAGCTAGTTAATAATACGTTTCTGCAACGAAGGAGTAGAAATTCGAGTGTGTTATATTAGTCATTCCAGGTCACGTGATTTTGAACTGTCGGCCATATTGCGTGTGGGGCACACAAAAATTTGATGGCCATTTAGTTTACATCTGTGCTTGCGGTCGGTTATGCTACTTTAGTGATTTTAACGATTTACCTGTGAAAGTATTTAGTTTTTTGTGGAATATCAGTGAAAATGAATCCCAGTGACTATTTTTTGAGTCTTGAAATGGACGTTAAACTGCGTTATGAACAGAAAATCGGACTAATAAACAATGTTGACCCCTATAGATTAGATAGTAGAGATATGTTGAAAGATTTAAGTTTTCTGCCTCAAGTTGGACAAATAGACTTATTTAATTCTTAGCCATAGTTTTTATAGTGGAGAGCAGATGAAGGCTTACCAATCCCTACAAGCCTACAAATACTATGAGGCTGGTTTTGTTTTGGATGTGATGGCAAAGAAAATTGGACAACATTATGTTGTTGTTGGCAAAGTAAGCACTTAAAAAATGTTTAATTAATGCTGCGTTCAGACAGCAAAATAAAATAAAAGTTAAAAATTATTAATTTCCCTTTTTTGTATGTTAAGGTGTATTTATAAACACCATCACTGATCCTCATAAAATCAACAATTATTTTTATTGTATTTCTCTGTATGAACCCAGTATTAATCTATAAACACTCCATTAGTGTACTGATAACTGTTGAAACTTTTTATGAGCTATACTTATATACCGAGTTATATACTTTTGATTTTGAAATAAAACGGAGGATTTTGGAACAAAATGTTTTGAAGTTACTTCTTATAGATAATCTATTTTATATTTATAGTTTTCCAGAAGCTAATATAGTTATACCTGTAGATATAATATAAAATAAAAAAAATTAACACAGTTTTTCGTTCAACAAGTTACTTCAAAAACCTTTTATCCAACAATTTCATAAAGTCATAATTTGTTTACAAAGTTTTTACTCTGGAATTTTTAAAAATATTTGCCATTTTGGGAAGGTTTGAAGATGTTTTGGACCAATTTTTTCTTAACCACATGAAAAAATTTTTTATTCCTTTTTGTTTATACTAACATTTTGTTTCAGGTCAAACATTCTCAAAAGACGAGAGAAAATCCCCTGGATGTTTGGTTGATTTTGCTACATGATGGTGATGTTTTCTGTGCTCATTGTAAGTGCATGGCAGGGCTTAGTGAGGTGTGTAGCCATGTAGCTGCAGTCCTATTTTACTTAAATGCTCAGCCAGATATATCATGCACCGAGCAACTATCACAGTGGCCAGTACCAGCTACAAAATCAGTAGAAATGATGAGGCTGGCAGACATGGACTGGGTTAAAAGAATAAAACCAATTAGAAATCCGAATCAACCTCCTATAACACAATTAAAAGGAGAAGATCTTAAAATGTATCTCACAGACCTGCAAGAAATACACATGCAACCTGCACTATGTAGAGTGTTAGAACCCTTTTTCTATGCTTTAAAAAGGTACCTACTTACCAAAAATGTATTAAGAAAAAACAGTTTTTTTGCAGGCTGATTTAAATAAATATATAAACTGTAAAAGTAATATATTACTCACAGACAATTAATTTTAAATTGTGTTTTGTTGGTTGGGCTATTACCTATAGGTATATACCTAGCTCTTTTTTCATAAAAAATTTTCAAATAAACATTTTTTCCTATTTTATATACAGTGTTTTATTTTAAAGTGACATTTTACATGAACGACAAATAACTTCACAAAATACATTTTTGTAGAATAAAAGAATAATTCCATCCATCCATATACAAATAATAAAATATACAATATAATTATGTAAAAATTATTGGAAATTTTATTCCCCAGAAGTGTATTTAGGCAGTTTTGCGCCATTCCTGTGAAATTTTGTATTCATATTAAATAAAATTTTTCATGAGAAAAGGCAACATATTTTTTTTCATATTTGAGAGTTGCCCAACTGTGTAATTTATTTTTTGTATCAAATTTGAAATTTTTAATAAAAAAAAATGGATTTGATTTTACTGATGCCCAAAGGTGGCCATAAAAAAACATGTGAGTTTTATAATATACATATATTCTAAAAATATTAATATAAAATAAAAAAATATAAATTGTAAAATTTAAATAAAAAAATATAAATTGTAAAATTTAAATAAAAAAAAATACTGATACAAATTCATCTTAAAGTGATAAAAAGTGTACATAAAGTAAATACATACTTTTTTTATTTTGCCAAAAATAATCTTGTTTACTCCAGTGGTACTATGCTATTACATAAATTTATTAAAGCACTACAAACAATTAAAATTTTATCCAGTGCACTTTTTTCTCCACTATAAGCAGATAACATGCTTATAGGTAGTGTACCTTGACAAACCTTAAATTTTCTTTTAAGCATACCAATAAGTCTTTCAACATGTATTCTAACATTTGCTATCTTTCGAGAAGTTTCTACATCTAATGGTTCGAGTTGGCTTTTTCCTTTTGTAAATGCTGGAATTAGTAATTCTGCTCCTAATATTTTAACTGAATATCTTATTAAAAAGCCTCTATCAGCTAAAATTACGTCTCCTGGCATAATCAGGTCGAGCATTCCACAGTTTTCAAATGTTTGTTGCTGGTTCGACTACCCCAAGCCTCTGAAATATATGAGATTGTGCCTTAAGGTGTAATTCCTATCAGAAATTTTACGGTCTCATGATGTTTATAATTTGACCACATTTGAGCTGTTTTTAATAGGCCTGATGGAGTTTCTGTGAAGATTTTAAAACAATCTATTATTATGGAAATACGATTTCCAAAGTTTTTTTTAAAACAAAATGGCATAGTCTTTTCTAAAACTTCTCGGTCTGGTCAATAGACAAGTTTTTTGAACCTTTCATAAAACATATCAATTCCCTTGTAAAATGTGTCAGATGCTGTTGTTGGTGAGATAGCAAAAATATAAGCCAAATATCTAAATGGTAAATCAAGTCTTAGTTTTATTAAAGTTAAAATAAACTGTTTAAATGGGGATAAAACACTTTTAGTTGAGAAATGAGGAGATACACAATCAAATGTTTTGAACATCATTTTGGAGCATGGAATTCCAGTCAAATATAGTGTTTTTGTATCATTGTCAGTAAAGGCCTCTTCAGATCAATCTGTTGCCTTAACTTTCTTTTGCAATTCCAAAATTCTTTCATTGCTAAAGGTTAAATCTTCAAATAACTTTGCAATATATTCCATATCTAGATCTGTTTGAACCGATACATTACATTTCCCTGTTTCTTCACTCATTGAGGGAGTTATTAAATGATTGTCACTTGATATTTCAGGATTGACAGTGCTACTTGTGCTAGCTTCGTCCTATAAGAATAAACAAGAAAAAATGGTTATTTACTATTTTTGCAAAATAAAGGATGAACATGCTTTTATTGCTCTATAAATAAAAAAATGACCTCACCATTTTAAGTCGCTTTGTATGACGTTGAGCTGCTCTACTATGTCGTTTAACAGAATACTCATCATGGCTTTTAGTAGTTGTATACCCCATATTCACTGATGGTATCCAATCAGGATTATCCTTATCCTCAACTTGAGCTAGTTCCCCTAATAAAAGTAACATTTTGGTATGACAGTGTGGTTTGTCCATTCTAAAAATTTTAGATAAATGCATAACTTGCAACTTTAAACCTTCTCGCTAGCCCATGAGGTTGGTATTTAAAATTAATGCCCAATTTTCCAAAAACTTTATAGTTAAGTAATTCTCAATACTTAATAGAGAGAAAAAGCTAATTCCTAACTTATCGACTCACTTATCAGTATCGAAAAAGTAATCATTTAATTGGTTGAAAGATACAAACCTGTCAAGCTTGACATATTTGTGTCTTTCACCAATGGAATGATGAGTTTATCGATACTGAGAAGAACCTGATAAGTGTTAAATTGGCTTTTTCTCTCTAATGCCTATTTTTGATATCTGTATTTTTTCAGTTTGCTTAGTTTTGTAAGATAGAGTTACAAAACAAAGCATTAAGAATTGAGAATTAGCTATTAAATTTTCGGTAAACTAGCCATAAAACTATGTCTTGGGACTATAACAACTATGAACAAAGCATTATTTACACATTAAAACCTTAATATTATATTAATTATTATAACTGAACAAAAAACTGGAGAAATTAAACTTTTTGCAAATTATATTAATAACATAATTGACTACATACCTTTTACAAAGTGGTTTTCACAAATTCGAGCAATATTTAAAAATGTTTCACTCAAGTTTCCACGTTTTAATGCGCGAATCCAACCCTCACGACGTTTTTGGGATAGAGCATCTAACGTCTCTCCACGCCCTTTATATGACCTAGGAATTCTAAAAAAACGTAGTTTATCCCTTTCTCCCCTTTTGGAGCACCCAACAACCACACAAAACGATGGCATTTTCAAAAAAACACAAAAAAAGAAACAACTGTTTCCTATGTTTACATATGGTGGTATTGACTGTCTGCCCCACAAGCAACATGGCGGACTGTCAATGACGTCATCCTGGAATGTCTAATAGAATTATACAGGAAAGCCGACATAAAAGTCGTAAGTGACACGTTGCCGTAACTTAGGCTCAACATAACCTCCAAAATCACAACACAAAAATTCCATCACCTACCAGAAAACGGCTCAATTTTACGGGCGCACCGGTTTTTTGCAATATATATAATGCATGTTATACAAAAAACTTTACGTCGCACTCGAATTTTGATCCTCTGCTCGTAAATTCTCACACTTTTGGATAACATAGTACATATTATAACCATAACCAAAAAAAAAACTAAGCGAGTCTGTTTACTGTGTGTCCACCATATTGTGTAACAATTCTACCAAAAAGAAACGATTATATTATTTGCAACTACATCGCAACTTTTATGCCATTACGGAAAAAAAAACAGCCTCTACGACGTAGTAGATACCTGGCTATGACGTAGTAGTGTAGTTGTTACTACAGTGACTTTAAACACTTGGCCAAGTAGTTATAACCAGAAATTGGTTCCCCACTTAGGGAATTATAACGTCGCTGTATGGTATACTGAGACGTAGCGGGAGTACGTTGCGGTTACTTTTAAGAAATTCTTTTTAGTTGGGGTTTCGTCGTTACAACTTTAAATGTTTGTTGGGAAATGAGGGTAAAAAAGACGTTATATACACAGCACCAGAAACTTCAGCAAAAATTACATTTTTATAGCTTGTTTTTCCTTGTTTTTGAGTTATCTTTATGCATGCAGGTTTAACAAAACAAATATTACATGGTATGAGGTTGTTTTCTAGTAAAAAATAACTATATTATTTTTGTTCACGTTAATTTAACGTTGATGTAATTTTTGTGCTATGTGGATAACTACGACCAACCAATAATACTAGAATAACGAGCGTCTTAATACGACTGTAGAATTGAAGTTTATAGACGTAATAATAACCGGTCTAAATCAAAATTCTAAAAAGAAGGTTTGAATTTTTGGAGAATTGCCTAGAATGTTAAAAAATGTTGACATTTTTTAAATCTCAAAGGTCTATCTTGAAAGCTTTTAAAATTTTTCGAAACGTTCGAAAACCTTCATTCTATCGAAATTTCGTCGTTTATAATAATTTGTGTTTTTAAAAAAGTAGGTGTCATGAGTTTAAAAGAAAACTACGACTTTCTCAAAAAACAGACGAAAAAGCTGAAAATTGCTTAATATGAGCAAAGCTGAGAACGGTGACGTTACCTTATATGGAAAACCAGATTTTGAGCTATTACCGTGCTTGGAGCAAAAGTGCTCCGTTTTATATTCAGCTCAGGCACCTCGGCGGGCTCTCCTTTAAAGCACAGTAAAGCCTTACATTTACACATGCATATTTATAAACATTATCTTCTATTACACAGAAACGAGTCCCGGGTGTCAGGATAAAACAATAGGGCCCCTCTAGTATTAATTAAAGTTTTTGCTGTTACAAATCCCAAAGTTTCGTATAGACTTTAAAAAAATCCAAACGAAAAACAGAACAACGAACCCGGCAATCAAAACGACGAATATTAAAGTTAAAACTTTAGGGGCATCCGTAAATTAAATCAATTTAAAAAAAAAATAAATACAGTCGAACCTCTCTAACTCGAACCTCTATGACTCGAACCCCTCTATAACTCGAACCTTTTCAGCGGTCCCTGCACTTTTTACATGTATTTTAACCTATGTAACTCGAGTTTCTATAACTCGAACACTCCATAACTCGAACTGTTTTGGTTGTCCCTTCAGGTTCGAGTTATAGAGGTTCGACTGTAAATCATTTTTGTTCAGAGTTTTATCTAATTTTCTCAGAAACCAAACTTAATATGAAAAAATTTATACTGCACTTTATTGTAGACAGTGAAATTCCCTTTTCAAAAGTGTGAGACTCGGTGGTGTTTTGTTTATAACAAACTCTTCAGCGACGTCCGCAAATGGGGTTGATTTATAAAAATCATTAAAAAAAACAGGTTTTTTAAACGATTTATTCAATTTTCTTAAAAACCAAGCTTTCTATCAAGAAATGAGTTTCATACTTTTTCATAAAAAATAAAATTTTCTTTGAAACGATTTATAAGAAAGTTAAAGTTATTTTAGTGCGCACCCAGGGGGGGCTGGGGCCAGGTCCCCCCTCAAGCCCAAGATTTTTTAAAAAGTTTTCCACATATTTCATGAATAAAAAGATAAAATAGTATAAAATACGAAATGATGAGGTCTCGGGCCCCCCAAGAGGCCTCGGGCCCCCTAAGACATGTTCCTGGGTGTGCCACTGGTTATTTTATAGTTACCGCTCCAGTGGTGGCCTTAATTTAAAGTAATTATTTAAAATCACCAAACTAATCAATTTTTTTACAGGTTTTATCCAATTTTCTTAAAAACTAAGCTTCTTACGACGAAATATATTTCCAACTTTTCGGTGGACAATGAAATTTTCTTTTAAACGGTTTATTACAAAATGTGATAGAGAATATGGCTAACTCTCCAGGCACGTCCATATATTAGGGTCACTCTCAAAAATTGTCAAAAAAAGATTTTTGTAAAATTTTCTTACAAACGATGGTCTATAAGATAGAATAACTTAAATAGTATTTTTTTTTCCTAAGAGGCTTATTTTTGTTTAAAAATACATAAAATATGTAACAAGAATTGATTATTTTGTTTATTTTTGAAAAATTATTTTTATAAGTACTCCCCTGAAGACTTTCCTGTGGCCTAAACCTCACATTATATCACAGCCTTTAAAAGAAAATCATATTTTCTACAATAAAGTATACCAAAAAGAATAAAAAAATAGATGAAACCTATTTTTTCATTTCACGAGTGAAACGACAGCGATCCAAGGAAACTAAGTCCATGGCGGGACGAAAACGTCCACCGGTCTATAAGGAAGAAAGACATTTCGTCACAGTTCAACCAAACCATGCTATCACCGTCTCCACGAAATCGGTTCTGAACCGAAAACAATGAGTTAACAAAGTATAAAAGGCAACTTCAAAGTCGTAAAGTCAACCACAGACACCGGTGTTTCGGAAAAAGGTATTTCCATCCTTAGCGTGGCTTGCCTGACTACAGTTATTAGACTGACTACAAGATACAAGGTAAATCAGAAGGAATGAAAAAGTTACAAAAGTTGAAGACAATAACATTTCCTACAAAAACGCTTTTACACGTTTTTGAGTTATGACGCTAAACATTTCGCCGCCATTTTGGATTTTAACCAATCTTGTTTTTTAGTGGCCTTTAACTTCGACACTGTTTATTTTTGAGAAAATCTGTTAGTAGTTTTATTTATTTATAGGTTTCTTACAAGTACAGTTTCCTTGACTCAGGGCCTCTAGAATGCCCTAAAATGCCGGTAGTTTTCGACGAAGCTTTTGAGAGCCTTTATAGCTCAGTTTTATCTGTATAAGTAATATAAAGGCTCTATAAAGCTCCAACGCCTGTCCAAAAGACAAGCCTCACCTAAAGACCTCTTATTTTAAGGTGCTAAATGAATACATTATTTTGGCTTAAAAACATATTTTTTTTTTATTATCTTGGTTCTTTTTATTCTATTTTTTTCTGAAGTTTTGTTTGGTGCAAATAATAATGTTTGAGCTCGTCCTCAAAGTCTTTAATACTGCGGCACAAGGAAAATAAAAAAATTATAAAATGAAGATGATGAACTAAGACACGATGATGAACCAATTACCAATTTGCTACCACTACCCGCCTCTGAGGACGAACCCGACTATTTTTTATTATTTGACTGAAGCTCGAAAAGTTTCTTTAAAATCATAGAAACTAGGGACACCCACTGTCTTCTTAGTGGTGTAAACATTTGCATTCTGCAGAACGGGCCCAGTATCCTCAAAAACTTAATGTCTGGACTGGGATTTGGAATGACGATCTCATTGGTCCTTTTTTTGGTGCCAAATTTGGTTTATGCAAGATGATGGCCCAGCTCATGACACTTTGCCTGTGAGAGTGTTTTTAAATAAAACAAATAGACAAGGTACCCCTGGTTCGGAAAAAAATGAATACGACTCTTGTAGTATTAGGAGTCATTTTATAAAAACTCGTAAATTTATTTTCACTTTTAATAAGTTGCCAAATAAAATTGCAATTGCGACAATGTCATAACAACAATTATTAGTTTGACACACTTAACAGAATTGCTATACACAACGCAAAATTTTCAAGGAGCAGTACTGGCCATATTAATTTTT
Source organism: Aspidapion aeneum (assembly GCA_963576565.1). Classification (NCBI taxonomy): domain Eukaryota; kingdom Metazoa; phylum Arthropoda; class Insecta; order Coleoptera; family Brentidae; genus Aspidapion; species Aspidapion aeneum. Next base: position 110,068,182 of record OY755040.1, read on the forward strand.
TTCCGAACCGACTGTACTATTACCTGGCCTCCTCTAAATTTATTAGCATGGCCATTTAGGAGCTACCACTTTTGATGAACTTTGGCCAAAAATAATTACAGTAGACTCGCGCTGGTGTGAATACACACTTGTGTGAACCTCCCAGGAGTGTGAACAGTGAAGATTAATACATTATATATCCAGTAGTATAAACAGTAACGAGTCTCGATAGAATGAAAACGGAAAAGAGGCGTTAATCTTCTGCATTTCATCAAATGGTAGGATTTAGGGGAATCACCGGGAATTATTTAGTTTTACTTCGTTGTTTGTTGTAAATATTAGTACCATTTCATCTTGTACTTTGTAAAATGGTAAAAACCAAGAAGTATTTAATTTTTGCTCCCAGAAGTAAGTTGGAAGGCAAATCTGACAACGAAATGGAGACACTTAAAAAAGTTGCAGTAAAGTTTGTTTTGGAATCACTTAAAGTGGTTACATTATTGTCAGAACCAAACAATATAGGTGTTAGTGATCTAGAGAGCCTAATAACATCGTATTTTACCTAATGATATGTACATTCTGAAGTTTCATAATATTGTAGTATTTGTCGATACTGTAAATTGTCATTTTCAGCAGAAACTTATAGATTTCCTCTAAATTATGAGAATAGTTACATTTAAAAGTAGATAGGTATGGATTTATTTTATCTACCCTAATATTTCGGTTTTAGAATAGATCTTCCGCAGTGTGAACGGTCTCCATGGTATGAAGGTGTAGATTTTTTTTCGTGTTCACACTAGCGCAAGTCTACTGTACCACCCTACAATCAGTCAGACATGCTAAGTAATGTTAGAACTGAGGTTATAAGAGGTTTGGATACTGCTTAGCATACAGCGCTGGTATTTTTGAGAATTTCATTCGTTAGGTTGTTCTTAAATCAATATGAATGAATTTGCTTTTAAAAGATACCCCTCTCTTATTTGTTTCGCTGGGGAAGCCATAAACTTTAGTTTGTGGAAGACACAGCATTAAATGTTATAAAAGAGAACAAGCTTAAAAAAAAGATTATACTTTACTTAAATGCCATTCGTATCCCTTGGAATTATTTATGTTTTACTGGATCGTCGGTATATGGGATAAAATAAAACTGGATATTTCAAGCTAAGCCAACGTTTCGATGTTTATTAACACCTTTATCAAGGCTAAAATGACAAAAAAATACACGTTAAAACTGATCTCTAAGCGTTAATTAAGAAATATTTGAAAATTGATAGGTTTTTTAGTTAAATTTTTTTTTACAAAAATAGTTAAGTTTTTTAAAGGTACATTACAACCAGAAATAAAATACGCAGCACAGAAATGAACAATTAAAAATAAAGAATATACAGAAAAAAACTGCAAGAAATTTATACTCTTTATTAAAAGACCAATTAAATAAAGATTATGAATCTAACGTTATATACAGCATCCCGTGCGAGTATGAATGTGGTAAGATCAATGTTGGGCAAACGAAGCAACTACTAAAAAATAGAGTAGCTGAACATAGACGGTCTTGCGAAGAAAAACACAGAAATAAAAAAGAACTGTTTTGGCTGCACACCATTTTACTGTTAACCACCAATTTAATTTCAACGAAGTCAAGATACTTGACAAAGGAAGTAACTATCAAAAAAGGTTGATCAGTGAGATGGTGTGCATCCAATCACATGATAATACAGTCAACAAAAAGACGGACACTGACAATTTAAGTTCTGTTTACAATAACATAATTAAAAGTTTCATAAAATTTTAAAGACTACCAATTCTGTGTCACTGACCCTCTAACGCGAAATTCTTTTTAATTTTCTTTGTTTTCCATACAAAACAGTTTTTTAACCAGAGTTTGGTATATTTTATCTTATTGCACAGCTCCATTTGACAAGAAAACAAGTAAAATTCGTTATCAAAATTATATTTTTTAATAACGTGTTCGACATATACCTATTCTAACAGTTCAAATTTGTCATTTGTGATGTGGTTATATATAGCATATAGTACGAAGGTTATTATACCCATTGGCTTTTCAGGGGGGGCCGTGGCCCCGGTCTATCTTGAACAAAAAGCAAACTTAGGTTTTAAAGAGTCGTGCAAAGTGTGCAATGAATAAAAAAAATACGCGCATTAAATGTTCTAATATTTTAATATAACAAATTTAATAATACATTTACCAACTTATTTATATGTATACACAGGAAGTATGTGATTCAGCAATTCTACAAAGAAAGTTTTCTACGTCGCTGACTGAAAGCGTCTACCACACTGTCTAAGTCGACCTCAACATCTTTTTCTATGAATAACAATGACAAACCTGAGTGTCTCTCTTGAGTCATAGTTGTTTTAAGCCAATTAAAAACTCTCCTCATGGCAGAGAAAGACCTCTCGCAAGTTGCACTTGAAATTGGAAGAATACTCGCAACTTTAAAAAGTTGGTAGAGGTTTGGATAGGTATTTTCTGCTATATGTTGTTTGATAGAATCATGACCAACAGTTTGATTTAACCGAAAAATACAATTCTTTAAAACGGTCATTTCTGCTCTTAGAGTAGAAGTATTAATATTCAAAATTTCCCGGTATTGCTCGACGAATTTATTCCATTTAACGACGTGGGAAAACTTAATATGAAAATAGTTATGAAATTGTCACCAAAATCGGAAAATTTTCATAAGACACTAAACGCTAACCTCAAAAAAACTAAAAAGATAATTATATTTATTTTAGAAAAACAGTTTAAAAAGGTCTTTTATAACCTTACGACATCTACAACCCGATTTCGGAAAAAGAGGGGCAAAGGTCGCTGTCTTTATTAAATGCGAAATTTAACTTACACTTCTATAATATTTTACAAGATGTCGCCAATATGTATGAAATATTCAATATGCATAATTATGTTTAAATTTAAAAAATATTTTCGGGAAATTGCATAAGTGCAGAAAAGTTACCGATAATTTAAAGAGAAAAAGCCTAATTCCGCAAGACAAGGGCTTTTTCCTGAAATGTAAACATTATTATTTTCAGCGTCATGTTCTTTTACTAGTAGTCGGTAGGGGTGGCTTAAAATATCTTAGGGGGGCCTGAGGGACTTCAGGGGGGCCAGCCCCCCCTGCCCCCCTCCCCCTAGCTACGCCAATGATTATACCTTACAACTCTAGGATTGCATCAAGTTTAAGTGTGCTCATCACCCTTTTTACAAGATTTAGCTTCAGATGTTCTGTCTAACTAACTATCAAATCTTGTGAAGCGTTTTTGACACACTTCCCATTATCCGATTTGGATGAAATTTGGTATACATATAGTGATCCGATGACAATACAACAATAATGAAAAAATGTCCTCACACCCCCCACCCCCTTCCATAAAAAATGCGTTTTTGACACACTTCACTTCAAATGACTTTTATTAAATTTGGTATATGCATAAAGGTCCGATGGCAATACAGCCCAAACAAAAAATATATTTCTACCTCTACCCCCACCCTCTCCTTCCCCCAAGAGAAAAATGAGTTTCCAAACAACTCACGATCAGCGATTTCATTATAATCTAGAATAAACTCTTCTGTTCTGGTATTGAACAAATATTTTCATTTAATAGAGTAGATAGCTGAGACTAAAAAGTAGAAAATAAATTGGTAAAAATTTTTTTTAAGTCACAAGCTTTTATAAAATGCACTAAAAATTAAAAAATAATTTTCTAACATTCCAATATTATCATAATAATAAAAGCGATGGCCGAAAATAAAGCATAAGTTAATCTAAATTTGTGATCTAAACACTTAAAGAAGATTCAACATAGCAGGTCATCAAAGATATGTTTGATGTGCTGCAATGTTATGCCATTGCCATACCTATGTTAGAGAAATGCTGAGGTATCTTGGGGCGGGTTGGGTGAGTTTGGTACCTCTGCATTTTTCTGCTAGGTTGATTCTTGCAAATAGTGATATTTAATTGATACGGATATCTTATCGTGCTAACATCATCAAAATTTCCATCGGTCGGCCATCGCTTTTATTATTATGATAATATTAGAATGTTAGAAAATTATTTTTTAATTTTTACCAATTTATTATCCTTTATATTCTTTATTTTTAATTGTTCATTTGTGTGTTGCGTATTTTATTTCTGGTTGTAATGTACCTTTAAAAAACTTAACTATTTTTGTAAAAAATTTATTAACTAAAAAACCTATCAATTTTCAAATATTTCTTAATTAATGCTTAGAGATCAGTTTTAACGTGTATTTTTTTGTCATTTTAGCCTTGATAAAGGTGTTAGTAAACATCGAAACGTTGCCTTAGCTTGAAATATCCAGTTTTATTTTATCCCATATACCGACGATTCAGTAAAACATAAATTATACTTTACGTAGTTTTCGTCTAAACTTCAGATATTTTGTGTTCAACTACCCTTGATCGATATTCTTTACGAACTATTGAAAGAAATGATCGCCGCGCTAGGAGAAACAATCGGTGTCATAAATTTCCCCCCTTTACTTTACCGGGGCGTACAAAGGACAGGTATTGGCTGTGGGTCTAGCTATCCTGAAACAATAGGCGTAACCAGCTGTAAACTTCTATCTTTTTTCTTACATACTACATGTTTTATATATATGCAGTTGTTCTTATCTTACATACAGTAATAATTTCCCATGTCCCTATAGAATTTAATTATGCCCTATAGTGCTAATGAGAGTTAAGAGTTAATAATTATTCAAATGTTTGATTTTTTTGGGTATTCTCTATTGAGAGAAATTTAATATACAAAAAGAAGCATTTTTAATACTTGCATGAATTTCAAACTTTTAGACAGCGGTATTATAAGTAAAATATAAAAGCAGACGATTTGCAGTGCCCCATAAATATTTAGCTTTAATTTTAAAAGCGTTTCCGAGACGAACACTTTATGTATTCATGATTTACGCCTGGAACGGCGCGATGCACAGTGCTTTATATGGGGTCAGAAGCGGCCAATATTAACAAATGAACAAGTGATTAATATTTTTGTGAAAATCAAGTATTCGAACTGTAAATAAATCCCAATCTACGCAAGAATTAAATCGAAAAAAGCGACAGATCAGGGAACAGCAGTAAAATATACAAAATATCACTTTTTATCTCCGAGATGGAAAGTACAACGATGATAAAAAATCATATAAAATCATAAAAAAAATATATGTAAATTAGCTCTTGACTTACTTGGTATACTACATACGTAGGTATGTTATTAATATGCTATTCTAAACCTCTTTGTTATTTTTTGTATTCACAGTATTTTTCCACTAAAACAATTATAGTCCTTGCTGTGCTTGTGCTACAATTTTGATAGTTCAAGACAAGTATTCTGTACATTACTTAGTATCTAAGCAACATCATATTTGTGAATCATTTTAATAAAAAATAAAAGGTTTTGACTTTAAATTAAATTGAGAAAATATGTTTTCTTAGGAAACGTTCCAAACATAATAGAAATAATTATTTTTGGCCGCTTCCGACACCATTTAGACCACTGTGCGATGTCACCGGAATCAGGGATTTTCACTCCTTTTTTTTAAACATTTATGTGACCAAGAATTCCTGCATCCTGTTGATGCCTTTTTAAATGATTTGACTATAATAACTCATCTGTCACATAATATATTTTTTTATAAATTATTGGGCACTGTTTCATAAAATATATTTTCCTTCTGAGTTGAAGATAATTGAATAGTGTAATGCAAGATCTTTAGAAAATAAATAAAACTCTTTTTATAAAATATTTAAAATTTAAAATGTGTATTGCTATAATTTTTTATACTAAATTCATTATTTATGCATCGAATATCACTGAGACAGATTGACGCGATGGTAGTTGAAATTTAAATTATTTTGTTAAAATTACATCGCCAGGATAAATTTAAAAGCAAAACAAAGACGAATTGCGAAAAAAAACTATTTATCAACTCGACTTTTATTGTAAGAGTTGAAATGTAAAAACTAAAACTACATTATTTATAGATAATGTACTTTTTTACAATTCTGCCCACTATAGAGAAGGATGGAATATGGAAATTAACAAATTTGTGGAAAATCGACTTTAACTAGCAATTTTTTAGTTTTTCTGGAAAGCATTAATTGTTTTATTGATTATATACCACAAATAAAGTAAATTACTTCTTTTTTTTTCGGTTAAATTTGAGCGCAAAATATAAATTTGTTTATTCCATATTTGGGTAGAATCATCTCGATTTCATTTAAACCTATACTTGTTCATCATTCATTGTATTTATTTTGATTTTAAGAGAATGCCTTTGTGACCGCAGCGAATGCCCCGTCTCTCTGCTCGTTGCGATCGGCTTGTTGCGTGCTCGCGATCATTTCTTTTTCACGTCTACACTAGCGAAAATCCGTTCGTTGTTCGAAGCTCGAGGCTCGGTAATGAAGGCCCAGCTTGATAGCTATAATATGTTTGATTTTTTAAGGTCTTCAACGTTTTGTTTTAGCCTACTTTTATTTCTATTTTTTTCGAAATATTTTTTACTTGTAGTCTAGTACCCAGGGTAAAGTCGGGTAAAATGGCCGGTCGGGAGACATGGCCAACGGCTAAAACTTAACTAACAGACCGAGCGATGGCGCTGCCTCCTTCTACCGGCAATAAAAAAAGAAGAAATTTACTGCCATTTTCAACTTATTAGGTAAGGTAATATGCATTAGATTATTCTAACCTCAAACAACAGTCGCAAATATGCAGTGGGTTTTGTTTGTTATGTTGGCCATCTCTGGCCATATATTTTTACGCCTGTTTGTTTACAGCTGGGCTTCATTTCCACTGTGCTGCAAAAAAAAGCCAATGGAGTATAAAAGAAAGAACTTAAATCGTGCGGCGAGCAATTGAAGCTGTCAAAAACGGTTTTCTGTGAACAGCGCTTCAAAAAATTTCCTATTTAAACACTTGCCAAAATTGTGGCAAAACTGCGTTTAAAAAGAAGCAAAGTAGTTGATAAGGTAATAAGTAAGTAATAAGATAATTTTTTATATTTTGTTCTAATAAGTAGTGTGTTATTTTCATGTTTTTATGTTTTTTTTGCATTTTTATATTGTGACCATCTATCCGTTACTGCATTGACAAGCTGACCCCACCGAACGGGGATAGATGGCCATATACAGCTGATTTTTATAAGTAAATATAAACAAAAAATAAAAGTATTTTGAACGTACTTATTTATCTAGCTGTTCGGATGATAGGTTAGCAATGACAAAAAAATATTTTATACAGCCTAACCCTCACCAAAAATTTACGGGCGCCTTCTATACAAAACGGTGGCTATCTAACCCGACTTTACCCTATGTGTGTGCAAAACAATGCCAATTTTTGTCTAGCCTGCTTTGATAATTACTGCACATCACTGCGCGGCCTATGCTAAATTATAAACATTTTGACCTTTTAATCACCTTTTATCATTACAAAAAAAATAAGGATGATGTCGGAGAATAATTTAGAAAAATATTACGAAAATCTAAAGTGTCATTTTAAAAATAGCGCATAAAAACCTCTATCCGCCCATAATGTAAAAATAGCTGTTTTTTTAAGTTCGAGTATGCAATTTGTGAAATAGTCTTAGGCACTTTTCTAAATTCAAATAGAGACGCATTCGATGGAGAAAATTTAATTGACTTTAAATATTGCACGCTAATGCTATCAGAATTAGAAACTTCCGCCATTCTCGTAATGATACGAAATCATAGAAATCAAAACAATAGAGCCCGACCGATAACGCCAAGTTTTCTCAGTGCAATAATTTAAAGTGCACATGAGGTGCTGTAACAGCCAACGCTAACCGTTGACGCGGGGGGCATCACAAGGGTGCGGGCGGCATCGATCCTCACAGTTTCTGCATAGGAGCACAACCGAAGTAATGCTCAGATTTTATTTTCTGTTGTGGACATCTCGTCCTCTCTTTCTATATTTCGTAGAATGCGACATAACATGAAGCGCGAGGCGAGCCGGCCAATGCATCCACCATCCATCGAATCCTGGTTTGAACACGAATACAACCACAGACATACCGGGTATTAATTTTTAGTTCGTATTCAAGTCTTTTCTGAATTCCTTTTGGAGTTTATTAATACTTTATGATGAAATTATTTATTATAGAATCATCCAATTTTAATGCTTTTTAGAGCAAAATCTGGGAGTACACGAGCACATTTGTACTTATGGAGGAACCGCCATTAACGTGTAATCTTTCACATTAATGCGTGGTATATTTCATAGTCAACATGAATATCAGGAAAGTTTAACCGAAGCATCCTCGACCATATCATGTCAAATGGACATTTCTTACACACAAATTGAACTTAGTCACTTATAAAATTACATGTCCTCGCCGAGGCATTTCAGTTATGGGACATAAATTGCTGCAAATTCCCATATCATATCATTTGCTTGCTCAATCAAATATCGATATCTGAAACCTCAGAGGACCGAGGTCGTTAATAAAACAAGTGAAAAGTAGATATAAAAGCTTTTTTATATTTAATGCAAATATTTGATTGAGATATTTAGATATTATAAATTAGTTTAAAAAAAAAAAATTTTTTAAAAGAATTTTCGGAATTCAACACCCCAAAAAATAAAAATGTTATAAACAATTATTTTTTTAAGAATCAATTTTAATTTTATAAAACACTGAAACCACCAATTTTTTTTGACAAAAAATTTGTGACTACAAAAATTATGCAACGTATGAAATCCGCGTAAACTATAGCAGTTCATACTTAAGCTTTTATTTTTAGCTGCTGTATCCAGTTCTGTCAGCATTTGTATCAGTTCTTCTTTCTTATCTGTTATTAAGGCGATATCATCAGCATACCTTAGATGGTTCAAGTATTGTCCGTTTACTTTTATGCCTATTTCTTCCCAATCCCAAGTTTTTAAAAACATCTTCTATGGCCTGGTTAAATAGTTTAGGGGATATTGTGTCACCCTGTGACACCTCTTCTTATGAGAAATGGGTTGGTTCCTTGGTGGATTTTAATTGATGTTGTTGCTTTGCTGTATATATTGGCTATTATTATTATAATTAAAATCTCCTCTAAAATCAAATATACATAAAGTTGCAGGTAGTATAATTAAAATTCATAATTTTCTAGTGTAGAATTGATTTGAATGTCTGGTCGTAGGATCAGAAATCTACGGAGACAAGATAGCCTTTTTAATCGAGGTGGTATTGGTATTTAAGCATATCAAATGACAGTTTGTCCATAAGTATCTAGTAACGACACAATATCAACCTGTAAGACTTCAGAAAATAAGAGATTTTTTTACGACTGGATGATTCTTTGGGTGTAAACACCTAACGGAAATTTTTTTAAAAGAGATTAAATATCAAATTTTATTAATTATATTAAGGTTATTACAACAAAGCAGTAATTCTAAAAAGAATCTGTTTTGTATTTCTGTATGCAGTGGACGCATAGGACGCTGGCGTGGATATTTTAATTTATGTTTCTTGTTTCTGACTATTTGAAATCTTGATTTTTGATTATGAATAAAAAATTATTTGTTTTTGACAATGTTATATATTTTTGATCTCTAATCAAAATTGTGACTTTTTCATTATAACGGGTGAATGTGGTTCATTACAATGATACAATAAAAGTATTGGTTTATGTTACAGTTCCGTGATTGCAAATCAATGATAACCAACAATAAAAAGTTATTGATATTTAACATGCCGCCCCCGTTGAAATGTCCAAAATTCAAAAATAATAAATAAAATTACCCAACAATAAAAGTTTTACAAATAAAATTAAGGTTAATTTTAAACTCTCTAAACCTAACTTATCTAATATTTTGTTAACTCTAGAACAGTTTGTACTTTTACAGTCCTTGTTTTTAATCAAAAAGGCAATTTCTGGATTTCGATGTCATATTCGGGATCATCCCTTTTCACATTAGATCAGGAAAATATTTAATCTTGACGTGAAATTTTTTCCATAGGTAATGGCGCTAACTTGGTAATAGCACGTTTGTAAATACCATATTGCGTTTGAACGGATACAACTCTGACCAGGTTGTTATGACCGGGATGTAGTTCAACGACCCGTCCTAATGGCCAATTCATAGGTGGTTCATTTTCTGTCTTAAGAAGGACCATTGTTCCCATCTTGATATTTTGCTGTGGGGAACACCATTTTGTGCGCTGCTGCAAGGAGTGAATATAGTCTGTACTCCAAACATGCCAAAACTGTTGTATGATTTGTTGCAGCTGCTTAAAGTACTTCAGACGATTTGGATTAACGTCTGTCACATTGTCTTGTGGACAGGCAAGTAAGCTTCTTCCAATAAGGAAATGACCAGCCGTAAGTACTTGAAAATCCGTAGGATCATCGGATAAAGGGGTCAAAGGTCGACTGTTGAGGATTGCCTCTATCTGTGTGAGGACAGTGTAGAAATTCTCGAAGTCAAGCTTCACACTTCCCAGGACTCTTTTTAAATGATACTTGAAAGATTTTATCGCGGCTTCCCAAAGACCACCACAATGGGGACAACGAGGGGGAATAAAATGCCAATTAATTTTGTTGTCAGAGAAAAAAAATTTCAAATTTAGATAATAATGTTTTTAAAACTTCTCCGTCTTTCTACCAACTGAAGAATCTTTGCTTGCTTTTCTGTCATTATAACAACAATTTATAATAAAATTAAGTTATGTGAAACCTGAGCTGCAAGAAAACTAACACAAACTTATGGAGCGAGCCCACCTGATAAATGATCCGCTGATGTCTTGTTACGCTATGCTGTTTTTCGAAATGATTTTCTGCGAAGATCCGCTCGAAGACCAAAAATATGTTTTGTATTTCTGTATGCAGTGGACGCATAGGACGCTGGTGTGGATATTTTGATCTCTGTTTCTTGTTTTTGACTATTTGAAATCTTGATTTTTGATTATGAATAAAAAATTATTTGTTTTTGACAATGTTATATATTTTTGATCTCTAATCAAAATTGTGACTTTTTCATTATAACGGGTGAATGTGGTACACTTGGGGACTAATTAAATGGCCGCTGCCGTTTTCAGAAGAGCTAAGATGAGAATCCGAATTTAATAGAATTTTGATATTACCCAACCCAGCAATATTCGACTGCAAGCCAAACGAAATACAGTGGAGAGCCCTGAGTTAATGCTTAAATTAAATTAAACAAGGGCCTACGTGCAAATTTTAAGAAGACGAGTATATTTTAAAAAATCTAATGGTATATTTAAAAAAATAATAATTTAAATAAATAATAATCCCCTTAGAAGAATTCTAGCGCAATTCTATGAAATTCTAATCAAAAAGTTATTAATTCTAGACATTTACATTTTTGGAATAAATTGCATCTTAATTTTAAAAGTACTTTTTTGCAGATAGATCTTTTTAGCCGTAGAATGATGATTGTCGCGTCTGGCAATACCTACAGAATTTTCAATTGTGCAAAGAAATATTTCGTATTTTATTATTACTTACAAGCTTTTATTTAACTTCACCTGTATGTATGTATGTATGGATGTAATCAAATCTTGCAACTCATTTTTGAAGAACTTCCAAACCTCCGAATGACTTCAAATTTCGCATAGCGTCTTAGTTCCGATGACAATACAATAATACGGTTTCATCAGTTACTTACCTCCCCCCTAACGGGGTGGAGAGGGGGTAAAACTTTAGTTGGTCCGATTTCAACCAAAATTGGTATCTGGGGGTTTTTGAGGATGAGAATTACGAATTTTTGATCAGATTACCAAAATTCAATATGGCGGATTCAAAATGGACGATTTAATGTCAAGTTTTTCTGATTACTTTCAACTGACTTCCACGATTCCGATTGACTTCAAATTTCGCATACCGTTATAGTTTCGATGACAATCCAATAATGTGGTATCACTGACTGCCTACCTCACCCCTAACCTGGAGGGCGGAGAGGGGGTAAAATTTTAGTTTGTTGGATTTTCACCAAAATTAGTATCTGGGGGTTTTTAAGGATGACGATTACGAATTTTTGCTCAGATTACAAAAATTCAATATGGCGGACTCAAAATGGACGATTTAATGTTAAGTTTTTCTGATTACTTTCAACTGACTTCCACGTATCCGATTGACTTCAAATTTCGCATACCGTTATAGTTCCGATGACAATCCAATAATGTGGTATCACTGACTGCCTACCTCACCCCTAACCTGGAGGGCGGAGAGGGGGTAAAATTTTAGTTTGTTGGATTTCCACCAAAATTGGTATCTGGGGGTTTTTAAGGATGACGATTACGAATTTTTGCTCAGATTACAAAAATTCAATATGGCGGACTCAAAATGGACGATTTAATGTTAAGTTTTTCTGATTACTTTCAACTGACTTCCACGTATCCGATTGACTTCAAATTTCGCATACCGTTATAGTTCCGATGACAATCCAATAATGTGGTATCACTGACTGCCTACCTCACCCCTAACCTGGAGGGCGGAGAGGGGGTAAAATTTTAGTTTGTTGGATTTCCACCAAAATTGGTATCTGGGGGTTTTTAAGGATGAGGAATACGAATTTTTACTCAGATTACAAAAATTCAATATGGCGGATTCAAAATGGACGATTTAATGACGAGTTTTTCTGATTACTTTCAACTGACTTCCACGTAGGTATCTGATTGATTTCAAAATTCACTTGCTCTCCCACTAAAAAGGGGGGGGGGGCGTAGAAGAGGTATGGCTTTAGTTTGTTCGATTTCGACGAAAATTAATTAATCCTTGCGTATAATGATCATAATAATAACGAACAGTTTTGGGGAACGATCTCAACGATCACACAGTGTTTTTCTATTTCAAAATTCGGTAAGATGGGCGTCGCTAGCACTGTTAATGAAACCTGTCTAGGAGAAGGAAACCTATAGACATAAACTTGGACAAATCTAAAAATTAAAAAAATAAATTTAGAAAAAAATAGTTTTTGAAAACAAGCTTTTATAAAATGGACTAAAAAGCATAAAATAATTTTTTGAGTGTTCTGATATTATAATAATAAAAGCGATGGGCGTATTTAGTATTAGGTAAATGCCTTTCTATGCGCATTTGGTGGATCGTCCACACCCGATGATGGGCCGACTCTTCTTTTTCAATGTGACAAAATAAATCGACACCTGCCGGTCGCGGATGATCTGCCTAATATGACGCAGGCGTAATAATGTCCATCCATATCAGAAAAATGTAAGGGTAGCTTGAGTAGGGTTGGGTTGGGTTAAATTGTCTAGCCTTCACTCAACTTCGATTTAACAAGGCTAAAACAAAAACGGGTAAATTTCCTTTAATACGCCCATCGCTTTTATTATTATGATATCAGAACGTTTCTCGGTTATATCGTAGGAGAAGCTTGCGCAATGGAGGTCTTTTCGCATAACACGTGACGGCTCGGAGCTAATCTAAAGCTTGCTATTGGTCAAAGGGTGTGTTGTGGATAGTCACACCATTCAAGACTACCGTGATAGCTTCTTGCTACTCTTCCAGCCTATCTATTCTCGTACTTGAACGATGTGATAGTTTCCATCACATGCTCTGGCCAATGGCAAGCTAAATTAGCTCCGAGCCGTCACGTGGTATGCTGAAAGACCTCTACTGCGCAAGGTTCTCCTACGGGCCGACCGAGAAACGTTCAGTCGGTATGGGGCAGGAGAATAGATTTTACTTCAAACGCGTAAAATTCACTAACTCTGAAGAGCGGACGACTATGCCATTGGTCGAGACAAGGCATTTCGCACAACACGCAACTGCTCAGAGTTTGCTATTGGTGAGAGCGTGGAGCGTGTGATGTGGATAGAGCCTCAGGGTGGTTTAAGGTATTTCCCTTAAAAAATAATAATTGTTAGCTTTGGTATCATGGAAACGATTAAGCCACGACACTTTAACACGTGACCACCAGGCCGTACCTAGGGGGGGGATCAATCTTCCCCCAAATAAGAGTGTATAAAGTGGGTTTAAAAGGATTTCGCAGCAACACAACTAGGACAAAAAAATTACACAATACGGTAATTTTTATTCAAATATTTTAATCCCCTTGTTTTCTGGGTACTTCCCTCCGTGGACAGTCTTAAATTTTTTTCAAAACATAGTTTTATTTTCTAATTGTTTAATGTTAACATCTAAACAACAATTCTTCGTAATTATTTTTTTTGTAGTCAAGAAACAACAATTATTTTCATTTCAAAAACGCCCTTCCGTTCAGCCCCACCGTTTATAAAAATAGCGCTACAAGCAACAATAAAAATAGGTTATTTAAAAAAATATAAAAAATTGTTGGCGCCGCAAGGGAAAGTTTTAGAGGAGTCCGTTTTTAATGTTGATTTTTGGGGAAAATTCATGTTTTACTGGTTAATATTCAGTGTTTCTGCGTACGCCACTGATTTTAATAAAGTTTTTTCACATACATGGAGGAAAAAAATTCAACATGTTTAGGTATATTGCATACTAGCTAAATTTAAAATGGTAAATAAAATATCGAACGTTGGACAATGAGTTTAAAAAGTAACACAAATTTTTCAATTTCTATCTTTTAAAAAAGAGCTCCCTTGCCAGTCCTGGGTAGGCCCTTGGTATCTATCCTGACTTCTGGACGCATAATAAATGTTTTTTGAGGAAGCTTGTTCTCGTTTGCCGTCGTAGTTGGAATGAAGATAGCAAGTTATTGGCGGATCCGTGATGTCCGTGGGAGGGACGAAGGCGGTTTGGTTTCAGGGGTCAAGGAGGCAGCAAAAACCATTTTTGTACGTTTTTAATAAGTTTGAGCTCTCAAGTTCAGTGCAACAATACACAGATAAAATGCGCTAAAATTTGTCTGTTTGATACCGTGCCACAAAGGAGCTACTAGGGCCGCCATATTAGAATCAAAAGTTGGAATTTAAAAAAAAATTAAAAAGTCACTTTTCTGTGTGTGTTTTCGGGTTAATGCATATGGTATTTTTTTATCAGAACTAAAAATTACAGTGAAACCTCTCCTTGCGGACACCTCTATTAAGCAGACACTTCCTTTAGGCGGACAAATTTTTTGGAACCAAGCTATTCCTTATTTCTTTGCATGTAAAATTCACTCCTATAACCGGACGCGGACATGTTTTTTGGTTAAAAAATTTTGAAACCTCCCTTATCCGGACGCGAATCTTTAACAGCGGGACAGACCGCTGCACGACATGGGCAACAACGCATTCTGCAGCCGGGGAACAAATACTTCTGTCGTATTTACAACATATTTTATTTGGCAGAACTGCTGGTTTTTATTTTTATTGTTCAGTTGAGTAGAAATAGATGTCTTTGAAATGGCGCCTAGTAAAAAATTTCTTAGTTTACGTGAAAAAATGGAAGTTGTTAACGTTTCGGAGCTCGAAAGATCGCTGAAAAATTTAATATCGGAAAAACTCAAGCAGTGGAAATTGTTAATACATATATATAAAAATTTCGCAGTTCTCTCTCATAAGCGGACACCTCCAATAGGTGGACAAAATTCACGAAACCGTGAGTGTCCGCCTATAGGAGGTTTCACAGTATAAGTTTTATGTCTGAAACGAGGGTGGGCGGTTTGAAAACATGCAGCAGAGTTAGTGAAAATTTAATCACGAATAAGTCACAGCATTATTAATTATTATTTTTATTTGTTCTGAAATGAGAAGAATTAGGTTTATGGAAAAATACACATACAAAAAATATTTGCAAACTAACTGAACTTGTAGATCTTGATTTTGACTCAGCCTTACCTAGGGGGGATCAAGGGTATATATCCCTCCGACATTTTTAGGACTAATAAATAATAAAATATTAATGGCAGAATTGACTCTGAAGATTTTTGCTTATAACAGCTGAAAACATGCTTAAACTACAGTTTGGTTAAGCATTCTATTTCCTAAAAAAAACTAAAATCTTAAGCGTATTTTATAGACTATTTTTGTTCAATTTCTAAAAAAGCTCGTATTTCTTAATAACGCCAAATAACTTTATTAATAAATAAACAGTTGTGTTTTAAAGAATATTAATTGACTTGACTGCGAAATTAATCCAGGATTAGAGCAGTTGTTGAAAAATAGTTAGTCAAGGATAGTTTTTGCCTGACAAATATAAATTTGACTAAAAAATTATGCTGCGTTGACTTATTTTTTAGCCATCCATAGGATCCGGCTAGGATCGTCAAAAAAACTTTTTTTTATTTTTCATCAAAATAATGTAACCTAATCACCAAAATTTTTGATAGCGACGCGTCGCGTCGATTGTCTGGGGCACGATAACACAAAAATTAAGAAATATATTTTAGTCACCTAACTGTCAACGTTCCCATTTTTACAACACTTAATAGTATAGTTAATAACAAATAGTTTCAGAGGAATTCATAGTTTTTTTAAAAATAAAATTAAATATTTTTAGTAATTAGGCAATGTTTGCAACAAAGTATAAAAGGCAATTTCAAAGGGGTAAAGTCAACCACGGACACGGGTGTTTCGCAGAAAGAAATTTTTCACTTAATGGTATAGTTAATAACAAATAATTTCAGAGGAATTCATATTTAAAAAAAAATTAAACCAAATATTTTTAGTAATTAGGCAATATGTTTGCAAAAAAGTATAAAAGGCAATTTCAAAGGGGTAAAGACAACCACGGACACCGGTGTTTCGGAAAAAGGAATTTCCATCGTCAGCGTGGCTTGCCTGACTACAGTAATCAAACTGACTACAAGATACAAGGTAATTTACCTATTTAGGAAAATGCAGATCATTAAAATATATATGTTTTTTAGGTTAGACTAGAAACACAAGCCTGACTCCATCCGAGTACAATGTTACAAAAATTATATATTAAAAATAGCGTAACCAAAATCATAACATTTTTGGCTCCGACGCAGTTCACATTTCACTTTTTTCCACTCTTAAAACTTTCGTTTGTGAGATATTACAGCCTAAATCAGATGACACACGTGGCATAAGCTCTGTTTTACGATTTTTACTGTGGCAATATCAAAAAATCATCTGTAGCGGTGTAAGAAAATTCGCTTAAGTCCATGGACTTTGCGAAATAACTGACATTTTTACAAAAAATCATCCTGACGCCAATGGTGATATTTTAACAAAAATTAAAAAAACCGTCTCGGCATAAATGTTCAAACTTCAATAAAACGTGCTTTGCATTTACCTAGACTTGATATCAGTTCACCTACAGAAGGTGAAACTCAGGTTTGATCATAAATAAATTTAGAAAAAAAACTTTTTGAATACAAGCTTTTATAAAATGGACTAAAAAGCATAAAATAATTTTTTGAGTGTTCTGATATCATAATAATAAAAGCGATGGGCGTATTAAAGGAAATTTACCCGTTTTTGTTTTAGCCTTGTTAACTCGAAGTTTAGTGAAAATCCAAATTCATTATATTATAGCAGAAAAATGTAAGGGTAGACAATTTAACCCAACCCAACCCAACCCTACTCAAGCTACCCTTACATTTTTCTGATATGGATGGACATTATTACGCCTGCTTCATATTTGGCAGATAATCCGCGACCGGCAGTGTGTCGATTTATTTTGTCACATTGAAAAAGAAGAGTCGGCCCATCATCGGTTGTGGACGATCAACCAAATGCGCATGGAAATGCATTTACTTCATATTAAATACGCCCATCGCTTTTATTATTATGATATCAGAACACTCAAAAAATTATTTTATGCTTTTTAGTCCATTTTATAAAAGCTTGTTTTCAAAAAGTTTTTTTTCTAAATTTATTTTTTAATTTTTAGATTTGTCTAAGTCTATGCATTTAAGGTTCATCGATATTTCAGGGAGTCTTTCCTTTCAATTTTGAAATACCTAAGTCTTCGATGAGAAGGCCGTCCAATAGAAAAACACTGTGTTATCGTTCCCTAAAATTGTTCGTTATAATTTTGATCATTATACGCAAGGATTAATTAATTTTGGTCGAGATCGAACAAATTAAAGCCTTACCTCTTCTACGCCCCCCCCTTTTTAGTGGGAGAGCATGTGAATTTTAAAATCAATCAGATACCCACGTGGAAGTCAGTTGAAAGTAATCAGAAAAACTCGTTATTATTAAATCGTCCATTTTGAATCCGCCATATTGAATTTTTGTAATCTGATCAAAAATTCGTAATTCTCATCCACAAAAACCCCCAGATTCCAATTTTGGTGGAAATCCAACAAACTAAAATTTTACCCCCTCTCCGCCCTCTACGTTGGGAGGGAGTTAGGTAGTCAGTGATACCATATTATTGGATTAACATCGGAACTATACCAAGTATGCCAAATTTGAAGTCAATCGGATACGTGGAAGTCAGTTGAAAGTAATCAGAAAAACTTGACACTAAATCGTCCATTTTGAATCCGCCATATTGAATTTTTGTAATCTGATCAAAAATTCGTAATCCTTATCCTCAAAAACCCCCAGATACCAATTTTGGTGGAAATCCAACAAACTAAAATTTTACCCCCTCTCCGCCCTCCAGGTTAGGGGTGAGGTAGGTACCCGATGAAACCATATTATTGTATTGTCATCGGAACTAAGACGCTATGCAAAATTTGAAGTCAATCGGATGTTTGGAAGTTCTTCAAAAATGAGTTGCAAGATTTGATTACATACATACATACATACAGGAATTAAGTAATCGAACAACCACTTCGAGTTTATGCTTTATAATAAATGTATATTTTATTGATGTGAGTACAATAATAGACTTAAGAATACTAAAGGTAAAAACGTTTACAACAAATGAAATGAAATGCAACTCCTCATCTCCGGTAGGTTTAGAGGTAGTCGGGTTTCTCTAGATGATTCCAGGTAAGGTCGACGTCGGTGGTATAACTCCTCCACCCCAAAATTAGACTTTACAGGGGCAGGTGGATGCTGGCCGGATCAATTTTCTGCTCACATTGTTTTAATTGTGAAGGAATGACGTTAATGCTGTCTTGTGGAGTTTGCATTTGAATTACAACTGGATTTGTGTTTTTTGATTGTTTGCATTTCCGTACTCGCTTAAAGATTAAGTATAAACATATAAGTGTAAGTATTACATATACAAGTAATGTCCATATACCGGGTATATGATAAATGCTTGATGTTTCGAACTGCGGATATTCGCGCGCCTGCAATGTTTGAGAAGAATTACTGAATGAAGCACTTTAAGTTTTGAGGGAGGTTGGTTTCAAGTCTTAAATTTTTGAGCCACTCAATTATATCTACTTGATCGTCGGAATCAGACATAACTTGCAACTTACATAAGCAGGTAAACAGCGAAGGTGGTCATTCCTCTATAAGAACAAGGTTCTGCTAGGCGATTTTGTCCTCACAAAAGTCCTTATTCTTGCGAAACTAGACGATGCTGTTCTAGTTCCCGATGATTGTGCTTCACAGGTCTTCGGTAGACTGGGATTTTCAATTTTGTAAAATCCACACTGCCAATCGCCAATCACCAATAGTTATTGAAGCCGATCGCGATGCGTTTGAAACTTCGAACTCCGTTGACTGCGCCAATTAAGTAATCGAACAACCACTTCGAGTTTATGCTTTTTAATAAATGTATATTTTATTGATGCGAGTATAATAATAGACTTAAGAATACTAAAGGTAAAAACGTTTACAACAAATGAAATGAAATGCAACTCCTCATCTCCGGTAGGTTTAGAGGTAGTCGGGTTTCTCTAGATGATTCCAGGTAAGGTCGACGTCGGTCGTATAACTCAGGTGAAGTTAAATAAAAGCTTGTAAAAAAGAGAATTTATGAAAAATAATTTTTGCACGCCTATGATTGTGCTCAGTGGTCATCAAGGGTACAATGGCGTACAAGGTTCGAAAAGGCCAATATTTGGGCAATGATCTCTATATATATATAACATTTGGGTTGCCTCATAGCAAATTTGGTGGTTATGGGTCAAAACGGGTAGAAACGTCAAACTAAAAATCAGAAAAAGTACAATTTTATGGAAAAAAATCATATCTCGGAAACTAAAGAGAAATTTAAAAAACTGAGAAATAACTTTTTTTAGGATTTAGCTGACTGTCATTTTGTGTTATTAAACTATTTTTGAAAAAAATTGTACGGGAAATGGGAGCCGTACAAACTTTCGCACTTTTGGAAACCAAACATTAAAACAGGATAAATTGGGGGGAAATTAACCGTTTCGTTTAGGAATAAATTTACTTTAAATATGTCCAAAAAAACGGAGTGGTTCAATTCAATTTTTGAGCAGTTTATTTGACAAAAAAATTGGTTACTATCAATCTTAAACTTCAGAGTGTCGTACTGGCAACGCCAATTATAATTATTCAAATCACTCCATATTAAATATTTCAAAATTAACTGCCCGTGTAGCTTCCTTTTTGTTATGTAAAAATAGTTTTTTTATTTGGATTTTCGATCTTAAGGGTGAGCATTGATACCATGGGAAGGTGTTACTTTGCTACGGTTTTTGCAGATTTTTAGTGGTGATTGGATTTGCCGGTAAAACATTTTTCCTTAATCGGTTGACTTCAACACCTCTTTTCCTTTAAATATATTGTAAACGAACATAATCATAACTTTACATTTATAGGGGAGGAGAGTAAATGAAAATTTTGGGGTTTTAAAATGTTTTACCATGGTTTCATCATAATTTCTATCAGCCTTCCAAAGCCCATCTCTGTAGCGTTTCTGGAAGTGGGCAATGTTACCTTTATATATATGTACATTTATAGAAGAGGGAAGTATATTAAAATGTTGGTGTTTTTAAATTTTTTTCTTGCGTTTTAACATAGTGTCCTTCAGTCTTAAAAAGCTCAGCTCTCTAGCGTTTCTGGAAGTGGGAAATGTTACATTTACATAACTTTACATTTATAGGGGAGGGAAGTAAATTAGAATTTTGAGGTGTTTTAATTTCTTTCTATAGCTTTATCATAGTTACTATCAGCCTTCCAAAGCTCAGCTCTCTAGCGTTTCTGGAAGTGGGCAATGTTACTTTTACTTAAATTTACATTTATAGGGGAGGGAAGTAAATTAGAATTTTGGGATGTTTTAATTTTTTGCTATAGCTTTATCATAGTTCCTATCAGTCTGCCAAAGCTCAACTTTCTGGCATTTCTGGAAGTGGGCAATGTTAATTTTACATAACGTTACATGTATAGGGGAGGGGAGTAAATTAGAATTTTAGAGTTTTTGATTCTTTCCGCAGTTTGGTCATAATTTCTCAGTCTGCCAAATTTCAGCTTTGTAGCATGTCTGGAAGTACAGTAGAATTTTGATTATCTATACATGAGTGAGTGAGTGGCAATTACGACGTTTTTTGAAATTTCGTAACTACTTGACTACTTTATGAAGTCCATAAAACTTTCACATTCCGAAGTAGAGTTTTAGATCGGTCAAATATCGGCTGAAATTATTTATTATTTAATTATTTATTTAGTTCAAAAAGAATAATAGTACAAAAAAAATATAATAGCAATAGAATACCTAAAAATTTCTAGTAATAAAATGAATTACTAAAAAAAAGAAGAAGAAATGGAGGCCGCATGTATCAGTTTGATATGTGTGTGCCTCCTTAGAATGCCAGTAAAACTTAAAACAAAAATAAATTTAAAATTATACACTTATTTAGCTACGATAAAGTAACTTCAATATATCATTATAAAGTATTATGTATTTATAACCATGATATTTTTTCACAAAGTACTACAGTTTTCTCTTATGAATGAGTTGATCTCAAATTTTTGCGAATGTGTTTTTGTTTATAGAGTTTTGGTGTCCAATATAATTTATCATAACAAAAACATTTCTAGTCTAGTCTAGTTTGGAAATGTTTTTTTAAACTTTGCTATTACAGCCAAACTTCTTTATGTTCAATTTAGCACTGTGCCTAAGAGTCATTTACAGCCAAGTTTAGAAAAATATTTCCAAACTAGTAAGAACCTTTCATTTTGAAATTTGTATTGGAGAACTTGGCTTTACTTTTATCTCAATTCTTTTTATGGAATGCCATTTTCGCGTACTTGGCTTTTTTTACATGAAATGTTTTTGTTATGATTTCACTTCTTTTTTAAAGGAATTGGATAATACTTAATTTTTAAAGTAGTAAAATATGCGGAATATTGTTTAAAACTTTTGCAATGCCTTACTTAAATTTTTGAGGTTTTTTAATTTTTTTTCCATGGTTTTATCGTAGTTCCTATCAGCCTTCCAAAGCTCAGCTCTCTAGCATTTCTGAAAGTGCATAATGTTACTTTTACATAACTTTACATGTATAGGAACGGGAAATAAATTAAAATTGTCGTGTTTTTAAATTTTGTCCTATAGTTTTATCATAGTTCCTATCAGTCTTCCAATGCTCTCTAGCGTTTCTGGAAGTGGGCAATGCTAGTTTTACATAACTTTAAATGTATAGGGAAGAGGAGTAAATTAAAATTTTGGGGTTTATTGATTTTTTCCTATAGTTTTATCATAGTTCCTATCAGTCTGCCAAAGCTCAACTCTCTAGCATTTCTGGAAATGGGCGATGCTACTTTTACATAACTTTAAATGTATAGGGGAGGGGAGTAAATTAAAGTTTTGGGGTTTTTTGATTTTTTCCAGGGGTTTGGTCACAATTTCTACCAGTCTGCCAAATTTCAGCTTTGTAGCATGTCTGGAAGTACAGTAGAATATTGATGATCTATACATGAGTGAGTGAGTGAATGAGTGAGTGGCAATTTCGAGGTTTTTTGAAATTTCGTAACAACTTTACTACTTTATGGAATTCCATGAAATTTGGAGGGGTTGTTAACTCCATGGAGATCTACGACTGTGCAAAGTTTGAGATTCGTAGCTCATTCCGAAGTAGAGTTTTAGGTAGGTCAAATATCGGCTGAAATGTTTCAAGAAAAGATGGTTACGGCGCGCGAACTTGGCGAGGCACTTTTGTTGCGCTGAAGTGTTGCGCGGAATTTTTGGAGAGGAACATAACGTTCTGAACTGGTAACCGCCCTAGTGACTATAGTGTGTGTCACAGATTGGGGGAAAAATTTATTTTTAAGGAAAAATAATGCAGCTCTATATACAAAAAGCTCTCTAATTTTAAGCTTCTTAGTACCTTGAAATAGTTGTTCAGACGGATACATTCTTGGTTTGCAATACATCACTTTTAATACCTATATATTTCTGTGCAATAAGCAAAGGATCCAACGTAGTTTGCAACGCAGCACCCCAACAAACTATCCCATAATTAATAAGGGATTCCACCAAAGCCGAATAAACTGACTTCAGTAAATTAAATGGCAGTATATTTCTTAATTCATAAAATTTAAAAATCGTCTTTCTGACTGGCGGCTATGTTGCGGAAATGTTTGAAGCAGAACATATTGAGAGCGGACCGATTCGAGCTCTTCTGTGCTTTCAAGAGGCAGCGTGACCTTGGCGAAGGACTACCGTGTCCTCCGATATAATCAGTGACGGATCTAGACCCCGAAAATTGGGGTTGCCCAAAAATAATATTTAATTATTACTTTTTGCAAATTTGTTAAGTACTATTAGTTAATTCATGGAAGTATATACCAGGTGGGCCAATTTTTGTTATAATGTTCGAACAATACTACCGATTTTAGTAGGATAAGCGGCAATTAATTTAATTAATAATTATTTTAAAATCGGTGATATAGTTCCAAGGTAATTATGTTTCTTTAGTGGCCATTTTAACAAAAAATAGGGAGCCATGGACGAACCAGGGGGGGGGGAGCGGCCTGGCCCCTTCCCCAACGCTAAGATTTTTGTGCCACATATTACATGAGCAAAAAACTTAAATTCCATAAAATCCGACATCATGGGGTCTCGCCACCCCTCAGGCATATTTGTCGGTGCGCTACTGACTAACCTCTTTAACCCATTTGTTCCCAAGTAGTGGCCTATCTAGGCCCTTAAAGTTGGTGGAGCCCTAAAATAAAACTAAATTATGACTTTTTTACAGATAAAACTGGAGTCGGGCAAAAGTAAATTCGAGGAAAAATGATTTTTTTGTTTTATAGTTTAAAAATTTTAAGCGTTGCGAACAAAGCATCGAAACACAAAATATCAACAGTTCAAAGTGTCGAAAACACAAAAAATCGAAATTACAAAATAAGACAAAATGTCGAAATGCAAAATAAAAGATAAAACCCAACCTAACACGATCTGGCCAGGTTAGATTTTGTGTAATAACCTAACCAGAACATGTTAGTACTTTTTGTTTACTAACGTAACCAGGTCAGGTTTAAAACCTATTAATATTATACAAAAAAAAATTAACCTGATCTGGTCAGGTTAGTTTTTTATAATTATAATTACCTAACCAGAACAGGTTTTTTTTTAAATAACTTCGTCATTTTGTACTTTCGTCATTTTGTACTTTCGTCATTTTGTGTTTAAACGTTTTGTTCGTCACCCCAAAACGCACTAGAACAATATAAAAAATAATATATTTTTCCTGTCTTTTTAAGTGTTTAATATGTATTTAAAAGGAAACAGCTACCACTAACACCTTTGACACCAACATAAAAAACTCAAACTTTTATATGCTTTATCCAAACCATCTCTCTCAGTCATGGCGCACCCAAGGTGGGACACTCGGGGTCCGGGCCCCCTCCAAAACCTTCGGATTTTTTGGATATTTTTTACATGTTTAATGAAAATAGCATAAGATACGGCATTATCGGGTTTTGAGCCTCCCCCAAAACGTATTCCTAGGTGCGCTATTGCTTAGTTACACGTATTTGAAACAAGACAAATATTAAACACGATCTTCTCGCACAAATTTGCTTTTAACCTTCAGATACACCGTAACAAGGCTTAGCTAATCCATTCTCCCTCTTTGTAGAGTTGTATGTGAAGAACAAGGACTTAATCGCGATTAAACCCAAAATTGCGCTTAAGAGCATCTGAGGGTAAATCGTGTATAATTTTCAGAAGATATCATTATTGAATACTGATACAATTTTGGTAATAAGACCGCAGGCAAAATTTTTGCTTTTTTAGTTGAAAAGATGCCGATAAACTATTACTTGGTTTCTTTGCAATTTACCAAACTTGGAAAGATTAAGTACTCTATTACCTCCCTTTGTATACGCCGGTGTTCTTAATAATAGCAAATAAAAATTTAACTTAACGTTCCTTTCAATATGGTCTCAATTTAAGTGCAGGCAGCCTGCAGACCAAACACGTTTAGATGCGTCCTGCAGGCCGGTTGCCCCGCTCTGTATAACCAGCCAGATCCAGCCATGATCAAACAAATGAAAAAATAAGCGGGCAACGTTCGAAATTACGTAAAAATGCACCCCCCATATTCTCACTAAAGATTTACCTGCGTGCAACAAAGAAAGAAAAAACCCCAAACTCACAAAGAAGGGTCATTCTTGAACGCAAAGTGTAACGTTCGAAATTACGTAAATTGTCTCAGACTGACCAATGAATATTTAACTGTGTGAAACAAATAAAGAAGAACATAATAGGTATCACCGAGTAGCCTATTCTTGATCGCAGAGCCTTCAACTTTCATTGATAAATGCAAAATCACTAATATTTTTAGGCTGTATAGTTTGGTATAGTGGCCAAATGGATTCATTCATGCTTTTAAATTAAAAGGACTAAATTAAAAGTCCGAAATTCTCATCCCAACTTGGTAGCGGCCATTTAATTAGTCCCTGTCTGTACAATGATATAAATAAAAGTATTGCAAATCAATGATAACCAACAATAAAAAGTTATTGATATTTAACAGAATCATCGGCATAAAAAAGTAATTTACCTCCCCCCACCTTTTTTACGGGAGTCATCGTAGAGCCGATTATTAAGGAACCGATTCCTTACCCTAAAATTCGTTAAATAACTTTTTTCTGAATCTTAACCCAGGGTGTGGTTTTTTCACATCTCTATGGCCCCACAATAGTGCAACTCGGTGGTTTTGTCCTTAAACTGTATAGTTTTTAAAATGTGAATTTTCAAAGTTTGGTCTTATGGTTCCCTACTCTTAAATTCGCTAAATGACGTTTTTCCGAATCTTAACTTAGGGTATGGTTTTTCGCATCTCTATACTCCAACTCGGTGCGTTTGTTGATAAACTGTATACTTTTTGAAATATGAATTACCAAATTTCGCCATTTTGGTCTTATGGGATTCCCTATCCTAAAATTCACTAAATGACGTTTTCTCGAATCCTAACTCAGGGTGTGGTTTTTCGCATCTTTATGGCCCCACCATATTCCAACTCGGTGCTTTTGTTGATAAACTTTATAGTTTTTAAAATTTGAATTTTCAAAATTTGCCCATTTTGCTCTTATGTGATTCCTTACCCTAAAATTCGCAAAATGATGTTTTTTCGAATGTTAACTCGGTGTGTGGGTTTTTTGCATCTCTATGGCTCCACCATACTGTACTGCCGTCCTTAAGCTAGAATGCCGTTAACTACCTATAAAAGGTTCCTAGTTTTGATCAAGAAACCCGAAAAATAATAAACAAACAATGCTCCTTGATAACTGTAAGTTATTTGTTTTTTGAAAACCACAAAAGCTCAAGAAGATTTGCTTATAAAAATTGATCTAGAATAATGTTGTGAATAAGACGGCACCAAACAATCAAAATTGTCCAAATGTTGCTTAACGGCATTATAGCTTACGCACGGCAGTGTAACTCGGTGCTTTTGTTAATAAACTGTATAGTTTTTGAAATATGAGTTTTCAAAGTTTGGCAATATTGGTCTTATGGGATTCCCTAGTAGTAGTTTTTTCGAATCACTATGTTTCCACCATACTTCAACTCAGTGCTTTTGTTAATAAACTGTATAGTTTGGCCTTTTGTTCATATGGAATTTCTGAAAGATATCTGTTGTTTATAGAACAATTACTTCTGATATAAAAAACATAAAACCAGGAATTTATTTTTACTATTTTTAAGGAATTTATACTTAGTTAAACTTTTGCACCAGTATTTACTAAGACCTTAAGACTTAGCATTGTAGACCGGGTTTACGTATTAAGTCTATAGATACCGACCGGTTTAGGTGTATTTTTTTAATACTCACAGGTCAAATAACTGCAAGGATTTGGTTCACCCTAATGTGCAATATAAATATAAATTCCAATTAATTTTAGAAATAAAGAAAAATCACATAAAAATTTTGTAACGAAAAGTCATTTTAGGGAAATTTAGTCCGTGCAGTCGTAGGATTCCCGTTAAAAATAGTCTCAGATTGTAGTACCACCTCTGAGGGGTGGTTTAAAGTTCAAAAAACAATAGAAATAATCCATGATTGACAAAAAAACTTATATACAAAAATATTCAAAGCTAAATAATACATAAATAACTTAAAACTATATCTGTAGATGCATTACCGTATTAAATACGTATCAATATTTAAATACTGTAAAAAGCACAAGATATATTAGAATCCCTTTTCAATTACACATTTACCAAAACTATCGACCATCAGTTTAATTGTCGCTAACTTGTCTAAAAAATTAACATGTAAAATATAGCGGACAGCTGACACTGACTTACACCGTTTTTATTCGACATTTCCTAGTGACGTTTGGAAGTTTAAATATGGCTACCATTTTTAAATCAAAAAATTTTATTATTTTTATTTATTTATGACCTTTGTGTGGAAATAATGTCTTTTTTACAACGAAAAAACATGAGCCACATCGCAAGGTATTTATGAACAAGTTATATAATTATTAAAAACTATTGCATTCACGGGAACAATAAGTTAAACCTTCAACCAAAATGTAGACTTTTAAACCTAGGATTGTAGCACTTAGCACTGTAGACCCTTTAGTAAATACTGGTGTTGGTGTTTTTTAAGGAAAAAGTCAAACTTAGGCTCCTTTTATTTATAGGAAGGGAACTATAAGTTTTATAAAAAAGGTTTTTTTGATATTTCTTGCTAGCAAATAAATGTTTTATTTATTTATTTATTTTTTAAACACCATTTTTAAATTTAGCGAAATATTTTTATATTTTAATAAAACTGGTGAAGTTTATTTGACAAATATTTGCTGAGCTACAAGCCCGATATTAAACTAGAGATAAATTTCTAATAAATAAGCATTGCCAAAAAGAAAAATCTTTAAATTTTTTAAATAAGACTCAAAAAGGCTTTTGACCAACTATTTTATAAAATTTCCCTATGTGCGATGGACGCGCGTCAGTTCGCGGTAAGCATTAGCGCCCCATACACCCACATATCCATTAACGTGGTAAATCTTGCCATTTCTAAAAACTAGTACAAATTGGTGTCCTTGTGTGTAACCACGATTAAACAGAAAGGGATTTGCTACGTTCCTTCCACTAGGGTGGGACGTAAATAATCTATATTTATTCTCCAATATCTGTACTCTTTTTATTAGCGTTTTTAATTGGTAAATTTTATTAAAACCAATTCAAAACAGTGTAAAACGATAATCAGCGTTAATCTGACCTGAAAGACAAAAGTTCTGTCAAAGATTACGGATGGATTCTGTTCTTTTTAGTCGATCTTCTCATCGATTGCCTGCACTTGTTCTAATTTCTCTCGTACCTCGGCGCTTTTTGCAGAAGTTTTCTCACTATAGAAGTAGGATGAAAGACAAAACGGTCTGGTTAAATTTGCAAGGGTACCACATTGACCAAGCAGTGTTCTGACAAGTCCCATTAGTCAACACTTATTGGGTGTCCATTAGATCTTGGACCCCCCCCAGTGAGGATAAGCTTTCGAGCTACTCACAAAAAATATGAGAGAAACAAAAACTTATTTTTAACCGATTAGCCACGAAAACTTGTTTGATTTTCAAATTTTATTTGTTTACTACTTTTTATTTTGAGTAATTTTTATGGGTCACTATTGTTTCCACAGTTTAAGAGAAATTGCAGACTTCTCCTCGATTTACCCTGTATAATTTATTAATTGTGCAATTCCCTTTCAACTTTTACCTAAGATTAAACAACATTCTAAGGTGCTACAATTGAAGAGTATAACTTCTAAAGGGTCTAAGTGCCATATATTCAGAAATCTAGATTTTGCTTGAAAACGGTCGTCAGTGCCAACCCCAATGCATCTGAAAAGGGTCTATATGCATTGGAAACTGCAGAAAATTTTGCAATGCGTCGAAAGATGGATTCACGTGTAAGTGCCATCAATATTTTAAAGTGTTTTTTGATTTTCTCAACTTTAGGATTTTGGCACTTAGACCCTTTAGAAGTTATACTCTTCAATTTCCTTGGATAATTCTACATTAACAGGATAAAATAGCTAAGAGGTATAAATAAGTGCTTTATCATTTTAATACCAGTTTACGAACATAAAAGGCTCACAGTAATTGCCTGCAAACGAGAAGAAAAACCGAATATGAGACAGAAGGATCTGACTTGAGATTATGTCACAAAAACTCACTTTTAAAGTGACCAAAGTTATAGAAGCATGCCATAAGAGCTTCGACCATTTAATTTGTAGAGTTGAATGAAGAGTTAAAAAATTAAACATAATTATAACAGAAACATTTTATGTAAAAAAGCCAAGTATGCGAAAATGATATTCCGTAAAAAGAATTGAGATAAAAGTAAAGCCAAGTTCTCCAATAAAAATTTCAAAATAAAAGGTTCCTACTAGTTTGGAAATGTTTTTTTAAACTAAGGGTAATAGCGGTGCTAGCGACCAAACATTGGAACTAATGGTTTTAAGGAAAGGTGCTGGCAACCTCTTAGCTTCTGCTATAAATAAAGAAATGTTACTTGTGTATAGACCAGCTTAATCAATTTTAAGATGACATTAAAAAAGTGGGCGACCGTACCATTCTAAATCTAAAGACATGTATTTCCTTATAATTTTTCCAATACGTCAAAACTTTTCTGTGTCGCTGGACGCACTTGCATGATATTTTTAGAGATAATAATGCTTAATCCCTTAATGAACTGGAGAAAGATGTTTTGAAATTTACCGCAATAAAATAAAAAGAAAAAACTTTAAGAAAAATATCGAAAATACCTCAGCTGCTTCAAAAAAATATCAAATACTTGTTTTTACCTGTGTCGTTAGATCCGAGCCCAAGAAGGATTGTGCAGTTTTTTATGGACCAATTAATTGATAGAAATATTAAATATAAAATAATTTAATAAAAACTTTTATACTTGTTATGTGAGGAAGCTGGCTTCAAACGAATTCCTTCACCTGAACATCTGCTCCCTGATGGGAACGAGGCAGAGCCAGCTTTTCAGCATTTTAACTCTAAAACACTTAAAGAAAAACAAATCGATCAAGATTTTAAAATAATAATCAATGTGTCGCAGATAAGCCTGACAAAGCAGAATATTAACTGTATTTATACAAAGAAATGTTAAAGCCCGTTTCTTACGGTGCAACTGTTTATTTTTCCAGAAAATGCGATCGAAATAAAACCTGCTCTAAATAAAAAGGACGATCAACAAAGTTAAAAAATCGCGTCGTCTGAAACCCCAAATCGTGATAGCAAAATAAATACAAGAAATTGTCAGAAATTCTTACTTTAAACGTTTTAATATTTTTTATTTTTAAGTGTATATTTTTTTTCGTTA
This sequence comes from Aspidapion aeneum, assembly GCA_963576565.1. Lineage (NCBI taxonomy): Eukaryota > Metazoa > Arthropoda > Insecta > Coleoptera > Brentidae > Aspidapion > Aspidapion aeneum. Next base: position 110,098,732 of record OY755040.1, read on the forward strand.
ATTTTTATTAATAGCACATTCAAAATTATTAAATAAATTATTTTTTTTAGTACCCGTGAAGTAAAAATCAAACACGTTTTCCTGGCGAAACGGGTAAAAAAGCTTGTGTTAATCTCGTATTTTTCCGTGGATAGCTAACAGCTTATACAAACGTGGCCGGTGGTCCAAGATCTAAAGGACAATAAGGTTTGACTGTTAACTATTTCGTTCTTATGGGAGTCTTTACAACACTGCCTTGTCAAGATGAAACCCTTTGTTAAGTTAAGTAGGCAGTTTTTTTCTCTCATCTTACGCTTGTAGTGAGAAAACGAAACTCCGGCCATCTATTAAAATACAAGAGAAGCTAGAACATCAGTAAACTGCTATAATTCATCACGTGACCTTCGACAATACATTGCTTTTAGGTCAGATTAACGATTCTTGCATTTTTTCAACCTTATAGGCGTAAGTCAGCGGATTTGGTTTTTGAATTTGGTTTAGACCTCTAAGGCCTGACCATTAACTATGGCACGGGACAGAAAAAGTCCATTAGGTGGCTTACTTAGCCAACCTTCTTTGAATTCCTAATCTACCACTACCACAGTGTAGAGTGCTACTACCTACCACCAATGAATTATTTATTTCTCGATCAGAAACAAGTCTTAAAAATCAGAAACGCAGAGTCTCCCAGTTGAGGAATATTTGCCCGTTAAACTTTTTGTTTAGTCGTTTAACTTACACCTTTATGAATTTCTTTTAAATTTCAAAATGTTTTTCCTATAGATCAAAGTTTTAAAATTGTACCGGGAGATCTAAAATTTATAGTAACCATACTTACTTACGTAGTTATCTATTATTCTACACTAATAAAAAGCAGTGTAGGTAGATACCTAGGTATCTAACTTAAATTTTAGACCCGTTAATAATTTTGGCTCTCAAATTTTTTTAGCCAAACCGTACACCTATTCTTTTATATTTTAACCATGTAGGTTGATAAGTTGTGATGACCCAAAAAGCTGCTGATAATAAAATTAAAAAGGCACAAATGTTGTCGTCTCGTAAATTTATGTTGGTAAGATCCAGAAACGTATTACAGTTTTTAATTCAGCGTTAAAATTTATGAATATTTTCGCTGTAGCGTATATTTTATTTTTTTAATGATTTTGTGAGTAGTAGGGAGATCCCAAAAACTTTTTGTGGTAAAGCGTAAATTTGCTTTTTGTTTTCTGCTTTTGAAAATTAAAAAACAAAAAAATAATTTTTTTAAAAATTCGCAAATTTTTTGAAAAAATTTATCATTTGCCCATATTTTGTCTTAATTTAAAAAAAAACTGTAATAGTGTAATAAATTATTTAAATAGAAATTTAAAAAGCTTTTAAAAGATGTAGGCAGGTGATTCCGGTTGTGAAGAAATTTTAATTAATAAGAAACTTTTGTATCTACGAATTTCCTATATCAGTAAATCGCCTTTGCGCCACAGAAAAGTTAACAAAAAACGAAGTAGGTTCTTGCAACCGTGGAAGGGAACTGTCTATGTGTAGAAAGTTTGGTAAAGAGGTAATATTATTTGGAAATCCAAAATTTTTGCCAGGTCCAATATAAAAACTATTACTTAGTAATATAGAAAAATAAACAAAATGCCAAACTATAATTTTTTAAAGAAAAGCTATTAGAGTTAAAAGAGTAAAACTTTGCTAAAAACTAGTAAAAAATGTAGATTTGAAAAATTTTTGGTTAACCTTTATTCTACATTGTCTCAAAAATCTTAAATAACCCATTTTTTGAGAAGCCTATGATTTCTCTTTAGTAATGCTTGAATAAGTTTATTTTGCTTAAAAAGGAGGCAAAAAATCAAAAACATATTTTTTTGTGGTTTTTAATAAATCTAAGCTCTGAGCTTTGCCAATAGATGCAAATGAAGCGTACAAAAAATGTGCGAATGCGAAAATTTTTGGAAAATAAATTAGTTTTTGTGTAAAATTTTTTGGGAAAATATGTATATTATTTGGTAAAAGATTATGGTTTAGTAAAGATTATCAGCTTTATGTCAATGGAGTAGGGTCGGGCCCCTTTGGCCCTAACCCCTCCCTCCGTGGATCCGCTACTGATTAGTACCTATTAGTAAATAAATTATAATAATATGCAGAGCTCGACTTCGAACGTTTAGCCTTTATGAAAAACGTATAAAAAAGGATGAACTTATGAAAAGCAAGAAGTCAGTGAGGGACCAAAGACGCGCATATTCAGGAGCGTTTGTCGCTTTGACTCAAAATTCATTAATAGTTTTTTATTACTAAACAGGAGCAATATATCCACTTTTAAAAGACGAAGAAATAGTCATTATTATTTATTTCGTTATTTTAGCTTTAATCAGGAAACATTAAATCGAGACACATTTAATTTTTTAATAATTTTTTGTTACAAAATAACCTTGCTCGTTTATTAAAGTCGCGCTTAAATGCCGCTCAAGTGATGGATCTCCTGGCGGCGGCTCACGAAGTCAAGTTACTAAAAGTCACCATACACTATCCAGGAAACAGAATAGGGGACAACATTTTTGGGGGTAGGGATGTTCGACAACCCTAAACCTCTTGCCCCTCTACTGGTTTCAGTCTGCAGAAAAAAATGTTTGTCACGTTTTACTACTCCTTTTAAAATTTTATTTTTGCCCCTTAAATGGATGGGCCATTCCTCTTAAAAAAAAAAAACAATAAGTTGAAAAAATAAATAATTGTAAAATTATTTTACCATTATAATGAAATTACAAAAATGCAATTTAATTACTAAAGTGATTGTTATTATTTGTAAAAAGCTATTTTGCTTTTATTATTTAAACCAATCCACGTTTCGTACTGAATTTAAGGGGTAAGTTCGGAATGTATTACGAAGGAAGAGGACTCCTAAATTAAGCATTTTCACATTTTATAAATTATAAAAAAGTTCTTTTTATTTTGCAAGTAGGAAATTTATAATTAAGTTATTTTTTTGTTATAATTAATTACACAGTTTTCTAAGTACAAGGGGTTTTAAGGATTTTATTCATCGCCGTCTTTGGCCTACTCCGCCGGTAAGAATAACGTCATTAGATAGCGAAAAGAAAACCATTTTCTTGAATTGCTAACTTGACAACAGCGCCAAACTATTTATCTCTCTTAGTGCCATTTATTTAAATAGCGATCTTAGTTCATATATTTTTTAATGGTTAAACGATTGATGACGAACCCTGTAGGTGTGGTACTGTGGTTTAGGGCTTGAAATAACAGCATCTGTCTTATTCGTGGTAATCCGTGTGTACTGAAAATCGTGTATACTCTGAAAATCGCCGCGAAATTCCCAACTAATGATGCCCGATATCGATGCGAAAGAATATCGGGTCTTTTAACTCGAACTTGTTAAAATAAGCCATTACCGGTTATTTAATGAATTATTCCTCCACCTGACCCGCGCGGGATATTTTCTCATACTTATACGACTTCTCTTTTTACACGCTTTGACAAAGAATAACTTATTAAATATGTATATTTAACTAATTAAACACTTTCGTTTTTGTAAAAAATCTATAGATGGCTTTATGCCTTAAACCGGGCAAGTAGTACGCTTTTGGACGCTTCATCTCATGTATTAGTTAACACTTGTCTCTCGGGTGCATTGTCATACGGAACTCGTCTTCCAGGAAAGTTCTTTTCTAAGTGACCTTAAAGTCACTCGGGTTTAATTGCCGAAGCAATAGGCACTGGATACCATTCTAGCAAAAAAGCTTCTTAAAAGGATAATGGTGGAGATACAGGTTGATTGGCAATAAAGGGAACATTCTTAAATTACGCACCGCAAAAATTCAGAATTTTTGACCCCCCTTCCTCTCCTCGTAACATATTTTCAAGTAAAAATATATTAAAATATCATTGAGTGTAACGCAAGGCCAAACCCCTCCTTCCCCTTGAGAGTTACGTAATTTAAGGATAGACTGGTGACGTTATAAATTGGGGTGGGGGGGGGGGCAGAAATTTATAGTGCATGAAAAAGGAGATAAAAAACTTACCTACATAATTTTATTTTGGCAGCTACTTGGTGTAGTTTGTAGTTTATTTGTTTATAGATAAAGTCCATTCCTTTCTTTTACATGCGCCAAGTACTCAAGGACAGGTTCATTAAAATTGTCCGTAGTCAACGATTTTCTTTCAATTGAACACATAGGTAAGGCGGTCAATCAACTTTCACACGTTGTAAATGTTTTAATACGCTTTAATATTCAAAAGGAGTGTTCATATGTAACTGTTGTCATAGGCATTGTCAGAGAATTGTGAATAGTGCCTATAGGCGGAGAACTTAATACGTTCTCCGCCTATAGGCACTATTCAATTGACACCTAGTCATCTCAGTCTTGCCTAGCATAGAAAACGCTATGTGGTTATTTAAATGAGTAGCACTTACTTTGTGTCGTTTTAACTTATCACTAAAGTGCTTGATATCACACGACATTCCCTTTGCCACCCACGCAGGATAACTTCGTGGATTGTTTATACTAAGACAAATAAAGCAAAAAAAAACATTCCTTTTTTCACAACTACACAACCAGTTTTCAGCATCATATTATTTTTTTATTACATTTTCTATTATAGGTTTTTCGAACGCCCCTCTGCATTACTTGCACTAAAATTTTGGTTAATGTTTAGGTCCGGTCTATGTGGCTCTAAAGATTTTATTTATAATCAAAGTTCATATGTCAACGTATATAAATTTGCACATTTAATTATATAACGCGACCGGCAAGGCTTTTAATTACTGACCTACCCCAAGTCAAAACAAACTCATACGTCTTCACGAAGGATAGAACCGGCAACGCATACGAGGGCAACGAACGTCTTCGCACGATGAACATGGTCGACGTCACCAAAAACAAACATTCCTCCCGCCTCCGCGCTTTAACACCCACCCATACACCGGGAAAAAATGGGTGAAATTGAAATTTTGTCCCGCGCGGTGCTGCCGGCTTGTAATTATTTACGCTAAAAAAGTTTACCCAAATAATCGCCTTTTGTTAACGACAGGCTAAAGAAAAGAACTAGACATGTCGTAAGGAAAGATTTAACTTTTTTTTAAATTAATCAAATAAAAATACCGTTTGTTGTCTAGTTGTGGGAGGGCACTGGTCCATTGCCCTCCCTGTAGCAGCCGCCACTGCTTTTATACATATGCGTAATGTAGGTTTGTAGGTGGTTAGTAGGGGTAAGCATACATTTTTTTTTATAATATTGACCAATTAAAATTTACTGTAACAAACCTCAGAAGGGAGTAACCATATTACAGGTCGTAGTGTAGTTTTGAAATTTTGAATTTTAAAGCAAAATAAATTGAGTTTGAACGTTGAAAACGGCTGTCACCCAGGAAAACATCGATGCTGTGCGCATGCTCATCACGGAAGATCGACTGTGAAATATCGCCAGACTGAGGCTTCATTGGGGATTTGGCATAAAGAATTAGAGGTAAGAAAAATAGTTTCCCGCTTGATACCGCATCTGTTAACCGAAGAACAGAAAGGAGCAGAGTCAATTTGTGTCAGAAAACTCTAGAGCGCTTTGAGGTAGGAAACCCGAAAAACGTGTACAGCATTGTCAGTGATGATGAATCGGGGATTTACTAATATGAACCCAAAAATAAACACCAGTCGTCTGTTTGGGTGTTCCAAGATGAAGGAAAGCCAACAAAAGTCGTCCATTCTCGAAGTGTATTCAAAAAGATTATCGCGACATTTGTCTTAAAAGCAGGTCATGTAGCAATAATTCCTCTGGAAGATCAAAGAACGGTTACTACCGATTGGTACAGCACCATTTGTCTGAAAATCATCGCTGAGCTTCGAACAACGAACCCCTAACGTCGAATCATCCTCCATACAATGCAAGTTTGCACAAAGAACAAAAAAACATTCAATATTTATCCTAACAAAACGTTGCATTGTTGCATATGGAGGATATATGGACCCGACCTAAATCCCAACGATTTCTATACTTTTCCAAAAATCAGGAAAGGACTGCGTGGTCAAAGATTTCAGTCGCCAGAGAAAGCAGTCGACGCCTTCAAGAAGGAACTTTTGACAGTACCAACAAATTAGTGAAATTATAGCTTTGACAACAGATTTAAGCGCATGTAAAAGTGCATTTTCGTGGAGAATACGTAAAAATACACCAAATTATTTAAAAGTTATCTACTGTTTGATTCCAGCTGTATATGCAAAACTTAAAAGACTACCTTCGTATGTAGATAAGACAAGTAAAAATGATATTTATGAACAGATCAGTAATTTGTTAGAAGAACAGTTGACTACTAGAAAATAGTTTTATTTTAAAAAATCAAAAGTTGTCAGATAGTTATTTTAAGCTTAGAACAGCAGCATGGTATAAAAACAGCTGAGAGCTTAGTCATAACAAAAATCATGGCTGAAGAACTTGAGAAAATGTTATAGAGAGACTAAGACGAATTTCTTTAAAATAGCGGTGATAATTGCTAACATTAAAAGAAGACAAGACAAAAACATTTTATATCCATTCTTACTGCATGCAATTCATAAAATCTATAAAAGATATTCTCCTGTTCTCACGGATAAATCGCACAAATATTGAAAAAGATGCTAAAGCAGTGCATAAACAAAGTGACCAAAATATTTCAACGCCATTAGTCTGAAATAATTGACGTGCGGAATGATGTGAGAAATGTTGACAGCAGTAGTCGCTTGCTGCTGTGTTCAGTAGCACTTACTAACTGCTAAAGCTTTATCGCTTTTATCGTCTGAATATTATACGAGTATATTTATAAGATAGAGCAGCTAATTTATTTTTCTTCAGTAGGTATTATGTGTGATATGGTTAGGCACTTCATTAAAACTTTTATGGACAATTTCAGTTGGTAAAAGATGAACCAAATGTGGTACTGTTGACAGTGGCGCTGCCAAGATTATGTTTTGGGGGGGGGATGAGGCCTCATGATGTCGTATTTTATGCTATTTTATCTTTTTAATTACAAAATTAATGTCTAGGTAAATATCTAAAGAAATCTTAGGTTTGAAGGGGGGGCCAGGCCCCGAGTCCGCCCCCCTCAATTGGAGTGCCCACAGTCTCTAAAATGTGTGCCATTTTTTACTTCACAAACAGAAGTTGGATAGAATATCTCTTTATTGAACAATAAATATTCTTGGAATTTTTTGAAAACCAAGCAATTTTCCAGGTATCTTTTAGTACATCCTTATAAAATAATATTTTTTAGAAATATACTCGTTATTTAGTAGACCTCGTCAGATGTCTATCGGGGGAAATGAATCGACCCCTGCCCTCCGTAGATTCCAGGTACTCTCCGACCCGGAGAGTTAGCACCTGTCTAGGGTCCCTTTCCCAGGGTTATGGGAGAAGACCACATCGATATGAAAGGCGGAGAGAATGGACCTCGGTACGGTGATCATAGCGTAGGTGGCAACCCTTTCTTTTAGGGATAGTATAAAAGACAGCTGTTGCCTTACAGTATGGCGTTGGCTCGTGAAAGGCTAGAGGAGAAAAACCTTGATTAAAAATCCTGGCCCTCCAAGTAGGGGGTTGAGGCATTAGACTGGTTCTCTAATACTTGTAAAACAAAGCAATTACCAAAAAGCCTAAACAAAGCCTCGGAGCAATAGATGGAAATTCTGAAAGACGAAAAAAGCAAAGACAAAGGACTATGAATATAGCTACATGGAACGTACAGGGAGTGAATCAAAAGTTAGACCTTATTGCAACCGAAGTTCAGAATTGTAAGATCGATATCATTGCACTTACAGAGACAAAAAAGAAAGGAACAGGTACGAATAGTGTCGGCAATTTCGTCCATATATTCACTGGAGTCCCAAAAGAAAGAAGAGCAGCCAGAGGGGTATCCTTATTAATAAAGAAAAACCTAAAAAATAAGATTACCGACTACGATTGCATTAGTGAAAACATACTTCGAGTGAACATTAAGATGCTTGGTCATAATATATTTTTTTTTTTTACGGGTATGCGCACTCGCAAGGAGATCCCTATCACGCTCGAGAAGCGGCAAGTGCGCGGAAATGCTGGTGTGTGTTGGTTTTGAAACGGTTCAGGTTGTAACCTGCAGGGAAAACTGTCGCAGGGAGTTTATTCCACAGCGATGCTGTTCTCCAGAGATATGAATTCTGATATAATGAGGTTCTTGGTGCCTCTATTTTGACAATAAATTGATGGTTACCGTCTGTTTGACGTGTTCGCCTGGTAGGTGCTACTCCCGGGGGGATCATACGTGCCAACTCTTCAGAGCATTTTCCGTGATAATACCTGTAGAAGAGAGATAGATCGCCCACAGTTCTTCGATGTTCGAGACTATCCAAGCTACGGGTAAGTGCGGGGTCATTGATCAGCTTGATAGCTCGTTTTTGCACGGTGTTCAAAAGCATTAAGGTATGTTTGGGTGCCGCACTCCATATATGTGAGCAGTACTCCATAGTTGGTCGAATCTGGGCTTTGTAGAGTGTCAGCAGTTGGCTTGGTGTATACAGATGTCTTGTACGAAATAGCACCCCAAGCTTTTGGGACGCCCTTTTAGCTATATCTGCCACGTGACTGTGCCAAGACATGTTGGTCTCTGCAGTGACTCCTAAGATGTTCAACTGGGTCTGCAATGCGACAGCACTTCCAGATAGCATGATGTTTGGCTCACCGGTGCTGGTCTTTTTTGAAAAGAGGGCTGCTTGGGTTTTCTGCGCGTTGAACTGTACAAGGTTTTTGTTGCCCCAGTCCTCTATTATCTCCAAGTCGTTATTTATCTGTGATATTTCAGTTACTCTAAGGTAATGGAATTCACGTGCGGAGAGACATGTGGGTGGTATGACTGAGGAGACTACATTGCCATCATCTGCAAAGCAATAAAGTGGATTTACTGTTTTTTCTATGAGGTCATTTATGTAAATCAGAAAAAGTGTTGGCGAAAGGATTGCTCCCTGTGGCACACCAGCATTTATTTGGTAAGAGTTGGAGTTCCGGCCATCCAGTGCAACATAAATGGATCTATCCTTAAGGTAACTTTCAAACCAAGTGCAAAGTCTCGGCGACAATCCCGTTGCTTTGAGCTTGTTGAGCAGATTTTCATGCCATACTTTATCGAATGCTTTAGATATATCTAAGGCAATTGTTCTTGTTTCACCTCGCAACTCAATCGCTTTTTGCCATAAGTGAGTGACGTATGTAAGTAAATCGCCAGTTGACCTATATTTTCGAAATCCGTATTGCTTGTCGTTGATAATTTTGTACTTTTCCAAGTACTTGGTTAGGTGATTGTTCACAACTCTTTCCATTACTTTTGATATCACCGGAAGTAGAGCAATTGGTCTATAGTTTAACGGATCTGTCTTTTTTCCTTTCTTTGGAATGGGTTGTACTGCGGCAGACTTCCATGATGATGGATATACTCCTTGCCTATAAGATAAATTGAATAATTTTGCGAAAGTTGGGGTGAGTTCGCTAGCACAATTTTTGAGTACTATCGCGGGAATGCCATCTGGACCCATTGCTTTGTTTGTATCCAACTTTTTAAGGGATTTTCGTATTTCTCTGTGACAAAAGGGTACCTCTGGCATACTGTGGAAAACCCTTTCAATGAACGGTGGAGTTTTTCCATTTGGCACTGTTAGGTTTGAGTTGGAGGAAAAGATTTTGGCCAGCATATTGGCTTTTTCCTCTGATGTTGTGGCTAAGTGAGTATTTTTATCTGTAAGTGGTGGTATGGATGACTTCGTGAAGTTTGATCCAACGGCTTTTGCAAGAGACCAAAAGGACCTAGAACTACTTGGACAATTCAGCAACCTGTTTTTTATTCTTTGATTGTATGTTTCTTTGGCGGCGTCAATAGTAATTTTGCAACTATTTCTGGCTTCTATAAATTCTGTGTGGTTTTGAGCGATTTGTTGTCGTTTCCAAAGGTTATATGCTCTGTGTTTTTTCTGTACAGCCGTTTGACACTGGCTGTTGAACCAAGGTTTTGCATTAGCTCTGCGTTTTATTGTATGTGGGATATATGCATCCATTCCAGATAAGATTACTTTTGTTATTTCATTACAGCAAATAGTGGGATCAGCTGTTTTAAAGCAAACCTCTTGCCATGGAAAATCCAGGTAAAACTGTTTAAGGTCATTCCATTTTGCCGATTTATAGTGCCACATTTTACGAGGAAGTGATTGTTGGCTTGGCGGTATGAACATTTCGCACTTTGTTCTTATAAGTTTATGATCGGATGAACCAAGTGGGGGATCTACTTGAATTGTGTACAAGTCAGGATTTGTAGTTAGGAACAAGTCTAAAAGCGCTGCAAATTCACCCCTTTCTGAGATATGGGTAGGTTAATAAGCATAATAGCAGTCTACGCACCATCAGATGACGAGAAAGTAGCTACAAAACAACTGTTCTTTGACCAACTTGATGAGACTATCACCAAAATCGGTAATACTAGAGAAATAATTATGCTTGGCGATTTTAATAGCCGAACTGGTAGACAAACCCAGAGCAAAGTGATAGGACCATTCGGAGAAGAAGTAACAAATGATAATGGCTTGAGACTGATGCAATTGTGTGAAACCCACAAACAAAAGGCTTAAGACAGGGATGTTGTATTTCTCCAACTCTTTTTAAAATATATATCACAGTAGCTCTAAAAAACTGGAAACGGAAAGTGCACGGCATGGGAATACAACTTAACGACCGATTTACCATATACACACTACAGTTTGCTGACGACCAAGTAATTGTAGCTAATGATAAAGAGGACATGGAGTATATGATGAGAAAGTTAATGGAAGAATACCAAAAGTGGGGATTAACAGTGAACATGGACAAGACACAGTACTTATGTATTGGAAACGAATCCAGTGAGTTAGAACTAGACAATGGACAAGTAATATCATGCAATGAGTATGTATACTTGGGTGTCACATTTGATAAGACAGGAACAGACTGTAAAGAACTGGAAAAAAGAATAGTAAAAGCAAAAAAGGTTATTGGATGTCTTAACAGTATTTTATGGAGCAGAGAGATAAAAAAGAATGTAAAATTTAACATATATGAAACAATGGTGAAAAGCACGCTGTTGTATGGAATAGAGACTTGTCGCGTAACAGAAAAATACAAAACAAGAATGGAAAGTGTCGAAATGGATGGAATAAGAAGATCAATGAGAATATCTAGAACAGATCACATAAGAAATGAGATCATAAAAGAAAGAATGGGAATCGAAGGGAGCATAACGGATGACATCACTAAAAGACAACTGATATGGTACGGCCATGTACAACGGATGAACGACGAAAGATTACCAAAGCAGGTCCTAGAATGGCAACCAATAGAGCGCAGAAAAAGAGGACGTCCTAAACTAGAATGGCAACAGTCAATCCAAAGATCAATGAGTCAAAAAAATCTGACAGAAGGTGATTATCAGGATCGAAGGAGGTGGAGAATAGGCGTCGGACAACGTAGAAAAACGTTCTAAACCGACTAAATAAAAGAAAATATTTTTTTTAGCACGCTTCATTTTTCTTTACACAAAAATTAAAATACGAAGAAAATAATGTGTTCGTTTCAGCATCAAAAGTAATCCGCTAACCTACACCCATTTGTTTACTTCCCAAGTCCTCGGTTTACCATTGATACTAAACGATCATGCTCGGTTCGACCTTTATTTTAATTTTTGTGCAAAGAAAAATAAAGCGGGCTAAAAAAAAATAACGACTATGATTCTAAAAAGTATCATTTTATAAGGATGTATCAAAAAACACGTGGAAAATTGCCTTGGTTTTCAAAAAATTCAAAAATATTAATTGTTCACTAAATAAATATGGATGAACACGGCGACAGGCAGAGAAGAGTCGAAGATATTGGGAAGGCTTATGTCCAAAGATGGATTGAAGAACGCTAAATAGATAGATAGATAGAAAGAAAGAAATATCCTACCTAACTTTTGTTTACAAAAATCAGCTGGACCACCAGTGGCGTAGAAAAATGACATTTTTTACATTTATTTCGGTCTAGAGACCTCCAGAAAAACAGAAATTGAAAACAACGTTTTAGGCAATATGCTCTTTAAAAAAATATATTAATAATTAAAATAACAAAAAGTACTCACAAGTCATTTACTCCTAATCACACATCACATTACATAAGTCAAAATACAAATTTAAAACAGGCACATCACAATTTACACGAAACATCCTTAAAAAATTAGCAATAAACAAACACCTATTCTTTGTACGACTATTTTTACTAATAAAATATTTTAAATTTAAATTTTGTTTAACAGGGCGATATGTGCGTGTGTGGTGTCTAGTGGGAGGTATAAAGATAAGTTTTTTTGTCATTTCTTATAATTAAATTTTTTTCTGATTTTGTTATGTATCCTTTTAGCGATATAATATGATCTGGCGAGTTTGAGTTTGGTTAGAGGAGGTGTTATTTTTTTTATTAATAAGTTAAAATAGAATCGATTTAGTTGTTTTATGTCAGTCCGTGAGTTAATACAATTATTACTTTTTTGTATTTCAATCATTTCCAAAAACTCTCGTATTTTTGGTGGCATTCAGTTTTTAAGATTTTTGAATTTTCAAAATCAACTGTATGATTTAATGACGTACTGTGCTTGGTTCGGTTATTTGTGTCCATTTAGGCGGTTTTTCAGATATTGGGATGTTTGTCTAGTTCGGATTTTTTTCAAGGGTTTGGTCATAATTTCCATCAGTCAGCCAAATTTCAGCCTTGTAGTATGTCTGGAAATACAGTAGAATTTTGAGGATCTATACATTAGTGAGTTCAAATTTTGTAACTACTTTACTACTTTATGGAAGTCCATAATAAAACTTGTAGGGGTCTCTACTCTACGTTAAGATCTACGACTGTGCATAGTTTGAGGTTCGTAGCTCATTCCGAAGTAGAGTTTTAGATAGGTTAAATATGGGCTGAAATGTTTCAAGAAAAGGGGGTACAGCAGTTTACGTGAACTTGGCGGGGCACTGCCGTGCCCCCAGATTGATCCAAACCAGCGAAAATAGTTATATGTCAAAAGCCATTAAATTTGCAGCACACTCTCTATATTTCAGCTGCCTGTTCTTATGAAATTAAATTTACTTTTATTACTGTCATTTACACTTGTGTGATGGTAGCACTCCAGTAGCGCCCTGCGTGAAAGTTTTCACACTCATGTGAAATATATCGCTTTATTCACTCGTTATGTTATGATATATTTTTCTGTTTCAGAAACATTTCTTCTTATTATGTAATCAGCTTGTTTCTTATAATTCAGTACGAATACCTTTTTACCATTTCTTATTCATAAAAAACTTTATTTTACTTTTTATTCTGAAGATTGTCAATTTAACAGAACCTGTTTCAAGATGAGCTTTAAGTAATTTTAATCGCCCTCTAAGTGTCTGCAATTAGTCTTAATTATTTTTTATATCGGCGTTAGCGCTTATTAGGCTGATCGGGTTGATAAAAGAAGATCAATAAAAATCCTTCCAAAAAAAATAAATTAGCCCGAAGGATCTGTTCCCAACTAAAATGCGCTTTATATTGAAATTTATTTATGTATAAACGAAATAAAAGACTTTTAAATTTTTGTAAAATAATAAAAGAATATTATTTTTAAAAGTATTTTTAATACCGAAGCGAAGCTCTAGAGCAACCTTTTTTTTAACAAAATTTGTTAACAATTTTGCGACGAATTTAACTTATACATTTTTCAAATGTTTAAATATGAAAAACATAATACCAAGGGCGCACCCAGGGGAAAAAGGCTTCGGGGCCCAGCCCCCCCTCCAAGCCGAATTTTTTTTAGATATTTTCGACATATTTCATGAGTTACATAAAAAAAATAGCAGAAAATACATCATGGGGTCTCGGCCGCCTTCCCCTTAAAGACAAATCATGCTACTGATATTACTGACTGCCAAACTTTATTAAAATCGAACAAATACTTTTGCGGTATTATATTTAAAAGTAATTGAGAAAAGAAGTTGTTACCTTTGTAGACCTAAAAAAAGCATATGATATCGTTCTAGTAGAAAAATTATGGACAGGGTTAGAGCAAACTAATATCAATTATACATATATAAAAGCGTTAAAAGAACTATACAAAGGGTAAAAATCTAAAATTATAAATCGATTTTTTAAAATATATATCGCAGTAGCTCTAAAAAACTGGAGACGTAAACACGGCATGGGAATACAACTTAACGACCGATTAACCATATACTCACTACAGTTTGTTGACGACCAACTAACTGTAGCTAATGATAAAGAAGAGATGGAGTATATGATGAGAAAGTTAACGGAACAATACCAAAAGTGGAGGTGAACAATGAACGTGGACAAGACACAGTATTAATGTATTGGAAACGAATCAAGTGAATCAGAACTAGATAATGGACAAACAATATCTCCATGCAATGAGTATGTATACTTAGGTGTCACATTTGATAAGATAGGAACAGACTGTAAAAAACTGAAGAAAATAATAGTAAAAGCAAAAAATGTTATTCGATGTCTTAACAGTATTTTATGGAGCAGAGGTATAAAAAAGAATGCAAAATTTAGCATATATGAAACAATGGTAAAAAGCACGCTATTGTATTGTATGAAATAGGGACTTGTTGCGTTACAGCAAAATACAAAACAAAAATGGAAAGTGTCAAAATGAATGCAATAAGAAGATCAATGAGAATATCTAGAACAGATCATATAAGAAATAAGATACTAAAAGAAAAATGGGAATCGTGGCAAGCATAACAGATGACATCACAAAACAACAACTGATTTGGTACGGCCATGTACAACGGATGGATGTCCTAGAATGGCAACACGAAAAAAGAGGGCGTCCTAAATTAGAATGGCAACAGTCAATCCAAAGAAGATGACTGATGAAGATGAACGAAGAAAAACGTTCTAAACCGACATAGTAGTAGTATTAAATTGGGTTTGCATATCTTTGGTTTTGTTACGACTAAAATCTTCATACAAATTTCTATGCATTTTTAGGTTAAGAATGTCCAAATACCGATTTTTTATAAAAAGTGGGGGTTAGATCTTGTTTCATCACATGTTTTATTGTATTTTAAGATTTATAGAAGATAAAGAAAAATTAAGTACGTGTATCTATTTTCTTCATACGTAATACTTTGTCGGCATTTAATCCACCTTAAAGTATACATCAAGCCAGTGGCGTAACCAGAAATTTGGTATATCGTCAGGGCCAACTTTATGAATGGCGATTTATAACTTCTGTGACTGTGACTTTCTGAGCTTCGCCCGAGCCTTCATAAAACCCTTTTGGTTTAGCTGAAAAAACCCTTAAATTTTTTTCGCAGCCTTTAAGCCACTTTTTTTTTAAACAAAACCTAATTTTGGTCAATACAGATTTTTAATTTTTATTATAAAGAAAACGAATTAATTAGTAGAAAGCAAAAAAATATACATATAATTGTCCTATCGGTAATGTGCCACTAGAGGTTTGTTAAGTTTTTAAATATAAATAGTTTTGGTATACTTTATCCATAGAAAATTAATAAAAAAATTTAATTATGTGTAACAAGAATCATCTGTTTCAGGCGGTAAGAGCCAATTTTTCTGTAAAGAAAATTCATTATACGTGGCAACTTATAGTTTTAATAATAGAAGTAGTGGTTTATAGAGGACCGCGATAAACAATGCTGTAGAGTTTTTGAATTATTGATAATAAATCGATGTTGCCGTGTCTGTAATGTGGATGATCTTACGTATAACTGGATTATAGTAATAAAATCAATATTTCCCATACAAAACCGTTAAAATCTTGATCAAAAAGTTGCTCCTTAAATTTGGCTTGGCCGGAAAATGCTAAAATGTAAAGAAATTGTTTGTTGTGTGTGTGTGTTTCGATGTTACAGATATTGTCTCTGTGTTACAGATCGAGACATTTAATTTGTTTTTGATTTAGCTGGAAAATAGTTATATTTTTAAATCTACCTTCATATTTTTTACCGTTATCTATTTTTGTAATTTTATATAATATGTGACTTTGAAACATTGAATCATCATCATCATCATCATTAATAGATAGAGTTTGCGCCAATTGTTGATAATACAAAAACTTTTAATTTTTTTTATCAAAAATTTTAGTCCCTAAGACGACTAAAATATTAGCAAAGGCTTACTGTTGAGTTGTTTTTTTTACTTACTAGTCTTTTGTGGTATTTTCGTTTTCTAGTTTTTCATTGACAAATATGATCTTTAGGGTAATAATTGGTAATATGGTTACATATTACTGGATACGTAGGTATCCTTGTACTGTAAATTCTTTGGATACAATAAAAGTAAAATAAATAATACCAAAGAAGTAAAATTTATAAAACTAGAAAATGACCGATTAGGAGGATTGCTAAAAACCTTTTATAAACCCCCCAAAAATCGTATGATAATAAAATTAAATAAAATAGTAAGGGATATATATATATATATATATATATATATATATATATATATATATATATATATATATATATATATATATATATATATATATATATGTATATATAGGGATATCGTAAAGTAAAAAACCAAACTTTTTGAGGAATAAAAAGACACTTATCACGGGTTTTTTAGTTTTGGGTTTTTACCTAGTTTTTTTCTTTTTTTTAAGTATAAAAGGCAACTTCAAAGATGTAAAGTCAACCACGGACACCGGTGTATCGGAAAAAGGCATTTCCGTCATCAGCGTGGCTTACCTGACTACAGTAATCAAACTGACAACAAGATACAACGTAAATCACAAAGAATGAAAAAATAGGTGAAACACATTTTTCATTCAACGAGTGAAACGATAGCAAAACCAGTAAACCAAATCCATGGCGGGACGAAAACGTCCACCGGTCTATAAGGAAGAAAGACATTTCGTCACAGTTCAACCCTGCTATTACCGTCTCCTGCAAACTCCTTATATTGCGCATAAGGGGCAAACTCGTTATTTGTGGTCCCAAAGGCGTAGGAAATACCTTTTAACAGGATAAATGCGGGAGAGTTGCCGCATTTTTTGAAAAATAGCTGTAACTTCTGTAAGTCTTGAGATTTTGCGTTAAACTTTATTAAAATACAAAAATAAAAAACATGTAAGAAAACATGAAGATAGCAAAGATTTAAAAAAAAATTAAAGTCGGCATCTCTCCCACACTGCTGGAGGAGATGCCGCGTGAAAATAGAAGAGACGCCGCTGTAACCGTTTCTCTAAAAAACCTCTAATTTAATTTTTTTTTCCTTAATTCGAGTCTGGAACAGATGTTACAAACTTCACTATACATGATGCAAGTGACATGTAGCCGTTTTAAACATTTAATACACTGTAACGACTCCACTTTTTAACTTGTCGTTGCGTAAACTTCGAAGCATTCCACGCAGCGTTCTTGGTTTTCATTTTTCGTTTTGGCTTGAAAATGCGGCAACTGTCCTTTTTGTTGGGGGAGATGCCGCACCTGATTATCAAGGTTACAGATTTAAAACGCAACAATATACGGAATGGCACCTGCAAACATAACCACAAAATACTGAATAAAACAAACGAATGTGAAAAAAAACTACCACATTGCAAAGAACCACAATTATTAGGACAGTACTTAAAATTTTGCTAAGAAAATATTACCTTACCTTCGTAAATTCAAGGATTTCAAGCGATATAACCGTTCAATAAACGATGGACTCTGAATGTGGGCATACTTGGTTGCTTATGTTATAGCGTAGTCATTGAAATACGTGAAAAGCGGCGTCACTCCCTCCGCGGCAACTCTCCCGCATCTACCCTAATAAAAATCATCAAAAAATGTCCATCGAGAAGATTCCATACTAGCGGGCGAGTTTAAGGCCCTCGAAACCTTCTCTGGTTGCGACCCTGGCCTCAAGCTCATCATCAAGAAGCCGTTTTCGCAATTTGTAATAAGAATAATTAAGAAAAGCGGCATTGAAGATTGAAGAGCAATTAGTGTCATAATTTTAAATTGATACAAAGTGGATGTAATCGCTCTCAAATGAAAAACAAAATAACTAAAACGTTGGTTGGAGATTGGAAAGATAAGTAAACTTCTTGTTAATTGACCCAGAGTCCTTGATAATCAAAAATATTACTACTATGTCGGTTTAGAATGTTTTTCTACGTTGTCCGACGCCTATTAATTCTCCACCTCCTTCGATCCTGACAATCATATTCTGTCAGGTTCTTTTGACTCATTGATGTTTGGATTGATTGTTGTCATTCCAGTTTAGGACGCCCTCTTTTTCTGCGCCCTATTGGTTGCCATTCTAGGACCTGCTTTAGTAATCTTTCATCGTTCGTCCGTTGTACATGGCCGTACTGTATCAGTTGTCTTTTAGTGATGTCATCCGACTCCCATTCTTTCTTATATGATCTCTCTGCAGTTCTTTACAGTCTGTTGGAACTGATATCAAATGGAATGTGATAAATGTGAATATCAATAGAAAATAGAGTTTTAAAATTTTGACTGACTTGATTTTAAAAATTATAATTTGACAGTAAATTAAAAAACATCAAATTCAAAAACAACAAGTGGTACCAAATAACAACTAGTACAAGGAATACATCTTCATTTCCAACATCCTCGGGACGCCGAATGACAACATGATACAGAAACATAAAACTTCATATCTGCATCTTCCTTTTTGTTTAATACCAAATTTAATAACTCTCGAACATATACCTCAATCAGTAGCTCGTCCCTAGCAAATGTAGATTTTAATAATTCAATGGCCTTTCAATATTTGTTTCCGAAGGCGGAAAGCTTTCAACTAAATTACGAGCTGCCGTATTTTCTTCAGTAGCCTGAATAAGGTATTTAAATTTGTCATCATCGGGTATAGTATTATCTTTGTCGATTTTTCGAAATTGACCCCAGAAACCAATCCATTTCTTAATATTACCATCAAATATAATCAACTCCAACTTTGGTAAAGTAACTTTCTTTTCTTGATTCTTCACTTTTGGCAAGGTAGCGTTGTAATTTAATAATTTCAAAAGTCCTTTTAGTTTTGTTTTATAAATACTAATTTCTCCATTAAAATCTATTGTACTTTCAAATTCTTCCTTAAGTAAACTTGAATCTGTAACTTTACTTTGTAACACACATTCTTTAATTTTAAAATTTACATCAAGAATGTTGACTTTAAGTTCCTCCAATTTATAATATTTGCTCAATCTCATTTGATTCATATTCTTGTCAATTTCGATTAATATTTTCTATTTTCTTAAATTTTTGGGTAATTCTATCCCGAAGAACATTCTTGATTTTCAAAATTTCCATATTTTTTGTATATTTTTAAAAACTTCAAAATTTTGTTCTTAAAACCTCAGGGATGCCATAATGTTGGAACTGGTATCAAACGGAATGTGATAAATGTGAATATCAATAGAAAATAGAGTTTTAAAATTTTGACTGACTTTATTTTAAAAATTATAATTTGACAGTAAATTAAAAAACGTCAAATTCAAAAACAACAACTGGTACTAAATAACAACTAGCACAAGGAATATTTCTTCATTTCCAACACAGTCTGATCCTTTCTTATCAAATGTGACACCCAATTATACATACTCATTGCATCGAGATATTGTCCATTGTCTAGTTCTAGCTCACTTGATTCGTTTCCATTAGATAAGTACTGTGTCTTAGCCACTGGTATAAACAGAAATCCATATACCTTAACAACGACATATGAGGTAAAAAAGATAATGGTAAAAAACTTCGTGATAACCACATTAAACTGGTCTTGAGATTAGAATATTCACCTCCTTGCCAAAGCACGTAAACAAATGTTACTGCTCTGCGTGGCGCTCATTGCCGATCATCAAAAAAACAACCGTAAAATGCTAAAAATATATTTGAAATAAATAAAACTTTGTTCTTGTTGCTTGTTACATATTTTTTGTCGGTGTTTGTTTCATCTGAAGATTTTTTAATCAACGGTTAAACCATCAAGCAATGATGTGAAAAAGAAATTAAAGGAAATAAGAATGAAATTACTTCTGTAGAAATCAAGAATGCTTACCGCATGTTTTGATGGTATTTAAGAATAAAAAGATCATTTTATCGAGTCATGCCTTACTTACAACCGGCATGTTCAAATTAAGATATTAAAGAGACAAACAGTATGTTAAACGTAAAGCTCAATCATCATTTTTGTCGGCATGTTCAGAGATCAGATCAGCTTCTGTTTTCTGCTATTAACCAATAATTTTCCAAGAACAATGTATAGAAGCAACCAAGATTAAAATCATTAACAGATACTAATAGTTAAGTTTTTTAATTGAACAAAACAGAGAATCAATAGGTGTTTTTCTCCGAACGGGTCTAGTAACATTTTCCGTGGCGGCTTCGGCGTGAGCCAGTTCAGCCCAAGTATTTAACAGTACCTATAGTACCCCAAGTAAAATAAGGTGTTGCTCAAAAGCTGACTCAACATTTAGGCAACAATATTGCTTTTGCTGTCTGTTGCTCTAAAATTCTTGAAATATGTTTAGAATATAAAAGAGGTATGACATGAAAGCAAAAGAACAAGTGATTTTTAGAAAAAAATAGGTTTCTTCTAAAAAACCACTAAAGGGCAACTTTTTTGTTTGAGAATGCACTTTTCTGACCAATAACAAATATAATTGGAAATTTAATGTGCTAGCAAGTTCTCTCGCAGATATGGTTTGTGAAAATGAATGATGAAAAAGATTATAAAGTAAATATTAGCAATAACAATGAACAACTTGACATGAATAAACTTACACAAAATAAAGCTATATACAAAGAAATGCTGAAGGATTAGCTGAGCCAAAACTTAAGATGCGAAAATGAAAATATAGAAAGGGTAAAAAGAGGGAAAATTTTATATCAGAAGAGATAAAGAGACTCATGATAAAAACGCAGAACCTAGAAAAGGAAGGCAAAAGAACATCGATAGAATACACAGAAATAAATGAAACTATAAGAAAAATGATAAAAGAAAATAAAAAAAAGTGCCAAGAAATAAAAATGTGAAATAGAAAATAACAGGAATATGAAATGTCTAAGACTGACTCTAGGTAGGTATGAAATAATTCAAATAAAAGAATATGAACGGCATAGAAACTAACGTTAAAGAGGATATTATAAATTTCGCACAGCTATTCTATACTATATCAGTATACCAAACAAAAAGGGCACAATCGCAAGAAACCATAAAGAATAAAGAAACTACAAACAAAAATAAAGAACATATACTAATAAAAAGAGCATTAAACAAAATGAAAAATAACAAATCGCCTGGAAAAGACGGAGTAACGGCAGAAATGCTAAAGTACGGTGGTAAAACTGTAGTTAATACCCTCCACATTCTTCTCAATAAAATACTAAAAGAAAAAATTGTCCCAAACAACTGGAAAGAATCAGTAACCATTATTCTACACAAGAAAGGCGATAGAGCAGGCCTAAAAATGATCGACCTAGATCAATGTAATTTATAAGTTTTTAACGAAAATACTAATAGATAGACTAACAACAAAATTTGACTATTTTCCCAACTCACCCTAAATATTCCAATTTTCCAACTGTTCGGCAACATTGGGGTGGAAGTTCGGTTTGTTTTGGATAGTTTGTGTTCTTCCATCTTCCTTGGGATATATTATTAGGCTTTTATAATATGAATGAATAAGAATATAATTAACCTATAAGAATATAATAAACACACCATATTAACGACCTAGTTGTTAGTATGTCCACCATACTAACCAAAAAATATTAGTATGATATCCGAGGTTATAAACTAAAGAAAGTGTATTGATCAAAAACATTCAACCTATTGATATTTTGGCGTTTTTCCTTAAGGTGGGCATTGTTGACCCAGGTACCTTATCATGCAACTTAACTTTCAGGAACTCTCAAAATTAGCCAAAAAGGCAATTTTTCATCATCCTATTAAAATCTTAAAGTAAACACATTTCAAAGGCGGTGGCAAAAAATCAAATTAAGATCCGGTATTTAAAACGAATTTTACGCATGACAGGCTTGCAGAACTGTTAAATGCTCGGGACTCAGTCGAAGATTAAGACTTGATACACTTAAACTCACTTAAATGCTGCTACCGCGATGCAATTAAAGATGAAGATAAATTTTCTCGAGCAAACGAGTAAAAGTTAATAAAACTGCATATCTACCTACATAGTTATATCTCCTATAGATTCTACTGTATTTTGTTGATATTATAATTTGTATTAACTTTTTAGGTTAGATACGTGCGTACGTAGCTAGTTGTAGAGACCCTGTATGTATGACATATTTGTACAAAATAGAGACGCGACAAACCCGTCAAAGTCACTGAAATTAACATTTTTTGGTTATGTTATTTCCTTGCCAAGTTCATTGGCGTTTCACTAAAATAATTTAAATTGTCAGCGGTGAGTGGCATTAATCATTACGCAACATAATATAAACAAACATTTTTGTCCACACCCCCTGTATGAGTTTTGTTAAAGATCCTTTATTTTTATTTTCCGACGCTTATGAATTGACAAGAACTCTCTCTAAACATCGCTAGAGTATAGAGGACCGATATTTTTATCCTTTGATTTTGACTTAAATAAATTTGACTTTGTAGCCCGGAGGATAACGGAAACTATGTGGCTATTAGGTATACAAGCATGAAATTTGGTACACTAGTTCTTAGGACAATTATAAGCGATTTGAGTCGAGTCCTCAGAAAATTCCTCCATAGAGTGGGGAGTTTCCGCCCTTTTTTCAAAATGGCCGACTTAATTTTTGAAAATATCCTAAAATGACTTATTTTTTACAAAAAAGACATTAGGAATATTCTTTGACTTTAAGTAAAACTTACAAAAAATTTACACCGATAGAAAATGGCGTCCGGCGACTACAGTAGCTCTTTTTCAAGATGGCGGCCAACTTATATAAAAATCTAAACCTGGCACCCAACCATAACTTGTGATACCTCGATTTTGACTAATTTTGGGTCGAGATATCCATTTCTTGTGATAAAAATATCACACATGTTGCCATTTTGCTTTTGGGCGCCATTTTTTCAATATGGCGATCCTAAATTTGACACATTCTTGAACTTATAGCTTATGGTATATCGTTTTATAGGTATTTCGACTTCCCAAATCCAATTTTGAAAATAAAACAAACGTAGGAGCTTCCATTTTTATTTTGGAGGCCATTTCAAATATGGCGGCTTTCAATGTACAATATACTTAAAACTATACTATATAATATAACAATTTAAACCAATTTTGGTAACAAATAATACTAAAAGTAACTTTTTTTTGTATGTTAAAGTTATTTTTAGCTTTCAATTGCTTTATTCTTGCAATTGAGTAGGGTCTGATCTAAAAATAACCGTTTAATGTTAATAAAAATATGATTATAAAACAATCCTAATTACATTGTACCTTTGATTTTCACAAGCTCCACGACAATTCCCGCAAGCTGTGGTACAGGGGAGGTGGTTACGGCGGCAACTGCAACGCAAATTGTCGCATCCCTTTTATAGCAGCACTTTCCCAGATTTTTAAAAGACTTCCATATCTCGGAAAGATCTGTCTAATTGTGAGTTCGTGCCTCTGACACTGATGCACTAGTTTTAGCCATATCTTTCCATTGGCCTTTAAACAGTTGTGGACTTCATGAGCTGTGGGTTCTTTTCGGAATGGGAAAGAATACCAGATATATTTCAGCGCATACCATTGCCAGGAGTCTTGGAAGTGACAAATCTGTTACCTTACGTGGTTTCCATAGTTTTAACGGGTGCGACACAACGTCCTTTTTTTTGTGAAAAGGAAAACGCAAGGCAAGGGCTGCATGGCAAGAAGATGAGCTTGAATCAATGTATGAATGTACGGTAGTGGCGGTTAGCACCCTTAAAGGATCTAACCTGGCACCCAGGCCGCCTTTCTGGGCCCGTTGTGCACAACGTACCTACTGTGTTTGACTCAGATAATAATTTAAATACTATCTAGTATTTAGAACCCAGTAGACTTCAAATTATATTTTAGGCCAGAAACTTAGTCATCATGATATGGTTGTAGCCTTAGACCACTGATGGGTCATAAACCTTTTGCCATAATCAACAGGGTACAGAGAGCCACAATGTGCCCGCACAAGCTGCTAGCTCCAAATAGGCACTCCATATACCCTGTCCCATGTGGTGATTTCCTGAATGGCCAGGCCACCGAATCCATTCAGAGAATCACCAGATTAACCCATCGCCTTTACCGTAGATGTTAGCTGGTGTGATCCCAAAGGTTACCAGTTTTTATTGAAGTGTAAACTTCTTTAGGCGCGTTTAGCAGTTTTTGTGGGTAGTGAATTGAACTGAGCCGTCAGGCTCGGCTATGTAACGCTCATTCGGGTGAAATCGGCTCGAGTCGACTAACTGTGAGAAACATTCAGCGAGCGATATGATGATGCAGATGAAGGCCAGTACACAGAAGAGTTCGGTTCGGTCCGCTTTGCAGAATATGTTATGGGCCAGTATTATTAATTTCGCCTTGTTGAAGTTTACACTTCTGCCGTGTGGTCTTAAGCACATACAATTTTTTTTTCTGTTAACATACTGGTCAATGCTCGTCCGTTACCAGACTACCCATTTACCCATGGGTCGAGGCCCCTTTAGTCGCCTCTTACGACAGGCCTAGAGGTTACTGAAGCCTTTAAATGCTTGGGAAGCAAAGACACCGAAAACATTGGTTCTGCATTAGTGCCATAACAAAAGTTCGTTGTTTGTTTATACGACAACCACAGCACGGAGACAGAAATAGACAAAGCTCGCCAGAAACTTTTTTGTGCAGGTGGCCGTGACGTCAATATGCTTCTCCCTACTCTAGCAGTATTGACACAGCACACGCTAAGGGCAGCGTACCAAGCTGGTCAAATTTGGGGTCGGGCACTTGATATTAATGGAGAATTGCCAAGTCCAGCAAATTGGGGCTACCTTAATACAGCAAACGGTTGGACTTCCAATTGAACAGATCTTTCCGAGATATGGAAGTCTTTTAAAGATCTGGGAAAATGCTGCTGTAAAATGGGATGCGACAATTTGCGTTGCAGTTCCCGCCGAAACCACCTCCCCTGCAAGCTGTGGTAGCTTGTGGGAATTGTCGTGGAGCTTGTAAAAATCAAAGATTAAGATTGCTTTATAATCATATTTTTATTAACTTTAAACGGTTATTTTTAGATCAGACCCTACTGAGTTGCAAGAATAAAGCAATTGAAAGCTAAAAATAACTTTAACATACAAAAGAAAGTAACTTTTAGCATTATTTGTTACCAAAATTGGTTTAAATTGTTATATAATATAGTTTTAAGTATATTGTAAATTGAAAGCCGCCATATTTGAAATGGCCTCCAAAATGAAAATGGAAGCTCCTAAGTTTGTTTTGTTGTCAAAATTGGATTTGGGAAGTCGAAATACCTATAAAACGATATACCATAAGCTATCAGTTCAAGAACGTATCAAATTTAGGATCGCCATATTGAAAAAATTGCGCCCAAAAGCAAAATGGCAACATGTGTGATATTTTTATCACAAGAAATGGATATCTCGACCCAAAATTAGTCAAAATCGAGGTACCACAAGTTATGGTTGGGTGCCTGGTTTAGATTTTTATGTAAGTTGGCCGCCATCTTGTAAAAGAGCTACTGTAGTCCTCGGACGCCATTTTCTATCGGTGTAAAATTTTAGTAGGTTTTATTTAAAGTCAAAGAATATTCCTAATGTGTTTTTGTAAAAAATAAGTCATTTTAGGATATTTAAAAAAATGAAGTCGCCCATATGATGGCGGAAACTCCTCACTATGGAGGAATTTTTTGGGGACTGGACTCAAATCGCTTAAAATTGTCCTGAGAACTAGTGTACCAAATTTTATGCTTGTATACCTAATAGTCACATTTTTGCTTTATTAAGCCGTTATCCTCTGTACTATTGAAGACTTTGTCGCGTCTCTTTAGCATTAAAATATATCATACATACAGGTCCTCTAGCTAGTTGTACAGAGATCCAGGTACAGCTAACCCACGGTGATAGACATTGAAGAAATTGTTTTCTTCAATGTCTACTAATTCAGTTTCAATCATTTTGCATAAAAATTATTTTTGTAAACAAAACAAATACCCAACATAACGTCACAATCTTCGATTAATCTGTTTCGTCGGTCAAAATGCACGGAGCAACCAGATTTACGTCCGACTACTCTGAGCAGAAATACCGAACGCTTCAGATCTACCCCCTCTAGATCTAGATGGAATAAACGAACGATTTCGATCAAAAAGATTAATCCGACGTAAATACCAAACGCGGCTTGTAAGATTCAAAATTCTACGTCATCGCGTTGCCTTAGACCATTTGTTTTATGGAAACCCTATGGCGAAGCTACAGTCGTCCAGTTAAGTTCACATGACTGATCAAATTCTGTAGGCAACCTTTGTAAAAGTATAAAGACCTTGAACAGATATTATAAACCACGGCTCGGCGTAGACGTAACGTGCTTTACGTAGAGAAGATACGTTTCGTAGAAATAGCG
The DNA here is from genome assembly GCA_963576565.1 of Aspidapion aeneum. NCBI lineage: Eukaryota > Metazoa > Arthropoda > Insecta > Coleoptera > Brentidae > Aspidapion > Aspidapion aeneum. Next base: position 110,125,319 of record OY755040.1, read on the forward strand.
AGGTGAAATTTAACCATTTAAAGGGAAATTCTATAACACAGTGTATATTGTTTTTCTCTATAAGACTTTAGTTTTAAAAAAATAAAATAAAAAGTATTAGTATAAGCAAGTGACGATCGTCACTTGGTGCAAAGTGGATTCGCTTTGCATTTACCTTTTTTCCAGCTAAGGCCTTTATCATTCTGAAAATCAAAAGCGAACACAAAATACACAATACACGAAAAGAAAGGAAAAATAAAAATGTATAATGTTATTGAGAAAAGCAAACAAAAAATGGGGTAAGGTTGATCAAAACACACGAAAATGCCGCAATTGGTGGGACTCGCCTACGTATATTTCTTCTTTTCGGTTACTGACGTACGCACATTCAGCGGAGCATCGTTACGTCGCGCGTAATGGACAACGTACGTTTGTCAAATACTGGGCATGCGCACATTGCAAAAACGTACGTTATATCGAGATACGTGCCGTGGTTTATAACCCCTAACATCTGTCTCTTAGAACGAGATAAGTATCACACGATATAAATTTGTCAAAACAAAAATATAAATGCTGAAAATACTACGGGTTTGCTTATTTCCATCTAAGTTCTAACTTGCCTACTTTGTAGTTTTGTAGACATTATTTTCAACAACCTTGGAAGCTAAAAAAAATCTGGCGTTAGTTCTTTCTTTAAACAATTTTTTAAATTTGAGCAGGGTTCGCTCTATTTAGTACCTTTAAACAATCAGTGGCGTACGCAAAAATGAATCCTGGGAGGGGGGCTTGAGCGGGGGTCTATACGTCGAGATGAACCCTGGGTGAGAGGCGGCTTAAGTTCAGGGGTCAATATATAGTCAGGGACGTACGCAAGGCGGTAACTAAATATTGACCCCTAAAACATGATTTTTCTCAAAAAATCAAGATTAAAATGTATCCTGTGTCTATCGATCCATATTTAAACCCCCCGCAGGATTAATTTCTGCGTACGCCAATGATTTAGTGGATTTGCGGTGCTTCAACCTCTAAGCCCCTCATTGTGTAGGGGAGAGCGGGGCAAGTTGGCGGGGTCAAGTTAACGAACTCAATTTAACACAAAATTTATTAATGGCAAAGATAGATAGGAGCACGTAAGCATAATAATAGTACAGTGGCTCTTAACCTATAATTCGAGTGGTCGCTTATAAAGTATTATGCCGAAAAATAATCTTTTGCGGAAAAATCTAAGGGAAGAATAATATTTGTTAGTAACTGGGAAGTTATTTATTATATTTTCAATATAAGAATATGTAAATGTTGTAAAATGTAAAAAATTCCACCTTGGGGCAAGTTGAAAAAAAACTTGAACAAGAAAATAAAAAGAAAACTAATAGCAAAGTCTTAAAAGGGAAAAAGAAAGTTTTTAATAATTTTAACCAAAACTTACCAAAAACAAAAAAAAGCAACGAAAATATTTTTGTTCAGGGTACCAAGAACCATGGATTGAACCTCCAGTAGCGGACTGGTTTAAATGTGGAAGATGCGAGAGTTGGGGCATGAGGCGTGTACCTAATATGAAAAGAAGGGGAGATTTATTGGTGAGCTATGCGCCTAGTAGTCACCTTGCCCCAAATGCATTTTTTAAGTTATTTGTTCTGTAAATTTTTAAGGTTTAAATTTTGTTATCTTTTTTTAAATTTGTTTGTAAACCAAAATATCTATCTAACAATTAAACGAAGTTTTTTAGTCAAAGTCGGGTTTTGGTATTTTCTAGGAAGCTTTAATCCTTAACATCATCATCTTGCCCTGCTCTCCTCTACGCGACTGCGACACGAAATCAAGCATTCGTATCTTCATAAATACAAAATTCAAATACTCACTGCTAATCTTGTACTGTTAGTTTTAAAAATTACGGTTGACATCCCCACACTCCTTCCTCGTGATAGCCTTGCTAATAATGTTTGAACTAGAATTCATATGCAATAAAGTGTCGCAAATCAAAATGATTTCAAATAGCCCTATATGAAAACCCATTGAGCCACATGAAATGGGACGAAAATCGAACATAAATCCGATCCGTCGAAGCGTGAAATTTCGACAAAAATGCGCTTTTCCGTTGGGGAAAATACAGCAATGAAGCGCAATAAACACCGAATAGACGAAAATTATGTCAAGAGATTTAAAAAAAAATCTTGGAGTGGTTGTTAACTCTATAAAGATCTACGACTGTGCAAAGTTTGTGCTTCGGAACTTCGTCCAAAGTAGAATTTTAGGTAGGTCAAATATGGACTGAAATGTTTTAAGAAAAGGTGGTACAGCAGTTTGCGCGAACTTGGCGGGGTACGGCCGTGTCCTTAGATTTTGCTGTATAAGGCTGTCTTGAGTGTACGACTTCAACTTCCAGTTTCTTTCCATATATAGCTCCTCCCCCTCCGTCCGTCTTGTCCTCTTTGCAGTATGTGGGTGATTCCACCGTTACGTGTGTGACATTCAGACTTATTTTTTTTAGAATTGTTGCTTTTAAACCCAACAAAAACACATCGTAATTATTTAAAAAAAAATCACTGATTGAAAAATATTAATTTACTTATAAGATTATAAAAATTCGTTACGTGTGTGACATTTATTTCATAACAGAATAATGTATTTTTGTTATTTTACAAATTTTCTGCAAACTGCGAAATACTTAATTCAACTTTTATTTTTTAATTAATACTTGGTAATATTTTGTACAATAAGATTTATATTTAAATGCCCCTTTATGCCTTTTATTATTTTATTTATAAACTTAAAAGTGAATTACGTGTGTGAAAACAACGTGTTACGTGTGTGACTAATGAAAAAATACAGAAAGTAACAGCTAATAAATAGTATTTTATTTTTAAAAAGAACTATAACTAGACAAAAACTTCATAATTACTTGACCAAATAACTTCTTACTCAAATTTTTTGGGTTAGGCCTGTTTAGTTTTATAAATGGTAATCTGCTGTTGTTGTCTGCATAAAGAAGTTGATTTTAAACATTGATGCAGCTTTATAAAAGTCGAGCAAATTTTGGACTACCAATTTTTCATCTTTAGATAGTATAGTATTTATTTTTGAATTCAGATGATGGTCCATCACTAAAAATTATCACATCTTCCTTTTGACCTGTAAAAATTATCTCAAACAACTTATTAACCAATACAAATATGGTATTTTTAGTCTTTTCTTTTGTGTCCGAGCATATCAAAAAGTTTTCTCTTATAAGAGAGGTTCTTATAAACATAGGTCTAAAAATGTATAGATTTCAAGATACGTCAAACCTTTTTGTAAATATAATTTTTTCATAAGAATGTTACCATGTACTAAGTAAATTTTACACAACTTTGTTGAAATTCGACAGTGTTATTTGTAGAAGTAAGGGCCAATTTAGGCCTCACTGGAATAACATTATTAGGTCTAGTAGCATTCCGCAGATGACCACAACGAATAATATAATTATTTAGTTTTTTATTTACTCCAATGACTATACAAACTATTCCTTTTAGAATTAGTCAAAGAATAGACATTTAAGGCGAAAACTGAATAAACAAAATTATTACTTAGAAAATATTGCATTTTATTGCAAAAGTTAAAATATTCGTTACGTGTGTGACAGATCCATTTCTGTTGATAAAAAAAAACATAACATGCAATTTTTTTAAATTTTGTTTCTGGTATCTCATTAATGTGTTGGCTTTTGACAAGAAAAATTTCATTTAATTAATGCCTATTTTCCGAGTTATACATTTTTATTTCTGTTTTCGTTACGTGTGTGACAAAAGTTTATCATGCCATGTATTTTTAGGCTAAACCAAGTACAAACATGGGAACTTTGGCATGAAAATTGGTACATTTGTTGTATATGATACTACGGTATGGTTAATTTATTGTTTAATATCAAAAGCTTAAGGAAAAACAGCTTTTTGAGATGTTTATCTTTAAGCTAAAATAATGGATATTTTTATATAAATTACTTTAATGCTTTTTTCTTCGGATTTTTTGGGAAAATAGAAAAACTATATGAAATCCTTACTCAAGATAAGCTCAGAAGTGTTGGCTTTAATTTAAGACTAATTTTGATAACCTATAAAAATGTTTAAAACGTATCCGCTTAGGACCACTTTCTGTGGAATCGCCCATGATTTGAGCAAGTGCAGTTCTTCGCTCAGGACTAGTGACCGAGTGCCTGTTGTCTTATTCTGCCACGAGTTGTCTTGCAATTTCTTTTTCCTGTTCTCGACTCTTTACTATGTCACTTGCTGTCTTAACTGCTCTTCTCGGCAGTGGCGGCTTCTCCAAACGCTTATTTGACCAATGACTTCTCAGAAAAAATGTCAGTAATAATTAATTTAATAATCTATGATTAAAACTATCATTTTTTATATTGGTATTCAAAATAAACAAATATAAACTATATAACTTTTGGATCGTCTCTCGTATTGCACCCTTAAGGTTAAATCTTGTTAGATAGGCTACCAGTAATGCGTAGCTTCACAGCCAGGGCCTAGATGCTGTGTACTGCCAAATGCAATAGATTTGTCGTCCTTTCTTCTATCTATTAAATTATACACTGCACAGTATGTGAACCCAGGCACGTGTTTCTTATGCGGTCTTCTCGGTCAGACACGACGGGGCCCATTGCGGAATACGATGATCCCTCTCTGTCTATAAAGCCCATCGAAATCAAGCACTTAGAAGAACGGTATCGTTGGCGAAATTTTCGATTTATTTGGCCTATATGGGGGCCTAGAATTTAAAATAAGCACCGATTAAATTAGGGCCGCTATAATTATGTTATGGTCCGTGACACCATCAATGTATAGATGTTTTCTTTGTACGCTGTTGGAATTTCTGATCTTAGTGCCCCCAGATCAACTTTTTAAAATATAAGAATTGCTAAATATATATTATACAAGAGAAAAATTGCAAATCTAGACAATAAAATATAATTAAACTTGAGTTTTTGTGCAGATTTTTCAATTAATGTGTTAATGTTTCTCTAAATAAATTAATATTTTTTAGTCACCTATTTATCAGTACTGATTGAAAAACAAAAATAAATTAATAAAATATTGCATCCAAAGGGTATGTACGTAGTTTTAAGCCGTTTTTTGCGTCTACTTTTGACCTAAGCTTAAGAAGACTGAAAATGACCCTCCTGTATTAAAATTCACGAGTCGTCAATGTCGACTTCTATACTATGCCATGTGCTCTGTTAGCTGTTTGTGTACAGTTAGAATACATATGAGCAGTCCAACGTCTTGTCTGCGTCCCAGCAAGAAAAGATAATTCTTAGTGTAAAACAACGAGATATTGATTGAAAATATTTACGCGTTTTTTGTAAATCTCGAAAAAATTTTGACAGTTAAAATCTTGTTACTTTGGGCGAAGAGTCGGTTTGCCGAAAACAAATCTATTTTTTTTAGATAACATAAAAAGAAATGAGGGTAAATAAACTTGTGACACACATGTGCACGTGCACTCCCAAATTTTACTTAAAAAAATACTAAAATTTAATTAATAATTACCCCAAACGGAATTCACTAAAGGCTGGAATATTACCTACAAATCAATACCCGGTATGTATGTGTTTGTATTCGTGTACAAACCACCTGCGGTGCATGCTGGCGGATGCGCTATATAGTTAGTTCGAATCTAATTATTCGCTTTTATTTGCTCCGTAGATGTTGTGTCGCATTCTAATTACGAAATATAGAAAGAGAGGACGACATGTCCCAATAGAATTTTACAGTACATAGAATCTGAACCTTCCTGCGGCAGTGCCTAGGACAAAATCTGTGCAAAAACTAGCCTCGATGCTGCCCGCACCCCCGTGACGCCTCCCGCACCCATGGTTCGAGTTGCATGTTAAAGGAGCTCAAGGGCACTTTTAATTAGTGCACTTAGACAATCTGGCATAGTGATGTGCAACGACTACTTTTCCAAGTATTGAGTAGGTACTGATACTTCCTATTCGAGTATTAGATTTTATTATTATTTATATTATATTATCGGTAAATCCAATATATAAATATCGGTCCAAATGATTACAAGTACTCCAAACTCGTTACTCATACGGCCGATGCCGATACAATTGATACGAAAGTAACACACTTCGGCTTCGGTCCCATTCGGGATTCGAGTAACGAGTATTTGGCGTCGAAGGATATTCGATTACTTCGAATCCGCCCATGTATTAGATATTAAAGTATCGAGTAGATAGCATTTGCACACCACTAATTTGGCATTATCGGTCGGGGGCTGGCGGTGGTTTGTTTTGATTTCAACGATTTGGTATTTATGACAATGGCGGAAGTTTCTAATTCTGATAGCATTAGCGTGCAATATTTAAAAACAATTAAATTTTCATCATTGCCATTAGAAGATAAAATATGTAAACTAAGTATGATACATTTATTATGTATTTATAATTTCAATAATAATAGGTAGGTAACTAATATCTAACTAAATATCTCATTTTTTAATTATTTGCAAAAAAAAATTCCGCCTGCGCCGCAATTTTATTATTATTTTTTGGTGTGCACTCCGAAAGCTTTTTACCACGCGCCGCCACTGTAGGCTACGATGGTTGATTTTTTTTTAATCAATCAAATACCTATAAAAAGTTACCAACAAATAGTGCACCCAGTATACTTTTCAAATAATTTAGTTCGTTTCTAAAGTTTCCATAAGGTATTTAGTATTTTTTAACTTCTTTATTAGTATCTAGTTTATTGTTGTTTAATTTTTGCTATCTTATGGTTTTAAATATTAAAATATTTTGTTGAAGTCTTTTAATAACACACTATATTTCACTAAATAATGCGTTTTTGTACCACATCTTTAATATATATACATGTAAAACATGTACTAATGAAAATATTGTGTGGAGAAGACTCTAAGCTTTTTATTCGATATTTCCTGGTATACGTACCAAATAATATTTGTTCACATCTCAACTATTGAATGAATAATTTGGGTGTTCACTCGTCTTTCAGCTAATTATCATATTTATAAAACCATCTAATCCATACTATCCATTTAAAGCTAATAAATGTCATATTCAAGGGGGAAACATATCCTTTAGAATAACAAATGTTAATAGATTGACAGAAGTAAAACGAAACAAGTCTTGATGTTACCAAATATATATAATTTTATAAACAAAATTTTAGAATTGTTAAGGTTTCATGAATTTTGAAAAAAAATTACGAAGAAGGGACATGAAAAATTAACATTAAATATATTTAAGAACATTTTTAGGGATACGTGTCCATTTAAGAGAGCAAATGTCAGATCGGCTATCAGATAGCGAATTTCGACATTGCTGTAATAGAAGACATGGAGCAGAGAGTAAGCCACTAGCGAGTCTAATCCCACTACTTCTTAGAAGAGCACCAATTCAAGGTAGTATACGCTTAAATGGACAAAAAGTTGAAAGTAGTAGTGGGGGGCGGATGACCTTTGAATCCAGCAAGTAGGCCAGTGTAGACCCTTTTTTCACGCCCCATGGTCTATCTCTCTCTGTCTAACTTAAAGTTAAAGAAGAGGGGAAACACTGGAGGAGAAATTATAGGCAAGTAGACAAGGGCTAACTAGGTATCGGGCGAGGACGAACCAATAAGGTCGCGTTACGGGTTCGAGATTGTCTTTTGTTTTAGATCTGAGAAGCGAGAAGTGCTAATTTCTTTCTCGGGCATTATGCCGGCATTAAAATTTACTTTTGAAGAAAAGGTTCAAATTTTTTAATGGTTTAGTAGTTAAATCCTCCTGAATAAAATACTAAAAGGAAAATTAATCCCAAACAACTGGAAAGAATCCATAACCATTATTCTATACAACAAAGCCGATAGAGCAAAACTTAAAAACTATTGACCTATTAAACTCCTCAATGTAATTTATAAGCTTTTCACGAATATATTAACAGATAGACTAATAACAAAATTTGATGGATATTAATCAAAAGAACAAGCAGGCTTCAGAAAAGGTTTTAGTACAGTTGACCACCTATTAACCATGAAAATACTAAACTAAAAAAAGAAAACCAAACGGCTGAAATCAAAAGACGAGTAATATTGGTCTGGGCAGCATTCGGTAAATTAAGCTACATATTATAAAATCAAAAATATCCTTAGTACTTCAAAATAAAAGTGTATAACCAATGTATCTTTGCTGTACTTACCTATGGATCCCAGACCTGGACACTTACAAAGTCAAACATGGATAAGGTAACGAAAACCCAAAGATCAATGGAAACACAAATGTTACATGTAAAGCAGCTAACAGATAGAAAAACGAATGAATAGATAAAAATAAAACAAAAGTAAGGGATGTCAGAGGAGAAGTAGCAAAATTAAAATGGAAATTTGCCGGTCATAATATCAGACGGATCGATGGAATAAATGTATTGTAAACTGGAGACCTTGGGAAAATAACAGAAGTAGGGGAAGACCCCAAATAATATGGGCGGACGATTTGAAAAAACACGTTGGAGAGCTAGATGGTTAAATACGGCAGACAGACAGAGAAGGGTTGAAGATATTGGGGGAGCCCTATGTCCAAAGATGGACCGAAGAAGGCTAAATAGATTTGGCAAGAAACTCCGAGTTAATCTCTTAAAATTGATAAATAGCAAAGCAATAAAGGCAGCCAAAGGAGCATTTAGTCAGATTTACAAAGACGTGATATTGAAAGACCAGCTGTCATCTTACAATCCAGAACTGGTAAAACTATTAGAATGCTGCCTGGTACTATACCTAACTGCGTGGTTTTATTCCAGTAAGGCCCTATTGTTGATTCTTTTTCTTCTATGGTTAATCAGTAGGTAGTTGATGTGTTCTTCCAAGTCTTCTTATTTTATTATTCTGTGAAGTTAGCTGTGCGGAGCACTTCGCCACTCCCAAGCAATAAACATCGGGTCGACACGGCTATTATTGCTTTGGAATTGGCCGATGAGAGCGAACACGCTCTGGACGGTTCTCTTGGGGTTTATGACGATTTTTATGCTAATTTGGTGAGATATATATTTTAATAGAAGTCACTGAACAGGGAAGAGCAGACAACGAGTAACGAGATGAAAATATAGGAGCGATAAAAACTGGTTTTAAGTGAGAACTCGGGTAAGAGCGTTTGTTATAAAACTAATCATAATAAAAATATTTCATGTAAAAAAAAGCCAAGTACGCGAAAATTGTATTGCGTAAAAAGAATTGAGATACAAATAATGCCGAGTGCTCCAATACAAATTTCTAAATGAAAGGTTTTACTATTTTGGAAATATTCTTTTTAAACTTTACTATTACAGCCAAACTTCTTTAAGTTCAATTTAGCTCTGTGCCTAAGAGTCATTTACAGCCGTAATAGCCTAGTTTAGAAAAACATTTCCCAACTAGTAAGAACCTTTCATTTTGAAATTAGTTTTGGAGAACTTGGTTTTACTTTTATCTTAATTCTTTTTACGTAATACAATTTTCGCGTGCTTGGCATTTTGTTATTACATCAGGGCTATCAAAGCGGACGGGCCACGATCTATAACTTTGTTGACGTCACAGCGGAGGCTGAATTTCTTTTTGATGGTCACGTCACGCCACAGCTGATTGGATTTAAAATATTAAAGTTGGAATGACGGTTATTCAATATTTGACTTTTTTTTAATACAGCCAGTTTTAAGATTGTTTTTACTATATTTCTGTAAAATATGTTTTTTAAATATATGGTAATCCTTAATTTTTATTAGCTCACACAAAAATTAAATTTGACACAGAAGCATATGTGTTCGTTTCTGCGTGAAAAGTAATCGGTTCACCTACACCTATTTGTTTATATTCAGCAACTTTTGAAACTTATTTAGATGTGTTTACAAAAATTACAACATCAAAAAATTATTTTTTTTGTAGTGTAAGTTTGTTTTAAAAAGATTGACACTGGTATTTTTGGATTTTAAATTAACTTTGTTGTAAAAAATCATTAAAAAATCGAACAAGTTTTACATAACAAGCAGCTAAATAAATGCCATGACAAAAAATTACAGTCATATCCATGTCAAAGATAACAGTTGTGCATGCGGTGCATGGCGGGCAATTTGAATTCAAAATAAAGAATGCTAAATCTTGAAGATTTTAATCTTTTAACCATTTCATTCTTACAAAAGTTTGGTGGAATATCGGTATAGTGCCATTTTGAAAATATCACAAATAAACCTTTATTCGCCCATAAGACACAATGTAAAATTCTGCCTCCCAACAACAGCTGATTTTTTCACGGTTTTGACCTGTATTTTTTTGTTGGCCTTGCTTACATTTATCGAAGCAAGGCCAACAAAAAAATACAGTCTACGACCCTGAAAATCAGCTGTTCTCGGGGGGCTGACTTTTACATTAGGTCTTATGAGAGGTCAGACGATTTTTTATGATATTTTAAAAATGGCTCTACAGATTTCCGCGAAATTTCAGTGAAATATTCTCAGACACCATCCCGATATTCCACCAAACTGGTGTTAGGATACAAGATGACTAAAAGGTTAAAATATTCAATGTTTATCATTCTTTATTTTGAATTCAAATTGGCCGCCCTGTACCGCATGCCAACTGTTATATTTGACATGTATTTGACTTTGTCATCTGTGTTTGTCACATTCGCTTTCACTTTAAATTTAATAGTGTAAGTTAATGAAGCGGCTCTGAAAAATTAAGGATTGCTATAAATCAAAAAAAATTGTTCTGCAATAATGCAAGTTTGACGACCTACTTTTAATTTCGCTATTCATTGTTATAGGGAATCTGAGGTTAAGACAGAAAAAGCATTCTAAATTATAAATATAGGTCTAAAGTTGCTTTTTGCAAAGTCACGTATGCTAAGCCTTATTAATTGTCATGAGCACAATCCATTATCAAAATAATTTGATGAAAATTAGGCCCCACCATTATCGTAATTTTTTGTCATAATAAACCACTGCGAGCGACGCGGGAGTAGTCAGAGAAAATTAAACAGTGGCGTATCCAGCTCGTGAACTTTAGGGGCTTATTTTAACAGGTAAAAAGATGGTGGTGGTTCACTTCAAAAAAGATATGCTTCATAAATATTGAAAATGAGGTCTGTCTTTTTTAATTCGCTAGCAACCAGGTATCCGAAATAAAAAAATATGTGGCTTACAAAGTACTTAATTAACCTAATTGGTCCAGTAAAGGTAAGTAAGTTAAAGTTACTTAAGGATACCAAAGTATTCTTCGCAAGTAGAAATATTTTAGAGAGATAGCTATCACAAACATTTTATAAAAAGCATGTACACCAGATGTCATATTATGTTTTTTCTTCCTCGAAATAAAGATCCATACCATTGTAAAAGGAGAGGAAAGGAGAAGTCCTGCTTACTTCACAAATAATTTTGTTGTCTAACCACGACGCGTTTCAGTTGAAGAACCATTATCAAGTGGTCTGGTTGACAGTTAAGAAGCATCTTTCCGCAAACGAAAATCCAAAACACAAAAAATAAAACTAATTAAAATTAAACTACACAACATTCAAAAAATATAATGAGCTGACGAACAAGATATAGGTTAAAACAATAAATAAATATTTAATATTTTTATTTATTGTTTGGTTTTATGCCATCAGCGCATACCTTTGGCAATTTTAATGACAATTTTTTTTTCGGCCCCTCTCCGCCCTCCTAAATGTTTAAAAATTCTTTAAAAAAGGTAATTACCCCTTCTATTCCCCCTCAATGTATACGCCGCCGCCCGTGGAATGATAAGTTATATAAAATGCTTTTGGTACGCTCCGCAGCGCCGATATAATGACGCAATAATGCCAAAAATTCATTAATTACCGTCACCCCTTTTCCCACAGCTAATTACCTCGCAGTTAAGGCCCACAATGATTCAGTGGTGTACGCCTTTCGGTTCGAAGTCTGCTGGGTAAAAGTTTTAAAATGATTTTAAAACTTTAAAATAATACAAGCATTGAAAAGGGGTTATATGTCTGGAAAAGGAACTACAACTAGGGCGTACCTTCGGGATACTAATAGGTTTTCCAAATATGGAAAATATGACTGAAATGATTGCGTTATAGTAACCATGGTAACATCTTTAATAGTAAAGAATTAGTAACCGGAGTTTTTTCTGTGGCTTAAAACATTTTTTAAAACTAAATGGCAACATTGTCCCCAAAATCGCATGCTTGGTTTAGCCAGTCCAAAGCTTGAAAGATTTTTGCGCCCGCGCACTCTTAGAGATATCTTTTAAGAGTTTTTTGTAGCAGAAAAAGTTGGCCGTTGTGGAAAAATAAAGCTATATGCTAAAATTCAGCCGGTTACTCATTACTTGAAAAATAAACTGGTGTACTGTGGACTACTGTGGAGTATAACTATAGATTATTTTTTCTGAGGTAACTTAGAATCAAAAATTTTAATAAAGGGTCTAAAATACTAAAGTACCAAAGTCCCTAAAACTCGCTCTATATATTGGTTAAAGGTTTAACTCATTTTTTTGCCTCCAATGTGTTTATTATTTCTGTAAGGATTCATAAATACTTTACCATAGGTAACCTATTTCCATTGTTGCAATGACATTATATCCTCACAAAACTTAAACAAAAATAAAAAGAATGTGATATTTTGGTTTAAAAATGGTTTAAAACCGTATTTAGTACGGCAATGTACCTATAGATATAGTTTTAGGTTATTTATGTATTATTTAGCTTTAAAAGTTTTTTTATCGGTCATGGTTATATCTTTTGTTTTCCGAACTTTAAACCACCCCTCAGGGATGGTACTACAATTTGAGACTATTTTTAACGAGAATGACATTTCGTTACAAATTTTTTATGTGATTCTTCTTTATTTTTAAATTTACTTTGAATTTTTGTGAGTTAAAACTCAAGTATGTCTATTGTCCTATTGTACGTTAGCGTAAACCAAATCTTTGCAGTAACTTGTCTCGTAAGTATTAAAAAAATACTCTTGTCGGTATCACGTTCATAGACTTTAGTACTAGACCTTGATTTAAGTGCTAAGTTTAAAGATCTTTGTAAATACTGGTGTATCAGTCTATATTTTAGTGGTAAGCTAAGATATAATTAAATAGTTTACAGAACGTTGGTTTAAAATTTGTGTGTCCTAAAGTTTCACAGAGTGTCCCAAATTCTAAGTTTTAAAAAACGTGCCCTTACTTCTCAATTTTTAAGTTTAAACATGAAAACCGCATTGTGATATTGCAAGCTGGTTCTACGCGATTACTGGTAGGGGGTTCCGAAATTCTGCAATAACCTTTTTGTTTATAAAAACTTTAATTTGGTATAAATGTAAGCAAAGAAATCCTTTAATTTTAAAAATTTTACCGAAATAAAACCCGTTAAACCACTTTAAACGTCATAACTAGCGAACAACAACGCACGACGCACTCTTATGGAGCGGTTTATGCAAATCCACCAAAAGATTCTTATTGCCAGTTATCTCCTTTACGGGGTCTAAGAGAGATGCAATCTGTCCGCGGCATTCTGAGATAAGTTCAAGACGAGACAAATAATCTTTACAGCGCAGTTTATTTAACCTATGATAAGGTTCTTATCGCATTTAATTAAACGTATCACTTTCATTCTCAGAGCGGTAGGATTTAACAAAGATGCAAACTGTCGTGACGTTTTAATATAACTTATAAAATAAATATACTTTATTCAGGTCATTTCTTATATTGTAGAGGTATATACGACAATGGTTAACGTACGTATATGCTTCTAACCACAATCACTGGGAACTGTCAAACCACGAACCCTACCCATAAAATTGCATCTTTAGTAACGTTAACGTCGACATGAATGTGTATCCACTTAAAATCTTTATTACTAATACAAAACCTCTTCAATAAGTGACGACCCTGACTAAATTTGGTCTTTAAAGGCGTAATGCTAAGCGATGGCGGCTTGGTTTAAAGAACGAAGCTTGTGTTAATTACGCTATTTACTAAAACTTAAGGCAGAGTTTACACTTGCATGGATTACTATTTCAGCCAGTAAGTTAAACGTAAACAAGATAATAAGATTTTTTTAACTTTATCTGTGGTTAACAAATGAAGGTTCACAAGCCATTTGGGATTCGCGAAACATTTTTTGAGAGTCCTTGAGTGCGATAAAAAATAATGTAAAATTTATCATATATAAAACAATCGTGAAACACACGCTGTTGCATGGAATAGAGACTTGTCGTGTAACAGAAGAATACCAAGCAAAAATGGAAAGTGTCGAAATGAATGCAATAAGAAGATTAATAAGAATATCTAAAACAGATCATATAAGAAATGAGATCAAAATGGAAAGAATGGGAATGGAGAGAAGCATAACAAATGACATCACTAATAGACAGCTGATATGATACGGCCATGTACAACGGATTAACGACGAAAGATTACCAAAGCGGGTCCTAGAATGGCAACCAATAGGATGCAGAAAAAGAGAGCCTCCTAAAGGGGAATGGCAACAGTCAATCCAAAAATCAATGAGTCAAAAAACCCTGACAGAAGATGATTGTCAGGATCAAAGGAGGTAAAGCAAATGCGTCGGACAACGTAGCAATACTTTCTAAAACGACATAGTAGTATGTCTATTTGATTATGTGAACTTTTTCAATATACCTACGTTTATTTAAAAACAAACCAGAGAAATCGGTTGGATATTGCACTAGATCTTCGATTGAAGGTTTAGTTAGATAGATGCTCTAAGATATTAAGTATAAGTACACCTGAATTTTTAAGTGGTTAGGCAAGTGATTTTATTAAAATGTAATTTACTTACTTGTTTTTATAACCTCAGTTTTCTTAGTTTTACTTAAGTGTTAGTAATAAGTATAGCAACTAATGTTTCTCTTAGTTTTTTAATTATTGTAGAAACGTTGTATTTATAATTATTAAAATAAAATTAGCCGAGGGTCCGCTACTTGGTAATTTCTGGTTTTGAAAGTCTTCATGCTTAGGACATTTGGGAATCACTGGCCTAGATTATACTATACATGTTACCTGTGCTTTTGCTTTTGCTTAGGGAAACATGGTACGTTTTTTTAAATACAAAGTATATTGTTAAAAATAAATTCTTGTTGCTGTATTAACTAAAAATTTTAGATTAACGTGGACGAATAATATTTAGTTCCATCATTATAGAAATGCAGCCATCTATATTACCTCGTTTTAAAGTGTTTAATTTATAATAACCCATACCACTCGAAAGATTAATACTTATCTGTTACCGTTTTATTGTATAAAGTAGCTCTGCTGTTAATTTTTATTATAATTTGAATTTTTTTAAAACTGTTATATTGATTAATGATCGTAGGGTGGTGGTCTAAAATTCCTCCACCACACAGTTTTAAAAATACATAATTGAATCTGTATCGCAATACTTAATATTTACAGTTCTTTGTACCGTCTCTCACTCTTGAACTGGCAATCGTCATGGCAATTCTGCTCGTTGATGAAGCTGCTCTAATAAGCAACAATAACATCACACTTTTTAAGTTTGCAGCCATAATAACCTACTTTGAAGACTTCACTAGTATTAGTAGGTATACCTATAGTCTATGTTGCATTTAAGTGGCACCGCGTCATCAAAGCTGCGGTGGGCGGGAAGGGAGTAGAGGGGTGCAGGCAATGGCGTGCACTATTTAAAATAAAATTAATTTTTAACATGGTCATGAACAATCTATTTATTTACCAAATATTTACAAAAAATAGGTTTTAGGATATAACTGTAGGCACAAAGAAATTAGTCGCGCTACTGTTACAGTTGGAATCAGTTTCGCTTTCCTCTTTGGGATTTATTATCAGAGGTTCAACTAGTGTTTCTACCGAATCGTCCAAATCCCACATTTAGTTTTCAATTTTTTTGACATGCTCAATGCACTTCACCCAACTTTGAGCAGTCACATTTTGAATTGCTATCTCCAATAGGCCCTTGACTTCAGCCAATTTAAAACTTTTGTTTTTAGAGCCCGCTTCGTTTTTAATCTGAGCCCAAACTAATTCGATAGGATTCAGCTCGCAATGATAGGGAGGCAGTCGTAGAATGGTTACCTCCTTTTCCCGCGCCATCTCATCAACAGCATATTTCATGTAACTAAAAAAAAACATTTTTTATGCAAAATAAAGAATTGATAAGTACCTAGTTAAGCCGAAATCAGCTAATATTTAAAATTCAAAACTGTTCAATACATTCCTAAATTATTTATCCGAGTTTGTTAAAACTTGTCGAGTTTTTTGAAAAGATGAAAGCAATCAAAAATAAATTAGAAAAAAATTACCATTTTTTTTGTTTGCTTGTGAGGTGCATATTATCGCTTTTATTATCTACCTTCTAAAGGGTCTTAGTCTGGGGATAATTTTTAAAATAAATAGATACCGGTTTTTATGAAGCTTTGCAATCTCCAGTAGTTCTGCCTTGAGCCTGGAAGGTTCGCAATGTATTTTCTTTGACTGCAGCCAGTCATAAATCTGGCCTTTGCGCCAGGCGTTCGTGGGTAGCTTTTCCAGGCGGCGGCTATGATATAGTGCATTGTCCAACACAATTATCGACCTTGGTTCCACAAGGTTCAAGATGGAAGACATCCAGTTTCCAAACACATGCGAGTTCATTTCCTCGTGGTAGTCTCCCGTCTTTTTCGACTCAAACATGCTAAGACCACCTTCCAAAAAACCAGTATCGCTGCCAATATGGGTGATTTTAATGCGTCGCCCCTTTCCAGAAGGAGCTTTAAGACATGTGGACCATCCATCAAGAAACGCCTGAAATATGTTAACTAAAATTAGCTAAAAGCTTACTCAGAGTACGATGCTCAAAAGATATCTATAAAAAATGCCCGAATGGTAAATGTAAGTAAAAAGTGCGGCTTGTAAATTTTGAAAGTACACTGTACAGCTATTATTTTGAAAATATCGTAAATTGAATTTTTAAAATCATAAATACCTGTCTTGCAGAAGTAATGTTACCATCTTGCCAGACTTTTGTTCTCGTATGTCTTTCATTTAGCCACGTTTCATCAATGTAATATATTTTTTTCGTGCCTTTCTGAATTCTTTTAGATTACGCAAAAATTTTCTTCTCCTAACATGAATATCTCTTTTTTCTACCAAGACACTTTTTCTGTTTCTTTTTAAAAACCTTATGTTCATATCCGGTAAAGTTCTAATTAAAATTCTTTTTGAAATTTTTGGAAGGGAAGTATCTTGCCTTAGAGCATCTAATAGTTTATCAATGGTTGGCAATTCATTATTATAGAAGAAACCAAGTAAATTTCTTTGAATTGCGTATTTCGTATCTTCATCTAGATTAATTTTTTTTCTGCCCCTTGAAATTCTATTTTTTTTCTCCGGTTCTCTGGCCTCTTTCAAATATCGAAAAATGGATCTTTCCGAAATTTGTGTTAATTCACTGCAGAGTTGTACACAATCTTTTACCGCAAGATTCGGATTTTGCCTCTTAACTCCGTTGAAAACTTTTAAAATAATAATTTTTTCGGCATCTGAAGCTTGATGATATTTAGCAAAGTAGCCAGTGGAAGATCCAGTGACTTCTTCATCCATAGAAATGTTACCTATTAATCTAAATATTCCTAAACATGCGGCACTGGAAAATTTTTGTTAACAAATTAAAAAATGGTTTTATTTCTTATTTTAATAGGTTTTTTTATTTTTGTCTTCCTCTAAACGCTTTCATAAGAATGAAATAAATATGCTCTCACACCTGTTGCCAAGCGCAATGTAATAGCTTCGTTTTGACGTTTATTTGTTGTGATTGTTTTGTGTCGAATAACTTGACACCGATCTGTTTGTATAAACGAAACGCTTTTTGGTGTTATTGGTAATTATTTTTTGAATTCAAAGTTTACTTTCGGAATATTTTTTGATGTTTCGTGTCTTTAATATACTGGGTAAGTTATTTTTTAGTAAAGAAAAATTATTTAAAGGAAAAACATTGATTTATGTGTATTTTTTCACCAAGTGATAACGATTCACAAACATATACGAACATATTAAAAGTAACCTAGGTTATATTATGTATAAAGCGTAGCACCAATGTATTAAGCTGCACACTAATTTTTATAAAGAAATATTTTTTAAAAATACCGCATAACTAGATTCGCAATAGCTATGACGCGGTGCCACTTATATGGAACATAGACTATAAGTCTAGTTTTAACTTTTTCACTTATTTGATCGGCACTCTGTTTCTCTTTGTCTTCTTCATTTTGGGTATCAGGTCGTATTCGCTATATTCTTAATAATATTCAAGATTTTCCGCTAAAATTACAACGTCCCTATCAGCCTATTGTAAAACACATATGGAAACTCCATCTATTTGTATCCTTACCTTGTCGGTTAAGTAAACAGCAATGCTGCCCTTCGCCGAGATTGAAATAAAGGCCTTTTTATTTATTATTTATTATTTATTATTTATTTGTCCAACTGGGTAGGCTTTAGTACCAACTTTATTCTAAAAAGTAAGTAAAAAATAAATTATAAATTAGTACATGACTTTTATTTGTTTCTATCAAAATATTTATTTTTTAATGAACTAAATATTATTTCTCTTGCAAAATTGTTCTATTTAGTAACTTATTTGGAGCACTCTTCTTAAAATCACATAAGAATATGACCTAATTTCTTCCTGAATCTAATAAATACTTCTGCTTTATCTTGAATAAGAAAGGCACAAAAAGTCAAACGCCGAGAATGTGACACATATTACTATATAACCGTTGATTCAGCCATCCGACCGTGATACTGACCTATTCTTCACTTCAGTCCGATTTTTCTTCTTCGCTTCGGTTAAAGAAAGACGCGGGTTTCTTTCACGTAAGTGTATCTTGAGGAAGTTCGCAAGTGATTAGTGAGCGACCGTGGACTTTTGTACCGAGTAAAACCCAAAATGCAAGTCGTTTTTTTATCCTACATTTCCAGCCAATTTCCCCAGGTTAGATTAGTCCTACTTTTTACCCTAAAAGTCAAGTAACGGGTCCGTATGGTGTCCGGAGATAAGAAAAACACCAAGGTTACTCCTAGGCCTGTCGTAAGAGGCAACTAAAGGGGCCTCGCACCATAGGTAAATGGGTAGCCTGGTTACGGTCGAGCTTAAACCAGTATCTTAACAAAAAAACTTAAACCTGGTAACCTTTGGGATCACAACAGATAACATCTATGGGAAAAGGGGTGGATTAATCTAGTGATTTTCTGAATGGATCCAGTGACCTGGCCATTGAGGAAGTCACCACATGGCACAGGATATATGGAGTGCCTATTTGGAGCTAGCAGCTAGTGTGGGCACATTGTGGCTCTCAGGACCCTGTTGATTATGTCAAATGTAAGGCCAGCCATGACATTATGTGGTATATCATGATGACTGGCCTAAAATATAATTTGAAGTCTACTGGGTTCTATTTACTAGATAATATTTAAATTATTATCTGGGTCGACCACAGTAGGTACGTGGTGCACAATGGGCCCACAGAGGCGTGCATAGATGCCAGGTTAGATTGTTTAAGGGTGCTAACCACCACTACCGTACATGCATAGATACATACATACATAAGCCAAGTACCTAAAGTCTAATTTAGTTAGGTGTAGGATAGTTATAGTAGTAGACTACTATAACTATACACGTAGAGTACCTAAATGCTATACTGCCCATGCAGACGATTATGTGTGGAAGAAAGAGGTAAAAGGGGGAAATATTTTAAAGTGGGACGCCTGCGTTTTTTATTGCCCTGAACAACAATTTTCACTTTGTGAATAGCCGAGCGCAGGTATTGGTTAAATGCTACTGGTCTAGGTCTAGTGCTACTCTTCTATTATGCATTCTGATGTACAGTTTATCTTGTCATACACTTACTTTTAATCTGGATGAGCCCTACAGCATATCCCCTAATGGTACAGGTTAGGTTAGTTTACCTCATCTGATGTGCCCACTTAACGTCCAAACTCAACTGAATTGGCTCTGCTGTACTCGATTTTTAGGCTAAATATTAGGACTTCTAACCTAGGGATAATTACTGGAAACCGAACATAACCTAACACACTTGCATTTATTAATATTCGGTACAAAAGTCTACGGGCGCTCGCTAAATGCTTGTCGCTCTCACAACACCGATTTACGTAAAAAGGTTTATTTAAACAACGCAAGGCGCGACGTAGAGAAATCGGGTTTGTCAGGGTCACAAGCGAATGGCTGACGGTTACGTAATAATATGAGGCCAGCATACTCTGAATCATAATAAACACAGATGAAAATATCACGATCAGAATAAACCAAGACAAAATAGAACAAGTAGAGGAATATACCATATACCTGGTACAAATTATTATACCAAAAAAAACCAAACAGCTAAAATCAAAAGACAAGTAAGATTGGCCTGGACAGTATTCAGTAAATTAAGCTACAGATTAAAAAATATAAAAAATCCTCTGTACCTCAAAACGAAAGTGTATAACCATTGTATCCTTCCTGTATTTCTATGGATTCCAGACCTGGCCACAAAATCAAACATGGATAAGGCAACAAAAGCCCAAAGATTAATGGAAAGAAAAATGTTACATGTAAAGCTAACAGATAAAAAAAGGAATGAATGGATAAGAAATAAAACATAAGTAAGGGATGTCAGAAGAGACGTAGCAAAATTAAAATGGAAATTTGCTTGTCATAATATCAGTCAAAAGGACGATCGATGGAACAATGTAAACTGGAGACCTTGGGAAAATAAAAGAGTAGGAGAAAGCCCCAAATGAGATGGGCGAACGATTTTGAGAAACATGCGAGAACTAGATGGATGAACACGGCGACAGACAGGGAAGATTGAAAGATATTGGGGGAAGCCTATTTCCAAAGATGGATCGAAGAAGGCTATATAGATATATAGATATATAGATAGATACTCTGTACCTATCGGATGGTCATCCTGTGACTTGGTGTTTGACGTCACATAAAGTCCCACATTATTTGCGAAAAACTAAAATGTGAGACTTCTGTATTTTCTCCATAGTCAATGATCGAGAGGTGCACCATAGTAATTCACATGCACCAGTTACTCCATTGTTAAAATTAAATAAGGATAATTTCGAGACAGATGTTCACCATTCAGAATTCCAAATTGGTGTGAATTTGGGCAAAAGATCACCAACTAACTAATTTACTCTAATAACTATTAGTGTAGTGCCATTTGTTGTGTTCAAATGCTTAGAAAATTAATTTTTATAAATAAAAATATGAGCTGAATAGCAACGTTTAATTAAAAAGCACTATGGTGCTATTAATTGATAATTGACCCAAGGAATTAAGACAAAATATAATGCAAATTTTATATGTCGAAGTCTCACATGCTTTTACAAAATTTTGTTTTGCTTTGTGCACGTAGTCATTCCGAATGCAGAATAATATGGATGATTCAGGCTTTTGTTTCTGAATTTGCAGAACAAGAAAGCCAGAAACTCACAACACAAAACAAAATCAAGCACTTTTTAATTTTGTTTTATAATTAATATAAAATACTAATGTTACTTTGATGTTTTCTTGGCACGTGTTTTGGTAAACCTTTAAGTATATTTTTGCAAATAAAAATCATTTTATTAGGAATATTATAGCTTTCAATAAGGGGTGAGGATTCATATTAACACAACTCTAAAAAAGTGCCGCACAGTTATGTTTTGGTCTTCAAAAAAATTTCAGTTCATAATGTAAAACAGTCAAAATACTGCCTGGCACTAATATGACGTGGCCTTAAACTACTTATTTTTAAATTTGACTTTTTTATGTCAATTTTGAAAGATCATATATAAAATAAAGCCTAACAAGGCGCATTTAAGTCACTATATTGAATTGAATTGAACCCTGACGTACAGCTTGAATTCAAAAAGTAGACGCTTTTAATAAAATTTGAAAGGTTCCGCTTTTAAATGACAATTTGTTAATTTTTCTGGTTTGGTGGTGTATTTTGATGTTTGGTATACATTTGTAATTTTTTTTTTATATTTCGGAACTTTTTTTATATTTCGGGGTCCTGGCTTCCAGCATCGCGTGTGAGAATGCATGGGTATGCCCCATATTTATGCTTTAACGCATTTGGTTTAAGCTAAGAAAAAAAATGGCGTTGAAAGCGCAGCACTCATTATCAGTAACTGTTAAGTTAGTTAATTTGAAATCAACATGGCGGCAAGCTTGTAGCAGTCATTTTTAGAGGCCCTTTCCTTGTATAGTAGGTACGCGTGTCTCGCTTTATTGCAATAAGTCCCTATTAGGTTACTATTATGCAGTGACGTTACGCAAAAAATGACAATGATTTACTGAACCAAAAAGAAATAAAAATAATTATGTCATAAATATCACTAGTAATGTAATAGCCTTATTGTGTTACTAAAATGCGTTTTTTAATCTTCCTAATGAAAACGCCGTGTCTGCATAGGAATTCCCATAGCAGATACGGCATTTTCTTTATGCACGGCAGTAATAAGGTCTACGTTAACTTGTCGGGTACGATTTTGTTTTAAATCGAGCTCTTAAACGAGGCTACCGTAGTAGATCTCTTTTGTGTCTACAATAAATATAAAACAGTTTTAAAAGCGTTAAAAACTTTAATAAGTACAAAATAAAACTCTGTTACAATTTACAAATTGTTACAAGACTTTTCTTATGACCTATAAAATAAACCATACCCAAAATATTAAACGAAAAACTTTAACTTATGAAATGAACCAAAATAACAAACTGTAAAATGTTCTTCAAATAGATAAATCTTATATTTGTTTACTGACAATTAATTTAGAGGTTTTAGTTTAAATTCAAGAAAACTTAGAATGTGAACCCATTTGTTTTATTATCCCTTAGACATCTGAGCCCTGAAGGGGAGAAAAACTAGAGATATCCCAAAAAAAATAACCCCAGTTAGTTAAGTTAAATTCGCCCCGCCTGGGAAAACAGAGTCTATTAAAACTAAAAAACAAAGCAAAAAATCGGCAACACGCTAGAAGCTTACCTTCTGTAATTCTGTAGCAGTTCCAAAATTTCACTGGCGGCCGCGGCCGTTTCTTGCGACTGGAATTTGGGTTTGCAACCCAAAAACACGTGTGACTTCTTTCAGTTTTTTGTCGGAAGTGATTTTTTCATTCCCCTGTCACACACAGGGTGGCGCTTCAAACTCCCAGCGTGAGCAAAAAACGCGCATGATTTTACCAAAATGATCAGGTGATCAAAAAGAAAATAACTTTCAACAAAGAGAGAATTATCACCTGATCGGAATTTTTTCAAACAGGACTTGCTTTTTTGAAGGTTTTTGCAGAAAGCTCAAAAATATCAAAACAAACTTTAAGGTTAGGTTTTCCAAAAAATTCAAAATAAAACAATAAAGAAAAATAACTGGCAGCATTAAACATTCCGCCCACCATAAAAATTTCCAATTTTTATAGAAAAACCTAAAACTAAAAGATCAAAAAAAAAGGTTATTCAATTACCCAAAGGGTCTAAACAATGATTAGCATTTTCGCAACAATAATTTTATCGCAATAACTATGGACGTCATACTTAATTTAATTCAAATAAGCATGATTCACACTACACAAGGCTTTGAAGGTTGGTTACTGGCTGGGTAACGGACATACCTTCACCAAACTACGGTCAAGTAATCCTTTCGCGGTGTTTACTTGCACGACACGGGGGATTCTATCTGGACTCGAGTAAATTTTTTTAATTCTACGTAGTGACCACTTCAAAGGGGGTAGATTTTCCTCTTTCAACGCTACTAATGTTCCAACTTTTGGAGGGTTATCGGGGGTATTCCATCTTTCGCGTTGTTGCAACGACTGTAAATACTCCATATGCCAGCGGCGCCAAAAATGCTGCTGGATCTGCTGAACAAGCTGCCAGCGATGGAGACGGTTTAACTTAACATTGGTTAGGTATTTATCGGGAGGGGCTGTCAAGGGTTCCAAAGTGAGGAAATGTCCAGGAGTAAGACTTTGAAAGTCATGAGGATCAGGGCTCATACTACACAATGGTCGACTATTTAAAATAGCCTCAATCTGAACCAATACAGTCATCAACTCTTCAAAGGTTAGGATTTGATCCCCCACAATTCTCTTCAGATGAGTTTTCGTGGACTTTACCCCAGACTCATGGAGTCCACCAAAATGCGGACTGGCGGCTGGATTAAAACACCACTTAATCGCTAAAGTCTCAGCAGCTTGCTGATAATAGGACACAAGGAGGTTATTTGCCCCAATAAAATTAGTGCCCTGGTCACTGTGGAGGGCAGCACATCTGCCACGTCTACCAACAAAACGGCGGAGGGCAGCCAAAAATGCATCAGTGGACAAATCAGAAACAGCCTCCAGGTGAATGGCCTTTGTTGGGAAACAAACAAAAATACATCCATAAGCCTTTTAACTTTTTACACCACGACGCTTGGTTAACGTGATGGAGAATGGACCCATAAAATCTACACTAACATGGGAAAAGGGCTTCACCTGGGACACTCTAAATTTAGGAAGGTCACCCATGAATGGGTGCAATGGTTTGGGATTTACCCTGGCACAACAAAAACACTTGGAAACAACACTGTGAATGGCACCTTTCACCGACAAAATCCAAAACTGTTGATTTAGGAGGTACTCCAATAAGCGAGGACCTGGATGTCCATGCTCATTATGGAATTTTTCAATAATCAAAGTGGTAAGCCTATGACTACGAGGCAACAACATGGGCTGTTTCACCTCATATGCTAAATCAGTATGACGTAATCTACCGCCCACCCTGAGAACACCATGGGAATCAAGAAAAAGAGCTAACTTTCGAAGAGGCTTAGCACAACTCTCACCCTTACGTCTCCTTTTCAAATCTTCAAAAAAAACTTCTTGTTGTACAACTCGCACAACAACTAAAGTAGCATAATAAAGATCTGCCTCATTGAGGGCTTTAGTAGGAAAAGATAAAGAAGGATCATTTTTCACTCGAAAAGGTCTCAAACAAAAGGCAACAATGCCCAAGATTTTACGTAAAGAGGAGTACTTAGTGAGTAACAGCCGTACTTCATCAAGGGGTATTTCTGTCACAAAAACAAAACGATTTTCCTCAGGGGGTAGATCAGCATCAAACGCATCAATTTTATGGTTTATAGGCCATGTTTCACTAGACTGGGCCAACCAGGATGGTCCAGTAAACCAAAGAGGATGGTCTATCAATTGACCAGGAAGTAAGCTCCGGGATAAGCAATCAGCTGGGTTCTCCTTACCATTTACATGGTACCAACAGCTGGGGGGCACTCTCTCTTGAATAGTCGTTACACGATTGGCTACAAAAACCTTTCGTTTTGATGGACACGATTTTATCCAAGCAAGGGTAACGCTGGAGTCAGACCAAGCAAAAATCTTATCAATCGGGATGCAATCAAGATGATTTCCAACAAACTCCAATAGCTCTGCCAACAATACAGCAGCACACAATTCTAAGCGTGGAATAGAAATACTTTTCAAAGGGCACACTCTACTTTTCCCACACAAAACAACTCCATCCAACTCAATTTGTCGAATATATACTGCACCACCATATGCACACATTGAGGCGTCACAAAAGCCATGCAATTCAGTGGTGACAGCATTTTGCTTCACAACATAACGAGGTATTGATATCGAAGATAATAATGGTAGTTGCGATGGTAGTTGCGACACATAGAGTTGCCACTGTGCAACAATATCACTGGAGGGGGTATCATCCCATGAAAGTCCCTGGACCCCCAAACGTTGCATTAAACACTTAGCAACCAAAACAACTGGGGCTAGGAACCCGAGTGGATCATATATCCTTGCAATCTCAGAGAGAATGTTTCTCTTGGTACAAGGTCTTTCCATGGGCATCACAACAAAACGAATCAGATTTTGGACACCATTTTACCACCTTCATAACTGGGTGGTGTGGAACAAAATATGAATGGAACACTATACAAAGCAGGATTCCTCAATAATCGGTTTTCCATCATATTGAATCTACGCAATGCTTGACCTTTAGAGTCACCAAGTTCTTGTCGAGGCTCTCTGAAAGGTAAACGAACAACATATCTACCAAACTCAGTTCCAGAATGAGCGGCAGCAAACAATTTTCCACACAAGTCCTCATCAGAGGGAAGAGGGATTTTTGGAGGGGTCGATTCTAGTTCCCAAAACCTTTGTAAGGTACTATCCAATCCAGATTCTATAGCGGAAGACACTAAGGTCAACAAACTAATGGGTTTTTGAGTTTTAAGAGGACCATCAATACCACCAAGGAGTATCCAACCAAATATTAGATTAATGACACAAGGTCCTCCATTTTCTCCTTTTTTAAAGCCAGGCACAAGCATCTGACCAAACAAATCAACACCAATCAAAAGGTCTACACTACTAGGTTGTCCAAAATTAGGATCAGCAAAATCTAAATTTTTTAGGTACGGCCACTGAATAGATTCATATTCTACAACAGTCACAGGTATGGTTCCACAAATTTTAGGAATAAGAATGGCATCACAGGAAAACAAACTATCAGGAAACTTGGAGGAGCCTATTTGCAATGTTACATTGCCATCTGATGTACTAGAAATCATGCCATTTATTCCTTTAATAGGAGTTCTATTCGGAGCTACTTTAAGTCCTAACCTCTCAGCCAAAGAGACGGTTACAAAGGACGCTTCACAAGCGGAATCTAAAATTGCCCGACAAGACACAAACTTTTTGTTGGCATCTACAACTAAAACTTCGGCAGTTGCAAAAAGCACAGGTCTCCTCTTACGAGATTCAAAATGGTTGCTACTGGGTGTAGCGGTACACAATGCCTGTTTGGCACCTTCACTATTAGGTATGTGGGGGCTCTCTGGACAATCATCTAAAAACACAGGTCTCCTCTTACGAGGTTCAAAATGGTTGCTACTGGGTGTAGCGGTACACAATGCCTGTTTGGCACCCTCACTATCAGGTATACGGGGGGTCTCCCCCGGGCAATCAACTTGGTGGCTCGGAGAGCTTTTCACAAAGTGCAACAGGGAATGGTGAAGACCCTGGCACTGACGACACGTGGCATTTGCAGGGCATTGAGATACACCATGTTTGCCAAAGCAGTTAAAACACAATCGTTCACGCTTAAAAAATTGATGGCGCTGACCTACTTCTATTTCCAGAAATCTTCTCAAGGAGACGGTAGGGCTGTTGCTGGCAATAAACACAACCTTTGTTATCAGACTGGCCTGTTCCAGTCAATAACACAGGATAGGGTGGTTTGTCACCCTTCCTAGGGGGTAGAGGAGGTGAGACCTCCTTCGGCTTATTCAAAAGAGAACTATTTTCCAAAGCCCGACAATTTTTCTCTAAGAATTTAAACAAATCTTTATAGGACGGAATTTCCTTATCACTATACTTAATCTCAAAATGAGTTTTCAATGAGGTATCAACCTTTTGCAAAAGAAGAAGCATTTTAGCAAAATCTTAAAGGTCTGTAGTTTGACATTGCTTCCAAATTTTCCCGGAAAGTGGACAACAATAACCTCAAATCATGTGGGTTGCTCGATTTTGCAGAAGGGGCTTGACAAATAGACGTCCAATAATTTGTTACCAAAAGTCTTTTATTATTAAATCGTCTAATCATCGCATCGAAGGCTACTCGATAATTATCAGAGGTTAGCGGTATGTTCCTAATTACTGATGCGGCCTCTCCCACCAGAGCGGTATTTAAGGCTTGAAATTTAGCTATTTCACTCATGTCAGCTTTATCATGAACAAGTGACTTAAACATATCAAAAAAGGTGGGCCATTTTTTAAGATTACCGTCAAAATGGGGTACCTCTTTTCTTTTAATTTCAAGACCCCTGTCCACATTTACCAGGGAATGGTTCAAAATTGTCGGTGAGGCATCTTGGTAATCCTCTGGATAGAGCTCACGACAAATCGATCTAATTGTGTATTTCATTTCATCAAATTCCTGCACTAAAGTTTCCTGACTTTCTTGTATCTGATCACTACTATCCAAGCTTATAATTTCAAAATACAATGCATCGAATTGACGTACCAGAGAAGGCACATCTTCCCATCTGGGTTTTATCTTTTTTGTCTTATCTGCATAGCCCTGGGCTTCCACGGCTCTATTGTAAGTTGTTTTTAATTTATTAAAAACGCTATTTTGTTGTTTTTTCAAAACTTTTATGTCAGACATGACAAAGCGGTTTTTATCAGATACAAAAAAAAGTAGGTTGTTTCGCGACAAATCCGCTATCAACACACGGGTACGGTTCGCTAAACAACGCGGCACTAATCTCGCGCTTAACGAAAGCAAAAAATGAAGGTAAATTTCGACGGATTACACACAAACAAATTCGAAACCCGACGAAAAATCAACAATTTTCTAACCTCGGAGCTAAACAAAACAACACGTGAAGTTGTGAGGTTAGAACACACAAATGTCAATGAAACGTCAGCCAGCAAGAAAAAGAACGGGGGCCCGGGCCGCTCCCAAATGTCGAACGGGGTTTTTTTTTATCGCTGCACGAGGTCATAAACCAAACTCAGGGCAACCAACCATCAAAACCATGCGAACTCTAAAAAAAAACCGGTACAAAAACAACAATGTCCGAATCTGGCAAAAAAAAATGATAAAATGTGGTTGCTGCAAAAAAACTATAAAATTACCAATTATTTAACAAAAAAAACTGTAAAATCCAAAGGGCTTTTTCAAAACATAAGGGTCTGAAGGACCAAAAAAACCAAACATCTGAGCCCTGAAGGGGAGAAAAACTAGAGATATCCCAAAAAAATAACCCCAAAGTTAAATTCGCCCCGCCTGGGAAAACAGAGTCTATTAAAACTAAAAAACAAAGGAAATAATCGGCAACACGCTAGAAGCTTACCTTCTGTAATTCTGTAGCAGTCCCAAAATTTCACTGGCGGTCGCGGCCCTTTCTTGCGACTGGAATTTCGGTCTTCAACCCAAAAACACGTGTGACTTCTTTCAGGTTTTTGTCGGAAGTGATTTCTTCATTCCCCTGTCACACCACAGGGTGGCGCTTCAAACTCCCAGCGTGAGCAAAAACCGCGCATGATTTTACCAAAATGATCAGGTGATCAAAAAGAAAATAACTTTCAACAAAGAGAGAAATTATCACCTGATCGGAATTTTTTGAAGGTTTTTGCAGAAAGCCCAAAAATATCAAAACAAACTTTAAGGTTAGGTTTTCCAAAGAATTCAAAATAAAACAATAAAGAAAAATAGAGTTGGAGGAACCAAGTCAGTGGCGTTTCTGATAATCCTAAACTTTACTTTACATTTTGGCTAATAAACTAAACAAGAAAACCTAAATGAAAACAGAGATAAAATGACACTTTAAAGACAACACTTTCTTATCTCATAGTTTTTCCATTCCCAATCACGTTGAGGGAAGATCCATCTTAAGGTTTCCTCTCGCTTAACCATTACAACTCCCGCTTCTAACTTTTCAGTAGTTTTTCTCGCATAAACCACCTGCTGTGTGGAAGGCGGACCTACTTTCTTATTTCTGCAAAACCATATTTTGCGCTTTTCGTTTTTTCAAGTTGGTTTCGTACAGTGGCACAGTCAAAGGTAATTTACATTTCTGACGTATAAATAAAATAATATGTTAAACCATAATCATTTTTCTACTATTCAAAATTTAAATGATTATTTATAATGGCTAATTAATTCTAACCACAAAAGTGTGACCGCAGAGCGATGCTCGTTCAGAAACAAAAATAATTTCTCCACCAAACAAAAACATAATAATCAAATCGGAAACCACCAAACAATGAGAAATTTTAACGAGCCATTTCAAAAACGCCTAACGGTCATACTTAATTTTTTTGTAGTTGAAAAATTTACCTGTTTTTTATAATAAAAACGACATATTAGGCCAACCTAATTGCTATATCCGGCCGGATGATGATTACGTACTTTAATACAATTTAAGTATTTATGTGTTTTTAAATTAATATTAAATTTTGTCTCCATTTTTCCTTTCTTTGCTTTGGCTAGAGTTTTGCCTGTTTTTTTTTAAATCTTTTTAGCAGTGGCGGTTTCTTTATAAGTGCACATGTGTACGTGCACTACCAAATTTAAAATAATAATTAAAATTTGATCATTCTTTAATTAATAATTTCATCAATCATCATAAACTCCAAAAGGAATTTAACCAAGACTTGAATACTGACTAGAAATTAATACTCAGTATTTATGTGTTTGTATTCGTGTTCAAAGGAACATGCGGTGGATACATAGGACGGTTGCTGCCGGGCTTCACTGGACCCAAATTCTGTGAACCGTAGATGCTATGTCGCATTCTATTTACGAAATATAGAAGGAGAGGACGACGTATCCCTATAGAATTTTACAGTACACAGAATTTTAACATTACTTCGATAATTGCTCTTATAAATGAATTGAGGCGATCTATGCCGCCCGCACAATTTCGTAGTTACGACACTAGCGGAAGTTTCTAATTCTGATAGCATTAGCGTGCTAGAAGTAGTAGTTACAATACCTATGACAACTGCAGAAGCAGAACGTTGTTTCTCAACCCTAAAGA
This sequence comes from Aspidapion aeneum, assembly GCA_963576565.1. Taxonomy (NCBI): domain Eukaryota; kingdom Metazoa; phylum Arthropoda; class Insecta; order Coleoptera; family Brentidae; genus Aspidapion; species Aspidapion aeneum. The sequence continues at coordinate 110,155,872 of OY755040.1, forward strand.
GAATAATTACAACTTCCCTTAGAGGCACAATGGGTGATAATAGATTAACTGCCCTCGCAATGTTATCTAACGAGAAAAAATGACTCAAGGAATTCCAAAGTGCAATATATTCGTTATTGAAGAATTTAGTTCTAAAAAGGACATAGGCCTTCATTTTCAATACAAAACTTGATTGTGAAATATAAAAACTAGTATGATACATTTTTATTATTTATTTATAAAAACAATAATAATAAATAACTAATATCTAACTATTATAAATATCTATTTTTTTAATTATTTGTTCTAAATTATATGATATAATAACCCAAAAAGTTGGGCGTGGCACTGAAAAAAATTTTCGTCGCGCTGTATTTTAATTTTTTTTGGTGTACATTCCCAAAGTTTTACACCACGCTCTGCCACTGCTTTTGAAACCTCGCAATACATTTTGATTAAAGCTTTAACGTATTTTGTACCTGGGTAGGGGAAAGTTCGTCACGGCCAATTCGCCGCGGGGATATCTCGCGCAAGAATTTTTGTTTAATTTTAATTTTAAACTACTTTAACTTATGTTTTCTTAAATCATAGCTTTCCTGTCCTCTTGTTGGGATATCAAAATCTGTATTAAACTATAACTTGGTCAACATATCCTAACCAGTCCAGACATTTTTAGCTCACACATATACTATACTATAGTAGTGTGAGCTATGGTGATCCTAATTTTTTCGAGAAAAAAAAAGTTGCTCCGATTTCAAAATTTTTTATATATCTTTGCGTTTCAGATGATTTTGAAACTTTTTTGTTGCGCCGTCTGTCTGTCTGTCTGTCTGTCTGTATGTCTGTCTGTGTGTCTGTATGTCTGTCTGTAACGACCAACGCGCATAACTCAAAAACCGCTTGGCCGATTTTAATGAAATTTGGTACCTAGGCTGGGTCTTGGGTCGAGATGGTCCCATTTAAAAATGAACAAAATCCACCGAACACAAACCAAATAAAAGGGTGGGGGTAGATTTCAAAAATTAGAGTTTATGTGAAAATATGGCGTGTGTGATATTAAACGAAAGGTAATTGAGTCCGGACTTTAACAAAATACATTTTAGTTTTTGTTTTTTTTGTAAGGGTGGGGGTAGATTTAAAAAATTTGAGTTTAAGTCAAAACATGGCTTGTGTGGTATCAAACAAAAGGTAATTTAGTCTGGAGTTGAATAAAATATATTTCAGTTTTTAGTTATATTAGCTCACATGTACACTATAACTATAGTACCTAGTGTGAGCTTAGGGGCCCATATATTGGCAGAGTATTTTTTTATACTGGGATTTTTCCATCCATACTAGGATTAATCGCCCAGTTTTTGCCAAAGTTTTTGCGTCGAAAAATAGCTTTTTAGACATACCAACACAACCATGCGTTAAGTGGGACTCGAACCCATAAGCTCGCAAAACGCCATGATCGAGGCAGTCCGCTCGAATATATGCTGCCAGCATTGCAGCGATATATCCGAAGCGGGACCACTACACAAGCGAATACGAACTCACTCAACCAGTCCAGACATTAACATTTTGCAAAAAAAAATATTTCTAAGAAGGAAAGTAGTTTTTTGAAAAAAAATATGTTTTTTATTTCAGAAAACTAGTAGCTAAATTTTAAAAAAATTGTGGAAGAAAATTATTTTTGAAAATATAACTTTTAAAAAAGGTAGTTTTCTAAAAAACTATAAAAAAAATAAAAAAATTTGCGCGCTAGCTATAAAAATGTTTGATAAAAACTTTATAATAACACCAATTTGTTAGCGTCACCATTCTGAAAATAATTCACACTCTTTTGATAATGCGGTGGTCACACGTTACGATAACGAGATTTTAATGGTACATTTTGCTAAAGGTGTTTTTTAAAACAGTGACACTCGGTCATTTTGTTAACGTTAACGATAGCAAAGTAGTTGACCATAAAAAATCGTCCCTAATTTAGAATCGACGGAAATATAAATTGTTTTATTATGTATGTAATCTATTACTACAACTAATAGCAACGTTTACAGAATTAAAATATAAGTTCTCAAATACCAAAATGCAAATAATTCATGGACCTAAAACTATAAACAACAAGTAAAATTAAAGAAAGAAAAATTTTAAAAAGTTTGTTTTCGGCCGAGACTCGAACCCGGAATCTCTTACTCTCTACGCAAACGCTCGTACACTAAGTCACCAAAAACCCTACATAAATTTTCGGAAAACTTTTATCCATGTATGTGTGTCTCAATACAAGAACGAGAAACTTTCAGGGTATTATCTCGACCAAGCCATTCAACTGACCTTATATAATTCTTCTTTCCCACTGTCATAGGTATGAAAACTCAAAATAGACGTAAAGTATCAGAGTCTGCCAATATAATTCTCAAATACCAAATTGCAAATAATGCAAGGACCTAAAACTATAAACAACAAGTAAAATTAAAGCAAGAAAAATTATAAAAAAATAAATTTATAATTTTTTAATAGCCAGATAGATCACAGATATAGAAGCAACAACAGCAATCAAAATCCACAAAGCCAACCTCATAAGAAGAGGTGGCAGACAGGGTGACACAATATCCCCTAAACTATTTAACCAGGCCCTAGAAGTTCGATAGCTAAGGAATAACTGCAACTGTATAGTTCAATTTTATATTTTGTAACTTTAATTTTAAATATAAATGCCGAAAAAATCTAAACATGCCTTCTGGCATGTGTCTCATGTCTTATTCAACATTGCCACTTTTACCCTGTTATCATAAGGTCTAATACCAAATATTTTAAAAGACAAAATATAGCATATTAAACATACTTCTGAAAGGACTCACCTTCAAACTAAATTTTACAGAGAAAATCTAAGAATAAAAAGATTTACTAACTAATATATTTTAATACACATACACACAAATGCACTTTCGTTTCAGACATATCAACATTTAGCAACACTTGGGTTATGTTCTTAATCTTTTTTTTTGAATTCTGGTCTTCTTTATGGATTTTTTTTTTCTGGAAACAGGTCTGCATCGGGTTATTTGAAACTACACTTTTAAGCTTAGTGTGTTTCGGATTGGGATTTATCATTTGCTATCAAACAATACGAAGAATTTTGAAGTCCTAATAAGACAAGGGAGACTCACTTGCCGGAAGATATGTTAAGATTTTTTTTTTACATTTATAATCAAAATTTAGTAATTAAAGATACAAAATATAAAATTAAACTATACAGTTGAGTGCAGTTATTTCTTAGCTATCGAACAAATGGTCCTTCGAGCCGGATGTGCAACGCAAGAATAAGAAATCCGAGAAAAAATCTAAACATGCCTTCTGGCAAGTGAGTCTCTCTTGTCTCATTCAGCGTTGCCACGGTTACCCTTTTATCATAAACTCTAATGCCAAATATTTAAAAAGACAAAATATAGCATAATAAACAAGATGTTTTTAAAAACTTAGATTGAAAAAACTAGGCATCAAAGTAAACGGACAATACTTGAACCACCTAAGATATGCGGACAATATCGCCTTAATAACAGACAAGAAAGAAGAACTGATAAAAAAATGTTGAAAGACTAGATACAGCAGCTAAAAATATAGGCTTGAGTATGGACTACACTAAAACTTAAGTCATAAGAAACACAGATGAAGATATCACGATCACACGAAACTAAGAAAAAATAGAACAAGTGAAGAAATATGGGACAAATTATTAAACTAAAAAAAGAAAACCAAACGGCTAAAATCAAGAGACGAGTAAGATTGGCCTGGGCAGCATTCGGTAAATTAAGCTACATATTCAAAACTAAAAAACGGAGATACGGTACACACAGCTTGACAGCGTATATTCGAGATTTGGTAACATTAAAAGTTGATTTTGTGCTGCTTGAGCAGGCGTAACCGAAATATTCTGTGAAAAAAACCTTAAGTGAACAGATCAATATGTTTGAAAATGATATTGCAAAACAAGCGGTTATTCTCAAATACCAAATTGCAAATAATGCCTCTAAAACCATAAACAACAAATAAAATTAAAGAAAAAAAAATATAAAAAAAGTGTCTCTTCGGCTGGGACTCGAACCCGGATCTCTTGCTCTATTTGCAAACGCTCTTTCATTAAGCCACCAAAGATCATACATATATTTTTCGGAAAACTTCTACCTATGCATGTGTGTGGTTTCTCAATACAAGAATGAGAAATCCTCAGAGTATTAACTCGACCAAGCCAATTTAATTGATTTTTATAATTATAATAACATAATTTATTACTGATTTTTATAATTATAATAATATAATTTATAAAAAAAATCAGTTGAATTGGCTTGGTCGAGTTAATACCCTGAGGATTTATCGTTCTTGTATTGAGACACCACACACATGCATAGGTAGAAGTTTTCCAAAAAATTTATGTATGATCTTTGGTGGCTTCATGAAGGAGCGTTTGCGTACAGAGCAATAGATCCGGGTTCGAATCTCGGCCAAAGAGAAACTTTTTTATAATTCTTCTTTCTTTAATTTCACTTGTTGTTTAAGCGGTTTTTCGTTATTGAGTGAGCTAGGCATAACACTTTAAAATGAACACCTATTAGAAATTACTATAATATATATTTACGAGAAAGCCGACGCTTGGTTGTTATAACTTGATCTAAAGAAAGTCATGATGTCTTAAATTAAGAAATCTCAAGTCAAACAAACCAAAACCGCTGAATAGTAATTTAATTAAAAAACGCTCTATACAAAACGCTGAATGGATTGGAAGATCGTGAACTATTACTAAACATTTAAATAGATATCTTTTATATGTACCGAAAATATTTTATATACAGAGTGACAATAACTAAAGTAGAGCTTATAATTTTGTTTAACCCTTACCCTTAATATTGTCACGAGGGGGTTTTGTCGTGACGTAACACAGTTTAAGTTAGGTTTTATGGTTTTATTTAACAATACTTATAATGACTACTTACATTAAATACATCTTGTTTACAAAATGTTTGCCATTGATAGGATATCCGTTTGCCATTGATAGGATATCGAGAAGTTTTGTTTCCTATATAAACCTCATCGATGACCGGTCAGTCGCTTATGGTTTTTATTCTGTATACAATTTATTACACGTTTTAATACAAATTGAACTATATATACAGAAGATCATTTCCTTAGATTGTTTAGAGTGAATATGCACTTGCTTATAAACGTAACTTATGTGATTTAGTGAATAGGACATTATTTTCTATTCTGACAATATCTCATTTTATCTGTTATTCCTAATACGAAAATGACTTAACAAAGGAAAAAGTTTTGTTCCTAATACCCAGTTGAGTAATAAAAATGGTTACAAAATATTAAATTATTAATTCTCTCATTGATTATAGCACTGTGTATAAATTGTTTAAATGGGTGAGAGTGAAAATTACTATTTCCTGCGGAAATTAAGTGATATAGTCCTTGCAATACCCCAAGTCCCTTTGCTATCCTTTTTTATTTTTCTGCTATAAAGAAGTCAGAAAATAGCTTCGAAAATCATTGTTGGCTCCAGATTGCAGTTGGCAGTTGCAAGTCTGTCTGTCTATCAAAGCTTAAATTGACAATGAAAGTAAACTTTCAAAACAAAAAATTTTTGTCAAGTAGTCAAAATATTTTGTAAAGTAGATATTTAGAAGTATTCACATATTCTCTGAAAAATAGTCAAGAAAATTGGCGACAAAGATAAACTGTTCATTCGAAAATTCCACGCTTTTTTCGATCTTCAGTCCCATCCGTGATAACTATAGAGCAGAATTTCAAGAAACACAGTAATGAAAAAAAGTATGAAGACTCTTTGATGCCCTTCAAAACAACGCCTTTAAAAAACTAATTCAAAAAGTTTGTAAAACTACTGTTAAAAAAGATTTATAAAACAAGAAGACTGAGGAAATGAGCTAAATTGGTGTCGTTCCTCTCGTCATAACTGAAGATGGCAGTTCACGAGCTGGAGTTTTTTGGACGATGAGAATAAATTATTTTTGTGTAGTTAGTTTTTTAGTTAAATTTTTAGTTTTTCGATTGGTTTTATTTTATTTTAAGAAAATAAGTTTACAAAACCATACAAATAAAGCTTAGTATAATAATTTTCATCTTTTGATTTGAACTTAATCCTATGAGCAGTTCTACTGCAACATTTTAGTAATTAGTAATACCCTCAATATAGCTATATCTAGTTAAATATTGTGTCTAAAATATATTTTTTAATTCACTCACAAAGAGTCTGTCTCAATACTGTTTTTGTTGAAATTCCCAAAGCCTCTGCGGTTAAATCAGTTAGGAACTTTATATTTTTTAAAAGATCTATGTGTCCACCTTAAAAAATGTGAGATTTTCATATGAACAACTTTTTTATTAAAAAGTATAATATAATACTGTTTTAATTTCAAAAAATATTGATGCTTATATACTTATTGTAACAAAGAAATGAGTATGTACTACATTAATATGAGTCGAGATAAAGTTCATTTGTGGAAACTACAAATAATATTAATTTAACTTTTATTAAGTCATTTTGTTTAGGTAATTTAAAAACTTCAATTTACAAAAAATGTAATATAAACAGGGCCTAATCCTATTTTTAAATAATAATTTTTACCAAAACAAATTGCAAAGCTTAGCTCAAATTCAACTCAAAATACATTGTAGAAAATAACATTTTTGAAAAAATTAAATAATCACTAATTTATCGTTTGTTCATGGTTTGTAGTTCTTTGGTCAGTCGCACTGAAAATCTTCCAATGTAGAAACTTTGGCGGCAGGGCACCCCAATTGTTCATAAATTTTTCGCTACATAAAATCATTTTGGGACAGAAACTTTTCTCAAAAAACTATTCCAAATCAGAATCAGAATTTAAATATAAAATAAGCGATAATGTTTCAAAGTCAGAAATTTCAAAACAATTGACAGTTTAAACACCGATCCATCACCCTTATTATAAAGGGTGGTGATCGATTATATTAACCTAAAGGTAACTGATAATTAGTTTTGCAGCGTCCATTATCAGTTACCTTAGGAACCTATGGTTTAAAACTAAATTAAGAATACACGTGCGTTTTGTTACCAGAATTACGGGGTGATTAAACAAAAGGACTAGCCTTATTGCAAAGAGTATACCTTACCTTCATCCGATTTTGAGGGAGTACTCCTTCTCACACATTCAATAATTTATACACTGATGAGAAATAGACTTGCTAGGTAACTGACACATTTAAATGAACTAATGCGTACATATAAACGAGGCTTTGAGTTTATTTTCATCACTACCAAGCGTCAGCGGCTAAGCTGAAGTGGACGGTGGATTTTAGGGGGATATTAAGCCGCGTATTCATTTGAGACAGAATTTGCATCGTAGCGAGTCCAAAGAAATGTCTCATACGCAATTATGCTCAAGTAAATACGCGCCTTTAGCGAAAAAAATATTCAACTGAATGCTCATTTGAAGTTCCCACTCTGATCAAATGATGTCGCATGCAGCGGCTCCATGCGTGTTGCTATTGGCCACGCATTCAAGGCACGTACACATACTTATGCGCGTCGGTCTTGCAGCGAGGCATACGAATTCTGACTCAAATGAATATGCAGCTTTAAGATGCTGGAGCCAGCGGGTTGTGGCGCAGCGTATTGAGGTGTCTGCTAGACACGTATTTCCGGTTTAAGGGTTAAACCCTAAGGTTCAACTTTAAACTTTATTAGTAAACTGGATGATTGATAATTATGGGCCTTGCAGCCCTTCCACTGCGATCACCAATGTGTCTATTGTGGCTCACTTTTGAGTAGTTTCTCACAACCGGCTATCAGTTTATGTGAGACACTGTTTGGGTCTTCTGAGTTAATCTGAGGTTTACCGAAAGGGTTCTGACGTAAACGTGCAATAGCCGAACATACGCACAGTACATGACTGACTGTTTCGTCATCCTCCATACAGAGTCTACATTTGGTCTCTTCTGTTAGTTTTATTCTATGCGTGGGCTGATGCATGGGTACTCTCAGTCAACAGTGACCCGTAAAAAAGAGCAGTCACTATAAGCATCTTCTCTCTGTCTTAACAGAGCCGACGCTGATGATGTTCCAGGCTCCCCCCCACCCATTTAAATATGGTTAATTTAGCAGCATTGTATGATATCCCCGGGCTGATTCGGGGTTGAAAAATTCAGCAGATGCCGCTTCCCTCGATGCTAGGTCTGCGGTCTCATTTCTCTCGTGCCCAGAATGTCCTGGTATCTATAATAATGACACATTGTTAGCGCTACCAAGCGCATTAAGCGAGTCGCTACAACTCCGCAAGGTTCTTGATGATACCAAATTGGAATCAAGCTTTCTTAAGGCTGCTTGACTGTCGGAGAAGACTTTTATTGTCGTGTTGGTCTGAGTCCATTCGTCAGTAATCCACTGGCCACACAGTTCTATGGCTACGAGTTCGGCCAGAAATATAGTAGCCAATTGGCCCAGACTATGTTTAATCTCGACTTTTTCTTGGATAGTGGGTAACAACTCCAGATCCTCCAGATAGTAAAAGAAAGGTTTCAGATCAAAAATTATGTCATTAGTATCAAAAATGAGCGAAATTACATGCATAGACCAATCAGATTCGAATATATGAAGTGATACATCCTGTATATTATACACCAATCTTAATTAACAAAATATATCTCAAAGTATTATAAATTATTTTGTTTGTATACACACACCATCTTAGACATTAAAAGGTGGCTGCTTTTAATCTTTTATTCGGTACAACATCAATCAACTAAATAAGACTCGAATAAATGCACAGCATGATTTCGGCCTAGCTACTAATTATTTTCAAAGGCTATTTTGAAAAAAGAGCCGCAACAATGGGTAGACTTTTTATATTATGAGGTTTCTTAATTGGTAGCTGAAGATCACAATACATAATTGTTTTAAAAAAAGCAATAAGGGCTTCCTGTGCAAGAACTTAGTTTTTAATGTTTAATTTGAGCAATTACATTTTCTTTTTTTAATCACTTCTTGCTACTTCTTTGTTCATGAAAACAATAAAGTGTTTTTGGTCAGCACATTTGTCAATAGAGTCGTGGTTATCGTTACTTCGAGTCGAATCAGTAGTGAACTGTTAAGCAATTATGTTTAATAATCATAAGAGAGGTTAGGTTAGCACTTACTTTGGTTTGTAAAGTAATTTGATTATGTTCACCGAGTTTTTTGACATATTACATACGAAATTTTGCTGACAATTTCATTTGGTGAATTCGATGACCATCGAAAAAAACTCGATGAGAAACTTGAAAATGCAATATCCATGCTCAAGCTGCATGCTAGCCCTGGCCCAGACGTGTGTCTCCAGTCTTTCTAAGGAATTCTAAGGCCACTATAAGCTCCCTTATGGCGAAGATAATGAACGAATCCTTTAGTGTTGGGCGGTTACCGAAAACCTGGAAGAAGGCAACAGTTGTTCCGATCTACAAAAAGGAATACCATCCTGGAAACTACAGACTAATAAGCTCTACGTCGACGTCTACGAATTGACAGACTCATCATAAAGAATCACTCAGATTTGCTAAAAGACCAGCATGACTTCCTGCGTGGCCGCTCCGTTACCTCACACTTTTGGAAAACCTTGAGAGGTGGACAAGGTTCCAAGATGAGGGCTACCCAGAGGATGTAATCTACCGTAATTTCCAAAAAGCCTTCGACACGGTTCCATTTGAAAGGCTCCTTTAAAAACTGAATCACTTTGGTGTAAGGGGTAGACTGCTGCAGTGGATACGAAACTTTTTATTTTTTCGAACATATCAAGTGCGTGTTGATGGAACTTCTATAGATTACGGAGTTTTGAGTTGAGTACCACAGGGCATAGTTTTTAGACCGCTGATCTTCATTATATACAGCTTAAATATGTCAGAACATGCCATCTGCTCTAACAGAAAATTCCCAGATAATGCATGATCTTAGGCTTCTCGAAGACTGGAATGACAAGTTGCTTCTTTCTCAGTCAGTGAGAAGGTGGATCTGGGAGATACAATCAGCCATGATCTAAAGTGTTTTCTCCTTATTAGCAGAATTGTCAAAAGAGCTAACTCTGTAGTTTACCTAATGCGTCGCAGTTTAAAAGTAATGTCTCCAGAGAGTTTCCTCAAGGCATTTAAAACGTATATTAGACTTATACTCGAACATGCAGTTGTATCGAATCCATAATTTCAAAAAAATATAGAGCTCTTAGAAAAAGTGCAACGAAGAGCAACAAAAATTCCATCAATGCTAAGAAATCTTTCCTATGGACAACGCTTAGAGCTACTAGGGCTGCAAACTCTTTATGAAAGGCGAGCCATAGGAGATCTAATTGAGGCATGATAATTCATATGATGATGATTCATATGTGAGTGAGCCTTGCAGCCTTTTTACTGCGACCACCAGTGGGTCTATGGATGGATGCATACAATATCCTCCATGGCCACTACTCTTATAAGCTTTATGCCTTTCACCAAAATAACAATCCCTCTCTAATGGAACACTCTTTGTAGCTGAGGACAGAGAGAGTGGTTTAAATGTGGAACGCGTTGCGAGAGCAAACAGTGTCTGCTGTTAGTGTTGATAGTTTAAAAAACCTTTTGGACTAATAAGTGCATGGCAAAACAAAGCTTGCAAAAATTGCTTAAAAAGTTTATCGGTTCCAAGATAGAGGTTAAAGATATAATAACAATAATAAAAAAATTGAACATCGCTGTTTTTGATTTTTTTTAGAAAGAGTCCCTGTTATAGGTGTACTTGGGAGCAACATTTTTAACGGTATAGTAGTTTAAATTCTTAATTATTCAGCACTCAATATGATTTCAATTGGCTTACCAAGAATTAGCTGCCTAGTTGCATCAGACTTTTAAGGTCTGTTTGTACCAGACTGTTATTGCCTATTTGCACCCACAAACCTTTGTGTCTGGTTACATTATTTCTTGTCAGTATAATTAAAGATCGCTGTCCGATTTTTAATAGAGGAATTTAAGACTTGAGTTCTTTTATTATTGTACATATTCTTACCTAATTTAAAATAGTAAGTTCTCTCACTGTTTACATTTTTCTTGGGGACACGTGACCCGAAACTGAATTCTTTCTCTCGATGAATAGCCCCTACCGGTTATATTCTTTGGTAAAAGTATTGGTTGGATTTGACAATACTAGCGGTGGCGACACTAGTTTTCTCTTCTTTAAAATTTTTCTATAGTGAAAAGGTCAAACATTTTGACCATCCATTTTCGTCAATTAATATGGCTTAAACATTAAAGAAAGTTATAAAAAAATGCAGTGAATAAATTGCTGGTGTTTGCGCTAGTTGCGGAAAATTATTTTGTGGCGAGATGAGCCATCCTGAGTAGCTCTTGAGCAAAGGGTGAGTGATTTTCTTGTTAATTAATTATTTGTTTGTGTTAGATCGTTTATTATCACTCAGAGTGACCGCATAGTCGCCGTTAGAACCTGCCTTTAGTAGGCCTTCTCAACGACTAGTGTCTTGGATGCCTTCGCCTCTGATTTTTTTTTGCTACGATGGTATGCAGCCCGCTCTGTGACAACCTTGTGCTGCAGATGCCTTAACATGCCTTGCGGAGCCTTAACTTGCCTTGCAATCCTTGTGGCACCAGGGCAATGATAGTAAAAGCAGCATTCAGGTTGGATTGCTGCATTTTTGTTTTATTTCTATAAAGAAAATTTTATTTTTAGTATACAATTAATTAGATTGGATGGCTTTATTTTTTTTACTCAACATGATTTTTGATGTATATGTATTTTTATTAGTTTAAAAAAGGGAAATTCCAGAAAAAAGTATTAATATTATAAATTTTATATTGTTATTACACTCGCTACGTGGCCACCTATCGGGTAAAGCAAGAGTGACTAGAAATTTTGTTATAAACAATTTGTAATTGAAGGGTCCAGTGGAAAAACGACTTTTTTCCGAAATCGACATTTTGACGCCATGCGATAGCTTGTAACGTGAAGTAGTAACACACTAAACCTGAGATTCCACTAAAAGCTACGGCTAAAAATGGCCAGCACTGTGGAAAAACAATGAGACTCCCACTTTAAATTTCGTTTACTAAACTTTTTGAAAAATGGAATCTCATCGTTTTTTTACTGGACCCTTCAATTGTTATTAAGATAAATATTGTGGTTATAATACAAAGTTTGGAATTTATATAAGTGAATTTCTTTCAAGGTACTGACTAACCAAAAGGTTGGGGTTATCTCAAAACCACACTGGGTATATATTAATAAATAGACTTTCTTTTTTATCTTTATTTGAAACTCACTTCAACATTTTAATAGAAAATAAAAAGTGGCGTTCAAATTCCGAAAAAATTTCTTATCCACAACCCATGGCTTCCAGACGAAGAGTAGCCGCAGTATGCATAGTATTGCTGGTTTATCCTGGCAACAATAGAAACAACTAATGCTACCAATCATTTCCAGAACAACAACAAATCATTCGTTATTAACAGAAATCTGTTGTTTTGCTAGAAAATGGAACGACATACTCTTGCTAAAACAGAAAGAATTGCCAATGTTACTGCAACTTACAAACAGGAGGTAAGGCAATAAACCAAAGAATAGATACATTTACACTTGATTTCCATAGATGAAAGCTGATACCATTCAATAAACACAACAATTTAGTTTTAATATTATTTCCGAATGATTTAACTTTCTATGACATTAAATCCGTATTAAAGGTGCAACAAGATATCAATACAGTAAAATAACAAATTATTACATTATAAGACCTAAGTAGACCCAGCGTTATCAAAATGGACGGGCCACGATCTACAACTTTGTTGATGTCGCAGCGTGGACTGAATTTATTTTTGATGGTCACGTCACTCCACAGCTGATTGTCTTTAAAATATTAAAGTTGGAATAACGGTTCATGAATATTTAATTTTTTTTAAACATAAAGCCGGCTTGTGATTGTTTTTACTATATATTCTTGTAAAATAATTTTTTCAAATGTATAGTTATCCTTAATTTTTTAGAATCGCTTCATTAGCTCAAATAAAAATTAAATTTAAAGCAGAAACGAATGTGTTCCTTTCTGCGTGGAAAGTAATCGGGTCACCTACACCTATTGGTTTATCTTCGGCACTCTTTTAAAACTTAATATAGTTATAAACTTTTGTTTACACAAATCAAAAAAAAAATTGTAGTGTAGTTTGTTTTAAAAAGACTAACAATGGTATTTTTGGATGTTAAATGAATTTGATTGTAAAAAATCCTTAAAAAAATTAAAAAGTTTTCTAATACATACAAATGACAAACTCAAATCGATGTCAAATGTAGCAGTTCACGTGTGGTGCATGGTGGGAAATTTGAATTCAAAATAATTAATTTAAACCTTTTAATCGTCTTTCATTCTTAAACTAGTTACTCATACCAACAACATGGCAGTCTAAGAAGATCTAATGCTCCTCATCAATAAAGTCGCATTCTAACGGTGTACGCGATTCGGCGAACTTCGTTTGTGCTATATTACATGCCATGAGGATCTGAAGTTTGGTTCGGTTGGCACATATCTTGCCGGAATATTTACGCCAATCAAAGGATCTCAACTTTACTCAAGTGTTGTTTGTTTGTAGAAGTTTGTTAAGTTTCAGTGGCGGTTTATTTAAGTATTTCTACAGTCCGTTTCATAATTTTTGAGATAACCTTTGACAGTTATTATATCGTTATCGTAAAAATAAGATATGCCAACGAAAAAAAAGTTGTCCCAAAATTAATTAAATTAACTTTAATAAACTGAACCGACTGTGCCAAATACACAAATACAAACGTGTTGTAAACCAAAGCATATGATGGGCGTAGAAATGTTTTTAAAAAACCACAAACAAGGTTTGGCAAATCGTATACTTTTGGATTTCGGCTTCACGATGTCAGAAATTTATGTTCCCAGTGCACCATCTAAGGGTGTCAATCGAAAGCTCGTATTTATTGAATATCTTATAAACTTTTCTTTTCTTCATTTTTTACATATCTTTTGTAAGATTACAAACAAAGTTAATTTAAGATTTTCAGACATAAATATGATATACACAAGATATCTCTTAAATTAGGTTTTCTTTTTATTATGTGGTATATAAAAACAAAATGTATGACTAATAAAGCGCAAAAATAAAAACAAAATGTGTGAAACTGTAGAAGGGTTCAGTCTTTCAGATAATCTTGTCGTTTAATACCACGCGAACTGTAATGTGTTAAATTCGATTAAAAAGACATATTGGATTTCTGACAGACAGGACCTCCTACGAAGATATTGAGATACCACTTTTGATACTTGATGAACCTGCATTGCACCCCACACCGCTTGGTGCTTAATTTACAAAAATTATGTAGGTTTTACAGAATATGAAGTCAAATGGAATAACTAAAATTCAGTTTTTGATGATATGAATGGTTCTAAAAACGGCGTAGGTACATATAGAAAAAATAATGTAAAGAAAAAAAAACATTCCTTTTTGCAACTTAGTAAATAATATTGAAGTTGAGTAAAAAAATATTTTTGATTCGTATTAACTTAAAACTTAATTTTTCGGGTTGAGCTCATTTAAATTGGGGGGAGGGGGCATCCCCCTCGCTCCGCTCAAAAGTAATATTTTACAGTATTTGCAAACTTTTAACTTGGCCGAAAACAACTAAGTAATAGTTATTGAGGCTGACCAAAAGTCCTCTCTAACGATGTATAACATGCACTCCCTACATCAGTGGCGCACCTGTAATAGGCATTTAAATAAATGGGAGATGTGGAAAAAACAATATTCTGTTATTTTTTTTGATTTTTGTTGTCCTACATGTCTGGTTTTAATTTTTTTTCCACCGATGTATATCACTCCCCCCTCAAGGCAGTGGTAGATCTAGCATAGACGCACCAAAAATGGTCAAATTTGGTCAGTTTTAAGTTATTACTAACCAAAAATAATTTTTTGCTTACTCTTATTATTATTTACTGAGTTACAAAAATTAATGTTTAACATTTTTGTTTGATTTAGGGATTTCTACAAACACATTTATTTTTATTTCTAGGTGGCTATTACAAAAAAATATGTCTAGCTTAATAAGTATTTAATTGTATACAATGGGCTTTTAACAAAAAATATTTTTTTTAGAAAAAAAATTGTGCTAAGGATAAAACATATAAAAATAAATAAAAATATTTTAAAAATTTTCCCTTTTTTTCGTACGCTAATGAAATGTGCATTACTGCCGTCTGAGGGTACTTTGACACATCGTTGAAAAGGAAATTGTATCCGCTTGAAAAATGGTTTCAAGAAGATTTTTGGAAAAGTTGAGTGTTTTCGAGTTATATAGCTCTCAAAAAGCACGTTTAAGGGGGGATCCACCCCCTGCGAGGGTTGGGAGGTTATCCCCTTTCGTAAAAAGAACGAGTCTTATGTCTATCAATACCAAGTGTGTTGCTTCTATCATTAAACACAGTATATCGCTTGAATGGATGCATATGAGATTTTTATTTTATTTTATTGCAAAGTCTTTGGGCTTCAAAAAAACGCCCGTTGTACGGATTTGTCCTGTTTTTGTGTCTTCAAGTTGCGCGCGCGCCGTTTGCAAGCCGTTTGCTAAAAACCAGCTTCCTTTGGCTCCTTTTTGTGCGTTCGCAGATCCTTTGGGACGGCATCGGCAGTTTGTTGTCGAGTTTTCATTTCAATGCGGGTTTACTGTTTTTCCGTGGATCGTAGAAAGGTCGTTGAAAGAAATTCGGCGAGCGGAGCACATAATGCGCACAAGCGGTTTATATCTACGCACTTTTAGTGTTTAAAATTGGTTTTGTCTTTTGACCAGTTATTTTCACATCTGTTAACATTTTAATAATTACCGTTACTTAATACTCCATCGAATATAATTGTATATATAATATTTGTTTCAACCCAGATACTTCACATAGCTAACATCCTGAGATGAGTTTTTATTACCGAAGCCATTAATAGTATCGTTTTGTCGTTTTGTATTTTAATACCCACTATAAATGATACAAAACGTAACATAAGATTAAATTTCCTTGAAAACGAGGAGCGGACGCTAATTATTATTATAAAACCAAAACTGGCTTGTGTTACACAAATCCTAGGAGCATTCATATTTAAATTGGGGTTTTTATAAGGATTTAACACAAATTAGTCTTAAATAAAAAGTATTGATACATAATAATTGGTAGTTTAGTAAGGACATAGCAAACAGTACTGTTGTCCTAGCTATCTGTATGGGGCTTGCAAAATGTAAAGGAGGAGGCACTAAATACATTGTTTACCGGGATGCGTCAGATGAGCTGAATTTGAGATATGTTAAAGGCCAAAAATTGGAGGGTTATAGGATTCGTTTTCGAGCTATACATGTTTAAATGCGCTCTACTACCTACAGAGTGACTCAAAATAATTATAAAAAAAATACAGGAAAAATACCTGAAATGAAATGAAACTGAAAATGCATGGTCAAAACTAACTTCACTTGCTTTCATGTGAGTCGTTTAAACTATTCTAAAGCGATGTTTGCATAATAGATTATGTGATAAACTTACAGGGTAAAAAATTAATTCAAACCATGACATGTTTACTAATTGTCTACTGAATAGTGTGTTTACCAGGATGTGTCAAATGAAGTAAATTTATGATATGTTTGGGCCCAAACCGTCCTCATACTTGTCTCAAAAAAATTGGGTAGTCATCGGTTTCGTTTTTGAGCTGTAATTGTTTAAATGCGTGCCACTAAAATATAGAAAAATGTGACTTTTTGTAGTTTTTTTGCTATAAGTTATAAGTTTTCGTCACATATCTACAGAGTAGCTCAAAAGATAGCAAACAGTGCTGTTGTACAGGAATAATAACTGGGATTTGTTAAATATAAAGGGATACGATTATAAAGTAATATTTACATACATAATGGTTTATGTAATGAATTGAATTAATTTTGTTTTAAATACCCTGTAAATTTATCACCCAACCCCATTATGCAAAGATCACTTTAGAATAGTTAAAACGACTCACATGAAAACAAAGTGAAGTTAATTTTGACCATGCATTTTCAGTTTCCTTTCTTCATATTTAATAAATCTCCGGTATTTTTCCTGTATTTATTATAGTAATTTTGAACCACTCTATAGGTATGTGAAGCAAAATATATTTCAAAAATTGATAAAATTCTTAAAAGGACTCTTTTTGCCATATAATAAAGCTAAGATCGGTTTTCTATTTTTATTTGACGATAAGTTATAGCAAAAAAACTACAAAAAGGTACATTTTTCCATATTTCAGTGGTGCGCACCTCAATTTAAAAAAAAATATATCAGGTAGGTTGGCCTTCAACATATCTCAAATTCAGCTCATCTGACGCATCACGGTAAACAATGTATTTAGTGCCTTCTCCTTTACAATGTTCGGCCAAATATGTCTTATGGAACCGAGTAGGGAAATTAATATCTTAAAAATAAAATTAAAAAAAAATAAAACTAAGTGGATCTATGAAGGATCGTACCTTTGTTATCGTTGCCTTTCTAGCTCAATTTTATTTAACGTATGGAAAAAACCTGTGATCTACTACAACGGAATATTAAAAATTAAACCCTAAAACTAGCCAATTATAACGTGACCTATTGCTTTTCTAACAGTTATAAATAAATAAGCTAATATTATAATTAAATATAATAATTAAATAAGTGCGTTTGAGGTGTTTTATGTCTGTTTAAATAATAAATTGGTAAAAAAAAAATTTAAGTCACAAGCTTTTATAAAATGTACTATAAATAAATAATTTTCTAACATTCTAATATTATAATAATAATAAAAGCGATGGCCGACTGATGGACATTTTTTCGTTATTGTTGTATTGTCATCGGACCACTATATGTATACCAAATTTCATCCAAATCGGATAATGGGAAGTGTGTCAAAAACGCATTTTTCTATAGATGGGGGTGGTAGGATTTTTTTTTCAATGTTGTATTGTCATCGGACCACTATATGTATACCAAATTTCATTCAAATCGGATAAAGGGAAGGGTGTCAAAAACGCATTTTCTATGGAAGGGGGTGGGAGGATATTTTTTGAATGTTGTATTATCATCGGACCACTATGTGAATACCAAATTTCATCCAAATCGGATAATGGGAAGTGTGTCAGAAACTCATTTTTCTATGAAAGGAGGTGGGGGTAGGGGTGGGAGGATATTTTTTTATTAATATTGTATTGTCATCGGATCACTATATCTATACCAAATTTCATCCAAATCGGATAACGGGATGTGTGTCAAAAACAAATTTTTCTATGGAAGGGGGTGGGGGTAAGGGTGGGAGGATATTTTTTTCTTATTGTTGTATTATCGTCGGACCACTATGTGCATGCCAAATTTTATCCAAATCGGATAACGGGAAGTGTGTCAAAAACATATTTTTCTATAGAAGGGGAATGGGGTAGGGGTGGGAGGACATTTCATATCTTAATATTGTACTGTCATGGGACCACTATGTGTGTACCGAATTTCATCCAAATCGGATAATGGGAAGTGTGTCAAAAACGCTTCACAAGATTTGATAGATAGTTAGTTAGATAGTTAGTTAGATAGTTAGTTAGATAGTTAGTTAGATAGTTAGTTAGATAGTTAGTTAGATAGTTAGTTAGATAGTTAGATAGTTAGTTAGATAGTTAGTTAGATAGTTAGTTAGATAGTTAGTTAGATAGTTAGTTAGATAGTTAGTTAGATAGTTAGTTAGATAGTTAGTTAGATAGTTAGTTAGATAGTTAGTTAGATAGTTAGTTAGATAGTTAGTTAGATAGTTAGTTAGATAGTTAGTTAGATAGTTAGTTAGATAGTTAGTTAGATAGTTAGATAGTTAGACAGAACATCTGAAGCTAAATAAAAGCTTGTAAAAATACGTACGATAAAAAACTGACTTTACACATATGCCCATGTTTACTAGTTCGGGGCCTAAGAGGGGAATTTTGGGGTTTGTCTGCATTTTTGCGTACCGTAATGAAATTTGGCACAAAGGTAGTAGACACCTAGAGATGCCATTTTAGAAGTGGTGCTCCGATGGAACCCAGTGCAGGGCCCAGATACAGGGGCGTACTTGAGGTGGGACAGAAAAAATTTATAAATTAAATATGAAACTCATTTCGCGTACAGTTTTTTGTTTGTTTTACGTTATAGCTTGTAAATCCAAAAAATGTACAAAAAATAAAGTTGAGAAAACGGTGTTTTTGAGAGGGGGGGGGGGGCAAAAGGAAGGAGGACTGATATTGTTAAAATCTTATTTCATCTAAAGTGGTCGTGTGGGGTATCGATTTTTAAGTAATTTCGTATTCTAAATGAAAATAGATATAAATTAAGTCGATACGTCAAACTGTTCAGATGATATGTCAAAAACTGACACCTTAAATGTACCTGTTCTAAGACCTACGCCAGAGAATATTAAAAACACCTAATCAAGCCTAACCTAATAAAATCTGATAAATTAAGTAAAAGTGGAGTTTCTAATATTTTTGAATTTTAATATACAGGACAGGGTATTCAAAGTTAAGTCGGCACTATTATTTACTTCGTTAATATTAGAGCTACAGGGTCGGTTAAATAGACAAAGTTTTGGTATTTTTTCCTCTGATTACGACGGTGATGAACGAAAAGAAAATTAAATGACGAGTAGGTGAGTTATGATAAAAAAAACACATTTTTTAAATGGGACACCCGGTATACAGTTAATAGTCTATGAACAAATCAAGTTTCGTGTGCAAGTCGTGCCAACTTTCTGCCGATAAGCTAACTTTGTTAAGGGCATCCCATATATCAGGTTTTGACTTGTTGTCATTCTGGTAAATGCGTTTTTTGAAAGATATGGTGGATTCAAAATGGCGGAAAGGCGTATCTTTAAAAAAATTGTAACTTTTTTATTTCGTATCCGCTTTTCATAGAACAAAGTTTAAAATACTTGCTTTGCAATGTGTTTAAAAATGTATTGGTCAGAAAATATGTATTTTTTTGTATTTGTCAAAAAAATAGAAAAATTAAAAAAAAAAGGTAATTTTTTTTTATTTTATTTATAAAACGATTGGTGCTAGAAAAAAAAAGTTTATATAAAAAAGATAGCTATTTTGATTCTTTATTCAAATCTGGTTTAAACGTTCCAATGCGTCAATTAGTTTTTAAGTTATTTCCAAATAACTGGAAAAAATAGGGGTCGTTGGGGTATATATAAGAATTATGCTTTTTATGAAAACCATAAGAACTTTTTGAAAGTAACTTAAATTTGTTTAACATACCTAGCAGATCAGATTTTGACTTATTGTCATTGTGATAATCGCGCTTTTTTTTAAAATATGGCAAATTCAATATGGCGGAAAAGCATATTTTATCCGATTTTAATACATGAAATACTTGAAATGTATTAAAAAAAATACTTTTTAAAAAATGTATTTTTTTTAATATTCGAAAAAAAATCTGTTCAAGTGGCAAAATTTTATTTATTTTATTTTTTAATTGACCCCCATATACGGACGTCGCTGAAGGGTTTGTCATTAATTAAACATCACTGACTTACACATTGTTAAAAAGAGAATTTTAATTCCTACAATAAAACTTAGTTTCTGAGAAAATTGGAAAAAAATTGTAACATAATTAATTTGTTTGGTGATTTGTAAAAATTGATTTAAGTTGCACAGGCCTGTGAAGTTTTAATCTAAAGATAAATCTTACATTCTTATACACGTTTAAAAGTAAATTTTATTGTCTACAATCTAACGTAGGTCACAATTTTTGATAGAGAGCTTGGAGCTTCTTAAGATAATCGGGTAAAACCTATGTGGTTTCTTTTTTTTTTCTTAATAAACGGACGCCGCTGGAGAGTTTGTCATTAGCCTGGCTCTACTGACTAATACATTGTTAAAAAGGAAATTTTATTTTCTACAATAAACGGCGAATTTTTTTTTTTTTAAAAGCTTAATTTTGGAGAAAATTGGATAAGACTTAGTGATAAATTGATAAATTTAGTGATTTTTCAAAATTGATTTTATTTACGGACGCCCCTAAGTTGTTATAGATAAAACTACCATTGCCTTGTTATACATCATTTAAAAGGCAATTTTATTGTCTATAAAAAAGTGTGTTTTATATTTTTTGATATAGAGCTCGGTTTTTAAGAAAATCGGGTAAAACCTGTAATAAACATGTTCCTTTTTTAAATTTATTTACACTACCTCAATAAACGGACGCCGCTGGAGAGTTTGTCATTAGTCGTACCCCACTGACTTATACATTGTTGAAAAGAAAATTTTATGGTCTACAATAAAGATTAGTATATATATATAGCTTAGTTTTTAAGAAAATTTGAAGAAAAATAACAGATATAATTTTATTTTTAAATTAGATTTTACACATTTTTGATCCATTTCTATGTCTTTAGGGCATCAACTTTTACATATATAAATTTCTAGAAATTCGAACACGGCTATATATGGAGGGGGGATAAAAAAAATTGAACCAAAAACTTTCCCGGCAACATACAAATCGTTAGTCTGTGACCTATTCTCAGCTAGGATCCATTGTCAAATTGCGGTCCTCATATTGCATACTCAACCACCTCTAGCACCTGCACTATATTGTAAAAACTTTCGTCGATTGATATTTACTTTCAAAAATAACAATAACAACGTTGTTTGATAATGTCCATCAAACAAGGATAACAATAATAATAGAAATCACCTGTTTTACTAGACGCCTCAGCTGCGTAAAGCCGTGCGTCGCCTTATAGGCGTCCGCGTACGGTAATACACTCACAGGTAGTCGTTTTGGTGACAACAAATTGTTTCTTTATTGAAATAAATATGAAATATACATCTATATAAAACTTGTATACACCGAATTAAAGAAAAATATTCATTCTAAAACTTTTATTTAAACTTTTTTTTTAAATTTTGCTTTGGTGTTATTTGAAATGTAGGTTAAACTTTACTAGCTATACAAAAAAAAGAAAAAATACAGTTATTTTATTTTTTCAAAAAAACAAAGCAAAATTTTGAAAAATATAATAGAAAGTTTTTTTATTGCGGGTGCTTACTGATTTATTTGCCATTTTTCGCAACCCTCTACGACTATTTTAAGAAATATAACGCAAAAGCACCACATTCCGTCCACTGATAACACATATAAGAAAATCTGACAAAAAGATACAGAAGAAAATATATGTCGCGCCTTCAAAAAGTTTTAATTTACAAAAAACTAATTAAATTAACGTATTTTTTTTAATTTTGAAAAAATAGGCCCATTTGGTAAGAAAAAAAATATATAAAATACTCACATCTAGAAAAACCTCAAATCCCCTTAAGCCCTATTAATGATTTCTCTAATTCCGCCCGTCAGGGCCCCCTATTCCATCCTATGGGTTTAACACTTGTTGGTTTGGATACAAATACTGTTTTCCGTTCTTTTTAGATCAGCATCAAATTTTAACTTTCTCATTTAATTGTTAATAACATAACCTTTGTTTTATTATTATATTAGTTTATTGAATTATTAAGAAAAAAAATTTAATACTGAACATTAATAAAAACTTAAAGCTATGAACATTTAGAAAAACATTAACAAAACTTAAATTTGCATATAAAAACCTTTTTTGGAAATATCATCCATTTCTGAAACACTGTAGATTCCTCTGTTGGATATTTGTGTAGGTGCAGGTATTTTTAAAATAACATCGTCACATGCATATACCAAGACATTATCGTTTTAAAGCCATTTCCAAAACTTTCCACTCACTCTCATAGATTTTATGCGGACACCATCTATATCTTGTTCAAGTACTATTCCTATTCTAAAATTCACTTTTTGTATTTATCGCGCATTAACTTTTTTGAAAGCTCAAATAGACTAAATTAGTACATGTCGCCATAATTGTTTTAATTAAACTAATACAACGAAATGTTTTAGAGTTTCGTACAGGTGCATAGCCGGAGCGGGGATGTCGGATCCGAAATTCTAACGTTTCGAAGAAGTAACGTTAGGTGTGTAGTAAATATCGTGTATTAAGTGCGTTGACCGGAATTGGGAGGGTGGACGGATTCGGGTGCATTTACGTTACATCGTTTTAAAAAGTATCGTGCAAAAAAAAAGTGCTGGGGGCCATATCTTTAAAAAAACGCATTTACCAGAATGACAACAAGTCAAAACCTGATCTATGGAGTGCCCTTAACAAACTTGGCTTATCGGCAAAAAGTTGGCACGACTTGCGCACAAAACCCCCTATTAGGTCAATTTGTCTATAGACTATAAGCCAATAGAAAACATTTGGCTTTAAACAAAAGTTATCTTATGACTTTTTCTCTTAAAGTCAAAAATAACGAAGTTATTAACAACTTTCCTAATTATAGGGGATATCGAAAGCTGTCTTTGTTTCGAATATCGTTAATATTTTTTGAATTTTTGCCTTTGTTTAAAATTAAATTTTTTATCGACTGAAGGTACTATGTAACGGGTGTTAAAGCCAATTTTTTTTTTAATTTTACTTTTTACTGTAACTTATGTACGCGTTTTTCGACTTTTTTTTTATTTCCAAAATTTTATGTCTTAGTGCAATTAATTTTTTTTTTATGTCTAAGTGCTCTTAAATGGTGCCAAAGAAAAAAATTATAAATTTTACGTATTTAAATTGTTTTATATTTTGACGAAAGAAACACCCTGTATTTTCTTACCATTACAAAACTAAGTAACATAGTGCCCACCACATTAAAAAAACGTGCCTCTAGTTATAACAAGTAGTAAAATTAAGAATGTATCTTAAACCACATCTTATAACATATTACCAAATTACACAAACTTAAATTTTTGTGTTATAGCCTGTGGTAAGTCGACAAATTGTGCCAATTTTTATTGCAAAGTTCCTATTAACCCAGTAGCTACAGTAGATAATGTCAAAAAACAGTAAAAATCACAGCAAAGTAGTTGTAGCCCAGTATCAAGGTCTATAGAGGATAGGTTACCTGGTAACTTTCTGACCAATCAGAGCCAGTTGTTGAAGCGGGAAATAACGTCACCCGGAGTGTCCATTTAAACAAAAAGTATTTATAATATTGTAGGAAATCTTCAAGTTTCTTGTGTTCCTTTATTGATTTAAATGTAAATGTCTTGTTATTTTTCTTAAAGTGTCTCTAATAACAATATTCATAAGATACATTAACTAATTCAAATAAAAAACGTACCTGATACCAAATATCCCAAAGGAAAAATGTCTTGGGAAGCTTTTAGCCCGTTGAAATAACTACAAGTAGAAAGTATGAGTAAACAAGAACAAGTATTTACGGTTTTTAAATAAATATAGCCCGAAAAAAATACCACAAATGTAAAAAATAAACCATCGAAGAATAAAAATACTTAAAAACACATGTAGACAATGGACTCTAATCAAATAGTGGCACTCCAAATGACGCGCTGTCACTTCTCACGCCGCTTCGACCATGGAGTTACCAGGCAACCTATCCTCTACAGCCCTTGGTCCAGTATATACGTTCAGAAAATAGTAATGATGTAGCGCTTAATATAAACATAGAGTCCGATAAATGGTTTATAAAGGAGAATATAGTGATTTTAATGACATGTTTATTTGACATAACTAGAGTATTTTAAATTTTTAGCACTAAAATAAAAAATTGCGAAAAAACTTTATTGTGTAGTTACCTTTTAACACTCTGTACAAACATTTTTATTTAAGAAAATAAAAGCTGTACTAGTGTTGTTGTAATGTGCTGACTTTGAGTTTTCTATAGTGATTTGTAACGTCGTCGTAAAAAAATACTATTTAAAATGATCATAAAAATTTTTAAAATTTACCCTGTATTTTTAACAGTTCAACCTATTTTTTTTTCTTTCTATCAAATATACATAAAAGCTAAGTATCTTTTATTCGGTATAAATTTTTTTACAATATCGTCTAACAAATCCACATACTTTTTCATCTTTTTAGATTTTTTAAATTTAGAATTAGTAAATAAAACCACCCTGTACTCCGACCGTGTATATGTCACACCCGTCCAGCAATTTTTGTTTTAAAGTGAAATAAATTGATTATACCGTATCCTGCATAACTAAGCTCCTGTAATTTTTTTTTCTACTCAACACCCACACCATAAATTTCTCAAAAAAAAAAATATATTTTTTATTTCTTGAAAGAAAATAAATCAATATACTTTTTTTATTGCTTAAAATAAAAGTGTATATGTCCTTATAATTGGTGCCAAGTTTCATTGCTCTAGCTTTACATTTGAATTTTATACAGAATTTTATTTAGATAGATGCAATTAAAAATAAACCACCCTGTATCTTTGCTCTGCACTTAATTCGGGATGAGCACCACTTCGTAAAATAATACTATAGTGTTGTACTATATTCGTGCCAAGTATCATTACGGTACACAAAAATGCAGACAAAAGTGGCTGAGGCTCCGGACTTTACAGATCTTAACAATTTTAAATGATTCATATTTCTAAGAGATATCATTCTAAAATCCTGTGTTGGGATATCAAAAACTATGGAACATGATTGAAGATCAAAGTATTTTTTAGGATTCTTTACGGCCGGCGTAAAGGCTATGTGCCTACATTAGACACTTATTGGAATAAAACCTGACCTTATTTAAATATCGACCATATGGTGACAGATTTGCATATAAAAACAGCTGCTCTGCTTCAAAATTCGGCCTTTGTGTATTTAAAAACCGGATTTATTAGTGTCGGGATTTATTAAATGAAAGTTAGCGTCTTTATTATTAAATTTGGTTTTGGAATGTCAATTTCGAGAGGTCAGCTGTTAGTTTTCTGTGTAAATGTGTCAAAATAAAGTCGACTCTAAAATAAAGTCAGGTTTTATTCCAATAAGTCCCTATTGATGAAAAAAGCATTTATTTCTGAACCAAGAAAATGTACAATTTCATGGAGGCTCCTCCTCTACTACTAAATTATAATCCTAAAAACTATATTTATTACAATATTCGAAAATCGCAGTTTCACTATATTTATTCTTCATAAAAACCCTTTTTTACCGGAAAGGAAAACGTAATCACAGTGTCTACAATAAACATTTTTAAAGAAGTAAATATATAAAAAAATTATTATATGTTAAACAGATGTTTCTTTAACAGACATTTAAATTTTTTTGAATCATTGTTCTTTATATAAGCTGGTAGATTGTTATATATTTTTACCCCTTTATATAAAATTGAGGACAAAAAAAGTTTTGTGTGTACCTGTGGAAGTGTTAGGTGGTTGGCGGTTCTAGTGAGGTAGTTGTGTACTTCAGATCTATTCGAGAAGCTGATGTTAGAGTGTTTTGTACCATGCTTCACATTGTGAATAAAAGTAGATGCCTGAAGTAGATAAATGTGGCTCAATCACATGATATTATAGTTTATATAAAGATATTTGGTTGGATATCTATGGTGTAGAGAGTAAATGTTTTTCAGTGCCCTATTTTGTAGTGTTTTGATTGGTTTGATATATTTTTCACATGCAGAGAACCACACTAACAGTAAATATTGAATGTGAGAATGTACAAGACTATAATATACAGATCTTAAAAATTGTGTGGGTAAAGTGTAGCTGAGTCTTTTTAATATACCTATTGGAGCTCGTATTTTCTTTTTCAAATTGTCAAGATGACCAGACCAAGAAAGTGTTTCGTCCATTATTATACCTAGATATTTAATATGCTTTGCATATTTTAGTGTCTGATTTCCGGTGACTAAGTTTGGTCCCTGCTCAGGTGTTCTACTCGAGATGAAGATGTAATGTGATTTCTCTACATTTAAAGTAAGCTTATGGGATTTTAACCAGTTTAATACTATTTCTAGATCTCTTTCTATGTTATTTATTAAACTTAAATGAGACATGTCGAAGTACACTAAGAGTGTATCATCTGCATATATCTTTAATGAACCTTTCAATTTTAGACTGGATAGTGAGTTGACATAAATTAGAAAAAGTGTGGAAGCTAATATTGATCCTTGAGGTACACCCCACGTTATTTTTCTTTTGCTACTTAATTTATCATTTATGCAGACGCACTGTTCTCGCTCAAACAGATCTTGTGGTTTACTGTGTCAAATGCCTTCCGCAGGTCCAGCGCCACAACAGCGCATTTTAGTTTTTTATCTATTTTACTTTGTATATCAGTAACTGTATCTATAATTGCACTGCATGTGTCACTGGAGCCACGGAAACCATACTGACCGTTATAAAAAAAGTCTTCACTATTTAAAAATTTTACTAGCCTCAAATTAGCAGCTTTCTCTATTATTTTAGAAAAACAGCAGAGAACGGATACTGGTCTATAATTGTTAACTAATTCACTATCTCCATCCTTGTGTATAGGTGTAATTTTTGCCACTTTGCATGCGTTTGGAAACACTCCTTGTCGTAGGCACTGGTTTATCAGTTTACACAATACCTTTGAAACTTCATCTTTGCATGCCTTTACAGACTTTGTCTCTATTTCATCCACACCTGTTGCCTTTCTGATGTCAAGCTGACTAATATAGTTTTTGATCTCATCTATAGAGACTGGGACGAAAAACATGTTCTTTGCCGATTTTTTTTCGAGACTCACATCAAAACCTGTGTAAGGAATTTCTTTTGCAAGGTTTTCCCCTATTTCAGTAAAAAACTTATTACAGTAGTCGCCTATTTTTACCTGATCATCACAGGTATCACCATTAATTTTCATTGTCTTTATTGTGTTTTGCTCATTGTTTGTTTTGTTAGTGACTATTGAGTCGATAAGCTTCCATACTTTCCTAGGGTTTCCTTGAACTTTTGCGAATTCTCCATTATAATAGGCTGTTTTTGTTTCTTTAATTTCGCGTTTTAAAGTTTGTTTTGCTTCTTGATATTGCTGAATCATGTTTAGATTGTTAGACAGTCTTTGAACTTTCCTATAATAATATTCTTTACGACTGATAAGTGTTAGGAGTCTAGCTTTATTACTAGAGAACCATCTTTGTTTTTCGATTCGTAGTTTTACATTCTTAATTTTGGTTTCTGTATTTCTCGCAAAACACCTCACCAAATTCTCATAGTTCCAGTCCACACTATTTGCTTCGCTATAGTTCATTTCAGCTTGTTGCAGATCTTCTTTAACCTTTAGATAGTCTACTTTTTTTATCTTGATAGTTTTACTATTTAATTTTTTGTGGTTAGTGCTCTGAGTAAACAATTGAATGGAGTGATCACTAATATCTGTTTCTATTATCGAGAGATTGCTCCTGTTGCTAAAATTATTTATCAGAACATGATCAATAACCGTTTGTGAACTGGGTCTGGTGGGTATTCTGTCATTGAGAAAACAGAAACCGTTTGACATACATAAGTCAATGTAGCTATGTACAGTTACGTTTTCAGCAAGTAAATTAATATTAAAATCGCCCAGTAGAAGTGAGTCTTGACTAGCATCGGACATATGGCCCTGTAGTATCTCCATGACTATATCTGTGTCAACTCTTTTCCTGCTAGGGTTGTAAATCGCGGATATTTGTTTGTTATACTGCTTCAGGTATATCGAGACATATGTGGTGTTTACCCTACAAGCTTTTAATATAATTTTATAATCTATACCTTTTTTAACAAAAATGGCTATT
This sequence comes from Aspidapion aeneum, assembly GCA_963576565.1. NCBI lineage: Eukaryota > Metazoa > Arthropoda > Insecta > Coleoptera > Brentidae > Aspidapion > Aspidapion aeneum. The sequence continues at coordinate 110,184,516 of OY755040.1, forward strand.
CCGCCCCCACGTTTCTCTCTGGTGGCATATATTGCCGAATAAGAAGGCAAGTTATACTAGGATTGATCCTGTTCTTTGACCCAAGTTTCTGATACAACCAAAACATAAATTGTCTTTAGAAGTTCGAGTAGTAGCTCTAACCTATTTATCTTGTTTTTATCGACTTCGCATTTATGTATAATACACTTAGACTATTACAGCTAGTGCGTTCAGAGGACAGGTACTGATCTAGACTTTTATATAAATGTACAGTCATCTTTAGATAATTTTTATTAAAAAACTGATATAAAATTGTGATGAGAATTAACCTCCACGAACTCTAGGTTGCATCAGAGTATCCAGATGGGCAATATCTTTAATACGCACTTTTTCCTATTGTGACCAGATTGCGACGGAAGCAGTAATTTGTGGTTCTCATGGATTAAGTAGGGACAATAAGGCCAGGCAGTAATAGTAGCGGGCACTGTTCTGACAGTTTTCCATTAAAAACCGACAGTTGATTTTTCAAAGTTGACATTCCAAAGTCGAATTTATAAATCCAGTCGTTTATTTATGGCGGCACTAATAATTCCGGCTCTTATAATACACAAAGGCCTAATTTTGAAAGAAGACAGCTGTTCTTATAATAAAAACTGTCAGAATAGTCCCGGCACAATTAGTGCCTGGCTTTATTGCAATAAGTCCCTAATAAGTGTAAAATATTGTGTCCTTACTGGATTCCGTATCAGATAGCTACTTTAAATTTTGGATTTAACACCGGCAGCCAATCGATGCGGAAAACGAAGACTGACAGTAAGCTTAGTCACGACATTTTAGGTTAGAAGGCACGGTCGTGGGGGCTTGCATAAAATCTTCATATTAAACCGGACAAGGTGACAAAATCACGTACTTTCCTACTTGGACTAAATAATACCAGAGTGTGCCGTAAACGGTTTCTCAAAGGGCAAATCAAGGAAATTACATGCATGTCTCTAATTCATCGACGCAGGATTTTCATGCATACCAACGGTGGAATTTTCGAAGATTTGCTTATTTAATTCAATGCTTTGTTTTCGGTATTTGGTTTTATTTTCAATTAAATAATAAATGCAAACTTTTGTTTCAGAAATAGCAGATAGATTTTAAGAAGTTGTATCATTTCTTAGCCAGAGAAAAATTAAAAAATATTTGCCTTAAAGATTTGCATATAAATCAAATAAATGGAAGAGTTTTGAAAGGTAGTTACGTATGTATGACAACAAACACAACTACGGCATTTGTTTCACACCCAACTAAGTGAAAAACTATTTTTTAAATAAATTCACATTCCATCATTCAAAGAAGAAGGCTTATTATACATGATTAAAAATCTCCTTTTATACTCTATTTACTGAAGTATAAATCCAATATGGCGGTCATAAGAAATAACAAAGTTGGCTATGGTTTCAAGAAAACTAGAAGGCCTAGAAAAAAATTGTTAACGTCATTCAATTGGCTAGTAGTTGCTTATACAAAACTAATAAATTGGCGGCGATATTTCAAATGTTTTTAAAAAACACAATTTTTTGTTTTTGCTCGATATTTTAAAAACCCCTGTAGATATTTTTAATCTTGATACGGCTTAAAATAGCGCAACTTTTTTCTTATTTAAACAAACTCGTATCTCTTACCGTTTCCGAAATCTCCATGTAGTCTGTAGTCTAATTTTTGGACCCCAACGATATTCCTCTATTTAAAACGCACCTGTAAACATTATTTTATGGGATATTAAAATGTCCATATATATTAGCATACGGCTCTTCACTAAATGGGTGTGAAAAACAAATTTATAAGAAGTGGGGTTTTGGTTTTTGAGCAATTTGGCAAATTCAACAAAGATTTTACACAAACGAAGAGTCCTGAGTCAGTTCATTATCATAAAAGATAATGTGATTTCAGTCGGTCTCGTATTCGGCACCTTGAAGTCTCGAAGCTGTTAGATAGTTTTTAGTCGTGCCCAAAACGGCCGACGACTAACGCTATTTGAGACTTGGCATTTGAACGTCATATGTAGTTAACGGCTTCCGTGGAACGCCACGAACTGACGGACGGTCAACATAAGAATGTTGACGTACGTAGAAAGTTTTTAGCTAGCTGCTATTAGTTTCTGCGCCATTTCGCTTCGGCTGGCGCTAGTTGTATAGTGCACTGACCGCAGTGTTAATGATCCAATCTGTACTTTTTTATAGAGTTTATAAATGTATAGGTACTTCTAAACAAGGTACCTAATCTTTTTAAAATAGATATGGTAGGTAGGTTTAGAAGTAAAATATTTAATAATGAAATTAAAATCCGTAGGCTACAGACGGAACCCGTTCAGTTTACCTAGGAGAAGATAAAAAACACTCTTGCATTTTGTCTGAGATATCGGAAAAAGACATAAGATGGTTTTAAGATGATTTGAAAATTATTACCTTTTTTTTCTGTTGCTCAAAAAAATTTGTTTGAAAGAAAATTGGAACATTGTCCCCAAAATTGCATGCTTGGTTTAGTCAGTTTAAAGCTCAAAGATTTCTTCGCCCGCGTATTTTGTTATTTAAGCGTCCGAAGAAAGCTGTGTGCGAGAATTCAGCCTGTTAGTTATCATTTAAAAAATAGACCAGTGTACTATGGACCATTTGCATTTCTAAAACTTTACATGGGTCACTTTAGTCAAATTTGATGGCAATTTCATTAATCAAATCAATATGCAACATAAATTAATATATTTCTTATTGCCTCATCACGGTGTTTCTTATTACCGCACGATAGACCAAACTAGAGTCCCTGTATGTGACAGATATTGGCCAATATCTGTCACATACAGGGACTCTAGTGCAAACCAAGGAGTAATAAGGAATATTTTCTTTCTGAACTACTTGTTTATGACAAGCAAAATTTAAAAACAACTCATAAACTTATATTTGACAACAAACTTTGTAAATATTAAAACTGCTCCTTCTCTCTCTGTCTCGATTTCAATGATCTTGTGCACCAAACGACAAATGACCGAACTGTCGACGTCGACAAAAACTGATACCAAACTATTTCGAATTGTCAAGTTATCGTTGTCAACTAATATTCTTTATTTTGCACCAGGGCTATCAAAATGGACGGGCCACGATCCTCCACTTTGTTGACGTCACATCCGGGGCTTATTTTTTTTTGATGGTCACGTTACGACACAGCTGATTGTCTTTAAAATTTTGAAGTTGGAATGACGGTTCATGGATATTTGATTTTTTGTTAAATAAAGCCGTTTTTGAGATTGTTTTTACTTTATTCTGGCAGAACAATTTTTTTTAAATGTATAGTAAGCCCTAATTTTTCATAGCCGCTTCATTAGCTCACACAAAAATTAAGTTTAAAGCAGAAGCGAATGTGACAATCACATATGACAAAGTCAAATACATGTCAAATATAACAGTTGGCATGTGGTACATGGCGGGTAATTTCAATTCAAAATAAGGAATGCTAAATCTTGAAGATTTTAACCTTTTAATCATGTTGCTTCCTTACAAACCTTTGGTGGAATATCGGGATGGTGTCTGAGAATATTTCACTGAAATTTTGCGGAAATCTGTAGTGCCATTTTGAAAATATCATAAAAAAACGTCTGACCTCCCATAAGACCCAATGTAAAATTCAGCCCCGGGAGAACAGCTGATTTTTTCAGGGTCGTGGCCTCTATTTTTGTGTTGGCCTTGTTTGCACTGGGTTAAATTTAGAATCACGTGATTGGCTTGGGTATGCCATGGGTATGCCTAAGTGACACGAAAAGAAGACGACATTAAAAGAAGGACTGACTGAGCGGTCCGAAAAGAATTGACTTTTTTAAATTAATAGAGAAGATTTATTACAAGCGCAAAAGTTTTATTATTATTTCCTCTGAATCTGACGAACTCTTAATTATAAATAGGTGATAATATGTTGGTTATTTTTTGTCCCTGAGATATGAGTCTGACGAAATCGATTCATGTTTTATAAAAAAACCTATTATAAATTAAGAAAGCCTTGGTTTCATTGTTTACATCGCTAATTATTGTCAGTCCGGGTGCCTTTGAAGGTTTTTTACCCCCCAAAAGCGTCAACGCTCTCAGCGGCCGAGACTTTAATCGAATGATACCGAGTGAATTTAAAAAAAGGTTCTAAATTTGGAATCCTTCTAAATAGTAGAGGATCTCTATTAAAATATTTTTTTTATAAAACGCTAAAATTAAAATATTTTTGTTAAATAATATATTTTTATTATAATATTATTAAGTACGGTGCGCTGCGTATGACTCGAGGTAATTTTAAAAAGCAAATGCCGACAAGCATTTTAATTTCAAGTAATTTTTCCATACGTCAAAACTTTCCCTGTGCACTTTTTTCTTCGCGTGCTTTTTAGTATGGGCCTTTCTACGTGTGCTCTGTTTTCTGTGTAGCGTTTTCTCCTGTGCAAAAATTTCCTTTTCGCTTTTTTTCCGGTGCGTTTATTTACGGCCACCGTGTCACCATTACCCCCACCAGATATTTGTTCCCGAACTGCCGTTGGCCGCTCATATCTGTGGGCACGGGAGTGCCTCACCAAGTTGTATTTTGACCTACCCTAAAAACTTTGCACAGTTGTAGATCTTTGTAGAGTTAATAACCTCTTCAAGTGTCATGGACTTCCAGAAAGTTGTAAAGTAGTTATGAAATTTAAGAAAACATCGAAATTGCCATTCACTAGCTGCGTTCGGTATTTACGTCGGACTAATCTGATTGATCCAAATCGTTCGTTAATTCCATCTAGATCTAGGGGAGGTTGATCTGAATCGTTCGGTAATTCTGCTCAGACTAGTCGGACGTAAATCTGGTTGCTCCGTACATTTTGATCGACGAAACAGATTAATCTGAGATTGTGACGTATGTTGTGTATTTGTTTTGTTTACAAAAATAATTTTTTTATGTAAAAATATTGAAATCAAATTATTTGATGATCAAGACAACAAATTATATAAATTTTCGACATCACAGGAAAATTTTGTCAAAATTATAGCTGGGCGTGAGTTGTAATATGTACATAATATTTTTGCTTATATTTAAGGTTATAACCATTTATAAAAATTTGATCTGGATCGTTCGTTAATTCCAATTTGCTCAGACTAATCTGTACTCACGTCACCAAAAATCCGTCTCGTCTGAGATGCAAATACCGAACGCTGCTACTTACTCACTCATGCATAGATCATCAAAATTCAACTGTACTTCCAGACATGCTACAAAGCTGACATTTGGCAGACTGATAGAAATTATGACCAAACCTTTGAAAAAAAATCAAAAACCGCCAATATCTTATTTTTCTTCCTCCCCTATAAATGTAAAGTTATGTAAAAGTAAGATTACCCACTTCCAAAAACGCTAGAGGGCTGAGTTTTGGAAGGCCGATAGGAATTATGATAAAACTATAGAAAAAATTTAAAAACCTCGAAATTTTAATTAACTTACCTCCCTATAAATGTAAAGTTATGCAAAAGTAACATTGCCAAATTTCAGAAATGCTAGAGCGAATACTGATAGGAACTATGATAAAACTATAGGAAAAATTTTAACACCAACATTTTACTTCCCTCCCATGTAAAATTATGTAAAAGAAACATTGCCTACTTCCAGGAACGCTAGAGAGCTGAGGTTTAGAACGCTGATAGGAACTATAATAAAGCCATATGAAAAAATTAAAAAACCTCAAAACTTTTAATAAGGCATTGCAAAAGTTTTGAACAATATTCCGCATATTTCACTACTTTAAAACTTAAATATTTTCCAAATTAAATTATTCAAGTAAAAAGAAACAAGTACGCGAAAATGGTATTCCGTAAAAAGAATTGAGATAAAAGTAGAGCCAAGTTCTTCAATAAAAATTTTAAAATAAAAGGTTCTTACTAGTTTAGAAATATTTTTCTAAACTTGGCTATTACGGCTGCAAATGATTCTTAGGCACAGTGCTAAGTTAAACATAAAGAAGTTTGGCTGTAGTAGCAAAGTTAAAAAAATCATTTCCAAACTAGTAAGAACCTTTTTTGTATTAAGGAACTTGGCTCTTCTTTTATCTCAATTCTTTTTACGGAATACCATTTTTGCGTACTTGGCTTTTTTTTTCAAGAAATGTTTTTGTTATGATTAATATTTATAATACGAAATTGTACTGGACTGACCACTACCAATTACCAGATATTAGTTAAAAGACCCTCTACAAAGCGGAAAATGCTTCTTTACCGCACTTCTTGATGTCGGGGTACTTAAAAAGAACCGCTAATGATGGGGTGCCAGTGGGGTCACTTCTGTCACTCCACACCATCATTTGTTATGCCTTTCTTGATGGCTACAGTTGGTCTCGGAGTTTAAAAGAAGTTCACGCGCTCACCATAATATCCCTTAAAATATAGTTAATATACAAAAGTAATTTCGACGCTGTACGTATAAGGGAGACGGAAATTAAAATAAATTGATCCATAACGGATCTGATACCTTCCTAACCGATTAGCACACTCCAAGTAAACTCCATGCTATATGAACCTTAAAATCAGTTTTTTGTAAATATCTAACAAAAGCTCCAACTTTTTGGTTATAACACAAATTAAAAAGAAAAATATGCGCTACAATATTCCGAAAACCGTATATTGATGCGACGCTCCGTTAAAAAATTAGCATTTTTTAAACGTTTTAACTGTCAAAAAACTGTCCTTAGCATTGATGAATTTCGACCAAAATCAGCTCGTTACAGTATCAAATACTATTTTACCTAAAAATTTCATAAAAATCGGTTGTTCGGTTTAGGAGCTATCGTGTTACGGTCAGAGTTACACACACACACACAGACACTAATCACGACGATACTGCTAGGGTAGGTCAAAATACACCCAAATAACACAAAAAAAAATTTCGTCGAAAACAATACCTTCTCTATCCATTGCTGTGCGAGCTAGGAAGGTAAAAAATATACTTAAAATAAACGTTAGCCAGACATACAAATTAAAAATTAAAAAATCTTCAAAATATCTATTTTGTGTTACGTATGGTCAAAAAAAGTATTTAGAAGAGGTTGCGAAATTCCGACATCATTCTCCGCAAATTTGAGACAGAAAAAAAAATATTTTTAAACTTTTCTTAAACTTCTTTTTAAGACAAACACTGCGCAATTTATATTGAGTTTATAAACTTTAAAAAAGCTTTCGATAGCATTGAGCACTGGGCAGTAAATGCATATTTAATTAATAGCCGAATAGCTCACACATATAAAGATTAATTAGGCAATATATAAATAGCGGAGCAACAACATCAATCAAAACCCACGAAAGAACCAAGCCAATCCGCATAAGAAGAGGTGTGAGGAACTAAAACTAAAGTCACAAACACAGATGAAGTTACCACGATTAGAATAAACCAAGAGGAAATAGAACAAGTAGAGGAATATATATACCTGAAACAAATTATTAAACTAAAAAAAGAAAACCAAACGGCAAAAATCAAGAGACGAGTAAGATTAGCCTGGGCAGCATTCAGTAAATTAAGCAACATATTAAAAAATAAAAAATATCCTCAGTACCTCAAAACAAAGTTTCCTTACTGTACTTATCTTTATCAAAACATGGATAAAGTAACAAAAGCTGAAAGATCAATGGAATGACAAATGTTACATGTAAAGCTAACAGAATAGAAAAAGGAATTAATGGATAAGAAATAAAATAAAAGTAAGGAATGTGAGCAAAATTAAATGGAAATTTACCGGTCATAATATCAGACAGAAAGACGATCGATGGAACAAATGTATTGTAAACTGGAGACCTTGGAAAAATAAAAGAAGTAGGGGAAGGTTCCAAATGAAATGTACGGACGATTTGAAGAAACATGCGGAAGCTATTTGGATGCACACGGCGACAGACAGAAAAGAGTGGAAGATATTGAGGGAGGCCTATGTTCAAAGATGGATCGAAGAAGGCTAAATAGACAGATAACAACCAAATAACACCCATTAACATTATTTCTTTACTTTCGCCTATATTAGCTCACACATATACTATACTATAGTAGTGTGAGCTTTGGTGATCCTAATTTTTTCGAGAAAAAAAAAGTTGCTCCGATTTCAAAAATTTTTATATATCTTTGCGTTTCAGATGATTTTGAAACTTTTTTGTTGCGCCGTCTGTCTGTCTGTCTGTCTGTCTGTCTATATGTCTGTAACGACTAACGCGCATAACTCAAGAACCGCTTGGCCGATTTTAATGAAATTTGGTACCTAGGCTGGGTCTTGGGTCCAGATGGTCCCCTTTAAAAATGAACAAAATCCACCGAACACAAACCGAATAAAAGGGTGGGGGTAGATTTAAAAAATTAGAGTTTATGTGCAAATATGGCGTGTGTGATATCAAACGAAAGGTAATTGAGTCTGGAGTTAAACAAAATACATTTTAATTTATTTAAAAAAAAGGGTGTGGGTATATTTTAAAAATTAGAGTTTTAAGTGATAATATGGCGTGTGTGTGTGTGTGTTTAACAAAATACATTATAGTTTTTGTTTTTTTTTAAGGGTGGGGGTAGATTTTAAAAACTTGAGTTTAAGTCAAAACATGGCTTGTGTGGTATCAAACAAAAGGTAATTTAGTCTGGAGTTGAATAAAATATATTTCAGTTTTTAGTTATATTAGCTCACACGTAAACTATAACTATAGTACCTAGTGTGAGCTTAGGGGCCCATATATTGGCAGAGTATTTTTTATGATCTCAGGCAAGATAGGCTGTTCAAGATAAGCAGATCCCAAATCATTAAAGTTTTTATTTTTCACAAACTGTAAAACAACAAAGATATAGTTGGTTGGCCCTTGGTCTATTCTAACTCCTTCCACCCCATTTGACCAGAAAGGTGAGTACTTACAAAAGACCCAAAATTTTAATTGTAGCTTTAACGAACCATAAAAATTGTGGATTTTGGGTAAACAGAAATTATAGGAAATGCTTACGGATAACCGCAAAAAATTTTAAATGACAAATGATACAATTTTTGGAATTGACTGAAATACAATAAAATGTTATTTCAGGTAGGGTAGTATTAGTTGAGTGACGTTCACTGTATCGAAATACATTTTATCCAAAATCTAAATCTCGAACTCTGCATCCAAAATCAAAATCTCAAATAAGCAAAAAGTCGATAAATAAAAAAAATAAAATAAAAATGTAGAAAATGAAAAGCTTGAACAACGAAAATATCAAAAACGTTAATGTCTAACATTAAAATTTTAAAAAATGTTCCAAAGAAAATTTATTTGAGACACACACACAACAGGTAAATTAGGAAAGCCTCAAAATTACCATTAATTTGTAGTTTATAATACACTGAAACCTCCAATAAGCAGACACTCACGGTTTCGCAGATTTTGTCCGCTTATTGGAGGTGTCCGCTTACGAGACAGAACTGAGAAATTTTAAAATAAATTTATTAACAAAATCCGCTGCTTGATTTTTTCCGATAATAAATTTTTCAGGGATCTTTCGTGCTGATAGATATTCCTTCTCCGAAACGTTAACAACTTCCATTTTTTCACGTAAACTAAAAAGTTTTTTACTTAGTGCCATTTGAAAGAGACCTATTACTACCCATCTGAATAATAAAAATAAAAAACAACAGTCCCGCCAAATAAAATATCTTGTAAAAACCACAGATGTATTTAATGGCTTAGGCTTAAGACAGGATGTTGTATCTCTCCAACTCTTTTTAAAATATATATCGCAGTAGCTCTAAAAGACTGGAAACGTAAAGTAGACGGCATGGGAATACAACTTATCGACCGATTTACCATATACACACTACAGTTTGCTGACGACCAAGTAATTGTGGCTAAGGATAAAGAAGACATGGAGTATATGATGAGAAAGTTAACAGAAGAATACCAAAAGTGAGGATTAACAGTGAACGTGGACAAGACACAGTACTTGTGTGTTGGAAACGAATCCAGTGAGTTAGTACTAGAAAATGGACAAACAATATCTCCATGCAATGAGTATGTATACTTGGGTGTCACACTTGATAAGACAGAAACAGACTGTAAAGAATTGGAAAAAAGAATAGTAAAAGCAAAAAAAGTTTTTGGATGTCTTAACAGTATTTTATGGAGCAGAGAGATAAAAAAGAATGTAAAATTTAACATATATGAAACAATGGTCAAAAGCACGCTGTTGTATGGAATAAAGACTTGTCGCGTAACAGAAAAATACAAAAGAAAAATGGAAAGTATCGAAATGGATGCAATAAGAATATCAATGAAAATATCTAGAATAGATCACATACGAAATGAGATCATAAAAGAAAGAATGGAAATCGAGAGAAGCATAACGGATGACATCACTAAAAGGCAACTGATATGGTACGGCCATGTACAACGGATGAACGACGAAAGATTACCAAAGAAGGTCCTGAATGGCAGCCAATAAGGTGCAGAAAAAGAGGTCGTCCTAAACTAAGGGTTCCTTAAATTTCTTTGGGCAACAGTCAATCCAAAGATCAATGAGTCACAAAAATCTGACAGAGAATGATTGTCAGGATCGAAGAAGGTGGAGAATAGGCGTCGGACAACGTAGAAAAACGTTCTAAGCCGACATAGTAGTGGTAGTATTTAGTGTCCGCATTAAAATGGAAAGAGGTAATTCCCCGGGAGCAGAGTGCGTTTTTGCCAACATACTACATAATATTTATGCCTATGTCGTGCAGCGCTCCGTCCCGTTGTCAGAAGTTCGCGTTCGGTTAAGGAAGGTTTCAGAATTTTTTAACTAAATTGTCCGCGTCCGGTTATTAGAGTGTCTGGTTACAGGAGTGAATTTTACATGTAAAGAAATAGGAAAAACCTCGGTTCCAACAAACTTGTCCGCCTAAAGGGAGTATCCGCTTAATAAAGGTGTCCGCAAGGAGAGGTTTCACTATAATTTATTTAATTATTTTAGGATAATTTTATCATATTCTGATATTACTGCATAAATTTAAGTTTTAGCTAGGGACTTATTGCAATAAAGTTAGGCAGAAATTGTGCCGGGTCACTATTCTGATAGTTTCGCATTATAAGAACGCCTCTCTTCTTTCAAAATTAGACCTTTGTGTATTATAAGAGCCGGCATTAATAGTGCCGCCGCTATTAATGGAAAATAAACGGAAATCAATGGAAAACTGTCAGAATAGTGCCCGGCTCGTTTAAAACGTACCACTCAGAATTTTTTAAAATGCTGTAAAGATCTCCGCACGATATATGTACATGGAACATGGTCTTCACCCGAATTTAATAAAAATTTAGTATAGTATTTATTATTGGACACTCTAAAAAAATTGATAACTTTTATTAAGTTTCTATTTCCAGTTTCTGAGATATCAGCTCTCAATGTTTAAAAAATCACGCAACTTGGGTAGTAAAACTATATTTTATATATTTTTTTAAAATACACGCAAAAATCTAGGGGAAAAAATCAAATTTTTTAAAATGTGTATATTAAAAAGTGCACAGGAAACAATCAGGTACATAGAAAGTAGGGTAGATCCAGACAATTTCCTTGTTAACTAAAGTACAATTTTAATAATTGGTACATAAAATAACTAAACTTTCATAAGGGGCTCATTGGTAAATTGATTTTTATAAACAAAAATAATACTGTATTCTGAAAACTGACACTGAGGAATTAGCACCAGTTTACAGCAATATTCTTAACTTGATGATAGTTTCCTAGTCATCACTGAGGTTGTTAGTATATGTTTTAGTATTTGTTTAATGTTTTAATACCTTTATGTGAAATTTTAACCCATGGAAGAACAAATAAAGAGAAGAATAACAAACTGTAATATTAGATCCAAGTACACTCTAAATTCTATGATCATAATTTCTCTAGAAAACCAGGATTTGGTTAGATCTGCTTTAAAGAATATGAGAAGAATATATCTAATGATGGTTAAATAAACTGAAACGTTACAAACAAAAAAAGAGAGATTTTTATTAACCGGTTTCCAGAATCTCAAATAATTTACGATTTTAACGGTCAGGAATATTATTTTAAAATACAACAAATGCCAGGGATTTAAGGCATGGATGGTTCTATGGAGAGTTCCAGCGTACAGAGAAGAATATGTTTGATCATGGTTGAATAAACTGAAATGTTTCAAACAAAAAAGATAGATTTTTATTGACCGATTCCCAGGATCTAAAATAACTTAGAAACAAATACAAAATGAAAAAATCTACAAAATCAAATGCTATGCTGCCTACTGCCTACTCGCCAGACATTTAACTGGATGAACCATCAAATCTGAGTAAGTGAGGTGCCTTACATAAAGTTATATAAAGGTTCATTTATATAATAATTATTTTTACTCTCCTTTAAATTTTCAATTTTCAAAATTTTATACAGAGCTTGGTGTTCGTAGGGCTTGAAAAAGATAAAAAAATGGTAAATTGGTTCTCATTTAGTTCCATATACCCAAGAAAACCCAAGAAATATCATCTAGCAACATTTTAAACGTTCATTGAATACAGAAATAAAGTTGTTCAATCAATTGTTTATTTTATTCTTTATAAACTTTTTTCGTTTAGGATATTATATTGATTAAAAATGCCGATTTTAGGGCAAAGAAAAATTTGTATTTGATGTTGAAAATCCAGAAAAAGAGAGCAGCAATATTTAAAAACACTGCAAACAGTAATAATCAAAAGCTTTAAAGTTTAAATAAACTCTAAAACTAAATATCAAAATAGTTATGAATTACAAAGATAATAGTTTTATATTAGTTAAAATAATTGACAATATTAACATTTTCCCAGTTGAAAAAAATCCCCTCTTAAATGAAACGAAGTTAAGCGTACCAAAACCAACTAAAGAATGCCTTGTAACGATTTTCTTGTTTCAGTGAAAACTACCCTGCTCTGTATGCACTCATAGCTTGCCGTTGATTCGCGTAAACTATAATGGTAAAGCGCTTTACTCAGAAAGAGAAGGACTGTGCTTTAAACGCTCTAGACAAAAAAAAAGACATCAGTGCAAACCAGAGATGCGCGGCTATAGAAAACACAGTGTTTTTAAAAAATTGGAGTAAGTTTGGTAAATTTGTTTCCATTTACAAAATATAAATTATTGTGATGTTAGTGGCTCACATGACAGATTAGCCGAATACAACTTTTATTAAAATATAGCAATCCTGAAAATCATTGCCCAAAAACAAGTCGCTGTGTTGCCATACATTTTACTTATTCTTAATCTAGTCTTGCATGTAATTAATGCTTGTTGATGTCGAAAACAATATTTAAAAACTTATAGATGGTAAAAACACCATTCATATTCAAATTTCGTTTTGTTACATTAACTGTCGATAATATTAACTGAATTAAAAATGTTTTTACTTCGACTGTAATAGTCAAGTTGTAGAGCCATTAATGTTACTCAACATTTTTTACCGTTTACTTCCTTTAACAGAGGGTGATTCAAAACCTTTTTTTTTTTAATTTTTAGTGGGTTCTTAATGACAACAAAAACCACAAAATCGTGTGTGCAACCAATACAAATTTTCCGCTAATGTGCGTTTGCGTGTACTAACGAGGGCGTAAAATAAAGCCTCATTTCCACCCCTTTATGGCACCGTTAAGGATGTGGTCAGGGCAAGAATCCTTGTTACTGCCAGTAAACCGATCATATTATTGGCATTTTACAAAGCCTTATTATAGGATTTAGCCGCGTAATGTCGAGTATTGTCGTGTTTAACTTTTGTTTTTATCTTTCATTAAAACACCAGGTGAAATCGATATTTATTTAATTTAATAGAGTTAAGTATTTATTTTATCTACTGTAACGGTATTTGGTTCATGACAATATAGGGACATTTTGGATCGCGTATTTTACACTTTGTTACCGTTATTGTTATTACTGACTCTGCGCATTAGCAGCTCCTTTTTAGTTATTTACGATAACGGCGCGGCGCCTGGTAGTTACGGTGGCCGTCCTTTAATGTTACCGTTACCTGTAGTTGGGTTTGTAAAAAGTCATAAATCTAATAAAAATAAATAAACAAATATAAATAAACAAAAATGTGTGTGAAACTACTAAATTAACGTTTGTTTTATGCTTATCTTTAGTGTTGCAAAATCTATTTTTTTGCCCTGAATGTTACCGTTATTCCTATTAACAACGGTAACAGCTGTTAAACTTGCTGTTATTTCAACTGACCCAAAATATCCCTAATAAAGAGTGGAGAATATCACGGGTGCTGCAATAGGCTTTAAGGTACGAGTGATATAGGTACGACATTTTATCTACGACCCAGTTTTGTGTTTCTATTAGGGTCATTTCAGCCTTAAAAATTACATTAGATTAACTTATCCTTAGCCAAATTAGACCACCTTTTTGTGCAAAAAGTTTTATACGCTAGTCAGTTGACATATGTATAAAAAGGCAATTGCAAACGCGCATGTATTCAGAATTTTTGTTTTGATATATTGTTAGGATCCTTGAGCGTAGTTCATCTTCAGGTTTGCAACCCTGAAACCCATTTGTTATTCCTGTAGGAATCGAAAATATTGCAATTTTTTTAGTTTTTTTTTTCAAAAAAACTACTTTAAGGAAGCATTTTTTGGCATTTATGTTCTATACGTTTATAAAACAAAACAAATTCTCTACAATTTGACCGTAAAACTGACTTCCTAGATTTATTAGTTGCGGAGATACGTCTGGTCAAAATTGTAAAAATTTTTACAAAAACTGTAATTTTACCGCCAGTGTCATTTATTAAGCCACGTGCCTGCTAAATTAATCGTCCTAGAGAAAGTGATAAGGATAGATCTAACATGGTATTAAAATTTTACCTTTAAGTATTTTAGTTTGGGCAAAAACGAAAAAAAGTTGTAAAACATCGATGTACCACAAAACTAAATAATTATGGACCTATAGTCAAAGGCCAAAGCGTCTTTCGTCGGCTTTTTGATAAATATTGTATAACACCGATTTTATTCGATTACTAGATGTACCTATTACATAGTAGACTAAAGACTTTTGGCACCCAAATTGGCCTCTTCCAGCAATGATCCTTTAGCTGTTGAAAAATTTAAATATATGACCTCTAGGGAGCGTATTTTTGACTGGGTAAGAAAGAGCGGGGTCTACGGTTCATTATGTTGCGCTCGACGGGACTGTAAAGCTCGAGACCATAGAATTAATAAATATAAAATGAAATATTGAAAATAAATAAAGACAAAATGGAGGTCCGAAATATTGCTTTTTGGCAGACATCAAAAAATTTGGTGGAAAAGAAGGCTGAGTAATTTTGGAAAAAACAGATTTTTTTCCCGCCAAATATGCAAAGAGAGATCATGCTCAGTGTTACTAAAAACTAAAAATAGAAGCGCGCTTCAAATAATTGAAATAAAAATGATTTTTAATAAGGGTGTTTTTACCTATAATATTTTATACCCGGTAATTCTTAATTGAATTTGCGTGAATTGCATGGAGTACGCGACTAATATGAGTTATTGTAATAACCAGTGGAGCCACGCATGCAAAACATGGCTTATACACCTGCCCTTTGTTTAACTGCTTTACAGGGTGCTAAAATGAATAAAATAACTTACCTATTAATTATCACCGGAGTTTTAAGGTCTACTCCTAACATAGCCCTGAATACTATACTAGGCCTCCCATCGTTGTCCACCTGGATGAAGAAGGAAGCGATGGCATCATGCCTTAGGAGAAGGGACGCGGGCGTGTGGAGAAAGAGCGGTCGGCAAAAAGGACATTCGGAGATCGTGACTGTGACGGAAAAGGAGATTCCTCTATCGACATACAGGCTAGCGATGCCAGAGAAGCGGTTGAGCCAGGAAAGGAGATACCGTATACCATACCTCCAAGGAATGGATGAAAAAAGGACGGGATTGAATTCCTTAGCGATGCCACGGTCTGCTATACAGACGGATCAAGCCTAACAGACAGGAATTCGACCGGTGCAGGAGTGTACGTGAAATGCAAGGGTATTGGAAAAACCCACTCGCTGGGATCCAAAGCAGCAGTCTTAAAGGCGGATGTTTATGCTATACTGGTGGTAGCATCGGAGGGAGAAATTAGAAACGAAACAGGAAAGCGCCTCTGCATCTGTTCAGACAGTCAAGCTACGCTGAAAGCACTGTGCAAACCAACGATGTCTGCGGGTTTGGTGCAGGAGTGCGCGGAAGCACTTCAGGAGTTGGCCGGATTAAGAGAGGTGAAGCTTGTATGGGTCCCAGGCCACATAGGAGTCCCAGGAAACGATAAAGCAGACGAATTCGGGTGGTTCCCGGCAGAAATGCGTCGAGCTAGAGCCTTTCCTGGGGCTCACAAAAGGGCAAATGAAGTTGGCCCTAACAGAATGGACCCAGAAAGAGATACAAAGGAAATGGGCCAACACAGGAAACGCCAGACAGGCGAAGGAATATGTGACAGGATACAGCAAGTCCCGTAGGGACAGGCTGATCCGTAGAAGACGAAGAGGTGGGATTCATAGTGGGAGTCCTAACCGGACACTGCGTCCTACAAGGACACTTGGCGAAGATAAAAGTGAAGGAGGACGCGATGTGCGAACCATGTTGGGGCGACGACGAGACCTCGGCACTTTTCCTCTTGTCATGTGAAGCATACAAAAAGGCAAGAAGAGAGGTATTCGAAGAGGAAGCCTTTGAGACGGAGGACCTTCTGAATCTGAGGTCGCCCGATATTTTGGCCTTTGTACAGAAGACGGGCCAATTCCTTAGCGAAGGAATGACGCAGGAGGGATGAAGCTCGGGGGTTTGCGAAAAGAGCGCTTCATGTGCCTTGTCGCCAGGCCTAGAGCCTAGCCCACACTACTACTACTACTACCTATTAATGAGATAATCTACGCAAAATCCTTTTATTTATTAATAGTTGAGTAGCTTATAGTCAAAAGTCGTGTCTTGTAGGATAGATGAAGAAGATTTTTTATAACTGCGCTAGATCCATTGGTAATAGATCACAAAATTTTAGATCACCGGGTGTTTATCTTAAATTTGAATGGGAGAGCCTGTGTGACGTCATAAATCCAAGATGGCGGCTTTTTAAATTTTTTATACAAAATGTTGAGTTTTTATAATTTTTTAAAAGATTTAAATAAGTAACAATATAGTTTTTAGTTCTTGAGATATAAAGCTTATTAATGCGACAATTAAATTCTTCTTTTATTGTAAATAAATCATAATGCACACAATTTTTCTGTAAAGTTGATGTGGCAAAAGTTAAAAGCAAGTTTGTGAAGTGTGAAGAAACATGGAAAAAATGGCATTCTTCAATTTATGACGTCACACGTACGCTTTTATCAAATTTCAGACTAACACCCGGCGACTTAAAATTGATTGATAGTCGATCAAATTGGGGTAGTCTAAAACTTTCTTCCTCAAACTTTTTTTTAAATTTAAACCAAATTTCTACTTTTTAGTATTTTAAAAATAATTATTATTTTTGTTAGTTCTTGAGATATAAAGCTAATTTCTTTACTATATTATTTAGCGTTCTCTTGCAAAAAAAATGACTTAATGGTTTTTCTGTTTAGTTGTTTACGAATAGATGGCGCTAAAAATTTAGTGGCCTAAAGCCGGCTGTTCTTGGAGCGTATTATCCGTGCAGATTTTTTTTCTCAGGCTTTGATTGGCTCAAATGATTAAATCAACCAATCGGAAGCCAAGAAAAGATAAAACCGCACGGATAATACGCTCCAAGGACACTGGACATTAATCTCCATCGGTATAAAAAAAACGTCTCGCCATCTATTTGCAAATTACCAAACTACTACTAACAGCATGACAGAGCGCAGGTGCGCCCGCGCAGAATAAAGGTGTAAGTGTAACACACGGTGTGCAGAGTTAGGCCGGTCTTCTGATCTTATAAAGTCAATATCATTATTTACGGGATAACTTTTTACGATTTTTTTTCGCTGGTGTATACTATTTGTTATGATAACAGCTGATTACTATCAAAAAGTTATCTCAAAGATTATGAAATGAACTATATATATGTCAAATTTTTCACGTCACTGGTGGTCCAGCTGGTTTTTCTAAACAAAAGTTAGATATGATATGAATATTTTTTGAAATCCAAGGAAATTTTCCTACTGTTTTTTAGTTTATTCGTATAAAATAACATTTTTAAGATAAAAATTAAAATTTGAAGAAAATAATGTGTTGTTTCAGCTTCAAAAGTAATGTGCTAACCTACACCTTTGTTTACTTCCCAAGTCCTCCGTTTATCTTTGATACTAAACGATTACATTCAGTTTGACTTGTATTTTAAGTTTTGTGTAATATAAACTTTCCTTCTGTTTTTTAGTTTATTCGTATAAAATAACATTTTTAAGATAAAAATTAAAATTTGAAGAAAATAATGTGTTGTTTCAGCTTCAAAAGTAATGTGCTAACCTACACCTTTGTTTACTTCCCAAGTCCTCCGTTTATCTTTGATACTAAACGATTACATTCAGTTTGACTTGTATTTTAAGTTTTGTGTAATATAAAAAATAAAGCGGACTAAAAAATCACGACAATACGTCTAGAAAACTATATTTGAAAGGGATGTACTAAAAAACAGTTGGAAAATTGCCTTGATTTTCAACAAATTCCAAAAATATTAGTTGTTCATTAAAGAGAAATCATATCTAACTTTTGTTTACAAAAACCAGCTGGACCACCAGTGACGTAAAAAAATTCGGCATATATATATATATATATATATATATATATATATATATATATATATATATATGTAAGATCCGAAGACCAGTCTATCCTAGGGACCGTGAGTGTAACATACTGGCAAAATGCCTGAACCTTTGCACGCTATTAAAACAAGTGGTAGAATCGGTAAATGCAGTTTAAAGGTAACGTATGCTTTCTAAAAGTTGTTCTCACCCTATAAATATGATCGCAAAGAATTTTATAAACACACAATAAAGGGTCCTTAATTACTGACTAAAAAACCACTAAGGGGCACACGACATGCGGATACAAATGAAAATATGTTCACTCGAACGTCAGCGGTTACTTGACTTAACGACTCTTAAAGAGTAGAAAATTTTCAATTGAGCAACGATCAGCCCCTTTATTTATTGAAATTGCTGGATGGAATATGGATATAAACAATAAAAAAAGTGGCAAGCTCTTCGCATGCTAGGATTTAATAGAGGGTTTGGAATGTAAAAAAGCCCTAGTTTTAAGCGTACTAGACTACTAATCCACCAGTTCAGGCTGGTGATTTGGTTCAAAAATCATTTTGAGGCAGCAAGTAGCATTTAAAAGTTCATAGACAGTCCGTCACGTTTATTAAAAATTTGGAAAAGGTCGTCGGGAAATCCAGAGAAGAAAAGATTTTAGTAGTTGTTTGAAGATTGGCCGACTCTGAAAAATTACAAACTAAAGTACGGTATAAAGAAAACAAAGGACATAGAATTAGGTATGTACAGTTTTTATGGTATAACTGACCCTTGGAACAGAAACAAATAAAAATTTGTTTTTACACGATACACAAATTCCAATGATATAAAATGCAGTAAAATAAATCTAAACTATATCAGGGTAGCCACCGATCAAAAACTCATAGAAAGTCAGAACTTTTAGCTTTGTTTATTGTGTAAAAACCAACTTGTTGATATTCGTTCCGAGGGTCGGTTAAGTTACTATAATAAGTCAAACGCTCATAATAGTAAAAGCAATGAAGCCAAGAAAATTTAGAAGAACCCGATTGGTTAGCAAAATCTTCATCTGAGTCTGAAGAATTAGACGAATCATTATCCCTTAGCAAATTATCTACTACTTGCCGCAACACTATTACAAACATACTCAAAATAATTTTACCAGTTGCAAATCACTTAAAATTTAAGTTATAAACTGATTTGAGGCATCAATATAAATCCATTCTACAAACACAACTTTTTCTGGGTATTACGCCACTAGTAAGGAAAAATTACTTTAAAAAATTATAAAAAACCACTGCGTTTCTCCTAGAAAAATAAAAATCACTAATTTGTCAGTGGCTTTCTATAAAAATAAATAGTTGCCTAGTAAAAACTAAACCACTTATCTTTTAATTGAATTTGAATATGCTACGTTTCGATTGTCAATCTACAATCGTTTTCAAGCTTTTTATTTATATTTTGTCTCAAAATCTTAAATGTTTCTTGTTCAAATATATTTTTTATTATTATATCGTTGACAAATTGTCAATATTCTGAAGTTTATCAAAAACAATTGACCAATCTAAACAAAACACAAGGTAACATGATACTATTTCAAAACATTATGTCAGTCAATGTTGTTTTCAAATTTAAAAATAAACAGAACAGGGTGACTCATTAAAACTAGAATCAATAAGGTCTCTTTTTTATAACCATTTAGAAATTTTTACAAAATTATTATTATTGTGGGATTATATTACTATTATATCAAAATCTATTTAAAAAAAACAATAATCAGAATTTCATTACAGTATTAATTAATTTTGAAAAAACCTTTTTGCAAATCTTGTCTGAGAATAGGAAGCCAAGCTTTACTTATATCTATAGAAATACTTGAAAGACAGTTATCTTCATTTAAATAAATACATGCTGATTCTTTTAATTTTCTTTTAATGTCATTAGATTCTTTTTGTAAAATTATTGTTTCTCCCCATTTAATTCTATGATTACTCTCAAAAGAATGCTGACAAACTCTGGATTTCTCATAATCACCCCTTCTCAAATTATATTTATGATCATTAACTCTTACTTCAAGTGGCCTAGAAGTTTCACCTATATAAATTTTACCACATTCACAAGGTATTTTATAAATTACATTTTTTGAATTCTGCTCTTCATTTATTGGTTTTGTTTTTGTTAGAATAGATCTAAGTTTATTTTCTGTCTTAAAAACTGTTTTTATATTATAATTATTTGCTATTCTCCTAATTTTGTCTGATATACCTGGTATAAAAGGAATCAATAATTTTTTAGTATCTAAATCAATTATATTAGCATTTCTTCTTCTAGGAAACTCTATTCTATGAAAACAATTTTTAACAAAATTTATAGGATAGGAATTTTTTATTAAAACTTCTTTAATTAATTCTTTTTCTAATAAAAATCTGTTATTATCAGAACAAATTATCTTTGCTCTATCAAATAAACTTTTAACAACACCTCTTTTTATTATAGTAGAGTGATTTGATTTAAAATTTAAATATCTATTAGTATGTGTTGGTTTTCTATATACAGAAGTTTGAAAAGTATTTTGTTTTTCAACAAGTACATCTAGAAATGGAAGTTTGTTATCAGTTTCTTTTTCTAATGTAAATTTAGTAGTACTTTCTTTGTTATTCATAAAATATAGAAATTCATTTAGTTTGTTTTCATCATAAGGCCAAATACTAAAAATATCATCAATATATCTAAACCAAACTATGGGTTTATACTGATATTCTTGCAAAATATTATGTTCAAAATCTTCCATAAAAATATTACTCATTAAAGGAGAAAGTGGGGAGCCCATTGCCATGCCAAAATCTTGTTGAAAAAAATCATTTTGCCATTGAAAATATGTAGTTTTAATACAAATAGTAAGTAACTCTAAAATTGCATCAATATTTAAATTTGTTCTTTCTCTTAAACTTTGATCATTTTCTAAACGATTTCTTACTATTAAAAGGGTTTTATCTACCGGAACATTAGTGAAAAGACTTACAACATCAAAGCTTACCATTAAATGATTATTATTAAACTCAATCTCAGATAATTTCTCTAAAAAATGTTGAGAATTTCGTATGTAAGAATTAGTGTTATTCGCCAAGGGATTTAAAATGTTTAATAGATATTTTGCTAATTTATGACATGGAGAATTCATACTACTTACTATTGGTCTAAATGGAACATTAGGTTTATGTATTTTAGGTAAGCCATAGAAATGAGGTGGTTTGCTATAATGAGGAACTAACTGAGAACGTTCTCTATCTTGAAAACAATTTTTATGCTTATATAAAGTAGAATAAATTTTTCTCTCTATTGATTTTGTAGGGTCTTTATTAAGTTTTTTATAAGAACCTTGTTGAATTAAATTTTCAATTTTTTCATTATAAGTGTCATTATTAATTATAACAGTTGCATTACCCTTATCGGCTGGCAAAATTTTTATTGAGTTATCATTTTTTAAGGATACTAAAGCTTGTTTTTCTTCTTTTGAAATATTTTGTTTAATCTTTAAAGGTTTTTCCAAAACTAATTTTGATCTAATTCTAAATTCATTAGCAACTTCTTCAGGTAAGCTTTTTGCTACTTCTTCAATACCTATTACAAAATCTAACCTATTAGGATTTTTTGGTGGTAAAGCAAAATTTAAACCTTTTGAAAGAAGAGATTTTTCTGAAACTGTTAAAACTTTGTCTGACATATTTATTACTGTACGTTCTAATAAGTTATTATTAATATTAAAATTCAGTTGATTTTCTAATTGTTCATTTCTTAAATTAATAAATTTATTTACGTGAATATTTTTTTGTTGGTTAAAATGAAATAAATAACTATTATAGCAACAATTTAAAATATGATCATAATCAAAAAAGGATACGTTTTCTTCAATTTCATGTTTTAAATTTTGAATCTTATTATTCAAAGACCATTTTTCATATCTATGAAATTGAATTCTTTCTCTTAATAAAGCAAAACTTGTTCTTTGCAATATTCTTTCACTTCTGTTACTTCTAAATGGAGGTTTTAGTCTAAAACTCTTTGGAATAATATCATGCTCTCTACATCTGCAAAGAAAGGTCAAACTATTTTCTGAATGTTGAAGTTTCTTATATGTATTTTCTAAATTTCTAAAAAGGAAGCAAATATTAGGCCCATACCTTTCTTGTAAATAAAATCTATATGTTTTTTTTTTTTTTTTTAAACAGTTTTTAAGACAGAAAATAAACTTAGATCTATTCTAACAAAAACAAAACCAATAAATGAAGAGCAGAATTCAAAAAATGTAATTTATAAAATACCTTGTGAATGTGGTAAAATTTATATAGGTGAAACTTCTAGGCCACTTGAAGTAAGAGTTAATGATCATAAATATAATTTGAGAAGGGGTGATTATGAGAAATCCAGAGTTTGTCAGCATTCTTTTGAGAGTAATCATAGAATTAAATGGGGAGAAACAATAATTTTACAAAAAGAATCTAATGACATTAAAAGAAAATTAAAAGAATCAGCATTTATTTATTTAAATGAAGATAACTGTCTTTCAAGTATTTCTATAGATATAAGTAAAGCTTGGCTTCCTATTCTCAGACAAGATTTGCAAAAAGGTTTTTTCAAAATTAATTAATACTGTAATGAAATTCTGATTATTGTTTTTTTTAAATAGATTTTGATATAATAGTAATATAATCCCACAATGATAATAATTTTGTAAAAATTTCTAAAGGGTTATAAAAAAGAGACCTTATTGATTCTAGTTTTAATGAGTCACCCTGTTCTGTTTATTTTTAAATTTGAAAACAACATTGACTGACATAATGTTTTGAAATAGTATCATGTTACCTTGTGTTTTGTTTAGATTGGTCAATTGTTTTTGATAAACTTCAGAATATTGACAATTTGTCAACGATATAATAATAAAAAATATATTTGAACAAGAAACATTTAAGATTTTGAGACAAAATATAAATAAAAAGCTTGAAAACGATTGTAGATTGACAATCGAAACGTAGCATATTCAAATTCAATTAAAAGATAAGTGGTTTAGTTTTTACTAGGCAACTATTTATTTTTATAGAAAGCCACTGACAAATTAGTGATTTTTATTTTTCTAGGAGAAACGCAGTGGTTTTTTATAATTTTTTAAAGTAATTTTTCCTTACTAGTGGCGTAATACCCAGAAAAAGTTGTGTTTGTAAAATGAATCCGCCACAAACATATAGATTTTATTTATAAATCCATTCATCAACATCCATCGACAACCCGAGCCGACAAAATTTGTTGCCAACAATTTAAATTGCAGCGGAACTTTTGAAGATCTTGTTTGGTGAAATCCGAATATTATAAAAACTCGTTTGATTGCATCAATTACCTAATCGATAAACTTATAATGTGAAATAAAAATGAATAGATAAAGTGTTAAAGACGAGTTTATCGAAAAAGTGAAAAAGAACGTTTATTTCCAAACTACAAATAATTGTATTAACAAATATATACTAAAGAGATATAAAAATAAAAATGCACATGGAAAAAGTAGTATTAAATTTTAGCAGACCGAGGAGAGTTTTACGTCATGACCCCTGTGTTTTATTGCGTCAAGGCCTGGACAATAAATGCAGAAAACTCTAATCTTTGAGACTAAATTTTAAGCAGATACACAGGAGAATTCGGAGACCGACTAAATGCATGGGGCGGACAAGAAAGGATGTTGGATAATAACAATTGGTACTGAAACTTTATCTAAACAAATTTCATCTTTTTCATTCATAGATCTCGTTCTCGAAATTAGTAGTAAATTTTATTGGGAATTTAGTAAAAAAATTAAAAGTATTAAATTTCAAGCAGTCAGACAACAGAATTCGAAGACGGACTAAACGTAACGAGATTGAGGTGACTGCAAGGGCGGTCACAAAAAGATGTTGGACAATATTAATTACGTGGAATTCTAATGTAGCTAATAATAAAGAAGACATGGTATATGATGAGAAAGTCAACGGAAGAATACCAAAAGTGGGTGTTAAAAGTGAACGTGGACAAGACATAGTACTTATGTATTGGGAACAAATCAAGTGAGTGCGTGAGGTGTCACATTTGATAAGACAGGAACAGACTGTAAATAGCTGAAAAAAGGCAAGAATGATATATAAACAATGGTGAAAAGCGCGCAATAGAGACTTTATTTCGCGTAACAGAAAAATGCAAAACAAAAATGGAAAGTGTCGAAATGGATATAAGAAGATCAGAATATCTAAAACAGATATGAGAAATAAAACCATAAAAGAAAAAATGGGAATCAAGGGATATATAACAAATGACATCACTAAACGACAACTGATATGGTAAGGCCATATACAACGGATGAACGACGAAGGATTACCAAAGCAGGTCTTAGAATGGGAACCACTACCACTAGGACGCAGAAAAAGAGCGCGTCCTAAACTGGAATGGCAACAGTCAATCCAAAGATCAATGAGTCAAAAAAACCTGACAGAAAATGATTTGTTAGGATTGAATGAAGTGGAGAATGGGAGTCGGACAACGTAGAAAACCGTTCTAAGCCGACATAATAGTAGTAATTCTAATGGGAAATAAGCGGTTAAGAGCGCACTTAATACGTTGTATATCATCAAGACACCTCGTGGCATAATATGAGACCTACTCAAGTTTGAGGACTTTCGAGGCACCAGTTTTATACAATCAAGACGATGGGTATACGCAGCGTGAGGGAGGGGGGACATTTGCCCCCTTTAAAAGCTAAAAATAATTTATCAGTTTCCAAACACAACAATCAAATAATCAAGTTAAAACTTAAACTTCATCCTACCTACATAATATTACATTATAGATACACTTCTTCTTCCGTCTCGTCGTCGGAGGTTGGATATCATCAAGGCAATTCTAATTAGCAGCTGCTCTGAATACTTCGGTTGAGGTTACTCCATACAGTCTCTCAAGTTTTCAACCCAGGATGTTCTTCTCCTCCTTGACATATCTTTCCTTTTATTTTTCCTTCCATTATGTCTTAAAGTAGCGCATATTTGGGTCCTCTTATTACATGTCCAAAATATTCAAGTTTTCTGCTTTGTAAAATATTAATTACTTCTTCCTCCTTCTGAATTCTTCAACACAATTCCACATTCGTAATTTGCTCAGTGCATGATATTTTTAATAGACGCCGATAACACCATCTTTCAAATGCCACAAGTCTATTTCAGATTTTTTAAGAGTCCAAGCCTCTGATCCGTAGAGGAGAGTTAAAAACACGTAGCATCTTAGCATTAAATTTATGTCTTTGCTACAGAGAAATTTTTTAATCTTGACAAATGCTGATCTAGCTATTTCTATTCGTGACCTTATCTCTTGCTTGGTCCAACGTTTCAGTTATCCAGGTACCCAGATATTTATACTTTTTTACCCTCTCTATTGGTGTATTATCAATTACAAGATTTCCTTGGGCATAGAGGGAAATAGATACACATTACTAACTAAATTTTACTATCATTGAGAGTGTGCTTATATCCATTAAAAGAATAGAGTTACGGGTGCCAAGGATATTTGGGTGACAGCAAAATCCTATGAACGTTTCAGCAAATAATTCGCCAGAGTACTGGAAAGTATTTTTATTATTTCCTTAGTTGGACCCTCTGATAATGTCTTTAGAGCATCGCTTTTTCTATGAAAACTATCCAGCTTTCGAACTATTGAGACTACATCCGTTTGTTATGCTGCACTTGTCATTCAGTGAATTTAAGATGCGCCTTAATTTTCCGAATTTTAACATTTAAACGGGCTTGACGATGAGGCTGAGTTAGGGTACAACTTGTAGAGAGACAAAAAGAATAAAGAGGAGTTAAAAAGTTTTGAAGTAGCAAAAGTTGTAAAGCAAGCAAATGTTTTTTTTTTCCATAAAAAAAACTGCTCTACATATATTGCTAGCATTGTCGTGTACAACAAGTGCCGTAGAACGATATATTAGTACTTTATGCAGAGTCAAAACTTGGTTAAGATCCACAATGACAGGGGATAGATAAAGCGGTTTGTGCACGCTAAATGTTTACCTGAAATTTCAGAAAAAGCAAATAGTAGAAGCAAATCTTCTTTTACTTGTTTTTTTTTTCCTGAATATCCCAATACTAAGTTTTAAAAAAATGATGTGTATGTATGTTCGTTTCCGTTTTTTGTTAATTATTTTAATCACTACCTACTATTATTAACTTTTTGCATTTGCCTCCCTCCCTAAATTTCATGCTGCGTACGCCCGTTCAAAGATCTGCACCTGCTCAAATGTGCCGTCGTGCTGGACTTTATTAAGAGGACAGCAAATCCCTACGAGCAACTCGGGCATCAAGTGGAATTGCAGAAAGTGCTCACCGTCCTCTACAACTACTAAATGTCAAACTATTTTGTGTAATTTATTATTAATAAAACTCTGACAGCTTGAGTTGTTTTTATAAACTGAACAAAATTAGCGTCAGTCTTCTCGAGTAAAGGCGTATCTCATAAAATTTGAAAACTGACCGCAAATAGACAGGTTAAGCCTTATATTTTTATCTCACGAATGGGTGTATCTCAATAATTTATACTATGGCTATCCCTCATAAATTTTATTATTTCAAAATTATCAATACACAGTGGCGGCTGCTACAGGGAGGGCAACGAAGCAGTGCCCTCCCAAAACTAAAAAAAGTTAAATCTTCCCGTACGACATGATTGTCTAGTTATTTTTATTAGTTGTGGTTAACAACAAGCGATTAATTGGGTGAACTTTTTTAGCGTAAATAATTACAAGCCGGCAGCGCTGCGCAGGGCAAGGTTTCAATTTCACCCGTTTTTCAGCGGTGCATGGGTGGATATTCTCGAGCGGGGGCGGGAGGAATGTTTGTTTTAGTTGAAGTCGGCCGTCATCATCGTGCCGATACGTCAGTTGCCCTTCTACACGTTGCCGGTTCTATCCGTAGTGAAGACGTATGAGTTTGTTTTGATTTGGGGTATGTCAGTAGTAAAAAGCATTGACGGTCGCGTTGCATTGTTTGTGTTTCTTATCGTTTGTTTATAAAATGGAAATAAATATCATCGATTACATAATTAACTATGCAAATTTAAATACGTTGACATATAAACTTCGATCACAAATTAAATCTTTAGGGTCACATAGACCGGATCTAAAAATCCTAAAAATTAATAAAAATTTTAGGGCTAGTAATAAAAAATAATACGATGCCGAAAACTGGTTGTGCGGTTGTCGAAAACGAAATGCTTTTTTTTTGCTTTATTTGTCTTATTGTGAACAATCCACGAAGTGATCCTGAGTGGGTGGCAAAAGGAATGTGTGATATCATGCACTTTAGTGAAAAGTTAAAGATACAAAATATGTGCTATTTATTTATATAACCACATAGAATTTTCTATGCTGGGCAAGACTGATATTAGGTTCCAATTGAATAGTGCCTATAGGCAAAACATTACCGAACGTAATGAAAATGTGGCAAAAAATAGACATATACTTAGTAGGTTAATAGACTGTTTAAAATTTTGTGGGATTTTTGAGTTTGCTCTACAGGGCCATGATGAGTCTGAAACTGGTGCTAATCCAATCACTTTGTGCATGTAAAAGAAGGGCGAGTCTGAGGACACGGCAGTGCCTCGCCAAGCTCACGCGCCGTACCATCTTTTCATGAAACATTTCAGCCGATATTTGACCTATCTAAAACTCTATTTCGGAATGATCTACGAATCTCAAACTTTGCACAGTCGTAGATCTTTCTGGACAACCCCTCTAAGTTTCATGGCATTCCATAAAGTAGTAAAGTAGTTAAGAAATTTCATAAAACGTCGAAATTGCCACTCACTCACTCACTTATGTATAGATCATCAAAATTCTACTGTACTTCCAGACATGCTACAAAGCTGATATTTAACAGACTGATAGAAATTATGACCAAACCCCTGGAAAAAATCAAAAAACCCCAAAATTCTAATTTAGTCCTCTCCCCTATACATGTAAAGTTATGTAAAAGTAACATTGCCCACTTCCAGAAATGGCAGACTGATAGGAAATATGATAGAACTATAGAAAAAAATTTAAAACACCAAAATTTTTATTTACTTTCCTCCCCTATAAATATAAAGTTATGTAAAATTAACATTGCCTACTTCCAGGAACACTAGAGAAGGCTGATAGGAACTATGATAAAACCATAGGAAAATATAAAAAAACCTCAACATTTTTAATAAGGCATTGCAAAAGTTTTGAACAATATCCCGCATATTTTACTACTTTAAAACTTAAATATTAAAATGAATGGTTCTTACTAGTTTGGAAATGTTTTTCTAAACTTGGCTATTATGGCTGCAAGTGACTCTTAGGCTTGGTGCTAAATTGAACGTAAAGAAGTTTGGCTGGAATAGCAAAGTTTAAAAAAACATTTCCAAACTATTAAGAACCATTCATTTTGAAATTTGTATTGGAGAACTTGGCTTTACTTTTATCTCAATTCTTTTTACGAAATACCACTTTCGCGTACTTGGCTTTTTTTTACATGAAATGTTTTTGTTATGATAGACTTTATCTATAAATAAATAAACTAAAAACTAAACCAAGTAGCTGCTTGTTTGTAAAATGCTAAAATAAAATTGTTTAGGTAAGTTTTTTCTGTTGTTTTACTTTAATTTTAGGGCTTCGTTAAGGTACAAATAATGAAAACGGAGATATGTTCAAAAAATACTGTACTCAAAAGTAAAAAAGATGACAACTATATAAAAACTTGAGTGACAATCATTAAAAAATCATAAACATCAAATACACAGACTAAACAGGGTGTTCTATTTTAAATTATTAACAACACCCTCCTTATTTAAAATAAGTCCCTGAATTTGAATACACTTCAAAAACTTCAATTTGTTTAAAGGCTTTGTCAATGAATCAGCAATCATGTTCTGGGTGGATACATATTCCAACTTTAAACTTCCATGGCCAATATTTTCCTTTAGAAAGTGGTCATCAATGTGTTTGGTTCGTGATTGATAGCCTCCATTCATGGCTAACTTTGGCGCACCTTGATTGTCAACAAATAACAAGGTTGGCTCTTCGCTTGAACTAAGTTCTCTACTAAGCCCCCGTAACCATAACGCTTCTTGTACAGCTCTCGACATTGTCATATACTCAGCTTCTGTTGTCGACAAAGCTACCGTTGGTTGCTTTTTGCTGTTCCATGAAATTGGGCAACCGTTTTTGAGAAAAATATATCCAGTCACTGATCTTCTGTCAGATGGATCGTTTGCCCAATCTGCATCGCAAAAACCATAAACATCTGATAACCTGTTTTGGGTCCCATTAAATTCTAACCTATAGTTAACTGTACCTTTTAGGTATCTTAAAATGCGTTTCGCAGCAGTCCAATGTGCTGGCCCTGGATTGTGGTTAAATCTGCTAACACAACTTACTGCATAGCATATATCTGGCCTTGAAACTTGTGAAGCAAATAACAAACTGCCCACAACTTCTTGGAATGGCCTGTTTCTCATATCGTTTATGTCTTTGTCTGTTTTCGATGATTGATCTTTGGTTAACTTTTCTTCAGGAGCTAGTGGTGTTGCCACTGGATTAGCGTTTTCCATGTTAAATCTTTCTAACATTTTTTTCAATGTATGCTTTCTGATCAATCCATAACTTTTTCTTAGATCTGTCCCTAGTTATTTTCATACCAAGAATTGATTTTACTTCTCCCATATCTTTCATCTTAAAATTTCTGAGTAGCTGACTTTTAAACTGTTCCTTAGCAGTCTTATTATTAGATAAAAGGATAAAGTCATCTACATAAATTGCCAATATAAGAGTTATGTTTTTATCAATCTGGTAATAGATGCATGAATCTGATTGGCTCTGTTTTAAACCAATATTTTTCATAAATTTGTCCAACTTTTGGTTCCATACTCTAGATGCTTGTTTTAATCCATACAGGGATTTTTTTAACTTACATAATTTATCAGTCTCATTGTAGCATTCTGGTGGTAACATATATATTTCTTCGGTCAAGTCACCTTGTAAAAATGCTGTGACTGCATCTAGTTGGTCTATTATTATTATCTTTTTTTCATCTTTTTCGTAGTCATGTTCTGCTGCAAGTGCTAGCAAGTATCTTATAGAGTTGTATCGCACCACTGGTGAGTAGGTTTCCTCAAAATCTATGCCTTTTCTTTGAGCACACCCTTTTTTGACTAACCGAGCTTTATACTGAGTTCCATCTTCTTTTTCTTTTGTTTTGAAAACCCATTTGCAATGCAGTGGTTTTCTACCCTGAGGAAGATCGACTAGCTCTCAGGTGCCATTTTCTATAAGCGCGTCGTACTCATTTTGCATAGCGCTTTTCCACTGATCTTTGTCAGGTCGATTCAAGGCTTCTTCAACATCAGTTGGATCTTCATCATCTTTTAAGACTGCTGTATAAGTTACATAGTCTTTCATCGCTTCTGGTAACCTTCTCGCTCGTTGTGGTCTTGTGGCTTATTCAGAAACAACTATCTGTTCTTCTTGTTCATAATTTGAATCTCTATCTATGTTTAGTTCTGCAAGCTCTGACAAATCTGTGTCTCTATATTCCTCTAAAGAACTCCCACTCCCACTTCCACTTGTCTTTCTTTCTTGCTCCTCTTCTACAATATTTTCTTCATGGTCCATTTTACTTTCGGGAAAATAAAATAGGTCTTTCTTCTCTTCTACTAACGGTTTCTTTTGTAAAAATGTACTGCCTTTTTCCGTTTCAGAAAACTGAACATCTCTGGATACAAAAACTATTTTCTTTTGTGTATCATAAAGCCTATATGCCTTGCTCTCTAAACTGTATCCCACAAATATACAAGAAGTTGCTTTTGAATCTAACTTTCTTCGTTTTTGACTGGGAATGTGAGCATATGCTTTACAACCAAATATTTTAATATGTGCAACTGAAGGTTTTGTACCTGTCCAGAGTTCATGTGGCGTTTTATTAACATTGCGACTTGGTAGTCTATTAAGCAGATACACCGAGGTGTAAACAGCCTCAGCCCAAAAAATGTTTGGTAAGTCAGCCTCTATCAGCAAGCAACGAGTTTTCTCAATTATGGAGCGATTCAGTCGTTCAGCTTTCTCATTTTGTTCTGGGGCATACGGTACTGTGAGCTGATGCTGTATTCCGGCAGCTTTTAACAAATCAGTCAGCTCATTACTAAGATATTCCCCACCATTGTCAGTTCTCAATATTTTAATTTTTTGACCAGATTGGGTTTCAACAAAATTTTTGAAAGTTTTAAAATGTTCAGTGACCTGGCTTTTATTTTTCAAAAAATAAATAAAGGCTTGGTGGGTAAAATCATCAAGAAATGTTAGAACATACCTTGAGCCTGATAAAGAGTCGGTTTCATTTTTTTTTTTTACGGGTATGCGCACTCGCAAGGAGATTCCTATCACGCTCGAGAAGCGGCAAGTGCGCGGACATGTTGGTGTGTGTTGGTTTTGAAACTGTTCAGGTTGTAACCTGCAGGAAAAACTGTCGCAGGGAGTTTATTCCACAGCGATGCTGTTCTCCAGAGATATGAATTCTGATATAATGAGGTTCTTGGTGCCTCTATTTTGACAATAAATTAATGGTTACCGTCTGTTTGACGTGTTCGCCTAGTAGGTGCTACTCCCAAAGGGATCATACGTGCCAACTCTTC
Source organism: Aspidapion aeneum (assembly GCA_963576565.1). NCBI lineage: Eukaryota > Metazoa > Arthropoda > Insecta > Coleoptera > Brentidae > Aspidapion > Aspidapion aeneum. The sequence continues at coordinate 110,216,926 of OY755040.1, forward strand.
AGATCATTTTCCGTGATAATACCTGTAGAAGAGAGATAGATCGCCTACAGTTCTTCGATGTTCGAGACTATCCAAGCTACGGGTAAGTGCGGGGTCATTGATCAGCTTGATAGCTCGTTTTTGCACGGTGTTCAAAAGCATTAAGGTATGTTTGGGTGCCGCACTCCATATATGTGAGCAGTACTCCATAGTTGGTCGAATCTAGGCTTTGTAGAGTGTCAGCAGTTGGCTTGGTGTATACAGATGTCTTGTACGAAATAGCACCCCAAGCTTTTGGGATACCCTTTCAGCTATATCTGCCACGTGACTGTGCCAAGACATGTTGGTCTCTGCAGTGACTCCTAAGATGTTCAACTGGCTCTGCAATGCGACAGCACTTCCAGATAGCATGATGTTTGGCTCACCGGTGCTGGTCTTTTTTGAAAAGAGGGCTGCTTGGGTTTTCTGCGCGTTTAACTGTACAAGGTTTTTGTTGCCCCAGTTCCCTATTATCTCCAAGTCGTTATTTATCTGTGATATTTTATGTTAGTCTAAGGTAATGGAATTCACGTGCGGAAAGACATGTGGGTGGTATGACTGAGGATACTACATTGCCATCATCTGCAAAGCAATAAAGTGGATTTACTGTTTTATCTATGAGGTCATTTATGTAAATCAGAAAAAGTGTTGGCGAAAGGATTGCTCCCTGTGGCACACCAGCATTTATTTGGTAAGAGTTGGAGTTCCGGCCATCCAGTGCAACATAAATGGATCTATCCTTAAGGTAACTTTCAAACCAAGTGCAAAGTCTCGGCGATAATCCCGTTGCTTTGAGCTTGTTGCGCAGATTTTCATGCCAGACTTTATCGAATGCTTTAGATATATCTAAGGCAATTGTTTTTGTTTCACCTTGCAACTCAATCGCTTTTTGCCATAAGTGAGTGACGTATGTAAGTAAATCGCCAGTTGACCTATATTTTCGAAATCCGTATTGCTTGTCGTTGATAATTTTGTACTTTTCCAAGTACTTGGTTAGGTGATTGTTCACAACTCTTTCCATTATTTTTGATATCACCGAAAGTAGAGCAATTGGTCTATAGTTTAACGGATCTGTCTTTTTTCCTTTCTTTGGAATGGGCTGTATTGCGGCAGACTTCCATGATGATGGATATACTCCTTGCCTATAAGATAAATTGAATAATTTTGCGAAAGTTGGGTTGAGTTCGCTAGCACAATTTTTGAGTACTATCGCGGGAATGCCATCTGGATCCATTGCTTTGTTTGTATCCAACTTTTCAAGAGATTTTCGTATTTCTCTGTGACAAAAGGGTACCTCTGGCATACTGTGGGAAACCCTTTCAATGAACGGTGGAGTTTTTCCATTTGGCACTGTTAGGTTTGAGTTGGAGGAAAAGATTTTGGCCAGCATATTGGCTTTTTCCTCTGATGTTGTGGCTAAGTGAGTATTTTTATCTGTAAGTGTTGGTATGGATGACTTGGTGATGTTTGATCCAACGGCTTTTGCAAGAGACCAAAAGGACTTAGAACTACTTGGACAATTCAGCAACCTGCTTTTTATTCTTTGATTGTATGTTTCTTTGGCGGCGTCAATAGCAATTTTGCAACTATTTCTGGCTTCTATAAATTCTGTGTGGTTTTGAGCGGTTTGTTGTCGTTGCCAAAGGTTATATGCTCTGTGTTTTTTCTGTACAGCCGTTTGACACTGGCTGTTGAACCAAGGTTTTGCATTAGCTCTGCGTTTTATTGTATGTGGGATATATGCATCCATTCCAGATAAGATTACTTTTGTTATTTCATTACAGCAAATAGTGGAATCAGCTGTTTTAAAACAAACCTCTTGCCAGGGAAAATCCAGGTAAAACTGTTTAAGGTCATTCCATTTTGCCGATTTATAGTGCCACATTTTACGAGGAAGCGATTGTTGGCTTGGCGGTATGAACATTTCGCACTTTGTTCTTATAAGTTTATGATCGGATGAACAAAGTGGGGGATCTACTTGAATTGTGTATAAGTCAGGATTTGTAGTTAGGAGCAAGTCTAAAAGCGCTGCAAATTCACCCCTTTCTGAGATACGGGTAGGTTCATCGACAAGCTGCGTTAGACCACAACTTATGGCAAAAGCTTCTGCTTCCCTGCCTTCATTATCTGTCTTGTTGAGGTGTTTTAGCCAGGGTATATTGTGGACGTTGAAATCGCCTAAAAAAACAATTTCCGCATGTGGATAGTTAGACTGTATACTATCACAGTTTTCGGACAATGTCGCAAAAAAGTTTTGATACTCGGTGTTACTTGGCGGTCGGTAGAGGCAGCAAAAGAACTTGGTCGATGACTTTGAGGTGAATTTCAGCCATATGATATCGAGGTTCGCTGGTTCCAGCTTCTCCTCTCGATGACATGAAAGGTCATTTTTAATGTACACACAGATCCCAAAATTATGTCGAAATCGGTGGTGTAGGTCATAGCCGGGATAAAGATAGTTCACAATAGGTGTTGCAGAACTGATTTTAGTTTCAGTGAGAACAAGAATGTCAGGTTTTTGGTCTTCAAGATGTTGGTGAACTGAATTCATGTTGGTACTTAATCCTCTTATATTGCTAAAATCAATTCTGAGTTGAGTTTTTGGTCTTCTTTTAATATCTTTGCATGAAGGACCCCCAGGATCACCCGACGCCCGGAGATCCGAGTGGTCGGGTATTTTACCTCCGGAATATTTTGATCCTGGAGGCGACATCATGCTATCTGTTACTCATTGTTGGAACCGGACTGCCAGCGCAGTAGCGGAACGTGGTGATACCACTTAGCGCTACTCACTTCTGGCATGGTGGTATCTCACCGGTCGACGCCCAATGAGTAAAAAGCGTCTACCACCAATTGGTCCACATAAATCTGAGTGAATCAACTCTAGCAGTCGTGTGGTCTCTGTTTGGCTCTCTCTGAATGGTAGTCTGTGCATTTTACCCAACATGCAAGTGTCACATACAAAATCAGCTCCAAAACGATCTGAAAACTTAATGCCATTAGCTAAGCCATTTCTAAGCTTCTGTACTGTAAGCTATTTTTATTTACATGTGCAAGCCTTCGGTGCCACATTTTTTTTCGTCGGTTTTTGACATTAGCGCTACAGCATCCGGAGCTAAATCTAGCTTAAATAACTTATTTGTTAAACTGGCAGTTCCAATTAAGTCATTGTTACTGTTTAAAATTCTAGCGCCCTTGGACTCAAAAATAACAGTATTGCCTTTTGTCACAATTTGGCTAACTGACAGTAAATTAACTTTAACTTCTGGAACATAATAAATATCTCTTACATCTACATTTAAAATATTCTGATTTACCTTTAGTGGTAGTTTTGCATCTCCAATTGTCTCTGTTGTCATTTCTTCATTATTGGCTGTGACAATAGACAACTATTGCGCTTTTCTCTCGCTGAGCAAAATTTTTTTATTTGATGTCATGTGTGCTGAACATCCAGAATCAAGAAACCAACATTTTTCGTTAGCTTGAGCAGTAAAAGCTGAATACAAAGCTGCATCCTTGTTTTTAGTACTTTTACAGTCTTTGTCTTTCTTTTTTATCACACTGTGATGCAAAATGACCAAAACGAATACAGGAAAAACATCGAGGTCCCTCTTTGTTTTTGTCTTTTTCTGAAGACTTTCCTTTGGGAAAAACTTTAGACTTTTCAAAATTGTACATAGCAACTGAGTCATTTGGACCTTTTACTAAAGACACATCCTGAAGTAACTTTGTCTTAATAGAATCACTTACTTTGATACCTGAACTTTCGATTCCCATAATCATGGGTTGGTAGATTTCTGGCAAACCAGCTAACAAAATAGTGCCAACCCACTCATCACTGGCCTTCATGCCGATTGCTGACAGTTTATTGGCTGTTGTGATTATTTTATTCACATATTCTTCGACTGAACTACAGTTTTCCAATGTAGTTGTAACCAAAATAAGAAGTCCAACTCTCCGTGTCAGTCCAGAATCTTCAAAGGCTCTTTGGAGGTTTTCCCAAGCTTCTTTAGCTGTCGTACTGGATTGCACATAGACATAGTGCATCGGATCCACCAAGAGTATTATTTTTGATCTCGCTTTTATTATCTTTTTTTCATCTTTTTCGGTACCTTCAACAGCGGCCCATAGTTCCTCATGTTCTAAGTAAGTTTGTACCGCGAACTTCCAAGTATTATAGTTTTCTCGACCTTTCAGACGTTGTACTGGCGGCAGGCTATTCATTTTCACAGAAATGCAGACTTATTTGGAATGAACTATTTAAAAAAAAGTGTTCAGCGGTCCCATAGATTTTATACGTTTTCTGTGCCCATAACCTGTTGTTTTACTATAATTTTAGGGCTTCGTTAAGGTACAAATAATGAAAACGGAGATATGTTCAAAAAATACTGTACTCAAAAGTGAAAAAGATGACAACTATATAAAAACTTGAGTATCAATCATTAAAAAATCATAAACATCAAATACACAGACTAAACAGAGTGTTCTATTTTAAATTATTAACAACATTTTCATCTCCTTTTCCATGCAATATAAATTTCTGCCCCCCAATTTATAACGTCACCAGTCGCCATTGTCAATATATAAACCAACGCAAAATATTTAAAATCGCTCTCCTGAAAAATCATCAAACTGAGATGATGAACTGAGAAAGGCCGTTATGTGAGAAGACCGACGACGGCGACGTTTAGGACAAATTAAGATAGACTAGTTCTTGGATAGGTATACATTTTGGATATTTATAAAATAAAAGTATTACCAATTATTCTGCCTTGCCACGAACGTTAAATGGTTTATTTTTATTTTAGGGGTCAAATTACAAAATATGAGTTTTTTTAAGCCAGATGTAGAGTAATTGCATTAAGGAATTATTGTTAACATACAAAGGGTTTCTGAACTCTAGTAAATGAAGTTTTACTGAGTATTCCAATTTATAGATGAAGCCCTTAAAAATGTAATACGAGTTGGTATATCTAAAAATTTCTACGTATCTGGTAAGATCAAAAGTTAGATTTAGTTAGAGTCCCTGTATATTGACGCTGTCATATTTGTCCCTACTCAAGAAATCAAAAAAAGGAAAGTCTCAAATGTGAAATGTAGCAGATACATTTGTCTAAATCATGCAAGCAAGAAGGTGTTATGCATTGACCCACAACAAAGGTGTTTGTTTATAATATATATATGGAATACGGGCGGCCGTTGTTTACTTCAGTCTGTACAATAAATCTATTTTCCAGACATTAAAACCGTTATAATTTTGACAAAAATGCAAATGCATTAAATTAATGTGTAAGGAATAGAATTTCCAGTAAAAAAAAACGAGTAAATCGCTTATAAAACCCTAAAATACTTTATCGTTAATTAAATTTAATTTAAAAAAGTCAACGGTTCGGTTCGGTTCCGATGCTACCGTACTGCTAAAATAAAGGTGGTCGTACACGAAAATAAGTTAACGAAATTGATAGTTTTTTTACATTTGTTATTTTACCTAAAGTATACGTTAACGGATCGGTATGGCACCAACTACTAGACTTAAAGCTTTAAGAAAAATGGCTTTAGCACTTGAAAATCAAACTGAAGAAGTAAATCTTAATAGTCCTAAATCCCTTAATAATAGCTACATCGAAATTATATCACCAACCATGTTTTATAAGGACGAAAATGATGAAAACAGATTAAAAACAACGACCTTTATACTAAGTGATCTGAGGGATAAACTAGTGGATCGAACAACAGAAGTTGACGATTTGAGACTTAGAAATCAGCAACTAACCAGAGCTATTGAAAAATTAGAAGATAGATTGGAATGGTACCGATCGTTACTTGATAAACAACAAAAAAAAAAAGGAATTCTAACAGATACTAGTACTCAAACAGAAAATAAAGAAAATATGAGTGTGTCCATTCAAGTAAGCCTTAAGAATAAAAACCTTGAACAGGATAAAGAAAAGTGTGACAAAGTAATCAAATTGTACAAAAGGAAACTAAAGAGACAGCGTCAAAAGAATAGAAGACTAACGGAGAAGTTAAATAAACTAAGTTACCAACAACGTACGAAAGGGCTTGAAAAGAAGGTACTTAAAAAGCATTTAATGGATGAAACTGTGGAAATTACTAACGATATGTTTAAATCAATGATAGACCAGGAGAAAGAAATTTGTAGTAAAGATCTTCTCAGTTTAAGAGAAGATCTGAATTTGCTGGAGGGGTATCTTAGTTCCAATAATACAACGAATGAATCCATCAATTCCAAGCAAACTGCGAATAACCAGACTCAAACCGAAGATACAGCCTTATTTCTTTCACTCGAACAAAAAGCTCAACTGGAGGATCTTATTGTCCTTAATCGTAACCTCGAACTGTCAAACGCTTATCTTGAACGTGAAAATGAGCAGTTTTTTATGGAAAATGGTAAGTTAAAAGACATCATTTCTGACCTAAGTAGCAGAGGAGAAATAAATAAGTTGAAGCCTATTCCCAACACAAACAATAAAAAAGTACTTATCCTAGGAGACAGCCTTATACATCAGTTGTCGAATATGCTTTCTAGCAACATTTTTAAAAACTACAAAGTGTGCTCAGTACTAAAAAATAATGCGTATTTTGAATATATAATCAAAAACATTGACAACCTTTCAAAGAACTACACTAAAGATGATTATATTGTTGTTCTTGGAGGACTTCTGAATGTAAAAATGAAAAAACTCTTAAGTGAAAGTATTTTAGAAGAGCTTAGTGTTAGGACAAATTTAATATTTTTAAGCCTCCCTCTCTGGAAAGATAATCTTGAGCATAATAGATTTATTGACAGTTGTAACATAAAAGTATACAACAAACTAGTTAAAGACAACATTACAAAAAACACCAATCTTAAATTTATTAATATTAACTCCTTAATAAATTATTCGTCTTTTAATTTCTATAGGGATTTTATAAGCATAAAAAATTCGGGTAAGCGCATAGTTGTCGATAAAATCATGAAAATAATCTTAAAGCTTGACAATGATACTGGAAACTGTATTGGAAAGAAAATATCTACAATTTTAACCGATACTTCTGCAAAGCAGCAGCAGGAACAAATTCAAGTTCAACATCAAGGTTTTTTAGACCAAGTAACATTTCCGGTTCAAATAGAATAAATCAACCAAAAAGGTATAACTTAAGTTCAATTGATTCAAACTTAAACATAAATATTTTGCACTACAATATTCAGGGCTTGGAGAACAAATGTAACCAACTTGAAGTTTTTTTGAAACAGTACAAAATAAATGTTCTTTGTCTGAATGAGCATGAGCTGCGTAATTTCGAAATTGAAAGTGCAATAATTGAAGAATATGTGCTTCTTTCTGGTTTTTGTCGAGGGACACATATTCGTGGCGAAGCAGCTGTTTACGTCTCTAATCAACATAATTTTGGTGCTGAAATCTCTAAAATTGTAAGCTTATCCGTGGAAATGGAAACTGAGTTCGCCGCTGTTGATTTTGGGTCTTTTAGAATCATAACGGTATACAGATCAACCAGTGGTAATTTTGAAGGATTCTTAGATGTCATGTCCAAGGTTTTGACTTTCTTGAGTGGGTCTGACAAAAAGACGATAGTAACGGGGGATTTTAACGTTCACTTTAACACACATGAAAATAGAGAAATTTTGCTTAAGACTTTGTTTGACTCGTTTGGTTATTGTCCCACGAACCAAGAAAATACAAGGAATGATAACTGTCTGACAATATCTTTATTAATTTTGCCTCTAACAACAACAGGTGCGTCGTAGTAGATTGTAGTAGAACACATGTCAGATCACAAAGCTCTTCTTTTTAAAATGACCCATGCAGAACAAAAAACATCCAAAAGGTGTGTTTACAGACCCATAAGTGATGTGGGGTTAATAAATTTTAACACTATGGTTAACTTTAGTTTTGTAGATTCAATGGAGATTGAGATAAATCAGAAGGTTGAGTATTACCTTAATATTATTGTCATACAAATGGAGAGTTGTTTTCCGGAAAAATCTAAGATAATAATCAATAATAATTCGAATAGGTTAATAAAGTTAAACTGGTTTAATGATAACCTTCGTCGTCAGAGAGATATATTAAATTTCTTAAATGAACTACAAAAAAGGTTTCCTTCAGAAAATCTAGGCAACACTATAAAATCATGTAAGAGTAGATACAAAAAAAGCGGCACATGACAAATTTATCTCGGAATCGGGTAATTCACAGAGAGCAATGTGGCAAATAATTAATAAGAACAAAAATAACAAAGGCAAACCGTTAACCCTATAGCACCAAATGATTTTAACAGATACTTTACTAGTATCGTAACAAAAATAATTAATGAGATGGAATCTACAAATACAGATTTTAAAATTTTTTTTAATATAAATTTGATTAATATTAATAATAGTAAATTTAGTTTTAGAGAAGTAACTTTCATTGAAGTTCGTGATTTTATAAAAAGCTTAAAAAATAGTAAATGCAGAGACACATATGGCATGAATAAAAAAATACTTACAGCCATTACAGACCTTATCATAAGTCCTCTGACAAAGCTTATTAATGAGTCCATAAGGAAAAAAACCTTTCCAGATTCCCTAAAAATAACAAAAGTCTTGCCTCTACATAACAAGGATGACACTAACAACCCAAGTAATTACAGACCAATTTCAATAATCCCAATCTTTGGTAAAATTTATGAAAAAGTCTTAAAAAACAGATATGTCAATATCTTGAGGATAACCAACTTTTTAGTTCTAGTCAATTTGGTTTTAGACTTTCGACTGCATTTCTCATGATATATTGCTAAAGAAGCTCTCTTATTATGGTTTCGACATGGACAGTACTCAATTGTTGGGATCCTATTTGGGCGAGAGACTGCAGTATGTTTCAGTTAAAGGTGTTGAATCTCAGAAACTGCCAAATAAATATGGTTCCTCAGGGATCTGTCTTGGGTCCAGTACTCTTTTTGGTTTTTGTTAATGATCTCAAACACGCCTCACCTTCATCTGAATTGCTCCAATACTGTGATGACTCTACGGAGATCAAATCTCTTCCGTGTATCATAGAACTTAACAAAGTCACTGCAGAATCCTTTTCTTTAATAAAAGACTGTTTTTTGGCAAATAAGTTAAGCCTGAATGCAAGTAAAACTGACCGGGTGATTTTTGCTCTTAAAACCAAAGGAACGGAAATAGATTCTGATTCAAAACAAGCAAATAAGTTTCTGGGTGTGCATCTGGATCCAAAATTGACCTGGGAGAGTCTTGTAAATAGACCCTTTCTGGTATCGTAAGTCAAAAAACTCTTATAACCTGCTATTATGGGCTAATAAATTCCCTCTTATCATATGCTTTAATAGCATGGGGTCACTCTTCTCATGCAGAGTTGGCTTTTAGACTACAAAGAAGAGCGGTTAGAATTTTGGCTGGCCTTTCTTATAGGAGTGATTGTGTGGAAGCTTTCAGGTCCCTAAAAATACTTCCATGTCAATATATCTTACAATGCCTGTTATATCTTAGAGAAAATCTTTCGACTCTTACTTTCCATGGAGATCTTCATACTGTTAATACCAGAGGGAGAAACAATATTGTGCTACCATCACAGCGCTTGACAAGGACCAGAAATGGTACATCATATTATTGCATAAGATTTTATAACTTTTTGCCGAATAAAATAAGGGAACTGGATTACAGGAATTTTAAAGGAACCATAAAGAAATTTTTAATTTAAAAAGCGTTCTATAGTATAGACCAGTTTTTAAATGCGGATTTTGCCATTTAATAATGTTTTCTGTTTTTTTTTAGCTTTGTAATGTTAATTTGTGTTTTTTGTTTGTTTTTGTTTTCTGTGCTGCCCTGGTTGAACTTGGATTGTGTGCCTGGTACATACAAATTTATTATTTTTTAGAAAAAGCGTTTTTAGGTTTTTTCATTATCTACTTTTATTTGTAAATTTTGGTTGTTACTTTTAAGTCATTTTAATTAGTTGCCCGTGGTGGGACACCCTGTTCGTGTCCTTTGTGATTATTTAAAAAAAAAAACAGGTTTTTTAATTATTTACAGTTTAAAATTTAATTTTTTTTTTATAGTACTTAAGATATTTTTTGTAACACATTCTTCATTCTTCTTTACTTTTGACTTGTGTAAATGCGAAAGCATAATTAACACCAATAAAGAAACTGAAACTGAAACTGAAACTGAAATACTGTTGCAAGATGTTTGATGCCACTCACCTCTGACAGCATAAATTATTTAACTGAAACACCAATGAACTTGACAAGAAAATAACATAACCAAAGAATGTGGGTTCTTCTAATTTACTCCTCTTTTTTATACATCGCACCCTTAAATCTAAAGAGACGCAACTCAAAAATTTTGAAAATGAGTTTATGCAACAAAAATGCATTCAAATGTGCTTTTTAACTAAAGATCACAAAAATTTACTTTGTTTACAATTTTTCGGGAAATTATGGAAAACTTTTGTTTATAAGCACAAAGTTAAAATATGAGCTAAAAAGACACGGTAAGTATTTTTATTGCAAGGACACATTTTTAAATATTTGAGTTATGTCTTTTTAGTTTTAAGTGTGCGACATGTGAAATTATGTAAAAGTAACATTGCCCATTTCCAGAAGCGCTAGAGAGCTGAGCTTTGGCAGACTCATTGGAACTATGATAAAAAATTTTAAAGAACCCCAATATTTTAATTAACTTCTCCCCTATAAATGTAAAGTTATGTAAAATTAACCTTACCCACCTCCAAAAACGGTAGAGAGCTGAGCTCTGGAAGACTGATAAGAACTAGGATAAAACTATAAGAAAAAATGTAAAAACACCAAAATTTTAATTTACTGCCCTCCCCCATAAATGTAGTTATAGAAAAGTAACATTGTCCACTTCCAGGAACGCTAGAGAGCTGAGCTTCGATAGGCTGATAGGACCTATGATAAAATCATAGAAAATAATTCAAAAACCTCAAAGTTTGAAACAATATTCCGCATATTTTACTACTTTAAAACTTAAATATTATCCAAATCCTTTAATAAAAGAGTCAAATCATAACAAAAACAATCAAGTACGCGAAAATGGTATTCCGTAAAAAGAAGTGAGATAAAAGTAAAGCCAAGTTCTTTAATACAAATTTCAAAATTAAAGTTTCTTACTAGTTTGGAAATGTTTTTCTAAACTTGGCTATTACGGCTGCAAATGACTCTTAGGCACGGTGCTAAATTGAACACAAAGAAATCTGGCTGTAATAGCAAAGTTTAAAGAAACATTTTTGAAATTTGTATTAGAGAACTTGGCTTTACTTTTATCTCAATTCTTTTTACGGAGTACCATTTTCGCTTACTTGACTTTTTTTTACATTAAAAGTTTTTGTTATGACAAAATTTTTATTATTATTTTGAAAACACTTGGTTCTTATGCCCCACCCTGTATACAGGGTGTTTCCTAATTGAATGTCAATATTTATGGGGGTGATTTTTGGTCCCATTTTAAGAAAAAAACTTCATATGAACATATGTTCTAAACGTCTTACCTTTTGAGATACAGGGTGGTAAAATTTTCAAAAATAAATCATTTATTATTAATATCTACAATACTAATTCAGATATTTTATTAAAATTTGTCATACTATGAATCAAGAGGAATTTTTTAAAGTATCACTTTTTTTCCATCAGTGGCGTTTGTACGTAATTTGACCTGCCTATTTTGGCAGACATTGATGGCACGTCTCTGATTTTTCCTGACATGAAAATTATTTTTGAAATCCCCAATCATTTCTGACCAAAGTTGATCACTTGATTTTTTTCAATCCGATGCACAGTTTTCGCTTAAAAAATTAAACCGTTTCTCTGCATGATCATAAAAATATGGTTAATATGACAATATCATCATACAGAGACACCCGTGCGTCGGCCTAAAAAAGTTCAAAAGATCAAATTTGCTCGTAATGGAATACAGATTTAAAAAGTACACTTCACTTGGTATTGTAGATATTAATAATAAATGATTTATTTTTGAAAACTTTACCACCCTGTATCTCAAAAGGTAAGACGTTTAGGACATATGTTCATATGAAGTTTTTTTCTTAAAATGGTCCCACCCTGTATAGAGGCTTATATGTATTTTTGGTTTTTTATGCATATTCAATTTAACACATAATGTTATTTTATAATTGGATATAGTTAATTCGAAGAAATCTTTATTCATAAATCAATTAGCTAATATTCATTGTTAAATATTTTTCAAATAAATCCATCGATCACTTACTTAATCCCATGCCTTACCTACCCGTTCAGTTTTAACACTTTAGCATAATTAAATACGGTACAGTTTTATGCAAATCGTTTTAATTGTTTATAAAAGGTATTAAAAATTAATATGTAAAGGCGTATAAATCAAAAAAAAAAAATTATTCGATACAAAAATATTTTTAAAAAGTATTAATTTTTTCTCCAGTGTCCAGTGTCAGCGACATCACTCTGACTAAGATTACTCACCGTAAAGTAAACTATCCATTAAGATGAGCAACGTACGAAAGGGCGAGTAATGAAATAACGACTATCAAGCGATGTAATGTAAAAGCTGTTTGCCCGCAGTAAGAAAAACGATAGCTGCAATCGACTGTATATATTTTTATTAAACGAAATCGTGAACAAACATAATAATTAATACGGAATCATGAAAATTAAGAGTCCATAGGAAATACTCTGCCAATATATGGGCCCCTAAGCTCACACTAGGTACTATAGTTATAGTTTACGTGTGAGCTAATATAACTAAAAACTGAAATATATTTTATTCAACTCCAGACTAAATTACCTTTTGTTTGATACCACACAAGCCATGTTTTGACTTAAACTCAAATTTTTAAAATCTACCCCCACCCTTAAAAAAAGCAAAAACTAAAATGTATTTTGTTAAACTCCGGACTCAATTACCTTTCGTTTGATATCACACACGCCATATTTTCACTTAAACTCTAATTTTTGAAATCTACCCCCACCCTTTTATTTGGTTTGTGTTCGGTGGATTTTGTTGATTTTTAAATGGGACCATCTCGACCCAAGACCCAGCCTAGGTACCAAATTTCATTAAAATCGGCCGAGCGGTTTTTGAATTATGCGCGTTGGTCATTACAGACATACAGACAGACAGACATACAGACATACAGACAGACAGACAGCCAGACAGACAGACAGACAGACGGCGCAACAAAAAAGTTTCAAAATCATCTGAAACGCAAAGATATATAAAAATTTTTGAAATCGGAGCAACTTTTTTTTTCTCGAAAAAATTAGGATCACCATAGCTCACACTACTATAGTATAGTATATGTGTGAGCTAATTGCTGTAAATCATACAACGGAAAGTCAAAAACAAGAGTACTCACCGATGTGCAGCCAATTTCTTCACGTCCCAGGAGCCCCTGTCAGGATCTAATGATGACACCACGTAGCTGAATGGCTGAAGCTTCTAGTTCTATGGTTAAGTACACAAACCGAGCACTTTCAAGTATAGGAAATTGTAATAAATTGGAAAAAGTAATCACACGCCATTTTTCTCGGCGGTCGTGAAGAGATCTCTCTGATTTTTGTTGCGCATGTCCCAAGTGCAGAAAAATGTACCCTGTTTCTAATTCAATTGTGTGGTTTTAAATTTTAAAAAGAGCCGCAAAATTTAGCGCGAGCTAGCAAGAGCGACTATTAAAATAGCGATGTACCAAAATTGCATTTGTAACAAAACAGCGACATATCAAAATAGCGATGTATCAAAATAACGACATCTTTTTTTCAGGGTAAATTTATAAGCCTCATTTATACCGCTAAAAAGCAGCTTTTCAGACTGAAAAAAGCTGCGACTGCGTTCACTGCTTTCTGATTATGCCCGCGAGATTTGGGTTTATTAGGTTTGTCCTCTGACTAGGTCAGTACTGGGTGATTTTTTATACTTATAAAATCCCTATAATTCGATTATTATTAAGAGCAGAAGGTTCATACAAAAAATGGTCGATTTGGTAAAATGTGGCCACTTGAGGAGCTGCGACTAGTGCTGCCGCCGAGACGAGAGATTCTCGCCTCTCGTCTCGTATCGCCCTCTCTGGGCCAGACGAGAGAGGTATTTTCTCTCGAATAAAAGCTCGAGACGAGACGAGACGAGAGAAAAACCCCCTCTCATCGAGAGATTTTCGTTTCTCTCGAGCAAAAAGGTTCGTAGCATCTGTTTTTATTGACCTATAGAGTTAAGCTGATATTTATGTACTGTTTTTTTTTAAATAAAAGGTATGCAAAGATTGTCATATATTCCTTCCTTGACAACATGTACTGGCTTACCTTTTGTTTACTTAAAATCAAATGGAGAAAATCTAAAAGTGTAATTAAATTGCACTATTACTGTTGATGCTTATTAACGTACTGAAAAAATTTTTTCATTTCATATTCATAGTGAAAAAGAAGCTTAATAACCCGTTTTTTGACGTTAGAAAAATAATCTTATGTTTTTATAACGTTTTTTAAAGTGTTTTTAGAACGTTAAAAAAATATTGATTTTTAACAGTGGAAAATAAATGTTTTTCTAACATTGAAAAATAATTTTTTTTTTAACAATGAAAAAATATATTTTTTCCAAATATCTCTAAAGATAAGGTAACATAAATAACGTAAATAAAATTCTTCTATTTCGGAAACGCAGGGCAGCAACAGTCTGTTGAGGTTTTCGTGAACTCCACACTCAGTAAAGGAAATTCGAATCCGTAGCTTCTAAAAATAAAATTTAAAATTCTATGTAAATAATAATTTTGTAGTAAGTGCCTCGCTACGATGCCAAACAACTCATGCTCAAGTGAATAAAAGGCAAACAATTTCAAGGAGCCTATTCAATTTAGCATGAATGCAAACGAAGCATTCGTTTGGTCACAGTGCGAGGCTTGCGTATTCTTCCTCAAGTGAATACGCGGCTTAAGGTCCGGCGGTTAACCATTCGCGGTGAATTGTCGCATTACCTGTCTAGTTATCTATAACGTTAGGTATGCGATATTTCATACAAAACACATTTTTTTTCTTTTGTTTACTTTCTTACCTTAGGTTGTAGTGCTTCATTTAGCTCACTGAATACACATTTGTTGCACTTGAACTATACCATCTTTCCCATACAACTGGGGTAATATTCCTATCCAAATATGTATTCACTATCATTATTAATTATTGTGCTTTTAATTTGCCATGTATGTTTCTACAAAAGGTAAATATTGTAACCAAAATTGCACAAAGCGTATCTGCTATCGACTCGTATGAACTCGCAGCGAAATGCAACTAAACATGGCGATGGCCCGTTCTGGTAGTGGAACTATGCGGCAGCGCCCTCTATAGTATAATTTTTTTAATGTTTAAAAAACGAAACATTTATTGGCTTTATATATCTTAAATTCAACGTTAGAAATGAGATCTAGGAAAAACATTATAAAAATAACCATATATTGATGGAATTATTTTTAATGTTAGTGAAATTATGGTTTTTTAATGCTGGTTTCTTAACGTTATTAAAAAATATATTTTTGGTAATGCTTTTACATTAAATTTTCGTTAGGATTTTCTACATGTTTTTTTAATGTCAAAAGTTGACTTCATTTTAACACAAATTTGTGTTAGAAAAAAACATTTTTTTTTCAACATTTATTTAATGTTTTTTACGATTTTGTGCTTAGTGGGTTGCGGAAATTAGTTAGAAAAAGGTAAAAAAAAAACATAAACATTGAATTGAAAATACTTTTACACAGGGTGTCCCAAAAACTATGTATAGCTGATATAAATCACGAGAAACGAGGCGAGACAAGAGAAAGCTCTCTCGAGCGATAGAAGAGTCTTATCCTCGACTCAAGATATCCATTTTATCTCACATAACGAGACGAGAGAAGGTCTTGACTCGTCTCATCTCGTCTCGCGGAATCACTAGCTGCGACAGTCTTTTTTATAATAATAATAATAATCGAGTTACAGGGATTTTGCAGATCCCCCTGTACTTGATTTATTTATCTATATTTTTCAGTGTTTTTTTTAAACCATAGAATGTTTTTTGCCTCAATGTAATACTTGTGGCAATAAAAACAAGTTTATAAGTAAGTATACAACATAATTATAAATACTGAAGTAGGTATCTGCAATAGATTTAAATATCAAGGATATCGAGGTGTCAAACGTCATATATTTTTGCTTGTTTTATTGATTCTTACTGAGAAAATTGTTTGTTAATAGTCTAGTTAGCCATTTAACTCTTTGATAATTGATAATGATTATTTTACTAGAATCGATGTCGAGAATATAATAAACAATGGATATAACCACTTTTATAAACCACCTTCTGTATGTAATATTTGTAGGTAATATTATGGTTTTTAGCTCACACATATACTATACTATAGTAGTGTGAGCTATGGTGATCCTAATTTTTTCGAGAAAAAAAAAGTTGCTCCGATTTCAAATTAATTTATATATCTTTGCGTTTCAGATGATTTTGAAACTTATTTGTTGCGCCGTCTGTCTGTCTGTCTGTATGTCTGTCTGTCTGTCTGTCTGTAGGTCTGTAACGACCAACGCGCATAACTCAAAAATTTGGGTTGGGTTAGGTTGGGTTAGGTTGGGTTAGGTTGGGTTAGGTTGGGTTAGGTTGGGTTAGGTTGGGTTAGGTTGGGTTAGGTTGGGTAAGGTTGGGTTAGGTTGGGTTAGGTTGGGTTAGGTTGGGTTAGGTTGGGTTAGGTTGGGTTAGGTTGGGTTAGGTTGGGTTAGGTTGGGTTAGGTTGGGTTAGGTTGGGTTAGGTTGGGTTAGGTTGGGTTAGGTTGGGTTAGGTGTTGGGTTAGGTTGGGTTAGGTTGGGTTAGGTTGTGGTTAGGTTGGGTTAGGTTGGGTTGGGTTGGGTTGGGTTGGGTTAGGTTGGGTTGGGTTGGGTTGGGTTGGGTTGGGTTGGGTTGGGTTGGGTTGGGTTGGGTTGGGTTGGGTGGGTTGGGTTGGGTTGGGTTGGGTTGGGTTGGGTTGGGGTGGGGTGGGGTGGGTTGGGTTGGGTTGGGTTGGGTTGGGTTGGGTTGGGTTGGGTTGGGTTGGGTTGGGTTGGGTTGGGTTGGGTTGGGTTGGGTTGGGTTGGGTTGGGTTGGGTTGGGTTGGGTTGGGTTGGGTTGGGTTGGGTTGGGTTGGGTTGGGTTGGGTTGGGTTGGGTTGGGTTGGGTTGGGTTGGGTTGGGTTGGGTTGGGTTGGGTTGGGTTGGGTTGGGTTGGGTTGGGTTGGGTTGGGTTGGGTTGGGTTGGGTTGGGTTGGGTTGGGTTGGGTTGGGTTGGGTTGGGTTGGGTTGGGTTGGGTTGGGTTGGGTTGGGTTGGGTTGGGTTGGGTTGGGTTGGGTTGGGTTGGGTTGGGTTGGGTTGGGTTGGGTTGGGTTGGGTTGGGTTGGGTTGGGTTGGGTTGGGTTGGGTTGGGTTGGGTTGGGTTGGGTTGGGTTGGGTTGGGTTGGGTTGGGTTGGGTTGGGTTGGGTTGGGTTGGGTTGGGTTGGGTTGGGTTGGGTTGGGTTGGGTTGGGTTGGGTTGGGTTGGGTTGGGTTGGGTTGGGTTGGGTTGGGTTGGGTTGGGTTGGGTTGGGTTGGGTTGGGTTGGGTTGGGTTGGGTTGGGTTGGGTTGGGTTGGGTTGGGTTGGGTTGGGTTGGGTTGGGTTGGGTTGGGTTGGGTTGGGTTGGGTTGGGTTGGGTTGGGTTGGGTTGGGTTGGGTTGGGTTGGGTTGGGTTGGGTTGGGTTGGGTTGGGTTGGGTTGGGTTGGGTTGGGTTGGGTTGGGTTGGGTTGGGTTGGGTTGGGTTGGGTTGGGTTGGGTTGGGTTGGGTTGGGTTGGGTTGGGTTGGGTTGGGTTGGGTTGGGTTGGGTTGGGTTGGGTTGGGTTGGGTTGGGTTGGGTTGGGTTGGGTTGGGTTGGGTTGGGTTGGGTTGGGTTGGGTTGGGTTGGGTTGGGTTGGGTTGGGTTGGGTTGGGTTGGGTTGGGTTGGGTTGGGTTGGGTTGGGTTGGGTTGGGTTGGGTTGGGTTGGGTTGGGTTGGGTTGGGTTGGGTTGGGTTGGGTTGGGTTGGGTTGGGTTGGGTTGGGTTGGGTTGGGTTGGGTTGGGTTGGGTTGGGTTGGGTTGGGTTGGGTTGGGTTGGGTTGGGTTGGGTTGGGTTGGGTTGGGTTGGGTTGGGTTGGGTTGGGTTGGGTTGGGTTGGGTTGGGTTGGGTTGGGTTGGGTTGGGTTGGGTTGGGTTGGGTTGGGTTGGGTTGGGTTGGGTTGGGTTGGGTTGGGTTGGGTTGGGTTGGGTTGGGTTGGGTTGGGTTGGGTTGGGTTGGGTTGGGTTGGGTTGGGTTGGGTTGGGTTGGGTTGGGTTGGGTTGGGTTGGGTTGGGTTGGGTTGGGTTGGGTTGGGTTGGGTTGGGTTGGGTTGGGTTGGGTTGGGTTGGGTTGGGTTGGGTTGGGTTGGGTTGGGTTGGGTTGGGTTGGGTTGGGTTGGGTTGGGTTGGGTTGGGTTGGGTTGGGTTGGGTTGGGTTGGGTTGGGTTGGGTTGGGTTGGGTTGGGTTGGGTTGGGTTGGGTTGGGTTGGGTTGGGTTGGGTTGGGTTGGGTTGGGTTGGGTTGGGTTGGGTTGGGTTGGGTTGGGTTGGGTTGGGTTGGGTTGGGTTGGGTTGGGTTGGGTTGGGTTGGGTTGGGTTGGGTCGGGTTGGGTGGGGTCGGGTCGGGTCGGGTCGGGTCGGGTCGGGTCGGGTCGGGTCGGGTCGGGTCGGGTCGGGTCGGGTCGGGTCGGGTCGGGTCGGGTCGGGTCGGGTCGGGTCGGGTCGGGTCGGGTCGGGTCGGGTCGGGTCGGGTCGGGTCGGGTCGGGTCGGGTCGGGTCGGGTCGGGTCGGGTCGGGTCGGGTCGGGTCGGGTCGGGTCGGGTCGGGTCGGGTCGGGTCGGGTCGGGTCGGGTCGGGTCGGGTCGGGTCGGGTCGGGTCGGGTCGGGTCGGGTCGGGTCGGGTCGGGTCGGGTCGGGTCGGGTCGGGTCGGGTCGGGTCGGGTCGGGTCGGGTCGGGTCGGGTCGGGTCGGGTCGGGTCGGGTCGGGTCGGGTCGGGTCGGGTCGGGTCGGGTCGGGTCGGGTCGGGTCGGGTCGGGTCGGGTCGGGTCGGGTCGGGTCGGGTCGGGTCGGGTCGGGTCGGGTCGGGTCGGGTCGGGTCGGGTCGGGTCGGGTCGGGTCGGGTCGGGTCGGGTCGGGTCGGGTCGGGTCGGGTCGGTTCGGTTCGGTTCGGTTCGGTTCGGTTCGGTTCGGTTCGGTTCGGTTCGGTTCGGTTCGGTTCGGTTCGGTTCGGTTCGGTTCGGTTCGGTTCGGTTCGGTTCGGTTCGGTTCGGTTCGGTTCGGTTCGGTTCGGTTCGGTTCGGTTCGGTTCGGTTCGGTTCGGTTCGGTTCGGTTAGGTTAGGTTCGGTTCGGTTCGGTTCGGTTCGGTTCGGTTCGGTTCGGTTCGGTTCGGTTCGGTTCGGTTCGGTTCGGTTCGGTTCGGTTCGGTTCGGTTCGGTTCGGTTCGGTTCGGTTCGGTTCGGTTCGGTTCGGTTCGGTTCGGTTCGGTTCGGTTCGGTTCGGTTCGGTTCGGTTCGGTTCGGTTCGGTTCGGTTCGGTTCGGTTCGGTTCGGTTCGGTTCGGTTCGGTTCGGTTCGGTTCGGTTCGGTTCGGTTCGGTTCGGTTCGGTTCGGTTCGGTTCGGTTCGGTTCGGTTCGGTTCGGTTCGGTTCGGTTCGGTTCGGTTCGGTTCGGTTCGGTTCGGTTCGGTTCGGTTCGGTTCGGTTCGGTTCGGTTCGGTTCGGTTCGGTTCGGTTCGGTTCGGTTCGGTTCGGTTATTAGGTTGGGTTAGGTTGGGTTAGGTTGGTTTTGTTTGATTATGTTCGGTTAGGTTCCGCTAGGATTGTTTAGGTTAGGTTTAGCTATATTCGGTTAGGTTCGGTTTAGTTTAACCAAATCGAACCGAACCAAACCGAATCTAACGGTTCGGTTTGGTTTGGTTTGGTTGGTTCCACTCGGTTCGGTTTGGTTCGGGTAGGTTTGGTTCAGTTTGATTATGTTTGGTTAGGTTCGGCTAGGTTTAATTTGTTTTGGTTAGGTTCAGCCAGATTCGGTCTGGTTTGGTTCGGTTCGTTTCGAATCGGTTCGGTTAGGTTCAGTTTTCTTCGGCTAGGTTTGGTTCAGTTTGATTCGGTTCGGTTCGGTTCGGTTCGGTTCGGTTCGGTTCGGTTCGGTTCGGTTCGGTTCGGTTCGGTTCGGTTCGGTTCGGTTATTAGGTTGGGTTAGGTTGGGTTAGGTGGGTTAGGTTGGTTCAGTTTGATTATGTTCGGTTAGGTTCCGCTAGGATTGTTTAGGTTAGGTTTAGCTATATTCGGTTAGGTTCGGTTTAGTTTAACCAAATCGAACCGAACCAAACCGAATCTAACGGTTCGGTTTGGTTTGGTTTGGTTGGTTCCACTCGGTTCGGTTTGGTTCGGGTAGGTTTGGTTCAGTTTGATTATGTTTGGTTAGGTTCGGCTAGGTTTAATTTGTTTTGGTTAGGTTCAGCCAGATTCGGTCTGGTTTGGTTCGGTTCGTTTCGAATCGGTTCGGTTAGGTTCAGTTTTCTTCGGCTAGGTTTGGTTCAGTTTGATTATGTTTGGTTAGATTCCGCTGGGTTCAGTTTGTTTCGGTTAGGTTTAGCTACATTCAGTTAGGTACGGTTTAGTTTAACCAAATTGAACCGAACCGTTAGATTCGGTTTGATTTGGTTCATTTCGATACGGATCGGTTCAGTTTGGTTTTGTTCGGTTAGACCTTCGATAAATTAAAAAAAAGTAAATAATTATTAATTTGTAGTGTTTTAAGGAATAAACATTGATATAATGTTCAATTAAACTAATTTTTAATTGTAAGAATGTAGGAATCATAATTTTCTTGATTTTTTTTTGAATTTCATGCTTTTTTAAAAATTGTGCATTTTCATAAAAGGACCAAAAAAACTGACCCGATTTCGATCAGTGACCTTAGTTATTTCAAGTTTTTGTTAACAGCTGATAGACGTCAGGGACCGTTTTGTTTCAGTTTGAAATGAGAAAATGCTTCTTTTGTAGCAATTTGTATAGGTTTTAATGGGGTCTTAAGAATTTTTCAATTTCAATTTTTTTAACAAAATCAACGATTTTCCGCAATTATTTTTTCAGAAATCACTATAAAATGGTCTAAAATTATCATTTTTCAAAAAACTTCGTAGTTTTAAGAAAGGTGATAAAACGTACCAGACCCCTGAAATGTTTTGCTGTCTAGGACAACTGGACGCCGCCAACTCGGCGCCACCAACTGGGCGCCAGGCCAACTGGGCGCCAGGCCAACTGGACGCCGAGCTAACTGGGCGCCGGACTAAAATATTTTTTCTTGATAAAATGTGCAGATCAAAAACAAACTTAAAAAAATTAAAATGGCGGATCCAAAATGGCGGACTTTCTTATTTATGCATCGATATGTATCGAATATGGAACTTGGCGGTGTTTCAAGTCGCAGAACACTACACCTACCAAATTTCAACACTCGACTTAATAGATGTTGAAATTTTTGTTTAAATAACATATTTATTTTATTTTTATCTGCACATTTTATCAAAGAAAAAATAGTCCGGCGCTGAGTTGGCCCGGCGCCCATTAGGCCCGGCGTGGCGCCCTTTTGGCGGCGCCGAGTTGGCCCGGCGCCCAGTTGTCCCATTCCGAATTGAAATTTTTAGTTCCGAAATTTCATCTGACTCGAGCATAACTTGTAGTCCACCCAAGAAGAGAAGAGTTGAAGAAGACCCTTGTTCAAAGAAAGAAAATATTTTACCTGGAAGGTACAACATTTGTAAAGTTCTAAGATGAAAACAATAATTTTAATACATCCACTGCACTTAGCATACTTAGAAATTCTTTTTACTCTTTTTTTTTACTGAAGAGAATTTTGTAAACACAGTATACACAAGTAAGTATTCATGAATTATTTATTATTCAAACAGAAAATTGTTGATAAAAAAATTCTAGTGAAATTCAAAATTTTTATTTTGCGCTGCCACTGCCCTTTTTTATCCAAGACAAGCAAATAGAATATTTTTGCGATGTTGCATGTGTCCGGACTCACCAAACCGAAATTCTATTTTCATCCCTATCTTGCTCATTAAATTCTTACTTGTATTTGGTCAATTGCGACAAAAGCTTGATATAATGGCAATTTAGGCCCATGCCGGGTCTACCCGTAGGGTATAGAAGTCAATAGGTAAACCTGATTTTTGTTGTGCTCATTAAAAAATATTAAAAGCAAATATCATTAATTATTGGTAACAAACCTTTTTTAAAGTGTTTAGTTATAAATAATATTTAATTTGTTTCTTTAATAATTTGATGTTTTTTTAAATATTAATTGCCTTATATTAACCATAACCAAAACACTCTTTCTTTTAAGGTAACAGAACGTCTTTGTTATTAATACTTAAAATTTCCCAAATATAAATATACTCTTAATATTGGCAAATATTTCTTTGTGTTTATTACAACAAACATTTTTTGTATAATGTTATGGCGTGATTTTGTTATTATAACGGTCTGAATTGGTTTCTATTAATTACCTCGTAAAGTTCGCAACAAATTTGGTTACTATTAACAAGCGATATTATCGAGCAATATAACTTTGTACCGTCTCGGCTCGGGCCTTGTCGCTCGTAGATCGTGACGTTTCGGTTGACATTTTGTAGGGGAGAGCGGGGCTAGTTGAGCCACTTTTTACATAAATGTAAATAAAAGCATTGCTATATTACTTACAGTTTTACAATTATAATATGTTTAAGGCAAATATTGGTTTTTAAAAATATGCATTCAAACTTAAAAAACACTTTTTTCTAGCACCCTTGCAAGCGGCCCAACTAACCCCACCCACGGAGTAAGTTGGGGCAAGTTGGGCATGGTTGAATAATCAGGAAATGTATATATATTCAACATAAAATAACAGGAAATTCTTAGATTATTTTTATTGATAATAATAAAATACTAAACTTTAACTTTCTTAAAAAACAAACAATATAAAGTAACCTAATCCTTGCTCTAGTCTGAATCGGAATTACGGTTTTAGCAAACATAAGTAAACCCTGCATCAGCACATGTTTCATAGGCCCAAAACTTGTAAGTTAAACATTGTACCCATTTTTCTTTTGGTTTGCTGTTTGAGAATGGTTCCATGCAGACTAGACAAAATGTTTCCTCTTCATCATCGCTGTCATCTTTCAGTGTCCTTTTCTGAGTAGTTTTTCTATGCTTCTTTTCCTTGAAGACATTTTTGGTTACAGATTTTTCTTTTTTTTTACTTTTTTCACGTTCCAACTCTTCTTTAACCGGAGTTTCAGTTAGTATAGCTGTTGACCATTTTCTTCGGTTGTTATTCTTGGTCTTTCTTTCGCCAGCTTTCGGAAAAGCACGAATTTTTAAAATTTCCCTAGTTCGATTGGTAATAATAGATCACACAATTTTAAGTCACCGGGTTTTTGCCTCAAATTTGAGTTGACGGGTCTGTGTGATGTCATAAATAAATAAATGGCGGCTTTTTTACTGTTTTTTCACAATCTTTGGCTTATAACTTCTGCCAATAACTTAGGTTTACAGAAAAACTAATCGTATTTTGTTTGCAAGAAATCACCAATCAAGATACCGCATCTAGGGGCCTAATTTCCATAACAGGGTAAAAAACAGGTAGAATATAGCATATATTAATAAGAGACCGCAATATGCCCGATTCCAGTCGAAAGCGTTTCAGCGTTGCCAAAGGTAACTTTGATAAATAACTACAGGCGCAAGTCGTCGCAGTCTTCAAGAGGCGGACATCTAAAACATTTGTTTAGGGCGAGAATTATTACATGACGTGATTTTTAGTCCATCATACGTACGCATGCTGATTTTAACCTTAAAATAAAAAAAAAATGTTTTTAGAAAATGTATGGGGTTAGCTGGGCCGGTGGCCCAACATGCCCCGAACTTTTTGGCTCAACTAGCCCCACACCTACATACAAAATTGAGAGAGTCGGCAATCATGTTTGCGTAAATATTAGCATCGTTATAATTTCATTAAACTCTGTCTAAATATGTAAAGTTAACTATAAAAAACCGAATCGGGGCATGCAGGTGTAATAAAACAATCTGTAAAATGTTTTCCGAAATAACAAAAAGTTACTTACGAGTTCCAAAAAAAAATGGTTCTATAGTGAAATAGCGCGTATCAAAATAGCGCGTATCAAAATAGCGCGTATCAAAATAGCGCGCTCATTTGAGCGCGTGTTCAAAATAGCGCGTATCAAAATAGCGCGTGATCAAAATAGCGCGTATCACAACAGCGCGTGATCAAAATAGCGCGTATCATAATGACGCGTGTTTAAAATAACGCGTATCAAAATAGCGTGTATTAAAACAGCGCGTATCAAAATGGCGCGTGTTCAAAATAGCGCGTATCAAAATAGCGCGTATTCAAAATAGCGCGTATCAAAATAGCGCGTGTTTAAAATAGCGTGTGTTCAAAATAGCGCGTCTTAAAATAGCGCGTCTAAAAATACCGCGTTTTGAAAGATCGCCATTACAAACCTCGCTGTTACAAAATAGTTCGAGTAAGGGGTCTCTTTCTAAAAGATTAAAAAAAAACTTTCCTAACTTTTTTCCCGGGATCCTATAGGGTGTAACCAAACCGAACCGAACCGAACCGATTCAAACCGCACCGCACCGAACTGAAATGAACCTAACCATACCGAAACATTTTTTCAAAAAATTATTTCCCTAAATTAGCTTCCCGATCCTTATTTTGATAGGTTTCTATTCTGACCTGTGACTTGGTGACATTTTTTTTTGGTGGAAAAAGGTCAGGAGTTACTGGAAAAAATGTTTGGGTTCGGTTCGGTTCGGTTCGGTTCCGTCCGGTTCGGTTCGGTTTGGTTACACACCCTCTAGGATCCCGGAAAAGAAGCCAGGGAAGTTTTTTTTTTGAAAAAAATATGTTAGAAAGAGACCCCTTAGTCCAACTATATGAGTTGTGTTAAGTATAGCAAGCCATCGGTTTATTTAACGGTTAAGTAAGTATAACTTATCTGACCTTGCTCAAACTGTTTAGGTGAATATACCTAAGCAGACCTGATACGCGCTATTTTTTACACGCGCTATTTTAATACGCGCTATTTTGATACGCGCTATTCTGATCACGCGCTATTTTGATACGCCCTATTTTGATACGCGCTATTTTGAACACGCGCTATTTTGATACGCGCTATTTTGAACACGCGCTATTCTGAACACGCGCTGTTTTGAAAAGCACTGTTTTGATACGCGCTATTTTGATACGCGCTATTTCGTTACAGAGCCAAAAAAATAGGTCAAAATCTGTTCCTTGGAGATACACACATCACAGATTCTCACTGCGGACTAATGCATGAGCAAAGGCGACTTTGCTACGTGGGTGGCGCTGACATCTCACGTCTAATTGTCGAGTTATTAGGGGTTTCTCAACGTGCCCCTATGCCCAACCAGCCCCGCTCTCCCCTACGTGTGAGCCGCGGTCTAGACCGAACCGACCCGACGCCCTACGTAGCATTGTATTACAGACCCTCGCAGACAGTGTGCCTAAAAATCAAGGGGACGCCATGTTTTGGGAAGAACATTGACCAAACAAGGTTTAGTTTTTGTGATTTTGTACTAATACGGACCTAAATACGCGGGTATTTTTATGGCATCATAATGGTGTTTTGGTTGCAAGAGTCGAAGTGAACAAAAAGTCATCAGGAACGCTTTAAAGGTAAATATTTAAAGGTAGAAATATAGCTTCAAGAAAAAAAACGTATTCATTGTATAAACTTTTTGTTCTGTGGAAACTGATTTCTTTATAAACAAACAGTAAATAGGATTTATTTTTAATTAACTGATTTATGTGCTAATTGAGGACAAGTATCGACAGGCGTCGGCTTTATTTGTTTTTAATATAAAATTCATACTCTTTTTTTTTTGTTTCAGATTTCCGCTTAAAGATGGAAACAATCTTGCTTTGGTCGTCCACAATAACAGATCCTATTAGAAATCACAAAAACTATCCTATTTAAAGGTAGTAAGAATTGTAAGTGTTATTTATTATTTTTTTTAGAATGCTTTATATTTGTATTTTGTGATTTTAATCATTTTAAATTTGATGTCATTTGAATCATGGCTTCAATGCTTTGAATTAAATATTAAAGATTTTTAAGCAAAGAGCCTTTAGTATGAAAATGTGAAGTTTAAACCTTTTAACTTAAAGCAAACATTTAATGTTCTGCACAGTGACGTATATAGAAAAAAAATCGGAGGGGGGGGGGCGAGACGGTTTTGGAGGGGGGGCGAGACCTCATGAGGCCGTATTTTAGGCTATTTTATGTTTATATTCATAAAATATGTAAAAAATAATTAAAAAACTTAACTTTAAAGGGGGGCCCAGGCCTCCCCTTATATACGCCACTGGTTCTGTATTAAATTTACAAATATATAAAATGTATTTTCTTTTTCAGGTCAGCACTGACTTGAAGGTGGAGGAAGTAATTGAACAAAGGAGAAACATTTTAAAAAAACACGGGCTACCCATGCGGCCTTTCATAATGGTGAAGTCCCCCAACTTATAGTGAGGTAAAATCAGTTTATGTCAGATTTGACAAAATTTTGTGTGCATCTCACATGGAACAAACGTGTGTATATTTCATTAACCAACCTTTCCAAAAAAAACAAAGATTACCAGCCACCATAAAAAAATTTTACTCCACTTTTATAATAAAATACAAAAAAATATTTTTCATCAAAACAACTTGCTTTTTATTATTATTAAAATTCTCTTATTATTCTATACCTTATTCATTTCTATAGGGTTAATGGGAAAAAAAGACACCAGTTTTGATCACACAACTTTTTTTCTTCTCGACGATCCATTTTCGTCTTCCTAAGGCTAAGGTGTGTAGCCTGAGGAAGACGAAGAAATACAGGTGTGTGATCAAAAGTGGTGTCCTTATTTCCATTAACCCAAAGAAATATACAGGGTGTTCATTTTAAAACTTCCCAACCAAGATTTCTCGAAAATGATTTTTTTTTGAGAAAAAGTAAAAACATGTCAATTAATTTATTTAGGAGGACACATTTTGGCTATCTTATAGTTTTT
Organism: Aspidapion aeneum; assembly: GCA_963576565.1. Classification (NCBI taxonomy): domain Eukaryota; kingdom Metazoa; phylum Arthropoda; class Insecta; order Coleoptera; family Brentidae; genus Aspidapion; species Aspidapion aeneum. The sequence goes on from OY755040.1 coordinate 110,244,140, forward strand.
GAAAAAATAACTGAATATGTCAAAAACAAATTGATAGATTTTCAAAATGTGTACACCTTTGTAAAGATATTTAAGAAACCTTCAAAAAAAAAGTTTCAATTGACCCACTTTCCATATTCAAAATATAGGGGTAAAATGTACCCCTCAAAGGGGGTGTGTACTACAAAAATTTTAAGATAGGCAAAATGTGTCCTCCTTAATAAGTTAATTGACGTGTTTTTGCTTTTTTTAAAAAAATCATTTTCGAGAAATCTGGGGTGGGAAGTTTTAAAATGAACACCCTGTATATTAAACAGAACGTGAAACCTACAAATACCTTATTAATGCAAAATAACTAAATATAATTACAGCTACTAATTATGTAATAACCCATAATTAATTAATTTAATATTAAATAAGAATGATCCTTATAATAAATATACAGTATATTAATAATTAAACTCACATATATTTTTAAATACCAACAATATATTAGTGCTTAATGTAGCTTTTTTTTTTAAATATTACTAGACGATTTTGTTTTTATTAACAAATATTTGTTTCAATTGTTGAAATTTCTGAATTGTTACCTGCAAACAAATATCTAATAAACCAAATATGGGCAACGCATTTGGTAACAGTTACAAAATGTTTGTTATTGTTACAAAATTCTTCTCTCAGTGTACTGAAGTTTTAAAGTACAGAAAACGCAAGGAATTTTTCCAGATGATCAGTTTTGAAGAATGGGGTTTTGTGAAACCATGATTGAAAAGGCGAATCAGGATGAAAATTTTATTAAAAATATTTTTTAGAGACGAAAGTTCATTTTATATTTATGGCCTTCACAGTACTTCCGTTGTTCGTTACTAGTCACGGAAAAATAAAGATTTGCATAGTACAGAACGGACCCAGTATCCTCAAAAACTTAATGTCTAGACTGGGATTTTGGGTGACGATATCATTGGTCCTTTTCTCATCAATGGAAGTTTACTAGAGAGAAATTATTTAGCTCTGTTGCAGGACCATATCATTCCTGTGATTCGATATTTACCAAATTTGATTTACGCAAGATGGTTGCCCAGCTTATGAGACTTTGTCTGTGAAAGTGTCTTTAAATGAAACGTTTCCAAGGCGGCTTATTACAAGCAGGCCAGATACTCCTCCGAGATCACCAAATTTGGCACCCAATGATTTCTTTTTATAGTGCTATGGAAAAAGCCAAATTTATTGGCCACTTACGAGCTGCCACTTTGGATGAACTTCGGGCAGAAATAATCATTAATCTACAATCAGTGACACCGAAAATGATAAGTAATGTCCGAACTGAATTTCATAACAGGCTCGGATAGTGTTTAGCAGAGAACGGTGATATTTTTGAGAACTTAATTCGTTAGGTAGTTTTTAAATCAATATGAAAGAATTTGCTTTTAAAACAGACCCCTCTCTTATTTGTTTCGCTGGAGAAGCCATAAATTTTAGGCATTAAATATTATGAACGGATCGATTTTCTTTACGAAATGAAAGAAAAGGTCGCCGCCTAAGGGGAAACAATCGGAGTTAAAAATTTTTGTCCTCTACTTTACCGAGGCGCTCAGAGTACAGGTATTGGCTATGGGTCTGGTTATCTTGAAACCATGGGGGTAACCATGTGTACACTTCTATCCTTTTTTCTTACAACATACTACATATTTTATACATATGCAGTTCTTATCTTACATACAGTAATAATTTCCTCTAATCCCTATAGCATTTAGTCATGCTAAAATATCTGCCGTCCTTAAGCTAGAATGCCGTTAACTACCTATAAAAGGTTCCTAGTTTTGATCAAGAAACCCGAAAAATAATAAACAAACAATGCTCCTTGATAACTGTAAGTTATTTGTTTTTTGAAAACCACAAAAGCTCAAGAAGATTTGCTTATAAAAATTGATCTAGAATAATGTTGTGAATAAGACGGCACCAAACAATCAAAATTGTCCAAATGTTGCTTAACGGCATTATAGCTTACGCACGGCAGATATAGCAAGCCTACTGACCACACTGAGCAGTACTCCGATTTTATTCGATGCCCCTTAGTGTGGATCGGAGGTTTAAATACGGCTGCTATTTTTAAACCAAATTGTATTTTTATTTGTTATTTCTTTATGTTATTTGCTAGTTTTTTGTGGGTATAATGCCATTGTAGGTATTCACAAACATTATAAAAATATTAAATACCATTTCACTTCAAGGCAAAATATAAGGTGAACCATTTACCAGAATGTAAAAATGTCAACACTAAGAGCCGGTTTCTCAATAGAGGGTTAGCCCTGACTCCTGGGTTTTCTTTGATAACGAGAAACCGGCCCTAAGTTAATTTAGACCAAGTATCCACTTAGCAACTTTTAGTGAATACTGCCGTTAGGGTTGTCAAGTAAAACCTCGAAACCTCATTTGTGAGGTTTGCGCTTTAAGGGTTCTGACGTCTCTGGTAAACGTGTTTAGTTAGCATGTCATGGCTTGAAGGTAACCGACCAATGTTTAGGTATGTGAGGGAATGTGAGAAACAGCGATGCAATAACTGTCAAACCGCAAAGCTGACCAATCAGACTGCGAGTTTTTTTTAGTTACGGATACTACTGTTTAGTATTAAAACAGGTCGTTTATCGCAGTGGCGCACCCAAGAATATGTCTTGGGGGCGGCCCGAGGCCTCTTGGGGGGGGGGGGTCGAAGCCTCATGATGTCGAATTTTAAGCTATTTTTTGTTTTTTCGTGAAATATGTGGAAAATATGTAAAAAAATCTATGGCTTAGGGGGGCCCGGACCCCGAGGGCCCACCCCTGGGTGCGCCCATGTTTATCGTCTTAATATATTTTCTGAACTTGCAAACGTATGAAAAATAGTTTTGTTGATAATGGCATTTGTCTTCCCCTTAAAGTATCTTTTTGCCTAGTTTTCGTTTTGTAATTCAAATAAATTTGGTTAGGTATAGGCACTATTTGTGGTTTTTATTAAATGTCGAAAAAAAAACAAAGATTTTTAATAGAAACTTAAATTTATATTTATTTCTTCAAATAACTGTTATTGTAACATTAATGAAACATACACAAGAAATAATAAATTTTAAAAATTAGGTAGGTACGGAATGTTATATAATGTAGGCATGGAAAAAAAAATTGTAGCTTCCATTTCTGTATAATATATATAATATATATAGCACACTAAATTCTACTTTACAATAATTATCTTCCCCATCTTATTTATACCTTGTTTACAGGGCACTGAGATCTATCCCACATTAAATTAATTTTAGTATAAATGCTCAAATTTGAGATTGATATCATTCCCATTAAACGTGATATTAATTATTTTGTTTGTGAATTCTTTTCTATATATATACAGGGTATTCCGAAATTAGACGTCAATATTTTAACCGGATATTTTATGTCCGAAAATAGAACAGAGAAAGACTCCAAAATTACTCCGTTTCCGACATTCAGGATTTTAAAGTTAAATAAATGGATCCATGATGGATCTGATACCTTCCTAGCTAGCCTATAAGCACACTTTAAGTATTAAGTATAATCAGCTTTAAAAACAGTTTTTTGTAAATATCTCGGAAACTAAAGCTTCTACAAAATTTTTGGTTATAACACAAATTATTAAGAAAAATTTGGTCTATTACACTCCGAAAACCGCTATTGATGCGATGCTCCGGTAAAAAGTTAGATTTTTTTAAACATTTTAATTGTTAAAAAACTGTCATTAGCGTTAATGGATTTTGACCAAAATCTAATCAGCTCGTTACAGTGCCGAACACTATTTTACCTAAAATTTTTATAAAAATCGGTTTAGCGGTTTAGGAGCTATCGTGTTACGGACAGAAAAAAATACACACACACACACAGAGACAGACATCATGATGATATTGCTAGGATGGCCGTTAGAGGGTGCTTCAAACTGCACTTCAGATTATTTAAAATAACCATAATTTTTTTCTTAGTGTTGTTTTTTACTCTTTTTTTCTTAACAAAAAACGTGAAAAACTATACTAAGAACAAAGTTCCCCCTCTAACGGCCACAGTCCATATTCAGGTTTCCCATGCCAAAAAACCAACAAATATAAATTTTGAAAATAATACGTTTAAAACTCTTCGTAATATTTAAAAAATTTTAGTTTTATTTTTTAAATTTAACACCTTGTATCTCGGAAACGAAGCAATTTTGGACCTTAGTAAAACGAACTTTTATCTCTATTTTGGGAAGAAAAATACGTGATTAAAAAATTGACGTCCAATTTCAGGACACTCTGTATACAAACGTTACTTGATGACTTTCAACCCTTGGATTCTGAAAACCACGAATTTAAAAGTCTGGTGGACATAAATGTCATTAGCTGAATAACAGTAGAAGTAATTTTCAAAGAACACTTTGCAAATAAAATATGACATATTTGCCTACTGGATCAATGCAGGTCAGGTAAATGCATGGATGTCATAAAAAATGGATACCCAACCCTTTGGCCGAGAAATCACTGCCAAATTCAAATCGCCCATCGCTGGACAATTTATGTTGGCCACATTGAAATTCTTTAAAAAGTTTGTATAGTTAATTTCATTATTTTTGGGACAACCTTTTTTTTCGTTGACCTATGTTATTCTTGTGGTATCCAGCTGATAACTGTCAAAAGATTATCTCGAAAATTATGAAATGTACTTTAGTGTGGTAAACATTTTAAGAAACTTAAATTTAACTTAATGTTTCGACGGATGTTCTAAAATGTTTAGAAAAAAAGATAGCCGACACTTTGCCCGAGAAATTACGCAAGAAATCATTGCCGAAATTTCTGTTGGTAAAACTAAAGTTCCTGCGGAAAATTGTAGTCTGGTAAGACTGATTATTAAAAATGTCAGGAAACTTAACCCAATATTTTTTCAGGTTGTGTTTTAGGCGTTATTATTTTGACTCATCTATTTTTTCCAGTACTTTTTTAAAGTTTGTGTTGTGTTTATTTTCTTTACCGCCTAGAAAAAAATTGTTTTGACAGATTCAGATAAATTCAGAACCTACAGTGATCAGACAGAATTCTGGGCGGGCTATCCATTTTGTTATGACAATCTTGGTTTTAGTTGAAGGTCGTGAAGATTTTAGGAACTTATTTTCTTAGTCAGCAATCATCGAGAGAATTGTTCAAGCAAAATATGTTATATGAATAGGTGTTTTTTTCGATGGGTTTTGGCGCAAAATGCAAAATAAGATATGAACACGAGAAACTAATTTTCTCAGTAATAAATCTTGTAAAGGGTATACTCAAGTTAATGTTGTGAATAAGACGGCACCAAACAATCAAAATTGTCCAAATGTTGCTTAACGGCATTATAGCTTACGCACGGCAGATATAGCAAGCCTACTGACCACACTGAGCAGTACTCCGATTTTATTCGATGCCCCTTAGTGTGGATCGGAGGTTTAAATACGGCTGCTATTTTTAAACCAAATTGTATTTTTATTTGTTATTTCTTTATGTTATTTGCTAGTTTTTTGTGGGTATAATGCCATTGTAAGTATTCACAAACATTATAAAAATATTAAATACCATTTCACTTCAAGGCAAAATATAAGGTGAACCATTTACCAGAATGTAAAAATGTCAACACTAAGAGCCGGTTTCTCAATAGAGGGTTAGCCCTGACTCCTGGGTTATCTTTGATAACGAGAAACCGGCCCTAAGTTAATTTAGACCAAGTATCCACTTAGCAACTTTTAGTGAATACTGCCGTTAGGGTTGTCAAGTAAAACCTCGAAACCTCATTTGTGAGGTTTGCGCTTTAAGGGTTCTGACGTCTCTGGTAAACGTGTTTAGTTAGCATGTCATGGCTTGAAGGTAACCGACCAATGTTTAGGTATGTGAGGGAATGTGAGAAACAGCGATGCAATAACTGTCAAACCGCAAAGCTGACCAATCAGACTGCGAGTTTTTTTTAGTTACGGATACTACTGTTTAGTATTAAAACAGGTCGTTTATCGCAGTGGCGCACCCAAGAATATGTCTTGGGGGCGGCCCGAGGCCTCTTGGGGGGGGGGGGGGTCGAAGCCTCATGATGTCGAATTTTAAGCTATTTTTTGTTTTTTCGTGAAATATGTGGAAAATATGTAAAAAAATCTATGGCTTAGGGGGGCCCGGACCCCGAGGGCCCACCCCTGGGTGCGCCCATGTTTATCGTCTTAATATATTTTCTGAACTTGCAAACGTATGAAAAATAGTTTTGTTGATAATGGCATTTGTCTTCCCCTTAAAGTATCTTTTTGCCTAGTTTTCGTTTTGTAATTCAAATAAATTTGGTTAGGTATAGGCACTATTTGTGGTTTTTATTAAATGTCGAAAAAAAAACAAAGATTTTTAATAGAAACTTAAATTTATATTTATTTCTTCAAATAACTGTTATTGTAACATTAATGAAACATACACAAGAAATAATAAATTTTAAAAATTAGGTAGGTACGGAATGTTATATAATGTAGGCATGGAAAAAAAAATTGTAGCTTCCATTTCTGTATAATATATATAATATATATAGCACACTAAATTCTACTTTACAATAATTATCTTCCCCATCTTATTTATACCTTGTTTACAGGGCACTGAGATCTATCCCATATTAAATTAATTTTAGTATAAATGCTCAAATTTGAGATTGATATCATTCCCATTAAACGTGATATTAATTATTTTGTTTGTGAATTCTTTTCTATATATATACAGGGTATTCCGAAATTAGACGTCAATATTTTAACCGGATATTTTATGTCCGAAAATAGAACAGAGAAAGACTCCAAAATTACTCCGTTTCCGACATTCAGGATATTAAAGTTAAATAAATGGATCCATGATGGATCTGATACCTTCCTAGCTAGCCTATAAGCACACTTTAAGTATTAAGTATAATCAGCTTTAAAAACAGTTTTTTGTAAATATCTCGGAAACTAAAGCTTCTACAAAATTTTTGGTTATAACACAAATTATTAAGAAAAATTTGGTCTATTACACTCCGAAAACCGCTATTGATGCGATGCTCCGGTAAAAATTTAGATTTTTTAAAACATTTTAATTGTTAAAAAACTGTCATTAGCGTTAATGGATTTTGACCAAAATCTAATCAGCTCGTTACAGTGCCGAACACTATTTTACCTAAAATTTTTATAAAAATCGGTTTAGCGGTTTAGGAGCTATCGTGTTACGGACAGAAAAAAATACACACACACACACAGAGACAGACATCATGATGATATTGCTAGGATGGCCGTTAGAGGGTGCTTCAAACTGCACTTCAGATTATTTAAAATAACCATAATTTTTTTCTAAGTGTAGTTTTTTACTCTTTTTTTCTTAACAAAAAACGTGAAAAACTATACTAAGAACAAAGTTCCCCCTCTAACGGCCACAGTCCATATTCAGGTTTCCCATGCCAAAAAACCAACAAATATAAATTTTGAAAATAATACGTTTAAAACTCTTCGTAATATTTAAAAAATTTTAGTTTTATTTTTTAAATTTAACACCTTGTATCTCGGAAACGAAGCAATTTTGGACCTTAGTAAAACGAACTTTTATCTCTATTTTGGGAAGAAAAATACGTGATTAAAAAATTGACGTCCAATTTCAGGACACTCTGTATACAAACGTTACTTGATGACTTTCAACCCTTGGATTCTGAAAACCACGAATTTAAAAGTCTGGTGGACATAAATGTCATTAGCTGAATAACAGTAGAAGTAATTTTCAAAGAACACTTTGCAAATAAAATATGACATATTTGCCTACTGGATCAATGCAGGTCAGGTAAATGCATGGATGTCATAAAAAATGGATACCCAACCCTTTGGCCGAGAAATCACTGCCAAATTCAAATCGCCCATCGCTGGACAATTTATGTTGGCCACATTGAAATTCTTTAAAAAGTTTGTATAGTTAATTTCATTATTTTTGGGACAACCTTTTTTTTCGTTGACCTATGTTATTCTTGTGGTATCCAGCTGATAACTGTCAAAAGATTATCTCGAAAATTATGAAATGTACTTTAGTGTGGTAAACATTTTAAGAAACTTAAATTTAACTTAATGTTTCGACGGATGTTCTAAAATGTTTAGAAAAAAAGATAGCCGACACTTTGCCCGAGAAATTACGCAAGAAATCATTGCCGAAATTTTTGTTGGTAAAACTAAAGTTCCTGTGGAAAATTGTAGTCTGGTAAGACTGATTATTAAAAATGTCAGGAAACTTAACCCAATATTTTTTCAGGTTGTGTTTTAGGCGTTATTATTTTGACTCATCTATTTTTTCCAGTACTTTTTTAAAGTTTGTGTTGTGTTTATTTTCTTTACAGCCTAGAAAAAAATTGTTTTGACAGATTCAGATAAATTCAGAACCTACAGTGATCAGACAGAATTCTGGGCGGGCTATCCATTTTGTTATGACAATCTTGGTTTTAGTTGAAGGTCGTGAAGATTTTAGGAACTTATTTTCTTAGTCAGCAATCATCGAGAGAATTGTTCAAGCAAAATATGTTATATGAATAGGTGTTTTTTTCGATGAGTTTTGGCGCAAAATGCAAAATAAGATATGAACACGAGAAACTAATTTTCTCAGTAATAAATCTTGTAAAGGGTATACTCAAGTTAACAAAAAAATATTCTGGCTAATATCTAATGATGGCAAGTATTTCTGAATAGTGAAAGACGATATGAAATGAGTGCCCTTATTTCCCTAGTTCTGAAAGTTTATGAGATGATAGGTTGTATTATAACAACAGCTGAAAATACCATCTGGCTGTTATTTAAATACCTTGCCAAAGTTATCGGACGCCCGTTAAGTTTACACCTTCAATTATGGTAATGTTTGTTAGACCTACGTACAAATGAGGAGTGCTTATTTAGCTTATTTTAAGTTTCTATGCACACACGGTAAAAAATTTTGTCTACAATGAAAACACGTTCTTTTGTTAAATAAATTGTTTTACCTTAAAACAATGTTCTGAATTAAATTATTTCTTTTTAGTTTAATGCAGCGTTTAATCCTGAAATAAGACTTTATTTTTCTTGTTTAATTGTTCTGTTTCAGTAGACTTCATTTTGTAATAAAGCAAATTGTCTTCCTATGTCATTCAGAATTCTTTCTTAATTTTGTAGCTACGAAGTGCCTTAGCTTTATTCAGTTCCAATTTATAATAAAACAATTTTTTTTAAAATAAAGAGGAAAATTATTGACATTGATTGCTCTCGCAATTTTTAAGATAGTTAGCTCAAACCTAAAAACCTAAATTAGGCTACAGGGTGTACGTCCCTAGGCATGCCAAATAATAATTACAATTTCCCCTGAACCAGGAGCGTCATTGGCAGATTCTAAGATAAAAAATAAATTTCTTGTTTTTTCTAAAAACTTCTCGGTATCTTGCAGTTTTTTTATCTGCGACCGTTAACGAGCAATAAATTAATTAACTATTTTTTAGAGTGTATCTTAGAGCTTTTCTGGCGAGGCGATTATAAATAACAGCCAGACATTATAGTATAATCTACCACATGAAAAAATTTCAAACCCAAGAAAATAGGATCCTGATTTTCCAATTTTAAAGACGCCGCTAAGTGCAATTTCCAACTTTGTAAATCAGCCAGAGTTAATTTTAGTTATAGTGCATTATAACATTACTTTATACGTTCAGCTTCAAAACTAAGAAAATATGGGTACAAATCAGCGCAATTTTCGGATCCGAAAATTTCAGCAAGGGAGATTTTCCACCACTTGAGATGAGCCAAAGTACTTTTCTTATAATGTTCATGATCTCTTCTCTCTCTCTCTCTTAGTGTAAAACATTTAGAACTAAGAAAATACCTTTTGAACCCATCGGAAAATCATCACCAGAATGAAAAATTGTTGATTTTGATCATACTTATTCATATTCCAAAAAATATTCATGGCCTCCTTAAACAGACAGAAATTGACATCCGCTAACAAACAAATTTTTATCCATATCTCATTTACTAGACGCATGCTGTTACTTGGACAATGATTTTATATTTTAGGTTTTATTTAGTGACCCTAAACAAATTTTTATTAAGGTACACTAAAGCTAACTATGTACAAAGCTCATAATTACACACTTATTGTTTTTAGTCCAATTTTTAAGAAATTATTTACATACGTTTTGACGTTAGGGGCACATAATAAATAACAAGGTTTTTTACAATTTTTAAATAAAAATTTGGTTTTGTAGAACTAAACTCCATATCATAATTTTTGAGATAACTTTTTGACAGTTATCAGCTGTGTACCATAACAAATAGCCAACGAAAAAAAGTCTCAAAACTAATGATATGAACTGTATTATACATCAATTTTTCAAAAATGTCCTATATCAACCGTTAACAAAAAATTTAAAACCACTATATCACAATTATCAATAATTAAAACCACCAATTATTTTTGTCAACAGTCAATAGATTGGCTAAAATATTTAACTCATGGTAAATCAGACACACTAAAAAATTTCTTGGAAATATTTTAACTTTAATTGGGTGTAAATTGGCTCCGGAACGAAATAGCGATGTACAAAATAATAGCGGTATCGAAATAGCGACAATCAAAATTGCGATGTCATGAAAGAGCGACTATCAAAATAGTGATGTAACAAAATAGCGATGTAAGAAAATAGCGATTGTAACAAAATAGCGATTGCAACAAAATAGCCATGTCACAAAATAGCGAATATCGAAATAGCGATGTAACAAAATAGTCACGATCAAAATAGCGATGTAGCAAAATAGCCACTCATACTATTTGAAAAATACTCTGCCAATATATGGGCCCCTAAGCTCACACTAGGTACTATAGTTATAGTGTACGTGTGAGCTAATATAAATAAAAACTAAAATATATTTTATTCAACTCCGGACTAAATTACCTTTTGTTTGATACCACACAAGCCATGTTTTGACTTAAACTCAAATTTTTGAAATCTACCCCCACCCTTTTTTTTTAAATAAATTAAAATGTATTTTGTTGAACTCCAGACTCAATTACCTTTCGTTTGATGTCACACACGCCATATTTTTCCATAAACTCTAATTTTTGAAATCAATCCCCACCCTTTTATTTGGTTTGTGCTCGGTGGATTTTGTTCATTTTTAAATGGGACCATCTCGGCCCAAAACCCAGCCCAGGTACCAAATTTCATTAAAATCGGCCAAGCGGTTTTTGAGTTATGCGCGTTGGTCGTTACAGACATACAGACAGACAGACAGACAGACAGACAGACAGACAGACATACAGACAGACAGACGGCGCAACAAAAAAGTTTCAAAATCATCTGAAACGCAAAGATATATAAAAAATTTTGAAATCGGAGCAACTTTTTTTTTCTCGAAAAAATTAGGATCACCATAGCTCACACTACTATAGTATAGTATATGTGTGAGCTAACACACTACTATAGTATAGTATATGTGTGAGCTAAAAACTGAACCACATCGAATTTGATTCGGTTTGGTTCGGATTTACACCCCCTAGGATCCCGGAAAAAATGTTAAGGAATTTTTTTTTTTAAAAATAGGCTGGTTCGGTTCAGTTCGGTTCGCTTTGGATTCACACCCTCTAGGATCCCGGGAAAGAAGTCATGCGCTATTTTGGGCTTGCATTATTTTGGTGTGCGTTTTTTTAGCCTGCGCCATTTTTGCCCTGCGCTATTTTGACCATGCGCTATTTTGGCATCGTCTAAATTTGCATTTTGAATATCGCTATTTTGATACATCGCTATTTTGATTGTCGCCATTTTTGCTATCGCTATTTTGATTCAACGCTATTTTGGTTGTCGCTGTTTTGATAGGTCGCTCTTTTGTTACAAACGTTATTTTGATACATCGCTATTTTGATACTCGCTCATTCGTTACATCGCTATTTTGATACTTGCTATTTCATTACTCGCCATTTCGTACGTCCCTATTTTGTACATCGCTATTTCGTTCCGGAGCCGTTTAAATTCAGTATAAACCATATTTTAATATAAAACTGTGAAGTATAATCTGTTTTCTAAATAATAAAGAACTTACGTCTCCGTAAAATTGCAAAATAAACCGTCTTAACGGAAAAATCTCTGTGAAAACTATGAGCAAGTTTGTATATATTTATTTGATGAATTCATCGATTGATGACATCGATATCCACCGACAATAAGGTCAACATTTTGTTTTTTTTTTTATCCTAGTTATGTTTATTTATTTTTTGCTCTTTGTTTTTGTTAAAATGCTTCACAGTGCGTGTAGTAAGTAAAATAGCGACACACGTCTTGGAAGATACCGATAGTGACTCAGATGTAGCAAAAGCTCTTTTAGACAAAACGAAAAAAAGATTGAACAAAGCGAGGTTAAGGAATAAATTTGATTTGATTTCATTGCGTTTTTTTTTTTTTGGTAGCCGTCGGATTTATTAAACGAAAATAACAGATGAACGTCAAATTTTAAATAGCCGATGTAGTTGGGGAACCAAATTGCATTACTTTACAAAACTTGCCCTATACTAGATTAGCTTTTCCTTATAACCGTCTTACCATAAATAATCATTGTGATAAAGTGTTTCAAAAATTTTTCTGTAGACAATTACAAGCACTTGTTGTTGATATCAAACTTCTTTTGGTTCATTTTGCCTATCTATTAACTGTTTACTTGATTTCGCCTACGAATTCAATATTTGTTCATAATTTCTTTACTACACGTGTATCGTATCCTCTTCATCACTATGCGGATGACTTCTCCTACCACTAAGTGACCTCGGTGACCTCGACCCTGGAGAGCCAGGATCCAGAGGTGTATTTGGAGAAGGTGATCTTAATGGGGAGTGAGATCTAGGTGATCTACTCCCTATGTCCGAATGGGCGCTATGGTTTGAGTAAAAATTCGACAGATTTGATAAAGAACTACTAGCAGCCAAAGGATTTGCACTCAGGGGGTTTCCTAAGTGTGCACTGGGACCAGGCAAACCGATCCCTAAGCCTCCTGGATACAATTTGTACGGTAGAGGGCGTTGTAACGTCGCGGCTGCCGCAGCAGCTGCTTGTCTGTAATAAATGTCAGCCGGACTGGGGGTAGCCTGTGGTCCGGCACCTTGTGGTGGGTACCAGCATCCATATGGGTTGCCACCGTAAAGACGTTGGAAGGCTGCGTAGTTGCCAGCTTCAGCCAGGAGTTCCAATCCGACGGCAGTTTGGCGTTTCCACTTGGTTCTGAAAAGAAAGAGAAACACTTTATTAGTTTTAGGTTTGGAATTATTCTTAAAAATGTTTTCAATAAGGATTCAAAGTATAATATATCATAACAAAAACATTTTATGTAAAAAAAGCCAAGTACGCGAAAATGGCATTCCGTAAAAAGAATTGAGATAAAAGCAAAGCCAAGTTCTCCAATACAAATTTCAAAATAAAAGGTTCTTTCTAGTTTGGAAATGTTTTTTTAAACTTTGCTATTACAGCCAAACTTCTTTATGTTCAATTTAGCACTGTGCCTAAGAGTCATTTACAGCCGTAATAGCCAAGTTTAGAAAAATATTTCCAAACTAGTAAGAACCTTTCATTTTTAAATTTGTATTGGAGAACTTGGCTTTACTTTTATTTCAATTCTTTTTACGGAATGCCATTTTCGCGTACTTGGCTTTTTTTACATAAAATGTTTTTGTTATGATTTCACTTCTATTTTAAAGGAATTGGATAATACTTAATTTTTAAATTAGTGAAATATGCAGAATATTGTTCAAAACTTTTGCATTGCCTTACTTAAATTTTTGAGGTTTTTTAATTGTTTTTCTATGGTTTTATCGTAGTTCCTATCAGCCTTCCAAAGCTCAGCTCTCTAGCGTTTCTGAAAGTGCACAATGTTTCTTTTACATAACTTTACATATATAGGGGAGGGAAATAAATTAAAATTTTCGTGGTTTTTAAATTTTGTCCTATAGTTTTATCATAGTTCCTATCAGTCTTCCAGTGCTGAGCTCTCTAGCGTTTCTGGAAGTGGGTAATGTTACTTTTACATAACTTTACATTTATAGGGGAGGAGAGTAAATAAAAATATTGGACTTTTTAAATTTTTTCCCATGGTTTTATCATAATTTCTATCAGCATTCCAATGCTCAGCTCTCTAGCGTTTCTGGAAGTGGGCAATATTAGTTTTATATAAATTTACATTTATAGGAGAGGGAAGTAAATTAAAATGTTGGTGTTTTTAAATTATTTCATATAGTTTTATCATATTGTCTTTCAGTCTTAAAAAGTTCAGCTCTCTAGCGTTTCTGGAAGTGGGCAGTGTTACTTTTACATAACTTGACATTTATAGGGGAAGGAAGTAAATTAGAATTTTGGGTTGTTTTAATTTTTTTCGATAACTTTATCATAGTTCCTATCAGTCTGCCAAAGATCAACTTTCTAGCATTTCTGGAAGTGGGCAATGCTACGTTTACATAACTTTAAATGTATAGGGGAGGGAAGTAAATTAAAACTTTGGGGTTTTTTGATTTTTTTCCCATAGTTTTATCATAGCTCCTATCAGTCTGCCAAAGCTCAACTGTCTAGTATTTCTGGAAGTGGGCGATGCTACTTTTACATAACTTTAAATGTATAGGGAAGGGGAGTAAATTAAAACTTTGGGGTTTTTTGATTTTTTTGCAGGGGTTTGGTCATAATTTCTATCAGTCTGCCAAATTTCAGCTTTGTAGCATATCTGGAAGTACAGTAGAATATTGATGATCTATACATGAGTGAGTGAAGTCAGTCAGTCAGTGGCAATTTCGACGTTTTTTGAAATTTCGTAACTACTTTATGGAATTTCGTGAAACTTGGAGGGGTTGTTAACTCCATGGGGATCTGCGACTGTCCAAAGTTTAAGATTCGTGGCTCATTCCGAAGTAAAGTTTTAGGTAGGTCAAATATCGGCTGAAATGTTTCAAGAAAAGAAGGTGACGCGCGCGAACTTGGTGCGGCACTGCCGTGCCCTCAGATACGGTGTTTAACAAACATCGAAACAAAGGCATTTTAGGTATTTAGAGTGCGAATTTGGAGAAACGCTCGGATACGTCAATTTTGTTTGCGAGGGGGACACTTTTTAAAATCTTGAAAGTTTTGTAGCACGAACCCCCTTCGAGGGGTGCACTTTACCCCTATATTTTTTGAAGGCCATTTGAATGTTCTTAAAACCGTGTAAAAATTTCAAAAATCTGTCCATTAATTTTTGAGAAAATTGCCTTCCAACTTTTAAATTTAACATGGACTGATAAAAAAAAATTAATTAGAATTTTATTATTTTTCGATGGATTTTATATTCATCGGATTTTTTCGAACTGATCGGACACACTCGACCCGTTGCCATAGACGTGGACTTTTTGACGAATTAGTTCCGAAAGTTACCATTTCCTTCTCCGCCAATAAATCGGCTAGTGTATGACCAGCTAATCGATTTCATAGTTTTAATGATTCCAGTGGTCAGTGCCCACTTTTACAATTAGCAGGTATTGTTATATTACGTACCTATAATAGTAGTTAATTTTTGACCAATGACAAAGTATGATCATCAAAATGACTGTTATTTTCCGAAAAAGCAAACTCCGACAAAAACGACCACAAAATTTTACCTCATCAACTTGGCCTAATCCGGTGTGACCGAGTCGTTTACTTTACCTAATAAACCGTAACAATTTTCGGTTTTTGTATATCAGGAACATATATACCTAGTTTACTTACAGATATAAACCACTTAAAAGGTATTATTAGCAAATCTTATACTTGGTGGTGGGAAATTAGAATAGCTTTCTAATGGTGTTTCATATATGATTACAAATGTGATATATTTAGAAGAGATGTAAATATAGTCTCACAAGTAAAATAACACCCAGTATCGACCCTTTGAGCTATCTAAGCAATGTCCAAGTGCAGGATACTTTTTTCTTGGCCCCAACTAATATTTAAGGAATTAAAACCATATTAAGCATTGCCAGATGTTGCACTTGAAAATTTGGTTAAAGCAATTAATTTAGCTTTTTCTACCGATAAATTTTCACAAACACTCAAAACAGCGGTTCTGGTTCCATTGTTTAAGGAGCGAGACCTACATAACCCATCGAATTTTCGTCCGATTGCCTTATTGCCTGCATTAGCTATCGAGAAACTGGCTCAAATTCGCCTAACAGGTTTTTTATCTTAAAATAATCTGTTAAATAGCCCCTAATTCGAATTTCAGTTTGAAAAAAGTAGCGAAGACGCTATTTTGAGTTTTTTGGAGGACCTCTATGTTAAGCTTAACTCTGACGAGAAAGCTGCTGCAATATTTTGCGATCTATCGACAACCTTTGATTGTGTGGATTACAAAATATTGCTGCAAAAACTGCAAATATATGGAGTCAGTTGTTTTTAACGAGCAAACTTCAATGCAACAGGAAGTTGATACAGGTGTTCCTCAGGGTTCAATTTTGGGCCCATTATTGTTTTGGTTTTTGTCAATGACACCAAACATTGACATTACAGGAAAAATAACAGCTTTTTGTGACGAAAATATTTAGTCACACACACAGGAGTGTCAAAGTAATCTGTATACTTAACAAATATCATTGAAAAAACCTAATAGTAGTACATCGTACACTGCAGACATCTGCCAAAGATGGAAGCGTCTACGTAAGTCGATGAAACAAGACCTTCAATATAAATTACAAAACAAAAAATACCTGCCATAATTATTAAAAGAACTGTCAAGAAGAAAACTAGATCAATTTAATAATACATTTTTTGCCTATGAAAATAAGAAACCGGATCCAGAATGTATCAAAGTAAATGTAAAATTTAAAAAAAAAATAGCTGTAAACATAGTTTTAGCGGCTCTTTTACTTGTACAGTTTTAAACATATCTTGGTAACCGGTATTTAAATTGTTATCCTATCTACTATGTATATGGTCAGACAAAATATTTACTTTAGGCGTCAGGGCTCGATTTTTCCAATTTGTTCACAGTTTAAACAATGACGAGACGGTTTTGTACTTGAGTACCGAAAAACACGCCTCTTTTTCTGGAAGTTTAAAATTGGAATTTTCGGTAATGGATATTTTTTGAATTTACCGCTTTTTTCAAAAAACACCTTATCATGAAGTGACTTAAAATTGCTTTTTTGCGATATTTTAATTCTTTAGCAACTGACACGTTCTTTATTTAAGAGTTTGAATGAATTTTCTCAGTGATCGTTTTGGTTTAAAGGGAATTATAAACATTGCAAAAATTATGACATAGATAATAGAGAGCTTATGCATGTCCCATTTTCTCACATTATCGTTTATTTGAGGCATGCACAGTTACCTGGTTAGAACTTTATCCCTCACTAAAGGATGATGTTTGACCTTACTTGTGGCAAATAACGCAGGCTTGAGTTCCTTCATTTAGAGACAGTGTTGCCGGGCATATAAAGTTATGACAAAATGTAATATAAATTTTAAAAATTTTTGATACCAGATCATTATTTCAAGAGCTAACAATGCGTGGTAGTCGGCAGATTTAATTTTATGCCAATAATTGACCCTTATTTTTAATAAAAACTGGTAGATATGTGTTATTTGGCAACAGTGTTCACCAACTGCCCAAAAGTCATCAATAATCTTTCAAGTGTTTGAAACAAAGAACAAGAAAAACAGAGTAGACAGACATAATCGTATATTTTCCTGGCGGTTTTTCACTGATATTGGTTTTTCGGTTTTTCCCTACACGGTAAAAAATTTTGTCTACAATGAAAACACGTTCTTTTCTTGAGTAAATTATTTTACCTTCAAATAATTTGTGTTCAATTAAAATATTTCTTTTTAATTCAACGCAGCGTTTAATCTTGAAATGAGACTTTATTTTTCTTCTTTAATTGTTTTGTTTCAGTATACTCCATTTTGTAACACAGCAAATTGTCTTCATATAAGTCATATTTTGCTTCCAGAGAAAACAATTTCTGTTTCACATTAAAATAAACAGGCGAGACATTTTTTGTGCTATATCAAGAAAATATTCTCTTGGTGAATAGGAAAAGCATAAATTATTTTACTTTAAAGCAATTTGCTTTGATCTAAGACAATTTTTTTTACAGTGTAGTTGTTTTTGGATCTTTTTAAATAATTTGGCCTATAGAACACAAAACAGGCTTTTGACAGATAAATAAATGATAAAAAAATAACGCAAATAAAAATTGTGTCTGCAAAAGGTAAAAATTGGACTTCTAAATATCACGTGACACCTCTCGTTTAACGCCGCATTGATAAAGGATAAAGTTAGCTATGGAGTGCTTTGCAATTACTGGGCAAGTGGCGAGTAGTGTGTACAAAGACTCGCACTGACTTGGAAAGTTACTTGGACTTCCCATTGCTTGTAAGAAAACGAGTTCAAGTCAAAGGCCGGAATTCAGAGTAAAGTGACACTTTCAAGTAGGTACTTAGTGTGTAAAATTTACTTTGACGTGACTTGAACCTTGGCAACAACTTGCCAAGTATAAGACAAGTTAAGGAACTTGTAAAGTCCTGCGTAGTGAGTAGCTGACTTTATACCTATATACACATCTTTTGACCCAACTGCAGCACGGCGAAAAGAAAGTAATGTTTTTCGATTGTTGTATGTATGTAAATAAATATGTATGTTTGTGTCACGCTAGAGGCTAAACGGCTGAACCGATTTTGACAAAAAAGGTATCGTTGAATTGCTACTGATCCCGAAGGTGCTATAGGATATATTTTTTTTTAAACATGAGTCAACATGGCAGCCTTCAGAGGCCATTTTGTTACATGATGTAGGCTTTAAGGCACACAAATGATCTAAATTTCAGGCGATTTTATTGAAATTACTTTGATTACCCATTGCACATGACCTCTAATTTGCTGTAGTTACTTTGCAGTCCTCCCTGCTCCCACCCATCTCCCCTCCTGTCATTCCCCCCTCCACCCTATTCAAAAACCATATTTGCATAATTTTATTTCATACACGCTTTTTTTCAAACATCATTTTACTAGTTTCCCCCTTCCTCTCCCTCTCTTCTCCCCACCCTCCTTATTAGTAATAGTATACCTTTCACAAATTTAGAGCTATACCTTTCACAAATTTAGAGCGATTTCAAAAATTCTTTCGGCACACGCTTTAAGATTTTTTTCGACACCATTTTACTAGTTCCCTCCTTGTTCTCTTTTCCCACACCTTCACTCAATGGAAGGTAACACTGTTCGCGTCCGTAGGAAATCTGTACGTACTTTTTGGGTAAAGCTAAATAAATTGTAAATGCATAGTGCGTTTTATAAGGCTGAATAAGAATTAAACCTAAAAGTTGGAAATAAAAAAAAATTAAATAAAAAAAAACACCTAACTGCTAAATTTACTTGTAACTACTAGTCACAGTTGGGTACAAAATTACCCAATAAACTGATTCATGAAAATACAAAACTGTATAATTTCGTAAGTGCGCTTTGGGAATCAAAACTAAAAGTTGAAGCATGTCGTACATTATAGATATACCTATTAATTTTGTACTCAACTGCGACTAGTACTTACAAATAAATTTAGAAGTTGGGTGTTTTTTTATTAAATTTTTTTTTATTACTAATATTCTTATTTATTTTAAACTGAAGCCTTTTTTATAACATAAACTAATTAAACACAACTAAATCTAGGTAAAATGTAAGTAGTTAATTAAAACGTAGCATTTGCTTAAGAACATTTGCTATAATAATTGGGTATCGGCTAATCTATCGAACATTTAAAAATAGTTTCAAATTACCAACGGCAACTTCGTATAGTCAATTGTTATTTTTTCAGAAATCATTTAGTCACCTAATCATAGAGGCGGCTAAAGGTCCGATAAGTGGCAACTGTTGAGCAAAGGCTCTAAAAAGTGCTGACTTGTGCTGCAGGCGCCAACGACGATTACCATGGTAACAGATGAGGAACGCCTCTGTCTGTGAATACCTGCTTTGTTTTGGCAATTCTGTAGTACCGTTAAGAAGAAACTTTAAATAGATACTGAGATATTTTTATTTTACTAAACTAAGCGAAGCCTGAAGGTACGATAAGTTTTTATATTGATGTTAATATTACCAAAAATGTTTATCAGTACAG